>JAHKQU010000014.1:0-2500000 GCA_020383195.1 Neomicropteryx cornuta
ACTCCTAACTATAATACCCAACCCATCAAATGATAAATTTTGTAATTTTTTAGTACAAAAAAAATCTTAGCTTGCGATTTAAAATTGCCAAGAGTTGCAAAGCAGGACCTAGCAAATCTGTTACGAGTAGTATCACGGAGCTATAAGAAGAATGGTGCGTTAAACAGAATATTTCCACACATCAATTTGCATTGCGCATGACTGAAACCTATCCCCTCTTTTGCCAATCAGGTATTCTTATACTTACTAGGTATCCTTATGTGGTAAAAATAGTGTATTACTTTTTAGATAAGCTAAGGCAATAAATTGCACTGTTTAATTTGAATTAGTGTGTCTACTAACCTAGTATCAGGTCAAATCATAAATGAAAAATCAAACATATGTAGATAATGCGTTATGTGATGTTTATATAGCATCTTAGTATGGGGGGGGGGGGGGAGTACCATATAAGCCGATGTTATACTACCTCCCTTGGGACAGAGTAAGCCTGGTCGGGTAAGTGAGGAAAAAACTGTATATAACAACTACCGTGCTTGAATAATAACAAAATAAAAAAAGCATGAAAAATAATAGCTTTAAACAAAATCTTAAAAAATCGCAAGTTATTCTATGTACTACTGCAGACAAGTGATATATATTTTTATTTCACAATGTCACAATTTCTAGAGAAAATATTTAGTTTTTTTTTAAATAAATTATATGTTGCCGGTTTAGAAAATACAATTATAAACAAACAAAACAACAAAAGTAGAATCGCAGCAAAATACAATTATAAACAAACAAAACGACAAAAGTATAATCGCAGCAAAATACAATTATAAACAAACAAAACAACAAAAGTAGAATCGCAGCAAAATACAATTATAAACAAACAAAACAACAAAAGTATAATCGCAGACTAGTAGTTTTTTTAAATAAATTATATGTTGCCGGCTTAGAAAATACAATTATAAACAAACAAAACAACAAAAAATTAATCGCAGACTAGTTTACTGTGAAACATTGAAATATTTTTCTTCTACAAACAAGACAGCATTTCTGACATCGGAGCTAGCTCCTAAATATTGTATCGAATTAATAATGATAAAAAAAACAATCGCGGTTAAAACATGTTTAAAATATTCTAATAAATCCGATTAGATTTTTAGGCTCAGTGGTTTAAAAGAAGTTTATTTTCGCTCACGGCAGCGCTTATAGACCAATCGCATTTGAAATTCAATATAAAAGCCAAAGCCATTACATTTCGCCGCATGCAGTAGGGAGTAAAATAATATACGTACAGTCAAAGGCAACGTGTTGTAGCGACACTAATTGTGCTACAAAAGGTTAAAGTCTGGCGTGTGGCACTGACACACGGTGGAGGAGGATTTCAATACCTCAGGCCGGCACCTGAGTGTACTGCCTAAAGGAAGAGGAGTGCAATACCTCAGGCCGGCACCTGAGTGTATCGCCTAAAGGAAGGGAATTCAGCTTGTCAGCCAACAGAAATCATCATGGCTGCACATGAATGATTTGTTGACCAAAAAGATGATCAGTGCAAGACTATCTTATATTTAATTCATGAAGCCTGCACATCATAAAATTAAATATAAAATAAATAATTATTGAATCGATACAACTATAAATACTTACCAGAACTGCGGAAGGCCCTACGCTAAAGTGTATTTAAAGTTGAATTGAAACACGTAAAAAAAAAAATATTATGCGTGTGTGTGTACTGTATCTATGAGAACCACCGCTCTCATATCTCGTAGAGTAGGTACATACATATACGTACCTACACACTATCGAATCACCTTTCAAGGTAAAGTTTCATTTGCCCTCGACTGTAAAAGAAATAAAAGAAGATTTAAAGAAATAAATTAAATGGTGAATATTAAACGGATAAGTATCTACACATCGAGCACTAAACTATATTAAAATTAATGCACTACGGTTATAAAATTTAATTATGTCAGTACACCCACAACTATGCAATTACCCATAAATACCTTCCCGTTTTCATCAGCGAAATATATTTTTCTATACAATTTCCGTATTAGATGTTTTTCGCTTACAGTTAAGTCTGTAAACTGAAAAACCTGGTAGCTTCTTGGTTTGGGGGGGGGGGGGGGAGTAGCGCAAACTCATTCAAATCCACAATATGTTACTTAAATGTAAACTCTACAAATCCTATATTTTGTCCTCTTTATACTTTTACGATGGGCCTAACCTCGGCCAGTGATTTAAATGGCTTTTTAAGATAATTTATAAAAAAAAAATCACATATAAATATATTTTTAGAAACTAACAAACGAATACAATGAACCGATGTTACAATGGTTTAAATACAGTAATAGATCTCAATAAATAGGCTGTGCTCAGCTGCTTTTCTCATTGTCAAAACACACAGCCCTTACAATTTTTTTTTTATTAATTTAAAAATAGTAAGGAAGTAAGTACTTAAGCATCCTAAAAGTTAGAATAATAGGTTCACTGTAATAGGGAGAGAAAAGTACCACTGAATGATGTTCCCTGACTTCCTAACTAGAATAAAGTCTGTGCTAAGGAAGTCAGTTTTCTAAGCGGCCAAAATAAATATTAATAGTCAACCGTCATGACTGGATTATTAATATACACTATGTTATGAAACTAGTATTGATACAGATAAATGTCTTATCCGATATTTTGAACTACTGACCTAATTTTGTTACTTATCTGTTTAATAACAAAAATGTGGCTACAGAAAAATAAAATACATTTTTAATACAAGCTCTTAAATGCGTATACAAATTTTGTGTCCGTGCTGTTGACCGTTGAGGAGTTCCTTCGTCTAGAGCCAATCTTGGTTGGGTGTAGAGAACCAGGTCATGTTTACCATAAAAATGCATTGTCATCGGAACTGAACCAGCATGTCAAATTTCAACTCCATAGGATAGGAGGAAGTGGTCCTAATTCAGCACGCAAATATTGACCTAAACCGACCCTACTCATATTACATCTCCCCTTTCTAGTCCGTCTCCTATATGTGCGGTGTACATAAGAGGATGAACCACGGTTAGTACTTAAAAATATTCATTGTATGGTATGCTTTGACGACACCGGAATGTATTCTAGAGCCATTCTAAAATAGTATATAATTGCTTTAAGCAGTTAAACAGTTTTTTTTTAAGATTTACTTTCTTATTACATTTATTTTTAAATTAATAAATAAAGTATGGTAGGTAATACCTGTAGCATTCATCAATCATCTGTGATATTATTTTTGCTTCTGTTCTGAACGCCGACCCACGAGTCTCGTCGTTTCAATGTGAACGAACCCACATCATAGGCCAGCTCACTTTTGTCTCCTTCGTTTTCTTGAACTCAAAAGAACGAAGCAAATGAATGAGAGCTATTTTGAGTGCCATTAATTCCAGTCTCTTGCCTGAAAATTAAGCATCACATAACTTGTCACATAGAATGGATTAATATCGAAAATATTATGTCATGTAAAAATCCATACCTATTTTTCTAATTTTCCAATAAGATTCTTAATTTCATATTGGTTTTTGCTGAGCTATTTAACAAACTAAAGGACTATTATTTTAATAAATAACTATAAATTCTATTTAAATCCTTCCGCGGGACGGGACGGGTAGTGCGGGGAGCTTTGTGATCATTCTGTTTAACTTTTTGATTTAAAAAAATGGTTTTGATTATTTTTATTACACAAGTATTTTATGACTAAGATTTGTGAACATTAAGAAACACAATTAGGATATGTTCAATGACATGGCTAAATATGCTAATCTGCCTACAATGTAATACAGGATGTCGCGAGACTCTTCCCGAAGACTTAATGTGGTGTGTTTGTGTTCCCTATTATAAGTAAGGAATTATATTAAAAAAATGAGAAAATAATTGATCCCCAAATTACGTTTTCTTTAACTGATGTAAGTCTTTTGAGTCAGCTAGTGACGCGATAAGGTAACCTTGGCTGCATTACACGTACGTTGACCTCGCAGCGGCATGCGGGGACATGCGACATAAAAAAGACGTTATTACAAGAACCGTTAACATTATCGCGTAAAATTCAGTTTTTTTTTCGAAAAACATGACGAATTTCATATACAGTCTTCACAAATAATACTCGAAATCGCAGAACCATTAGCAGGATTTTTCATCGGGGGTGACCTTGGATGTATAAAAAAAATCGAGAAACGTATCAACTTACTGGACAGTCAATATGTTCAACTCACCAATACATGCTCTTGGTCCACTTCCAAAAGGTAAATTGTTAAATGGTAATCTTCGACTTATTTTCTTCACTAAATCTTTCTGGGTTAAAATCGTCAGGGTTTTCCCAATATTGTGGATCCCGGTGCAAAGTAAACAGAGATATCATTATACCGTCACCTGGCAAGAACTAAAACAATAACACAAATTGAATACAAACATTTTATCTGGCGCTGTAGCTAAGATGGCAGGTCAAGGAAGACTGTCATGCCAGTTACTGGCTTCATCGTGTTTTATTAAGCAGCCAATCGACGATGGCCAACCTAACCTACAGAACGGCCATTTTTTTTTTAATCGTTTAGGAATTAGGAATATTATGACAAAATATTTTTTTATCAAACATAAACTCTGAAAAATGTAATCTGATTTGGCAAAGATACAGCCACCATTTATCAATAAATTTTTCTTAAAATTTAATTTATAGAGGTTACCTATTCTAAAATATAATATTCAGTTATAAAGACATATTTTCATACGAAAAATAAAAATAAATATCGAAAATCAAAAAACAATGCACCTTGGTAGGAGAATTACACCCCCTAGTGAGGGAAAACAAAACACTGACAACGGGCGACTTCAGACGATAGATAGGCGCAGTCCCCAATCATAGTTACCCGAGCTCTGGGGATCCGCGCGGACGAATTCCAGGTCCTCTAAGAATCTATCTCTACCCTTGACATCACGAAATATTTCAAGGTTAGAAGCTCTTTTTAATGCCAGGACTCTTTTCTAGCGAGCCTAATGGCTTCATGGTAGGCATTCCGAACGCCGTGAAAAGAGCAAAGAGATGGGTCCTGCCTAACGGTAAAAAATCTGTATGTTCAGCGATATTTTGTTTGAAATTCTAACAGAACCATAGAGGAGAATATGCAGCCTTTCCCAGTTTCTTTCTTTCTAATATGGAGTCACACATCCTGATAACTCTTTTTGGAAGTTCTGGGCTACTCAGGGATATTGCGGAGATTCTCCATAAGATTTTAGCAGAAAAGTTCCTAATCAGTGTTCGCTGTTTGGTAACAGAATTTTTATGTCACATACCTATGACATAAATAATATATGAATTAAAGAGGTTTATTTTTTTATTATCATTATTATTTTAACGATTTTCAACCAATGTGAGGAACAGAGACCCACTCCTAACTATAATACCCAACCCATCAAATGATAAATTTTGTAATTTTTTAGTACAAAAAAAATCTTAGCTTGCGATTTAAAATTGCCAAGAGTTGCAAAGCAGGACCTAGCAAATCTGTTACGAGTAGTATCACGGAGCTATAAGAAGAATGGTGCGTTAAACAGAATATTTCCACACATCAATTTGCATTGCGCATGACTGAAACCTATCCCCTCTTTTGCCAATCAGGTATTCTTATACTTACTAGGTATCCTTATGTGGTAAAAATAGTGTATTACTTTTTAGATAAGCTAAGGCAATAAATTGCACTGTTTAATTTGAATTAGTGTGTCTACTAACCTAGTATCAGGTCAAATCATAAATGAAAAATCAAACATATGTAGATAATGCGTTATGTGATGTTTATATAGCATCTTAGTATGGGGGGGGGGGGGGGGGAGTACCATATAAGCCGATGTTATACTACCTCCCTTGGGACAGAGTAAGCCTGGTCGGGTAAGTGAGGAAAAAACTGTATATAACAACTACCGTGCTTGAATAATAACAAAATAAAAAAAGCATGAAAAATAATAGCTTTAAACAAAATCTTAAAAAATCGCAAGTTATTCTATGTACTACTGCAGACAAGTGATATATATTTTTATTTCACAATGTCACAATTTCTAGAGAAAATATTTAGTTTTTTTTTAAATAAATTATATGTTGCCGGTTTAGAAAATACAATTATAAACAAACAAAACAACAAAAGTAGAATCGCAGCAAAATACAATTATAAACAAACAAAACGACAAAAGTATAATCGCAGCAAAATACAATTATAAACAAACAAAACAACAAAAGTAGAATCGCAGCAAAATACAATTATAAACAAACAAAACAACAAAAGTATAATCGCAGACTAGTAGTTTTTTTAAATAAATTATATGTTGCCGGCTTAGAAAATACAATTATAAACAAACAAAACAACAAAAAATTAATCGCAGACTAGTTTACTGTGAAACATTGAAATATTTTTCTTCTACAAACAAGACAGCATTTCTGACATCGGAGCTAGCTCCTAAATATTGTATCGAATTAATAATGATAAAAAAAACAATCGCGGTTAAAACATGTTTAAAATATTCTAATAAATCCGATTAGATTTTTAGGCTCAGTGGTTTAAAAGAAGTTTATTTTCGCTCACGGCAGCGCTTATAGACCAATCGCATTTGAAATTCAATATAAAAGCCAAAGCCATTACATTTCGCCGCATGCAGTAGGGAGTAAAATAATATACGTACAGTCAAAGGCAACGTGTTGTAGCGACACTAATTGTGCTACAAAAGGTTAAAGTCTGGCGTGTGGCACTGACACACGGTGGAGGAGGATTTCAATACCTCAGGCCGGCACCTGAGTGTACTGCCTAAAGGAAGAGGAGTGCAATACCTCAGGCCGGCACCTGAGTGTATCGCCTAAAGGAAGGGAATTCAGCTTGTCAGCCAACAGAAATCATCATGGCTGCACATGAATGATTTGTTGACCAAAAAGATGATCAGTGCAAGACTATCTTATATTTAATTCATGAAGCCTGCACATCATAAAATTAAATATAAAATAAATAATTATTGAATCGATACAACTATAAATACTTACCAGAACTGCGGAAGGCCCTACGCTAAAGTGTATTTAAAGTTGAATTGAAACACGTAAAAAAAAAAATATTATGCGTGTGTGTGTACTGTATCTATGAGAACCACCGCTCTCATATCTCGTAGAGTAGGTACATACATATACGTACCTACACACTATCGAATCACCTTTCAAGGTAAAGTTTCATTTGCCCTCGACTGTAAAAGAAATAAAAGAAGATTTAAAGAAATAAATTAAATGGTGAATATTAAACGGATAAGTATCTACACATCGAGCACTAAACTATATTAAAATTAATGCACTACGGTTATAAAATTTAATTATGTCAGTACACCCACAACTATGCAATTACCCATAAATACCTTCCCGTTTTCATCAGCGAAATATATTTTTCTATACAATTTCCGTATTAGATGTTTTTCGCTTACAGTTAAGTCTGTAAACTGAAAAACCTGGTAGCTTCTTGGTTTGGGGGGGGGGGGGGGAGTAGCGCAAACTCATTCAAATCCACAATATGTTACTTAAATGTAAACTCTACAAATCCTATATTTTGTCCTCTTTATACTTTTACGATGGGCCTAACCTCGGCCAGTGATTTAAATGGCTTTTTAAGATAATTTATAAAAAAAAAATCACATATAAATATATTTTTAGAAACTAACAAACGAATACAATGAACCGATGTTACAATGGTTTAAATACAGTAATAGATCTCAATAAATAGGCTGTGCTCAGCTGCTTTTCTCATTGTCAAAACACACAGCCCTTACAATTTTTTTTTTATTAATTTAAAAATAGTAAGGAAGTAAGTACTTAAGCATCCTAAAAGTTAGAATAATAGGTTCACTGTAATAGGGAGAGAAAAGTACCACTGAATGATGTTCCCTGACTTCCTAACTAGAATAAAGTCTGTGCTAAGGAAGTCAGTTTTCTAAGCGGCCAAAATAAATATTAATAGTCAACCGTCATGACTGGATTATTAATATACACTATGTTATGAAACTAGTATTGATACAGATAAATGTCTTATCCGATATTTTGAACTACTGACCTAATTTTGTTACTTATCTGTTTAATAACAAAAATGTGGCTACAGAAAAATAAAATACATTTTTAATACAAGCTCTTAAATGCGTATACAAATTTTGTGTCCGTGCTGTTGACCGTTGAGGAGTTCCTTCGTCTAGAGCCAATCTTGGTTGGGTGTAGAGAACCAGGTCATGTTTACCATAAAAATGCATTGTCATCGGAACTGAACCAGCATGTCAAATTTCAACTCCATAGGATAGGAGGAAGTGGTCCTAATTCAGCACGCAAATATTGACCTAAACCGACCCTACTCATATTACATCTCCCCTTTCTAGTCCGTCTCCTATATGTGCGGTGTACATAAGAGGATGAACCACGGTTAGTACTTAAAAATATTCATTGTATGGTATGCTTTGACGACACCGGAATGTATTCTAGAGCCATTCTAAAATAGTATATAATTGCTTTAAGCAGTTAAACAGTTTTTTTTTAAGATTTACTTTCTTATTACATTTATTTTTAAATTAATAAATAAAGTATGGTAGGTAATACCTGTAGCATTCATCAATCATCTGTGATATTATTTTTGCTTCTGTTCTGAACGCCGACCCACGAGTCTCGTCGTTTCAATGTGAACGAACCCACATCATAGGCCAGCTCACTTTTGTCTCCTTCGTTTTCTTGAACTCAAAAGAACGAAGCAAATGAATGAGAGCTATTTTGAGTGCCATTAATTCCAGTCTCTTGCCTGAAAATTAAGCATCACATAACTTGTCACATAGAATGGATTAATATCGAAAATATTATGTCATGTAAAAATCCATACCTATTTTTCTAATTTTCCAATAAGATTCTTAATTTCATATTGGTTTTTGCTGAGCTATTTAACAAACTAAAGGACTATTATTTTAATAAATAACTATAAATTCTATTTAAATCCTTCCGCGGGACGGGACGGGTAGTGCGGGGAGCTTTGTGATCATTCTGTTTAACTTTTTGATTTAAAAAAATGGTTTTGATTATTTTTATTACACAAGTATTTTATGACTAAGATTTGTGAACATTAAGAAACACAATTAGGATATGTTCAATGACATGGCTAAATATGCTAATCTGCCTACAATGTAATACAGGATGTCGCGAGACTCTTCCCGAAGACTTAATGTGGTGTGTTTGTGTTCCCTATTATAAGTAAGGAATTATATTAAAAAAATGAGAAAATAATTGATCCCCAAATTACGTTTTCTTTAACTGATGTAAGTCTTTTGAGTCAGCTAGTGACGCGATAAGGTAACCTTGGCTGCATTACACGTACGTTGACCTCGCAGCGGCATGCGGGGACATGCGACATAAAAAAGACGTTATTACAAGAACCGTTAACATTATCGCGTAAAATTCAGTTTTTTTTTCGAAAAACATGACGAATTTCATATACAGTCTTCACAAATAATACTCGAAATCGCAGAACCATTAGCAGGATTTTTCATCGGGGGTGACCTTGGATGTATAAAAAAAATCGAGAAACGTATCAACTTACTGGACAGTCAATATGTTCAACTCACCAATACATGCTCTTGGTCCACTTCCAAAAGGTAAATTGTTAAATGGTAATCTTCGACTTATTTTCTTCACTAAATCTTTCTGGGTTAAAATCGTCAGGGTTTTCCCAATATTGTGGATCCCGGTGCAAAGTAAACAGAGATATCATTATACCGTCACCTGGCAAGAACTAAAACAATAACACAAATTGAATACAAACATTTTATCTGGCGCTGTAGCTAAGATGGCAGGTCAAGGAAGACTGTCATGCCAGTTACTGGCTTCATCGTGTTTTATTAAGCAGCCAATCGACGATGGCCAACCTAACCTACAGAACGGCCATTTTTTTTTTAATCGTTTAGGAATTAGGAATATTATGACAAAATATTTTTTTATCAAACATAAACTCTGAAAAATGTAATCTGATTTGGCAAAGATACAGCCACCATTTATCAATAAATTTTTCTTAAAATTTAATTTATAGAGGTTACCTATTCTAAAATATAATATTCAGTTATAAAGACATATTTTCATACGAAAAATAAAAATAAATATCGAAAATCAAAAAACAATGCACCTTGGTAGGAGAATTACACCCCCTAGTGAGGGAAAACAAAACACTGACAACGGGCGACTTCAGACGATAGATAGGCGCAGTCCCCAATCATAGTTACCCGAGCTCTGGGGATCCGCGCGGACGAATTCCAGGTCCTCTAAGAATCTATCTCTACCCTTGACATCACGAAATATTTCAAGGTTAGAAGCTCTTTTTAATGCCAGGACTCTTTTCTAGCGAGCCTAATGGCTTCATGGTAGGCATTCCGAACGCCGTGAAAAGAGCAAAGAGATGGGTCCTGCCTAACGGTAAAAAATCTGTATGTTCAGCGATATTTTGTTTGAAATTCTAACAGAACCATAGAGGAGAATATGCAGCCTTTCCCAGTTTCTTTCTTTCTAATATGGAGTCACACATCCTGATAACTCTTTTTGGAAGTTCTGGGCTACTCAGGGATATTGCGGAGATTCTCCATAAGATTTTAGCAGAAAAGTTCCTAATCAGTGTTCGCTGTTTGGTAACAGAATTTTTATGTCACATACCTATGACATAAATAATATATGAATTAAAGAGGTTTATTTTTTTATTATCATTATTATTTTAACGATTTTCAACCAATGTGAGGAACAGAGACCCACTCCTAACTATAATACCCAACCCATCAAATGATAAATTTTGTAATTTTTTAGTACAAAAAAAATCTTAGCTTGCGATTTAAAATTGCCAAGAGTTGCAAAGCAGGACCTAGCAAATCTGTTACGAGTAGTATCACGGAGCTATAAGAAGAATGGTGCGTTAAACAGAATATTTCCACACATCAATTTGCATTGCGCATGACTGAAACCTATCCCCTCTTTTGCCAATCAGGTATTCTTATACTTACTAGGTATCCTTATGTGGTAAAAATAGTGTATTACTTTTTAGATAAGCTAAGGCAATAAATTGCACTGTTTAATTTGAATTAGTGTGTCTACTAACCTAGTATCAGGTCAAATCATAAATGAAAAATCAAACATATGTAGATAATGCGTTATGTGATGTTTATATAGCATCTTAGTATGGGGGGGGGGGGGGGGGAGTACCATATAAGCCGATGTTATACTACCTCCCTTGGGACAGAGTAAGCCTGGTCGGGTAAGTGAGGAAAAAACTGTATATAACAACTACCGTGCTTGAATAATAACAAAATAAAAAAAGCATGAAAAATAATAGCTTTAAACAAAATCTTAAAAAATCGCAAGTTATTCTATGTACTACTGCAGACAAGTGATATATATTTTTATTTCACAATGTCACAATTTCTAGAGAAAATATTTAGTTTTTTTTTAAATAAATTATATGTTGCCGGTTTAGAAAATACAATTATAAACAAACAAAACAACAAAAGTAGAATCGCAGCAAAATACAATTATAAACAAACAAAACGACAAAAGTATAATCGCAGCAAAATACAATTATAAACAAACAAAACAACAAAAGTAGAATCGCAGCAAAATACAATTATAAACAAACAAAACAACAAAAGTATAATCGCAGACTAGTAGTTTTTTTAAATAAATTATATGTTGCCGGCTTAGAAAATACAATTATAAACAAACAAAACAACAAAAAATTAATCGCAGACTAGTTTACTGTGAAACATTGAAATATTTTTCTTCTACAAACAAGACAGCATTTCTGACATCGGGAGCTAGCTCCTAAATATTGTATCGAATTAATAATGATAAAAAAAACAATCGCGGTTAAAACATGTTTAAAATATTCTAATAAATCCGATTAGATTTTTAGGCTCAGTGGTTTAAAAGAAGTTTATTTTCGCTCACGGCAGCGCTTATAGACCAATCGCATTTGAAATTCAATATAAAAGCCAAAGCCATTACATTTCGCCGCATGCAGTAGGGAGTAAAATAATATACGTACAGTCAAAGGCAACGTGTTGTAGCGACACTAATTGTGCTACAAAAGGTTAAAGTCTGGCGTGTGGCACTGACACACGGTGGAGGAGGATTTCAATACCTCAGGCCGGCACCTGAGTGTACTGCCTAAAGGAAGAGGAGTGCAATACCTCAGGCCGGCACCTGAGTGTATCGCCTAAAGGAAGGGAATTCAGCTTGTCAGCCAACAGAAATCATCATGGCTGCACATGAATGATTTGTTGACCAAAAAGATGATCAGTGCAAGACTATCTTATATTTAATTCATGAAGCCTGCACATCATAAAATTAAATATAAAATAAATAATTATTGAATCGATACAACTATAAATACTTACCAGAACTGCGGAAGGCCCTACGCTAAAGTGTATTTAAAGTTGAATTGAAACACGTAAAAAAAAAAATATTATGCGTGTGTGTGTACTGTATCTATGAGAACCACCGCTCTCATATCTCGTAGAGTAGGTACATACATATACGTACCTACACACTATCGAATCACCTTTCAAGGTAAAGTTTCATTTGCCCTCGACTGTAAAAGAAATAAAAGAAGATTTAAAGAAATAAATTAAATGGTGAATATTAAACGGATAAGTATCTACACATCGAGCACTAAACTATATTAAAATTAATGCACTACGGTTATAAAATTTAATTATGTCAGTACACCCACAACTATGCAATTACCCATAAATACCTTCCCGTTTTCATCAGCGAAATATATTTTTCTATACAATTTCCGTATTAGATGTTTTTCGCTTACAGTTAAGTCTGTAAACTGAAAAACCTGGTAGCTTCTTGGTTTGGGGGGGGGGGGGAGTAGCGCAAACTCATTCAAATCCACAATATGTTACTTAAATGTAAACTCTACAAATCCTATATTTTGTCCTCTTTATACTTTTACGATGGGCCTAACCTCGGCCAGTGATTTAAATGGCTTTTTAAGATAATTTATAAAAAAAAAATCACATATAAATATATTTTTAGAAACTAACAAACGAATACAATGAACCGATGTTACAATGGTTTAAATACAGTAATAGATCTCAATAAATAGGCTGTGCTCAGCTGCTTTTCTCATTGTCAAAACACACAGCCCTTACAATTTTTTTTTTATTAATTTAAAAATAGTAAGGAAGTAAGTACTTAAGCATCCTAAAAGTTAGAATAATAGGTTCACTGTAATAGGGAGAGAAAAGTACCACTGAATGATGTTCCCTGACTTCCTAACTAGAATAAAGTCTGTGCTAAGGAAGTCAGTTTTCTAAGCGGCCAAAATAAATATTAATAGTCAACCGTCATGACTGGATTATTAATATACACTATGTTATGAAACTAGTATTGATACAGATAAATGTCTTATCCGATATTTTGAACTACTGACCTAATTTTGTTACTTATCTGTTTAATAACAAAAATGTGGCTACAGAAAAATAAAATACATTTTTAATACAAGCTCTTAAATGCGTATACAAATTTTGTGTCCGTGCTGTTGACCGTTGAGGAGTTCCTTCGTCTAGAGCCAATCTTGGTTGGGTGTAGAGAACCAGGTCATGTTTACCATAAAAATGCATTGTCATCGGAACTGAACCAGCATGTCAAATTTCAACTCCATAGGATAGGAGGAAGTGGTCCTAATTCAGCACGCAAATATTGACCTAAACCGACCCTACTCATATTACATCTCCCCTTTCTAGTCCGTCTCCTATATGTGCGGTGTACATAAGAGGATGAACCACGGTTAGTACTTAAAAATATTCATTGTATGGTATGCTTTGACGACACCGGAATGTATTCTAGAGCCATTCTAAAATAGTATATAATTGCTTTAAGCAGTTAAACAGTTTTTTTTTAAGATTTACTTTCTTATTACATTTATTTTTAAATTAATAAATAAAGTATGGTAGGTAATACCTGTAGCATTCATCAATCATCTGTGATATTATTTTTGCTTCTGTTCTGAACGCCGACCCACGAGTCTCGTCGTTTCAATGTGAACGAACCCACATCATAGGCCAGCTCACTTTTGTCTCCTTCGTTTTCTTGAACTCAAAAGAACGAAGCAAATGAATGAGAGCTATTTTGAGTGCCATTAATTCCAGTCTCTTGCCTGAAAATTAAGCATCACATAACTTGTCACATAGAATGGATTAATATCGAAAATATTATGTCATGTAAAAATCCATACCTATTTTTCTAATTTTCCAATAAGATTCTTAATTTCATATTGGTTTTTGCTGAGCTATTTAACAAACTAAAGGACTATTATTTTAATAAATAACTATAAATTCTATTTAAATCCTTCCGCGGGACGGGACGGGTAGTGCGGGGAGCTTTGTGATCATTCTGTTTAACTTTTTGATTTAAAAAAATGGTTTTGATTATTTTTATTACACAAGTATTTTATGACTAAGATTTGTGAACATTAAGAAACACAATTAGGATATGTTCAATGACATGGCTAAATATGCTAATCTGCCTACAATGTAATACAGGATGTCGCGAGACTCTTCCCGAAGACTTAATGTGGTGTGTTTGTGTTCCCTATTATAAGTAAGGAATTATATTAAAAAAATGAGAAAATAATTGATCCCCAAATTACGTTTTCTTTAACTGATGTAAGTCTTTTGAGTCAGCTAGTGACGCGATAAGGTAACCTTGGCTGCATTACACGTACGTTGACCTCGCAGCGGCATGCGGGGACATGCGACATAAAAAAGACGTTATTACAAGAACCGTTAACATTATCGCGTAAAATTCAGTTTTTTTTTCGAAAAACATGACGAATTTCATATACAGTCTTCACAAATAATACTCGAAATCGCAGAACCATTAGCAGGATTTTTCATCGGGGGTGACCTTGGATGTATAAAAAAAATCGAGAAACGTATCAACTTACTGGACAGTCAATATGTTCAACTCACCAATACATGCTCTTGGTCCACTTCCAAAAGGTAAATTGTTAAATGGTAATCTTCGACTTATTTTCTTCACTAAATCTTTCTGGGTTAAAATCGTCAGGGTTTTCCCAATATTGTGGATCCCGGTGCAAAGTAAACAGAGATATCATTATACCGTCACCTGGCAAGAACTAAAACAATAACACAAATTGAATACAAACATTTTATCTGGCGCTGTAGCTAAGATGGCAGGTCAAGGAAGACTGTCATGCCAGTTACTGGCTTCATCGTGTTTTATTAAGCAGCCAATCGACGATGGCCAACCTAACCTACAGAACGGCCATTTTTTTTTTAATCGTTTAGGAATTAGGAATATTATGACAAAATATTTTTTTATCAAACATAAACTCTGAAAAATGTAATCTGATTTGGCAAAGATACAGCCACCATTTATCAATAAATTTTTCTTAAAATTTAATTTATAGAGGTTACCTATTCTAAAATATAATATTCAGTTATAAAGACATATTTTCATACGAAAAATAAAAATAAATATCGAAAATCAAAAAACAATGCACCTTGGTAGGAGAATTACACCCCCTAGTGAGGGAAAACAAAACACTGACAACGGGCGACTTCAGACGATAGATAGGCGCAGTCCCCAATCATAGTTACCCGAGCTCTGGGGATCCGCGCGGACGAATTCCAGGTCCTCTAAGAATCTATCTCTACCCTTGACATCACGAAATATTTCAAGGTTAGAAGCTCTTTTTAATGCCAGGACTCTTTTCTAGTGAGCCTAATGGCTTCATGGTAGGCATTCCGAACGCCGTGAAAAGAGCAAAGAGATGGGTCCTGCCTAACGGTAAAAAATCTGTATGTTCAGCGATATTTTGTTTGAAATTCTAACAGAACCATAGAGGAGAATATGCAGCCTTTCCCAGTTTCTTTCTTTCTAATATGGAGTCACACATCCTGATAACTCTTTTTGGAAGTTCTGGGCTACTCAGGGATATTGCGGAGATTCTCCATAAGATTTTAGCAGAAAAGTTCCTAATCAGTGTTCGCTGTTTGGTAACAGAATTTTTATGTCACATACCTATGACATAAATAATATATGAATTAAAGAGGTTTATTTTTTTATTATCATTATTATTTTAACGATTTTCAACCAATGTGAGGAACAGAGACCCACTCCTAACTATAATACCCAACCCATCAAATGATAAATTTTGTAATTTTTTAGTACAAAAAAAATCTTAGCTTGCGATTTAAAATTGCCAAGAGTTGCAAAGCAGGACCTAGCAAATCTGTTACGAGTAGTATCACGGAGCTATAAGAAGAATGGTGCGTTAAACAGAATATTTCCACACATCAATTTGCATTGCGCATGACTGAAACCTATCCCCTCTTTTGCCAATCAGGTATTCTTATACTTACTAGGTATCCTTATGTGGTAAAAATAGTGTATTACTTTTTAGATAAGCTAAGGCAATAAATTGCACTGTTTAATTTGAATTAGTGTGTCTACTAACCTAGTATCAGGTCAAATCATAAATGAAAAATCAAACATATGTAGATAATGCGTTATGTGATGTTTATATAGCATCTTAGTATGGGGGGGGGGGGGGGAGTACCATATAAGCCGATGTTATACTACCTCCCTTGGGACAGAGTAAGCCTGGTCGGGTAAGTGAGGAAAAAACTGTATATAACAACTACCGTGCTTGAATAATAACAAAATAAAAAAAGCATGAAAAATAATAGCTTTAAACAAAATCTTAAAAAATCGCAAGTTATTCTATGTACTACTGCAGACAAGTGATATATATTTTTATTTCACAATGTCACAATTTCTAGAGAAAATATTTAGTTTTTTTTTAAATAAATTATATGTTGCCGGTTTAGAAAATACAATTATAAACAAACAAAACAACAAAAGTAGAATCGCAGCAAAATACAATTATAAACAAACAAAACGACAAAAGTATAATCGCAGCAAAATACAATTATAAACAAACAAAACAACAAAAGTAGAATCGCAGCAAAATACAATTATAAACAAACAAAACAACAAAAGTATAATCGCAGACTAGTAGTTTTTTTAAATAAATTATATGTTGCCGGCTTAGAAAATACAATTATAAACAAACAAAACAACAAAAAATTAATCGCAGACTAGTTTACTGTGAAACATTGAAATATTTTTCTTCTACAAACAAGACAGCATTTCTGACATCGGAGCTAGCTCCTAAATATTGTATCGAATTAATAATGATAAAAAAAACAATCGCGGTTAAAACATGTTTAAAATATTCTAATAAATCCGATTAGATTTTTAGGCTCAGTGGTTTAAAAGAAGTTTATTTTCGCTCACGGCAGCGCTTATAGACCAATCGCATTTGAAATTCAATATAAAAGCCAAAGCCATTACATTTCGCCGCATGCAGTAGGGAGTAAAATAATATACGTACAGTCAAAGGCAACGTGTTGTAGCGACACTAATTGTGCTACAAAAGGTTAAAGTCTGGCGTGTGGCACTGACACACGGTGGAGGAGGATTTCAATACCTCAGGCCGGCACCTGAGTGTACTGCCTAAAGGAAGAGGAGTGCAATACCTCAGGCCGGCACCTGAGTGTATCGCCTAAAGGAAGGGAATTCAGCTTGTCAGCCAACAGAAATCATCATGGCTGCACATGAATGATTTGTTGACCAAAAAGATGATCAGTGCAAGACTATCTTATATTTAATTCATGAAGCCTGCACATCATAAAATTAAATATAAAATAAATAATTATTGAATCGATACAACTATAAATACTTACCAGAACTGCGGAAGGCCCTACGCTAAAGTGTATTTAAAGTTGAATTGAAACACGTAAAAAAAAAAATATTATGCGTGTGTGTGTACTGTATCTATGAGAACCACCGCTCTCATATCTCGTAGAGTAGGTACATACATATACGTACCTACACACTATCGAATCACCTTTCAAGGTAAAGTTTCATTTGCCCTCGACTGTAAAAGAAATAAAAGAAGATTTAAAGAAATAAATTAAATGGTGAATATTAAACGGATAAGTATCTACACATCGAGCACTAAACTATATTAAAATTAATGCACTACGGTTATAAAATTTAATTATGTCAGTACACCCACAACTATGCAATTACCCATAAATACCTTCCCGTTTTCATCAGCGAAATATATTTTTCTATACAATTTCCGTATTAGATGTTTTTCGCTTACAGTTAAGTCTGTAAACTGAAAAACCTGGTAGCTTCTTGGTTTGGGGGGGGGGGGGGGGGAGTAGCGCAAACTCATTCAAATCCACAATATGTTACTTAAATGTAAACTCTACAAATCCTATATTTTGTCCTCTTTATACTTTTACGATGGGCCTAACCTCGGCCAGTGATTTAAATGGCTTTTTAAGATAATTTATAAAAAAAAAATCACATATAAATATATTTTTAGAAACTAACAAACGAATACAATGAACCGATGTTACAATGGTTTAAATACAGTAATAGATCTCAATAAATAGGCTGTGCTCAGCTGCTTTTCTCATTGTCAAAACACACAGCCCTTACAATTTTTTTTTTATTAATTTAAAAATAGTAAGGAAGTAAGTACTTAAGCATCCTAAAAGTTAGAATAATAGGTTCACTGTAATAGGGAGAGAAAAGTACCACTGAATGATGTTCCCTGACTTCCTAACTAGAATAAAGTCTGTGCTAAGGAAGTCAGTTTTCTAAGCGGCCAAAATAAATATTAATAGTCAACCGTCATGACTGGATTATTAATATACACTATGTTATGAAACTAGTATTGATACAGATAAATGTCTTATCCGATATTTTGAACTACTGACCTAATTTTGTTACTTATCTGTTTAATAACAAAAATGTGGCTACAGAAAAATAAAATACATTTTTAATACAAGCTCTTAAATGCGTATACAAATTTTGTGTCCGTGCTGTTGACCGTTGAGGAGTTCCTTCGTCTAGAGCCAATCTTGGTTGGGTGTAGAGAACCAGGTCATGTTTACCATAAAAATGCATTGTCATCGGAACTGAACCAGCATGTCAAATTTCAACTCCATAGGATAGGAGGAAGTGGTCCTAATTCAGCACGCAAATATTGACCTAAACCGACCCTACTCATATTACATCTCCCCTTTCTAGTCCGTCTCCTATATGTGCGGTGTACATAAGAGGATGAACCACGGTTAGTACTTAAAAATATTCATTGTATGGTATGCTTTGACGACACCGGAATGTATTCTAGAGCCATTCTAAAATAGTATATAATTGCTTTAAGCAGTTAAACAGTTTTTTTTTAAGATTTACTTTCTTATTACATTTATTTTTAAATTAATAAATAAAGTATGGTAGGTAATACCTGTAGCATTCATCAATCATCTGTGATATTATTTTTGCTTCTGTTCTGAACGCCGACCCACGAGTCTCGTCGTTTCAATGTGAACGAACCCACATCATAGGCCAGCTCACTTTTGTCTCCTTCGTTTTCTTGAACTCAAAAGAACGAAGCAAATGAATGAGAGCTATTTTGAGTGCCATTAATTCCAGTCTCTTGCCTGAAAATTAAGCATCACATAACTTGTCACATAGAATGGATTAATATCGAAAATATTATGTCATGTAAAAATCCATACCTATTTTTCTAATTTTCCAATAAGATTCTTAATTTCATATTGGTTTTTGCTGAGCTATTTAACAAACTAAAGGACTATTATTTTAATAAATAACTATAAATTCTATTTAAATCCTTCCGCGGGACGGGACGGGTAGTGCGGGGAGCTTTGTGATCATTCTGTTTAACTTTTTGATTTAAAAAAATGGTTTTGATTATTTTTATTACACAAGTATTTTATGACTAAGATTTGTGAACATTAAGAAACACAATTAGGATATGTTCAATGACATGGCTAAATATGCTAATCTGCCTACAATGTAATACAGGATGTCGCGAGACTCTTCCCGAAGACTTAATGTGGTGTGTTTGTGTTCCCTATTATAAGTAAGGAATTATATTAAAAAAATGAGAAAATAATTGATCCCCAAATTACGTTTTCTTTAACTGATGTAAGTCTTTTGAGTCAGCTAGTGACGCGATAAGGTAACCTTGGCTGCATTACACGTACGTTGACCTCGCAGCGGCATGCGGGGACATGCGACATAAAAAAGACGTTATTACAAGAACCGTTAACATTATCGCGTAAAATTCAGTTTTTTTTTCGAAAAACATGACGAATTTCATATACAGTCTTCACAAATAATACTCGAAATCGCAGAACCATTAGCAGGATTTTTCATCGGGGGTGACCTTGGATGTATAAAAAAAATCGAGAAACGTATCAACTTACTGGACAGTCAATATGTTCAACTCACCAATACATGCTCTTGGTCCACTTCCAAAAGGTAAATTGTTAAATGGTAATCTTCGACTTATTTTCTTCACTAAATCTTTCTGGGTTAAAATCGTCAGGGTTTTCCCAATATTGTGGATCCCGGTGCAAAGTAAACAGAGATATCATTATACCGTCACCTGGCAAGAACTAAAACAATAACACAAATTGAATACAAACATTTTATCTGGCGCTGTAGCTAAGATGGCAGGTCAAGGAAGACTGTCATGCCAGTTACTGGCTTCATCGTGTTTTATTAAGCAGCCAATCGACGATGGCCAACCTAACCTACAGAACGGCCATTTTTTTTTTAATCGTTTAGGAATTAGGAATATTATGACAAAATATTTTTTTATCAAACATAAACTCTGAAAAATGTAATCTGATTTGGCAAAGATACAGCTACCATTTATCAATAAATTTTTCTTAAAATTTAATTTATAGAGGTTACCTATTCTAAAATATAATATTCAGTTATAAAGACATATTTTCATACGAAAAATAAAAATAAATATCGAAAATCAAAAAACAATGCACCTTGGTAGGAGAATTACACCCCCTAGTGAGGGAAAACAAAACACTGACAACGGGCGACTTCAGACGATAGATAGGCGCAGTCCCCAATCATAGTTACCCGAGCTCTGGGGATCCGCGCGGACGAATTCCAGGTCCTCTAAGAATCTATCTCTACCCTTGACATCACGAAATATTTCAAGGTTAGAAGCTCTTTTTAATGCCAGGACTCTTTTCTAGTGAGCCTAATGGCTTCATGGTAGGCATTCCGAACGCCGTGAAAAGAGCAAAGAGATGAGTCCAGCCTAACGGTTAAAAATCTTTATGTTCAGCGATATTTTGTTTGAAATTCTGACAGTAATTAATCTGTGATCGGAGGAAAAGCAAGGATGAACCCTGGCCTGGCCTGGATGAGGCCTGGTTGCTGGAAAGCTAATATAACAAAGAAAAATGAAACAAACCTCAAAATCATTTAGACCAGCCCGAAGTGGTTGTATATTTATTTTTGCTGTACACGTTCTATCTAAGCCAGCTGTTGTCTGCGGCCATTTTCTTCATTTTCTGTAATACCAATTGGACTATTGTTAATATGGCCTAATATATGGCCAGTCTTTAGGTTAGACCAATAAAGATGGCTTAGATAACTACAATGGCTATGACACAATTATTTCATGTTAATTATATAGTATTTGAAAAAACGTATGTGTTTTTAGGGGGGTTGATCTATATCAAAAATTAAACCAGTCTCAAGAAAAAAAAATCATACTAAAATAAAGATATTCTATATAAAGTTTCATATTTTTCGACCGCAGCGAAACTGACACCTGTTAAGGCTGTGCTCCAGCGAGAAATAGGTCAGTAGATATCCCCCTCAGTCAGTATCTATCTGTCAGTCATACAGGAAGTATTAGAATACGCTTTTGTCCTTTTAGGGGGTTGATCTATATAAACTACTAAATCGGTTTCAGGAGAAAAAGCAAACTAAATTAAAGTTATTCTCCTTAGTCAGTATCTACCAGCACGGGCACTTAACTTTTTTATTTAATATCGGCTTAATTAATAATTATTAAATAAATAATGATCTTTTGCTGAATGATGTATCCTTTTACTTTACAATATTTTAGGGATTTGATTGCCAATAATAATATATAATTATAATAATAATATTATAACTAATATAATTTCATAACAATATTATTTGATATAATTTTAACAGTGTAGTGCTTTAAGTTGGTTTTTTTAATAAATGTATTACATATATCGTAAAATGTTTCTGATAATAAAAATAAATAAATATAAAATATTATACTAGAACCTACATAATATATGCAAATTGCTACTTTTTAACTCGCACCTGCGCAGTGTACCTAACATCGATTAATGTCTTTTATATGATATGATTGCTTACCATAAATAACCATATCCATAAAATAAAGACTATCCATGTCTTCAGTGAGCAATAATTCATTATCGTTTTTCAATATGTAATTAATCTCCTTGAATAGTTTCTCTTGTATTTTTGGTTGCATTGTAATTTCATGAATCAAAAAGCCTAAAGTTGAAGCCATAGTGTCGGATCCAGCCAGCATGATCATCACCGCTTGGGATGTGCTATATTCGCGGGGCCATCATAGAATTAGTATTCATTATCATGACCATTCCGCCATACTATAATTATTGATAGCCTTTTTTTATTTTTTCTCTGAAAAATCATTAATCAGGTTAAGAAAGTCCCGAGAATCAAAAAGTATATAACACATTAATATCTATGTAGAACTAAAATAGATGTTTACTAAAAACCAATTACTTGTGCTGTTAGTACTAATATTGTGTTAACACTGACAACGGGCGACTTCAGACGATAGATAGGCGCAGTCCCCAATCATAGTTACCCGAGCTCTGGGGATCCGCGCGGACGAATTCCAGGTCCTCTAAGAATCTATCTCTACCCTTGACATCACGAAATATTTCAAGGTTAGAAGCTCTTTTTAATGCCAGGACTCTTTTCTAGCGAGCCTAATGGCTTCATGGTAGGCATTCCGAACGCCGTGAAAAGAGCAAAGAGATGGGTCCTGCCTAACGGTAAAAAATCTGTATGTTCAGCGATATTTTGTTTGAAATTCTAACAGAACCATAGAGGAGAATATGCAGCCTTTCCCAGTTTCTTTCTTTCTAATATGGAGTCACACATCCTGATAACTCTTTTTGGAAGTTCTGGGCTACTCAGGGATATTGCGGAGATTCTCCATAAGATTTTAGCAGAAAAGTTCCTAATCAGTGTTCGCTGTTTGGTAACAGAATTTTTATGTCACATACCTATGACATAAATAATATATGAATTAAAGAGGTTTATTTTTTT
Source organism: Neomicropteryx cornuta (assembly GCA_020383195.1). Classification (NCBI taxonomy): domain Eukaryota; kingdom Metazoa; phylum Arthropoda; class Insecta; order Lepidoptera; family Micropterigidae; genus Neomicropteryx; species Neomicropteryx cornuta. The sequence continues at coordinate 23,285 of JAHKQU010000014.1, forward strand.
ATTATCATTATTATTTTAACGATTTTCAACCAATGTGAGGAACAGAGACCCACTCCTAACTATAATACCCAACCCATCAAATGATAAATTTTGTAATTTTTTAGTACAAAAAAAATCTTAGCTTGCGATTTAAAATTGCCAAGAGTTGCAAAGCAGGACCTAGCAAATCTGTTACGAGTAGTATCACGGAGCTATAAGAAGAATGGTGCGTTAAACAGAATATTTCCACACATCAATTTGCATTGCGCATGACTGAAACCTATCCCCTCTTTTGCCAATCAGGTATTCTTATACTTACTAGGTATCCTTATGTGGTAAAAATAGTGTATTACTTTTTAGATAAGCTAAGGCAATAAATTGCACTGTTTAATTTGAATTAGTGTGTCTACTAACCTAGTATCAGGTCAAATCATAAATGAAAAATCAAACATATGTAGATAATGCGTTATGTGATGTTTATATAGCATCTTAGTATGGGGGGGGGGGGGAGTACCATATAAGCCGATGTTATACTACCTCCCTTGGGACAGAGTAAGCCTGGTCGGGTAAGTGAGGAAAAAACTGTATATAACAACTACCGTGCTTGAATAATAACAAAATAAAAAAAGCATGAAAAATAATAGCTTTAAACAAAATCTTAAAAAATCGCAAGTTATTCTATGTACTACTGCAGACAAGTGATATATATTTTTATTTCACAATGTCACAATTTCTAGAGAAAATATTTAGTTTTTTTTTAAATAAATTATATGTTGCCGGTTTAGAAAATACAATTATAAACAAACAAAACAACAAAAGTAGAATCGCAGCAAAATACAATTATAAACAAACAAAACGACAAAAGTATAATCGCAGCAAAATACAATTATAAACAAACAAAACAACAAAAGTAGAATCGCAGCAAAATACAATTATAAACAAACAAAACAACAAAAGTATAATCGCAGACTAGTAGTTTTTTTAAATAAATTATATGTTGCCGGCTTAGAAAATACAATTATAAACAAACAAAACAACAAAAAATTAATCGCAGACTAGTTTACTGTGAAACATTGAAATATTTTTCTTCTACAAACAAGACAGCATTTCTGACATCGGAGCTAGCTCCTAAATATTGTATCGAATTAATAATGATAAAAAAAACAATCGCGGTTAAAACATGTTATTAGATTTTTAGGCTCAGTGGTTTAAAAGAAGTTTATTTTCGCTCACGGCAGCGCTTATAGACCAATCGCATTTGAAATTCAATATAAAAGCCAAAGCCATTACATTTCGCCGCATGCAGTAGGGAGTAAAATAATATACGTACAGTCAAAGGCAACGTGTTGTAGCGACACTAATTGTGCTACAAAAGGTTAAAGTCTGGCGTGTGGCACTGACACACGGTGGAGGAGGATTTCAATACCTCAGGCCGGCACCTGAGTGTACTGCCTAAAGGAAGAGGAGTGCAATACCTCAGGCCGGCACCTGAGTGTATCGCCTAAAGGAAGGGAATTCAGCTTGTCAGCCAACAGAAATCATCATGGCTGCACATGAATGATTTGTTGACCAAAAAGATGATCAGTGCAAGACTATCTTATATTTAATTCATGAAGCCTGCACATCATAAAATTAAATATAAAATAAATAATTATTGAATCGATACAACTATAAATACTTACCAGAACTGCGGAAGGCCCTACGCTAAAGTGTATTTAAAGTTGAATTGAAACACGTAAAAAAAAAAATATTATGCGTGTGTGTTGTACTGTATCTATGAGAACCACCGCTCTCATATCTCGTAGAGTAGGTACATACATATACGTACCTACACACTATCGAATCACCTTTCAAGGTAAAGTTTCATTTGCCCTCGACTGTAAAAGAAATAAAAGAAGATTTAAAGAAATAAATTAAATGGTGAATATTAAACGGATAAGTATCTACACATCGAGCACTAAACTATATTAAAATTAATGCACTACGGTTATAAAAATTTAATTATGTCAGTACACCCACAACTATGCAATTACCCATAAATACCTTCCCGTTTTCATCAGCGAAATATATTTTTCTATACAATTTCCGTATTAGATGTTTTTCGCTTACAGTTAAGTCTGTAAACTGAAAAACCTGGTAGCTTCTTGGTTTGGGGGGGGGGGGGAGTAGCGCAAACTCATTCAAATCCACAATATGTTACTTAAATGTAAACTCTACAAATCCTATATTTTGTCCTCTTTATACTTTACGATGGGCCTAACCTCGGCCAGTGATTTAAATGGCTTTTAAGATAATTTATAAAAAAAAAATCACATATAAATATATTTTTAGAAACTAACAAACGAATACAATGAACCGATGTTACAATGGTTTAAATACAGTAATAGATCTCAATAAATAGGCTGTGCTCAGCTGCTTTTCTCATTGTCAAAACACACAGCCCTTACAATTTTTTTTTTATTAATTTAAAAATAGTAAGGAAGTAAGTACTTAAGCATCCTAAAAGTTAGAATAATAGGTTCACTGTAATAGGGAGAGAAAAGTACCACTGAATGATGTTCCCTGACTTCCTAACTAGAATAAAGTCTGTGCTAAGGAAGTCAGTTTTCTAAGCGGCCAAAATAAATATTAATAGTCAACCGTCATGACTGGATTATTAATATACACTATGTTATGAAACTAGTATTGATACAGATAAATGTCTTATCCGATATTTTGAACTACTGACCTAATTTTGTTACTTATCTGTTTAATAACAAAAATGTGGCTACAGAAAATAAAATACATTTTTAATACAAGCTCTTAAATGCGTATACAAATTTTGTGTCCGTGCTGTTGACCGTTGAGGAGTTCCTTCGTCTAGAGCCAATCTTGGTTGGGTGTAGAGAACCAGGTCATGTTTACCATAAAAATGCATTGTCATCGGAACTGAACCAGCATGTCAAATTTCAACTCCATAGGATAGGAGGAAGTGGTCCTAATTCAGCACGCAAATATTGACCTAAACCGACCCTACTCATATTACATCTCCCCTTTCTAGTCCGTCTCCTATATGTGCGGTGTACATAAGAGGATGAACCACGGTTAGTACTTAAAAATATTCATTGTATGGTATGCTTTGACGACACCGGAATGTATTCTAGAGCCATTCTAAAATAGTATATAATTGCTTTAAGCAGTTAAACAGTTTTTTTTTTTAAGATTTACTTTCTTATTACATTTATTTTTAAATTAATAAATAAAGTATGGTAGGTAATACCTGTAGCATTCATCAATCATCTGTGATATTATTTTTGCTTCTGTTCTGAACGCCGACCCACGAGTCTCGTCGTTTCAATGTGAACGAACCCACATCATAGGCCAGCTCACTTTTGTCTCCTTCGTTTTCTTGAACTCAAAAGAACGAAGCAAATGAATGAGAGCTATTTTGAGTGCCATTAATTCCAGTCTCTTGCCTGAAAATTAAGCATCACATAACTTGTCACATAGAATGGATTAATATCGAAAATATTATGTCATGTAAAAATCCATACCTATTTTTCTAATTTTCCAATAAGATTCTTAATTTCATATTGGTTTTTGCTGAGCTATTTAACAAACTAAAGGACTATTATTTTAATAAATAACTATAAATTCTATTTAAATCCTTCCGCGGGACGGGACGGGTAGTGCGGGGAGCTTTGTGATCATTCTGTTTAACTTTTTGATTTAAAAAAATGGTTTTGATTATTTTTATTACACAAGTATTTTATGACTAAGATTTGTGAACATTAAGAAACACAATTAGGATATGTTCAATGACATGGCTAAATATGCTAATCTGCCTACAATGTAATACAGGATGTCGCGAGACTCTTCCCGAAGACTTAATGTGGTGTGTTTGTGTTCCCTATTATAAGTAAGGAATTATATTAAAAAAATGAGAAAATAATTGATCCCCAAATTACGTTTTCTTTAACTGATGTAAGTCTTTTGAGTCAGCTAGTGACGCGATAAGGTAACCTTGGCTGCATTACACGTACGTTGACCTCGCAGCGGCATGCGGGGACATGCGACATAAAAAAGACGTTATTACAAGAACCGTTAACATTATCGCGTAAAATTCAGTTTTTTTTTCGAAAAACATGACGAATTTCATATACAGTCTTCACAAATAATACTCGAAATCGCAGAACCATTAGCAGGATTTTTCATCGGGGGGTGACCTTGGATGTATAAAAAAAATCGAGAAACGTATCAACTTACTGGACAGTCAATATGTTCAACTCACCAATACATGCTCTTGGTCCACTTCCAAAAGGTAAATTGTTAAATGGTAATCTTCGACTTATTTTCTTCACTAAATCTTTCTGGGTTTAAAATCGTCAGGGTTTTCCCAATATTGTGGATCCCGGTGCAAAGTAAACAGAGATATCATTATACCGTCACCTGGCAAGAACTAAAACAATAACACAAATTGAATACAAACATTTTATCTGGCGCTGTAGCTAAGATGGCAGGTCAAGGAAGACTGTCATGCCCAGTTACTGGCTTCATCGTGTTTATTAAGCAGCCAATCGACGATGGCCAACCTAACCTACGAGAACGGCCATTTTTTTTTTAATCGTTTAGGAATTAGGAATATTATGACAAAATATTTTTTTATCAAACATAAACTCTGAAAAATGTAATCTGATTTGGCAAAGATACAGCCACCATTTATCAATAAATTTTTCTTAAAATTTAATTTATAGAGGTTACCTATTCTAAAATATAATATTCAGTTATAAAGACATATTTTCATACGAAAAATAAAAATAAATATCGAAAATCAAAAAACAATGCACCTTGGTAGGAGAATTACACCCCCTAGTGAGGGAAAACAAAACACTGACAACGGGCGACTTCAGACGATAGATAGGCGCAGTCCCCAATCATAGTTACCCGAGCTCTGGGGATCCGCGCGGACGAATTCCAGGTCCTCTAAGAATCTATCTCTACCCTTGACATCACGAAATATTTCAAGGTTAGAAGCTCTTTTTTAATGCCAGGACTCTTTTCTAGTGAGCCTAATGGCTTCATGGTAGGCATTCCGAACGCCGTGAGAAAAGAGCAAAGAGATGGGTCCTGCCTAACGGTAAAAAATCTGTATGTTCAGCGATATTTTGTTTGAAATTCTAACAGAACCATAGAGGAGAATATGCAGCCTTTCCCAGTTTCTTTCTTTCTAATATGGAGTCACACATCCTGATAACTCTTTTTGGAAGTTCTGGGCTACTCAGGGATATTGCGGAGATTCTCCATAAGATTTTAGCAGAAAAGTTCCTAATCAGTGTTCGCTGTTTGGTAACAGAATTTTTATGTCACATACCTATGACATAAATAATATATGAATTAAAGAGGTTTATTTTTTTATTATCATTATTATTTTAACGATTTTCAACCAATGTGAGGAACAGAGACCCACTCCTAACTATAATACCCAACCCATCAAATGATAAATTTTGTAATTTTTTAGTACAAAAAAAATCTTAGCTTGCGATTTAAAATTGCCAAGAGTTGCAAAGCAGGACCTAGCAAATCTGTTACGAGTAGTATCACGGAGCTATAAGAAGAATGGTGCGTTAAACAGAATATTTCCACACATCAATTTGCATTGCGCATGACTGAAACCTATCCCCTCTTTTGCCAATCAGGTATTCTTATACTTACTAGGTATCCTTATGTGGTAAAAATAGTGTATTACTTTTTAGATAAGCTAAGGCAATAAATTGCACTGTTTAATTGAATTAGTGTGTCTACTAACCTAGTATCAGGTCAAATCATAAATGAAAATCAAACATATGTAGATAATGCGTTATGTGATGTTTATATAGCATCTTAGTATGGGGGGGGGGGGGGGGAGTACCATATAAGCCGATGTTATACTACCTCCCTTGGGACAGAGTAAGCCTGGTCGGGTAAGTGAGGAAAAAACTGTATATAACAACTACCGTGCTTGAATAATAACAAAATAAAAAAAGCATGAAAAATAATAGCTTTAAACAAAATCTTAAAAAATCGCAAGTTATTCTATGTACTACTGCAGACAAGTGATATATATTTTTATTTCACAATGTCACAATTTCTAGAGAAAATATTTAGTTTTTTTTTAAATAAATTATATGTTGCCGGTTTAGAAAATACAATTATAAACAAACAAAACAACAAAAGTAGAATCGCAGCAAAATACAATTATAAACAAACAAAACGACAAAAGTATAATCGCAGCAAAATACAATTATAAACAAACAAAACAACAAAAGATAGAATCGCAGCAAAATACAATTATAAACAAACAAAACAACAAAAGTATAATCGCAGACTAGTAGTTTTTTTAAATAAATTATATGTTGCCGGCTTAGAAATACAATTATAAACAAACAAAACAACAAAAAATTAATCGCAGACTAGTTTACTGTGAAACATTGAAATATTTTTCTTCTACAAACAAGGACAGCATTTCTGACATCGGAGCTAGCTCCTAAATATTGTATCGAATTAATAATGATAAAAAAAACAATCGCGGTTAAAACATGTTTAAAATATTCTAATAAATCCGATTAGATTTTTAGGCTCAGTGGTTTAAAAGAAGTTTATTTTCGCTCACGGCAGCGCTTATAGACCAATCGCATTTGAAATTCAATATAAAAGCCAAAGCCATTACATTCGCCGCATGCAGTAGGGAGTAAAATAATATACGTACAGTCAAAGGCAACGTGTTGTAGCGACACTAATTGTGCTACAAAAGGTTAAAGTCTGGCGTGTGGCACTGACACACGGTGGAGGAGGATTTCAATACCTCAGGCCGGCACCTGAGTGTACTGCCTAAAGGAAGAGAGGAGTGCAATACCTCAGGCCGGCACCTGAGTGTATCGCCTAAAGGAAGGGAATTCAGCTTGTCAGCCAACAGAAATCATCATGGCTGCACATGAATGATTTGTTGACCAATAAGATGATCAGTGCAAGACTATCTTATATTTAATTCATGAAGCCTGCACATCATAAAATTAAATATAAAATAAATAATTATTGAATCGATACAACTATAAATACTTACCAGAACTGCGGAAGGCCCTACGCTAAAGTGTATTTAAAGTTGAATTGAAAACACGTAAAAAAAAAAATATTATGCGTGTGTGTGTACTGTATCTATGAGAACCACCGCTCTCATATCTCGTAGAGTAGGTACATACATATACGTACCTACACACTATCGAATCACCTTTCAAGGTAAAGTTTCATTTGCCCTCGACTGTAAAAGAAATAAAAGAAGATTTAAAGAAATAAATTAAATGGTGAATATTAAACGGATAAGTATCTACACATCGAGCACTAAACTATATTAAAATTAATGCACTACGGTTATAAAATTTAATTATGTCAGTACACCCACAACTATGCAATTACCCATAAATACCTTCCCGTTTTCATCAGCGAAATATATTTTTCTATACAATTTCCGTATTAGATGTTTTTTCGCTTACAGTTAAGTCTGTAAACTGAAAAACCTTGGTAGCTTCTTGGTTTGGGGGGGGGGGGGGGGAGTAGCGCAAACTCATTCAAATCCACAATATGTTACTTAAATGTAAACTCTACAAATCCTATATTTTGTCCTCTTTATACTTTTACGATGGGCCTAACCTCGGCCAGTGATTTAAATGGCTTTTTAAGATAATTAATAAAAAAAAAATCACATATAAATATATTTTTAGAAACTAACAAACGAATACAATGAACCGATGTTACAATGGTTTAAATACAGTAATAGATCCTCAATAAATAGGCTGTGCTCAGCTGCTTTTCTCATTGTCAAAAACACACAGCCCTTACAATTTTTTTTTTATTAATTTAAAAATAGTAAGGAAGTAAGTACTTAAGCATCCTAAAAGTTAGAATAATAGGTTCACTGTAATAGGGAGAGAAAAGTACCACTGAATGATGTTCCCTGACTTCCTAACTAGAATAAAGTCTGTGCTAAGGAAGTCAGTTTTCTAAGCGGCCAAAATAAAATATTAATAGTCAACCGTCATGACTGGATTATTAATATACACTATGTTATGAAACTAGTATTGATACAGATAAATGTCCTTATCGATATTTTTGAACTACTGACCTAATTTTGTTACTTATCTGTTTAATAACAAAAATGTGGCTACAGAAAAATAAAATACATTTTTAATACAAGCTCTTAAATGCGTATACAAATTTTGTGTCCGTGCTGTTGACCGTTGAGGAGTTCCTTCGTCTAGAGCCAATCTTGGTTGGGTGTAGAGAACCAGGTCATGTTTACCATAAAAATGCATTGTCATCGGAACTGAACCAGCATGTCAAATTTCAACTCCATAGGATAGGAGGAAGTTGGTCCTAATTCAGCACGCAAATATTGACCTAAACCGACCCTACTCATAGTTACATCTCCCCTTTCTAGTCCGTCTCCTATATGTGCGGTGTACTAAGAGGATGAACCACGGTTAGTACTTAAAAATATTCATTGTATGGTATGCTTTGGACGACACCGGAATGTATTCTAGAGCCATTCTAAAATAGTATATAATTGCTTTAAGCAGTTAAACAGTTTTTTTTAAGATTTACTTTCTTATTACATTTATTTTTAAATTAATAAATAAAGTATGGTAGGTAATACCTGTAGCATTCATCAATCATCTGTGATATTATTTTTGCTTCTGTTCTGAACGCCGACCCACGAGTCTCGTCGTTTCAATGTGAACGAACCCACATCATAGGCCAGCTCACTTTTGTCTCCTTCGTTTTCTTGAACTCAAAAGAACGAAGCAAATGAATGAGAGCTATTTTGAGTGCCATTAATTCCAGTCTCTTGCCTGGAAAATTAAGCATCACATAACTTGTCACATAGAATGGATTAATATCGAAAATATTATGTCATGTAAAAATCCATACCTATTTTTCTAATTTTCCAATAAGATTCTTAATTTCATATTGGTTTTTGCTGAGCTATTTAACAAACTAAAGGACTATTATTTTAATAAATAACTATAAATTCTATTTAAATCCTTCCGCGGGACGGGACGGGTAGTGCGGGGAGCTTTGTGATCATTCTGTTTAACTTTTTGATTTAAAAAAATGGTTTTGATTATTTTTATTACACAAGTATTTATGACTAAGATTTGTGAACATTAAGAAACACAATTAGGATATGTTCAATGACATGGCTAAATATGCTAATCTGCCTACAATGTAATACAGGATGTCGCGAGACTCTTCCCGAAGACTTAATGTGGTGTGTTTGTGTTCCCTATTATAAGTAAGGAATTATATTAAAAAAATGAGAAAATAATTGATCCCCAAATTACGTTTTCTTTAACTGATGTAAGTCTTTTGAGTCAGCTAGTGACGCGATAAGGTAACCTTGGCTGCATTACACGTACGTTGACCTCGCAGCGGCATGCGGGGACATGCGACATAAAAAAGACGTTATTACAAGAACCGTTAACATTATCGCGTAAAATTCAGTTTTTTTTTCGAAAAACATGACGAATTTCATATACAGTCTTCACAAATAATACTCGAAATCGCAGAACCATTAGCAGGGATTTTTTCATCGGGGGTGACCTTGGATGTATAAAAAAAATCGAGAAACGTATCAACTTACTGGACAGTCAATATGTTCAACTCACCAAATACATGCTCTTGGTCCACTTCCAAAAGGTAAATTGTTAAATGGTAATCTTCGACTTATTTTCTTCACTAAATCTTTCTGGGTTAAAATCGTCAGGGTTTTCCCAATATTGTGGATCCCGGTGCAAAGTAAACAGAGATATCATTATACCGTCACCTGGCAAGAACTAAAACAATAACACAAATTGAATACAAACATTTTATCTGGCGCTGTAGCTAAGATGGCAGGTCAAGGAAGACTGTCATGCCAGTTACTGGCTTCATCGTGTTTTATTAAGCAGCCAATCGACGATGGCCAACCTAACCTACAGTAACGGCCATTTTTTTTTTAATCGTTTAGGAATTAGGAATATTATGACAAAATATTTTTTTATCAAACATAAACTCTGAAAATGTAATCTGATTTGGCAAAGATACAGCTACCATTTATCAATAATTTTTCTTAAAATTTTAATTTATAGAGGTTACCTATTCTAAAATATAATATTCAGTTATAAAGACATATTTTCATACGAAAAAATAAAAATAAATATCGAAAATCAAAAAACAATGCTCCTTGGTAGGAGAATTACACCCCCTAGTGAGGGAAAACAAAACACTGACAACGGGCGACTTCAGACGATAGATAGGCGCAGTCCCCAATCATAGTTACCCGAGCTCTGGGGATCCGCGCGGACGAATTCCAGGTCCTCTAAGAATCTATCTCTACCCTTGACATCACGAAATATTTCAAGGTTAGAAGCTCTTTTTAATGCCAGGACTCTTTTCTAGTGAGGCCTAATGGCTTCATGGTAGGCATTCCGAACGCCGTGAAAAGAGCAAAGAGGATGAGTCCAGCCTAACGGTTAAAAATCTTTATGTTCAGCGATATTTTGTTTGAAATTCTGACAGTAATTAATCTGTGATCGGAGGAAAAGCAAGGGATGAACCCTGGCCTGGCCTGGATGAGGCCTGGTTGCTGGAAAGCTAATGTAACAAAGAAAAATGAAACAAACCTCAAAATCATTTAGACCAGCCCGAAGTGGTTGTATATTTATTTTTGCTGTACACGTTCTATCTAAGCCAGCTGTTGTCTGCGGCCATTTTCTTCATTTCTGTAATACCAATTGGACTATTGTTAATATGGCCTAATATATGGCCAGTCTTTAGGTTAGACCAATAAAGATGGGCTTAGATAACTACAATGGCTATGACACAATTATTTCATGTTAATTATATAGTATTTGAAAAAACGTATGTGTTTTTAGGGGGGGTTGATCTATATCAAAAATTAAACCAGTCTCAAGAAAAAAAAATCATACTAAAATAAAGATATTCTATATAAAGTTTCATATTTTTCGACCGCAGCGAACTGACACCTGTTAAGGCTTGTGCTCCAGCGAGAAATAGGTCAGTAGATATCCCCCTCAGTTCAGTATCTATCTGTCAGTCATACAGGAAGTATTAGAATACGCTTTTGTCCTTTTAGGGGGTTGATCTATATAAACTACTAAATCGGTTTCAGGAGAAAAAGCAAACTAAATTAAAGTTATTCTCCTTAGTCAGTATCTACCAGCACGGGCACTTAACTTTTTTATTTAATATCGGCTTAATTAATAATTATTAAATAAATAATGATCTTTTTGCTGAATGATGTATCCTTTTACTTTACAATATTTTAGGGATTTGATTGCCAATAATAATATATAATTATAATAATAATATTATAACTAATATAATTTCATAACAATATTATTTGATATAATTTTAACAGTGTAGTGCTTTAGTTGGTTTTTTTAATAAATGTATTACATATATCGTAAAATGTTTCTGATAATAAAAATAAATAAATATAAAATATTATACTAGAACCTACATAATATATGCAAATTGCTACTTTTTAACTCGCACCTGCGCAGTGTAACCTAACATCGATTAATGTCTTTTATATGATATGATTGCTTACCATAAATAACCATATCCATAAAATAAAGACTATCCATGTCTTCAGTGAGCAATAATTCATTATCGTTTTTCAATATGTAATTAATCTCCTTGAATAGTTTCTCTTGTATTTTTGGTTGCATTGTAATTTCATGAATCAAAAAGCCTAAAGTTGAAGCCATAGTGTCGGATCCAGCCAGCATGATCATCACCGCATGGGATGTGCTATATTCGCGGGGCCATCATAGAATTAGTATTCATTATCATGACCATTCCGCCATACTATAATTATTGATAGCCTTTTTTTATTTTTTCTCTGAAAAATCATTAATCAGGTTAAGAAAGTCCCGAGAATCAAAAAGTATATAACACATTAATATCTATGTAGAACTAAAATAGATGTTTACTAAAAACCAATTACTTGTGCTGTTAGTACTAATATTGTGTTAACACTGACAACGGGCGACTTCAGACGATAGATAGGCGCAGTCCCCAATCATAGTTACCCGAGCTCTGGGGATCCGCGCGGACGAATTCCAGGTCCTCTAAGAATCTATCTCTACCCTTGACATCACGAAATATTTCAAGGTTAGAAGCTCTTTTTAATGCCAGGACTCTTTTCTAGCGAGCCTAATGGCTTCATGGTAGGCATTCCGAACGCCGTGAAAAGAGCAAAGAGATGGGTCCTGCCTAACGGTAAAAAATCTGTATGTTCAGCGATATTTTGTTTGAAATTCTAACAGAACCATAGAGGAGAATATGCAGCCTTTCCCAGTTTCTTTCTTTCTAATATGGAGTCACACATCCTGATAACTCTTTTTGGAAGTTCTGGGCTACTCAGGGATATTGTGGAGATTCTCCATAAGATTTTAGCAGAAAAGTTCCTAATCAGTGTTCGCTGTTTGGTAACAGAATTTTTATGTCACATACCTATGACATAAATAATATATGAATTAAAGAGGTTTATTTTTTTATTATCATTATTATTTTAACGATTTTCAACCAATGTGAGGAACAGAGACCCACTCCTAACTATAATACCCAACCCATCAAATGATAAATTTTGTAATTTTTTAGTACAAAAAAAATCTTAGCTTGCGATTTAAAATTGCCAAGAGTTGCAAAGCAGGACCTAGCAAATCTGTTACGAGTAGTATCACGGAGCTATAAGAAGAATGGTGCGTTAAACAGAATATTTCCACACATCAATTTGCATTGCGCATGACTGAAACCTATCCCCTCTTTTGCCAATCAGGTATTCTTATACTTACTAGGTATCCTTATGTGGTAAAAATAGTGTATTACTTTTTAGATAAGCTAAGGCAATAAATTGCACTGTTTAATTTGAATTAGTGTGTCTACTAACCTAGTATCAGGTCAAATCATAAATGAAAAATCAAACATATGTAGATAATGCGTTATGTGATGTTTATATAGCATCTTAGTATGGGGGGGGGGGGGAGTACCATATAAGCCGATGTTATACTACCTCCCTTGGGACAGAGTAAGCCTGGTCGGGTAAGTGAGGAAAAAACTGTATATAACAACTACCGTGCTTGAATAATAACAAAATAAAAAAAGCATGAAAAATAATAGCTTTAAACAAAATCTTAAAAAATCGCAAGTTATTCTATGTACTACTGCAGACAAGTGATATATATTTTTATTTCACAATGTCACAATTTCTAGAGAAAATATTTAGTTTTTTTTTAAATAAATTATATGTTGCCGGTTTAGAAAATACAATTATAAACAAACAAAACAACAAAAGTAGAATCGCAGCAAAATACAATTATAAACAAACAAAACGACAAAAGTATAATCGCAGCAAAATACAATTATAAACAAACAAAACAACAAAAGTAGAATCGCAGCAAAATACAATTATAAACAAACAAAACAACAAAAGTATAATCGCAGACTAGTAGTTTTTTTAAATAAATTATATGTTGCCGGCTTAGAAAATACAATTATAAACAAACAAAACAACAAAAAATTAATCGCAGACTAGTTTACTGTGAAACATTGAAATATTTTTCTTCTACAAACAAGACAGCATTTCTGACATCGGAGCTAGCTCCTAAATATTGTATCGAATTAATAATGATAAAAAAAACAATCGCGGTTAAAACATGTTTAAAATATTCTAATAAATCCGATTAGATTTTTAGGCTCAGTGGTTTAAAAGAAGTTTATTTTCGCTCACGGCAGCGCTTATAGACCAATCGCATTTGAAATTCAATATAAAAGCCAAAGCCATTACATTTCGCCGCATGCAGTAGGGAGTAAAATAATATACGTACAGTCAAAGGCAACGTGTTGTAGCGACACTAATTGTGCTACAAAAGGTTAAAGTCTGGCGTGTGGCACTGACACACGGTGGAGGAGGATTTCAATACCTCAGGCCGGCACCTGAGTGTACTGCCTAAAGGAAGAGGAGTGCAATACCTCAGGCCGGCACCTGAGTGTATCGCCTAAAGGAAGGGAATTCAGCTTGTCAGCCAACAGAAATCATCATGGCTGCACATGAATGATTTGTTGACCAAAAAGATGATCAGTGCAAGACTATCTTATATTTAATTCATGAAGCCTGCACATCATAAAATTAAATATAAAATAAATAATTATTGAATCGATACAACTATAAATACTTACCAGAACTGCGGAAGGCCCTACGCTAAAGTGTATTTAAAGTTGAATTGAAACACGTAAAAAAAAAAATATTATGCGTGTGTGTGTACTGTATCTATGAGAACCACCGCTCTCATATCTCGTAGAGTAGGTACATACATATACGTACCTACACACTATCGAATCACCTTTCAAGGTAAAGTTTCATTTGCCCTCGACTGTAAAAGAAATAAAAGAAGATTTAAAGAAATAAATTAAATGGTGAATATTAAACGGATAAGTATCTACACATCGAGCACTAAACTATATTAAAATTAATGCACTACGGTTATAAAATTTAATTATGTCAGTACACCCACAACTATGCAATTACCCATAAATACCTTCCCGTTTTCATCAGCGAAATATATTTTTCTATACAATTTCCGTATTAGATGTTTTTCGCTTACAGTTAAGTCTGTAAACTGAAAAACCTGGTAGCTTCTTGGTTTGGGGGGGGGGGGGGGGAGTAGCGCAAACTCATTCAAATCCACAATATGTTACTTAAATGTAAACTCTACAAATCCTATATTTTGTCCTCTTTATACTTTTACGATGGGCCTAACCTCGGCCAGTGATTTAAATGGCTTTTTAAGATAATTTATAAAAAAAAAATCACATATAAATATATTTTTAGAAACTAACAAACGAATACAATGAACCGATGTTACAATGGTTTAAATACAGTAATAGATCTCAATAAATAGGCTGTGCTCAGCTGCTTTTCTCATTGTCAAAACACACAGCCCTTACAATTTTTTTTTTATTAATTTAAAAATAGTAAGGAAGTAAGTACTTAAGCATCCTAAAAGTTAGAATAATAGGTTCACTGTAATAGGGAGAGAAAAGTACCACTGAATGATGTTCCCTGACTTCCTAACTAGAATAAAGTCTGTGCTAAGGAAGTCAGTTTTCTAAGCGGCCAAAATAAATATTAATAGTCAACCGTCATGACTGGATTATTAATATACACTATGTTATGAAACTAGTATTGATACAGATAAATGTCTTATCCGATATTTTGAACTACTGACCTAATTTTGTTACTTATCTGTTTAATAACAAAAATGTGGCTACAGAAAAATAAAATACATTTTTAATACAAGCTCTTAAATGCGTATACAAATTTTGTGTCCGTGCTGTTGACCGTTGAGGAGTTCCTTCGTCTAGAGCCAATCTTGGTTGGGTGTAGAGAACCAGGTCATGTTTACCATAAAAATGCATTGTCATCGGAACTGAACCAGCATGTCAAATTTCAACTCCATAGGATAGGAGGAAGTGGTCCTAATTCAGCACGCAAATATTGACCTAAACCGACCCTACTCATATTACATCTCCCCTTTCTAGTCCGTCTCCTATATGTGCGGTGTACATAAGAGGATGAACCACGGTTAGTACTTAAAAATATTCATTGTATGGTATGCTTTGACGACACCGGAATGTATTCTAGAGCCATTCTAAAATAGTATATAATTGCTTTAAGCAGTTAAACAGTTTTTTTTTAAGATTTACTTTCTTATTACATTTATTTTTAAATTAATAAATAAAGTATGGTAGGTAATACCTGTAGCATTCATCAATCATCTGTGATATTATTTTTGCTTCTGTTCTGAACGCCGACCCACGAGTCTCGTCGTTTCAATGTGAACGAACCCACATCATAGGCCAGCTCACTTTTGTCTCCTTCGTTTTCTTGAACTCAAAAGAACGAAGCAAATGAATGAGAGCTATTTTGAGTGCCATTAATTCCAGTCTCTTGCCTGAAAATTAAGCATCACATAACTTGTCACATAGAATGGATTAATATCGAAAATATTATGTCATGTAAAAATCCATACCTATTTTTCTAATTTTCCAATAAGATTCTTAATTTCATATTGGTTTTTGCTGAGCTATTTAACAAACTAAAGGACTATTATTTTAATAAATAACTATAAATTCTATTTAAATCCTTCCGCGGGACGGGACGGGTAGTGCGGGGAGCTTTGTGATCATTCTGTTTAACTTTTTGATTTAAAAAAATGGTTTTGATTATTTTTATTACACAAGTATTTTATGACTAAGATTTGTGAACATTAAGAAACACAATTAGGATATGTTCAATGACATGGCTAAATATGCTAATCTGCCTACAATGTAATACAGGATGTCGCGAGACTCTTCCCGAAGACTTAATGTGGTGTGTTTGTGTTCCCTATTATAAGTAAGGAATTATATTAAAAAAATGAGAAAATAATTGATCCCCAAATTACGTTTTCTTTAACTGATGTAAGTCTTTTGAGTCAGCTAGTGACGCGATAAGGTAACCTTGGCTGCATTACACGTACGTTGACCTCGCAGCGGCATGCGGGGACATGCGACATAAAAAAGACGTTATTACAAGAACCGTTAACATTATCGCGTAAAATTCAGTTTTTTTTTCGAAAAACATGACGAATTTCATATACAGTCTTCACAAATAATACTCGAAATCGCAGAACCATTAGCAGGATTTTTCATCGGGGGTGACCTTGGATGTATAAAAAAAATCGAGAAACGTATCAACTTACTGGACAGTCAATATGTTCAACTCACCAATACATGCTCTTGGTCCACTTCCAAAAGGTAAATTGTTAAATGGTAATCTTCGACTTATTTTCTTCACTAAATCTTTCTGGGTTAAAATCGTCAGGGTTTTCCCAATATTGTGGATCCCGGTGCAAAGTAAACAGAGATATCATTATACCGTCACCTGGCAAGAACTAAAACAATAACACAAATTGAATACAAACATTTTATCTGGCGCTGTAGCTAAGATGGCAGGTCAAGGAAGACTGTCATGCCAGTTACTGGCTTCATCGTGTTTTATTAAGCAGCCAATCGACGATGGCCAACCTAACCTACAGAACGGCCATTTTTTTTTTAATCGTTTAGGAATTAGGAATATTATGACCAAATATTTTTTTATCAAACAGAACCATAGAGGAGAATATGCACCCTTTCCCAGTTTCTTTCTTTCTAATATGGAGTCACACATCCTGATAACTCTTTTTGGAAGTTCTGGGCTACTCAGGGATATTGCGGAGATTCTCCATAAGATTTTAACAGAAAAGTTCCTAATCAGTGTTCCCTGTTCGGAAATGCCAATGGGAGTGAAATTGCAAAATTGAAAGTAATTAATCTGTTATCGGAGGAAAAGCAAGAATGAACCCTGGCCTGGCCTGGATGAGGCCTGGTTGCTTTCAACACGGGGCCCGCGCTAAGTGGAAAGCTAATGTAACAAAGAAAAATGAAACAAACCTCAAAATCATTTAGAGCAGCCCGAAGTGGTTGTATATTTATTTTTGCTGTACACGTTCTATCTAAGCCAGCTGTTGTCTGCGGCCATTTTCTTCATTTTCTGTAATACCAATTGGACTTGTTATTATGGCCTAATTAATATATGGCCAGTCTTTAGGTTAGACCAATAAAGATGGCTTAGATAACTACAATGGCTATGACACAATTATACAATGGCTCGACCTGGCTAAGGCATTTGATACTGTCTCGTTTAGGATTCTTCTTAAAAAATTAGATTGCATAGGGATCAAGGGTAGCGAATATGATTGGTTCAAATCGTATCTAACTGATACCGGCCTTCAAACAAACAAACATAAAAATGGAAAATATTTTACCGTTTTTAAGGTCAAGGTATCCATTTAATGCGACTCGTCGCACCATCGTAAACCAATACGATTACAATACGTAATAACACGATTCGAAGAGTAGGTAAATAACATTAATGTATATCACAGAACTAATAACTTACAAATACACACACGGAAACAACTAAGAACGATTTGTTTATTGTATTAGTACATAGAGATCCAACAATAAGAAATATTCGAGATATATTTGGTGTATGAATGTGAAATCTAAAATATATATAATCTACAGAATTGTTTGACAACAAGAGCTGGAAGTTGACACTATTAGATGTGGCACGCGGCAAATTTGACTTAACAATTACAAATAAAACCAATCTTCAGGCCGACGAAAATATAACATAGGCATACAAAAATAGGCCGTAAAATACATTTACATGGGTGATTTTCGAACGAAAAAGAAATAAATATATATCATACGAAATACTCCAAAATACGCAGCGTCCCTGGTGGATAAACTCTAAAACTAAACATGGCGGCCTGTCTAGCTGTACAATACATTTTTGACTAATCACATTAAAAACTATAAAAACTCACGCATTCCTCCTCTTTTTCCATGCCAGAAGGCATTTTTTTCTATTTATTGCCGAGTAATCTGGCAGGTCAGGAAGCTCCTCGGCTCGAGTCGATATACGGCCATCGGTTTCGACGCATCGGGGGCCCGCGTCCTAAACGATAGCTTCGACATCTTTGTTGACAAAACAAAGCGCGCTAGCGTCGACACAAAACGCACTGAAAAAGCACTTCGTAGGTCCTCTGAGAGGTCCTAAAGGACCCAAACTGGGAACACTGGGAACTTCCTAGTTCATTCCCATTGTTAGGATTTTCGCGCACTCAGTCACAATTATGGAAAAACAACAATGAAACTTTGCATGACGAGCGCCTTCCGCTTGGCGTGCGACCATGTTGATTCGAACACACACTCTGAGCGCGGGTCTGCTTCCCGCGCGGATGCCTCCAGTGCGGAAATGCCCATTCAAAATGATTACTCTTAAAAATTTAAATCATGTTGATATGTATTACAAGTATCTGAATAATATAAATAACAATTTTATTTTATTAACATTAAATAAATATCACATAAAAGTGAATTTAATACTATATATATTTTTTAAAATGACTAACACATAAATAATGAAAGTAAAGTCAATTCGTAAACGCTCGGGTCTCTTCGCTCGCCCGACGACCGCCGCCGAGTGTCGGCTCGGCTCGTTTGGCTGTGTGCGTGTGTTGTTATTGTAGCGGTACTAACACTGCTACAAATATTTAGAATCCAATTATACTTTTGTATCGATTTTAAATTAGTTTTTTTGCTTATATTAAAAAATAGTTTTAATTTATTTATTTATCCTTAAACCAAATCTTTAACAAAAAATATATATAATACGGATTGACATTTTTATTTTATAAAGTGTAGCCCGTTAGAATGAAAATCCACAACCTGAGGGATTGAATTTTGTGGAGGGATTAAATATTGTTTTTTACATTAGTGCTTAGGAAACGGGCGCGTTTCAATTTCCCTCGTTTTACGAGTAATAAATATAATTCTGTGAGGAGAACCAGTGAAGTTTAAAAAGCAAAATAAAATATATATATTTAAAAAATATATACATATTCCACTCACTTCATCCGACATCCTCGACGAAATTTTCTATTTAGTTTAAATTACATATCCTTGCATAATAATCCCTTTATATACGAAATTTCAATTTAAAAATATGTATTATAGAGAAACAGCAGCATTTCAATATTTGAAATATATTTTTAATATACTACGCAGACTGATGCAACCAACTGTTGAAATAAATAATCTAAAAGAAAACGAACTACTAACAAAAATAATAATAATAATATGATGTATTTTATTACGAGAAAAAAAGATATACGGTAAAATCAACAATCATTGCGAATTTTGTAAATGTGTGGTCCTCGCCGGGAACTGCATAAATTTTGATGAACACGGTACAATACGACAAATAGGAGCAATATAATTTAAACAAGGGAAAACTTGCTTACTAAAGAATAAATCAGTTCATAAAACTAGTTCATTGATACTTGCGGCTGCAAAGCAATACCATAATCATTTTAACATAGCTAATTGCACTCACTGCATTTAAATTGTCTTATTTTTTTCCTATAAACTGTATTTACATATTCATGTAATGAATTTTTTTCATTACCATTTTTTTAAAAAATAATTAGTTCTTATGTCACTTGTACCTAAATAATATTTTCTTACGTAAAGAATTACATATGTATGTATGTTAATAAGATAATGGTTTTTTCCACTCATAACATATATCATTTTCTCTTTCTGATTTAGGGGGATTTTTGTTCAGAGTAGATGTCAATATTAAAGAAAGTTTATGTTGAGCAGCGCAGTAGCGTCTGCGCACCTTTGAGCCGCGCAGTGGGCTCTGCGCATCTCGCGAGTAGTGCGAGTACTAAGCCAGCTTAACCTCCTTGAGCTGTCAAAGTCGTGAAATGCAGCTGTGGCTCTGTTTTGATCATTGCACTCGCCTTCTTATTGAAATGTGAACATTGTTATTAAATAACACATCGGCGCCTAAATAAACATCACCGTCCCTTCGCATTGCGTTACATCACCGTCAACTTTTGACGCACGGAAACCGAACGAAAGTTTCAGCGCGCTTGTTTGAGCTTTCTGTCAGTGTGTGTAATAAGTGAGCCAGCCTGGGGGATATGCGAGCAATGATGAAAATGGTGAAATAGTTACTGACTGGGCTGAAAATAACAATTATTATCTTGTGTTCAATGCAAAAGAGAAAGGTACATTCTACTCTGCAAGCTGGAAACGTAACTATAATCCAGATCTTGTCTTTGTAACTAGGGATGCCAGTTGGTATAGAAGTACCACTCGTGCATTCCATACCCAAGCCCAGATGAAATTTTAACCAAGCAGATTGGGTAAAGTTTTCAAAGATACTGGATAGTAACATCAGGTGGATAGAACCTACAACAAACAACTATGATAAATTTGTTAAGATTGTTATAAATACGGCTAAAAAGTGCATAGCAAGAGGATACCGTAAAGAGTATATCCCCTGCTGGAATACCGAAAGCTCTCGCCTTAATAATGAGTTTCAGAAAACTGGAAACATTGAAACTGCTGACGAATTACTAAGAAGCCTAGACGCCAACCGGAAGAATAAATGGATTAAAACTATCTGAGCTAGATTTTAAGCACACAAGTAAAAAAGCATGGTCTGTTATCAACCGTATACGTTCTGACCCAAAACATAGCACTCCTAAATCACAGATTGATACAGATCTTATAGCTAGGCAAATTGTGCAAAGATCTAAAGTGAAAGGCGATAAATCCTTTTCGACAAATTTATAAAAAGATCTCACCCTAGGAAAATCTAAGGCCGCCAAAACCTCTCAATATTCGGAAGCCTTTTCAACTATGGAGCTAGAAACCGCTTTGAAAGATATAAAACAAGGCAAGGCATCTGGTCCAGATGGTATATACCCCGAATTTTTGAAACACTGTGGCCCAAATACTAAGCGCTGGATAACTGAATTCTTCAACGACATTTTGTGCAAGGACAGATTCCAACCCTCTTAAAAAAAACTATGATAATAGCAATTTTGAAAACAGCCTGATTCACCAGATAGCTATCGCCCCATTGCTTTACTAAGTGTTACTTTTAAACTTCTAGAGAGACTACTATATAACAGAATCATGCCAAAGATCGACCAACATATCCCTACGGAACAGGCAGGTTTCAGACCGAATAGAAGCTGTTGCAACCGAGTACTAACATTAGCCACTCATATAGAAGAGGGTTTTGAAAAGCGCTCTAAAGTAGGAGCAGTATTCATCGACCTAACAGCGGCCTACGACACAGTTTGGAAACACGGAATGACACATAAACTAATAAGCGTTATCCCTTGTAGAACCCTATGCCGCTTAATTAACAGTATGCTCACTAACCGGCAATTCGCTGTTCACGTAGGTGGAAAAGTCAGCAAATCCGATGTTTTGAGCTTTCATATGCTGATGATACAGTTATATGTACACAACAACCAACGTTTGAAGAATGTGAACGCATTCTCTGTGAGGATCTCACCACTCTACAAGAGTATTTCCTCAAATGGTGATTGAAACCAAATGCCTCCAAAACTGAATCTGCATGTTTCCATCTAAACAATCAACTTGCAACACACAAATTAAATATCAACTTTATGGGCTTAGATCTTAGACATAACTTCTCCCCGAGATATTTAGGAATTACCCTGGATAGAACACTCACTTTCAGACAGCATTTGACAAACCAACGAAATTTTCAGCGAAATTAAAAACTAGAAATAACATCTTACATAAACTAGCAGGAACAACATGCGGTGCTGATGCTAATACTCTACGAACCACTGCAATCGCTCTGGTATATTCTGCCGCGGAGTATTGCGCTCCAGTCTGGCTTAACAGTACTGACTGACAATACTGACAAAATAGATACTCCGCTAAACACTGCAATGCGAATCATCACAGGAACCGTCAAATCCACTCCATCAGAATGGTTACCTACCCTGAGTAACATCGCTCCACAAAAAATACGTCGTTTACAAGCTCTATTTAAAACATGGGGAAAAGTTCAAGACAACCCTAACCTGGTTATACACTATAACATAAAAAATACAAGTTAAACGACTTATCTCACGCAAACCATCCTGGAAGAGTGGACAACAACTCACATTAGGCAATTTTAACATTGCCGACGCATGGAAAAGTGAATGGTTTAAAAGAAATCCTGACAAGTATGGGTACATTCAAGACCCAACTATATGCGTTCCAGGTTTTAACCTTCCCAGAAAATCTTGGTGCGCTTTGAACCGCCTAAGAATAGGCTACGGAAAAGTAAGGACATGCTTTTTAAATGGAAAATGTCAGAAAGCCCCAAATGCGATTGCGGATACGATAATCAAACCATTCAACATATCATCAGTGATTGCCCACTTCAACGCTTTGAAGGACCTGCACAAGATTTACAAAATCTCACACCAAATGCCATCGACTGGATATATTCTCTGGACATAAACCTATAGTCGCAATTTCTAGTTTTTCCTAGACTTTTCAGATTATTATGTTTAATACTTTAATATTTATTTTTAACTTCTGACATTTTAATATCACTCTGACAATTGTATTACGTATGGAACTTTAACTACAAATTACCTGTAATTAGCTATAACACCATTGTACATTTTTGCCATATGATAAATAAATAAATAAATAAATAAGTGAGTCGTCTTTCCCCCCCCGCGCCTCCCCACTCCTGACTACGATTTGCATCGCATTGGCTGTCATGCATTTGGGGCTGAGTTTCACCTCCTGATAATATAGCTATACTCCGTGGTCCAATGTGAAAGGCAAACGGAGGTGAATGAATATAATATAATATAATATTACACAATCTCTCCGGGTAACTGGTAGAGATAGTCTTGTGGCAATAAACTTGCCTTCTTGTCGCATATTTTTCACATGTGAAATAATTGAATTTTGAACAACACTTTTTTACACTGTATTGATTTAAATATTTTCGTTTAGAGTTTTCCATTTATCAAAGTATAAAAACAATTCCTTTAGAAAAATTCCTTAGATTAATTCCTAGAAATATTCCTTATTCCTTAGATTAATCTTGATCCAAACAGCGTAATGCTAGGCCGGGGCACATTGTAACAAACAGCCAGGGCCGAATTCATCCTTTTCATAGGTAGGTTAGGTTAGGTATTGAAAAGTGAAAGCGATGGTGGGATATACGAGTACAGTTAGAATGAAAAGATTCACAGTTTCAGCCAATATTATAACAATCGAGTTTATTTTATTTCAGGAAACAAACAGCTATTACATAAATAGAATTACAATAAAACAATCAGATCATAAAGCCAATGACAGTTTTCTCTAAAAATATACTGTCATAATCCAGGTAATAACTCTCTCTCTCCAAATGACGTTCAAAAAGCGACATCGGATCT
Source organism: Neomicropteryx cornuta (assembly GCA_020383195.1). Classification (NCBI taxonomy): domain Eukaryota; kingdom Metazoa; phylum Arthropoda; class Insecta; order Lepidoptera; family Micropterigidae; genus Neomicropteryx; species Neomicropteryx cornuta. The sequence continues at coordinate 47,218 of JAHKQU010000014.1, forward strand.
CCGTTGTATTTTAATGATTCTTTTAGAAAATCCTTACTACTAGAAATATGGTTGAAAATGTAATCTTATAAAATCCGTATTTAGTATATGTATTTTTCAGGCGATTTGCCGCTATTAAAAAACAATCATCAAATATAAGTCAAATAACTTTAAAACTCAATTATACAATTATATAAATAATAAGTATTCTATGAAATCTAAATTCATAACATTATTTGTTTAATTAGATAATTTAAATATAATATAAAATTTATAATATTCTTATAATCATTTTAATTTATTAATATAAAGAAATCCTTTCGTACTAAAAATATATTTATATACTCCGTGTTTTATCTTTTATATGCATGTGGTGTTCTCTTTTTATTTAAATATTGATAAGGTTTTTCTTAGTTAAGTCTCTAAAATTAATGTAAACATGTTATAAAATAAAATAAAAAAAGGAAAAGCAACTTGATTTTAAATTAGAAATTTCAGACAACGCTTTCGGCTGATTTGACAATTTTGTCACTGACAGATCCGATTCACTTCGTTATTCACTCGCTCTATGGGGTTCGCGTATAAATGTTTACACATCAATAATAAAATAAGAGTGAATTGTACTCGTATGTAATTTGGTGTATCGCAAATTAAACTGTGTTTAAAAACATGGGTTTAAAACAGAAATAGCCCGTTTCAATGCAATTTCAGTAGGTATGTGAGTCTGTGCCGATTTCAACTTTTTGGTTTGTTGGTTTTCTTACTGTTAACTAATAATATTTTTCTAATTGTATTTTTTCTAGATATTGCCCTTATTAATTATTGCTTATTTAAAAAAATATTTTAATTTCACTCGAATCAACTCCAACTATTTCGGTGCAATTTGCAAAATTAATAAAATAAATCTTTTAAACAATTTGACTTAAAACCGTTTTGAACGGAAAGCTTCGCTATACTAAAATGTGACAAAAAACCCTCCGATCAATGAGTGAAGATTTCTGGTATAAAATCGAATAATATCGAATTGAGATCCTCCTTTTTGAAGTATGTTAAAAATAAAGAAACTTAAAAATGCAAACAAAAAAATATTTTAATTTATTTATGGAACAAAATGGGTGCTTTCAATTACTCTAGCTTCTTAAGGCGCCTACATAATCAAAATGCGAATTTCGCAGGTTTTCAATGCATGATGCGATCGTATCCAGAAGAAATACTTCTAATCTACTTTATTTATATTAAATATCATTTATTAACCTAGGGAAAATTCTTTTAACATTGTCAAAAAAATATAAACAAAAAACAAATCCACAATGTTTTTGAAGCACCATTTTTTGATACACCCCGCCTGAATATCTCAATAAAAATATTTTTTTGAATAGAATAGAGTCGGTATGGTATAACAACTTGGAAATAAAATCTGTGAAGGTATCTATTTTTGAGAAAATTGAGTTATAGGGATACTGTCATATTTGTGCCATAATTTAAAGTTTTGAGTCAAAATAATATTTTTCAAGGTTTAAACTCAACTTAACTTCAGATTTTGGACCATATCCACATTTCGGGCAGCTAAGTGAACATATTTTTGTCAAGTGAGGGAGCCGGGAGGTAGGCGAGGGCAACACATCAAATTAAACAGTCATGAAGTTCGCGCAGGACGGCAAGTCATTAGGCCGTGGGAAATATATTTATTTCACTATAAATAAAACAACAGGATATTATTTTCAAGGTAGATATTTCAGAAGCAATGTTTAACTAAATATCAACTGTGTAAGTGAATAAAGTAACGGCCTAATCATATAAATACTATCTTAAATTAAATACGAAAATTATTACGTGTATAACAACAATTTAGTATTTTGTAATTCTCATCCGTATTTCGCGATGTAGACTGAAAAAATAGACTTTTGCTAAGAAAATTAATTTCAGCGCAATGCACACGATGGTTAAATTCTGCCCATTGCTAAAAAAAATAATAAAACAAGGTTTTAGCCTTGAGTTGATAGTGTATTGTAAGTTATCGCAAATTATCACATACTACTGACATAAAGCCTCTATTATATTGGTATTGGTCGCTGTAAAATGTTTGCCAAATAGATGTCAGCCGTTTTGAATTTGAATATTTCTTCTTGCTCGACGACTTTATTGCATTACTTATGACTTGCCATAGATTGGCACCTTGCTGAAGATCTCAGCTCCCCATTCAAATCCCTTCAGTGGTTTTGGAGAAGAGTAAGTGTTCATAAATAGTAGTGAGTAGTCATTTTTCAATGACATTTGAAGGACAAAGACGTTTTCGGTTTGTTTACGCTGAATTAAATATTTATTTTCATTTTTTAATTTATCCACATAATATTACACTAAAAGAACACTAATTACAAAAAACTGTTTGTATGGATAGAGTTTTGGAACCACAAGGTCTGCCTAAAATACATTAAACAAGGTAAGGTATATATAAGACTTTCAAAACATTGCTTTTATAACAATCCATCCAACCTAATAACTCAAATAGCTAATGATTTTAGTATTAGTTGAAAATAAACAATAGCGAATCCGAAACGACACAACGTGAGGTACGAATCGGATTAAAAAACTTTTTAAGTACTAACAAATTATTAATTATATAAATGTTATTTAAGATAAAATGCCCCTATGGTCGATCAAATCTCGCACTATCGTTTTACCCCCCCCCCCCAAACTTTGATATTTAAATTACAAAATAGAAAAATGACTTCACATTTATATGAATTAGATATAAACAAATTTTTATTACAATTTTTAACTATTTACTTAGAATAGCAAGCACTGTTATAGACAAATTTATATATTTTTTGTAACCTACGAGTGCACCTACAGTACTCAGCGAGCAAGGATAAATGGATTTGAATATTCACGAAACGAAAATCTGTTTTTCTTTTTTTGGTATCAAAAATGATTTTGCCTTTCGGGATTGGGGACACGTTATGAAAGTGCCTTTCGGGTACAGAGTTTGAAACATCCCATATGATAATTTAAAGTTTATCACTAATTGCAAGTCAAACTCTACAAAAAAAAACTGAAATGATTTTAAAATTTATGATGAATTGAAAGAATTTCATAATTTATTTATTTATTTATAATCGTCGGTAATCTCACATCCATAAAAAAATATAATATTAAGAAAAATAAGGCCGATTATAAGTTACACATTTAAATCTAACAGTAAGATAACAATTAAAAAACAAAATTAAATAGAAAGACAAAATGGAAAAAAAAATTGAAAAATGAACATTGATACCATTGTACGGATCTATGTGAAGAATGATGCCAATTTACCTGTTTTTTTTTTTATTTTTAACTACTCTAACCTAAAAAATAACCCACTTTCGGCTCTATGGCCATTCAAAAAGCATATAGATTTGTCGATTTTAATGTACTACACGTTAAAACAATTGTATGCCAAGAATATCATAATAGCTACCCACAAAAATATTCAAAATCAGGAAAAAGTTGAGCAGATGCACAGTGCATCAAAGAATGAGTTGTTTCCTATTCGTAGAACGAAAACAACATTTGGGCAGAAAGCAGAGGTCAGAGGTCTCGGAGATACGTCGGTATAACATTCTGCTCCTGAGCTCAAAAGGGTCAAGGGACTAAAAAAATCAGTAAGTGGTCGTGAAAATTTACACAATATATTACATAAAACGTTAATATAATAAGGCAAAATCTATTAAAAACTTGTTTTTATTAGGTACCTACTTAATTTTATAATAAAAATATAATATGCATTCCAAACGTTTCTACGTGTATACATATAATATGTACTCATATATAAAATATAACAAAAGTATGAGAAAATTCTTATTAAAAATTGTTGTGGTCCAAACCCACTGCTTTGACGTGCTTGTCGGAATCCTCCGAGAAGAAATATTGATCCTGGCACAAAACCACACTCGGATACAAAAGCTCTTTGAGTTTGAGCGATAGGGTTGTTTTGCCTCGATTGGTGACTCCTGAGATTCCCACCACAACCCAGTCAGCTCGTTTAGTTCCCATTTAAAAAAAATGTTATGTTATCCTCGGCTCCAGTGAAAGATCAAAAATCAGTGCAGATAAGGATGAATGTGATAAATTGTAAACAGAATAAGGGATCCGACAAAAGCAAATCCCAGAAGAGCAGGAACCATCAGAGCCAGTTCCGGATCCGGGAAGCCTTTGTACAACCAGTGATCTAGAAGCAAAAGAACAACATTAAAGCCTATTTTGTACCTTTATGTACACTGCTGCAGCTTTAAAACCTGTCAGTGTGTTTAGTTAGACTTGTAGTAAAACATTGCATTCGTCAAGCTTACTAAGTTCTTACTAAGCTTTTAAAGTAAAATAACATTAGCACCTGGTCTCTCATTTTAGTTTAAAGTGCCATCTTGAAACAGTTGAGCAGTACCATTATATCAATACAGTTACCGTTTGAACCATTTCAATTAAATTCTAATCCCTTGTCTCTCTCTTGCGCATCAATAATTCAAAGACATTTCAATAACTGGAAGGTGCGGTTGTAGGCCGATATACTATATGACTGTATCGCGGGTGCAAACGGATTGGACTACAAGTGAAAACATCAGAATCTGGCCGGAGCATAAAGAGCCGCCAGCCAGCGAAAGGTTGCTGAATTTCCACTTTTAAACTGTTCCTATCTTGTTAGATATATCTGTAACCTACTCGTATATACCTAAATCCAAATCCACTGCTATATCGAAAATATCTACCGGTTACGTTGTACGAATGGTTACATTGACAAAACATGGCGGTTTTTAGTCGCCATTGACATGATTTTTTCAATAATGATAGATATTTTTTTGGATCAAAGTAAAATAATAGAAATGAGTTGAAAAGAGACTTACTTTAATGTCATAGCTTTACTTTTTCTTTTATTAAGTATCAAATATAAAATTTGGCCTGAAAGAAAATATTTTGTATATATATTCTGTATAGTTAGTAATAAAACCATATTCCAGAGAATTTCACAAGCTCTTCAAAATAGTGCCGGTTATCAAGAAACCATACATAATATTTTTTCTGAATAATCATTTTAGTAAGCGTCCGTAATTAGGCCATTTCTTGAAAATCTCCCTGGAAAATCGACGGTTGTTTTCTAAAAGTGGCTCGGACGCCCCACAGGTCAGCGGGCTGCCAGTCTTGTAAAATAATAAAAACAATAGAAAAGGATTTCATGAGAAACTTTTTAAAAATCTCAACTCAAATTCAGCCTGCTATAAAATACAGTAAAGTAAATTTGTAAAAGTTGAGAGCAGTCAAATGTCCAAATGTGTCATATATGTATTACTGTAGCAGACATCGTCGTACAGCCAGGAATTGAAAAATACACCATTCCACAACAAGTGAAATCTAAATAAATTAGACTATGTTCAGAGGTCGGATTTGAAAGTGTATTTTCTGACCTTGTTGCAGTTGAGTGAAGGGCAAGACAAGCAGCCAGACGGCGAGGTGGGAGTACGCAAGCAGAGCCGCAGACACGAGGGTTCTGCCCACAGCGGCGTCCGGCAGGGCCATCCACCTCAGCAACAGAAGTATTCTTCTTCAAACTTCTTGAAGTCCTCTTCTGTGAATACGCTTTGTTCCTCTTTCTCGGTTGAATTTTCTTTTAAATCTGACAAAGCTTTCTTGGACTGAGCTCTCATAAATATCTGTAAAAATAAACAAATTTACATGTATATTATATTAACAAACTTTGAACTGACAAATTGCTTAAAAATTCAGCCCGTCTGAAAGCAAAAACTGACAAATATTTAAATTGTTAAGTTGATACAGCAGTCAGAGTCAATTCAAGTCAATTCAAACTGGCGACCGGTAAGAACTTTTTGTTTGGTTGTGGATATTGGAGCCACAAGTGACATCAATCAGGCATCCACGTGCTGTTTTCTTTGTATGTGTGTAAAACCTCTGGAAGTAATATTATAAAATCTTACAGAAAGAAAACGAGGGACTAGATTTATATTCCTGTAGATTGCAGGAGATTTTTATTTCTTTTGTAATTTCCATAGTATTGGTCAAGGGACTAATCATTATATATATAAAATATTGTTAGTTTATTCTTCTTCTAAGCGTTCCTAAACCATTCATCCAATTACAATGAAACTTCGTTGAGTTTTCCGCGAAGGTTTCTGCCAAAATTAGTGAAAAAAATCCCAAAAATTGTGCCACATAACCATAAATTAATTTTTATTTGTTCGCCTTCTATGCATTTCTAAACCATTAATTTAGTGAGTCATGCGCACTCCCGCGAAGGCCTAGAGATGGGGAGCGAAGAGACCATTTATTATTTAAAAAAAACAGTTCTTTCACCAAACCGCCATATATGAGGTAACCACAGTAGGCAAATGACATCAATCAATTCAAGAACTGTATCGATATTCTACTATCTCAGTGACAGAAACGGAAACAGACCAACAGCTATACTCTCTGTCTGTTAATATAATAATAATAATAATTGACATTGCGTATTATTTACATCCACCGCCAAAAGCGATCAAAATAATATACCCGGACTGTAATTGAGGTTTCCTTCGCTCGTTATCTTGAAATGTTAAATATTAAATAAATGCTGTATAAATAAAATGAAACAGAGCAGCGGTCTCGCCGGAAGAGTAATTTCTTCCAAAACGCGCCTGGCGAAGGGTCTACGTTTCGTCTCCCGTCAACTACAGTAGTGGTTTATACCTGAGTTGGTAGCTGGGTTAAATCGAAGAAAGTTATTCTCAATATTGACCTGCAACACTGCAGGCTGTTGCGTCCCGGCCCCTACCTGTAGTAGGTAGCATTTGTCAGCGTTACACATTCATATTTCGTCAATTGTTTATTTAATAATAATTGTTTGTTGGATAATTCGGTATTCCATTCAAAATTGATTATTTGATAAGATATAATATTTCAATATTATTATGTTAAATTGTTTATAATGTTGCTATTTCATCAGTGAAGACTAATTATTCAATGGCTAAATGAAAATTTACATTTTATCCAAAAGTCCAACGTTTTCATTTTTGTTTTTAAAGAATCATAATTTTTAAGACATTAATATGATAGAAATTCGAGATCTTGACGTGTACTTGCGACTTACTTACGAAATACTACATTCGAAATGTCGAGTCCTCATCAACTCTATACGGTAAAGTCTGGAAATGTTATCATAATAAATCTTCCAATGTACTTTAAATGGAGTAAGTAAAAATAAATCAAACAATTTGAAATAATATATATTTTTTTTTAAATGGTGAGCAAATGTATTCAGTGGTATAGTTTCTGAATATTATTATTATGTCTTTCTTTACTTCAGCCCTAACTATTTATTGAGTTCAGGTTTCCTTGAATTTTGAATATAATTGTTCATAATGTTCTGTAGTTAAAATGTTGAGGTTTATATTGTGATCTTTAATGTGTAAAATAATAATGACCTAGATAGTATATCCTTATAGTCAGTCAGCTTTTTATCGTAATCTTTGTAGGTATATATGGCATATAACTTTCAAGCATCGAATTTATTTATGGTACCTGGGCATAATATATATACAGGATGTCTCGTAAGTCGTAGGTCAAATGAAAAGAGGAGACTTCCCAGAAGCTGCGTAGTGTAAAAAAGTGGTAGTGAGACCACCCTCTGGCAAGATGCTGGAAAGTACTCTTTACTGGGTTTTTGAAAGACTTTAACAACATCCCAAGAATTGCTTTTGGATATTCAGTGACCCAGGTATGCCAGGACTTTTTTCTAGCGAGCCTAATGGCTTAATGGTAGGCATTCCGAACGCCGTGAAAAGAGCAAAGAGATGGGTCCTGCCTACCGGTAAAAAATCTGTATGTTCAGCGATATTTTGTTTGAAATTCTAACAGAACCATAGAGGAGAATATGCAGCCTTTCCCAGTTTCTTTCTTTCTAATATGGAGTCACACATCCTGATAACTCTTTTTGGAAGTTCTGGGCTACTCAGGGATATTGCGGAGATTCTCCATAAGATTTTAGCAGAAAAGTTCCTAATCAGTGTTCGCTGTTCGGAAATGCCAATGGGAGTGAAATTGCAAAATTGAAAGTAATTAATCTGTTATCGGAGGAAAAGCAAGAATGAACCCTGGCCTGGCATGGATGAGGCCTGGTTGCTTTCAACACGGGGCCCGCGCTAAGTGGAAAGCTAATGTAACAAAGAAAAATGAAACAAACCTCAAAATCATTTAGACCAGCCCGAAGTGGTTGTATATTTATTTTTGCTGTACACGTTCTATCTAAGCCAGCTGTTGTCTGCGGCCATTTTCTTCATTTTCTGTAATACCAATTGGACTATTGTTATTATGGCCTAATTAATATATGGCCAGTCTTTAGGTTAGACCAATAAAGATGGCTATTATTGGTATTCGCAAACCCTTCGGCTGGTCTCCAGCCCCTTCTGAGAGCAAAGCAAAATTCAATATGTAATTTTACATCTATCACTACTTATAAGAATAACAAACCGTTAATCTGTTTCTTTCCTAATAATTGTCCTCCTTCCTCTAGTGAACGGTCTGACCTCCATCAGGGATTTTTTTGGCAGCCAATGTTCTTACTACATTATGATTTCAAAAATTCTAGAGAAAATAATGATAATTGGATGATATTAACTAATTGCTTTAATAGGTACATTCAGCTCTTGCAAGCGTCCAACAATTAAAAATGGGTTGATTCCGATTCCCGTTCCGTATTCAGGAGAGGGCTGGAGCACTTTGTTTGCATCCGGTCTGCTCTCACTCAATGGAATCAATGGATTGCTAGCACAAAATGAACGAAGTTGTTACCGGTCTTAGATTGGTGGTCCTTGTGCGTAGGCCTGCTGGTGGCCAACTGCTTCGGAATGAGATTGAAGAGGGAGTCTTTGGTGCCCCTTCCCTTCCCTTCTTCTTACCTGCGAAACATTCGTCCATAAATTGACAATTTAATGATATTCTGAGCTTCGCTAAAGTTTTAGCTTCACTAATGTCTTCATTAAGTGTTCATTAAGTTCATTGTATGTCGGGTTTGTTCCACTGAGTGGCTGCTAGGTCTCCAGATTTACGTCCTTTGGTTGCTTAAAGGAAAAGGTTTATTTCATAGAAGTCAATACAAGAGCAGAGTTGCTAAACCAAGCAGAAGACAAGATATGCTGAGGAAAGCGTGTCGTTCGTTAATCAGCAGATGTCAGCTGTTTTCGAGTAGGTGGTAGGCATTTTGAACATTTATTATAAAATTTGTTTTTGGCAAAAATCACCGTAACTATTAAAAAACAAACAATTTCATACCACAAACTCTACTTATTACACTTGAGGGCTTTCTCTCGGAAACAGTAAATTTGGGTTTCGTTAGAACTTCGCCCACCCACCGTTCCACCCAAGTGGCTTCTTTGGTGAGGGAGAGTGACATTGTGTTTTAGTTCACAAAGAAAAAGATAATTGGATAATTGTTTTTCTCGAAACAAACTAGCTCAAAGCAGTTTTTTTATAAATCAAGTGCCAGTCATGAACTAGTATGCCAAATTTTTATGTTAAAAATTGTTTTAATTTATTAATTGTTTTAGTATAAAAAAATAATGTCAAAATGATCAAAATTGTTGTTTATTATCATGCAATGAAGAAAATTGTGAGCGTCCTAATATTTAAAAAAAAATAAACCATATGGTGTGCCGGATTTGGCCCCATGTGACTTTTTCTTGTTCCCAAAACTAAAGAGACCTATGGAAGGACGGAGATTTGCAACGATTGAAGAGATAAAGACCGCATTGCTGGATGAGCTGGAGGCTATACCCAAAAGTGCTCATCAGAAGTGCTTCGAGGATTGGAAAAAGCGTTGGCACAAGTGTATTGTATCTGAGGGGGGTTACTTTGAAGGGGACAACATAAATATTGAAGAATGAATTAATATTTTTTCTTAACAATACAAAGTCACCTTACTTTTTGATCACAGCTCGTATGACATGTCGCTGACAAGATTGTGATTGTTTCAAGAATGGATCAGAATTCAATAATGCCCCCATTATATGAAATGTCATCCGAAAGGTGTTCTAGACGCCTGATATGTTTGACGTCCACTTGTTGAACACCCTTATATTTTTCTAATGTTCACGATTGGGCCACACAAAAACAAAAGTAATCCCAAAAAACGATCTTTTGAAGAATAAAGTTAGAATAGAAATCTCCTTTGCTTGAGGTCTAAGAGGGTGGGCAGGGAGAGATAAACTGACCAACATCGCTACAAAAGTTTGTAAATATGTTTACAGAAAATTATTTATTTTAGTTACAAGTATCAATTTTGGCCTATTAATTGCAATTTGTTACAGAGGTTTAAAGTCATCCATCATATCATATCATCTATATATTTGTGGATGAAAAACAAAAATATATGAAAAAAATGTATACGAGTACATAGAGATAGATATGGTTCAAAAACAACATAAAAACGAAATGTCCAACTATTATGAATTAATTAGTAACTGCAGGAACTTGTTGATTTCACAGGATTAATCAATAATTATTTTAAACTTAATTCTATTTTTCAGGGACAGACTTTTTCAACGCTTATCACGAATGCATGGAATGTACGATTATGATAACAGAGGTCACCATATCAGCTAGTTTATGTTTTTGGAAAATATATTACGTTTTATTTTCTTATATCAGGCAACATAATTGAAGATACGGTTGGGATTTACTCTTCCTTTGCAGTCCATCGGAAATTTATTTTTATTTGATAATGCAAAACTTGCAATATAAAATAATATTTCTAGATAAGTTCACTCTCTGCCAAAATATATTCTTTTTTTCTTTCCAGTCAATATGTAATAAAGGAATACAATATTTTTTCCCTCCAAAACAGTCTAAAAATGTTAAGTGTTTGATTGAAATCGAGTTTCGACCAAAGTGCTTCGATAAAAAGGTAAAACACAAAGCAAAGCAGACACAACTGTTTATAATCTAAACAATTTCTATGTTTTAATCGTGGAATATTTCATTTTGGTTCATTAGTGGAATCTGTTCAAATTCTTTTTTGAAGGGTGCTAAACTAGGCAACAATTAAAAAATAAAACTTACCAATGTTGGTCTGCGAGTTAGCGTTGTCAACAAATTCTAGACTTATCATAACTAAGGATGAAGACATTTCAAAATTTCATTACATCCAGATTCACGCTTTTACTTACAAAATACGTATTCGTTTTTATTGAATTATTATTATAAATGTTACAGCAATTCAACCAAATCAAGCCGCCAACAAATCAAATTCCGAATTTTTGTCGCTTAACCTCTAAAAAACAGTGCCTGACTGATTGATTCTGTCCGGCGCGTCGAGTCGTCGATTGATGATTCGTCGTTCGCACGGAACGGGTCAAAGAACCGGGTCCGTCGTTCGGACGGAACGGATCAAAGAACCGGGTCCGTCGTTGAACGGAACGGATTCGATTTGAAAAGGGATTTTAAATGTTTCATAGTAAAAATCACCATTAAAAAATAAAGTATAAAATAATGATAACATAAATCAACTAATATTTACGATTATAAGAAATGTTAGTTGAAATGAAATATAGTTTTATTGTCACATCCACAGTAATTAATGCAAACTATTTGGCGAGTTTAAATACTTAATTAATTTATTAATTCATTTGAAAGTAAATGCCTAAAAATAAAAAAATTCAAATGAAATAAAAACAAATATTAATTTAAAAGATGACAATGTCCAAAACTATATTTATGTTATAAAAGGTACGTTTCACAAAAAAATGTAATTGCATGGCTACACAAAATTATCTATATTTGACATTTTATTTTTATTTTATTTCATTTTTATATTCATCGATAAACCCACATAGTAACATCAATAAGGATTACAATATTAACAAGTACAAGGCTGGTTGAGGTACATATTTAAATCTAACAATACCACACAATATGTTGACCGTTTAAATACAAAATGAAATAAGGAAGACAAAACAAAAAAAAATGGACAATGACGCGGACATAAAATCACAAGCCTAAATATTAAATGCTTATCAAACTACAACAGAAAAACTACCTAAATCATAGCCGTAACTTGTGTAGTGTAGTATGTGTGAATGAAGTGTAAATAATACTATTTTATGTTTGTGTGTGTGTATATGTGTGAGAGAGAGTAGAAGTGCATAAACTAAGTGTTATTTTTACGAGAAGAAAAGATACTCGAATGTAATATATTTATTTAACTTCAAAAAAATCTAGTTTTACAGTGGTTTTCATTTACATCGAAGAAAATAAATAATATTACATAAATCTAAACACAAATTCCTACATTATACTATCTAAGGATAATAATACCATTAAAATAAACATCGTCTAAATAAAACATTTAAAATAGAAACTAAGATATCAAGATTGAAACAAAATCTTAAATTTACATATAATTTACATTTTTACCGTTATTTATAACATTTTAAATAATAACAATAAATTGTTTAAATAATTTTTGTTTTATAAACTATATCTACGCATAAGCTTTCTTTAGTTATGTTGGTCGTATAAAAGGTCACAAAAGTAGTCTTTTTTTCCATTCTGATGGGAAATCAGCCTTTCAATGAACTACGAGATAGAATAGATAGAGGATAGGTCAGTTGGAAGAATGTCATCACTTCCAGAACCCTTATGTTTATTCAATCGCTTGAGATACTTAAAAACAAGCAAGTGGGTTATTTCAATGTCCTTTGTCCTTTGTCGACATTTGAGATTGCCTGTGCAGAGTTAAAATAGTCAGCGGACTCTCAATAATTCTTTGCCATTCTTAGAGCAATGAAGTTAAACTTTTTTGGGTTCGACGCATTGTTTGAGGCATTGTTTTGTAATATTTTCTGTCCTAAACTCAAAAACATAAAACAGTAAAATCGAAAGGATTGCCCTGACATTTTCATCCATTGTGATACTTGGATTTGTAGGATATTTATTTCCGGCCGTTATGCGTTTAGGAATGAATTTCTTTGAATCTATTTGCTTTCGTAAAAGTTCCGTAGAAAATGTCGATAGCTTTATCTAGACTAATTAACAATTACTCCAATCGTCCTGAGCCAGAAAATTGTTAATGAATGAATGAATTGTTAAGGGACCTCTTCCGGAAGAACTATTATCTGTGTTTGGAGTGGTCATAAATCATGCTATTTCTCTAACGGCTGTTTAGTTTAGCTAAGCTTGATGAGACCAGCCATATTTTTAAACAATTATTAAATTACTTCATTACACCTGACGATCATACCGAAAAGCAATAAAGAAAGATGTTCAAAAATATATTTAGTTAATAAAAATAATAAGACAATAAATAGTAAATTAAAGTATTATTTTTTTCTATGAAAACTTTTATATTTTTCTTTATAAGTGCATAACTTTTGCAATTGTGTTCAGTTGGAAAGGTAAAATGCATAAAATGTTCAGGAGTCTAAATACAAATGTTAAAAAAAAAACAAGTATGAAGGTAATGTAACCCTAGTTAGTTATCCCATAAGATAATATAAAAAATAACATTTTTTTTAGTGTAAAAGGGTTAAGAATATTATATATTTAGTATTAAAAACTCAATTAATCACGTGGATTAAATTTTTCAAGAGGTAATTAATAATTAAAGTTGCGTAAAAAACATGAAACAACCAGGCAACAGATACAATAAAAGGTCATAGAAACGAGTAGATTTGATTAGATAAAATAAAATATATTTTGTTTACTTAATTTTGTTATAACAAATATTTACTTAATTTTGTGTATAACAAATAATATAATATCTCTGTGTTTTATGGCTTGTATTATTAGAGATGCGATATAATGCGCAGTTCCGATTACCATATTGTTGTAATTATAATAGGAGATTATTTTAACAGGCAGATATAATCTTGCAAGTGTGGAATGCGCATTTGTGAATGTCTAACCTGATGAAAAATAACCTGGACGGATTTGACCCCGGTAGGAATTCCCGATGAACCCGGGACCTCTAAATCAGAAGCAGGCGTTGTGGTACTACGCTGCCAGGTGCACTTGTTGTCCACACCTGTTTAACTAAACATGCGTGCATATACCGTAACATATACCGTGTCGCGAGTGCAGATACACCAAAGTGACACCAACAGACACCGGTTGCAGCATCTGGATTCATCAGCGCACTTGTCAACGAAAGGTTGGTGAATCACTTTGTATTTTGGTGTATTCCGTTTCAGCCAATTCCAAAACACCTGATAAATATGCACATCTGCACCAAACATCGCTCAAGCAAGGACTGCAGAGAACTTCTGGGCTGCAAAATGAGGGTTAGAGAAGAAGTAATGGGTCTGTGGAACCGATGTTCCGACTAGAGGGTGGGTTAATGTTCGTGATCGATGACTAACGTGTAAGTAACGATGACAATCAAATCTCGTAATTTTTATGAAATGATGATCTGAAATGATTGAACATCAAGTCACCATAGATACTCCCAAAAGTGAAATTGTGATTGTTATTTCATTACTGAGCAAATACTTGCATGCTAAACTGTGCCTATAAATTATACAAGCATTTAACATATTTCCGTTATATTTGACGTTTGCAGTGTTTCACCGAAACAGAAACATTAAATCAGACTTTATTATTTCACGAGGGATTTCGTTTAATCTACACGTCTTTAGTTTATAAAAGCAGAAAGCATTATAATCAGTGGACATAACAATTATAATTGAATGATATTAATAGCAATAAATCATCAAACACCAAACACCAAAGAGTCACTGACTTCGCCGCCAGGAACTTGGAATTTCTGACGGCGTGACAATTGACTTCATCGACAATTATTCGTCTCAAAATGCTTTCCTGAGAGATTCAAAATAACTCTATCGATAATTATTTCACAATAACAATGGTTAAACGAGACTCATATAATTTGATGTTATGGCTAAGAATTTAGTTTTATTATAAAGATAAGGGTTTGCCATTATGTTTTAAAAATGATTTCGGGTAAGTGGCCGCCGCGGCTGACTCGAACAAATTCCAGCCGAGAGGCCCAATTTTCAACCACTTTTTGCAGCAAGTTGGGCCGTATGTCAGCAATAACGCGCCGAATATTCTCTTCCAAGGCGTTAATCGTGTCCGGCTTATCTGCGTAGACAAGCGACTTCACATAACCCCACAAAAATAGTCCAGCGGTGTTAAATCGCACGATCTTGGAGGCCACGCCACGTTGTTCAGGAGTAAGTCTATTCATTATGAAATGGCAAACCAAAGTGAGCATAAATCAAGTGACAGCTGTCAAAAACACCAACTACGAAAAAAGTAGTGCCAGATTGAAAACCACGCCTATAAAAGAAACATCCTATATAAGAGACTTCCGAAAATAATCCGCCTTTACTATGTGGAAGGTATAAGATTAAGGTACCTAAAAATATTTATGATTAAATATCCAATGGTTACCAAATGCCAGCTATTGAAAAAAGGGTCTAAATGAAGCGAAATTAAAATGTATCCTTTGGTTTCACCTTAACCAGAATTTGATGTCTCACAGCTAGGCCCTACAGGCGTCATAAAGACATCTCTCACCCGGACTACTCGTGAGAGATAATTGTGGTATAATTTCCTATCTCCACTTGTGCTTCCGGAATTTCTAACCCATTCGGTGGGTGTTTTGAATGACAATAAAGGCAAGAGTGGGTTATTTTTTAGCTCCAAATAGATTAAAATAAAATAAACACACAATGGTATTATGGCATTCTTTCAATTCATTATAAATAATAACATCATTTTAGTTTTTTTTTGTAAATATTGACGCTTGGCTAGTAGCGAAACAACACGGGCATAATTTTCAACAATAATTATGTTTCTATTTGCGCACATAGATGAGTTTGTATTATATTAACTGGCCAGTAAAAATATTATGTTTTTCAGTTAAGATATTTTAGCGTTATATCGAACTGTCAATGTTTCATTATTTTTTTTATTTATTAAAACATCCATTATACAAATTAATATTAATAAATGTGTATTACTATGTACGATACATTACAAGACTTGCCATAAAGTTGAGTTTCTCGCAGCCAAAACCATGTTTTTGCCAGAACCCATTTAATGTAATATATGTATTTTTTTAAATAAAAAAAAGCGATAACAAATAAAAAAAACTTTTCACAAAAATATATTTGTTTCATTTAGTCTGGAGATATAATTGACACTGAAATCATAAAACACCAAAATATTCATTCAACTTTAAGTCTTCAGGATGGCAGGATGGCTAACCAACCGAGTGCTGTTTGGGTGTGCTTAGACCTGTGACCTGTGACCCACTTTCAGACCTGTGACAGTTTAGAATAGAATAATGTGAAAAAAAGAAGACGTGTATCTACTAACAACCCAGCCTGCATCTCCTTCAGCTCGACCCTCACGAAGCGTATATCAGGCCTCTGGTCAGGGTCAGGGTCAGGGTCAGGGTCAGGGTCAGGGTCTTCATCCCAACAGGACTGCATGCAGCTCAGCGCGTAGGGCGGAAGTACCCGCGGTCTATGGGGTGCCGCACTCGTCCTAATATTTATGGAGAAAAACAATTATACCCATTCAAAGACAGAACCCCTCACGGCCCCGGTTATTGATTTAGATGTAACCAAGGGACCGGTCCAAAAAATATTTTTCTATTTATTTATTTATTTATTTATCTCAGGAAACAACAGCTTACATAGTAATTACAATAAACAAAAAAAAAACCAAAACACAAAGCCAGTACAAACACAATTTTGTTTATTTATTTGTTATTTTTTTAATTGTTTCATTTATTCATTTAAGTATTATTGAGTAGACTATTGTATGCACTGTAACACTTCATATATAACCTTCCTTAGAAAAGGTAACTCTTACTTAGTTAGGAAGGTTATAGACTTATACTCATGGGCCAACTTGATTTCTCAATAAAAAAAATTATTACAGTTTCGTCCAAACTTAAAAAAATAGAAAACACATTCGGGAGCGAGGCCGGGACCGGGAAGTAGGAAGTAGGAAGGGTTGGGGTATTCAGACAATCACCAGAATATAATTTAAAATACAATATAAATTTTACATATACATATAAATACTCTAGGGCTAGAGTAGACCCTCTCTTGAAAATAGTGTTAAATATATCGATGTCACTTAACATGCTGTTGTAAAGCTTACATGCTCGATTTATATGCCATGAATTCTGTGCATAATTCGTACTCAACCGTGACAGATGGAATGTCTCACTGGCGAGTGGGTCTAGATGGAACCCTCAAATCTATGAGCCCCAGAAGATCAGAGCAGTCGATGTGACTATTGACAGTTTTGTATGCAAGCAACAAATCAGCTCGCCATCTTCTGACCTCAAGACTGTGGAGTCCGTAAAATTTTGGCGCTTTGAGCATAGGCAGAAAATTTCAAATAAGTTTTATAAAATAAAAAATATATATACTTTAAAGATGCAAACCTACTTCATCATCAGCTCCTTATCGCCCACTGCAGGGTATAGCAAAGAAAAGCTACTAACTAAGTATATGTGTAACGCAGTAAATTAAGGATAAGCCAAAATGGAATATTAAAAATTAGCGCTAAAAAACCCTGGAGATACGATACCTTGCAGCTTTATCTAGAGTTCAATTTATTATCCATTTGTCAAATTTATATAACTGTAGTTTTATTATATTTTTTAAAGCATCTTAGCGAACAGAAACGCCTAAATAGATTGGTAAATATACTCGTTATACGGAAAAAAACCTTTTACAGCCAAGCATGAAAACAACTTTTGGTCAAAATCATTTCTTTTTTGGGCCCAAAAACTTTTTAACATTTTGACAATGGAACTCAACACACCTATCTAGATATACAAAAAAGATATTTTACGGTGGTTAATTAGTAAAGGCATAAACGAGTCTTAAAAAATGATTGTTAATGTACTAATATGAAAAATTCTCCGAGTATCAAAAAGAACTCAGTAGGTATTTAGATTTATTTTTCTTTATACTATATCATACACAAAATGGGAAAGTAACATATATTTTGAAATGTGTATATATTATACTAATTTATATGCATATTAGATACGTTATATTATTTTATCTATAATTATTGTTGTAAATAGAACACGTTTTAGGTTATTTTAAAAAACTTAGTTGAATTTGCATCATTATGAAATGAATTATGCCTCTGTGTGTGTGTATTTTCTTAATTCGCGTATTTAAGGAACCGAAACGAAAATGTAATTAATTACGCTCGAAAGGGGGAATCAATGAAAAGGACGAAGATGTTGTATTTTTTTTATTGCATTTTCCTCTAAACATAAACAAATCCTACACATAAAACATACAACATTACACCATCATATAAATGAAATAAAACACTGCGGACATTGTAGCAGGACTGTGCGTGGAGTGAGTGTGGTGACATGTTTGCATGTGTGCGTGCGTGCTTAGTGTGTGTGTATAAACCCACATATTATTAGCGATATAATAAACTAAAAGTAATACTTACGTCACGAATTTCACGCATAAATAAATCCCTGTTCTCTTGGAATATATAAACTGCGTTGAATTTTTCATTATACTCGCTGAGGACTCTACACATCGTCGCGTTTTGTGCATGGTTAGTATTACGCCGGGCGACGTGAAATAATTGGGTGCTTCTGGTATTTCTGTACGGAACCCTGAAGGGGATGCTGCCAATCAAGTATGAGCTGTCGAATTTTGTGCCAATTTTTCCTATAATTCTATTTCCGACTGCCTGGTCGGGGTAGCTGGGTGGGTGGGGTAGCTGGGTGGGTGGGGTAGCTGGGTGGGTGGGGTAGCTGGGTGGGTGGGGTAGCTGGGTGGGTGGGGCCCGAGGCCGAGGCTTCGTAGGCTTGGCGGAAATCCGGCGCCGCTAACTGGGTGTATTATAAAAAAGTATACTTACTCGAGTGAGATCCTTTTTGATGGCCCTTGTGATGTCAATGCTCTTCTTGTAAATCGGTTTGATGGCCACAATGTTTCCCCTATAGAGTCCTATTCTAGTGAATGCTCTTCTGGGCTCGTTCCCCTCCAGAAGCCCTTCTCCGGCCGGGGCTAGAAATAGGCTGTGCCTGCACACCTGGATCTGGATATATTCAAATATGTTTCCCGGTTTACAAACAACAAGTTCTCATCAAATTAAGAAATATACCTAATTTTCTTGAACATAAAACGTGACACAGTGAATAAAATTGATTATTATGCACAGTCATGTGCAAATGAGTCACTCACCCCTAGAGTCATGGCTTATTGATTTTCGCGGTTCGCAACAGTCAAGTTTTATGGCGCTTTGGTCATTATGCACTCGATCGTACTATTACTTATAGATCTCATTTAAATTACTGTAACCGTTTTTTTTATGTTGCAGGCTTTGCAACGGAGAAAAAAAAACGAAGAAATATTTAGTTAGTTAAGTGAGAGAAACATAATGGGTTAACCCTAGGCTAACCCATTATGGTAAAATTAAGGTTTGGGTATGGTTGAATTCTAAATAACAATGTTTTTTTTATTAAATCGAAAGTATCGATATACACTTAAAGGTTTTTTAATGTTTCTCCAACAATTTTTAAATGTGTTTTTTATTATATATGATGGTTCTTACCTAATTCGAAAATAAACAAAAAAAAAATGATATATATTTTAGATTAAATGAAAAAAAAATAAATAATAAAGGGTCTACGAGTATTAAAGTAACAAGGCAAGTCATCGGCACATGACCCTCGGCTCCCATCTCCCATCTCCCATCTCCCACCATAACCTTGTCTCCTGCTATATCCAGATACAGAATGGGAAGAGGGTGGACGTGCAGATCATTTCAATGAGAGTAGATTGAATGCTATGCGACACGCTCATTCGGCTAACATCGGGACTCAGAGGTTGTGTGTTCATTCGGCCAAAGTCGTTGCGGTGCACCAGCTGTCATGTGGGTTTTGGGTTTTTGGTTATCTATAACATTGTTTTTTTTTTTTTAAATAGGCGTACGGAAACATTATTGAATGTAGACGCCGGTGTAAGTGATAGTTTTGCAATATAGTTATGTAGACGAATGAAAAATGTAATCTACTTTCTTACAATGTTAGAAGTTTTAATGGTGTTTGCAATGGTGGCATAAGGCCATACTTTCCGTCACGGAAAGGTGGATAGCGGACCTTACCGATATCAGAAGGCTTAGCTTTAGGCTTTTTTTTTTTAGGGAAGGATATCAGAAGGCTAGGCTTTTTTTTATCAAAATCGAGAGCCCTCGGTCGCTAGGTACAGGTTAGCTCTGTT
This sequence comes from Neomicropteryx cornuta, assembly GCA_020383195.1. NCBI lineage: Eukaryota > Metazoa > Arthropoda > Insecta > Lepidoptera > Micropterigidae > Neomicropteryx > Neomicropteryx cornuta. The sequence continues at coordinate 67,464 of JAHKQU010000014.1, forward strand.
TAGAAACGTCCTTACTAGATTAATTACATTTTTTACTAGATTAATATTAGATTCACAAACTAAGTGAAAATATGGGATGGAATTGGAAACTTTTGTAAATGGCCTTCGAGACTCTTCATTATTCATTAGGCGCTGGTTTGATTGGCCGCCTCTGGACCCGCGGATTGAAAACGAGGCATAACTTTTTTACTATGATCTATCTTATAATGATTCAAATTGATATAGAAATGTTATTAAAAAACATTATCGTTATGAGTTCATTTTCTACGAAACAATCGATTAAAAAAATATTCTAGTTTAATTGGAGAATAAATAGGGAAGTTTATAAATTAAATCATTACTTTGGTTGTATAAAGTACCTAAATATTTTTAGAATGCTGTGGCGGTACCTACCCCCCCCCCCCCCAGAAGGTCACGTCTGCAGATATTGCTCTGAAACAGGCCATTACATGCAGTTTTGTCCCGACGTAAGTATCACTTTTTATTTAGCTTGTTCGTCGGCTTAGGTCAAATCTTGCAAGCTGAATTAGAAACACTTTCTCTTCCTCGACGTAGTTGAAATTTGACATATTCGCTCAGTTCCGATGACAATGCATTTTTATGGTAAGCATGACCTGGTTCTCCACTCAAGAATGGCTCCGGGCGAAGGAACTCCTCAACGGTCAGCAGCACACGGAATTTTGCATACTCATTCAAGCACTCAAATAAAAGCTTATTTTTATTATTAATTTGTTTCACTGTTTATTTGCACGTTTGTTTATTATTTTATTAAACGGTTAGTTTTTTACTCATTTTCAAAGTTTGGTTGTATTTGCATCACTTAATTTACGCTTGAAAGAGTTTAGAGTAAAACATTGTCATTTACCTCAAAAGGAATAAACCGATCCTTTATAAATCAACCTTTAGTCCTTCCGTCCGTCTATTTGTCACAGACATTTCTCAAGTTTTGTCAAGTTTATTAAATAAAAGTTTATTTTTTTAATGGGGGTTTGTATCGTGTGGGACTTGTTTGAAAGAGATTATCTAAGAGCCTTATTGACAAAAGATACTCTTTATGTTATTATTCCAAACTCTAAATTACAGTAATACCTCTCTCTAAACTCTAGTCATATTTAATATTAATATAGTTTTGTATATTCCCTGCAGCTTTCTCTCACGGTAGGTAGGTATCTAAAATAGAGTCTTAGTCCTATGCGCATTTCTTGCATTTTTGTTATCATTTATAGCTATCAAAAAATGACCTGATATGACTGAACCACTTTTTTATCGCATTTGACGAAGTTTATCTGGTAAATACTACTACAAGAGCTAGGGGAGAAAGTTCGTCGTAATCGCTTGAGTCGTTTTAAAGTAATAAGTAAACTTACGTTAAAAAAACCTATTTTTTTTGGAAGTCGGTTTAAAAACCGACCTAAGACGGGCGTTATCCAGTTAAGTATAGCACTTAAAACTAAATATTCGTTAATCAAATGATTGAGATATAAATATGCTTAACAATAAATAAATAATAAAATAGCAATGTTATTTTGCAAGTTACTCAGTTGGTAATGCTTGGACTTGGTCCAGTGCGTGGACATTTGGAAAATTCGACTGCTTTTTAATATTTTAAGGATTGAAATTTTTTGCAAATAAAATATATAGCCAGAATGTTAGAAGAAAAATTAATACCGAAAGCACAGATAGTTGCATCGCTTGAGGTAATGCACGCTGGTTTAAATACAGGCCTGTATTTCATGAAAGCTTTTCACACTCACCAATCCATCTGTGCGCTTATGAAATAAGGTCAAACTTTCATTAAAGTAGAAAAAAAAATATTTTAAAAAGAAACAATAATTATGAAAAACAGTGAAAATGTAACGAATATGACGTATCATGTATAAACTACGTTGAACGTAAGTTTTCGTGTAAATATTCATTAAAACATTCACTCTTCATTCATTAACCCCATATTTGGGTTTTAGGAAAGTAGTTTGTCAGGGAAGTAGTTTGAATGTTCATAGTTAAGTCGTTTATTTGAATATACATTAACATACTCGTATAACATTTTCTGATAATTATCTTTATTTTTGTTTTTTTTATTTTTGCGGATTATAAAATTGACTGGTTAAATAATTAAATTATATTATTCCCGTTTTTATGTTTGTCAACGTTTGATTTTGATTTGGGTATTTTTATTCTGATTAAATGACGCTATGGTGGGCAGGTTTAGGTCTTACTACGGTCACCATGGATGGGATAAACTGTGGTTTGATGGTTCGGCTTTTTGTCATTGGTTTATTTATGAAATGCAAAAACTACGTTTATTCCTATAACTTTGTAGAAATAAATCGTTTTTACCTAACGCTTAACATTATTAGTATGTATATAATTTTATATATTATATTTTTTTACTTCATTTTATTTAATTTTTTAAGTTTATTTAGCATGATTTACCAAGTTTCACCACGTTTTATCAATCCCACCTCCCCACTACGACCACTAACAGGTAAACCAACGTGTAGGTACTTCAGGTGACAGATGATGTACCTAGACCAGTCTTCGTTTAGCTGTTGAAGAAGGGGCCGCGGAGCTCCGAAACGTCCAGCAGAGGTACTCACCCAATCTCTATCTTCTTCTACTTTTTTTTCTCCATCGTTGACTAACAATAATGAGTATATTCTACTATAATAGAATACAGTAAAATATCATCCTTTACTTATTTCATCTAATAAGATGGTTACATAATATTTGACAATATTTTACTAAATTAAGAGGTGAGAGTTAAAAATGCATTTTTATAAAACTCAGCGCTGGGTTTAAACTGACATCCTGCATTCTCAAGTACAGGACCTCTTTAGAACCTTTATTAATGTTTTGCTATCTTACGCAGCATCAAAAAAAAATAAAATTTTTTAAAATTTTTCAATATTGTCAAAGATTGTTTACACAAATGTATAAATTATGTAACAAGGAATTTTATCATTCCTCAATCCCGCACCCCGGTCATTTCTCCGTGTAACTCTCTTATTTGCAGATGTAAAAGTAAAATAATACTAGGCATCGTTTTATCTCCTAAATATCTAGGCTTCTATGGAAATATTAGGTTAAGTTTTTATTTTCTATAAAAGTTCTGAGCCTCAAAAAGTATCTATTTTTCTATGCATTTTATCAAAAGTTTAAACGTAAATATCTTATTGTCTGAATGGAACAATCGTGAATATCAAACTACAAAAGCATAATTTATTTTATAAGTATGAAAATACATTTAAGTTCACAGAACTGATTATGTTTTTCATAACTAACATTGGTACAGAATTTTTATGCGTTAGTTGAGACAGCACGATTTAAATGAAAAGCGACACAGGTTCGGTCTTCACATATTTCGAAAGTCAAACACAATATAAGTTTAATATTTTTTAATATTAATAACATAAGATATACATAATTAATAATACAAAAAACAAAAATAAGTTCGTTCGTGGAAAACCTTGAAAAATAAAAAATCCCTTAAATTAAAGTTGGGCTTAAATAGTTGACGTAAATATACACTGCGATAAAACTCTTAATGAACGTCGAAACAATTATTTTGATGATCCTCATTCGTGATCTCATCCCGCATTCAGGCACGGAGCAAGCGAAGGGTTTCTCGGGTTGATGTTGATGATGTTGATTTTACACTTAAATAAGTAGCGGATATAAATTATCAGAAACTTCATCTCAATTTAATATTTTGATTCATAAGTCGTAACGGGAATATGTGTTGCTAAAACGCTTGACGTTTGACAGTATTCTTTTTCTTCCTTTCAATTAAATGGCCTTCGCCGTGAATGATTCCAGCCAGTGTCAAGTATTGAGTAAAGATGGATCGATTTAGACTTTAGACAAAATACAAAATACTGAAGAAGAGAATATAATAAGCAAAAAGGAAAAATAAACGTCAAATAAAAATACAATAATAATCATTTGAGGCTTACATGTCGTACAAAAGAAAATGCTTCTTCGCGACAAAAAAAATAATAAAATTTTAATTAGGAAAATAACAACATATTCATTTTTAAGACATAATTTAGAAATTACATTAAAAAAAGGAAAAGGAAAATAATTGAAATATCTTAAATTTTTGAGGTTATTTAATCTATGAAATTTTATCAATATGTAATAATAGATTTATTAAGAACTGATAATAAACTAGGAAAAGAAGCTGGAAGTAGAATTTGATATAAAGCAATATCAGTATAAAACAAAGGGTATTTATTTAAATTAGTACATTAAAAATACATATGGTTTAAAGTTCCATCAACCAAACCGCATTTACAAATAAATAATTAGATTAAAAATATGCATTTTGGGTAAATTAACAGAAGTGAGGCAATGCCCAAATCTCACCTACAAATTGCAGAAGAAGCGTTTTTTACAATTTGAAACTTCTTGAACCACGGTTGGGAAGGAATAAACGACTGTATGGAAGCATAATAGGTACCGTCCCTTGGACTGGTTCACTTTTTGCCAATAAGGGACGGCATCAGGTCTTCAAGAAAAGAAGAATTGCCATTGGAAGCAGCGTCTTTGGCTATAGCATCGGCATTTATTTTCGTTCCCCAGAATACCTGAGTGCCCCGGAATTCATCGGGAAATTTAGACCCATCAGAAAAAACACTCCGATCTTGCTCCATACATCAAACTAACGGTTTCCAAGGAAATACAGTTTGGATTAAGGAAACATGAGCTGGGCAAGCGAATATGGCGTTTAATGAATGAGAAGTGAATGGTTTAAAGAATATAAGACCAGCGTGCATAACCTCAAGCGATGCAAGTATCTGTGCTTTAAATATATATCTTTCTTAATAATCTTCTTAATATATATAAATCTCGTGTCACAATGTTTATCTTCAATGGACGGCTGAACCACTTAACCGATTATAATAAAATTTGCACACCATATGCAGTTCGATCCAACTTGAGCGATAGGATAGTTTAAATCTCAAATTATAGTCGCAATTTTAATTTATTGCTAATTATTTGTCTGTTATTATTTGGCAGTCATAAAACTGACAGATGTCGATACCTTTTTATTTTATGGGCGATTGTGAAGAGCGCGTGACGACTCGGTGCCTGTATAATTTTATTGAACAAGCAGAGGAAAGAGCAATTGTGATATTATTGGAAAATTTTTTAGAAGATCACAATCAACTAATTCAATTGATCAAAAGAGTTTCGCCACGACTGCAAAATGACAATTATCAAATCGTCATAAAAGCCGACAAAGTACCATTAGGTGAACATGCTGGTAGATTCAACGCTCCAACTGTTGATGAGGTTGCTGTTATCATGGTTGGTGATCCAGTTGACAAAAGATCTATAAACATTACACGGCGAGACAACACTGTCAGTACGATTTCGGATCTACACCGTTCATATGACGCACTACAATATCCATTGATATTTTGGCAAGGACAAGATGAATATCACCTTAATATCAATCAGTATGATCCAAATACCGGTAAATTTGACAATTATCTATTTACTTTCTTACTGTATGTATAGATTTTAATTTCGTATTGCATTTTATTTTTTATTTTTTTAGGTGATTACAGAAATAATAAAGTTAGCTCAATGAACTACTACGCACACCGAATAATGGTTAGACAACATCAAGACAATTATATCCTTCGATATCGTCAGCTGTTCCATCAATACATTGTTGATATGTATGCTAAGGTCGAAAGCGACCGCTTGCGATTCCTTCGCTTCAACCAGGCAAAGCTCCGATCGGAAGAATATATTCACTTACGAGATGCTGTTGCTGGAAACATCGATGGAAATTTAAATCCCAATGACATCGGTAATGCTTTCATTTTACCTTCAAGCTACATCGGCAGTCCACGGAACATGCAGGAATACATACAAGATGCGATGACTTACGTACGTCATTACGGCCGACCGGATTTATTTATTACATTCACATGTAATCCGAATTGGGAAGAGATACAAACTTTACTATTGCCAGGACAACAAGCCATTCATCGTCATGATTTAACTGCACGTGTGTTTAAACAAAAATTGAAATCCTTAATTGATTTTATTGTTAAATATACAATTTTTGGTATCACACGTTGTTGGCTGTATACGATAGAGTGGCAAAAGCGAGGTTTGCCTCATGCCCACATTTTGGTTTGGCTTAAAGATAGAATCCGTCCTGAAGAAATCGATCAAATAATTTCAGCCGAAATTCCAGACCCATTAATTGATCAAGAATTATTTGATATTGTCACCAAACACATGATCCATGGGCCATGCGGTGTTTTCAACATGACGTCACCGTGCATGGAAAATGGAAAACGTAAAAAAAACTTCCCAAAGCCGCATACGAATGACACGATCACGGATATTGATGGTTATCCAATGTATCGCCGCAGAAGTACTGAGAATGGTGGCCACACATTTACAATGCGACTGCCGAACTTTCCAAATCAAGTTGAGTTTGATAATCAGTGGGTGGTACCATACTCACCACTACTTTCAAAAACTTACAAAGCTCATATCAATGTTGAGCTTTGCAGTTCTGTTAAATCAATTAAGTATATTTGTAAATATGTAAACAAAGGCAGTGATTTGGCCATATTTGAAGTAAAAAACATAAATAAAAATGACGAAATAGCACGATACCAAATGGGCAGATACATTAGCAGCAATGAAGCTATTTGGCATATTCTCAGCTTTCCCATCCACGAAAGAGATCCTGCTGTCCAACATCTGGCAATACATCTTGAAAACGGTCAACGTGTATACTTCACTGAAGAAAATGTTCTCCAAAGAGCGTTCGAAGCTCCGAAAATGACTCTAACTGAATTTTTTACATTGTGTCAAAAACCTGATGTTTTTGGCCAATTCGCGAAGACATTGGTGTATGGTGATGTTCCACGTTATTTCACATGGAACAAATCCAGTAAAAAATGGGAGCCACGGAAACAAGGAAAACCACATCCTTCCATTACAGGCATATTCAAAGCTAAGACATTGGGGAGACTTTACACGGTACATCCAAAGCAACGTGAGTGCTTCTATTTACGTTTGTTATTGGTGAATGTTCCCGGACCAACGTCTTTTGAATTTTTACGAACAGCTAATGGTCGAGTATTCAATACATACCAGGATGCATGTCGTGAACTGCAATTGCTAGAAGACGATAACCATTGGGACTTAACGCTTGCTGATGCTGCGTTGACATCAACACCGAATAACATTCGTCAGTTGTTTGCAATTATTTTGGCGACATGTTATCCCTCGCAAGCACAAACTTTGTGGGAAAAATATAAAAATTGTATGACAGAAGACATCTTGCACCGAATTAGACAAACAAATCAATGCCAAAACATAGATTATACACCAGAGATGTACAATGAAGCATTGGTCTTGATCGAGGATTTATGTGTTCTTATTTCAAATTTACCACTTAATCATTATGGTATGCCATCACCTAATCGTCCAGCCACCGACTTAGTCAATACCGATTTACAACGAGAAAATCAATATGACCATGGAAGTTTAGCAACAATTATCATGAACAGTGAACCATTACTGACAGCAGAACAAAAAATTATTTATGATCGGATTATGCTGGCTGTTGCTGCTGAACAAGGCGGTTTTTTTTTCTTGGATGCACCCGGTGGAACCGGTAAGACATTTTTAATATCGTTGATTCTTGCCAAAATACGGTCGCAACAAAAAATCGCATTAGCATTAGCATCGTCAGGCATTGCGGCTACTTTACTGGATGGTGGGCGAACAGCACATTCAACATTCAAGCTGCCATTGGACGTTCATAATAAACCAGATGCAATGTGTAACATCAAAAAGAATAGTGGAATAGCTGCAGTGTTGCGGAAGAGTTCTATAATAATTTGGGATGAGTGCACAATGGCACACAAATATTCACTTGAAGCATTAAACAGAACTATGCAAGATTTAAACAGCAATGATAAACTTTTCGGTGGTGCTATCTTACTTTTGTCTGGTGACTTCCGGCAGACCTTACCGGTTATACCTCGCTCTACTTTCGCGGATGAGATTAATGCATGTTTGAAACAATCATTCTTATGGCGAAGTGTTGAAACACTTCGATTGACCATAAATATGCGAGTACAATTGCAAAATGATCCATCAGCACTAATATTTTCCGAACAACTACTAGATATTGGGAACGGTAAAATAAAACTGCAACCAAATACGCAATGCATTAAACTACCAGACAATTTTTGCACTGTTGTTCAGGATAAAACTGAATTGATTCAGAGTATTTTCCCGGATATACAGAATAATTATTTGAATCATGAATGGCTTAGTCAACGGGCGATTTTGGCAGCCAAAAACGTTGATGTTGACGAAATTAACTTCCAGATACAACAGTTGTTACCAGGCGATCTGATGTCTTTTAAATCAATCGATACTGTTGTTGATGAAAATGAAAGTGTAAATTTTCCGATTGAATTTTTAAATTCATTAGATATCCCTGGAATGCCACCACATAATCTTCGATTAAAGATTGGTTCCCCTATTATTCTCCTCCGTAATTTGAATCCACCTCAATTATGTAACGGTACGCGTTTGGTCATCAAAAAGATCACCGGAAACATTCTTGAAGCAACCATTTTGGCTGGGAAGTTTAAAGGAAAAGTGGTCCTGCTGCCACGTATTCCGATGATACCATCAGATTCTACCATACCCTTCAAAAGGCTACAGTTTCCAATTCGTTTAGCTTTCGCCATGTCTATAAATAAATCTCAAGGTCAAACAATGTCCATTTGTGGTTTAGATTTGGAAAATCCATGTTTTTCTCATGGGCAACTATATGTTGCGTGTTCACGTGTTGGGAAACCGTCGAATCTATTTGTGTTAGCTAAAGACAGGTTAACCAAAAACATTGTGCACCGATTGGTGTTAAATTAAATTGAAATTGAAAGTATTTATAATTCAAAAAAAAAGATATTAATGTTTAAAAGTTTAAGACTGTCTGCCTTGCCTACCTCATTCATGAGTTTAAGCGTCACATGTTATTTACTGTATTATACTGTAATATACTTATATTTGTTATAAAATTAAATGGAAATAATAAATCTGATAAATTTTTATTTTTTACCTATTGATTTCTGCTTAGTATCAAGTGTAAGAACATTTTAATTAATTGTGTTCAACGTACTTCCCCTTCAAATCTCAATCCAGTGAATTTGTATACCAACATCAACATTTTCGTCTTTGTTCGTAAATAATTTCATTGTACTAAAGGGTTATAGTAGTAGAAAGTCAAATAAGGAGATCAGCATATTTTTTTACAAATACCATCTGTGTGAAAAAGCATAGTGGACTCCGTGACTGATGTTCTCTTATTGTTCCTCTTAGATTGTTTACTATAATGTAATATAACAAAAACTTTAGCCACAGCAACGCGTGGCCGGGTCAGCTAGTATATAATAAATTATTACGCACACTGTAATTTCTTTTGGAGTAACATTGCATAATGGAGACGTGGCCAGCTGTGTGAGGGTAGTCAAAGGTCCTAGAAACTCAGAACTATTTGAGACACATTGAGTTCGTGATCGAATGTTGCAGGTAGTAAAAGCTAAGAAACGCTTAGGTACGTTCTACCGACTTGAAGTTACCAACTCAAGATACTCTACATATATAACTGAACACCTAACTTTAAGTCGTTAACTACTGTATCGCGAGGCAAGAATTCATGCAAATGAATGTTACACGGATTCTCAATCTTCCCCTTTGCTTAAGCAATCTTTGTCTTCACTTTTGTGCTACACTTGTGGTGATTATGTGACTTTTCAATGCATAAATTTTAGGTTTTTAATGCTAAATGTTTTAACAGTACAAGGTACATTTAAAATCTAACTTGACTTCTGTTTAACAAAACATTTGCATAATTTAGCGTGTTGGTTATTTAGTTCATATTTTTTGGACTTTATTTCGTTACACTTTGTGATTGTAAAACCTTTTATATCTACTGTCAAATGTAATTTGTACTCACGTATTCAATCTCTTTTACTCTGTGCATCGACTTACAGTAACAGTAACAGTTGTAACTCATAACTATACTCGTTGATTGTTATTTATATTAATATTTTATTTCTACATAATATTCTCTTAAATACTATTAATGTTAGATCATGCATAGAATATTTTTCGCCATATAAGCTATTTACCTTTTTATACGAGTACTACAGTAAGTTTCCAAATTATATTGATCAACATTTATTAATCATATTTTATGTTATTACCATTATACTATTAATTTTATATTTTGTCTATCTTTTGTATTTCCTATTTTTTTTTTTTGTAAATTCTCCTTATTGCTCTATAAAATGTAGCTATTCAGAAAACATGAATTTAACGATTTATGACGATCGAGATGACATATCACAATTTAGTACAACAGAATTACAAGATGTTAAAAATAATCTTATGAATTTAAATCTTAATAATAAGAGTATAAACAGAACCTTTGACAATTTTACAGTGATATTGCAAAATATGATCTTTCATTTTAAATGAATGTTGGATTATTAACCGACTAATACTACTTTGTTTCTCCTACGACGGTATTTTTATTTTTTACTAAATGAATTTTGGTGACAAGCTCAAGGCACTGTCAAGGCTTCTGAATAACATGACAGTAGCAATTGGTTATCACACACTATTCAGAGTAAACAAATCTGGACAATATATAAACATCTACAATTAAAATTGTTCTTCTGAGAAACACACATAATTTTTATAATTTGTTGCCACACCTTGACGTTTAAAATTTAGATTGGGTAATAACTTAATTTGATTCTAATTTAATCTAGCTTTTATGAGTTTACAATATTCATAATATAAAAATTATTTATATAGGTATTATTTTTGATTTCTGTTTCGCAATAAATATGTACTAAATATTGAATGCTGCATATTGACTTTCCTCCTATGTCATAGAGCACTTCCTATTTCACAGATTGCTGCAAATAACACATAATTTCACGCAACACATAATTTCTAGTAACACATAACACACAATTTCTATGTATAATTTCTATGGCTTAGTGTTCAAAATAAGGTAGAAATTGTCAATTAATGTTTTTATTTTATAGAAGTATTTAAATAAAAAAAAACATTTTGAATAATGTATCAAACAAAAATTTTTTTTTAAGATTTTTATAAAGAGCAACATTACATTCCGATTACCAAGTCTTCGTTTAAAAGAGATCTGTCATTTGTCAGATGGTCGATAGATTCCTTTCAAGATCATTGTTTATGATTGTAATTTATAAAATGTTAACTAAATAACCGTGCGTCTAGATTTTAGTACCTAGATTATATTACTAGTAGTAGATATTGTGAGGATTTCCATCACAGCCTTCACAGAGACAATAATTCGCGCCCGTGTGCAAACATTTTATTACCAGCGACGCGACCAGCATCTTCATAGCTCCAGCGCCAGGAGGCGCTTGCTGAAGAATCTTTCTGCTGTTACTCCACGGATCTTTCATGTCTTTGCTATTATGGAGTCAACTCCCGAGTCTTATGTAACCTACTGCCAGACATCATCAGCACTGCATTAATTACTACTGTACGGAAAAGGGACTTTTTCAATATACCTAAAAAATACCATCGATTGAGTTAAAAAATGGAGGAATGCACTGAGATTGCTGTTAAACTAGAAAAGGATGATATATCTGAGGAAGGGTATGATTGCAAGCCAAGCTGCAGTGATTTTAGCCATTCGCGAATGTCTCAATCGGACAACAATAGTGTTTCAAAAGTCTCAGGACCACTTCTTAAATCAGACATCGATAGCAAAGATTGCTTTGGTCCGCAGCAGTGTAATACTATGATAACAAATCAACAAGATGATCATTTTATGACGGAAAATATCAAATTTATAAAATTAGAAAATAGTATTTCTAACAATTTAACACAATATACTAAGACAGAATCAAGTTTAGATAACGACAAAATAGTCAATAATATAAAATGTGTCAAAGTGCTTTTAACGAAAATTAATTTTACTTGTTCAATTTGCGAGTGTTTACTATTTCAAAATAGGTGCATGTATTTAGAAAATAAACTTTTTTGTTTCGAATGCATAGAAATTTCAAAACTATCGAGGTATGACAAAAAAGGGAAAAGCAAAAGAACAAATCATTCACAAAACAAAATCATCATTCAAAATAAAATAGGAAAGTTTAAATGCAGCGAGTGCGATTATATGAGTTCAACTAAAACACATTTAACAAGTCATATTGACGCCGTTCATCGGAAAATAAGAAAGTTTAAATGCAGCGAGTGCGATTATATAAGTGCAACTAAGGGAAATTTAAAGACACATATTGACGCCGTTCATCGGAAAATAAGAAAGTTTAAATGCAGCGAGTGCAATTATATGAGTTCAACTAAAGCACTTTTAACAAGACATATCGACGCCTTACATCGTAAAATAAGAAAGTTTAAATGCAGCGAGTGCGATTATATGAGTTCAACTAAAGCACTTTTAACAAGACATATTGACGCCGTACATCGTAAAATAAGAAAGTTTAAATGCAGCGAGTGTGATTATTTGAGTTCAACTAGAACACATTTAACAACACATATTGACGCCGTTCATTGGAAGATAAGAAAGTTTAAATGCAGCGAGTGCGTTTATATGAGTTCAACTAGAACAGTTTTAACGATGCATATTGACGCCGTTCATCGGAAAATAAGAAAGTTTAAATGCAGCGAGTGCGTTTATATGAGTTCAACTAGAACAGTTTTAACGATGCATATTGACGCCGTTCATCGGAAAATAAGAAAGTTTAAATGCAGCGAGTGCGATTATATGAGTTCAACTAAAGCACTTTTAACAAGACATATTGACGCCGTACATCGTAAAATAAGAAAGTTTAAATGCAGCGAGTGTGATTATATGAGTTTTTTTAAAAGAGATTTAACAAATCACATTGACGCCGTACATCGTAAAATAAGAAAGTTTAAATGCAGCGAGTGCGATCATACGACTGCGATTAAGGCAACATTACAGTCACATATTGACGCCGTTCATCGGAAGATAAGAAAGTTAAAATGCAGCGAGTGTGATTATATGAGTTCAACTAGAAGAGATTTAACAAGACATATTGACGCCGTACATCGTAAAATAAGAAAGTTTAAATGCAGCGAGTGTTATTATTTGAGTTCAACTAGAACACATTTAACAACACATATTGACGCCGTTCATTGGAAGATAAGAAAGTTTAAATGCAGCGAGTGCGTTTATATGAGTTCAACTAGAACAGTTTTAACGATGCATATTGACGCCGTTCATCGGAAAATAAGAAAGTTTAAATGCAGCGAGTGCGATTATATGAGTTCAACTAAAGCACTTTTAACAAGACATATTGACGCCGTACATCGTAAAATAAGAAAGTTTAAATGCAGCGAGTGTGATTATATGAGTTTTTTTAAAAGAGATTTAACAAATCACATTGACGCCGTTCATCAAAAAATAAGAAAGTTTAAATGCAGCGAGTGCGATCATATGAGCTCTACTAATGGAAATTTAAAGAAACATTTTGAACGCATCCACCGAAAAGTATAAAAGTTTTTTTGCAGCTAGTTTGATCTTACTACTTCAAGGAATGAAAGCTTAGGATCACATATTGAAAGCATCTAACGTCAAATAACAACATTTAATTTTTTTTGACGAATGCACAATGTGTTCTAATTGCGGTTTTATAAATATGGCGGTTACCGAAAAATCTGACATGTTTAATGTAGTTATACGCTGGCTGGGTTATTATTGTTAATTACTGGCAATATCGATTTTTAAGACTTCCAGTGCTACAAAATAAATGAAAAAATGATACGTTCTATGAATTTGTTTATTACTACTACCAATAATGAATAATTGAATTAAAATATATATCGATAGTGACATTCGCTATTTCTTGGTTTAGACGCCCGGTACCAGCAGGGCTAGTCGAAACGGCGTTCGCTGTCAGTTATATTTTTTATAGTTTGGTGACAATCTTCTTCTTCAACTAAAATGGCAATTACCCAAAAGTTTATGTTCTAAAGAAAGCACAATTTACGATTTACAATAATAATAAAAATAAACTAAAAGCTGGTTAAGAGAGATGAATTTTAAAATAACTCCATACCTAAATTCTACAATTGTTAGATTCTAACAAGTGTGATAAATTGAGAGGAAGTTGCATTTTAGGGTCTCGAGATGAAATTCTGATTGGTGACAATCACTGAAGCGATAAATAGCCAAAGCTTGTTCCAATCGCTACTCCCAATAGATTAGTACTAAATCTCAGTTGCTTGTCGCTCGCTCGCAGATCGCTGCAACATCGCCAAAATTTCTGTGAGTACCACTCACTATAGAGGCTGGTATTTGTTTTGTAATTTTTAAGCTATAAAATACGAAAGTATTTTATAGCTTAAAAATCGCATGTTAGCATTGAATACGATAAAAAGACTGAACTATAGATTATGATGTTCTTGGTAACCCAATTCAATTATCGATGAAATTATTATTCCCTAAATTCGTCATCAATAATAAATATTTAGGTAACACTTCACCTATGCTATATTTTATAATTTTTTTAACAATTATCCTCTTAAATTAACATATAAATGTTATTTCATAAAACTATTATAGGACCAATGCTCACCACTCTCTAGTGGTGTGTTTCCGTGCATAATACAAGAAAGTATCCGCCTTCTAATAGACTATTGCAAAAATCGACGGACTTATTATTCAAAGATTGCACATTTTGATAGGCAACCGAATGCGAGTGAATTTCGGTCTTGAATAAGCAGAGACAACGAGCGTACGATTCCCGTGCAATAATTGTCTATTGCTGACCGAAATCGAATAGCGTTGCCATGCTTATGGCTAAATAGTCATTCCGGTTGCCTTCGAAGATCAGTCCAAGTCTTGATTCTAATATGTATTGGCCAAACATCAGGATTCATGAACTCATCTTTCAACGATTCAGGCACAGCTAGCTTGAAAGAAGAATAAAGGCCTGTAGTATTAAGCTTCTTGACAGATATTGCAAACAAAGGTGAAATCTTCTTTTTAAGAAACGCACATAAATCATCAGCAGTTGTGTCCTTGCTCACATGCCATACGTGTAGGAAAGCAAGCCCTTCCACCCCTGAAATACCATCAATTGCATTCCCTTTGCCGCTTATGAACTGAGACTCCTGCAGCGGTAATCCTCTCATTTTCATGAAATTACGCCGAGGCCTAGAAGAAAAGTCGGTTTCGTCGTCACTATCAATGATCCGTTCGGTTGTTGCCTCCCCGCGGCTGTGATGCTCCCACTATTTACGCCATCGACTCGCAGAGGATTTTTCCGCAGCTGCAAATCGTTACAGCCATCCCCCTGCATAGCAATTACAGCCTCATTCGCTTCTGAATGAGGGATTGACAAATCAATATGAAACGGGCGGCTCAGACCAGAAGATGAAGTTCTTGACGCTAAGGTAGGTGTGTAGACGCGGTCGATTCTATCAATGCTTCCGAAGGCCTGGACTCCACTGATGCATTCCCTCGGCCAGATAAATTTCCGGTCACATTTTTAGTTAGGTTAGGTTAGGCCACGGGGACGCGTATTGACAAAATCCCCTCGCTGCACGATCTTAGTTTCGGCCACCGTCACTTTCGCTCGGACCGGCCGATTGCTGGCAACACCGTTTGAATTCAAACTCTTTCTCGCTCGCACATTCTTTGTTTCATTCACACGCTGCTTCACGTCATCCGCAGCGACGAAACTATCCACAGAACTTACACCACACTGCACCGAATTTAATTTGTTAGAAAGATTTAAAATTAATAACTTTAAATCTAAAATAATTGATGTCTGCCTATCTAGCTTACGCTCAAGCCTAGAAATGTCCTTTCTGAGACTATTTATAGACCTATTGGCCATTTCAAAAACACAAAAATATCAAATAAACAACTTAATATTATTAAAAACACTAGCGAGCTGCACCCGCGTTTGTTTCTTTTATGACGGTATTTTATTTTTAAGGCACTGCCAAGGCGTCTGAAGAACATTACAGTACCAGTTGGTTATCCCGCACTATTCAGAGTAAAAAAATCAGGACAATATATAATAGTCTACAACAATTAAAATTGTTCTTCCGAGAATCACACATAATTTTTATAATTTGTTACCACACCTGCACGTTTAAAATTTAGATTGGGTAATAACATAATTTGATTCTAATTTAATCTAGCTTTTATATGGGTACAATGATCAAAATATAAAAATAATTTATATACTATTTTTGAATTCAATTCATCGGAAAATAAGAATATTTAAATGCAGCGAGTGCGATCATGGCACTACGAAAAGGTCATCCTTACAGTTACACGTTGACGCCGTTCATCGGATAATAAAAAAGTTTAAATGCAACGAGTGCGATTATATTAGTGCGACTAAGGGAAATTTAAAGACACATATTGACGCCGTTCATCGGAAGATAAGAAATTTTAAATGCAGCGAGTGCGATCATGCCACTACAAGAAAGTCATTCTTACAGTTACACATTGACGCCGTTCATTGAAAGATAAGAAAATTTAAATGCAGCGAGTGCGATCATATGAGTATGACTAATGGAAATTTAAAGAAACACATTGAAAGTGTTCATCGAAAACATTAAAGTTTTAATGCAGCTAGTTTGATCATGCTATTACTAGAAATTAAAACATAAGATAGCGTATTGTACAATGTCCTCTAAATGCGGTTTGATAAATATGGCATATACCGAAAAAAACTGTTTTTTTTTTGTAGTCAAATCGATAGTTAAAAGCAACCTTGTTGCAATTCTTGAGTAACTCCATTACATTTAAGGGTAGACAAGAACTATACAAAGTGCCTTCAGTGGGCATTACGCACTGAGGGTGAACATGATTCCATTGGCCGCAATTTTTTTTTTTTTTTTGAAATGTGATTGATCTTCTGAAGTTTTAATAAAAAATTTAAACATTAACGAAAAGGCCTTTAATAGTGCAATGTTGTTTATCTTGTCATATTCTCGAATATTACCTGTAAAATACTGCATGTAGGTAATTAAATATGTACTGTACTGAATAAGTTAAGACGACATTATATTAGATTTAAACCTCTCGACACAGTAATCAGAGAATTCTATGAAATTGCTTCATTTCCAAAAGTTATTGGCACAATAGATTGTGCGCATGTTAGAATAGGCCTCTGAAATATTATGATTTTAATATTTAATTTTAAGAAATGATTGTGTATATATTATAATAAAATATAATAAAGTTCATAAGGTTAATAATACTATCTAACCTGAGATTAATAATTGATTGTTTAGTATAACTTCCTATTGTATAGATTGTGTTGTCAGAATATGTTGTTATAGTAGCCTTAAAAATGAACTAAAACCACCTTTTGTATTGAAAATAAAACAAATATTAAAAAATATATCTATTTACTCAACCTATGTACAAGTCAACATTAACGTTTCGAATCTAAAAATCTTTTAATTTTATGCGATACTCAAGTTTATTCAACTTCAAATCGATTTCCCTAGTTTCACACTCCACTTCAAAAATTGTTTTTTTTTTTTTGTTTGATTATTGTGTCCAAGTCTGAAACAAAACAAAGGCAACAAATTAAAAAATACATCAATCATTATGAAAAAGTGTATGACAACTTAAAATTGAAACCGGCAAATGGTTTTCTTCACGATATAAGTCCGTTCAAAGTAACCAGAGAGCGGCGAAAGCACAGGGGAGATGCACGAGGGTAGCGAGGTATGGATGCCTAGTCACTGCGCCACCGGTTTAGTTTCACTGTTTAAATTTCATAATATAAATAGACTATAATTATTTATTTGATACCGGCAACGGCGTTTTGAATTGAAAGTTTAGTATCAAAAGTTTAAATGAACTCTCAGTTGAATGAATAGTCTCAAAATTTTGAATATTCGTGATAATATTACACGATTCTTCTAATAAGTACGACAGCATCAGCTGTCCGACCGCGACCGACGGCGACCGCGTCGATCACGACGCGGTCGCCGTCACCTATTTCAAGATACTACATTTAATATTAATGAATAAATATCAAGTCATGGAACTATGAAATTCAAGTATGAGACGAACAAATTAAATATTAGTCAATATAGGGATAAACAGGGCGTTTTAAAACTATTCCGGGAGGCTTAAGGGGGTGGTTATGTTCCCTATTACGCGTAAGAAATTGTATGAAAAATGCGAAGCTCGCGTAAATTCCCTTTTTGTATTTCGCTCTCTCGGTGCTCGCTTGCGCACGGCCAAGGCCGGTCAATGACCCGGAGCGGCGTGGCCTCGCAAGCGCACGAAATTACGACAAGAACGATTTAATATTATCACCTAAAGTGTATTTTTATTCACTGAATCCGATATGAAGGCAAAATAAATCATATTTGAAAACGCAGGGCCATTTAGCTGTTTTTTTATCAGTTCTTGGTACACGGTGTACACCCTACACATATATATATGTATAAGCCCTCGTAATATATATCTATACATTTTTTTATTATATTCATATGGGAAAACACAATTATATCAATATTACATTAAAAAAGAATCAGATAATAAAACCGAATTTGGATTTTCTTCCTGTTTACAAACAGTAGGACGTATAGTATTTGTGTATAGAGGATGTGTTTAACTGTGTGCGAGAAAGAGAGAGATATTGTGTGTCTGTGAATTAAGTCATTTTAATACCTATATTTGTGTACAATAATGTATTACTTATGTGCATTAAGTATCTTCAAACTCAAACATCTTATTTAATCTAAGATCTTTTTTTATAAGTAACATCTATTGTATTTTTTCGGCAACCTCCTTCTGGCCGCCCTTAGAACAGGTTTTTTTAACCTAGTTAGAGTAGCGACGTTACTTCAGAGCAACAATAAATGACTGGTGTTTAATTTGTCTTTATTATACTAATTTAATTCCTTGTCAGTGTTATTATATAATTTATTGTTGTACCTTCTTATTGTACCATAATGAATAAATAAATAAATAATAAAAATAAATAAATGCGGATAAAAATATTTGTATCTTTTAAAATCTACATTCATGATTAAATATTGAATAGGGCAAAGTGACTTTACCTTGCGTAAGTGACTGAAGAATAAATGCTAAGTGAATCGTAAAATAAGCATTTCCTAGTGTAGGTAAATTATGTAAAAAAAAAAGTTGATATGTAAACATTTATAGTGGGGCTCCTGCGATTTTTCGGAGTATTTGATTTACTATTTTCTTCTTTACATAAATGTTGAGAGTCTTGAAAAGTCTCATACATTTTATCAAAACTTTAGACATAAATATCTCATTGACTGAATGCAAAAACCGAAAAAAAAAACTTGACGCAAATTCAACTAAGTTATTTCAAAGTACGATGATTTTATTGTTCAAGATTACCCTACATTTAAACGCGACGAATTCAATCACAGTAGTTTAAGAAAGGCACATTTACAAAATCATATTGATGGAGTTCATCGGAAAATAAGAAAATTCAAATGTAGCGAGTGCAATTACGGAAGTTTAAGCAAAGCATATTTACAGCAGTTATTTGTACCAGCCAATCCCAAGACATCTGTTTGAAACCGGGTAGATATTAGTATTTGTGAATACGTTCACATTATTTAATTCTGTATTTTACACGTTATTAATGAGATAAAAATAATAATATTACTTGTATATATTTTTATAGCATAGCAGTAATTATAATCAAAATTAAGTATAATTATAAATAGCAATTGTATAACATTTTAAAATAATAATCAACAAGCTAAGTTAATTTAACTAGGTGCGATCAAAGAAAGTATTTTTAACGTCCAATTAATTTTTTTAAACTTAATATATGCATCTAAAAAGTATTATAGTAAATTTTATGACAAATTATTAAAATGGATGCTTTGCTTGTTGTATAAAAGTTGAAGAGTTTAATGAACTTGTCAAAATCGAATAAGTAAACCACTACCCTATATAGAATAAACTATATAATTTAAATAAATCAAGATCATCATTGATATGTTCGGTTTAATCTTTGTCATGAACAATTTTTTTTTTATGCTGATCTTAAAAATGTTTTAAAAGTATTGGCATAATTCATAATGCTTTAATTAATTATGGAATCTACCCCCTTGCGTGCGACGACCTGAGGCCGAACCTGCATCTTATTGGCCTCGTTGCAGTTTGCAGATCACTTTGTGCAGCAATTGGTGGTGAGTGGTCTCATGTGTGTTGAGTTCGCAATAAGATACACATTTACTTATGTTATTAATGCTAATTTATGGTTTGCCACCAAAAAATGTATTTTATCAAAGGCGTAATGACGAAACTTGACGTTTCTAGACTCGTCATGTCGCGTCATGATGGCAAGAAGTCACGAACTGAAGAATGGTTCAATTGATACAATTTAGATAAAATGTTGAGCAGATTTAGGCAAAGAATTAGAATCGCTTACTTCTAATTCTTTGCCTAAATCTGAACTGAAACTATTTGTATCTGTTTCACTATTGTGAGCGACAAAAATATAAACGTATTTCTATAGATAATAGATAATACTATTGCTCTTTCGCACTTGCACACTTTTTTAATGAAAATAAGCGAGACGGACGATAATATTGGAATTGATAAAGAATACACTCGACATGCATTCTAAAACTGTTACTATACATATTTATGGCCATATTTATGATTCCCTTCGAGATTGTTTAATCATAAAAACATTAATATTCAATATTTCCTTTGTGTTTGAACAAAATTTCGAGGACAGACCAAAACGTTTTCCTAGAAGAAATGATAATTTCTGTCGTTCGCTCCTAACATGTTATTTAATAATATTTTGTACTTAACAATACAATTTTATAACAAGTACTTTTTAAGCTACAATAATAGAATTGTCAGCATAATTGAGGCAAATCAGCATGATTCACATGGCGCGTCCTCGGTGTCAAAAGATCATTGTTAAAACATGATATTTCAGCCTTCGGCATGCAGCCAACAACATTGTTATGTATTGAAAAAAAAACCCACACAACTAAATATAACCTCAATTAAGTATATAAAAGAAATACTTAATTTGAAAAAAAAAATAATGAATCAATTGATTAAAATCTCACCAATCAATCCGTTGCGTTTGTATTAATTGGAGACCTCCTTCACTTTACTTCATTCCATGTAGAATTATCATAAAAAGGAGGACATGTCCTCCAATAGGATACCATCTGGCAACCCTACACTGCGATATACAGATAATATGTCCTAAATTTCGCATTTCGGAATGGTTATCATTTTGATTGTATCGTAACATTTTTTTTTTAAATATAAATATTTAGATACAACTTTCTAAACTGGTTATATTTAGAAATATTTATCGAGTTTTTCTCACCATTCTAACCATTTAAGTTTTTTTTATATTTTTAAAAATTATATCTGCATAATTTTAGTGAAAATAAAAAATTAATATTTCTCATTTTCAATGAATCTTTAAATTTTAGGTCAAATATTTGAAGAAGGAATATTCAATAAAACGCTTAGTTGCCATGGCAACTCCAGCAGATAAATAAAAGATTAGGAATTCATTCCAATGAGTGCGACACTCTTATATTGACAGATAAACAAACAATAATATGAAATTTATGAATTAATTATAAATTAATCGTCAAACACGCTTATAGCAGTTCAGAGCCACCAACTTAAGACGCTGATAAGATCCAAGCTGATAAGGTATTTAGGCGTTATTAACAGCGTCCTCAACTAAGGTAGGTACCTCAAAAGGTACTTAAGGTCATTTCAACAAAGTGATGTTTTTGACACTGGACGTTTAAAGGACTGGCATTTTACCACTTAATGTACTAAGTTATTCAGATTGGAGTTAATTTTTATTATTTTATAATTACACTCGCAAGCATCATTCTAAATAAAAAAATAAGTAAACAAAAATAAACAGTACCTAATTCATATCTTTCTATAACAGGTACCTGCCATGTTTCTCAAAATCAAAACTAATATTGGTATTTATTATTCAAAGTTATTATCAATTAATTATCCTTTCTTCCTTGTGATCGAGCTTTCAGGACATTGACCGACAAATGACCGAATTTTAATATAAAGCAGTCATGTGATAAATTTAAAGTTACACAATATTTTAAAAAGAAAATGTTATCAACCGATTCGTGTGGAAAAGACGATCTTCCGAGTATTCCAATTTTATATGTAGAAAATCTTATCCTGGTCTTTTTGCAGGACATATCGACGGATTAACAAAACATAAGACCCACATTGGCCTGGAACGACTTGCCTCCTTCAGGACTAGGTGTCGACAACCACCAGCACTTAGCTTCGTTTTATATAGTTTTCTATGGCGGTCATACATTTTGTTTTGTATATGTTACATAAGAGTATGTGAGGATTACAATTGACAGTAATTATGTTCACAGTAATTATTTTTGTTTTACATTTTTCAATAAAAAAACATTTT
Source organism: Neomicropteryx cornuta (assembly GCA_020383195.1). NCBI lineage: Eukaryota > Metazoa > Arthropoda > Insecta > Lepidoptera > Micropterigidae > Neomicropteryx > Neomicropteryx cornuta. The sequence goes on from JAHKQU010000014.1 coordinate 89,990, forward strand.
CCTTCTTAATGAGTGGGAATATTGGCCAATGTGCAGTCGGTGCATAGCTGGCATCATAATAAAGTTGCGAAAAATATAAAAAACAATGAATAAACTTAAAAAACTTATTGATTATATGCGGGGTGATCATTAAAACTCGTATATGTGGGCCACTACTGATGATGATGATCTCGATGATGCTGTTTTGATGGAGATGATGACGATTAGTTATTTTCTGGTGTTTTAGTTTACATTTGATAATACTGACTTTTATTATGTTAGCTTATTTGATCCTGAAAGCTCTACCTTTCATACTAATATGATACAAACATAGTAATAAAAACTGAATAAAATTCAGTATTTCAAATTATTATACCAAAAATATGAAATCTGTAATTAACTGTAAATATCTAGTTATACTGTTTTTTTGTTGACTAAGGATAGTATAACTCTCAAAGCCTGGATGCGTGGCATATCGTCCTACTTTCCCAAATATACCTAAGATAGAATAGTAGAGATTTCATTTTTATAGAATGGGCGAAAATAGCACATAATTATTTAACTGAAATGCCTAAGTAATATTATGTTTACTTATAGTTAGTTACATTATTAAAATTACAATACGCACATTACTAACATAACCTAATTCATAAAACAATAAAATATAGTCAACCTTAAAACAAACGATAATTAGCCTAGTCAAGTGGTTAAATTTATAGTAAATAATTATTTTATGACCATATTCATTACCCAAATTGAATAACTAACAGGATATTTTCCGTTAACCTTTAGAGCGATGTAATTCTCTTCAAATTTCTCAAATTTATTCTTCAAATATAAATTTGAGAAAATACCCTATTTAAAAGTAGCTTATAAAAGCTACCTTTTAAATAGGGTATTTTCTTACATTACTAGTATTATTTACTAATATTCTTAACTAGAGTGCCTCTACTTTAAATCATGTTTTTTTTATCTAAATCTAAAATGACAGTTTAAACGTTAATTAATATTTTTAATAAAAAAAAAATAATTGCCAAAATGATTGGCAACTAGTGCGCAGTGTGTGGAATAGAAGGTTTTATCTGGCCATTAAATATGCTCCGTTTTAAAACTTAACTGCGACACATATTGTGAAATACGATAACTTGCTCCATATTTTAACATTTATTAATTAACCAATAAGCAAAAGCGTATTTTTATGATTTACAAATAAAATACGTTTGTAGGATGATTTTTTGTCAAAATAAAGAGAATTTTAATCTGTACCTATCGCTTAATTATAACTCAATATCGTCAAATGTAAATGTTGACATATTGCTTGTTGTTGAACTTTTTATAACGGTGATTTTTGTGATCTCGATTAATTAAAGCTGATTATGAATCTTTTTATTTTTTGCGATGAACTCCAGCGATATGCGTTTGTAAATGTGCTTTGCTTGAACTACTGTGATCGCACTCGCTGCATTTAAATTTTCGTATTTTTCGATGAACTCCATCGATATGCGTTTGTAAATGTGCTTTGCTTGAACTAGTGTAATCGCACTCGCTGCATTTAAATTTTCTTATTTTCCGATGAACTCCATCGACATGCGTTTGTAAATGTGCTTTGCTTAAACTACTGTGATCGCACTCGCTGCATTTAAATTTTCTTATTTTCCGATGAACTCCATCGATATGCGTTTGTAAATGTGCTTTGCTTGAACTAGTGTAATCGCACTCGCTGCATTTAAATTTTCTTATTTTCCGATGAACTCCATCGACATGCGTTTGTAAATGTGCTTTGCTTGAACTACTGTGATCGCACTCGCTGCATTTAAATTTTCGTATTTTTCGATGAACTCCATCAACATGCTTTTGTAAATCTGATTTGCTTAAACTATTGTAATCGCACTCGCTGCATTTAAATTTTCTTATTTTCCGATGAACTCCATCGATATGCGTTTGTAAATATGCTTTGCTTGAACTACTGTAATCACACTCGCTGCATTTAAATGATCTTATTTTCCGATGAACTCCATCGACATGCTTTTGTAAATCTGCTTTCCTTAAACTACTGTAATCGCACTCGCTGCATTTAAATGATCTTATTTTCCGATGAACTCCATCGATATGCGTTTGTAAATGTGCTTTCCTTGAACTACTGTGATCGCACTCGTCGCAGTTAAATTTTCTTATCTTTCGATGAACTCCATCCATATGCGTTTGTAAATGTGCTTTCCTTGAACTACTGTGATCGCACTCGTCGCAGTTAAATTTTCTTATCTTTCGATGAACTCCATCGACATGCGTTTGTAAATGTGCTTTGCTTGAACTACTGTGATCGCACTCGCTGCATTTAAATTTTCGTATTTTTCGATGAACTCCATCAACATGCTTTTGTAAATCTGATTTGCTTAAACTATTGTAATCGCACTCGCTGCATTTAAATTTTCTTATTTTCCGATGAACTCCATCGATATGCGTTTGTAAATATGCTTTGCTTGAACTACTGTAATCACACTCGCTGCATTTAAATGATCTTATTTTCCGATGAACTCCATCGACATGCTTTTGTAAATCTGCTTTCCTTAAACTACTGTAATCGCACTCGCTGCATTTAAATGATCTTATTTTCCGATGAACTCCATCGACATGCGTTTGTAAATGTGCTTTCCTTGAACTACTGTGATCGCACTCGCTGCATTTAAATTTTCTTATTTTCCGATGAACTCCATCGATATGTCTTTGTAAATATGCGTTGCTTGAACTACTGTAATCACACTCGCTGCATTTAAATGATCTTATTTTCCGATGAACTCCATCGACATGCTTTTGTAAATCTGCTTTCCTTAAACTACTGTAATCGCACTCGCTGCATTTAAATGATCTTATTTTCCGATGAACTCCATCGACATGCGTTTGTAAATGTGCTTTCCTTGAACTACTGTGATCGCATTCGCTGCATTTAAATTTTCTTATTTTTCGATTTTGTTTAATCTTAAATTGTTCATCCGTAATCTTCTTTCGAGTATCAGTCACTGTTGATATCTTTCTTTGTTGTCCTCTGCATTCTAAACACATTAAGTTCGCCCTATTGTGCTTATCTCTTGCAGTATTTATTCGGCTTTGTCTATCAAGAGTACATTTGCAAATGTAACAAATAAAATTGATTGCTTTTAATAATATAATTGGGCTTTTTACACTTTGGACTGTTTGATTATTACGTTGATCGTTCAAGAGATTGGTTTCTAATTTTATAAACTTTGTATTTCCTTCTTCAAAAACATCATCTTGTAGATTTATACTATTTTTTCCCCGGAAATCAAAGCAAATTTCGTTATCAACTTCTGACTTAATAAATCCAGCTGGATTTGATGTTTCAAGATTAATTTTGGATGATTGCTTTTGATGACCATCAATATTAGTGTTGGTTTGATTGCATTCACTTACTTGCTCATATTGAAAGGTGATATTGTCATCGATTTGCCCAGTTTTAAGTTCATTTTCTTCCATTTTGATAAAGATAAAGGTATAAACAGTTTGTTTTATCTTCTTATTGGGTTTCAAAATGTAAATATGACAGTTGCCTACGTCGTTATGTCATGGATAGTGTTTTTTCCTTCTTCTTTTTCTTCATCTAAAGTGGCAATAAACCAAAAGCTTAGGCAGTGTGCCAGAAACACATTTTACCCTTTACAAATATAAAAATAAATACGAAGAACCGAACTTAAGGGGTGGGAAATATAAAATAAAAAAATAAATAAATTGAAAGCTGGTTTAGGAGAGATCAATGTTAAAATAACTTTATAAAATTGTTAGATGCTACCAAATGTGATAAATTGAGAGGAAATTTCATTTTAAGGGACAAGAGAGATCTTTAGAGGAATATTTTTGATGAAACCAGGTTTATTATAAATTACGTTTTGGATACTGGCATAGAAGGAACCGCGAAATTTAGACCTTAACTTCCAAGAATTCGTCCAACGCCTAAAAGCAATACCATTCGCTGGTGTGGTATTGCTTTTTTGCCAGTCGATTTGGCGAGCGTTTTAGAGAAACTCGCAACAATGCAGCAGTTAATGGGAAGAATATCATTCCACTTGTAAATATTTCATTATATTTATAATTTCTCTGCTATTTATATCAAATTACGTAAATAAATAATATTATTGAACTGTCAAATAAGTGATGCGGTGCGAGAAAGAGACCGATAGATACGCAGCCAAGCGGACAAAGAAAGACAAATATATTATTTTTGAGTTCGCACATAATATTTATATATTTATTTATTAAACAAGTTTCCCCATGTACACATTACAATTGAAGTAAAAATTAAACTACTAAAAGAAAAGAACAACATAACAAACAACAGAAGAGAATAACAAATAAATTGAAGTAATCATGAAAAATACAACGTTAAAATTAAAATAATAACAAATAAATTATTCACGCTGAACAGCGGTGTAATAGAAAATAAATGTTTAATCCTACTGGGCGAACAGAAAAAGATATCAATCTCCGCGGAAATGGAATTTAATAATTCGACTGCTCTTCCAATCCGACCATAGGTATTTGCACATAGGGGTATTTGGCCCAAAAAGCTGGCCAAACTAATTCTTTGAGAAAGACAGATCTACGGATGGTATTTTGTTGGAAACATACATATTATTGTGTTCTCGTACCATTTAAATGAATAATGATATATTAATATTTATTATGTTATATATATTTATTATATTATCACATAATGATTTATATATCATCATATGCCCGGTTTGAGCTTTTAGTAATGTCTTCTATAACCTATAAAGCATCTAGCCGACCTGATTGTTGCACGCAATTTCATCTGAGTAGCGAAAGTCAATTCTTGAGTATCAACTGATCGGAGTTCTTCAGGTTTTTTCTCTTGCTTTTCTCTTACTAAACAAAGTTAAAATTGGTGTATTTTTATGTACAACATTAGATCGCAGTTGAATGTCTCGTTGGACCACGCTCAAATTATACAATACCAACTACGGCATAAAACTATGGATCAAACTATGCTTATTTATCAGTAGATCTTATAATAAACAAGATGGCTATGATACCTGTAACTATCATAAATATCAACTGCTTCTATACATTGTTTAGTAGTAGTAAATTATCTAATCAGAACCTGACGTCTTACAGCTAGGCCCTTCAGGCGTCATAAAAGGCATCTTCGCCCAGACTATTCGCGCCTGTGGTACCAACTTGTGATGGGTTGCTTCATTTCCTATCTTCACTCGTGCTTGCGGCACAATAGAGGCGACAGTGAGTTATATTTTAAATTTGATTAGTTAAAATAAAAAACTATTCAAGATAATAGTATGATGACATTCTTTCAATTAATCATAAATTTTAACATAATTCCAGTTTTTTTGGTAAATTTTCACGCGCGGTTAGTAATAAAACCACCCATCACCTTCCTATAAACAGAATTATACTCTATTTATTTTGAACTTCTCCCAAATTGACCTATTTTCAATAATTCGGCAAAAGTTCCGCAAAACCTGCCTTAAAATACTATATCAATGCACAAAACCACGAATAAATTCCTAGTTTAGTTCTATATTAAATCAGTTTTTTAAAAAAAATACATACAATCAATAGATGATACATAGATATCTAGATGGCTAGTAGTTGATAGCTGGTACCACAATAACAACATCGGTACTATTTAGGTTTTTATTTTAAGGCGCCCCGGGACGCATTTGTCCTTGAGATTAGAAAGAGTAGGCTTTATTCGAACATTGACGTGTAGAAAAGAGACGGATATACTCGCCGACCGCGAATTCGTTATATTTGGAATCGATGAAACATGTTTTTTGTATTTAAATAATTATTATCATTTGAAAAAAATGTTTTTTTTAAGTAATGTCCTAGATTATTATATTGTCTATCTTTAGAAAGAAAAATTAGGTTCGCGTCACTTACACAGCTTAAAAGAAAATCGTTGCAAGAAAAAAACAACACTTTCTTATTTATTTATTTCCATTACTATAATAAGGTGTATTTCGTTTTTTTTTAAGCAAAGTACTAAATTAATATATGTAGAATATTGTGGTATTTTTAGTTTTAGCCATTTGTTGGGAATAACTTCAACAAAATGCACCAAAATACGTTACAAAACACGTGGGGACTGGTGGCGCCTTAAGAAGATTTCACCAATAAAACTGTTTCCACACAGAGGCTTGAGTGTGTGAAAATAAACGCGATAACTGCTACACTACGGAAATCGATACAAGCTGCGAGAGGAATAGCATATTAATATTATTACTGAGCCAAAAGTGATTTTTATATTTGCCCCATACGAAATTCGCCCGACCCATTTACAAAAAATCGGCTGAAATTTCATACGATTAATATTAAGTTCAACCCAATCCGACTTTTCTCCATTTGTTTCAATCAACTTGTAGACTTTAAGAATGTGTAACGATTTTAAAATAACAAATACCTTTAAAATGGTTGTTTTTTTTTTTCTTTATTTACTATTCTAACACAAAGCTCGACCCAGCGATTTGGTGGACGACTGATTCGGTGCTGCGAGCAATGAAAGCTTTGGCAGCCGCTGTTCTAATGACACCTCTAATGACCTTCTTGGGAATTGGGAGTTGGAAATTGGGTCTCTATGCTAAATGTTCCTTGGAGTCTGTAACTTTTAGTAAAAGATATTTCAAAATTGAATCAACCTGCTGTCGACTACTCAACAGACTAGAATTTAATTATTTTCCTTCCATCATTAAAAATAATAAAATCAGTGTGAATATGTACAATGTGTGCCTAAAGAAGTTTTACTTCAAAATGTCGATTACTCCGTATGACTCGTACGGTGGCGCTTATAACCTACCATCAATTATTATCTTTTAACACACAAGTTGGCATTTTTGAACGCAGGCAAACGTTGGTATTTACAGATTTTGAACTATGACCTGACATTGTCTCAATACTTCATATATTCTCAATACTTACGATCTAAAGTATAGGTACCACCACCACCAGCGGGTACTCCGCGTACTTTCTCATCGCGGCCGCTCTGTCCTCACATTGGCAAAAGATAAATTCATTACTGATAAACTTTTCTCCTGTACTTATCCTAGAAAATTTGTCGCATTTGGCCAGGCTGTGTTGTTAAAGAGAACAAGAAGGTCAAATTATATTGTCGGGTTAAACAAGTCACATATTTTATTGTTAAACGCCGCCTACAAAACAAAACACCAGCTTTCCTCGAGCGACGACTCGGAATGTGACATTTTACTCGATAAAATTGTGCTTGCAACATTCTTCTACAAGTCTAGCTGGATGATGGACTGAGGATGATGGTTCAACAGCCTCTTAAAATTATTCCACATTTTGATGAGTTATAAATTGACACTGCCAACAGCAGCTCCACCGCTTCCTTCGGCAGCTCCTCTTGGCAGCTGAAAACCATCTAGACTTGGTTTCCACCTTCTTGTGAATTATGCATCTTGCCATTTTAAAGTTATGGATAAATAAAAACACATTCTAGATTTTATTTTTTTTATTCAGTAAAATATATCATTTGAACAAAAGCTTAACCCAAACACAGTACTTATTGGCATTGCTTGTGGGAAAAATGTACTCTAATTAATGGCTTGGTACGTTTGCCCCCTGGATACTGGTGGGTTTGAAATTTTGCCAGGGTTTTAATCTTAAACTTTGATCCTAAGGTCAGACGATCCCAGGGCGATATAGTAAGCAAAAATAAAAATGGCCTGCCTAAAAACCAATATTTTGGCACAGTTTAGAGAGGTTACAGTAAGCATGCGAGAAGCGACCTCATCAGGGCTGGCACAAAAAATGTTTTAACGCGGTATAGAGGCAAACGTTTATTTGTCTCATGTTTTTATACTTTATACTTTTAGAGTGACATTTTTGCGACATTCAGTGACACTTACTTCACTCACTTGATTTTCTCAGTGCAATCTATTGGCTACTTAAGTAGTATAATAAATTATAATAAATAATATAAAATATTAATTATATTATACTGTTATGTAATGTAAATATACTCAGTTCAACCAAACAAAAACGCAAAAAGTTTTTTTTTAGGATATTATGTACTTACTGCATAACTGGATAGAAATATAAAATGAGTCTTGGTAGTGGGTGTAACCTAAAAGTTAATTTTTCAGTGCAGGGTCAACGAAGAAGCTTAAAGTTAATTTATAAATTATTAACACTTAATTTTTTTTATGGCTTGGACAAGTTTCTATTAGTGAATTTTATTATATAATAAATTCGTAACATTATGAATAACTTTTAAAATAATCTCAGGTAAATATTATAAATGTAGTCATTGCAATAAATCATTACCAACATTTGCGTCTATATTGTTTTCGAAATAACTATGGAATATTTTTTTCATCTTTTCTATTTGGGTGACAAAATCGGCGGTGGCATTTTTAATCTGCCAAATGGGACATATTTTTATCACATGCTCTCAATAGAGTATATGTCATTTTTCGTCTAGCGAAACATGCAGTCATGGCATCACACTTATGTTTTCTATAACACTTAGTTAATGGATAACCTGATACATAAACTAGTTCATTTCTTTCAGGAATGACAACACGGTGGTACCCTTTGGGACTTTAAAACAGTCATTTAAATTTAATATTATATCGTCAAAATCATAATCACAATTAGTTCTGAATATGATTATTTCAAAATGAACACGGCAGTTGTTAAACGATTTTCGGAAATTATAATTACATAAGAGAACTTACGCGAATAAAGGATGATAATATTTTTGATGATAGGTGAAGTACAGGTAATATACTAGGACAAAATTTTGTCCATGATTATGACTAAATAAAAATGTGTAATAATAAAAGTTAAGAAGACTAAAAATATAAAGACAGAATCTTTTTTTTATATACCGTCAAACCTGGCAAGATTGCCTTCTGAAGGTTAGCTTTGCCTGCGCCAAATGAATACATAAATATGTCTACCTATCATCTATTTAGATCAGTATGAAATTGGCAATAGATCGATATCGACATTTATTGGTGTATGGTAAAACTAGCAAAATGATGAGCTAAATTCAAGTCTAAACCAGTGGCAGCCATTTCTTTTTAAGGCATGTGTTTTTCGGTTTTGAGTGAGATATCCCACACTTTCGATTGCTGGATTAAAAGTTGAGAGGGTAGGCAAACAATTGTTTGTCGCAAATTTCCACGGTTCTATTTATAATATATTTTTAGTGTTTTTTTTTGGTATAAATACAGTTTTTTTCAAAGAGGCATAGTTACTCGACATTGCATTTCTTTAGAGGTGGCAACTTTACCTCGATTCAAGGATGTCAATAACACATTCATACAAATTCATTAAAAGTTTTTGAAATATTTTTGTCTCGCGTGTAATTATAAATACTAGGTATGTTTGTAGATTGGTGTAAAATATACTGTAGGTATAAAGAAAAATCAAATATTGGTTTGTTTGACAACCCTAGAACGGAATTCCACTAAAGTATAAAAACGGCAATTTCGCCTTTTTGGTGGTGACATATAGAATTGGCATTTTTTGGACTAAATCTTATATTCTTGGACTAAGTCTTATAATTTGGACTTCTCTGAATATAGGAACATTTCATTTAGCGGAAAGGTTTTCGAATGACAGAAGACCTGTAACTGGAATAGGCATTTTTACCAAATTTCTCGTTAAGTTTGCCTAAATATATTTTTCAAGATTCCGGTGTCTAAATAATTATTACCAACGTAGAGAATTCCACTTTTGTTCACCATAATTCATGCATAATTTAAAAGATTTGAAACATTTTTTATGAATAAAATCTTTCACTAAAGAGCCAATTCCTAAAAGTTTAGGCATAGTTGCCACGTTTGACGGTATTATGAAAATGAAGTAAAGTTGTTACAATAATAATGACCCATAATATAGTATGAAACTCCCGGGGTATGATAAAGTGTGTAAGAAAGGATACAATAAAAGGTGAATGAATGTGTGGCAGCACACACTACCACAAACCACACTCCCCTACACCAACACCAGCAAATGGCGGATACTCACACCAACACAGCAGAGCACGAGGAAGCATGGAAGGTTGCCAGCCACGATATTTGGCAAATTAAAAGTGCGCCAACGGACGCCGAGGTGACCCTCGATACATCCGTCGGACGCCTAAGAAAGCAGAACTACCAAGAGGTACCTATCACTACACGGAGGTTGCCGAAACGGAACTCCTCGAGGAAGGACGACGAGCTATACCACCTCGAAGGCACCGCATAGTTTGACCGCAAGGCCTCCGATCTCGAGGGGCGACGACCATCAGCTAGCAAAACTGGAAGACAGTAACGGGGCCCCGCCAACGGCAAGAACCAAGGTCACAAACATCGCACCAAACAGTGAAAGGCGGAAACTGGTACTATCACCTCACTTTCGGAAATAGAGCCAGGAAATGCACTACTCCTTGCCTTGCACCTTCAAGTTCGGAAAGACGCCGGAAAACTAGCAAAGGCGCCGACTTTTTATGGATAAATGTTGGATTTGTTATCAGGAACGGTCCTGAAACACGGTGATGGAACACAAAATAGCAAAATAGTGAACTAACTACTAGTATTGTATTAACTAAGATATAATACAATAATTAATTAACTGCTGAGTGACATATCATTTATCACTTTTTCATATTGTCATTTCTAAAAGTTGTAACAGTAATAAGAGTGCAGCCTCTAGCAAGAGTTGCTAGCAAAGGCATACTTTTATACCGAATTGCTCCCCCCGCCCTCATCGCTGCTGGCGTGCGGTAGCTCTTCCCTCTGCTTGATCTTGCTGATGAGTTCCTTGGCCGGGTTGAAGACTCCCGGGGTCTGCTGGTTGCAGATCTAGCACCTCTGGCTCTTCTTGTACTCCTCCAGGGCACATTTCTCACAGAAGTAATGCTTGCATCTGAAATATTATATAGATTTACACTCACTTCGGCAAATGTCACCTTTATACTGGTGTAAAGCTAGGTGAATGTCTCTCATTAACGTGTGGTAAGGATAAGTGAGGTAGAGATAGAGCTCAGATCAGGGTCACTTATCCTAACCAATTTCTGACTCAAAATAGAAATTAATAAATGACCAGAAATAGCTTAAACTCGATACAAAGTAAAGACTTGTATGTTAGTTTGACTACCTAGGAAGGTGTCTAGTCGGAGAGCGCGGTGAGTTAAGACTGAAGACTGACGGTTCCTTCTTCGATTATGAAAACTAAACTGAGAGAAAGAAATTTATAACTCGTCTCAAGATAGTCTGATTTGATGACATGACGTGTGAAATGCAACTTGGAATTTTTCCAAACAAAGTACTTTCAAGAAGAAATTCGCAAACTATTTAAGTCTAGGTCCAGTTATACTGGGCATGAGAATTATATATCTGGCAATTTCACAGGTGTGAAATATGCTTTCGTTACCAAGTCGTAGCATCGTTTACTGTTATCAGTATTTTAATTAAATGTTTGTTCTAAACGCATGTGAATGAATGAGTTGAAATTAAAATTGATTTGCCTATGAAGAGTAATTCCAGCCACTTTTTGACACATTTGTAGGCACCATAGCATTATAACCTAGCAAAAACAAATATTTTTTTTATCGCTGAGTATATTAACATTTGGTGATTAATAGTGTTTGATGAGGACAAGAAGTTTACTCAGCCCCGAAACTGCAAAATAGGAATTTGCCAGGTTTTTGAGAGCCCCATAAAGCCTTACTTGGTTACGACGGGATCAATGAAACTGTTGTCTTGGTCACTGTCTATCTCATACCCCTCGCGCTCGTGTGAGCGAGAGGGCTGCAACTCCGTCTCTCTCCCTCTCCAGTTGCCAGCCGTGCTTGTAGTCGCCTCGGTCGTGCAGGAATTTGCAACTGTCTACAATCACAATATTAAAGAAGACTTCCATAAAAATATATTTTGTAATGTATTTTATTTTTTTTAGAGACACGTCAAGCCAGCCGGTTAAATGCTGATAAAAATTCATAATCATCAACACTAAATACCCTATGAAAATTATTTATTGACACGGCGGCAAATTTTTATTTGAACTACTTATTGTCAAGTGGAATCTACGAGGAATGTCAGTATGAATGTCAGTATAAAGTAAAAAGCAAATCTAATCTTCACATCTATTTTCAAATATTGCACCTTTTCGCACCCTTTTACAAAAATAGCCACTAGGTGAAAGCTATAAGAACCAATTTGCCAACTAGTAAGCATTAAATACAGTAGTGGTCAGGTCAGGATCAACATCTCTTTTGATGTGGTTGGTTCGATTTCAAATCAGCCTATAAAAACCGATGACATCATTCTAAATGCAGTCACTTTAGTCTAATCATCTAGGGTTAAAGAAGGAACCTTTAAGCGGATAATTTCGGTGACCAAAAGACCTTTTTATAATTAAAATTACTTTAAGCTTTAAACATTTGCTTGTTCATTAAATAGGTTGTGTTGTGACTTAATTAATAACAATTGCTTACATCGTTGCGTATAGTTTATACATCTAACAAATATTTTAAATCTTACGCCCATCTGCAAATAAATATTGTGTATAGCAAAATGGCTTCAAAAAACAACCATCGACAATAAATCTGCAGACCACCAATTCAACACATTCAACTCCGTACGTAAAATGCGCGTACCCCACAATGTCGCTATTCCGCGGAGGTCATTCGCCACCCGTTTTTCTACTCTCGCCTGAACCGAAGGGCCATAATGTCAAATCTGCTCATTTAGCTGCGGGTATTCTAGATAGGTAAGCAAACAATACTAACGTCATCATCTCCGCTTTCCGATGATCCATCGTTGCTATCACCCTGATGAGTGAATCTTTTATTCGGGGCCATGGAGGTGTGGAAGTTGGGGTTTGGTTTGAGGGTTTTCTTGGCTGGACGAACCACCACCGGGCCAGGGTTCGAATCGCTCGATCTGTCATCTGGAATAAATAACAAAACATCATATTATTATTAGTTTTGGGCAGATAGCTTATTCTGATAAGCCTAAATCTGCACTTGTATCGTCTCTGATAAACTTGTCCACTTATCACTGCACTTGGTAACTTATTCCATGCATTCACCACTCTATTTGACATGAAATTCTTCCTCGGATTAGAACTAAGGTCGCACTTGATAGTTTTAAATGATGTCCTCGTAAGTGCGAATTTGTATTAATTGTTTATATGGTTTCGAAATCTGGAACATCATAATAGTGGGTTCTAATCTTGAAGGTCTCTATAAGATCGCCTCTCGCCCGCCTTTGCTATAATGTTGTCAGTCCAAGTATATTTAGCCTTTCTTCATATTCCAGATTTTTCAGTTGACTTGGTATTTTCATTGCACCTTTTCTATGAGATCTATATCTTTAGTGAAATAGGGATTCCATACTCGATAAGCATATTCTAGTATTGGTCTTATGTATGATTTATAGATCTTTGTATTTGTTAGACTATGCTGTTCCTATACTATTTGCTCTCAGCTTACTGTTTTTCACTTACACGCTTAATTAATGAAAGTGAGTGAAAGGGACGATAATATTGAACTTAATAAAGGGCTGCCATTGATTTCACAACAAAATCTGAGATTCCACAACAGAAGTCTACCTCTGTCCGTATTCAGACGGGGAAAGAGAAGAATTTAATTTTCGATAGGGAGAGAAGGGACACAAAATATTCTACACAAGCATTTTTCCCACCCACAAGAAACTATTTTTGGATACAAATAACATGTTAGCTCCGTGGTGATCGTCACTAAACAAAAGTGCGGCGAAATGCAAGTTGACTGCCTTGAGAGATTTAATAATCATCAAATACCCAAATAAACGTGAAAAATATATGAAAAGCTAAATTTTAATTACAAAATACATTTTTAAAATTTATATTTGGCATAGTTGAAATGTCAAAGACATGACAAACTTCTTTAAAAAACTGGGTTTGGCCGTGATCCGCGTGATGAGAACTCTCGCCTTCTGGCTTCGATCATCTTTCTCAATACTTTGACCACTCTGCATTGAGACTGATTTCTTTATCTTGATCTATCTTGATACACCATAAATATTTTGCCCAAATATTTTGCGATGAATCTAATTTAAGAAACAGCTAAAAAGGGTATAAAGGGTAGCGAGCGCGCACTATTCAGCTGACCAATAAAAACCTTAATCAAACTTTGTCCAACATATACCTAATGTAGTGATAAAAAATAACTTTTCTTTAAACAGGCAACACTTACCTATATAGAAAGTTCCTCAGTCCTTATCAAATCCTTGTCAGTCCTTATCAACAATCATTTTTAATAATTTACTAAAAATAAACATTATGTTGCCGATACCTTATTATATATAAAAAAAACTTTGAATTTGAAATCCAGCTATATGAATGAATCTATATAAAAAGTCAGAATAAATCATAGTGTGAATCATTTTTTGCTAAATAAATAGATAAGTGCGCTGTGCAGTGTGCAGTGTGCATGTAACGTCTAACGTCTCTCGCGTAAGACGTAAGACGTGGATGAAACTAATTAAAACTAAATAACAGCATTCGTAAGACATTTCGAAGATGACGTTGCTTTGGTAAAACAAACATTGCATGATGTTTCACAATAAAATTTGGTAACATTTGTGAATAAAACAAATAATTTATTTTGACATTGACTGACAAAAAAGTATTTAAATAGAGAATATAATATTAGGATATATTACTAAATAAAAACGCAAAACAAGATTGGCTATCACACCCTGAAGCTATCATATAATATCATCTACTTCAATATATCGTTTAGTAGTACTTAGTAAATTTAACCAGAAACTGACGTCTTACAGCTAGGCCCCACTGGTTTCATTAACGGCATCCCCCCACCCTCCCGACTACTCACGACTGTGTTACCAACTTGTGATGGGTTGCTTCATTTCCTATCTCCACTTGAATCTGCGGCACTTTTAGCCAATTCGATGTACGATTTGGATGGCCATAGAGGTGAAATTGGGTTATTTTTTAGGTCTGAGCAGGTTAAAATAAAAAAATATACAATGGAATTCCATTGTATATTTCAATTCATCATAAATTTTAACACATAAATTATAACAGTAAAATGGTATTCACATAATAAATGCATTGCTTGTACGCAGTGGCGTATCCAAAATTCATACAGTGGGCAAACCCGAGTCCACCATAACCGCCAAAAGTGAATATTCTTGAGGTACTTAGTAATTATTGTTAAAAAATCTAGGCAAGCCCGGCTTTTCGGCTTTTATGGAAGTACCTCCATTGCTCGTACGCACATTATTGTAATTTGATATCACGTGCAATGGATTAGTTCAATGTGCTGTTCCGAGGGGACGCCAATTATTTATAGATCTAGTTCAGAATTATGACGCAAACTACGGGACTTCTTAATAAACCTATAAATAAATATATAATTTCCATTGTGCGTTCATATAGAACTGGCGTGAGACACAAAGAAGGAGGAATATATATTCGCGAGAAAGTCGAAATTTTAATAGGCGAAATGCAAATTTAAATTGTGTAAATAGTGTTACACAACGATGAAATTATTTTGAGAATACATTTAAATGCGCACTGAATGTCATTTCAAGGCATCTAAACACTTTAGATTGTGAATTAATGCATTTACAATGCACGTTTTGCAATGCAAAACATTTCTAATCTGAAATCACTTTAGGTGAAAGGCTGCGTTAACTTTATTTTGGCATAAGGGTTAAACATATTGGATTTATCATAATGGATACTCGAAATTATTGTATGATGGACTTAGATCGCGTGAACCTTCAATAAAAAGGTCAAAAATATTTTGAAAACATTCATAAATACGATCCAGCATTCTGTAATTGTGTTTTTTTTTTTCAACCTCATTGAAAGGTAAAAATGCACTCAGCGCCACTGCAAATATACTTTGCGGCACTTTGATAACCAATCATTCATAATCTAAAGTGAAATATTTCTTTGAAGAAACTTGCCAGCACAAAACTTTCCTTGGCAGTAAAACTTACCTTACTAAAGTCGGCGTTGAAAAACACCTAAGTATCTTTAGTTTAAGTAAGCCCATGCATTTAAGTAACTTAAAATTGTTCAGAAATTTTTGATTTTAGCTACTTTACACTAAAAGCAACTTGATAGAATCAACCAGAGTATTCTGGTACGATTTGCAAAAATAATCTAATTCGCTTTTAAATCGACACGAGGGTATTTTAAACGAAAACTTAGTTTTTAACTTATGTTTCCTACCCTTACTTCAAACTTAGCGCGTATCACCCCTATCGTAAGCAAAAAAAAATATTTGCAATGCAACCACAACCATTTATAATATCCTTTTCGCTGGTAATACAAATAAATTATATCTTCAAATGCGCAAGATCGCAACAAAACAATCGTAGAGAGTTGCCCTTAGTTTATTAACTAAATCACACACGTGTAGTGTGGGTTTTTCCCACACGTGTGTTTATTAAAACATACTCAAACAAACAATAAACATATAAATATGTTTATAATATGAAAATAATATCTGTAATAATAATAATGTTACCATTTGGCTGATGACATGTATAAACCGGACCAAAGATAAAGAGAGCGCATTAAAAATAGTCTATTTCGGCACGCCGGAAGGCGGAGGTAGATTGAGTATCGCACTCTGACTTATAAATAAATCGCCACATGACACGAGCGCTGCGATAAAATTAATAAATATGTCCATGAATTATTTTCGCATTTTTATACATTTTTTTACAGATAATAGTGAACATAACACCGCCTTAAGTCTTCGGAATGTATTCCCAAGCTGCCGACGAACTTCGTACCGCCTCAGAAGCAATAAATGATGTTTTAACTTATTAGTTCAATTAAATTCAGTTTTTTATTAAGAATACTCAAAATTAACTCAGTTCAAAATTACGCAATGATGCAATTATCGATGCGCGCACAATGGCACAAAATGAACATCTTCGAAGGCAACTTACTGTTTAAAAATAAATACAATACAAAGCCGTCCATACAAAATGTATGGGAAAATGAATTTTCTTTATAAATATTATTGCTTGTATTTTTTTTTGTTGTTTTAAAAGTTATTCTGCTATTTGGGGTGGAGGCAAATCCAACAAATCATAAAAATCGGTTTAGCCGTTCTGGAGTTTTAAATGGTGGTATTAGAATGGCTCCTTATGCAAATTTGTTTATGGCATCTTAGCAGCCTAGGCTATCTTTGGTATTTGGCCACATGGCAGAGATTCTCTAATGGATTTCATATCCGATTTAAATTTTTTTGGGCCATTAGAGTTCAGAGATAATATCTCAGGTAGTTGTATTACGTTCTTGGATGTTGGTATAGCGGTTTCTGGTGGTCCGTCCAAAATTTCAGCACACTTTGATTTTGATGATGCCTAAGGACCTAAATTTCACGAATATTTGCAAAGATGCATAAAATTTAGCCAACGGCATATTTGACAGACGGCCATATCGCTTTGTTATTCTCTAATTACAATGTTGTTTATATTATATCTTCCTAATTATAATTTGCTACATTTTTTTAAAATTTTTAATGTGTTTTTCATATTAAAATGTCTATAATTTATTTATTTTTTGTAAAAAACGGCTTCGCCATTATTTGCCACACCGTTTTTTAATATTATCATAATCTACATATTTAACTAGATATAAATAAGTATGTTTAGTTTCATAATAACTTCCGCCCTTATGCATTAGTTATTCGCGTCGTCAAGGGAATATTTATTCCCTTGACGACGCGAATTAATTAAAAATGAATTCGCTAAAATTTGGAAATTACCATGGTTACTAAATGAAAAGAAAATTTATTGCATAATTTTGACTTACGTGGAATAGAGCAATTGCTTTGCTGTTATTTGTTCTGTTGTTTGTTGATTTTTTTGCTGATTTGTTTTGATGGCGTTCCTTCAAGGACCTGTGAGTTCAGTCGGCTCGGCGAGCGGAGCGTCGGCGCGGAAGAGGAGGAGGCCACAGCTCGACTTAGCGGAGGTTGAGGCTGAGATGGGGCAGAGGAAGAGGCCAAAGCTCGACCTGGCGGAGGAGGAGGCCGAGGCTGAGATGAGGCAGAAGAGAGGAGGCTTTGAGGGAAGCCGCTGGAGCGGAAGGTCAGCCTTTTGACTACTTTCGTCGACCGCGACTTGACTTTTCCACAAACATAGCGCATATTGAAAATATTTCAAGCGTTTTTCCGCGACGCGCCTACTAATCGCGTTGACATTTTTACTTTTCATCCGATGACATTTAATGTCATCACTATAATATGTATAGGCCAGAATAATTCTTTCACAGAACTGGAAATTAATTTACTCAAAGTATGTTTAGAGGATAATAAAATTGGGTGTTTTTTCTGCCCAGCGCGTATTCGGAAATAATTTATTTATTAACAGGTAAGCATATAGCGTAATAATAGTATGTACATTTTTCAAAGGGTAAATAATACGGCCAATTAACAAAAACAAAGGCTTATGTACAAAAATATTTAAAACTTTGTTGAGCTTAACGCTATTTTAGAAGGTGTATGTGTGATGTGTACGGTATAAAAGTGTTAGTGAGGGTGTGGGGTTGCGTGTGTGCGTGTATGTATGAACATCGTATATGTTGCGTGTAGATAAATTAATTTTAATATGCAACGCTTTCATTTTGAGTCAGATTGGCGTGAAATTCTTCGGATTTTTGAAAGAAACTCGCCACGATTTAGGTCAAATACATCAACCTCGCTGAATTTGGTGTTGTTGTTTGGATGTTGAGTAAACGGTACAGAACAGAATTTCTGGTATAGTATGCATTGCGTCTTGGCACCTGGAACAGAGTAGACGCGCGCGTGGTGCGAGAAGGCACTCGCAGGTTGATACCTGGTACCAGATATGGACTGTCTACTCTGTTACGTAATAGATCGTGTACAAATGCCATATCCGCTGTGGTACATCGGTCCTCGAGAGTCTGCATATGAAGATAATTAGCCATATCCCGTACTGTGGATAAAGTTAAGTATCTTTTTGGGTACGATGATTCTAATCTCATCTGGCTTGAGGAGATGGTTTTCGAGAAGCTGGTACCTTTTGTGAATAAGGGGCCCACGTTTCCCCAGTAGGTGTAAAGGGGTTTCTGGGCTCTCTTGGCAAAGCTGCACCTATCGTCGGTCGACAGGTTTAATTTGTGCAGATGTTTGTTCAGCTTGCAGTGGCCTGTTAAGATCCTTAGTTCGTTTCGGCTCAACTTCAATAGCTCCGAGAGTCTTTTTTGCGAGAATCCTACAATGAGTTCTTTGGCTTGCTTTTGTCTGGGCAGTTCTTGTCAGTATTTTTGGCTTTGCTTCCAAGCCCAAATTTTTAGCAGCCTACCGGTGGTGCTTTTAGCTATGCCGCAGGCCGGTTCCGGGCCTATCATCGTCATGCTAGCCCCTTTCTTGGCCGGTTCGTCTGCTTTCTCATTGCCATCAATGCCTGAGTGGCCTGGTACCCACATAAGTATGATCCTGTTGTATGTAGCAAGGGAATTGAGTATTTGTACACAGTTTAGCACTAGCTTTGACTTGATAGCATTGGAGTTGATGGCCTTCAGAGCTGCTTGGCTGTCTGAAAGTATGTAAATGTTTCTATTCTTGTAGGATCGTTCGATGCTTTCATGCGCAGTTTCAATGATGGCATATAGCTCCGCTTGGAATATAGTGGAGTGCAATCCCAGGTTGATCGATTTCTCGAGTCTGGGTATCGCCCCACATATGCCTGATCCTATATTGTTTCCGTTCTTGAAGCCATCGGTATACCATACAATTGCTTCTTTTTCGAAGTTCCTTCATTGTCCCATTTGGTTCTTTCTGGTATTTCCGTGGTAAATGCTTTGACGAAGTTGTATTCGGTTGTTAGATTGTCCGTGATCATTCCCATTACTGGTTTCAGCATTGGTTGGTTCTTGAGTGTTTTGATAGTACTCGAGAGCCAATTTTTTGCACCGTTCGACGTGTAAGCTCGCACCATGCCCGCCATAGCCTCTTTTTCCACTTGTATGTGGAGCGGCGTCAGGTTCAGCAGGGTTTCAAGTGCTGCAGTCGGGGTTGAGCCCATGGCTCCGGTTTCTACTCTGCAGGCTAGTCCTTGTAGACTCTTCAGTTTTTTCCTGCAGTTGTGTTGTAATAAATAAATAAAAAATACCCGAAGGAATGGTTGTGCGGTTTGAACGAACTAAACCAATGCAAACAGATTGTGAACAAAATTGGTATCTAAAAAGATACCAGTTTTTCCAATAAAATGTCATGATTCACACAGGTGAAAGCTTTTGTCCATGAAAGCTTCCATCGTTAGTAAATAAGGCAAGATTCGTCTCTACTGAGCTACCAGGAATGAAACCATTCATTCATTCGTTCATTTTTTTTTAATTATTGAAAATATAATCAAGAATTATTTTCTCGATAATTTTAGCAAAGATTGACATTCTAGATATAAGTAGGTAGTTAGAAACTTTGATTTATCTCCCTTTTAAAAAAATAGTGTCACTAATACTATTTTCCAATGCTATTTTTCTCTGCTGCCTAAATCATTTCTAAATTAATAAAAGGTACAAAATTCTGTGCTTTTTGGTATTGAGCCGTTGAAAGCTACTCTATCCACGAAGAACGCCATGATGCGGCATGATGCGGCAGTTTCTGCATTTCTGTCATTCAAAATAGAAAACGATATTTTGCCTAATCGTAAGACTCGCCTAATCGTCGATGGATTCAGGCCCGGATCCGCCCTGGCTCAAATGGAGCAATCGATTCCAGGGCGTATTTTTCAGGACAAAATTATTTGGATAAAATCTTATTTTAATGTTTGTAAAATAATTTATCATAAGTACATTTCTTGTAAATAGTAACATTAACATAATATTAGTCACATTTATCTCGCGCGAAATATTGTTAAGCGTACAAAATTCAGTTTGAAATTGGCGGGCGAAAAATAATCACTCGATCGGCGCGATTTTCTAGGAAATTAATCAAATGCGGTAAATCACGAAGTAATTGACGGTTTTTATTTAATTACAGCGTCATTATATAGAAATAAAAAAAACTAACTTTACTATGTTTTAAAACCTTCATTTGCCTTTTAATTATTATTTTTACTAAGGCGTTAGTGTCTTTTATAAGAGAGCAATTCAAGTAAAAAAGAACTATTAGGAGTTTATTATTTATTAAATTTCTCAGAAATAGAATTGAATTTTAAAACATTGCCTTTACTATGCTGAAGGCATAAGCTAAGGTAGGTACCTAAACATATTTTTTTTATTAATAAATATCCAATGGTTAGCAAATACCAGCGATAGATAAAAGGGTTCACGCGTCCACCACTCACTCTATTGCTAATCATGTTTTCTAGGATTCGTTTGAACGCTTGTTTTGCTGAGTTCAGATGATGGCCTCGTAGGCGTGTGTTGTCATTGGCTGTGAAAATATTCTTAAGCTCTTGATAATCATAATGCCCCGACAACACTTTATATGTCTCAATGAGATCATCACTCTTAATTTGAGTCGCTTAAGCCTTTCTTCATATTCCAAACCTTTCAAAGGTCCTGGAATTTCAGTTGCTCGCCTTTGCACTTTTTCCAATAAATCACAGTCCTTAATGAAGTATGGATTCCATAATTGAAAGCCATATTCCAAAATCGGTCTAATGTAAGCCTTATAGATTTTTAAAAATAAATCTTCGCTTATATTTGCGAATGCTCTTCGTACAACATAGAATTAGCCTTTACCACTATTTTACATATATTATGATGACCAGGTCAGGCTGTTTGTTAACTTTATACAGGTTAACTCCGCTCAGGTAATAATCTTTGCGTGGGTCGTTTTTACCTATATGTAAAACCGTACATTTGGCTGCATTTAAAGATAAGTAGCCACTTCTTAGTCTAGTCAATGAGTGAATAGAGAGAGGTCTTGCTGTAACTGATCTGAGCGTATTGGTGTTGGCGAAGATCTTGGTGTCATTAGCGAATGTTAAAGTTGAGCTTTTTAATACACTGATTATCCAATTTTGAGGATATAATATAAATTAGTCATGTATCCCACTGACTTGTGGGTCCCCCGAGAACATCTAAGGATCAAATCTGAATCGATGAGCTTTCTAGTTAAGAATGATGACTCCTTTGTTATAGCTTGTAAATTAAATAAACCATTTACATGATTGTGTATTAGTAACCTTCTGCATGACAACCCCCATGCTACACTTATATTGTAATTTGAGGCGGAAAACTCAAGGGACGAATTACCCGTGTATTACCAAGGACTGCCGTAAATAGTGGAATTTTAGTATTTCGTCAATCGCATTATTGGTCGTTAAACTTTGGCAACTGTCATCGATTTTTTGATAGAACCACTATCTGAATTTGCTCTAGAACCGCCGTTTTATTTTGTGTCAGTATAAAATTTGTTTTCGAATTTTTCGCCTTCAGTTCGTCTATATTTTCGGAAGTGTATTATTCAATTAGGCTTTGTACATCCTAATTAATAATTAATAATCTTTGTAGTACGTAGTTCAAGTTCGATTAATTCTGTATTGTCTACAACAGTGACAACCTTCACGTGTGACTAAGTAAGAACTAACGATTTGCTAGACATCCCAAGTCTTAGAGCCAATTATGGGCAAAACGAAACCACTCATAGAATGTGTTCTACCTTAAGTTCAAAATATCCAGATATTGACATATTTAATTTTAATTTAGTGTCGTTCAAAAAACGTATTAAAAAAGCAACGTTAACTGAAATCTCTTCATCTTGCATTTTTTAGGTTAAACACTAATTGTATACTCACTCGGTGGAAATATTTAATTGGTTTTATTTTATACTTATAAGTTGGTACCATTGTTTTTTTTATATGATTGTATATGTACCGCCTGTATATGATTTTTCTTATGTAACTGTTTTATTTCCCAAATTAAGATAAATAAAATTTAAAAAAAGGATCAGATTGACACTTAGCAATATATTTTGTAAACAACGTGAAACGTGTTTAAATGGTGGCTCGTTTCCTAATTAAATCTATAGTTTCTGACATGCTGATATGCTTGGATAGAGTATTCGCACTGAGTATTAGTTATTGCCGGCATGAATCAAGTCTGCTTGGCTCGCTGACCACCTGCCTCGACCATCTAGCTGAAGTGGCGCCAACAGACTGCATATGCCTAACTGTCTCGATTTGTTTTTTCAGCCCAGTTCCCAAAGACCCAGACGTCGAGGCCGTCTGGAACCAGTTGGGAGCCGTGAGCTGCAGAGGGCTGGAGCAGCAGCTCTCCGCCCATTCGCTCCCCTGCAGTTGGATGCCGAGGTTAGTAGGCTACTTTTAACGGCGCACGAGCCACTTCATTCGCCTCGTCTCCAAATGCCTGTCTCAACTGTCTTCTTGTTGTTTTTTCAGCTCATCGTCGTACGTTCCCAAGGAGCGTGTTTTTGACCTCGAGGAGCTATGGCGGCTGGTTATTAGCTCGGCGAGCTCGATGTCGGTCTATGGAAGTGCATCGACCCATTCGCTCCCCTGCGCATGGGCGCCGAGGTTAGTAAGCCACTTCATTCGCTTCCCCACAAGGGATGCCAAATTTATATCGCACTTTTTTTTGAGAGGTGAGGTGAGTGGCGAGAGATCACTCCAGTAAATATAAGAGAACGGAAAGCAGAGATGCCACCTGCCGTTTATCGCACAGCGGCAGGACTGGAGTTTCTTTACATACCTTTCTCTGTACACAACGATTACAGGTTCAGAAATCAAACATTACGGGTTAAAATTAATGATGAAAATAAAGTATTTACAAGAAAATATGGGCAGATAGAAAAAAAGAGATAGAAGTTAGGAAATATATATATAAATTAAGGAATAAATTGTCTTATGGGTTGCACAGGGCGTTGTCCATAATATGAGGGGAGGGGCACAGAGGAGTCGTGGGCAGTTATCTTCTTAACCCCGTCACATTCACAGATCACTCCGGGCGAGCGGTGACGATGCGGAGGGTCTAGGTTGGCCGGGATGAGTGGAGGAAAGCTGGTCGGTATTTCACCCGGGCCAAGGGGCTGTAAAACATCCGTTTAGCTTTTTATCAAATGGTTCGATGAGAGGGGAAGAATTTATGGTTATTAGGAGGATATTTACAATTGCAATTTTAGAAAGCGAGAAAAATAATAAGCACAGATTATGTTGGTCTCACCGCATCATCTCAGCGCCGAGATTTGGAGGTACCGAGATGTCGTAGCTGGGAGGTGGAAGAGACGAATGAATCTTTTCTTTCTCGTGGGGTCGGTTCTACCGCGAATCTGTAGACCAGTAGACCAGTAGACCGTGGCCACTCCCTCATCGCGGAAGAACTCCTCGACGCTGCGCGTGATTGGTGCTTCGCGCGCCTACGTCATTTTCGTTGCTCGGATTTTCATTGGCGGACGGTTTTTTACGACACGGGAGGGAATATTCAAAATATACCCACATGGGTTTTCATATAATATAATTACGTACTAATAATAAATATAGTTTTTTTTTAGAGTTTAAACTAAATATTAATAATTACATATATTAAATCGTGTCTTCATTTTTTTATTCATATATTAGGAAATAAATTATAGGTTATAAATTTAAATAAATTATGGATAAGCATAAATTTATTTATGTCACACCTTCAACTGCCCCGATTTTTTTTCAGCTCACCGGAACCCCGAGCAATGCCCGAGTACAACGCTTCGCGACGCACTCGGAGCGGGAGGAGGTACTCGCCGTATTAGAGGTTCTATACATTGTTTAATAGTAGTAAATTATTTAATCAGAACCTGGCGTCTTACAGCTAGGCCCTACAGGCGTCATTAAAGGCATTTCTTCCCAGATTACTCGCGCCTGTTTGTTGCTTGGTACTAGAGGGTAGGCTCACGGCCGTAGGAGGGTTTATATCAACCTTGGCTTGAGCTTTTTAAAAAACAGGAATCAAAACTTTCGAATGACGAAGTGAAAGCATTGAATAATTTACGAAAAGATTTTTTATTTATTTAAACATTGTATTTATGTAAAATCCAACCAAACCAGTTGGAAATCATTGAGCGAAGCGTGTTTTGTAGGTTCCATGATTGAGTAGTTCTGTACAGAGCATGCTTCACCTTCACATTTTAATTTTAAAAGCAGTTTTACTTATATCTAAAACATTATTAAAGACTAGCAAATTAGTATAATAGTATATTACCATAGAGACATTTTTACAATAAGTTTTTAGAGGTTTTGTACATTTCAAATAATATTTTAATAATAGTAAGTAGAGATAAATATTTTATATAAACTAAATTTTTGCGCTTATTTATCAAGTGTCCAATCTCAGTATTTATTCGTTATAAAATTCATAGCATTTCCATTTAAAGTCATTTTTGACTAACTTTTTTTTTCTATGTTTCCATAAAATTGGCAACTTGTTAAATAGAGTTGGAATTAAATAATGAAGTTTCCGTTTACCGTAGAAATTATTGTACGAAGGTATGAATATAATCGTCCGTTTTCTATCTGTCTTGTACA
Source organism: Neomicropteryx cornuta (assembly GCA_020383195.1). Classification (NCBI taxonomy): domain Eukaryota; kingdom Metazoa; phylum Arthropoda; class Insecta; order Lepidoptera; family Micropterigidae; genus Neomicropteryx; species Neomicropteryx cornuta. The sequence continues at coordinate 115,495 of JAHKQU010000014.1, forward strand.
GTCAGCGTGTTCAAAAACTATTTATAAGAAGTGCAGAACTATTCTATATATAAATAAAGAATGAACTGGTAGGATATTGCAATGTCTAAAAAGGTCGATTTCATTACCATGGTATTATTGTTTTATTATTTTTAATATTCGGTATTGAATTTTTTAAATTTTTCTAAATATGATCTGAAGGTGTTTCCGTAAGTCATCATTCAATAACCTATAATATGATTCAATTGGTGCAAAGTAAAGCATCCTGAATTCGTTATATTTTAAAAAGCGCTTAAGTTGGTAAAATTTTACCATAATTAAACGCAGTTTAACGCATAATGAGGTTGAACCAATTAAAGTTATTGTAATCGCAAGAAGCGTGTGAGTTTTATCCTACCCGTTGAATATTGTTTTTTAAATTCTTAGCTGTTGTTAAGTTAAAGTGGCCTATTTTTATTGGTTCTTGACAATAATATTGTTTATAACTGACCATATATATTTTATATTGTTATTAGCATTTTGTAATTCCGTCCGAAAAATATAGTTTTTTGAAGATTATCTCCTCCACAAACACCGTTTCCTTACAGAGTTATCAAATTTTGTGCTAGCGTCCAATGCCTTTTCTTAGAAGTCAATCTTTGCAGCCTTTAGTTTGGCTTCGTTTTATCGATTCTATCTTTGTTTTATATAGATTTTTCGTTGCAAAATACCGTATTTATTTTTTAACAAATATTTTTTGTTTATTTTCAGTTCCTCTCCCGCCCTCCGCCCTCCGCCCTCGTTTTCAAAATTATAATTGCTAGTTGATTTCTGCCAAGTGCGTGGCTCAACCGCGCCCCGGATTTTTTAGTTAGCATCTGTATTTTAATCACAAGAGCTTTTCGGCCAAGCAGTGGGTCATACCCTATAGGATATTCAAGTAGGTGAACCGCGTTTTCGATATTAAAATTGCCAGTTGATTTCCGCCACATACTTGGCCAAATCCCAGTATTTTGTAGTTGGCATCTGTAATCCCGGCCAGGCGCGGGATGAACTCAAAAGCGTATTCGAGTCTTAATTTTAAAATTCTGTCACTACAATACCTCGAGTAGTACAATAGTGTTGGTTATCGCTAAGAGAAAAAACATTTAGTTTCTCTGAAGAAATATAATCATTGAAAAAATAGAAATTAAAGTAACAAACGTATTAGTTAGAATGAGATTGATTAATTGATGTGGACTTTATGGAATTTATGTTTTTTTATATAATCGAAAATTTCTTGAAGGTTTATGTATTTGTTTTGGTTATTTTTATTTTTATTTTATCTAGAAAACGTTATTACTTTATCGTTTTCAGATAAAAGTAAAGATGTTTTGAAGCTAAGTGCATACCCACGTTCAACAGCATATAAATGCTTGCAATATCTACCTCCTTTTCCGTATTCACAATTGCACATTGCTATTTTTGAATCGATTACATATGGGGAGGCATTTCGGTCCGTATGTGCATAAAAAATCGTATCATCGATTTGAGAAACCGTTGTACTATCCTTCCATTTTCGAGTGAATTTTGGCCAGACTTAATACTTCAGAATCATTCAATAGCTCATTCATAGCAATTTCTACAGTTTCCACTGACATTCCATACAGCACCTTTTGAAATCGCCGCATCAACGGCTTTCGATTTTCTTGACTAACCTGATGATCATTAAACCATAGCCCACTACTTTAATTCCCCGAGTATTTCGACCGAGCCCTACAAATACAATTACAAACCCCCGAGTAGATTATTAATACACGTTTTGTGCATAACAGGGCATTATTGTTACCCAGAGCGTTTCGGAATTGTATGTCAGACTATACAAGTGTGTCAGATCTAAAACTTAATTTTAATTTACTATTTCTATCAGAGTGTTGGCATTCCTGTAATTTGCCTGTCATAAATTTACCTGGTTATAGTACACATTATGCTACAACTAATTTTAATCAAAACAGTATCAGTTTTTATTAAAGATACAATTTTAGCAGTTACTGAAGAGGTACCACTATTTGAAGCAAATTGTCTGATAATTGGCTTACCTAATGACATATGTATTGTAGGTATATAAAGATCCCCAGCGACACACAATATTCACCCTTTTTTAAAGACTTTAGACCCGCCAAAACAAGAAAGTTATCTTACTTGGTGATATTAATATAAATATCATTAAACATTATCAAGCATATTCATATATATGTATTTTGTTGCAATATGGGCTAATCTGTATTATCGACAAATCTATCACAAGTGATGGTTACGATACATGCATTGATCATATGTTCATTAAAAATATTCAAAGTTATCAAGCGTCGGTCATACATACTACCGTAACCGATCATTTGACGGTGCCCTGAGAAATTAAAGGCGATAAAGTGGTACGCCATAAAAGACCTTTTGGCCGAAACTCACTAGAACGCACTTCCACTATGCACTATGACTATGACTATGTATGGGACGCACTGATGACTGAACGTGATATAGTCCGATAAACGAAGGGTTCAACCTATACACTAACTAGTTTGCCGATGAAACCTTCGCAAGCAGGTAGTATTATCCATAGAAAATATATTTTGCAACGAATCCAGCAAAATTTGTTATTGGAAGTTAGGTATTTTGTCAAAAACCATAAGCTACAATAACAATCATCATCACACTGGCAACAATGTGTTCGAACCGCTGCTAACGTTTAAGCATGATTTGTAATTTTGGTGTAAATTTAGGGGATACCGTGTTGTCATACTTATCTCATATACCTCAGATCGTTACTGTGTTATTGTTCTGATCGGAGTCCGATTTGGTGAGAATTCAACAGTTAAAATTACTGACAGTTTTGACAGCTTTGATTGCCATTGATGACTGCCCGCTTCAATCGCACTACAATAGCGGCTGAATAACGTCATGTCAATATCGATCAAACGGTGTTGATCGAACGGTATGCCATCTATAGTCATCTATAGTGCCATCTATAGTCGAAATGCACAAAACATCCTCTCACCTCCTCATCCTCCCTTCTTACCCCGCAACCGCTTACCTCACCTAACCCAAATATGATGTCATGAAGGTAGGTCATTTCAGTTCGAAATTAGACTCCGCCGTCGTCATAAACCCGCATTTTTACCCGCAAATAATACTACAATTTTTCTGCAAATTTGGTGCAAAGTGTCAGTGCATCACTGCAGCCACCGGACCTGGAAAGAGAGCTCTCTTCGAGTCGCCGGCCGCCGAACCAACCGTGAGTTTTGCATCTCTCTCTATCCATTCATCAGCAAATTTTAATTCAATCCGCAAATCGACTATTGTTGGCCTGAAGTGCACCAAGTCATCTGGTACAAACCGTACAGTCCACTTATCTCCAGAAAATCTACCATATATTCCAGGCCACGTCATAGTATTGGTACTTCGAGCCAAATCCTAGAAATTTTAGTGTTTTTGAACTTGCAAGAATTATTCACTTCACAAGCCGTTTTAACAAGATACAATCAGCTTAATAAACGCTAAGTTGTTTGCATTATATTTAAAACAATATATTTAAAAGTAATCGTGGAACATAAATATTTAAAAAAAATAAATAAATAAATAAAATAAATACAAGAAAAACAGAATATTGCCTAATGATCCTTTGTGTGTATTAATTAAATATTGTATTTATTTAAAAAATATATATTTAATTAATATTTATTTTGTTTATTCATACGAATACAGTATAATATAATTTTCTTGTGTGTTTATATTTGACTTACCATAAATAATATAACTACATAAAAATATTACTATACACAAATAAAGTTAACACAGCGCCATCTGCTACTTTAACAATAAAACTATTTCGTAGTTTTGGAGGGTTAATTTTTCAGATCAAATCAATTGCTTTCAGTCTGTAAGAAGTACAGTCAGCGACAAAAATTAATATCGGTAAAAATAAAAATGAGTGATCATATATTAAATCAGTTAGAATCGAAAAGGGCATACATTTTTGAAAACATTCAAACTTTATTTGATAATTCAAAGAACCTTAAGACAGAGAAAAACCGTAAATTATTTTTAATCAAATCTGAAGATTTATTCAGTTTTCGAAATGAGTTTTCGGATATAATTGATAAAATAAATATAATCAAATCAGAAAAGAACGAAAATTACGTACCCAATTACAAGAGTTTACAGGCATTTGATGATATTTATTATCTGGTAAAAAATGCTAGATCCGAACTATTACAACAAATGGGTAGTACGGAAAATAACTCACAATCGGAAAATAAAATATATAAAAAGCTTCCCAAATTAGAAATACCTAGTTTCAGTGGAGAATTAAATCAATGGAATATTTTTCATGAAGCATTTAAATCTTGGGTGCATAATAATCCTAATCTGTCGAACTTATATTTATAATATTATAAGATAATCCAAATTAACAGGCCGCGCTCTAACAGTTTGTAGCGGCAATCAACCGACCGCTGCAAATTATGAGTTGATTTGGACTCTGTTAGTTTCGAAGTATGACGACAAGCGATTATTGGCTACACATTGTTTGGATCAAATTTTCAAATAGTTCCTCAATAAATAATTTAGATGCATTTTTACATAGGTTTGCCCCCGCAATAGCAGCCTTAAAGCAGTTAGAATTAACCGATCTCGCTGATTTCATATGATTACATATTTCTTTAAAGAAACTTGATTTTAACACAGTTAAAGATTTCGAATCTCAAAATCGCCATGTAGAAATACCTACTTATTCGCAATTGTTGGAGTTTTTGCAACAACAAATAAAAATTCTTCAGCATACTAATTCAAAACAGCCAACTAATCAATCATACGAAAAGAAAGCTGTTAAGTCGAGTTCGGTCGCATCTAACAAACCGCAAGTATTTTCAACGAACTCAAATGACTCTGGGCGCTTAAATGAATGTTCGCTCTGTCATTCAGATTTTCACCCCTGATTTTCATTTCCTTGCACCAATTGTCAAGCCTTCGCAGTGCAAATCGAAACATGTGTGTAACAATTGCAGACGAGCGCATAATACATTGTTGTGTTTTTCAAACGCAACTGTCTCACAATCACAAAACAATGAAGACACTGTGCAGTCTCAAACGCCAGTGTCTTTAAGTAATTTACACAGCGGTACATGTAACGCCAAAACTATTTTGTTGTCAACAATTCAAGCCGATATTTTGTTGTCAACGATTCAATTATATACGCCAACGTTTCTTACTTGACAGCATGAGTACAGACAGCTAGCATGAGTAACTTGGTAACAGAGGATGTTTGTTCAACATTAGGTGTAAAAATCAAACTCATAAAATCGTCAGTAGTAGGTATCGAAAGTACACCATACCCAGTCAAGGGCTCGGTCAGTCTTACGATTGCCTCGCGGATCGATAAAAATTGTCGTTATACGTTCAACGCACTAGTGGTAGACAGAATTACCAACAATTTGCCTACATCTAAGGTTAATACCGCAAGCTTACAATATTTACGAAATATTCCCCTAGCCGATGAAACATTCGACACTCCGAATTTGGTCATCGGCATCATAGGTGCAGAATTATTCCCGCATATATTAGGTCCTACAAAGATTTCTGGACCTTCGCATTCTCCGGTTGCTTTACAAACTACATTCGGGTATGTGGTGATCGGCGAAGCCCAATGTATAGCACAGCAGAGTGATGTACCTCAATCGTTCTGCTCAGTTGCTGAACAGCCTTTAGAAAACGCAGTTCAACAGTTTTTTGAAGTTGAGTCTGTTCCGTCGTCCGAAGAACTACCGATGAGCGTCGAGGAAAGTGAATGTGAAAAACATTTTATATCCACTTGTACTCGTGATACTCAAGGTAGATTTGTAGTCTCACTACCATTCAGGGATGACCCTAAGTTATTGGGCTCCTCATAGTAGTAGGAATAGGCGGGTTCTGTGACAATTGTTATTCTAATGCCCGACTCCTAGGACAATCGTTTTTTTCTAACGGTTTTCTAACATTTGCATAATACCTTGCTCTTTTCTAATTCTTTTCTAATGTTCTTTTATAACGTTTTGATTTGATTTTCTAATGGATGTTGTTAAGCGACTCCTGAGCCAAATGTTTTGCTTGCTGTAATGAATGATGGACATGCGATCTCGTTGCAAAGCACTGAATGTATCTAAATTGTCATAATAGGGGCTCGCTTTGCGTGGCGATTGTAACAAACTTGCGGATAAAAAAACAATATTGGTAATACATATTTTTATTCAATATTGTAGGCACGTGGGCCTGGGTTCAGGATCTGACGGCGAGTCAGATCGGTTTTCTCGAAGGACCGTGAGTTGGCGAAAGGCCAACGTTTTAAATACTTTTAATTATTGGCGGCAAGTCGGGTTACAGAAATCTGACAGTAAAGGCCATCGGATGGAATTCAATAAAGGATTAGCAAATAGTACAAGAGCACTGACCTTGACGCCGCTGATGCCTTGCGCTTCTGCTGTGTCCGAAGCTCTGCTGCCACACTTTCACACCTTTTACCACACACAATAATGTTCGTATATTTTGCAACCGGGCAATTGCTGTACCAGGGCGCGGCTGGTTACTCAGTTGCAGAGTGACCTCAAATGACACGATTTACAAAGATCAACGCCTGTTTTTCCAACGGGGCGGAATGGCGAACGTGCGCTGCGTACAATCTCGTACAATCGTATCGGATCGACTTCTAGTATTCCAACGGGGCGGAATGGCAGACCGTGCGACCAGCTCGTACAATCGTATCGGATCGACTGGCGGCACGCAGTTTGTTTTGGCTGTCTGTTTTAGTTTCGTTCGGCTCGTGCGAAGCTACCCCCAAAATAAAGTACATATTTGCTCTTAGGGTCAGGACAGAGTGGACATTTTTTTATTGTAAAGGTGCAGACATAGGAGCAGGAAATTATAGGATTTTTTAATGTCAGAACTGTCCCGAACATGCCGCCCACCAAGATTTCTATAATTTACTGCTGTCCACTAACCGGTATGAGGCTTAAGGCTCCCGAGACTGTAGACCGGCCTACAGAATGGGAGTGTGTGCTAATAATTAGTTGAAATTTGGTAACGGGCAAAGTTTAACCACGGAACGTGTGATCAAACCCTGTGCCGTACGTACTGTAGCTACTCTAACTACAGCCTCGCGACCTGGGTGGACTTGGTGGATGCGTCCAAGTCGCCACCGTAAGGGAGGTGCGTTGTCATCTTTGATTAGTACCATTGTACCAACTGAAACGTTTTTACAAGAAGAGTGCCAACGCTCGCGTGTTTGAAGTGAATTTAGGTACTCCTTCTGCCAACGCGTCCAAAAAGACTCTACTATTTTTTGGAGAAGTTGCCAGCATCCAAGGTGATTAGTCCCTGTTTTTCTATTGTTAGGATTCTTGCTATTGTGTACAAATCGAAAACAATAGGCGGTGACCCGCCTTAGCGTAGTCAACGAAGAAAATCGTTCAATTAAGTCAAAGTCGATCTCAACGTTTTGAGCAAAATTGAGAATTCGACCTTCTGATTGAACAACATCAGAAATTCCTTCTAGAGCATCATCCGGTGGTGCGTTTGGCCAATGTGATTGGTCCTGGGAGAGCCACTCGGGGCCGTTCCACCATAATGGATGATGGATTAATTCCGAAGGAGTAATACCCCTTGTTGCAGAATCAGCAGGATTCTGTTTTGTAGATACGTAGGAGAAAGTATTTGGATCCAGAATCTCTTGAATCTGTGATACTCGATTCGCTACAAATGTTTTCCAGCGATGTGGCGATGATTGAATCCATTGCAGAGCCACCTTTGAGTCACACCAAGCGAACACCGGTGGATTGCTTGATGAAAATGGCGTGCTGCTGCGAATGTACCGAAGTAATTTTGATAATAGGAGTGCTCCACAAAGCTCTAGCCTAGCTACAGTGACCCTTTTTACAGGTGCAACCTTAGATTTCGCCATGAGAAGCATCACCCTTGCGCTTTCATCACTTTGGGCGATCCTTAAATACACTACGGCTGCATATGCCTTTTCTGAGGCATCCGAGAATCCGTGAAGTTGAAGTGTAGCACCATCTGCAGAAGTAGATAGGTCGAAGTATCGTGGAATGGATAGGCTTCGGATGTTATGAACATCATTTCGAAATGCTGTCCATTTTTCTAACACGTCATCTGGAGGTTGTTCATCCCAATCAAGGCCGATGTTCCATAAATGTTGAATAAGCTGTTTAGCGAAAATTACAATGGGCGATAACCATCCCATGGGATCGAATATCTTCGCAATATCCGATAGGATACCTCTTTTGGTATTAGAACTAGCGGATCCTAAGTTGACGGAGTAGGTAAACATATCCGAAACTGGATCCCATTGCATTCCAAGAATCTTGATACTGTCAATACTCCCATCTTGAAAGGGAATTGCTTCGGGTTTTGCCACTCTGTGCTCCTTAGGTATGAGAGCTAAAACATCTTGATTGTTGCTGACCCATTTTCTTAGCTCGAATCCTCCAAGCTGAAGTAGCTGAATCAATTCGGCCTGTGTCTTGATTGCGGTGCTGACGTCATGAGCCCCTGTCACAACATCATCCACGTATATATCGGAGAGTAAAACTCTTGACGCTAAAGGAAATTTAATCCCTTCATCTTGAACTAGCTGGTGCAATGTACGCATTGCCAGAAAAGGCGAACTTGAAACCCCGAATGTGACGGTTGTAAGCCTGTAATCTGTAACTGGTTCCTGATCATTGAATGCGTTGAAAATCACGATGGGATTCCTTCACCTTCACTCTCAAATACATCTGACGTATATCTGAGGTAAATACGATGGGATGCAATCGAAAATTAATGAGTACCTTTGTCAAGTCTTGCTGCAACTTGCTGCCTGGTAAAACCAGGTCATTTAATGAGAGGCCATTGGTGGATTTGGCAGAAGCATCGAAGACAACGCGAAGACGCAATGGCCCTGGATCTGTCCTCATGACACAATGATGAGGGATGTAGTAAGAGTTATGGTTTGTTAACTCTTCTGCTGGTACTTTTTCCAAGAAACTTTGATCTACAAAGTCTTGCATAAATTCATGATATTTTTCCTTTAAAGTATTATCACGAGCAAGGCGCCTTTCTAGTGACACTATTCTGCGATGAGCAATCTGTCGAGAATCCCCAATTGAGACTGTGGTATCGTCGCGAAATGGAAGAGAGACGACATACCTTCCCGAAGGATCACGGATAGTTGAAGATTTGAAGATAGCTTCGCATCGTTCATCATCAGGACTGAGCGCTTGTGGTGTAGATATTTCTTCAATTTCCCAGAATTTTCGAAGGTTAAAATCCAGTTGATTTTCGGTGGTAATGCAAAAGGATCTAACTTCTTGACAGGAATCATTTACTCTGCCAATCAGGGTCCAACCAAACATAGTTTCAAGAGCAGTTGGTGTACCTAAGGGTCCGACTATGCGCCCTTGTCGCACTATAATTGGATATAGATCGGCTCCTATTAAGATATCAACAGGACGAGACGTGTGAAACTGAGGATCAGCCAATTTGACGTGGTTCAGATGGGACCAGTCAGGTTGGACAAAAACTGTTTGAGTTGATGTGATTTTGGGGACGACTAAGGCTGTAAGTGCGATATCGTCGCATCCTTGATTGATGGGTTTAAGTAGACACTCAACCATACCTTTTGACACTTCGAGGGAAGTGTCGGAGAGTCCATGAACTGGAACGTTTACTCTCCGCCGCCTGAGTCCAAGTTTGTGTACAAATGAATTCGATATGAAACTGGCCTGACTGGCGCTGTCCAACAAAGCGAGTGCATTTTGATAACCCCCGTTGGAATCCTTCACTGGCACTTGAATTGTAGCAAGTAAGACGTTTGTCTTCATCGGACTGTAGCTTGTTAGTGAGGCGATAGAAGCGCGTTGAGAGACATCCTCGTGGGGACTGCTGCTGTCGCCTCTTTGCACAGGAGGTTGTGCGACCACGTTCAAATTGTTTGAAGCCGGTTTGAATGCACCACAAAGTGAACTATGATGCCTAAGCTGACAGGTCCGATAAGAATACTTTGATGGACATTTTCTGTTATCATGCCCTTTTCCTAAGCAGTTGAAACAACATTTGTCTCTTTTGACAAATGCTATTTTTTGTTGAGACGAAATATTCATATATTTCGGACACCTACCTATCCGGTGCTCTGATGACTTGCAGAATGTGCAAGGAACCGTTTTGGTAGGCGTTTCAGTTTCGCTAGTCGTATTGACGAGTGATTTCAATTGTCCTGGTTGCTTGTTCTTGGGTGAGGCCTTAAATGTATTTTGGACACACCCTGTAGATAGCGCTTCGCGAATGCTCACCTGTTTCTCCATAAATTTTAGAATTTGGTCTATGTCAGGCATGGCGTTTGACGGTAATATCTTTTCCCATTCCATTCGCAGTACGTTATCTAACTTCTTAAGCAGTAGGTGTATAAGAAGCGTTGACCAAGCATCTATAGGATGTCCTAAATTGCGAAGTGCGCCTATTTGCTCTAAGACATTGTTAAGAAAATCACGTAGAGAAATGCCTGATTTGTTATCTACTGCTGCAACGTTCAGCAATGAATCGAGATGTGCTGAAGTTATTATGCGCTTGTTGTCATAACGATTTTTCAATAATTCCCAAGCAGTCTGATAATTATCGCTAGTTGTTGGCAACGCTGAAATTACGGCGAGAGCTTCACCTCGTACTGATGTTTTCAAATAAATTAATTTTTCAATACTTGAAAGTGACGTATTTTTTTCTATTATAGTGTCAAAGAGGTCTGCGAAGGGGACCCATTTTTTTAGATCACCTGTGAAGGCTGGCAACTCCACCTTTGGGAGTCTAAAATTATTTTGTTTTATAGTACTAGATGAATTAATATTTAAATTCGACGCATCCGATATATTTAATTGCGAATGTATTGACATCACCTTGTAGTAAAAATCTTTAAAAGTGATTTGAAGTTGTTCTTGAGATACTTCCAGATTATTTTTAAAGCAATATGATACTAAGCGTTTGAAAGTCGAGTCGAAGGCACTCTTAATTGCTTGGACGTCTTCAAACATAGCTTTAAAGTAATGCAAACATTCAATATTGTCCGGATTTTCCATGGCTTCGTGGGCCTTATCGGAAACTGCTTGCATTTGCAAAATATTAGAATTTAATTCAAACTCCATTTCCTTTACAAAAGCCATCATGCAATAAATTTAACGAAAGAAACTCCTGTAACGATTATTTTTTTTTATAAATGGGTTTTAGAGGTGCTAGCGTGGGCACCGTATGAAACTGTATGTTGGCTGTACCAATATTTTAACTTTGGCAACAACAAAATGTTTACCAAAATAAAACCTCCGGCGTCGAAGGGCCAAAAACATGTAGGCACGTGGGCCTGGGTTCAGGATCTGACGGCGAGTCAGATCGGTTTTCTCGAAGGACCGTGAGTTGGCGAAAGGCCAACGTTTTAAATACTTTTAATTATTGGCGGCAAGTCGGGTTACAGAAATCTGACAGTAAAGACCATCGGATGGAATTCAATAAAGGATTAGCAAATAGTACAAGAGCACTGACCTTGACGCCGCTGATGCCTTGCGCTTCTGCTGTGTCCGAAGCTCTGCTGCCACACTTTCACACCTTTTACCACACACAATAATGTTCGTATATTTTGCAACCGGGCAATTGCTGTACCAGGGCGCGGCTGGTTACTCAGTTGCAGAGTGACCTCAAATGACACGATTTACAAAGATCAACGCCTGTTTTTCCAACGGGGCGGAATGGCGGACGTGCGCTGCGTACAATCTCGTACAATCGTATCGGATCGACTTCTAGTATTCCAACGGGGCGGAATGGCAGACCGTGCGACCAGCTCGTACAATCGTATCGGATCGACTGGCGGCACGCAGTTTGTTTTGGCTGTCTGTTTTAGTTTCGTTCGGCTCGTGCGAAGCTACCCCCAAAATAAAGTACATATTTGCTCTTAGGGTCAGGACAGAGTGGACATTTTTTTATTGTAAAGGTGCAGACATAGGAGCAGGAAATTATAGGATTTTTTAATGTCAGAACTGTCCCGAACAAATATAATTGTTCAATATAAATCATAGATACACCACAATGATAACATTTTAAATTAAATATTCTATCCAATTCCTTCTTTACCTTCTCGGCTGATTCGGGACTCTCCAGTTGCGTGCCTGACCAAAAGTAGTCAAGAAGCCATTTTAGTTTATCGTACATCTGTTGTCTATTGGATAGAAGGCTCCCTCCAACACATTGATTACCTGTGTGTCTGCTGCAATATAACAAGTCTGGATAAACTTTAATGGTCCAGACTCCGATAAGGCCCCCGTTTTCTACTGAAACACTCCAGATTAGATCACTCAAGTCCTCGAGTACATGGTTGGGTATTTGTGGATACAATAAATCCTTAAAAGGATACTTTTCGAATGCGTCCATCCTGTAGACTGGATTGGAATGAATGTGAGCTAAAATATTGCAATCGTACACACAAACGTTGATCGTGTGTTGCTTATTCGTTTATGATATGCAATCACGTATGACTTACGGCGTGTACGCGACCTCGTTGCAAAGTGCAAGTAATGACTGTTAACATTGTCTGCGCCACCGACGATCGTGGAATGATTTTTATATTCTTGAGACGTGTTGCACAATAATTGCACTGCATTGTGCAATCCTTGATGACCATGAAAAATGCACCTGCGCTCGGAGAGGGCATTTCCAGTGCGCGCATTTTAATGCAATCACGACTAGAGACATCACGTAGTCACGAGTGTGACGGCTGCAAACCGCTGCTAACCTTGATGCACAAATCGCTCGCGGGTTATTTATATTCTCCCGACGTATTTCGCAATATGACGGCAGATTATGTCAGGGAGTAAAATTCCCCCCCACCTGCATAGATTTGCAAATCCGTCCAGTCATTTACGATCATTAAACATCGTCTCTGCGAACCCTGCGTCCACTCTAAAATTGCAACTCATTAAATATCGTCTCGGGGCCTGCATCCATTCTCATGCTCTAACCTTCAACACGATCGTTGACCGCAATCGTGTCTAGGCTTGTAATACATTAAACGTCGTCTCGAGGGACTCGCGTCAGCTCTAGACGTGTCTAGATTTGCAACACATTATCCGTCTCCCCGTTTGCATGATCTCATCTAATTATATTTGAATACTAAATTAGACAATGGTTTATAGTGAATAATAACATCATGTATGAGAATGCAATAAGCCGACGTTTGCTTCGGTATGTTTTTCACCGTCTCCAACTGTAGTCGAACGTCGATGGGTGCGCTTTTTAACAATTCACTTTGTCTATTGCAGTCGATAATTACCAACGGTGCTAGACTCTTAAACTTATCTAAGGATAGCAAAGGTTGTACAGTATCATCTTGGTGATAAATTTTTTGAAAGTATGAATAGCTCTCAAACAACTGCACTTTATTGTTTAGGAAAACTTTAACGTTAGATAGAGTGCAATGATCAAATTTAGAGGCATCAGCGTTGGCTTTGCCCATTTTATTGGTTTGAAGTCCGAGTATTATAAATCGAGGTCTCTCGAGCGCGTTGGTCACCTTAATCTGCCACTCGAGCTGAGTTGTCTCAAGAGGTAACGTAGGATATTCAAACGTTTCTCACTTTCTGAACGGGATAAATAGAGTTTCATCCTTTTGCACTTTAATCAAAAGCTTCATTCGTAGTCTATCATTAACTTCCACATGCGGTATTCTCCAGCAGATTTTGCCTATTTTCACTATAGGTTTAACCTTCTTGTTTAATATGATCTTCGTCATAAAGTAATGCGTTCACATCATTCTTACTGCGCAGGATACACAACTCTTGTTTGGCGTTAATAACTATTTTTTTAAAATCCCCGGCAAAATTCAACTAAAATTTTAAAGGAATGCATACATTAAAATGCAAGTTGTCATAGAGAATGTCCTCATTATTCAAGCACCATCCGGCATTATTAAGTTTTCGACTTTCACTGTCCGATAACGATACATAGGCCTTTATTGTACTGCTAATGCCCAAATTTCGATTTTGTTCAATAACTTGCCCAAATAGTTCGTATGACGCACTCTCAAATAGGTGACTTATCCCATTGTTTATCATTTTAACCTTTTTCGTTACTGTTCCGTTGGTGGCCCTGTTCACCAGCGATGTGACGCCATCCTCTGCCTCCACCCATCCTTCGATGTATACATAGCTCTGATGTGGATGCGTGTAAAAGTCCTGAGTCATGATTGGGATCCTAATTTCATCACTATTAGAGTAGCTGATATTAGCATACGGGTAATAGGAATGTAATCGGTATGATGTAATATCATCGTCTACCAACACACCCTCGGTAACGTTGAGAATATACGAATTCATTTTGCAAGCTGCAATCCAATTGACTTTAAAAATAATTTATTCTCGGCGGTCAGGGGCGTCTTAGGTGGCTTTTTCTTCTTAATGCCGTTAAATAATAATGGCATATCACACTATCCTCCTAAGGTGAAGTCTGATGGTGATATTTTCGTTTCTAAAATTGACCAATCTTTCGTTTTGATAAACTAATTTCAATTCAATGTTTGTTATAGTTTTACTCTCAAAATATATATATTAAATTAAATTTGAAGGGTTCTCAATAAGCTTAAACCCAGCAGGACAGGACGGAAAAAATCATGGATTGTATGTCTAGGCTTACCGTTGTTGAATGAGCCCCTTACCAACGTACACTCTATTTTTATAACATTTATCGGTAAAATGTTCACGGGATGTTGAACGATTTCAAGAGTATTTGCCTTCAATATTTTCTTATCATACCCTAAAAGATGACCAAAACTATCACCTTTAGAAAAATCAATCGTGCTAGTGGATTTAATCTCACATTTTAGAGTATTATGGTTAGTGACAATCCTAACATATTGCGTTGGATCCTCTTCGCTCCCCTTATTGTGTAAATATTTAGCAATATCATTCACCCCATACGTTCCCTGGTCTAGTGAAAAAACCTTATCACCAAAGTAAAATTTGTTATTAATATCGTCCTCAATGTTCGGTATACTGTTGTAGGTCTCTAAACTTACATTCATATTTAGATTACATTCATAAGGCGATTTCATATTTAGACTCGTCTTGTAAAATTATCGGTGGGAAATAGTCGCTCGAGAGCGTGGATGTATTCCCGGACAATGAAAACACATAAGACATGGTGCAATAACAACAAACTAAGTTATTTCAATAATTTATTTTCTTTTTATACAATTTCAGAGATGAACTACAATCGCATACTAGACATCCCCTTGTAAAAAAATACAATCACTTCTATCGGTTGATGTTTCCTCCTCAATTTTCGAGAGTCTCCGCTCGCAAATTGCACAATTATCAATATGAGTTTCTTTCAAAGGAATGTCATGATAGCAGAAGTCGCACACGTGCATATCGCTTACTCTCGTGATTCCTTCCTTTCCTAAAATCAGCATACGAGGAACGAGCATGCGCCTGATTGGTTGATCGAGCTTCGAACCCCTTGGATGATCGCCCATTGAATACCTCCCGCAAACATCTTCACCGATTTGTTCCATTTCGCGTTAAAAACTTTAGACATAAACGTCCACACTCGCTCGAATTGAAGCTTTGAATGCGCTGATGATTGTATTTAACAACGTTTTTATCCCCAAAGTAGCGAATCAGCTCTAAAGGAGGCTTGAGATTTCCATACGAGTCAAAGTACTCTATAATCTCGCCGTCCTTTTTGTAACATACCCAATGCGATCCTGGCTGTGTGCTTTTATGTAAATTTACAATGGCCGATTCTCTACGTTTGGGATACCGGGGTAGACTATCACGCATAAAAACTCCTATGAAATGAGGTATCTTCATTAATTTTGCATATTTAATTAGTTCTATGTTTGTAAGAGCCCTTCTTGGAATGTTTACGAAACCCTTTTCCGCTTTTGATATACGGGTTGATGTATAGTCCTAAGCCTGATTTGTACGGCTTTAAATGTATACCTTTACCTAATGCAACAGATTCCATTTTTAAATTATGTCGTTTCGCTTCTTCTAATTGTTGTTTCCCTTCTTGGGCACTATTTACAGCTTTAGCGATAGACGATACGCCACCTGCGATTCCTCCGAGGGCTGAAAATCCAGCAAAGAGCGGTAATAGAAAGGGGAGAAAGCCACCCGTTTTAGGTATAGGAATAATTCGAGGTAGTTTACATTTTTTTTCCCCTTCAAACACTTTTTAGCAGTTTTATAAGCAATATCCCGCCCTTGCTATGCTTCAATGCATGGTTAACGCTCTTCATAGCCTGGCGTAATGTGGATAAGCCCGATCCCATCTTCACTTTAGTCTTAAGTATATTTGTAACTAACCAAGCAGCGCTTTTTTCACCAAATGAAGAGTTTTTTATTTAAATCTATCCCAAGCTTTATTAATGAATATCCTATCAGCCTTATGTCTTGACCCAATATCTTTGGATTTAAGGTACGCAAAATCGTGTTCTTTGCAAGCTTCGTCTAGAGAAATCCTCTAATCGTGTTCTTTGCAAGCTTCGACTAGAGGATTTCTCTAGACGAAGCTTGCAAAGAACACGATTTTGCGTACCTTAAATCCAAAGATATTGGGTCAAGACATAAGGCTGATAGGATATTCATTAATAAAGCTTGGGATAGATTTAAATAAAAAACTCTTCATTTGGTGAAAAAAGTGCTGCTTGGTTAGTTACAAATATACTTAAGACTAAAGTGAAGATGGGATCGGGCTTATCCACATTACGCCAGGCTATGAAGAGCGTTAACCATGCATTGAAGCATAGCAAGGGCGGGATATTGCTTATAAAACTGCTAAAAAGTGTTTGAAGGGGGAAAAAAAATGTAAACTACCTCGAATTATTCCTATACCTAAAACGGGTGGCTTTCTCCCCTTTCTATTACCGCTCTTTGCTGGATTTTCAGCCCTCGGAGGAATCGCAGGTGGCGTATCGTCTATCGCTAAAGCTGTAAATAGTGCCCAAGAAGGGAAACAACAATTAGAAGAAGCGAAACGACATAATTTAAAAATGGAATCTGTTGCATTAGGTAAAGGTATACATTTAAAGCCGTACAAATCAGGCTTAGGACTATACATCAACCCGTATATCAAAAGCGGAAAAGGGTTTCGTAAACATTCCAAGAAGGGCTCTTACAAACATAGAACTAATTAAATATGCAAAATTAATGAAGATACCTCATTTCATAGGAGTTTTTATGCGTGATAGTCTACCCCGGTATCCCAAACGTAGAGAATCGGCCATTGTAAATTTACATAAAAGCACACAGCCAGGATCGCATTGGGTATGTTACAAAAAGGACGGCGAGATTATAGAGTACTTTGACTCGTATGGAAATCTCAAGCCTCCTTTAGAGCTGATTCGCTACTTTGGGGATAAAAACGTTGTTAAATACAATCATCAGCGCATTCAAAGCTTCAATTCGAGCGAGTGTGGACGTTTATGTCTAAAGTTTTTAACGCGAAATGGAACAAATCGGTGAAGATGTTTGCGGGAGGTATTCAATGGGCGATCATCCAAGGGGTTCGAAGCTCGATCAACCAATCAGGCGCATGCTCGTTCCTCGTATGCTGATTTTAGGAAAGGAAGGAATCACGAGAGTAAGCGATATGCACGTGTGCGACTTCTGCTATCATGACATTCCTTTGAAAGAAACTCATATTGATAATTGTGCAATTTGCGAGCGGAGACTCTCGAAAATTGAGGAGGAAACATCAACCGATAGAAGTGATTGTATTTTTTTACAAGGGGATGTCTAGTATGCGATTGTAGTTCATCTCTGAAATTGTATAAAAAGAAAATAAATTATTGAAATAACTTAGTTTGTTGTTATTGCACCATGTCTTATGTGTTTTCATTGTCCGGGAATACATCCACGCTCTCGAGCGACTATTTCCCACCGATAATTTTACAAGACGAGTCTAAATATGAAATCGCCTTATGAATGTAATCTAAATATGAATGTAAGTTTAGAGACCTACAACAGTATACCGAACATTGAGGACGATATTAATAACAAATTTTACTTTGGTGATAAGGTTTTTTCACTAGACCAGGGAACGTATGGGGTGAATGATATTGCTAAATATTTACACAATAAGGGGAGCGAAGAGGATCCAACGCAATATGTTAGGATTGTCACTAACCATAATACTCTAAAATGTGAGATTAAATCCACTAGCACGATTGATTTTTCTAAAGGTGATAGTTTTGGTCATCTTTTAGGGTATGATAAGAAAATATTGAAGGCAAATACTCTTGAAATCGTTCAACATCCCGTGAACATTTTACCGATAAATGTTATAAAAATAGAGTGTACGTTGGTAAGGGGCTCATTCAACAACGGTAAGCCTAGACATACAATCCATGATTTTTTCCGTCCTGTCCTGCTGGGTTTAAGCTTATTGAGAACCCTTCAAATTTAATTTAATATATATATTTTGAGAGTAAAACTATAACAAACATTGAATTGAAATTAGTTTATCAAAACGAAAGATTGGTCAATTTTAGAAACGAAAATATCACCATCAGACTTCACCTTAGGAGGATAGTGTGATATGCCATTATTATTTAACGGCATTAAGAAGAAAAAGCCACCTAAGACGCCCCTGACCGCCGAGAATAAATTATTTTTAAAGTCAATTGGATTGCAGCTTGCAAAATGAATTCGTATATTCTCAACGTTACCGAGGGTGTGTTGGTAGACGATGATATTACATCATACCGATTACATTCCTATTACCCGTATGCTAATATCAGCTACTCTAATAGTGATGAAATTAGGATCCCAATCATGACTCAGGACTTTTACACGCATCCACATCAGAGCTATGTATACATCGAAGGATGGGTGGAGGCAGAGGATGGCGTCACATCGCTGGTGAACAGGGCCACCAACGGAACAGTAACGAAAAAGGTTAAAATGATAAACAATGGGATAAGTCACCTATTTGAGAGTGCGTCATACGAACTATTTGGGCAAGTTATTGAACAAAATCGAAATTTGGGCATTAGCAGTACAATAAAGGCCTATGTATCGTTATCGGACAGTGAAAGTCGAAAACTTAATAATGCCGGATGGTGCTTGAATAATGAGGACATTCTCTATGACAACTTGCATTTTAATGTATGCATTCCTTTAAAATTTTAGTTGAATTTTGCCGGGGATTTTAAAAAAATAGTTATTAACGCCAAACAAGAGTTGTGTATCCTGCGCAGTAAGAATGATGTGAACGCATTACTTTATGACGAAGATCATATTAAACAAGAAGGTTAAACCTATAGTGAAAATAGGCAAAATCTGCTGGAGAATACCGCATGTGGAAGTTAATGATAGACTACGAATGAAGCTTTTGATTAAAGTGCAAAAGGATGAAACTCTATTTATCCCGTTCAGAAAGTGAGAAACGTTTGAATATCCTACGTTACCTCTTGAGACAACTCAGCTCGAGTGGCAGATTAAGGTGACCAACGCGCTCGAGAGACCTCGATTTATAATACTCGGACTTCAAACCAATAAAATGGGCAAAGCCAACGCTGATGCCTCTAAATTTGATCATTGCACTCTATCTAACGTTAAAGTTTTCCTAAACAATAAAGTGCAGTTGTTTGAGAGCTATTCATACTTTCAAAAAATTTATCACCAAGATGATACTGTACAACCTTTGCTATCCTTAGATAAGTTTAAGAGTCTAGCACCGTTGGTAATTATCGACTGCAATAGACAAAGTGAATTGTTAAAAAGCGCACCCATCGACGTTCGACTACAGTTGGAGACGGTGAAAAACATACCGAAGCAAACGTCGGCTTATTGCATTCTCATACATGATGTTATTATTCACTATAAACCATTGTCTAATTTAGTATTCAAATATAATTAGATGAGATCATGCAAACGGGGAGACGGATAATGTGTTGCAAATCTAGACACGTCTAGAGCTGACGCGAGTCCCTCGAGACGACGTTTAATGTATTACAAGCCTAGACACGATTGCGGTCAACGATCGTGTTGAAGGTTAGAGCATGAGAATGGATGCAGGCCCCGAGACGATATTTAATGAGTTGCAATTTTAGAGTGGACGCAGGGTTCGCAGAGACGATGTTTAATGATCGTAAATGACTGGACGGATTTGCAAATCTATGCAGGTGGGGGGGAATTTTACTCCCTGACATAATCTGCCGTCATATTGCGAAATACGTCGGGAGAATATAAATAACCCGCGAGCGATTTGTGCATCAAGGTTAGCAGCGGTTTGCAGCCGTCACACTCGTGACTACGTGATGTCTCTAGTCGTGATTGCATTAAAATGCGCGCACTGGAAATGCCCTCTCCGAGCGCAGGTGCATTTTTCATGGTCATCAAGGATTGCACAATGCAGTGCAATTATTGTGCAACACGTCTCAAGAATATAAAAATCATTCCACGATCGTCGGTGGCGCAGACAATGTTAACAGTCATTACTTGCACTTTGCAACGAGGTCGCGTACACGCCGTAAGTCATACGTGATTGCATATCATAAACGAATAAGCAACACACGATCAACGTTTGTGTGTACGATTGCAATATTTTAGCTCACATTCATTCCAATCCAGTCTACAGGATGGACGCATTCGAAAAGTATCCTTTTAAGGATTTATTGTATCCACAAATACCCAACCATGTACTCGAGGACTTGAGTGATCTAATCTGGAGTGTTTCAGTAGAAAACGGGGGCCTTATCGGAGTCTGGACCATTAAAGTTTATCCAGACTTGTTATATTGCAGCAGACACACAGGTAATCAATGTGTTGGAGGGAGCCTTCTATCCAATAGACAACAGATGTACGATAAACTAAAATGGCTTCTTGACTACTTTTGGTCAGGCACGCAACTGGAGAGTCCCGAATCAGCCGAGAAGGTAAAGAAGGAATTGGATAGAATATTTAATTTAAAATGTTATCATTGTGGTGTATCTATGATTTATATTGAACAATTATATTTGTTCGGGACAGTTCTGACATTAAAAAATCCTATAATTTCCTGCTCCTATGTCTGCACCTTTACAATAAAAAAATGTCCACTCTGTCCTGACCCTAAGAGCAAATATGTACTTTATTTTGGGGGTAGCTTCGCACGAGCCGAACGAAACTAAAACAGACAGCCAAAACAAACTGCGTGCCGCCAGTCGATCCGATACGATTGTACGAGCTGGTCGCACGGTCTGCCATTCCGCCCCGTTGGAATACTAGAAGTCGATCCGATACGATTGTACGAGATTGTACGCAGCGCACGTCCGCCATTCCGCCCCGTTGGAAAAACAGGCGTTGATCTTTGTAAATCGTGTCATTTGAGGTCACTCTGCAACTGAGTAACCAGCCGCGCCCTGGTACAGCAATTGCCCGGTTGCAAAATATACGAACATTATTGTGTGTGGTAAAAGGTGTGAAAGTGTGGCAGCAGAGCTTCGGACACAGCAGAAGCGCAAGGCATCAGCGGCGTCAAGGTCAGTGCTCTTGTACTATTTGCTAATCCTTTATTGAATTCCATCCGATGGTCTTTACTGTCAGATTTCTGTAACCCGACTTGCCGCCAATAATTAAAAGTATTTAAAACGTTGGCCTTTCGCCAACTCACGGTCCTTCGAGAAAACCGATCTGACTCGCCGTCAGATCCTGAACCCAGGCCCACGTGCCTACATGTTTTTGGCCCTTCGACGCCGGAGGTTTTATTTTGGTAAACATTTTGTTGTTGCCAAAGTTAAAATATTGGTACAGCCAACATACAGTTTCATACGGTGCCCACGCTAGCACCTCTAAAACCCATTTATAAAAAAAAATAATCGTTACAGGAGTTTCTTTCGTTAAATTTATTGCATGATGGCTTTTGTAAAGGAAATGGAGTTTGAATTAAATTCTAATATTTTGCAAATGCAAGCAGTTTCCGATAAGGCCCACGAAGCCATGGAAAATCCGGACAATATTGAATGTTTGCATTACTTTAAAGCTATGTTTGAAGACGTCCAAGCAATTAAGAGTGCCTTCGACTCGACTTTCAAACGCTTAGTATCATATTGCTTTAAAAATAATCTGGAAGTATCTCAAGAACAACTTCAAATCACTTTTAAAGATTTTTACTACAAGGTGATGTCAATACATTCGCAATTAAATATATCGGATGCGTCGAATTTAAATATTAATTCATCTAGTACTATAAAACAAAATAATTTTAGACTCCCAAAGGTGGAGTTGCCAGCCTTCACAGGTGATCTAAAAAAATGGGTCCCCTTCGCAGACCTCTTTGACACTATAATAGAAAAAAATACGTCACTTTCAAGTATTGAAAAATTAATTTATTTGAAAACATCAGTACGAGGTGAAGCTCTCGCCGTAATTTCAGCGTTGCCAACAACTAGCGATAATTATCAGACTGCTTGGGAATTATTGAAAAATCGTTATGACAACAAGCGCATAATAACTTCAGCACATCTCGATTCATTGCTGAACGTTGCAGCAGTAGATAATAAATCAGGCATTTCTCTACGTGATTTTCTTAACAATGTCTTAGAGCAAATAGGCGCACTTCGCAATTTAGGACATCCTATAGATGCTTGGTCAACGCTTCTTATACACCTACTGCTTAAGAAGTTAGATAACGTACTGCGAATGGAATGGGAAAAGATATTACCGTCAAACGCCATGCCTGACATAGACCAAATTCTAAAATTTATGGAGAAACAGGTGAGCATTCGCGAAGCGCTATCTACAGGGTGTGTCCAAAATACATTTAAGGCCTCACCCAAGAACAAGCAACCAGGACAATTGAAATCACTCGTCAATACGACTAGCGAAACTGAAACGCCTACCAAAACGGTTCCTTGCACATTCTGCAAGTCATCAGAGCACCGGATAGGTAGGTGTCCGAAATATATGAATATTTCGTCTCAACAAAAAATAGCATTTGTCAAAAGAGACAAATGTTGTTTCAACTGCTTAGGAAAAGGGCATGATAACAGAAAATGTCCATCTAAGTATTCTTGTCGGACCTGTCAGCTTAGGCATCATAGTTCACTTTGTGGTGCATTCAAACCGGCTTCAAACAATTTGAACGTGGTCGCACAACCTCCTGTGCAAAGAGGCGACAGCAGCAGTCCCCACGAGGATGTCTCTCAACGCGCTTCTATCGCCTCACTAACAAGCTACAGTCCGATGAAGACAAACGTCTTACTTGCTACAATTCAAGTGCCAGTGAAGGATTCCAACGGGGGTTATCAAAATGCACTCGCTTTGTTGGACAGCGCCAGTCAGGCCAGTTTCATATCGAATTCATTTGTACACAAACTTGGACTCAGGCGGCGGAGAGTAAACGTTCCAGTTCATGGACTCTCCGACACTTCCCTCGAAGTGTCAAAAGGTATGGTTGAGTGTCTACTTAAACCCATCAATCAAGGATGCGACGATATCGCACTTACAGCCTTAGTCGTCCCCAAAATCACATCAACTCAAACAGTTTTTGTCCAACCTGACTGGTCCCATCTGAACCACGTCAAATTGGCTGATCCTCAGTTTCACACGTCTCGTCCTGTTGATATCTTAATAGGAGCCGATCTATATCCAATTATAGTGCGACAAGGGCGCATAGTCGGACCCTTAGGTACACCAACTGCTCTTGAAACTATGTTTGGTTGGACCCTGATTGGCAGAGTAAATGATTCCTGTCAAGAAGTTAGATCCTTTTGCATTACCACCGAAAATCAACTGGATTTTAACCTTCGAAAATTCTGGGAAATTGAAGAAATATCTACACCACAAGCGCTCAGTCCTGATGATGAACGATGCGAAGCTATCTTCAAATCTTCAACTATCCGTGATCCTTCGGGAAGGTATGTCGTCTCTCTTCCATTTCGCGACGATACCACAGTCTCAATTGGGGATTCTCGACAGATTGCTCATCGCAGAATAGTGTCACTAGAAAGGCGCCTTGCTCGTGATAATACTTTAAAGGAAAAATATCATGAATTTATGCAAGACTTTGTAGATCAAAGTTTCTTGGAAAAAGTACCAGCAGAAGAGTTAACAAACCATAACTCTTACTACATCCCTCATCATTGTGTCATGAGGACAGATCCAGGGCCATTGCGTCTTCGCGTTGTCTTCGATGCTTCTGCCAAATCCACCAATGGCCTCTCATTAAATGACCTGGTTTTACCAGGCAGCAAGTTGCAGCAAGACTTGACAAAGGTACTCATTAATTTTCGATTGCATCCCATCGTATTTACCTCAGATATACGTCAGATGTATTTGAGAGTGAAGGTGAAGGAATCCCATCGTGATTTTCAACGCATTCAATGATCAGGAACCAGTTACAGATTACAGGCTTACAACCGTCACATTCGGGGTTTCAAGTTCGCCTTTTCTGGCAATGCGTACATTGCACCAGCTAGTTCAAGATGAAGGGATTAAATTTCCTTTAGCGTCAAGAGTTTTACTCTCCGATATATACGTGGATGATGTTGTGACAGGGGCTCATGACGTCAGCACCGCAATCAAGACACAGGCCGAATTGATTCAGCTACTTCAGCTTGGAGGATTCGAGCTAAGAAAATGGGTCAGCAACAATCAAGATGTTTTAGCTCTCATACCTAAGGAGCACAGAGTGGCAAAACCCGAAGCAATTCCCTTTCAAGATGGGAGTATTGACAGTATCAAGATTCTTGGAATGCAATGGGATCCAGTTTCGGATATGTTTACCTACTCCGTCAACTTAGGATCCGCTAGTTCTAATACCAAAAGAGGTATCCTATCGGATATTGCGAAGATATTCGATCCCATGGGATGGTTATCGCCCATTGTAATTTTCGCTAAACAGCTTATTCAACATTTATGGAACATCGGCCTTGATTGGGATGAACAACCTCCAGATGACGTGTTAGAAAAATGGACAGCATTTCGAAATGATGTTCATAACATCCGAAGCCTATCCATTCCACGATACTTCGACCTATCTACTTCTGCAGATGGTGCTACACTTCAACTTCACGGATTCTCGGATGCCTCAGAAAAGGCATATGCAGCCGTAGTGTATTTAAGGATCGCCCAAAGTGATGAAAGCGCAAGGGTGATGCTTCTCATGGCGAAATCTAAGGTTGCACCTGTAAAAAGGGTCACTGTAGCTAGGCTAGAGCTTTGTGGAGCACTCCTATTATCAAAATTACTTCGGTACATTCGCAGCAGCACGCCATTTTCATCAAGCAATCCACCGGTGTTCGCTTGGTGTGACTCAAAGGTGGCTCTGCAATGGATTCAATCATCGCCACATCGCTGGAAAACATTTGTAGCGAATCGAGTATCACAGATTCAAGAGATTCTGGATCCAAATACTTTCTCCTACGTATCTACAAAACAGAATCCTGCTGATTCTGCAACAAGGGGTATTACTCCTTCGGAATTAATCCATCATCCATTATGGTGGAACGGCCCCGAGTGGCTCTCCCAGGACCAATCACATTGGCCAAACGCACCACCGGATGATGCTCTAGAAGGAATTTCTGATGTTGTTCAATCAGAAGGTCGAATTCTCAATTTTGCTCAAAACGTTGAGATCGACTTTGACTTAATTGAACGATTTTCTTCGTTGACTACGCTAAGGCGGGTCACCGCCTATTGTTTTCGATTTGTACACAATAGCAAGAATCCTAACAATAGAAAAACAGGGACTAATCACCTTGGATGCTGGCAACTTCTCCAAAAAATAGTAGAGTCTTTTTGGACGCGTTGGCAGAAGGAGTACCTAAATTCACTTCAAACACGCGAGCGTTGGCACTCTTCTTGTAAAAACGTTTCAGTTGGTACAATGGTACTAATCAAAGATGACAACGCACCTCCCTTACGGTGGCGACTTGGACGCATCCACCAAGTCCACCCAGGTCGCGAGGCTGTAGTTAGAGTAGCTACAGTACGTACGGCACAGGGTTTGATCACACGTTCCGTGGTTAAACTTTGCCCGTTACCAAATTTCAACTAATTATTAGCACACACTCCCATTCTGTAGGCCGGTCTACAGTCTCGGGAGCCTTAAGCCTCATACCGGTTAGTGGACAGCAGTAAATTATAGAAATCTTGGTGGGCGGCATGTTCGGGACAGTTCTGACATTAAAAAATCCTATAATTTCCTGCTCCTATGTCTGCACCTTTACAATAAAAAAATGTCCACTCTGTCCTGACCCTAAGAGCAAATATGTACTTTATTTTGGGGGTAGCTTCGCACGAGCCGAACGAAACTAAAACAGACAGCCAAAACAAACTGCGTGCCGCCAGTCGATCCGATACGATTGTACGAGCTGGTCGCACGGTCTGCCATTCCGCCCCGTTGGAATACTAGAAGTCGATCCGATACGATTGTACGAGATTGTACGCAGCGCACGTTCGCCATTCCGCCCCGTTGGAAAAACAGGCGTTGATCTTTGTAAATCGTGTCATTTGAGGTCACTCTGCAACTGAGTAACCAGCCGCGCCCTGGTACAGCAATTGCCCGGTTGCAAAATATACGAACATTATTGTGTGTGGTAAAAGGTGTGAAAGTGTGGCAGCAGAGCTTCGGACACAGCAGAAGCGCAAGGCATCAGCGGCGTCAAGGTCAGTGCTCTTGTACTATTTGCTAATCCTTTATTGAATTCCATCCGATGGCCTTTACTGTCAGATTTCTGTAACCCGACTTGCCGCCAATAATTAAAAGTATTTAAAACGTTGGCCTTTCGCCAACTCACGGTCCTTCGAGAAAACCGATCTGACTCGCCGTCAGATCCTGAACCCAGGCCCACGTGCCTACAATATTGAATAAAAATATGTATTACCAATATTGTTTTTTTATCCGCAAGTTTGTTACAATCGCCACGCAAAGCGAGCCCCTATTATGACAATTTAGATACATTCAGTGCTTTGCAACGAGATCGCATGTCCATCATTCATTACAGCAAGCAAAACATTTGGCTCAGGAGTCGCTTAACAACATCCATTAGAAAATCAAATCAAAACGTTATAAAAGAACATTAGAAAAGAATTAGAAAAGAGCAAGGTATTATGCAAATGTTAGAAAACCGTTAGAAAAAAACGATTGTCCTAGGAGTCGGGCATTAGAATAACAATTGTCACAGAACCCGCCTATTCCTACTACTATGAGGAGCCCAATAACTTAGGGTCATCCCTGAATGGTAGTGAGACTACAAATCTACCTTGAGTATCACGAGTACAAGTGGATATAAAATGTTTTTCACATTCACTTTCCTCGACGCTCATCGGTAGTTCTTCGGACGACGGAACAGACTCAACTTCAAAAAACTGTTGAACTGCGTTTTCTAAAGGCTGTTCAGCAACTGAGCAGAACGATTGAGGTACATCACTCTGCTGTGCTATACATTGGGCTTCGCCGATCACCACATACCCGAATGTAGTTTGTAAAGCAACCGGAGAATGCGAAGGTCCAGAAATCTTTGTAGGACCTAATATATGCGGGAATAATTCTGCACCTATGATGCCGATGACCAAATTCGGAGTGTCGAATGTTTCATCGGCTAGGGGAATATTTCGTAAATATTGTAAGCTTGCGGTATTAACCTTAGATGTAGGCAAATTGTTGGTAATTCTGTCTACCACTAGTGCGTTGAACGTATAACGACAATTTTTATCGATCCGCGAGGCAATCGTAAGACTGACCGAGCCCTTGACTGGGTATGGTGTACTTTCGATACCTACTACTGACGATTTTATGAGTTTGATTTTTACACCTAATGTTGAACAAACATCCTCTGTTACCAAGTTACTCATGCTAGCTGTCTGTACTCATGCTGTCAAGTAAGAAACGTTGGCGTATATAATTGAATCGTTGACAACAAAATATCGGCTTGAATTGTTGACAACAAAATAGTTTTGGCGTTACATGTACCGCTGTGTAAATTACTTAAAGACACTGGCGTTTGAGACTGCACAGTGTCTTCATTGTTTTGTGATTGTGAGACAGTTGCGTTTGAAAAACACAACAATGTATTATGCGCTCGTCTGCAATTGTTACACACATGTTTCGATTTGCACTGCGAAGGCTTGACAATTGGTGCAAGGAAATGAAAATCAGGGGTGAAAATCTGAATGACAGAGCGAACATTCATTTAAGCGCCCAGAGTCATTTGAGTTCGTTGAAAATACTTGCGGTTTGTTAGATGCGACCGAACTCGACTTAACAGCTTTCTTTTCGTATGATTGATTAGTTGGCTGTTTTGAATTAGTATGCTGAAGAATTTTTATTTGTTGTTGCAAAAACTCCAACAATTGCGAATAAGTAGGTATTTCTACATGGCGATTTTGAGATTCGAAATCTTTAACTGTGTTAAAATCAAGTTTCTTTAAAGAAATATGTAATCATATGAAATCAGCGAGATCGGTTAATTCTAACTGCTTTAAGGCTGCTATTGCGGGGGCAAACCTATGTAAAAATGCATCTAAATTATTTATTGAGGAACTATTTGAAAATTTGATCCAAACAATGTGTAGCCAATAATCGCTTGTCGTCATACTTCGAAACTAACAGAGTCCAAATCAACTCATAATTTGCAGCGGTCGGTTGATTGCCGCTACAAACTGTTAGAGCGCGGCCTGTTAATTTGGATTATAAATATAAGTTCGACAGATTAGGATTATTATGCACCGAAGATTTAAATGATTAATGAAAAATATTCAATTTATTTAATTCTCCACTGAAACTAGGTATTTCTAATTTGGGAAGCTTTTTATATATTTTATTTTCCGTACTACCCATTTGTTGTAATAGTTCGGATCTAGCATTTTTTACCAGATAATAAATATCATCAAATGCCTGTAAACTCTTGTAATTGGGTACGTAATTTTCGTTCTTTTCTGATTTGATTATATTTATTTTATCAATTATATCCGAAAACTCATTTCGAAAACTGAATAAATCTCAGATTTGATTAAAAATAATTTACGGTTTTTCTCTGTCTTAAGGTTCTTTGAATTATCAAATAAAGTTTGAATGTTTTCAAAAATGTATGCCCTTTTCGATTCTAACTGATTTAATATATGATCACTCATTTTTATTTTTACCGATATTAATTTTTGTCGCTGACTGTACTTCTTACAGACTGAAAGCAATTGATTTGATCTGAAAAATTAACCCTCCAAAACTACGAAATAGTTTTATTGTTAAAGTAGCAGATGGCGCTGTGTTAACTTTAATTTGTGTATAGTAATATTTTTATGTAGTTATATATTTATAGTAAGTCAAATATAAACATACATGAAAATTATATTATACTGTATTCGTATGAATAAACAAAATAAATATTAATTAAATATATATTTTTTAAATAAATACAATATTTAATTAATACACACAAAGGATCATTAGGCAATATTCTGTTTTTCTTGTATTTATTTTATTTATTTATTTATTTTTTTTAAATATTTATGTTCCACGATTACTTTTAAATATATTGTTTTAAATATAATGCAAACAACTTAGCGTTTATTAAGCTGATTGTATCTTGTTAAAACGGCTTGTGAAGTGAATAATTCTTGCAAGTTCAAAAACACTAAAATTTCTAGGATTTGGCTCGAAGTACCAATACTATGACGTGGCCTGGAATATATGGTAGATTTTCTGGAGATAAGTGGACTGTACGGTTTGTACCAGATGACTTGGTGCACTTCAGGCCAACAATAGTCGATTTGCGGATTGAATTAAAATTTGCTGAATGGATAGAGAGAGATGCAAAACTCACGGTTGGTTCGGCGGCCGGCGACTCGAAGAGAGCTCTCTTTCCAGGTCCGGTGGCTGCAGTGATGCACTGACACTTTGCACCAAATTTGCAGAAAAATTGTAGTATTATTTGAGGGTAAAAATGCGGGTTTATGACGACGGCGGAGTCTAATTTCGAACTGAAATGACCTACCTTCATGACATCATATTTGGGTTAGGTGAGGTAAGCGGTTGCGGGGTAAGAAGGGAGGATGAGGAGGTGAGAGGATGTTTTGTGCATTTCGACTATAGATGGCACTATAGATGACTATAGATGGCATACCGTTCGATCAACACCGTTTGATCGATATTGACATGACGTTATTCAGCCGCTATTGTAGTGCGATTGAAGCGGGCAGTCATCAATGGCAATCAAAGCTGTCAAAACTGTCAGTAATTTTAACTGTTGAATTCTCACCAAATCGGACTCCGATCAGAACAATAACACAGTAACGATCTGAGGTATATGAGATAAGTATGACAACACGGTATCCCCTAAATTTACACCAAAATTACAAATCATGCTTAAACGTTAGCAGCGGTTCGAACACATTGTTGCCAGTGTGATGATGATTGTTATTGTAGCTTATGGTTTTTGACAAAATACCTAACTTCCAATAACAAATTTTGCTGGATTCGTTGCAAAATATATTTTCTATGGATAATACTACCTGCTTGCGAAGGTTTCATCGGCAAACTAGTTAGTGTATAGGTTGAACCCTTCGTTTATCGGACTATATCACGTTCAGTCATCAGTGCGTCCCATACATAGTCATAGTCATAGTGCATAGTGGAAGTGCGTTCTAGTGAGTTTCGGCCAAAAGGTCTTTTATGGCGTACCACTTTATCGCCTTTAATTTCTCAGGGCACCGTCAAATGATCGGTTACGGTAGTATGTATGACCGACGCTTGATAACTTTGAATATTTTTAATGAACATATGATCAATGCATGTATCGTAACCATCACTTGTGATAGATTTGTCGATAATACAGATTAGCCCATATTGCAACAAAATACATATATATGAATATGCTTGATAATGTTTAATGATATTTATATTAATATCACCAAGTAAGATAACTTTCTTGTTTTGGCGGGTCTAAAGTCTTTAAAAAAGGGTGAATATTGTGTGTCGCTGGGGATCTTTATATACCTACAATACATATGTCATTAGGTAAGCCAATTATCAGACAATTTGCTTCAAATAGTGGTACCTCTTCAGTAACTGCTAAAATTGTATCTTTAATAAAAACTGATACTGTTTTGATTAAAATTAGTTGTAGCATAATGTGTACTATAACCAGGTAAATTTATGACAGGCAAATTACAGGAATGCCAACACTCTGATAGAAATAGTAAATTAAAATTAAGTTTTAGATCTGACACACTTGTATAGTCTGACATACAATTCCGAAACGCTCTGGGTAACAATAATGCCCTGTTATGCACAAAACGTGTATTAATAATCTACTCGGGGGTTTGTAATTGTATTTGTAGGGCTCGGTCGAAATACTCGGGGAATTAAAGTAGTGGGCTATGGTTTAATGATCATCAGGTTAGTCAAGAAAATCGAAAGCCGTTGATGCGGCGATTTCAAAAGGTGCTGTATGGAATGTCAGTGGAAACTGTAGAAATTGCTATGAATGAGCTATTGAATGATTCTGAAGTATTAAGTCTGGCCAAAATTCACTCGAAAATGGAAGGATAGTACAACGGTTTCTCAAATCGATGATACGATTTTTTATGCACATACGGACCGAAATGCCTCCCCATATGTAATCGATTCAAAAATAGCAATGTGCAATTGTGAATACGGAAAAGGAGGTAGATATTGCAAGCATTTATATGCTGTTGAACGTGGGTATGCACTTAGCTTCAAAACATCTTTACTTTTATCTGAAAACGATAAAGTAATAACGTTTTCAGATAAAATAAAAATAAAAATAACCAAAACAAATACATAAACCTTCAAGAAATTTTCGATTATATTAAAAAACATAAAGAGTTCACATCAATTAATCAATCTCATTCTAACTAATACGTTTGTTACTTTAATTTCTATTTTTTCAATGATTATATTTCTTCAGAGAAACTAAATGTTTTTTCTCTTAGCGATAACCAACACTATTGTACTACTCGAGGTATTGTAGTGACAGAATTTTAAGATTAAGACTCGAATACGCTTTTGAGTTCATCCCGCGCCTGGCCGGGATTACAGATGCCAACTACAAAAGACTGGGATTTGGCCAAGTATGTGGCGGAAATCAACTGGCAATTTTAATATCGAAAACGCAGTTCACCTACTTGAATATCCTGTAGGGTTTGACCCACTGCTTGGCCGAAAAGCTCTTGTGATTAAAGTACAGATGCTAACTACAAAATCCGGGGCGCGGTTGAGCCACGCACTTGACAGATATCAACTGGCAAAAGTAATCAGCAGGCAGGTAGCAGGCCCCCTCTACTTGCATGATGCCACGAATGAAGTAAATAATGGACAAAAATTTTCAAGGCGAGAACATCGACTCCCATATAAACAAGAGAACTGGAGTCTGCAGTCTTGACCTGTTAGACTCAGCGTCTAACAGGACAGCAAGAACTTACACGACGCCACGAATGAAGTAAATAATGGTCAAAAATTTTCAAGGCGAGAACATCGACTCCCATATAAACAAGAGAACTGGAGTCTGCAGTCTTGACCTGTTAGACTCAGCGTCTAACAGGACAGCAAGAACTTGCACGACGCCACGAATGAAGTAAATAATGGTCAAAATTTTTCAAGGCGAGAACATCGACTCCCATATAAACAAGAGAACTGGAGTCTGCAGTCTTGACCTGTTAGACTCAGCGTCTAACAGGACAGCAAGAACTTGCACGACGCCACGAATGAAGTAAATAATGATCAAAAATTTTCAAGGCGAGAACATCGACTCCCATATAAACAAGAGAACTGGAGTCTGCAGTCTTGACCTGTTAGAGTCAGCGTCTAACAGGACAGCAAGAACTTGCATGACGCCACGAATAAAGTAAATAATGGACAAAAAATTTTAACGAGAGTACATCGACTCCCATATAAACAAGAGAACTGGATTCTGCAGTCTTGGCCTGTTAGAGTCAGCGTCTAACAGGACAGCAAGAATTTGCATGACGCCACGAATAAAGTAAATAATGGACAAAAAAGTTTAACGAGAGCTCATCGACTCCCATATAAACAAGAGAACTGGAGTCTGCAGTCTTGACCTGTTAGACTCAGCGTCTAACAGGACAGCAAGAACTTGCCTGACGCCACGAATGAAGTAAATAATAGACAAAAATTTTCAACGTGAGAACATCGACTCCCATATAAACAAGAGAACTGGATTCTGCAGTCTTGGCCTGTTAGAGTCAGCGTCTAACAGGACAGCAAGAATTTGCATGACGCCACGAATAAAGTAAATAATGGACAAAAAAGTTTAACGAGAGCTCATCGACTCCCATATAAACAAGAGAACTGGAGTCTGCAGTCTTGACCTGTTAGACTCAGCGTCTAACAGGACAGCAAGAACTTGCATGACGCCACGAATAAAGTAAATAATGGACAAAAAATTTTAACGAGAGCTCATCGACTCCCATATAAACAAGAGAACTGCAGTCTTGACCTGTTAGACTCAGGGTCTAACAGGACAGTAATAACTTGCATGACGCCACGCATAAAGTAAATAATGGACAAAAATTCTAACGAGAGTACATCGACTCCCATATAAACAAGAGAAATGGAGTCTGCAGTCTTGACCTGTTAGAGTCAGCGTCTATCAGGCCAGCAAGAACTTGCATAACGCCACGAATGAAGTAAATAATGGACAAAAATTTTCATCGAGAGTACATCGACCCCCATATAAACAAGAGAACTGGAGTCTGCAGTCTTGACTGTTAGAGTCAGCGTCTATCAGGACAGCAAGAACTTGCATAACGCCACGAATGAAGTAAATAATGGACAAAAATTTTCATCGAGAGTACATCGACCCCCATATAAACAAGAGAACTGGAGTCTGCAGTCTTGACTGTTAGAGTCAGCGTCTATCAGGCCAGCAAGAACTTGCATAACGCCACGAATGAAATAAATAATGGACAAAAATTTTCATCGAGAGTACATCGACTCCCATATAAACATTACAATTAATATGATGCCAGTTATAATTTTTACATAGAATCATTTTAATATAATAAATATGTTAATTTTATGCTATTTGTTTTATTCATGAGATATGTATTTTTTTTACTTTTTGTACAGTTGGTAAAAAAAAAACAATGAAACACATCGTCGGGTCGGTACGGTGCGCGGGTGCAGTTTGCTAGTGTTTTTAATAATATTAAGTGTTTATTTGATATTGTTGTGTTTTTGAAATGGCTAATAGGTCCATAAATAATCTCAGAAAGGGCATGTCTAGGCTTGAGCGTAAGCTAGATAGCCAGTCGTCAATTATTTTAGATTTAAAGTTATTCATTTTAAATCTTTCTAGCAAATTAAATTCGGTTCAGTGTGGTGTAAGTTCTGTGGGTAGTTTCGTCGCTGCGGATGGCGCAAAGAAGCGTTTGAATGAAACAAAGAATGTGCAAGCGAGAGAAAGTTTGAATTCAAACGGTGTTGCCAGCAATCGGCCTGGCCAAGCGAAAGTGACGGTGGCCGAAACTAAGATCGTGCAGCGAGGGGATTTTGTCAATACGCGTCCCCGTGGCAATCGGCGCGTAACTAAAAATGTGACCGGAAATTTATCTGGCCGAGGGAATGCATCAGTGGAGTCCAGGCCTTCGCATCTTCTGGTCTGAGCCGCCCGTTTCATATTGATTTGTCAATCCCTCATTCAGAAGCGAATGAGGCTGTAATTACTATGCAGGGAGATGGCTGTAACAATTTGCAGCTGCGGAAAAATCCTCTGCGAGTCGATGGCGAAAATAATGGGAGCATCGCAGCCGCGGGGAGACAACAACCTAACGGATATCAGCGGATCATTGATAGTGACGACGGAACCGATTTTCCTTCTAGGCATCGCTCTGAGAGGCAGCGACGAAATTTCATGAAAATGAGAGGATTACCGCTGCAGGAGTCCCAGTTCATAAGCGGCAAAGGGAATGCAATTGATGGTATTTCTGGGGTGGAAGGACTTGCTTTCCTGCATGTATGGCGTGTGAGCAAGGACACAACTGCTGATGAGTTATCTGCGTTTCTTAAAAAGAAGATATCACCTCTGTTTGCAATGTCCGTCAAGAAGCTTAATACTACAGGCCTTTATTCTTCTTTCAAGCTAGCTGTGCCTGAATCGTTGAAAGATGAGTTCATGAATCCTGATATTTGGCCAATACATATTAGAATCAAGACTTGGACTGATCTTCGAAGGCAACCGGAATGACTATTTAGCCATATGCATGGCAACGCTATTCGATTTCGGTCAGCAATAGACAATTATTGCACGGGAATCGTACGCTCGTTGTCTCTGCTTATTCAAGACCGAAATTCACTCGCATTCGGTTGCCTATCAAAATGTGCAATCTTTGAATAATAATTCCGTCGATTTTTACAATAGTGTATTAGAAGGCGGATACTTTCTTGTATTATGTACGGAGACATGGCTTTCTAGTAGTGTGTTTTCATCTGAAATATTTCCAGCTAATTATACCGTGTGGCGCTCGGATCGCGGTAGTCGAGGGGGGGGAGTGTTTGTGGGTTAAATTAAATTTATCTAGTTGCTCGGTTTATGTATGTGTTGTCTATTTTCCACCTAAAACGAATGCTGATGAATATCGTATATTTTTTAAGCTAGCTACCGATTTTTTTCTGCATGCGAAGCAAAAGAGAATGCTTATAGTGGGTGACTTTAATCTGTATTCCGCAGTTAGTAGTGTATCTCAGGAATACGATTTGTTTCGTAGTGCTTTAAATCTTAGGCAATTTAATTACATTCTTAATGTCAAGGGGAGGAAGTTAGACTTAGTTTTATCGAATATGGATTTGTCAGTCGCGGAAAATAGTCAGCCTTTAGTTAAACCGGTCCAACACCATCCAAGCCTGCTGATTGAGTTTCCTTTGTTCAGGACGCAGAAGCATTTGGAGAAAAGAATCGCGTCGTCATCAAGGCGGTGGTATTTCAACCAGGATTTATTTAATTCGCTCGATATGCATTTATTAGGTGAAGATTGGGGGTCTGTATTGAATGAATCGAATATAGAAATATGTTTAGATTGTATGTATGCCAAGCTATTTGAGGTATTTGACTTAGCATTTAAGCCAATCTCGTCTTCAGTTAGAATTATTCGTAAGTAAGCCAAGTGGTATAACGAGGATATTATTTCCGACTTGAGACTCAAATCAGAGGCTCATTTTCATTGGAAATCTACGAATGATGTGAAACATTATAACGATTTTTCTCAACTCAGGGCAGAAATAAAAGTCAATATTACAAATACTCGATTATTGTACACATCTAATGCGGAGAGTAGCATTCTTAATGACCCGCAGAATTTCTGGAAATATGCTCAAGATTTGAAAAAATCGTCATCAGCGTATGGTAATGTCATGAAATTTGGTAGCGAAGTCTTCACAGATGAGCAGGATGTAGCGATGCGTTTGCGCGTTTCTTCAGATCTGTCTATAGTACGTCGCCCCCGTTACTTGACGTGACGTCACTCGCAGATCGGCAGCCCGCGAATGATAACACGATCTATCTCAAATCGGTTAGTGAGAGAGATATGAAGCTTGCATTCTCAATATTGCGGAATAAAAGATCTGTCGGGGCCGATGGCATTCCATCGAATGTAGTTAAGCACTGTGCAGAGAGTCTTAAGTCGCCGCTGATGCATATTTTCAATCTCTGTATATCTCAAAGCACGTTTCCTGAAAGATGGAAGATTTCTAAAGTAACGCCGGTGCATAAAAAGGGTAGCAAGGATATTATCGAGAATTTTCGGCCAGTGGCAATAACTTGCGCATTTGCTAAGGTTTTCGAGATAATTCTGCATCAGTATCTATCTTTTAAGCTGAATAATGAGATTTGCACGAATCAGCATGGTTTCCGCGTAGGTCGATCCCCAACGTCAAACTTGCTAGTTTTTACTAATGAACTAGCCCGCAATCTTGACGTAAATATTCGAACGGATGCGATTTATTTTGATATTTCGAAGGCCTTTGATAAAATAGATCACGATATATTATTGAAAAAGCTGTTTGACGCTGGTTTGTCAAACGATCTATTAAACTTGGTTGCTAGCTATTTTCGGAATAGAAGGCAATATGTATCTTGCGGAGACTCAGTGTCTGATACTTTTAATACGTTTATTTTTTATTTTATTTATTAACAATATTTTTACTGCAATAATAAATTGTAGTTTGCTGGTCTATGTGGACGATGTGAAGATTTACCGACAGTGACTTCACTATCTGACGCGCAGCTTTTACAAGATGACATCAATCGTCTTGTGGAATGGGCTGACGATAACAAATTACAATTTAATACTTCTAAATGTATCGCAGTATCCTTCTCACGAGCTGTGCGTGAAAAAATAAGTTGTGAGTACTCTCTGGGTAATGAGATCATTCGCAGATGCGACGAAATTCGCGACTTGGGGGTTGTGTTTGATTCACGTCTAACATTTCATTTGCACATGCGAAGCATAGCATGTTGGGATTCGTGCTTCGAACCAATCGATCTTTGAATAAGAAGTCCATCTCGCTTTTATACTTCACGTTCGTGAGGAGTATATTGGAGTATAGTTCCATTATCTGGAGTCCTCATGAGGTTACTTAGGGTAATATCCTGGAGGTTATTCGGAGGAGGTTCCTTAGATACCTTTATCTCCGTAGGTATGGATATTATCCAGAAATGTTTCCCGATATGTATCCATCAGCATTTGTATTAGGGATGTTAGGCTTTAACACACTCGAGTTTAGGCGACAAATCCATAAATTGTTTTATTTTTATAAGGTTATTCGCGGTTTCATAGAGAATCCCGTAATACTCAGAGATATTGGTTTCTTTGTTCCGGACCGTCGTACTAGAGCGCGGAAGCACACGTTATTTAGGCGCTTAGCGTGTCGTACCGGCGTATACAAGTATAGTCCAATTGGGAGAACAATCGAATTATTAAATTCCATTTCCGCGGAGATTGATATCTTTGTCTGTTCGCCCAATGGGATTAAAAATCTACTTTCTATTACACCGTTGTAAGATTAGCGTTAATTATTTATTTGTTAATGTTTGCCTGGAGGCATTATTTTAATTGTTTAGCATAGTATGTTAAATGTTATTGTTTTTTGTTTTTCATTAAGTCTGCCCTTGTGCCTGCCTTCTGCCCTTGTGACGACACCACGGATCAAACTGTATAAAACGTCCTCTTTGACTGCCCGGCTTTTGACATGGAAAGATACGAGATCCCGATGTTCTGCTCTGAACACGGTACAACGGAACACAACCCCAAAGCCATTCTCAAGAACAGCGAAACCAAGATGACATACCTGAACTTCCTTGAGACACTGGTTGGAAAGCTGAAGCTCATCAACGGAGGAAACTTACCGGCGCGGGAAGTGTTCAAAATAAGTTACACTAATTGATAAATATCGTATATATTATATTTTAAACTTTAAGATTTATCGCCTTGCACATATAAGTACGGCTTTTATCTGAATAAATTCTCCTAAAGTGTGGTTAACACCAAAGGGAAAATTTAAAAAAAAAACTGACCTAACCTAACTATAATTTTTCGTCAACTGCTATTTTTTAGAAACTGCCATTTTTCAGCAACTGCTATTTTTCAAAAGCTGGTACCCACTTTCATTTTATGAAATTTATAATAACTATATTTATCGTAACGGTTATCATTGATTTTTATTTCTTTGAAAATAATAAATATTATTATAGCGGCAAATTGTACAAAGCCGATAGCAATGCGCCATCTGTGTAACTCTCGTCGAAACGTTAGCTATGGCCATCTATTCACCATCCAAATAATACACCTCCACTCCAGTAGGTGGCATTTGTCATTATTATTATTTAATATGTAGGTACCTACCTACTTTCATTTGTGTAATGTGAAAGGCGACATGAAACTCTGTCGAATTACATGCTTTTTTCAATCTGTCAAAAACATTTTCATTTTTGCTAAAACTTTTGAATAGATAATGTCTCGATTGTATGATACGATTAATTTGAAAGGCGATATTAAACTCTATCGAATTACATGCATTTTTTAGTCTGTCAAAATCTTTTAAAAACTGAAGTACATCAACGATGGTAACTAACCAGCTCTCTTCGTTATGTTACCAATTAATCACGTATTTTCATTTAAAATTTATATACATACGGGAAGATTTAAGATCTCAAGGAAATGCATAAGAAAGTAACAACAATGGTACCTACATAGTTAGGTATCTCGGTATTTTCATTCATGTAGTCAAGAGAAGGGTTGGGTAACAGATGCTTTGTTTCTACCGTTTACCTTCGATTCCAATTTACACTTCAGTCTAAGTAACACGTGGCCGGCTATGCTAACACCAAAAATTTAAAAAGTGGAAATAATTGAATTATACGGTATTTCGTTCACTACAAAATAAATTTAATTAATTTTATAGCGTCAACAACACGTGGTAATTATGCTGTTAAAATGTAGCTTATATGACACGTTCGTAGATTTACCATAGCAGCGCCATCTATTGATTACTTACTCAACCAAGTCGAAAGGTATCGACATCTGTTAGAATCATTTGGAGTTAACAGATAATTGTGACTGTCAAATAATAACAGACAAATATTTAGCAATAAATTAAAATTGCGACTATAATTTGAGATTTAAACTATCCTATCTCTCAAGTTGGATCGAACTGCACATGGTGTGCAAATTTTATTATAATTGGTTAAGTGGTTTAGGAGTCCATTGAGGACAAACATTGTGACACGGATTTATATATATTATAAGACTAGCTGACCCGGCCACGCGTTGCTGTGGCTAAAGTTTTTGTTATATTACATTATAGTAAACAATCTAAGAGGAACAATAAGAGAACATCAGTCACGGAGTCCACTATGCTTTTTCACACAGATGGTATTTGTAAAAAAATATGCTGATCTCCTTATTTGACTTTCTACTACTATAACCCTTTAGTACAATGAAATTATTTACGAACAAAGACGAAAATGTTGATGTTGGTATACAAATTCACTGGATTGAGATTTGAAGGGGAAGTACGTTGAACACAATTAATTAAAATGTTCTTACACTTGATACTAAGCAGAAATCAATAGGTAAAAAATAAAAATGCCTGTAATGGAAGGATGTGGTTTTCCTTGTTTCCGTGGCTCCCATTTTTTACTGGATTTGTTCCATGTGAAATAACGTGGAACATCACCATACACCAATGTCTTCGCGAATTGGCCAAAAACATCAGGTTTTTGACACAATGTAAAAAATTCAGTTAGAGTCGTTTTCGGAGCTTCGAACGCTCTTTGGAGAACATTTTCTTCAGTGAAGTATACACGTTGACCGTTTTCAAGATGTATTGCCAGATGTTGGACAGCAGGATCTCTTTCGTGGATGGGAAAGCTGAGAATATGCCAAATAGCTTCATTGCTGCTAATGTATCTGCCCATTTGGTATCGTGCTATTTCGTCATTTTTATTTATGTTTTTTACTTCAAATATGGCCAAATCACTGCCCTTGTTTACATATTTACAAATATACTTAATTGATTTAACAGAACTGCAAAGCTCAACATTGATATGAGCTTTGTAAGTTTTTGAAAGTAGTGGTGAGTATGGTACCACCCACTGATTATCAAACTCAACTTGATTTGGAAAGTTCGGCAGTCGCATTGTAAATGTGTGGCCACCATTCTCAGTACTTCTGCGGCGATACATTGGATAACCATCAATATCCGTGATCGTGTCATTCGTATGCGGTTTTGGGAAGTTTTTTTTACATTTTCCATTTTCCATGCACGGTGACGTCATGTTGAAAACACCGCATGGCCCATGGATCATGTGTTTGGTGACAATATCAAATAATTCTTGATCAATTAATGGGTCTGGAATTTCGGCTGAAATTATTTGATCGATTTCTTCAGGACGGATTCTATCTTTAAGCCAAACCAAAATGTGGGCATGAGGCAAACCTCGCTTTTGCCACTCTATCGTATACAGCCAACAACGTGTGATACCAAAAATTGTATATTTAACAATAAAATCAATTAAGGATTTCAATTTTTGTTTAAACACACGTGCAGTTAAATCATGACGATGAATGGCTTGTTGTCCTGGCAATAGTAAAGTTTGTATCTCTTCCCAATTCGGATTACATGTGAATGTAATA
This sequence comes from Neomicropteryx cornuta, assembly GCA_020383195.1. Classification (NCBI taxonomy): domain Eukaryota; kingdom Metazoa; phylum Arthropoda; class Insecta; order Lepidoptera; family Micropterigidae; genus Neomicropteryx; species Neomicropteryx cornuta. The sequence continues at coordinate 156,645 of JAHKQU010000014.1, forward strand.
AATAAATCCGGTCGGCCGTAATGACGTACGTAAGTCATCGCATCTTGTATGTATTCCTGCATGTTCCGTGGACTGCCGATGTAGCTTGAAGGTAAAATGAAAGCATTACCGATGTCATTGGGATTTAAATTTCCATCGATGTTTCCAGCAACAGCATCTCGTAAGTGAATATATTATTCCGATCGTAGTTTTGACGTTTGCGTTTTGACGTTTGCCGCTCGCGTTGTTGAGGTTAGATTTTTTCGGTGGCATTTGACTGAAAATAATAATTTTCTTGTTCTTATGATATTCTCTTGAAGACGTTCGTTACACTGTTCTTGAGATTCTTGTGCATGACCTGCTGTCCTGATTCTTTGAGCTGGATTTCTTGATTCAATTTGTTCTGCCAACTGATGGGCTCTTTTAATACGTTTGCGTCGAATAACTGTCACTGTCAAATAATAACAGACATTAGCGCCATCAACCCAGTCGAAAGGTATCGACATCTGTCAGTTTTATGACTGCCAAATAATAACAGACAAATAATTAGCGATAAATTAAAATTGCGACTATAATTTGAGATTTAAACTATCCTATCTCTCAAGTGCACATCGAACTGCACATGGTGTTCAAATTTTATTATAATCGGTTAAGTGGTTCAGCCGTCCATTGAGGACAAACATTGTGACACGAGATTTATATATATTAAGATATTAAGAAGATAAGACTAGCTGACCCGGCCACGCGTTGCTGTGGCTAAAGTTTTTGTTATATTACATTATAGTAAACAATCTAAGAGGAACAATAAGAGAACATCAGTCACGGAGTCCACTATGCTTTTTCACACAGATGGTATTTGTAAAAAAATATGCTGATCTCCTTATTTGACTTTCTACTACTATAACCCTTTAGTACAATGAAATTATTTACGAACAAAGACGAAAATGTTGATGTTGGTATACAAATTCACTGGATTGAGATTTGAAGGGGAAGTACGTTGAACACAATTAATTAAAATGTTCTTACACTTGATACTAAGCAGAAATCAATAGGTAAAAAATAAAAATTTATCAGATTTATTATTTCCATTTAATTTTATAACAAATATAAGTATATTACAGTATAATACAGTAAATAACATGTGACGCTTAAACTCATGAATGAGGTAGGCAAGGCAGACAGTCTTAAACTTTTAAACATTAATATCTTTTTTTTTGAATTATAAATACTTTCAATTTCAATTTAATTTAACACCAATCGGTGCACAATGTTTTTGGTTAACCTGTCTTTAGCTAACACAAATAGATTCGACGGTTTCCCAACACGTGAACACGCAACATATAGTTGCCCATGAGAAAAACATGGATTTTCCAAATCTAAACCACAAATGGACATTGTTTGACCTTGAGATTTATTTATAGACATGGCGAAAGCTAAACGAATTGGAAACTGTAGCCTTTTGAAGGGTATGGTAGAATCTGATGGTATCATCGGAATACGTGGCAGCAGGACCACTTTTCCTTTAAACTTCCCAGCCAAAATGGTTGCTTCAAGAATGTTTCCGGTGATCTTTTTGATGACCAAACGCGTACCGTTACATAATTGAGGTGGATTCAAATTACGGAGGAGAATAATAGGGGAACCAATCTTTAATCGAAGATTATGTGGTGGCATTCCAGGGATATCTAATGAATTTAAAAATTCAATCGGAAAATTTACACTTTCATTTTCATCAACAACAGTATCGATTGATTTAAAAGACATCAGATCGCCTGGTAACAACTGTTGTATCTGGAAGTTAATTTCGTCAACATCAACGTTTTTGGCTGCCAAAATCGCCCGTTGACTAAGCCATTCATGATTCAAATAATTATTCTGTATATCCGGGAAAATACTCTGAATCAATTCAGTTTTATCCTGAACAACAGTGCAAAAATTGTCTGGTAGTTTAATGCATTGCGTATTTGGTTGCAGTTTTATTTTACCGTTCCCAATATCTAGTAGTTGTTCGGAAAATATTAGTGCTGATGGATCATTTTGCAATTGTACTCGCATATTTATGGTCAATCGAAGTGTTTCAACACTTCGCCATAAGAATGATTGTTTCAAACATGCATTAATCTCATCCGCGAAAGTAGAGCGAGGTATAACCGGTAAGGTCTGCCGGAAGTCACCAGACAAAAGTAAGATAGCACCACCGAAAAGTTTATTATTGCTGTTTAAATCTTGCATAGTTCTGTTTAATGCTTCAAGTGAATATTTGTGTGCCATTGTGCACTCATCCCAAATTATTATAGAACTCTTCCGCAACACTGCAGCTATTCCACTATTCTTTTTGATGTTACACATTGCATCTGGTTTATTATGAACGTCCAATGGCAGCTTGAATGTTGAATGTGCTGTTCGCCCACCATCCAGTAAAGTAGCCGCAATGCCTGACGATGCTAATGCTAATGCGATTTTTTGTTGCGACCGTATTTTGGCAAGAATCAACGATATTAAAAATGTCTTACCGGTTCCACCGGGTGCATCCAAGAAAAAAAAACCGCCTTGTTCAGCAGCAACAGCCAGCATAATCCGATCATAAATAATTTTTTGTTCTGCTGTCAGTAATGGTTCACTGTTCATGATAATTGTTGCTAAACTTCCATGGTCATATTGATTTTCTCGTTGTAAATCGGTATTGACTAAGTCGGTGGCTGGACGATTAGGTGATGGCATACCATAATGATTAAGTGGTAATTTTGAAATAAGAACACATAAATCCTCGATCAAGACCAATGCTTCATTGTACATCTCTGGTGTATAATCTATGTTTTGGCATTGATTTGTTTGTCTAATTCGGTGCAAGATGTCTTCTGTCATACAATTTTTATATTTTTCCCACAAAGTTTGTGCTTGCGAGGGATAACATGTCGCCAAAATAATTGCAAACAACTGACGAATGTTATTCGGTGTTGATGTCAACGCATCATCAGCAAGCGCTAAGTCCCAATGGTTATCGTCTTCTAGCAATTGCAGTTCACGACATGCATCCTGGTATGTATTGAATACTCGACCATTAGCTGTTCGTAAAAATTCAAAAGACGTTGGTCCGGGAACATTCACCAATAACAAACGTAAATAGAAGCACTCACGTTGCTTTGGATGTACCGTGTAAAGTCTCCCCAATGTCTTAGCTTTGAATATGCCTGTAATGGAAGGATGTGGTTTTCCTTGTTTCCGTGGCTCCCATTTTTTACTGGATTTGTTCCATGTGAAATAACGTGGAACATCACCATACACCAATGTCTTCGCGAATTGGCCAAAAACATCAGGTTTTTGACACAATGTAAAAAATTCAGTTAGAGTCGTTTTCGGAGCTTCGAACGCTCTTTGGAGAACATTTTCTTCAGTGAAGTATACACGTTGACCGTTTTCAAGATGTATTGCCAGATGTTGGACAGCAGGATCTCTTTCGTGGATGGGAAAGCTGAGAATATGCCAAATAGCTTCATTGCTGCTAATGTATCTGCCCATTTGGTATCGTGCTATTTCGTCATTTTTATTTATGTTTTTTACTTCAAATATGGCCAAATCACTGCCTTTGTTTACATATTTACAAATATACTTAATTGATTTAACAGAACTGCAAAGCTCAACATTGATATGAGCTTTGTAAGTTTTTGAAAGTAGTGGTGAGTATGGTACCACCCACTGATTATCAAACTCAACTTGATTTGGAAAGTTCGGCAGTCGCATTGTAAATGTGTGGCCACCATTCTCAGTACTTCTGCGGCGATACATTGGATAACCATCAATATCCGTGATCGTGTCATTCGTATGCGGCTTTGGGAAGTTTTTTTTACATTTTCCATTTTCCATGCACGGTGACGTCATGTTGAAAACACCGCATGGCCCATGGATCATGTGTTTGGTGACAATATCAAATAATTCTTGATCAATTAATGGGTCTGGAATTTCGGCTGAAATTATTTGATCGATTTCTTCAGGACGGATTCTATCTTTAAGCCAAACCAAAATGTGGGCATGAGGCAAACCTCGCTTTTGCCACTCTATCGTATTCAGCCAACAACGTGTGATACCAAAAATTGTATATTTAACAATAAAATCAATTAAGGATTTCAATTTTTGTTTAAACACACGTGCAGTTAAATCATGACGATGAATGGCTTGTTGTCCTGGCAATAGTAAAGTTTGTATCTCTTCCCAATTCGGATTACATGTGAATGTAATAAATAAATCCGGTCGGCCGTAATGACGTACGTAAGTCATCGCATCTTGTATGTATTCCTGCATGTTCCGTGGACTGCCGATGTAGCTTGAAGGTAAAATGAAAGCATTACCGATGTCATTGGGATTTAAATTTCCATCGATGTTTCCAGCAACAGCATCTCGTAAGTGAATATATTCTTCCGATCGTAGTTTTGCCTGGTTGAATCGAAGGAATCGCAAGCGTTCGCTTTCGACCTTAGCATACATATCAACAATGTATTGATGGAACAGCTGACGATATCGAAGGATATAATTGTCTTGATGTTGTCTAACCATTATTCGGTGTGCGTAGTAGTTCATTGAGCTAACTTTATTATTTCTGTAATCACCTAAAAAAATAAAAAATAAAATGCAATACGAAATTAAAATCTATACATACAGTAAGAAAGTAAATAGATAATTGTCAAATTTACCGGTATTTGGATCATACTGTTTGATATTAAGGTGATATTCATCTTGTCCTTGCCAAAATATCAATGGATATTGTAGTGCGTCATATGAACGGTGTAGATCCGAAATCGTACTGACAGTGTTGTCTCGCCGTGTAATGTTTATAGATCTTTTGTCAACTGGATCACCAACCATGATAACAGCAACCTCATCAACAGTTGGAGCGTTGAATCTACCAGCATGTTCACCTAATGGTACTTTGTCGGCTTTTATGACGATTTGATAATTGTCATTTTGCAGTCGTGGCGAAACTCTTTTGATCAATTGAATTAGTTGATTGTGATCTTTTAAAAAATTTTCCAATAATATCACAATTGCTCTTTCCTCTGCTTGTTCAATAAAATTATACAGGCACCGAGTCGTCACGTGCTCTTCACAATCGCCCATAAAATAAATTTGAAGAAATTTCGGATTGTTATCAGGCATTGGCATCAGTGATCCGATTTTATGGTACACCTGGCCTTGAATTTTGAAGGTAAAATGAAGGTAAAATGAAAGCATTACCGATGTCATTGGGATTTAAATTTCCATCGATGTTTCCAGCAACAGCATCTCGTAAGTGAATATATTCTTCCGATCGTAGTTTTGCCTGGTTGAATCGAAGGAATCGCAAGCGTTCGCTTTCGACCTTAGCATACATATCAATAATGTATTGATGGAACAGCTGACGATATCGAAGGATATAATTGTCTTGATGTTGTCTAACCATTATTCGGTGTGCGTAGTAGTTCATTGAGCTAACTTTATTATTTCTGTAATCACCTAAAAAAATAAAAAATAAAATGCAATACGAAATTAAAATCTATACATACAGTAAGAAAGTAAATAGATAATTGTCAAATTTACCGGTATTTGGATCATACTGTTTGATATTAAGGTGATATTCATCTTGTCCTTGCCAAAATATCAATGGATATTGTAGTGCGTCATATGAACGGTGTAGATCCTAAATCGTACTGACAGTGTTGTCTCGCCGTGTAATGTTTATAGATCTTTTGTCAACTGGATCACCAACCATGATAACAGCAACCTCATCAACAGTTGGAGAGTTGAATCTACCAGCATGTTCACCTAATGGTACTTTGTCGGCTTTTATGACGATTTGATAATTGTCATTTTGCAGTCGTGGCGAAACTCTTTTGATCAATTGAATTAGTTGATTTAGTTGGATAACCATCAATATCCGTGATCGTTTCATTCGTATGCGGCTTTGGGAAGTTTTTTTTACATTTTCCATTTTCCATGCACGGTGAGGTCATGTTGAAAACACCGCATGGCCCATGGATCATGTGTTTGGTGACAATATCAAATAATTCTTGATCAATTAATGGGTCTGGAATTTCGGCTGAAATTATTTGATCGATTTCTTCAGGACGGATTCTATCTTTAAGCCAAACCAAAATGTGGGCATGAGGCAAACCTCGCTTTTGCCACTCTATCGTATTCAGCCAACAACGTGTGATACCAAAAATTGTATATTTTACAATAAAATCAATTAAGGATTTCAATTTTTGTTTAAACACACGTGCAGTTAAATCATGACGATGAATGGCTTGTTGTCCTGGCAATAGTAAAGTTTGTATCTCTTCCCAATTCGGATTACATGTGAATGTAATAAATAAATCCGGTCGGCCGTAATGACGTACGTAAGTCATCGCATCTTGTATGTATTCCTGCATGTTCCGTGGACTGCCGATGTAGCTTGAAGGTAAAATGAAAGCATTACCGATGTCATTGGGATTTAAATTTCCATCGATGTTTCCAGCAACAGCATCTCGTAAGTGAATATATTATTCCGATCGTAGTTTTGACGTTTGCGTTTTGACGTTTGCCGCTCGCGTTGTTGAGGTTAGATTTTTTCGGTGGCATTTGACTGAAAATAATAATTTTCTTGTTCTTATGATATTCTCTTGAAGACGTTCGTTACACTGTTCTTGAGATTTTTGTGCATGACCTTCTGCTGTCCTGATTCTTTGAGCTGGATTTCTTGATTCAATTTGTTCTGCCAACTGATGGGCTCTTTTAATACGTTTGCGTCGAATAACTGTCACTGTCAAATAATAACAGACATTAGCGCCATCAACCCAGTCGAAAGGTATCGACATCTGTCAGTTTTATGACTGCCAAATAATAACGGACAAAAAATTAGCGATAAATTAAAATTGCGACTATAATTTGAGATTTAAACTATCCTATCTCTCAAGTGCACATCGAACTGCACATGGTGTTCAAATTTTATTATAATCGGTTAAGTGGTTTAGGAGTCCATTGAGGACAAACATTGTGACACGAGATTTATATATATTAAGATAATACAGTAAATAACATGTGACGCTTAAACTCATGAATGAGGTAGGCAAGGCAGACAGTCTTAAACTTTTAAACATTAATATCTTTTTTTTTGAATTATAAATACTTTCAATTTCAATTTAATTTAACACCAATCGGTGCACAATGTTCTCCTCTAAAAGGATTCTTGAATCTGGCGTCCCCCATGGCTCCGATCTAGCCCCAATTCTCTTTCCCATCTTTATCAACGACTTGCCCAACTATCCGGGTGTCGAACGAGCAGTGTTCGCCGACGACACTGCCATCCTATACAAAAACCAAAATCTACGCTACTTACAAATAAGCCTTCAAAAAGCCTTCGACCAAATAGCCGACTGTTTCAAAAAATTGCGAATTGACATAAATCCCGATAAAAGCCATTCCATCATATTCAACAGACGTGGAATAGAGACTCTCTTTTGGAGCTCCCAACTGACCGCCTAGGGGAAATCTGGTTGGTTCTGCAGAGGCCTGGGCTCTAGCTCCGTTTGCATCTAAGATTTCGTTAGGCTTCGACCTCTAGAGTTGGTAAGTCTGTTGTTCCATTCTGTTCTTTGCGTTGAATTCCGCCGCGATTATCACTGCATCGTCCAGAGAGAACAGAGAGGTGAAATCAGAGGTAACAACAGGTCTGTTGGTCAAGCGATAAGCCTTAGCCAGAGGAATAGGAGGATGGTCAGTCATGTGGATGCTCACGGCAGTAGCTTCCAATCGGGTGAGTGCAGGAGTGTCAACTTTGTGGTGGCTGACCAGAATTGCAGTACCATCTTTAGTGCCGTCGCAATCATCTCTGTGAGTGCCGTAGTTCGCGAATACTAAGCAATTGACTAAGTACACTCTCAACTTGGCAATCATGAGATCATTTTAATGTACTCACACATACCCACATTGCTTTTTATTTTTGGTTAAGTTTAGTTTTAGGCATTGGTGAAAGGTATTAGCGTTTAAGGATTTATGTGTAAGGATAAAGTTATGTAAAATAAAAAAATATTTTTTAAAACGGAATGTTCGTTTTGATATTTAAATAAGTCAGCGTTTCATAGGTTCGGATGTGTTGCAGCTATTAGATATTAATAGTTACACATATTATGTGTATACAAGTAGCGAATCCTGCAGCGATGCCATTTCTACTAATTTTTCGGTAGATCAACCGATTTGGCGCAGTCTACCTAGCTACTGATTTTGATAACGAATTTTAAGATGGAGGAAATTAAAATAACCACACATTTGATTTTAAAATTAATATTGAAGTTGCAAACAAAATAAACTACAAACTTTAGATGACATTTAAGTTACACTCATATTGTAATTATTAAATTTAAGTACAACGTCGAAAGGTTTTAGAAAATTATTGCTAAAATGAAATATCTTGCTTTAAACAACATTGGTCTTCCCTGTATTAAATGCCGAATTCATCAGCATATGCGAGAGAGTATTTTCGACAGCAAATTTAATAAAAACGAACGAAATAAATAGCTTATTACATCGCAAAATATCCGAAAATGGTTTGTACTTTAATTGAAAAATAGTAAAATATGATGTCTTTAATGAAACAAGAATGGCTATGACACCTGTAGCTCTATCAAATAATATCAACTGCCAAAGTTAAAATTGATATATTTCAACTTAGAAGTTTCATCTATTAGTACTAAAAAAATGTTGACTTTTATATTGTGTATCTATATTACACAGCAGCCTCCGATGTGATCTAACGGCTATGGTTATTTTTCAAGAGCATCCCCACGCACAAAAATCAACTCTTTCGCATTTGTACTTTTCGAGTTTAAAAGATGCAACAGAAGGACGACAGGCAGATGGTCAAAGGACGGGGATAGTAGCTTCTTGTAACATGAATGGATAAAAAGTAAATTAAAAGGTTAATTAAGTACTTAAATAATGTCGATAGGAGAATGTTTGTCGATGACGATTGTATAGTAATATTTTGATTAAAGTTTATTACTATTTTAATTCACTTCCAAATTAAAAACACACAATAGCAAAATCTCCCGATTTTTTAAGTTATATTTGTGAAATTTGTAATCTATTTTTTCTTTTCTATTTTTCTTCTGTTCTATAATTCTTTCTGCTCTAATATAAACGCATATTTATATTGACTTAAATATAATGACTGATTGAAGGCAATTCAAATAAATACAGTGTATTTTTAATAAAATTATTTATTTAAGGTTAAATTGGCCCAAGGTTCCATTGATACGATAAATAACAAATTAATATTAATATCAGTTTTTATTATTACCAATTAATATTGGTACGACAATTGTTGTAATATGCGTCAATTCAATTAATTTTAATTAGATATTTCGGCATATAGCAGCATTCTCAATGCCGTATCAAAAAATACGGCAATTACAGCTACACAAGTTTAAATTGGCGTTCCAATGGCGGCGGCGCTGTCGTTGTCACATACAAAACAACGAGACTGTGAGAGATGTTTCAGTGAAGTTAAAAACATGAAAACAAGTCAAAGATACAAAAATACGAAATTTCGGTCATTCCACGTCATGCAATAACATGTACAATAAAATGAAATAGAAAGAAATATTTTTTAAATAAATAAGAGTTTTGATCTAATTGACACAGTAAGAAATCTTTACAGTGAAGAAAATAATAGCGAATAAATAGTGTAAATAATAAGTGACTCGATTAATAATAGGAATTTAATGTTTTTCAAGCATTAAGCAAATACTACGATATACGGCATTTCTGGGTCTTTTATAATAAATGTGGCAATTGCATAAATACGGCAGTTAAGATTCTGAAGGTGGCAACACTGATTAATATACTGGCAGCTACGTTTTACTCGAGCGAAAGTCGTCGCTGTTTGATATTAAAAACAAACATTTTAGCATGGCTGTCGTACTGAAAGTAGCAATTCGTCAGGTTGAGTGAAATTCAAAAATTACACTTTGAAGATGGAGTGGAAACCGGACAATGAAGGCTTAAGACAAATTATAACATTGCTAAAGGAATCGCAGTCACCGGATACGGCTACTCAAATGGCCGTCCAAAAAGTATCCTTTTCATGGTTATTTTATCAGCGTGGATTCGTAGTTTGCCCGTTAGCTTGCTGTTATTACCAAAGCTTTTTAATCAGCCTAAGGTTTTGCATTCTATATGAAATATTAACGCAATAACATTTTTATGCTAGATCAATTTGTTTGTCCTTTTGAGTAATTACGTTGGGATAGGCAAACGCTGACCAGTGTAAAATCGATTTTTCCGACATGACATTAGCCCTTAACTCATGTTTTCCAGAAACTAGAAGAATTGAACAAGTTTCCCGATTTCAACAACTATTTGATATTCGTACTGACCAAACTCGTCACAGAAGACGAGCCGACGCGATCTCTAAGCGGATTGATCTTAAAGAATAACATAAAAGCTCATTTTAATCTCTTCGTACCTGAAGTGGCCGAATTTATAAAACAGGAATGCCTTTCGGCTGTCGGCGACCCCTCGCCGCTCATCAGGGCCACCGTAGGCATTCTCATAACGACCATCGCCAAAGATGACCTTACTTCTTGGCCAGAATTGTTGCCTGCTTTGTGTCAAATGCTCGATTCACAGGACTATAATGTTTGCGAGGTACCTTTTACTATTATTGATTAGCTTGAAATTTCATTAGCCGTAAATTGGTATGATTTTGGAAACAGTTGCTATGATTTCAAATCACTCAACCGGTCAAGTATTTCAACTAAGTATAAATTAAACTAAACAGCATAATCAGACTGTTTTGTTATTGGGTGGCATTTGGCCTCCTTAAGTGGAATGATTGTAAACCTTTAAAGACGGCATTGGCTAAATATCTTAATCTGTTGTTTTGAAAGTTAAACAAATCAATTTAAAAAAAAAAAGAAAGAAAGTAGAATTATATATGACTTGCACAATGCCTCGACATTGCTCTTATAATCATAAGAGGCTTGTCTCATTGGCGTCAGTCAAACTTAGTGTATTTCAGGCTGTATTTTCCACATCAACCTCCAACGACTACTTTTGATCGCTCGCTGTGCTTCTTATGACAACTAGGTTAGCAGTGAGAGGTTTTTTTTATAAAATTCCTTAATTTTTGAATGATTATAAATAAGTACCCATTTATGAGAATAGATGGAATAGATAGTAAGATGTTAATATCAAAATATCGACAAAATAAACATATAGGTTTTTATTTTTCTTTGTATGAAGGGTTAATTGACATAGAAATAGCGGTGCAGTGGTCATATTTTACCTCCTACTTTGGCTGTTATGTCGCAGGAGCAGGAACAATGCACTTTCCAAACTAACAACAATCAAAATGGGTGATAATGCTTTCAAGAATTATAATCGGTAAATCAATAAAATGGCATTTTAAGATAATATAACTTTTATGTCGCAGGGGGCGTTTGGTGCTTTGCAAAAGATATGTGAAGATTCTGCAGAATTATTGGACAGTGAAGCTCTGAACAGACCACTCAACATTCTCATCCCAAAGTTCCTCCAGTTCTTCAGGCACTCTTCGTCCAAGATTCGGTCCCATGCCCTCATGTGCGTCAACCACTTCATCATCCATCGCACGCAGGCACTTATGCTTCATATCGACCCCTTTATTGAGGTATGATTTTCTTATTATTAAGAAATAAAATGTTTCTTTATTGAAAAATGTGAAACAAAAATAAATGGTAGGTAAATCAGTTTAATAGCATTTAAAGCATAGCATAGTTTAAGAGGCCGAGTTTGGTTGTTTACTTATTGATTTTAGCTTTCATGATCTTTATCTTATGTGATTGAAATTTACGGTTTATTCAAATTTGGTATGGTGGCTAATTTCCGATGTTTCCGATATTTGTAATTGAAAGACTTCCTTATTTAAGACGCTCTCCCAAACGCTTTTGTAATTACAGCAATATCACAGCGTGCCAGATGTACTTAAATAGTTGAAGTTGGTTGTAAGTATTTTATTTTTCCACTTTTTACAAAACTTTTTCTTTTTACTAAGCTGTACTCATCAAAAATAAAAGACACCTCTTAGTTTTCTAATCAACAAAATTGGAAATTCCTCATAACATTCATGAAAAGACCTCCATCCTGAGCGAATGAAAACCTCTAGTAAACAGAAATATTTAAACACACTTCCAACGCATCCACGGAAGTTATGAGGAATGTTTCCTAGGCGCCTCATTTCGTGTTCGTGGTAACGTGCAGTGGCCCCCAAGATTCCTGTGAGAGGGACCTAGGGTGATGTGTTAAAAGACCGTGTTTATATTCACAAACCCCGTGCTTTAATTGAGGTGAAAGATGCTATTACAGAAAAGGTACATTACGAGTTATGGATCGCCGTCATATTGACATAATTTTTCACACCTGATTTTATTAAAACAAATGGTGATTAGGTTAGGTTAGGTTGACCTTTCATTTTGTAAAAACATAATATTTTTTCTTGATAATCAACTGAGTATTGTTCATTTTCCGGTGGGCCTGGAGTGGGCTGCTAATCGACAATTGACTTGACTGTTGTAGCATATTTTTCTTTTGCTGCCGGCGGTCGTAGAAAAGCAGAGTTGATGCAAACAGTAAAGTCAATTTTGGAGTGTCGATTGGCAGCTAGATTAACCCTGCGGAGTCATCACTGTCTCCTGATGCTAAAGTAAACACAATCAAGTAACTTTTGAATTTATTCAATTCTGATAATTGAGACTTGCGATGATGCATTGAGATTACACTAACATGCCTTATTATATAGAAACAAATACAAATCCAATAAGAATTCCTTTTCTTTTTCGTGGCTGTTGAGTGCCAAAACATAATATAAAAATTAGCTACAAACAACGCTGAGGCCACTGAAGTGCTCTTCCATAAATATTGCAATACTATGATCACCACAAATTGTGCATGCTCACCTTAAATTCAGTTTATCAATTATTTAGTTAATCAGTTTATACAGTATGCATAACAAATTGAGTTTCTGCATAGTAGAATAAGGAAGCTTATTTGTACAGAAATATTCTAGATTATTGCTAGTTATTATGCACTCTGTGAGTCAATTATTTCTTATGCGGAAAAAACCATTTTAAGTATACCTCAAAAACAAAATCGACATTTTCCTTCCGACAAACTTCATCTAGACTGTGGTGTTGGATGTTCGACAGTTATATATTAAGGTTACACTGTCATAGGTACACAAGAAAATTTACAGTTATATACAAGTGGAACTCTTACACAATACTTACAATCTCCCACTCAGACTACTCGCACCTCTGGAACCAACTTGCTATTTCATTTGCTTCATTTCCTATCTACACTTGTGCCTGAGTTCTTTCAATTCATCATAAATTTTAACACCATTTTATTTTTGTAAATTTACACTATTTAGTGAATTTCTGGTTTATTTAATATGGTACAAAAAAACAAAACAAATACAAAACCAAACATACATGCCAAATGTACGGTTTTACATATACTTAGGTAAAAACAACCCACGCAAAGATTATTACCTGAACGGAGTTAACTTGTATAAAGTTAACAAACAGGCTGGCCTGGGACCAAGTGGAATGACCATATATGTAAAATAGTGGAAAAGGCTAATTCTATGTTGTACGTATTACAAAAAGCTTTCGCAAATATAACTGGAGATTTATTTTTTTAAATTTATAAGACTTACATTAGACCGATTTAGGAATGTGGCTTTCAATTATGGAATCCATACTTCATTAAGGACTGTGATTAATTGGAAAAATGCAAAGGCGAGCAACTAAAATTCCAGGACCTTTGAAAGGTTTGGAATATGAAGAAAGGCTTAAGCGACTCAAATTGCCTACTCTCAAAAGAAGGCGAGAGCGTGGTGATCTCATTGAGACATATAAAATGTTGTCGGGGCACTATGATTGTCAAGAGCTTAAGAATATATTCATAGCTAATGAATTACCACACCTACAAGGCCATCATCTGAAACTCAGGAAAACAAGCTTTCAAACGAATCCTAGAAAACATATGATTGGCAATAGAGTGGAGGACGCGTGGAATCAACTGCAGGATTCGGTTCTTAGCGCAAACAGCATCAACCAATTTAAGAACTGTCTTGATATTCAACTATATCAGTAACAGAAACGGAAACAGCTATGCTGTCTGTCTGTTAATATAATAATAATAATAATAATCTACAAAAATGATCTTTTTTTAATAACTGCAAAAGTTTTGCAACACTGTCTTAAATTCTATACCAACCTAACCCAACCCGACCGATTGTAAGTATACTTTCATATCTGGATAAAAGCTACGTAATCATTTTATAGATTATGTGAGTTAAACCATTAATATAATATAGCTTTTTGTGTATTTTATTTTGTAGGATTATTTAGTACTAGTATTTAGTATTAAGTACTATGATTAGTAATTTTACCATATTATTAAAATATCTTCTACTGAACATAAGTTATTTTACTAGAGTAGGTACTCGCGTTACGGTCTTAGTGTTTGGATCATAAATCACTTTTATCCATCTATCTCTCTCGCACTTACAGGCCTTATGATGTGCGTAAGGATGATAGAGATGCGTATCGATAAGGTTCTACAATAATGATCTTAGCTATGTAAAAAAAATATTAAAAGGTTGTAATAAAACTAATATATATGTTATCATTATTATTAACGTATAGATTTATCACAAAAATTTAAAAAAATAATAAGTTCTCTATATACGAGGGTTGTCCGATAAGTACTTAACCTACAAATGAAAAACGAAAATTTTGGAAAAGTGGCGATTTATTTCTCAACATAGTCTCCTTTTAGCTCAATACACTTGACCCATCAATGCTCCAACTTCTTTAACCCGTCTGAAAAATATGTTTTCTTGAGGTCTGCAAGTAGGCCTCCGTGGTGGCGATGACCTCCTCATTCGACCCAAATTTCTGCCCCACGAGTGACTTTTTCAAGTTTGGAAAGTCGCATGGGGCCAAATCTGGAGAATACGGTGGATGGGGGCAGCAGTTTGTAGCCCAATTCGACCAATTTGGCCGTGGCGACAGCGGAGGTGTGAGCCGGTGCGTTGTCATGGTGGAAGATCACTTTTTTCTTCTCCAAATGGGGCCGTTTTTCTGGAATTCGCCATCAAATCGGCCCAATAATTCGGTATAGTAGAGCCCTGTGACCGTTTTGCCCTTCTCCAGGTAGTTGATGTAGATCACACCTCGTGAATCACAGAAAAGGGTGACCATCACCTTTCCGGTCGATCACCTCTTCGGAGCACGTTCGCCGGGTAAAGTCCACTGTTTCGACTGTTCCTTGGCCTCTGGTGTGTACCAGTGGATTCATGTTTCGTCGACGGTCACGAAACGACGCAGAAACTCCTTCGGATTGCGCTTAAAAAACATTAAACACTGCTCTGAAGTGGTCTCACGGTTGCGCTTGTTGTCCGGAGTGAGCAAACGCGGCAACCATCACGCCGACAGCTTCCTCATGCCCAAAATTTCATGCAGGATATGACCCACGCGGTCTTTTGAGATGCCTACTATCTTAGCCATCTCGCACACCTTTAATCGAGCCAACATGAGATCCTGGATTTGTGTTATGTTATCTCCGTGGTAGCCGTTTTCGGGACACCTGGGCGTGGCTCATCAAAAACCGACGTGCGACTACGTTGAAACTCGTTAAACCAATTATTGACGGTCGCCATCGAAGAGGAAGAGTCACCGTACACAGCATCCAAGCGCTCTTTGATTTCGCTGCGCGATTTCCCTCCAGAAAATGAATCGAATCACCAACCGATATTGCTCTTTTTCCATTTTTCTAAAATCCGCTGACAAGTCCGCTTGTCAAAAACGTCAAAACAAAACTATGAGTCTGATTCGGCTGAAATTTTGATAGTAGCCGTCTAAGAGAATATACTACACGATAGTATATTTCTCTTGCTATAGTGGCGCTATCGGGCGGTTAGGCTAAGTACTTATCGGATTACCCTCTATATTTATATTTTTTTTATAAGTTTTCGTCATATATTTCTAATAGGTCTCAATCTGTTGTCATTGGTGGTTTTAAATCTGATTGGATCTTTATATCATCCGTTCCTTGTTATTACAAAGTCGTTCAACCTTTTTAAGTTGAAAATTGGTCTTGCCTGACCACTTGATTTTTTCACGAGGAATATTTTTGAAAGAAAACTTATGATTAATTTACGGCAACCAAGTGCTACAGATGACATGCCTTCCTTTCGGCCTCTCGTTAGCCCCAAAAGTCTGGATTAAGCAGCGGTAATAAACTAGATAGCAGAAACTTTAAGATCAAGAGGATTGAGGATAATCGTCTACCTGGACGATTTTCAATTGCCAGCTTGGTGTCGGAATTGAGAGTGGCACTAGACCTTTTAATAAGCCTAGGCTGGAGTGTAAACTACGACAAATCGGTGCTCCAACCAACACAGACCAGAGAATATTTGGGCATTACGTGACATACACTGCAACCTCAAAACTTTACTATGCAAGTCGACTGTGTTTCTTATTGAATTGTATGTCCTATCTCATAAAGAAACGAACAGCAACAGGAAACCATAAACCCCAGAATTGCCGATATTCAAAAATAACATCACTGCAAATGACCGCCCATGGGCGGTGTATGCAAAGTTGACCATTTTAAGGACACTGCCCATGGGTGGTGTTTGCAACAGACGGGCTAAGCTAATAATTAGAATGGAATAATAACTATGATTTTTTTTTGCAGAGTCTCTTTCAACTGTCGGTGGATGATGATGCAGATGTCCGGAAGAACGTCTGCCGAGCTCTAGTGATGCTACTGGAAGTGAGGCCGGACAGGTTGGAGCCTCATATGGCACCTGTTGTTGAGTATATGCTCCAGAGAACGCAGGATAACAATGAGGGAGTAGCCTTGGAGGCGTGCGAGTGGTGGTTGACTCTGGCCGAGCAGAGAATGTGTCGGGACGCTTTGGCCCCACGACTACAGCGACTTCTGCCTGTGTTGGTTCGCTGCATGCGCTATTCAGACATTGACGTTATTCTCTTAAGGGCTGACAGGGATGACGCGGCTGAGCCTGATCGCGACGAAGATATCCGACCGCGTTTTCACCGTGCTAGACGACACCAAGCAGCAGCGGCATCAGGTGGCGACGCAGCATCAGCCGGTGGTGATGACTCTGACTCTGACGACGGTGGCGGCAATGACGACTCGGGCTCCCTCTCTGACTGGAACCTCCGCAAATGTAGTGCAGCCGCTCTCGATGTCCTCGCCAACGTTTTTGGTGCTGATCTGTTGACGGTCCTGTTCCCTATCCTCCAGGAAACACTGTTTCATGAAGAATGGATCGTAAAAGAAAGCGGAATCCTTGCTCTCGGTGCTGTTGCTGAGGGTTGTGTGGCTGGAATGGCTCCCCACCTACCCGAGCTTGTGCCCTACCTAATTGGCTGCCTGGCGGAAAGGCGGCCCCTGGTGCGTGCCATCACCTGCTGGACCTTATCGCGTTACTCTCACTGGGTGGTTTCTCAACCGCATCACGGCTACTTAAAGCCCCTCATGACAGAGCTGTTGAAGCGAGTCCTAGACGGCAACAAGCGTGTTCAGGAGGCGGCCTGTTCAGCCTTTGCCACATTAGAAGAGGAAGCCTGCATGGAACTCGTTCCCTACCTCGGATACATCTTGGAAACTCTGATGTTTGCCTTTGGTAAATACCAACACAAGAACTTGCTTATCCTTTATGATGCGATTGGCACTTTGGCAGATTCTGTTGGCCACCACCTTAACAAACCAGAATATATAGGCCTCCTGATGCCGCCTCTGATAGAAAAATGGAATGCTCTTAAGGATGAAGACAAAGATCTCTTTCCTTTGCTTGAGTGCCTTTCCAGTGTGGCTACAGCATTGCAGTCGGGTTTCCTTCCTTACTGTGAACCGGTATTCAGGCGGAGCGTATCCCTCATCGAGCAAACCCTCAACCAACACATTGCTAACAGCCAGAGCCCTGATCAGTTCGACGCCCCCGACAAAGACTTCACTATTGTAGCCCTGGATCTGCTGAGCGGTTTGGCAGAGGGCCTGGACGGCCATATTGACCAGCTGGTCTTAGATTCCAATTTGATGCAGTTGCTCTACCAATGCATGAGGGACCCTATGCCGGAGGTCCGACAATCTTCATTTGCTTTGCTAGGAGACCTGACCAAAGCCTGTTTCCAGCACGTGCAGCCTTTTATCCCTGACTTCATGCCAATCCTCGGACAGAACCTCAACCCGGACCTTATTTCAGTATGCAACAATGCCACTTGGGCCATCGGAGAGATTAGTATTAAATTAGGTGAGAATATTCTTTTGCTCTATATCTATCTTTTCTCAGCGACAACGCTAAATGTTATACCAAAAAGAGAGGGAGAGAAAAATAAACTATATTGTCATTTAAATTGACTTTCATAAGAAAACCTTATCACATTGTCATAAACTATTATTGTTTTTACTGCTAGCTATGCTATGCTGTGCTCAGCTATGTTTGAACCGAACAGGGGCCGACACTTACATTGTCCCAAATTGTAACATTTAAAACATAATATAGGTTGCCTAATCAATATGAGGAATAAATAAATATTTGGTTGCACATTTGAAACCCGCTAGTATGAAGACCTGGTTCTGACTACGAGGCCTCGGCTGTCACCTCCGGGTTTCGTCTCAAATAAACCTATTAAATGAGTGAGTGTAAGAGAGCCAATACGTCACTAATATTTAAGGGGTTATGACAGCTTAAAAAAGTGGAGTGATATTTATACTCATGGTCTTAGTAAAATTTTTGAGGAACTGTTTAGCGGACAACTGAAGGTATAGGAAGAAATGAATGAAATGTAACGTCAGATCCAAATTATTAGGAACACGCGAAACAATCTTTGCAAAGTAACAAAAGTCATTGCAACTTACGTGGATAACAAAAATAAATGTTTGGGCGTATTGCTTGACCGTCTTTAAGTAACTGTCGTCGGAGAGATAATTATTAACTTTAAGCTCTGCTTCGACTGCTTTTTTATCTTCTTAATACGAGGCCATTCATTACAAGCAGACATTTTGCCAATTTGTCTTGTTTCTTGTCTCAGTCGAAAGCGTTGAGAAAAGCTTCAAAGAATATTCGCTTAGGCGAAGATGTTCCAATCTAGGTCCACTGGATAAAATCCAGTTGTTTTTTGTTTTTGATTTGTTTGTTTTTCTTTTAGTAGTTTAATTTGTTTTTACTTTAATTATAATGTGTACATGGGGAAACCTGTTAAATAAATAAAAAGAATCTTTCATACCCCACCCTATGTGGTCTATGTGGCTGTACAAGCTTATATTATTAGCCTCAACTTGTCGGCTCAAATAGAGCATTTATGACAAATCCTACAACAAAGATTACATTACATTACAATTTTACATTACAGTGTATGCACACAAGAACAATCATTAAATTCATTGAATTTCATTTAGTAATTTAAAATTTATATTAATGATTTTAATAAGATTACCAATATTTTTCCGCAGGTCCTGAAATGGCAACATATATACCTATAGTTTTGAACCATCTGATTGAGATAATAAACAAACCCAGCGCACCAAAAACCCTTCTCGAAAACACAGGTCAGCTCTTTCAATAGATTTCCTTAACTAACAGTTTTCAAATCTATATTAATAATAATAACATTGGTTATTAAACATTGTTTCAACCGGATGACCTATAGATGATACCCTCGAAGCCTACATCATTGTTGCTTGTGTCACTTCAAACTGCATTGCATCATTAAATTTATTTATTTTACAAATTTCAAAAGTTTAACCTAATAATACATTCTTTTATCTATTGATAACAACGCTGTCCAGTTTATTTTTTTATTTATTTTTATGTACGCAGACAAGGTTAATGCCACCTAACTGCAAACCCAATTAGTTCTATAAAAAGTCTGCCGGCACAAAACTGTCTTCTAAATAAGTAAGTCATTCAGCTGGTTTGCCACCACCTGGTCCAAGGCCTTAGAAAAGGGGAGCCATTCCCATTTTTGTGGGCACAATGCCTGGGTGCCGAAGACACAGTTAGCTGAAGCTGCCCACAGGGCCTGTCTATTAACCCGTAACAAAAGTAAATATATTAAAATTATATTTTATATAATAAGTGCAAGTTTTTAATCTCCGTTCTGTTTTTTATGCGTAAATAGCATTAAGTTTTTTTTTACATTAATTCCTTTCCAATCCTGCAGTGGCGGTTTGACCTTTTGACCGCCACCGTCAACCACCTTGAAGTAAACATTACAGCACATTGAATAAAGTTTTTTCCGGGACTAATACAGTAATTAGGACTGAAAACGCCTAATTACTGTAAAATAGAAGCTATCAAGGTACCAGCGAAGCGGTTGCTATAAGTGCGCCGGTGCTAGAATTCTAAATGTCATTTCGGCAGTAATATCAATTTTTGACTTTTTATTTTTAATATAAAAAAATATGTTTGTTTTTTTATGTTTTGTCTTATTATTGACTAAAAGCTTTGTAAATAAAAGTTGAATTATTTACCTCCAAATTCATCAAAAACACTTTAAATTCACTAGCTCGCTTTTCATATAAATAATCAAACGTCAAAACCGAACTAAAATGAAAATGAAATTATGATTAACCTGCCTTTCTTGAATTCAGGTATATGCTACATGCAGCACTTTTAAATATTAATAGAAATGCAATTAGCCGATGACGTTTTTAAGCACACACGGAAACTTGCATATGCAGCAATGATGAGATATCTCGTAATCAGCACTTAGGGTGATAATTAATGTTTAATCACTTTCAAGGAATTACAAAAGATTTTGTTTTTATAACAAAATATTAGTTTCATGAAGTAAAAACAAATATTTGTTATGCTATTAGCCATTACAATCTTACCAAAGATAAGAATAACACAAGTTTCAGCTCCTTTGCACCTTTAGATGCAGGTCCAGGTCTTATCATTATATTCTGCAGTTGTGCAACTCTTCTAAGAGCTGTCCGTTTTACGCCTCTTTGCTGCCTCCGATGTATTAATGAGGCCTGTTTTGGCACTTTTAATGCCTTCAATAAAGGGATCATCTCTCAATTAAAGAAGGCTATATTTTTCATTCACTTCATGAAAATTAAATTAAACATTGATTTAATAAGTGATGCAATATTGCAACTTTGTTGTTTAAATGTTTTTTAAGTTTTTTGTTGGAGACCATATTTGATGATAAATCGTTTTGTAAAAACCAGTTTAATTTTGTAAAAATCTTGCTTTTTACAGTTGTAGTAAATTCAATTTGTAAGTAAAAGGTCTCTCAGAACGGTCAACTTCACAGAGCAAATCAGTTTACTAAGAAAGCAGACTTTTCACCCCAAAATGCACTTCTCATCGGCTGCTTTTTTCATATTATTTTTTTGGTCCTTTCAAACTTTTTTATTCCCATTGGTTGCACTTGTATTCATTTTGCCTAAAAAGACCCCGAAGATAAAACCCCGAGATATTATACAGTTTATTCATTAATTACTTCGAAAACAAATCAAGAATAAGTTTGACAAACATAAAGTAAATAATCATTTGGCTTGGGATATATTTAGGTATTCAAAGAACGGTGGCTTGTGCAGCGTTGACTTTATTTGTTCTTTTAGTTTATATAAGTTGAAATTTAAACTTTTTAAAGCACAATTTGAGCCTATAAGTCTTTGTCCGCCTCATCCATTGTCCCCCCCTCATGCTCCCCCCACCATTGCTAATTTATATCTTTGTATTGAGTTGTATTGATTTGTTGCGTTGTTGTATTTTTTGTTCTCGGTGTAGCCATAACTATCGGTCGCCTAGGTTATGTGTGCCCCCAAGACGTCGCACCAGTCTTGCATCAGTTTGTGCGCCAGTGGTCTGTAGTATTTTTTTTATTATTATCTTTATTATTTAATTATTTTTCACAAATCACTTGTAAATTTATTTTGTTTATTTTATTATGAGTAAAATGGGAAATGTTGGATGCGCCGCGGTGACTTGCCTTTGGACGGTGCCTTCACCAGGCCAGCAGGTGAAGCACCGACCAAAAGCGCAAGCCCAGGTCTGCTCCGTCGTTTCCTACTTGAACCGACATTGTCATCTTATGGGTTTTCTTTTGCTTTGAGCGTAGATTACCGTCTACCCTCAAGTTTTATCCTATGTTTTGATATTAGATTAATATAAAGTCATATCGATTCAAGAAGCAGCTTTTGTTGTTTTATCGTTTTGTTATTAAATTGAATTTTTAACATTGTTTTGATCATTTGTTGTTGCTTTACAGACTTGAATTTTTTAATTTTCAATGTTTTGTTGCAGACCTACAAAAAAAAATCATAACTAAATGTTACCATAAGATCACAATTCTTATTCTGTATTATTCTTACAATTTTAATATTAGAGAGTAGAAGTTATGAATAGGATGGCCTCTTTTATTTATGGATATTTTTTATATTTTATTCTTTATAATGTAAGCTTATAAAACTGAATTTAGCATTTATCCTTTTGAGCTGTCTGCGAGGGGAAAGTGGCTTACCTGTTTGATTTTAATGGTTGAAGCATTTTATTTTCCCTCTGTTGGAATACCTTTAAACTTATTTAACACAATATGATAAAAATATAGTTTTTAGATAGTTTTAAATAAAATATTTGTTAATGAAATGTTTGTTCGCTATCTACAGTTGTAAAAAAAAAACTAAAACGTGTCATACATGAGGCAGTTAGATTGAGACATTATCAATGATAGTGCTTGTTTTTAGACAAAATAAAAGTTATGGTGCACATTTCTAGTCACCCTCACACCATAAAAATCATCCTTTTAATAGGGGTAACGTTAAAATGTTGTGATGTCATCTTTTTGCGTTAATATTAAAAACATTTCTTCTAAGTCAAGAAAATATTAGGTACATAATTTTTAATTTAAAAGTAAAAATGCCAGGCCAATATCTTTGGCAGCAGTTTATTTAGTCCCATCTATATTAGAAATAAAGTGTTAGACCGACCTTTGACTGCCCTAAACCAATATCTGGCTCCATTAGCTACCCTCACTATTAGATTATTGTTAGTCATTGCCAGTTGAAGTTGCCAATGTGCTTGGCTGTTCTGATTGTGTTGAACCCTTGCCTCACCTTGCCTCTCCAGGATGCTGCCTATTCGACTTTGAACGCTCCGGCTTCCTCCTACCAGATATTAAAATATACTCAACTGCAGTTGAACCACTTGGAATCTCTTAGGTTTTCTAATCACCTAATTATATCCCCCTGGTGTTGTAACATCATTTTATTCATTATGAATATATATTAACTCAGGAAATATTTAAAACTTTACACATAAAATTTACATTGTAATATTAAATTCTTCAGCTGTGATTTAAAAATGTATGATATAATTCAAAGCTCTGTTTTAACCAAAATCCTGTAATCTAAAGTTTAGGAACTCTAATAACTTTTTAAGGTTTAGGAAAGTTTAGGAACTCTAATAACTTTTTAATTTGGCACCATTGTGCCAAATTAAAAAGTTGGGCATGTGCAATGCTAGTAAAGAAAATTAAAAAATATATTATATTTTTTTTATCACCTATTGTCAAAATTATGGATCTAATTTAGATAAGTGTATGCTTCACTCAAAAATAATATGAAACCACTTTATAAGTGGAAAGTCGGTGCAATTTGGTTTAAGAAGGTTTTTTGGCGGATTTTGGGGTTCCTTTGTTTTGTATCTTCAAACCGTTGTTGCTGCAGACACTGTTGGCGCTTGCCAACTGTTTCAATGTCACCTGAACTGCGGGATGTCTTCATTGCTAATGCCAAATGGTGTACATAATGACAATTACCCCCTTATTTTTAACCAAATAAATCAGAAAACTTTTGATTTATACATCTAAATCTAGACTAATATATTTTGAACTAAGCAAATATTTTTGAATAAACCCAAATCGCACGTCCAATGGAATTTCCTACATATTTTTTAACAATGTTAGTTTTTTTCCACGCAAGTAAATGGTAAGTTCTTAATGTAAAATTTCTAAAAACTGCCAACAAAGGTTGAACATATAATACTAAGGTTGGGTTTGATTGCAAAGGCCGTGGGGTGAGGGGTGTGGGGTTAAAGCCCCTTGCTAAGAATTGTCTGTGCAGGTGTGTTTCCCTGCGGAATATCCGCGACAACGAAGAGAAAGACTCTGCCTTCCGTGGAATGTGTCAGATGATAACTGTGAACCCCGGAGGCGTCGTTCCCGAATTCATCTTCTTCTGCGATGCCGTGGCTTCTTGGGCCGAACCGAGGGACGACCTCAGGGACATGTTTATAAAGGCAAGTTTATCTTCACAACTTTAGGCAATAGACTTGAACATATTTACAATCTTGTCTGCTTAGTATCCACCGAGTAATAGTAAAACACTTTATCCAAATGAATACAAATTTGCACTTGCGAAGACATCATTTATAACTCTAAAGTACAACCTTTACTTCTAATCCGAGGAAGAATGCATGGAACAAATTACCATGCGCAAAAATGTGAATGAATTTAAGAACAGACTGGACAAGTGCAGATTTAGGCTTATCATCATAAGCTGCCTAAGTAAAACTAATCATTATAATAAATGAACATATATAATAGAACACATACCTACTTTATTTAAATGTTTTTACATACAAATATATCAAAAGATAAGAAATATATTAGTTTCATGTGTTATTGACCTTCAAACAAACGAAATAGCAAACATTTATCTTTTCATGTCTGTGGCATGCTGATCCAAAAAACTATTAATACTTTCTCACTATTTTTATGTAACATTATAAAAAAATAATAGCTTGTACTCACTTTTTTTTGGCTAAAAATTCTTCTAAAACTGAGCACAATTTCACATTAAACTCACGAACAACAAACGATACTGATTACTAAGCGACCGCAAGACTTTTGGTTTTTTTTTTGTCATTTGAAAGTGACCAAAATGTTTTTCTTTTTAAAATCGGGTGTAGCATTTGATAGAGTTTTATGGTATTGTAATAAAAAAGTCTACATTACCAGTATTAAAAATTAATTAAATAAACACAACACTCACACCCATGGCAACGGACACTATGTTAATTTGACAATGCCACCTATAGGCGGCATGGACACTCCGGTTAATATTATAATTTTACCCTCAGTGTCCAAATGCAAATTGGTTTCTTACTTCTAAGAAGATAGTAAATAGAGCAAGCGTTTCTTGATCAGATTTGCAGTTATATTTTATACTTGGAAGCACCTGAATCTTAAGGTAACCTAGGCAATAAAGAGATGGGTGCTGGTGTCAAATGCGAATGGTGGTGTGATCTAGGGATTGGATCATTTTATGGAATTTGCAATCTAAAGTGGACCCATCAATGACAAACCTTAACTGTGAACAGGCATTGAATGTAAATAGTGTCGGCTTCTCAATACTAATTTACTTTTGAAAATAGTTTTGAGCTGTATTCACTTACTTAGAAGGTTGTTTAGAAGGTCGATGCAAACCTTTTAGGAGCTGATAGAAGACATCATTTAGAACATATTTAGCCATACTTAACTCAGTACAAAGTTGTACGGTTTAGAAAATATTTACCATTTTGAACTTATTTAAAATAATTCCGAAAACAAGCAATTATTCGCCTATTGCACACTAATCAAAGGTAGTATATTTATTAATTAATTTTTTTGCTATTACTCCAATAATATGTTTTTATTCTCCACAATATGATAACAAATATCTAAATATTGAGTAAATAATAATAATGACGTTTTATTTACTCAATATTTAGATATTTGTTAACATATTATTGGAGTAATAGCAAAAAAAAAAATAATTTACCCAAAACTCCCCATGCTATCATGGGGAGTTTTGGGTTTTCGGGTAAATTTAGATAGAAAAATACAGCAAAAAAAGACCTCAATAAGTTCACCACGTTGTCGCCTATCTCCAAGAGTTGGCAGACAAAGAACTTTGAATCTCAACATATTCAATATGCGCCAACTGTTGGGGATTTTTGTAAATCTTCTCTGGACCTTTTCCGCTAAATCTATATCCTTAACAAGGTAAGATTCCAAATCTGGAGAGTATATACAAGCAGAGGTAGATTTTAACAGAGGCAGAGCTGTGGATTTTCAACATTAAATCTGGAATTGAGTCATGAAATGATTTCCTGATTAGATAATGTTATAGAGTTGGCTCTTTTAACCATTCTGGTGACATTTTGAGATAGAATTTGTGAGCTTCAATTGGTGTACTCATGTCTTAAGACGTATCTTCTAAGGAATGTGTTTCTGTTCAGATTTTGCACGGCTTCAAGAGTCAGGTGGGCGAGGACAACTGGCGAAGATTCAGTGAGCAGTTCCCCCCACAACTCCAATCACGCCTGTGGGATCTCTACGCCATATAAATGGGTATCTATATCTTTCCTATTTTATTCTGCACTAGACATTTAATAGCTATTGATACTCCAAATTAGGAGAATTAAATGTAACCAAAATACTCAACAAAAGTATTCTTGAAATTTTGTAACAAGAATGTAGATTGTGTTAATATTTACAAGTTGTTTGGCTGAGCAAATCTATCTCTCTATCTATTGCTACCTACCATTAAAGGGCATTTTATGCTGTCCTTATCTGACTCACAAAAAAAATAAAAAATATTTTAGTTTTTAAAATCGTGGTATTTAGGCAGTCACTTTTTTGCTTTAAAGGTATATTTCATAATGGATGAAATTTAAACTCAACTTTTCTGGGAGGGGTAGAATATTTTCTGATATATTAGAAATCTGGATAATTTACACAAATTATGGGTTTCGTTTGCTGTTTAAAAAAAAAAATCTTATTAAATATAAACATGGCTTCCAAACAAGTCCTAGAGCATAAAAATCGACTTCTATTTTTAGGAGTCAATTTTACAAGTCAGTTTTTATCGGTCTAAGAAGAGTGACATTTTGAGGACAGAAAAACAAACGTAATTCGAAAACTAATAAATGTGCAAACATTGCCCTTAAATATTGTTCACACCATTTTGAACACAGAATTGCATGCCGATGAGCATGTCCTATTTAATTGATATAATATTCTGTTTTATAGTTAGTTATGTGTATTTTTACTAGATTGTATAATTTGTCTGTACTTGATCGTAATGAGTTTAAATTAAGTTCTCTGAGCAAACTTTTAAACGTGCAATTGAATTTTTATTGCCATAAAGAATGTGATTATTATTGTTTCAGATGTTATTGAGAGTAAACGTGGGGATCTTGACCCGTGCAGCCCAGAAGCCCCCAGTTGGATCATGTTAGCAGTTAAACTTTTGGACAATGAAAAAGTTGCTCTAGAAATGAATGTCGGTTGATCTTTGCAGATCCAATCTCACTGGGCCGTGTTGGCAATGAGATCGTCGCAATTTTCCTTCGCTACAAAATCAGAAAAATACAATTTTAAAGTGACTCTCGAAAGAAAAGACACTCTTCGCCCATCTCTATAGACGGCACGGCACTAGTACCTGACAAATCATTTTATATTTACTTTAAATTAGAGCACATTTTCGCGGCCAATTATATTTATAGTTCAAGAACTAGCACCTATTGTAAAACAACCAGTCATAAAAGGGACAGTCGCTGGCTCTTAGCCACTGGCCTTGTCTCTGCTTCATGCTTCATAGGGAGGAATTGAAGGGATTAGTGTTAATATTAGTGGCGCACGAGAAAACCTTCCTACCGCCTGCTGCACTGACTCCGTCATTTTCTGAATACTTTTACTCCCCGGTTTGGTGGCAAATTACTCCAGATGGCTCAAAATGAGTTCCTTTCGAGTTTCCCTTCCTCAAACCCATCCCCCCACCCTCCAAATCTTTCCTTCGGGAAGCCGACGCAACGTTACATTGTAATGTTTATGTTATATATTATGTTGTTTTGATTTTAATCATGTGCTGCAGCCGCATTCTAAAAGCTCTTTAATAAAATTACCTATTAATATACTTTTTGTGCGTGGGTAAAAACACTTACAAACACAAAATATTTTGTATTGTGAAAAAAAGAGTAGTATATGCATGTAGCAAGTAAAATAATTAAGGTGTGCTGCCTTCAACCCCGTGTTGACATCGGGGTCTTTGGTCCAAAGTCATGTTTCTGCAGCACTTGTGATGGGTCGCTATGCTTCCTATGTATTTAATTTATGTAAAAAACAAATTAGTTCGTCATCATTGTCATTTTGGACCGAATGGCAAACGGGCCGGCCAAGAGCCAAGCCTTTTGCCGCTATACATCTGTACAGGAAGTAAATCTCTTCGGGAGAAATTGCTGTAGATTTCAAATTCATTACAATTAACATTGTTTTTCCACTTAAATTTCAGCTTGACAATGAACCGGTGTAAAGGTCTTAAAAAAATCCTAACATGAAATTCCGCAAAATTAATGCTTTTAATTAGATTAATTTGTTGCTGTAAACTGGTTATATTCTGGGCAGACCTCATATTAGAAAACAAATTTATGTGACATATTTTTTTATCCGCACACACTGACTTACTTTTCAAAATTGAGTTTAATTTGAATATTTTTAAACTGGTATTATTTTCAGTTATACTTTCTTTGAAAATAAGTGTACCTACTGTAATAATATTCATTTTTAGTATTTAAAAAATGTATATAATTCATACAATTTTATTAGAATAATATGTATGGTTTTTAATAAAATTTGAATTGTACCAAATACATTATGTAATAAAGCTCGAAGACTAATTAATTCTGCTATGAACTTGATTAAGGCCATTATGTTAGCAAATTAGCAACCATTTTAATATTTGTCTTTTGTGCAAATTATGATGACCGTTTCAATTTTCGTCTTCGAGCTTAGACTAACTAAACACATACATTCCAATAGTGATTTCATTATATTTTTTTAAAGAAACTTTCATATAGGTAATGTCAAATAAATGAAAGTTTGAAAAATGAATATGACCTGATGATAAATTAACCGGTTCATTTTATTTTAATTACAGTTAAAACAATAATTTTGAATTAGTATATTATAATTAGTATAATTAAAACTTTTATTTTTGTATAATTTATACTGGATTATATAGAGACAGACAATGATGAGGTTGCGTCGGTTATATGTATATGTATATATGTGAGGTTTTTATTGTACTTTGATGTGCCAAGTAAAAGTAAAACTTACACAAGAGATACTCGTGTGATTGTGTGAATATTTGTTTGTTAGTATATGCGTGTAAATATATCCGTGTGACCCAGTGGAGGCCTTTTACTCTGCACCCAAACAAAGAAAGGTCGATTTTATTATTAGTGATAGTTAAGGAGTGGGCGGCCCGGCCCCCCCACTCGCTCCCGCCGGTCGTTTGACGAGTCCGGATCGGCAGCTCCTTTCTTTCCGAGTTCATTTGTACCGAGACTTGTTTTCATAGAGTCATAATATTAATAAGATACAAAAATGTCCTCAAAGCTTATTAATATTCTAGTCATTACACTCGCCTTTAACTTTTGAGTTTTTCTTGATAAGAAGATTGAGAACTGCTGCATTTTCTTTTCTGATAAATTGATGTTTATTAGTCATTAGTCGTCAACCATTAAGTTTTATTATAAATTAAAATATTAGATAGTTAGTGACAGGTTTATTCTAACCTTTTAGGAAGTATAATTTGGTCTCAAAGACAATTAAGTAAATGGGTACTGCTGAGCAACAGTCGCTTTGTTAATCGCAGCTTGAAAATTGCTACTAATTATGACTGATTGCAAATTTCCACTGGTTGGTGTTCTTGCCAGGCGGGAAGGTAAGGTATTGCCCTCCTCTCCCTCCGGAGGTCTCGACCAGATAGTGTGTCGGTCCGCTCCTCCGTTGATGTGAGCCGGTGAGGAGAGTTTCGTAGGAGCTGTCGGTCCGCCACTCGTTTTATATCATTGAGAGTTCGAGTCTCGTCGCGTTTTCTCCGTTAATCCAATGATCATTCGTGTAATATAACTATATAAAAGCAAGTCGGTTGTTATTTTTAAGTGTTAGATGGACATAGTAAGTTACGAGAGACGAGTGAGTGCTCGGTCACGTTCTTGTAGATTTCCGTTTTATAAACGTTAGATAGAAGTAAACAAACGTGATAACTAGTTTTTAATATTTTTTCGTTAAGAGAAGCGTCGTCATAAAGATGATTATTTATATTTGACAGTTATATATTATCATGTATTTATGTAAAAATATTTATATATCGCGGTTAATAGATTCGTCGCGTTTTTAACTAATAAAATTTATAAAGTCTGAATATTATAAATACGATAAATCATATTAAAATGTGGTGTGTATTGAGATGTATGCAAGAGGATGAGTGTCTACCAAATGTCTCCCCGCCCCCCCGCCCCTCCCCTCCTTTTGGTCCAGATGAGTCGACTGCATCTACCCTGCTTTTTGATTCGATATTCGTTTTACTGAGAATCATTCTCGATCTCAATCTTTTCAAAAATACTGTTTATGATGTTTATAAGTGAAAATATTTAAAGATAAGTTAATCTAATTGTACCTACCCTAAACAAAAAAAATCACATTTGTTTTCAATTCATTTTGTTGTAGGCAACATTGTTTTTTCAAATATTACTTTTAGCAGAAGTAGTCAAAATGATGGCAATTTTGATGTTTTGAAACAGTCGCAATTTGTCTAGTGATAAAACAACAGCCAAGTCACTTATCGTCATGTCTAACCTTTAAGCTCGTTGAATTGAGCTGAACTGAGCTGTCCTACCTGACTAAGGGCGCAAAGGATCACGAGAGTGGCCTTGGTCTCTCTCTCAGAGGTAAAGCTCGCCTTCCTTTTGCAAATCTGAAAATGTTCTTTCTGTGCCCGACACTAAATGTTAAATTATGTCCAACTTAGCAGTCTAATCAAATTAGTGAAATAATAAAGTATGGAGTCATTCATCGTTACCTGATTTTTTATTTGACTATTCTTTTTATTTCTTAACGATAATTAATTTTCTAAAAGCTGCCACTAGCAGCAGGTCGTCAGCATTGGCTAGAATATTATTGAATTTCAGTGTGGACATCAACGAAGGAGGTTGGCCAAGTCAAGCCCATTGTGAAAGAGTCGAGGAGCAGTACTGAAATATAATTAGGATTTTGTGATCATTAAAATTAAGCAAAGGATGTAAAAAAATATAACATTTTGAGTTGACGGAAAGATTGAATTTATTAGGAGTAAGTACTCCACAGGCGGTTGAAGGGATTCTCAACTGGCATATCTACATGGCTATTGCGTATCTCACATAAAACAAATTATAATGAAATAGGTACTATTTGTATCTTCTTTGCCCACAAAATAATACACTTTGAGGTCATTAACCTGTCGATTGCTCTGACTGTATTAGAAAAATGAATGCCGAATGTCCTGCTTTGCGAACTCTCAAAAATTTCATCAATTTAGGGTTTGCGAAAATGCTTATTATAAAATATAGCTGGGGAAATTCTCTAAAATATAACGCTATTTCGAATTCCTTAAAATTGATAAAATATAAGTAAAAAAATACAAAATTGCGAAATCAATTTTATAAGCTATATTTTTGTTCCTAGATATGTATAGAAAAACAATTGTAAGCAGCTTACATTTAGGTATTACCATGAACATAAAATTTGAATCAAATTTACTTTCTTGCAGTTTGGGAAATCAGCCTCCTTTGTCTACCTCAAGTGCTTTTTCATAGCACTTTTTCCATTCTGATTAAGGTACCTCCAAAACGTGCATTTTAAACGCATCAATGACTTCTTTGCAGCTCTAAAATCGTTGACCACATATTTTTTTTTTTACGTTTGAAATCGTTGGTGCCAAATTGGGGCTGTACGGTGATGATGAAGACTGTATCGGCCAACGTGTGACAGCTAGCATTGTCATGATGCAGATGATGTTGTGTTGTTGATTCTTATTTCTTTAAAGACTTCTGGCAAACAAATGGCACTGTAGCCACATGTCCATTTATACCAAAAAAACAGTCGACCATTTACTTCAAAGTGCTTTTTGCACAAATAACTTTTGTTGGGTTCGGCTCATCTCGGAACACCCAAACCGTTGACTTGTTTATTTTCGGGGTCATATGCATAGATCCAAGATTCATCACCTGTGTAGATATTATAAACGGCTTTTGATGCACCACGATTGCTTTTTTTTTACATTTTTTGCACCAATCGACACGACTCTGTTTTTGATCAATTCTCAAGTTGTCGGAATCCAACGCCAACATTTTTTTGCTAAATGCTAAATGTTCGTGTAATATCTTATGTATGCCATCATGCTTATGCCCAGGGATGCACAGCATCGATATTTCGTGGTACAACAACCGATTTAGGGAGGCTTTCTTTAAATTTGTCCGTGAGCAGTGAGCATAGACCCACTATTAAACTCACTAGACCAGTGACAGAGCGGTTTTCGATGGTGCTTCATCTCCAAAAGTCGAAGTGAGTTGATAGATGCACTGTTTTTTAAGTTCATCGCATAAAAATTTTCACGAGTTAAATCCATGGCGATGAAGACACGCAATTTTCAAAATGACACCACAATGGAAAAACAATTGACAGCTACATGAAACAAGATGTACAGCCAAAGAGTTCTATTCCTAAATGTTCTGTAAGTGGCCAGTTCTGGATTCGTAAATAGCAGCTCTCGTAGTAGCCGAGTGGGAATGACGAGTAGGTGCTATTAATTCGAGATGTTGCTTGAAATCTTCTCCATTGGTTAAGATGTTTGATCTCGTATAACCCGATAGTTTGCAAAGAGTTTCTTCACTGGATATGCCATTTTCTTTAAACCCCGCTATTCAACAATCTTCGTTGCTGCTATAAGATTCTTTTTATCATTTTCTTCATAGAACTCGAAGGTTTTCTTTATTAACTTCGTGAACAGATTGTTCAGAAGGGCAAAAACTCTTTCACCTTTTACACCCTGATGCCGTTTAGTATGGAAGGTTCGCCAAAGACCTTAATGTGCTAGGTCAAGGGCTGTAGCCTGTAAAAGGTGTGTTGAATAATTAGGTTAGGTGTCCAGAAAATTAGTTTTATATTATTTTGAATGCATCTTAATAATTGTAATTTGCGTACTTAGGTTACTGACTACAACAGTTTTAAACATTTTTTTAAAATTGAAGAGCTGTCATTTTAACCAACCATCAAATATCTCAGCTTCTATCCAACCCGACTATTGCTATTTGCCGGCGGAGTCTTAGGAATCTGCACGTATTTTGTTTCGGCAAAATTTTAAAAAATGGTGTAAACCGGGTGCTAGTAAAATGCTTATTTTAGAAAAACTATTTTGTTAGGCTGAACACTTGGACTATTTTGAATAACTTGGGAAATTCTCTAGAATATAATTTTATTACTAACTAAACAAAGTGTAAAAAAAATATCAAAGGTTGCAAAATATATTTTTTTTCCTAAATTTGATTTGTTACAATAGAAGAAAATATAAAGCAATGCTGCTTGTTTTTTATTTTTTAATTATATAAGTATATTAATAAGTTTATAGAAGTAATATATTGTTACGATGCGGCCGATACGAGCAGTGAGAGCAGAGCGGATCATAGAGAGAGAGAGAGAGAGAGAGAGAGAGACCGCCAACACAGTCAAAAGAATGGACCACAGTTGGAAGGGGCTGAGCTAGAGAGAGAGAGAGAGAGAGAGAGGGAGAGAGAGAGAGACGGTGCATTGTTGTGTGCCGGGCGTTAGCCGAGTAGGATTATTGTTGTTTGGTTGCGGTCTGAGGTGGTTCCCACTCTAGACGTGATCGTGTGTTAAAAAAGAAAAATAAAGCCTGGGTGAAAGTAAAATCGTCTTTTAATAATATATTTTCAACCATGAACAGAATTTTTAAAAAAAGTACCCTTAGTGGGATCATTACTTGTACCGTATTTTTTTTTAAAATATTTATGATTATAAAATACATATATTTTTTATTAATAAAGGATAAAATATTCTAAAAGAGAATTAGAAAATGCCATAGATGAAGTGGAGGGGCGCTTCTATTCGAAAAACATCTTAAGTATGGAATCGACGGAAGTCCACTACGAGGTTATAAATTGAATGAACAAAAACTTAATAAATTTGAAAAAAAAAGACAGTAAATGTAAGCAATTGCAGATGTTTACAATTTCTGAGTAAAAACTACTTCTTAAATATTTAGTCATTTAGTAAAATGCATTACGGTTTAAGTAGAAAATGCAATTGACACTTGAATTTCAAAAGTGAATTCAAAGAAGTGTTTTCCGGAAAAGATTGGTTTTGCGGTTTCCTTACCAGAAATCCAGAAATTAGTCTGATTAGGTATTATGATGTTGAAAAAATAACTGCAAAATTAACCCTGCTTAACTAAGCTATCGCTTAAAATCATTATAGAATCTCTAAACCCTATTTATAAGAAATTATGATTTAAATAAAAAGTGGTCTCTCAGACTCCTGGAGTCGATTCCGTTATAGCGTTTTATAAACCCTTGGCTTATTTTTGTATTTCTATCCAAATAATATTTAATTATGCAACGGAAATCGTATGATCCAATTAGAAGGCCTGTATCACTGAGGACTAGGGTTCTTTGAAAAGGTTTTCTTTATACTGAGCGGTCGCTAATTCCTAGGTCCCTAGTATTAAATTAAATTATAATAAATTGTTTTAACTTTGTTATATAAAAACTTTTGTGAACATTTTCATAGTTTCAAAAAACAGCATTAAAGTCAAGTGAAAGTTATCGTTTCAATTCTTATTAAAACAAATAGATAGGAATCCTATCGAAGAAAGATCGTGCTTTGTACCTTGAAGGCCTGCCATACGACAGCAACTAACGGGAGCCTTGGCAGGGTTCCGCAAAGGACCACAAACCTACGACAATACTATAAAAAGTACTGGTCTGCCAACCCGTTTATTGCATCGTCCTTTTAGATTATTTTAAGGCTACCTACTTCGAAGTATATCGTACTTTTGGCAGCCATCGACGGCTTCCTATAAATAAAGTATTGTTTTAGTTTGTGTTAGTTCAGTACGGCGGAGTTACTGAACTTTTTTCAGGCATTCTAACCCTTACAAGCACATTAGACAGCTATGTAATTATATAGGCCAAAGGCTAATTATTAAAATGAATTTGTAGGCCGTCATATAAATCTAAATAATTTTTGACACGGGTAACTTTAGCCTGGCCAATGTTACCCATTAAAATTTAATGGGTAACATAACATTTACTCGACCGGGGATGCCGAAGCATAGCTTCGTGTACCAGTAAAATGTTGGGATTCGTGCTTCGAACCAGTCGTGCTTTGAGTAAGCCGAAGTCAATCTCGCCTTTATACTGCACGTTCGTGAGGAGTATAGTCCTCATGAGATTACATACCGTAATATCCTGGAGGTTCCTAACATGAGGATCTCCGTAGGTATGGATATTATCCTGAAATGTTTCCCAATACGTATCCATCAGAATTTGTATGAGGGATGTTAGGCTTTAACACACTCGGGTTTAGGCGGCAAGTCCATACACTATTCTATTTCTTTAAGTTATTCGCGGATTCATCGAGAATCCCGTAATACCCAGAGATATTGGTTTCTTTGTTCCGGGCCGGACCGGAATATAAGAATAAAAATAAAATAAATAAGAAATATTCTCTGCATTGTGAATCAACGGATGACTAAATAAAACCAATTGGGTAACGTATGTACAGTTTATAATTTAATTATATTACACTTAATGATAATAGAAGGGTTTGTCTCCTGCGGGCTACGGGTTATGGCAGTACGGGGTAGAGGGGCGGGGAGGCGGCGGCGGCGGCCAGGGCGGCTGCGTGGCGGCGCGCCTTCAGCCGCAGGTCGGCGATGGAGGAGGAGCGGCAGCGCGCGGCCAGGGCGGCGTGCGCGGGGCTCAGGGCGCCGTAGAGCTGCAGGCGCCGCGCCGCCGCCGCAGCCACCGCCAGCTGCGAGGGCAGCAGCGGCGAGAAGCCGCCGGCGGGCCCCCCCGCGCCCGCGTTGAAGGCGCCCCCCGCGCCGCCCGCCTGCCCGCCCGCCAGGTTGGTGGCCCTGTACGAAGCGACGCTTATGCCAACGGCCGCCGAAACGTTGCTTCCTGAACCTGCAAAACAAATATTCACCCTTATTGTTCAATATAACACGTTCTGACGAAAATGGACAAGCGAGCTCAAGTAGATGTCATATACACAGATTTCTCTAAGGCGTTTGACAGACTCAATCACCATATTCTAATTGCCAAGCTGGAAGCATTAGGTATACACGGTGATCTTCTAAGATGGTTCGAGTCCTATATAATCAATCGGAGTCAGGCAGTCGTCGTTAGTGGTCACCGTTCAAATTTTGTAATAATTCCATCTGGTGTTCCTCAAGGAACTCACTTAGGGCCTTTACTGTTTAATGCATATATCAGCGATATTGGTAACTGTTTTTACACTTCTGCACACAACCTCTACGCTGATGACATGAAAATTTATTCAGTAATCTCTAATTTGGACGATTGCATTAATATGCAGCAAGACCTCAACCGTTTATCTGTGTACTGCACAAATAATAACATTGACATAAATTCAACTAAGTGCAACAAAATATCTTATACGCGAAATGTTATAAAAACCAATTTCACTTAAACCATCGGTGCGACTAAAGACGACATAATTGAAGCTACATGTGTCCGTGATCAGGGAGTGCATTTAGATCATAAATTAATCGGCGATCAACATATATCTTATATTGTTGACAAAGCATACAAAACACTTGGCTTCATATTTAGGTCATGCAAGTCTTTTTCGGGGTCACAGGCACACATAACCCCCGTCTCCGAAATATGATGTGTACAAGAACAGAGTGGAACGCATTCAGAAAAGGTTCATTAGACATATCGCACGCCGCGAGCACCTGGAGTTCAACACATATGACGAGATGGCTAATTATTATCATATGCAGACTCTCGAGGACCGACGTACCACAGCCGATATGGCACTTCTGCACGATCTACTGCATAACAGAATAGACAGTCCATATCTGGTATCAGGTATCAACCTGCGAGTGCCTTCTCGCACCACGCACTCATCTACTCTGTTCCAGGTGCCAAGGCGCAATGCAAACTATGCCAGAAACTCTGTTCTGTACCGTTTACTCAAAACCTACAACACCAAATTCAGCGAGGTTGATGTATTTGACCTAAACCGTGGCGAGTTTCTTTCAAAAATCCGAAGTATTTCACGCCAATCTGATTCATATTAAAAGCGTTGTATATTAAAATTAACTTATTTATACGCAACATATACGATGTTCATACATACAAACATGCGCACACGCACACCCTCACACACACAACCACACACCTTCACACACAACCACACACCCTCACAGGCACTTTTACACCGTACACATCACTCATACATATTCTAAAATAGCGTTATGCTCAACAGCAAAGTTTTAAATATTTTTTTACATAGGCGTAAGCTTTAATTGGCCTTATAATTAACCCTTTGTAAAATGTGGGTGATGATTTTAGAGGCGTGGTTTTCAAGAAGAGATAAAACGCATATAATTTGATGTTATGGCTAAGAATTTAGTTTTATTATAAAGATAAGGATTTGCCATTATGTTTTAAAAATGATTTCGGGTAAGTGGCCGCCGCGGCTGACTCGAACAAAGTCCAGCCGAGAGGCCCAATTTTCAACCACTTTTTGCAGCAAGTTGGGCCGTATGTCAGCAATAACGCGCCGAATATTCTCTTCCAAGGCGTTAATCGTGTCCGGCTTATCTGCGTAGACAATCGACTTCACATAACCCCACAAAAAATAGTCCAGCGGTGTTAAATCGCACGATCTTGGAGGCCACGCCACAGGCCCACGACGCGATATAATGCGCTCACCAAAAGTTTCCTTCGATAAATTGATTGTTTCGTTGGCTGTATGGCATGTAGCGCCGTCTTGTTGGAACCAAAGGTCGTCCACATCAACATCCTCCAATTCAGGCACGAAAAAGTCATTAATCATTGCTCTATAGCGTTCCCCGTTGACTGTAACATTATGGCCGGCTTCATTTTTGAAGAAATATGGACCAATGATTCCCTCGGCTCATAGAGCACACCAAACAGTGACTTTTTGAGGATGTAACGGCGTCTCAACAATGGCTTGTGGATTGTTATCACTCCAAATACGACAATTTTGCTTATTAACGTACCCATTCAACCAAAGGTGACCTTCATCGCTGAACAAAATTTTCTTGTGAAAATCGGGATCGGTGGCCATCTCGTTTTGGGCCCCTTAACCTGACGCATTTATTATGAAATGGCAAACCAAACTGAGCATAAATCAAGTGACAGCTGTCAAAAACACCAACTACGAAAAAAGTAGTGCCAGATTGAAAACCACGCCTCTAAAAAAAACACCCTAATATTGTTACGCTGTATGCTTACCTGTCAATAAATAAATAAATAAATAAATAAACAATCTTAGTATTGTAAAAAGCTCATTAAAATACCTACTCTTGATTTCCTACGCCAAAAACCCAAGCAATGAATGAGATTATATTAATCTAAAATAAAGGTATTTTCAAAATGACATCCATTTTCTTACACGCCTAAAACATCCCTTTCACATATAGCAAACACAAAATCTGTCACACACATGCCCTACCCCTTATTCACACATTAAAATAGGGCAAATATTTACTTTACATGTCAGTTGGTACACCTAACAATACTTCGGAATACACTGAGGCCTTTAAGTAAATCTGACTTAAATTCGAGAGACATTATATATAGCCCAGTAAATCCGACCTCAACTTTTAGGCCTCAAGTCTGTTCGATACAACGCAGTCAGCGGGCGGAAGGAGAAAGCGGTCGATGTTGATGTTGATGTTAGGTGCCTATTTCATTGCGTCGTTTCTGATGAACGGGGCGATTACAAAAATCTTACTAACCTACATCATTATTTCATTTATAAACTTTATAATAATAATGAGATTGATATTTTTAGTTATAATTTGAACCGCCCTGGGCTCTAGGACGATAGTAACAACATTTGAATTGGCTGTACAAAAACAGTAAAAGCTGGTTAATGGCTTTTCAGATTAATTACATTTAATGTGCATTTTTAGAGGAATATACAGGCTAAATAAAAACCTGGCTATAACACCTGTAGCTATCATTTAATATCAACTGCTTCTATACATTGTTTAGTAGTAGTAAATTATTTAACCAAACGTTAATTAGCAAATTATGTAACAGACCTGACGCCTTATAGTGTCGCGTTAGGAAATTTTGATACACTGGGATGCATAAATTAAAAAATGTTTATTAAAGAAATTTCTTATATAGTCGAGCCATGGGTTTAATACGGCAACTGAGGGTGAAAAACGCACCACGCCCAAGTACGCCACTTTGCGTCGAGTACGCTCCTCGCGTATCATACCTCTCGCTTGCTCGCGTATGTCATCGCGATAAGTCTCTATCCAGCATGGTGGAGTGTTACCGCGCGCGGAAATGCGGGGGAATCCAACGGTGTTGTGTTTTTACAAGGTCGATTTGTATGACATGCCGTATCTATAGGGTCGTCGGTTGAAAAGTTCTGATGAGTTGTGATTTTAATTGAGCGTATTCTTGACACTTTTAAACCGAGACAAAGCGCATACCTAGCTAGTTCCTCTACAAAGGAAAAACACAAATTTCGCCATGAAACGATACATTCAATGTTGACCGTTGTTTGACATTTCGTCCGGCAGTGAGGTTATGTTGACTCGAGAATTCTTCTTTTTACCTAACTTAGTTAGCACCCCATCTACTATAACCGATTCAATTTATTTATTTTGCAATCGTTTGATGGCCAAAGATGGGTTATTATATACGCTTCACGGTTAGCCGTTTAATTCAAATTCAAATTATAGTCAGTTTCGTTCGCGGTTGCGCATTCTAATTAATGGTGAGATAGTTTCATTTTAAATAAATAAGAAATCGTATATAAATAATCAATACGATATTATAGGTTATTAATATTACTGATAAAATATACGTAATATAATATTAATTCAACTATAACAACATTAAATATGTAGTAGTAAATGTATTTTTTTTTTCAATATTTATAATAATTTTGTAGTTAATTTTAATTTATATATAATCATTCTTAGGCTTTTTAAACAATATTTTAAAGCATTTCTTGTGATTTGAATCTTTCCAAAGTTAGATAAGCCACTTAGATATAGTTCGGCGGAAATTGTCGATCGATTGTCGATTAAAAAGTTTTGGTGACAGGTTTTTTAACTGCCTTTGTGCGAATGTTGTCGATACTCTTGGCACTAGCAACGCTTTCGTGACAATACGAGTTGTCATGCACTGCTAGCATTTTGGCTTTCACTAATATTGCCTTTATGCTTAATACTGCCATATGATTAAGTAACGGTTGCGCCACCCTAAGTAATGCCGTTTGTGATTTAATCAGTGGATTAAGTAGCGTTATTGCCATTCCACCCCACCCGATAATTCCGTATGTAGGTAATCGTGACTGAGCTAACGCGTAGTAAATTTTTCGCAGAGTATATCAACCATATTCCTTATTTGTTTAAATATATATATATAATAATTTCTTGAGCGCTCAATAACTAGTAGTAATTATAAAACGATAATTCTACGACTTGTATAAAAACAACGAAAATTAGTTACTGTGCGGGTGTTAACTAATATCTTTTTTACAGATATTTATTTATTGGTTTATAATTAAACGGCTTACCGTCAAACGATTGAAAAAAATAAATAAATTGAGTCGGTTATAGATGGGATGCTAACTATATAAAGATCTCGTTTTGTTGTTAACCGACGGCGGTAATGAGGAATGATGTCAAAGTTATTGCAAATTTGACAGGTCGAATTTGGCTCGTCGAACTTTATTGTTGGGAAGTGAAAGCATTTTGTTCTCTTAGTTTCGCGGATGGCTTCAGCCGAAAATAACATTTTGTCTTTATCCGGAGGATAAAACGTTCGCCACCCAAATAATCCTTTCTTTTGTAGTTCAAACTCCCGCTCGGCTCACATATCGGCTGCCAGCAAAGTTGACAACAAATTAATTGCAACAACGAATGGCGGTTCGCTGCGCGCCGATCAGATCAACAAATGTTTCCTGTTATTACAGTCTAAATAATAACATCTATAAAAACGGAGTGAATAATGTGCCTCTCTCTAGCTGTACGCGAGTGGGACTTCAAGTTACGTCAACGAGCCGAGTAAGTCCT
Organism: Neomicropteryx cornuta; assembly: GCA_020383195.1. Taxonomy (NCBI): domain Eukaryota; kingdom Metazoa; phylum Arthropoda; class Insecta; order Lepidoptera; family Micropterigidae; genus Neomicropteryx; species Neomicropteryx cornuta. The sequence continues at coordinate 197,871 of JAHKQU010000014.1, forward strand.
TTAAATTCTGTTTTGGCCATATTTGCGTAACTACATAAACATTACAATATTACTATCGAGGGAATTTACGCGGACTTTCATACGCCGCTAAAAATCCGTCTTCAGAACGTTTTCAGTGCGCGAGGTCAGTTTCGGTTCCGCGGCACTGCACACCGGTGCATTCAGCATTCTCCCGTGCGGATTAATATTTCGTAACGAAGTACTTCGATACGTAGTTCTTAGATATATTTTATAACTTCTGCCATATTTGTTAGTCTGATAAGTAATCATTTAGTTTGGGGGTAGGTAATTGAAATGAAATTGTTGCCCCGCCCAATTCGATTCGCAAAAGATACCCTACAAATTGGTAATTGCTAGCTCTTTACATTATCTAGTAAATTATGAAGTAACACAAAATATTACCATGCAATTTGAAAATGAAAGCCTTATAAAAATACAATATTAAAATAAATTAAAAATTAAAGACAAAATAAATTTGAAAGAGGTTTTGGTTTAATAATTTACTACTACTAAACAAAGTATAGACGCAGTTGATATTAAATGATAGCTACAAGATGTCATAGCCATTATTTTTTAGTATGCTAATATTATTATTACACATTAATACTATTTAAAGGTTAAAATTGCTATTTAAAATGTATGTTTTCCATGTAATACACTGATTGTTTATTTGTCAAATAAATAATTAAATAAATAACAATTTTTTTTTTCAAGCTCTATAGACCTATATATAGGGGTGTCCCTAGATCAAACAGTTAACATTGGTGGGACATTTATAATTGTGGGTCGCTTCGTCGCCGTTTCTCGGCCATCCGAGCGATCAATAATAGTCATTATAATTAGAAAATATCGAGGAATCCTAACAAAATGTCAAAATGCCCTCTCGAGAGCATAAAATAATAACAATAAAGAAAAAACAAACAGACGATGCAATGGACACATATTTTCTATTTGGCATTTTGAACTTTAGTTCAAACGTTATAAACGACGACGACGACGACGACGACGTTATAAAAATATTTATTTCTTTTTAACGGATAAATAGCATCCAAAAATTTGTCCGTTTGTCATAAACCCATTTTAAAGCCTTACTGGTGTAAAAGTGTTCCCATTTTAGAATATTAAAAGAACTAAACAACGTATTATAAAAAAATAGTTACTACCTATGTGTTTTTGTGTATGTCCAAAGCCACTGCGGTCAAATATTTCTGCAGATATATTGCATTTCGCAAGTGAAATATTGTATTTAAATTGGTACTTAAATGAAGGCTGCTTTGCAAATTGACAATATGATTAATTAGCGATCCCCGATTAAGGAGGTAAACGTATTTTGTAAAAACGTGGTTAGCTTAAGATTCGTTATCAACCAGGGTCGATACAGCGGCTTGAACCGCCTACCAGCGGCCTGAGATTCTAACGCTAAAATAGGACATTATCTGAGAGCCGACTTCCAATTAAGAAACCGCCGCGCGGCGCGTTAATTCGAGCTCAAAGCTAAGGAATGATTAACAAGCGAATGTTGTCGTTCGTTCCCTTCAAATTGCGAAATTAAATTCAAATTTAACGCTGTCATAAAGGCAAAGTGAGAGCCCCATTTGCTCCCGTTGGCTCCCCTGGGTCAGATTGAGAAATTATCAAAATGTACGAGCGGGGGTGAAGTGCAATCCTCCCTTCCCCGCCCACTTCCAGCCCAACCAACCCCCTGCCACAACCATCCATTCACGGCATCTCTTTTCCCGATTTTTTTTTTTAACATTTTTTAAGCAACTTAATATTATATGTGTTGTTTTACTATTGAAACAAAATATATTTTTTGAAAAGTTTATTCTTTGCAAATAAAATCTTGTTGGCACAAACCATATCGTATGAATATTTATTAAAAAAAACAAATTATTGATTATTTGTTTGCAAAATTTTAAATGTTAAATAACTTTGAATGGGCTTCTATAAGTATATATTCACGTTTGATAAGTTACTAACCCCGTCGTCTGTAGCAGCTTTCAGCTCGAAAAGCGAGAGTTGAATTTTTGTTTGAAGATTGATACCCAAGAAAAACAATCATAGCCGTTTAGGTCACATCGAAAGCTGGTCGGATAATATAGATATTTAACATTAAACTCAACATTTTTTTATAATGAAACTGATATATGACAAGAATATGACCTAGCAGTTAGGTCACATAATTAGGGTCAGATCAATTCGAATTTCAAACATTTGACAGCGTGGCTATTGGAACGTTTTATTTATTGCTGGCCAGTATAAATGAATATAAACTTATCTATGAGCGCAAATAGAAATATGTAAAAGAATGTTCGGTAGCCACGTTATAATTATTGTAAATTGAAATATAATGTCCGTGTCTATTTATTTATTTATATATTGTGGTTACACAACAGAAATTGGACACAATACGAGTGATAACGTAGACATTGTCGTAAAAAGAATAATACTAATATATTTTAAACGATTTAAATAAGACAAAATAAATAGCAAAAAAAAATCAATTTAAATATTAAAAAATACCACAAAAAGAACATTAAGTACTCTAATTTAAACTTTGCAGGCACAAATAATCTGAGGGACGCCTGTAGGACATAGCTATAAGGCGTCAGGTCTGTTACATAATTTACTAATTAACGTCTGGTTAAATAATTTACTACTGCTAAACAATGTCTATACATTGTTGATATTAAAGCAGCAAGCAGCAAGCAGTTGATATTAAATGATAGCTACAGGTGTCATAGCCATTCTTGTTCATCTTTAATCTCTTGTAAGTATAATAATTAGCCGATGGTGATACTTGACATAAATTATACCCCAAATACACTAAGCAAAGTGAACCAGAAACCGCCATTTGTACAACCGTACAAACGGTTGGGCGACCTGCAGGGCTAGTCGGGACCGCGAGCGAGAGGTTCACGTATCCATATTGTATATTTATGATGGTATTGGTGCCAAACGCTCGGCGATTCTAACCAACACCACCAAAGAGCCAGCGAGCGATTCGCGAATGGGCTTGTGACTAGAGCCACTGGTTTCTTGAGTCGTCGCAGGTTAACAATAATTTCTAATAAAGTTGTAGTTAAAGGTTTGTCAAACTCAGTCCAGTTTCAAGTCAATCACAAAAATCTTAGATTATGCATTAAATATCCAACTAATAAAATATTTACGTAGATTACCAGATAGATTCTTTCGCCTGTAAGCCCATTCGACGTGCGTTTTGGGTGGCCATAGAGGCAACGATGGATTGTGGTTTTGTTTGAAAAGATGAAAGTTTGTTGGATTGCAAGGGTTTCATGACATCCTTTCAATTCTTTAATAAATTAATAATTACAACATTTTTATAATTATTACAATGTAGCACTGAACACATGTTTCTATCTGCGTACATTGATGAGTTTGTATTTATTTGAACTGGTGTGGTTGTCGGCCGACGTACGGGAGAACAACTCCTTGTGCACGAACGTACTCGTATGTATAGAAACCACAAGGATAATTTACATATTTTTTTTATTTTGTGCAATTTTTAAATTATGTAACGGATGAATATTTGAATTAAAATAATTATAAAGCCAACAGAATTGCAAAGTTAAAAAAAAGATTTCCGAGGATAGGTAATAATTTCCCCGCTTTATAAACTGGAGGTAATGTATCTAAAAATTGGAAATACGTTTTACATTACACAATAAAACATATTTTGAAAGAATATTAATTTTTGTTTATACTCGATTTGAATGTTTATTGTTTAAAATTTTAAATTGCCTCTTTCATGGGTAACAACTATTCAGAAAGCTTGTATTTTCATTGGAGATCGGATTGAACCTTTGCTTGTATCCTATTCATTTTGTATTGCGTCATGCATAGAATCAGCCCTATTGAGTGTTTCTAAGATTTCTAAACATTCTATATAGAAAGTAAAGTACCTAATACCTAAGCAGTATCTTTAAGGATAAACATAAATGACCAACTGCTGCTGCGGGCAGTAATATGTAAGTGGCAATAAATTGTATAAAAAAATATGTTTCCTCATTTCCTACGGAAGTAAAATCTTTTGTATAATTCAAGAAGCGAGGGCGGCCTCTGGCCTCTGGGCGGCGCAAAAAAACCGGCGAACGCGTTATGGGGCGCCTCGGGAGTACTAGACCCCCCCTCCCTCCACCAGCACCTTCCTTCCTTCCGCTAATCAAATCAGCAAAAAAGAGCGAAACCCCAGGATTAATGTTTTATTGCTCAACACAAAATAGTATCATTGTTATAAACGCAACACAACAATTTTGCGCAACTGCAACTGCAATTGTGTTGTTGCAATTTGCAACAACACAATAATTGAAGGGGGTGTTGTGGATGCTAAAAACGAGTATTTATAATCGGTAGGGCCCCGCGTAACTTCGGCGTCTTACATGTCGTCCTTCTGGGCTCCGACATCGGAATATCACACCACGCGGTCAAGGTGACTTCAGAGGAAATCTTGCTGAATTTAGGGTTATCGATGACAGACTGACTCAAGGCGGCTGAAGATCCTCTGTGGAGACCAGGGGCAAGCAGCAGATTTAGGACTTCTGGGGCCCCGGGCGAATTTGCAAATGGAGCCGCCGATATAAATATGCGTTATAACTATATAGATTCCACATATAACATATACATAACACAAATGAATATTTTAATGATGTACCTTTTTTTATTATTTCGTGATATATGATAAAGTAAGTAAGATGTAATTATTTGTTATCGTTTTATTATTTTACGGTTTTCAACGAATTGTAAAAAAAAGCGAATGACGGTGTATTATAACGTGCCGATGCCATATTGAATTATTCATCTGCGCTCAGACAATACACTCACTTATATCATGTTACATAAAATAATTTAATCTTCATAGGTTCCTGAATTATTTCCCACTACATCTTCATCAGCATACAAATGTATCAGATGATCAGAGGTTGTGGTATAATCGGATAATCTGATAAAAGTGTCCGTCGCTGAGATTTGTATCAATCTTCCTGAGCATTTTACCCGATCGCGGAAATACAACTTTAACGGCGTCAGATTAAGGTCAAATAATTTACAATCATACAGTTTACAAAGTTTTTTTCTATGAAGAAATTAGAAAATATATTATTGTCTCCTTAAATGACCTCTAATCCCCCATTTCCTGTACTCGTTTTTATTTAATATATACTAATTTACAAAAAAAACTTAACTTTATTGAGAATAGTGGTCACTGGCACAAACCTACGAGGACCTAACCCTCTCAACCGTCTTCTGTGGCCACAACTCCAAACGTTAATCGATACCATATATCATTTATTTATTAGTATTGTTTGGTATTGTTGGTAATAACAAAATAACATTTTGAAAAATGTGGTAAAAATTCAGAATATTTAAAAACTCACTAAATTCCTCACCTTTGTGTAACTGGCTCTCGTGCTTTCGACACTTTGCTCTTCGGTTTTGGAACCAAACCTAAAATTGAGAAATAACCAAATCTATAAAACATAATCATAATTTTTTTAATATCGTAAACATAAAAAAATATTTATATTTTACAATATTCCTAATGTAGCCCTTGTTGCAAATTAATCCCAAGACGCAATTTTTCCAATATGCCTTTAGCATCTGGGCTGCTCTCCCCGTCCTTGGACGTCCGTCTGCCCGTTGAAGTTTTGTGTGTAGATTGATCACATCTTCATTAGGACGCGACATTATATTTGAATTGAAAGTGCTGTTATTAAAACGTTTTATTTATTGCTGGCCAGTATAAATTAATATAAACTTATCTTTGAGCGCAAATAGAGATATGTAAAAGAATGTTCAGTGCCGCGTTATTAAATATTATATATCCATGGCTATTTATTTATTTATTTTGATTACACAACAGAAATAGTACACAATATAGTTGATAACGTGAAGACATTGTCGTAAAAAGAATAATACAAATATATTTTAAACGAACTTAAATAAGATAAAATAAATATAAAAAAATCAATTTAAATAAAAAAAACACCACAAAAGGAACATATAGTACGCCAATTTAAACTTTGATTATTTATATATACTAAAAACTGATTTATTACGGAACTAAACTAGGAATTTTGTCCGCGGTTTTAATGCAATCGTATAATATTTGTATTGGTGTTGATATAGATAGCGTTGCGAAATTTTTGGCGAGTTATTAATAAAGGGTCAATTTGGTAGAAGTTAGTATTAAATAAATCATATATTCAGTAAATAGAAAGGGAGGGGGAATTGTTTAATTACTAGCAGCGCCTCCAAAATTTACAAAAAAAACTGATATTGTGTGTTAAAATGTATGATGAATTGAAAGAAATCATCATACAGTAATTTGTACCAATGATTTTTTATTTGAATCTTCTCGGCCCATCGCAAGTTGGAACCAGAGAGATCCATGACTACTTTACTAGTCAATAATTACTAATACATAATTTATTAACATCGTCTACTCAAATAATCACTAAACAATGTATAGAAGCAGTTGATATTAAATGATAGCTACCGGTGTCATACATAGCTATAGACGCGGCCTCTCTGCTAGAATATCAGACATTCTATCTACACGTATTTGTTGGTTTCTAGTTTAATAAATAAATGCTATTACGACCTTAGCACTTTTTATGATATAAGGACCTTCATCAAACTTGATACCAGAATGCTATTATTATATATACTTTTTAAAGGTTTAGGTCCTGTTTTGACCAGTATCCCTTTGCAGGCGGTTGATCGATGATTCGATGCTTAGTTAAAGACTGAGGTTAGGAGGCTGAGGAGGTCAGTGAGTCTTCCTTCGTGTGCGAGGTCGCGGGTCGGGGGTCGGGGGTCGGTCGCTTCCACCCAAATTACATTAAATAAGTATCAGTTTAGTGAATTGGTAGGATTGGAACCCTCCCTTCCCCTCCGCCCTAGACAATCACGCCAGCCCCGTGGGGCCGATTTGTCTTAGAGCTCCCCCCGCCCTCGACCCTCAACCCTCGCCTCCTCCCGCCCAAGAGTGGATCGGGGGGGGGGGAGGACCTAACGCTGCGACAAACACTTATCTTTATTGTGAAACACTTTCGCTCGTTAGGATTCCGACAACACTTTGTGCTTTCGTTGTATTTCATTGCCGACAGTAGGCTAAAACTCACCAAGCCAGTACCTCAAACGAGAGACTAATTTTGTTTATATTTTTAAGATAAGGGGAAAAAACTTTCTTAGATTATTCTTTATTAAGGATTTCTCAGAACAAGATGAAAATAATTTTAACAGCTTTCCAATTACGCTCCACACTTCACATGCCTACATCTAGAGAGAGAAAAATGCCCTTTTCGTCGCCCTCAAAAGTCTCATGACAGTCATTTCTGTCAGCGTATACTCATATACCTACAAATGTCATACATTTACGTTACATATATCTATCTACTTTAATGATAATATTCACAATAAAATATCAAATCAGTATTTAAAAATATATCTGAAATGAAATATCTACTTTTTAATATTCATAAATTTAGCTTGTGTTATTTCATCCTAGTTATGCAACTACTTTCTATGCGTATTAAATTATGGCGACATCGTCATGGAAATTGCTTTATATATAATAATTAAGACTCTCATCGCCAGAAATTGGTACCTCGCGGACGCGTTTTGCCTAGTTGTAACCATCCAGACATTTTTGTAAGATACCTACTATTTAGAAAAGGTTATAAACTATTAATTAAGACTAGGCAGTAGGAATTATTTCGTTCATCCCGGTATTATAGGTATTAACGAATGGCTTATAGGGAAACAGCACAGGCATTACATTTAGTATTATTTATTATTATTTATTTATTTATTGTACATAATTAATTTGACAAAGAAATAGAATTGTAGTAGTAGAAATCACAGTTACAAATCAATAATATATATGGACAGGGAGCGATTATCACTGGTACATTTTGTGCCCTGCCTTCTAACTAACTTAAGTGAACTTACACAGGATTCATTCCTATTATCACAATGTACGAACAGATAATATTTGTCATTAAAATGGTCGACTGACCCATTATCACTATCATCACAATCATCATCACTCTAGAAAATAAGGCCACAACTCAACAACAAGAAAACAATTGCCAGTTATGAAATTTTCTATTTAACGGTATCTATGGAGATTTTATAGTTTGTTTTTAAAATGCAATTTATGTATTTAAATACAATTTAACGACGTTCTAAGTGAGCGAGTATCTAAGATTAATATGTTTGTTCGTATGTTTGTATGTAATTTCATATATATAATATTTATTTCCTTTATTTAATTTTAAAGTATTATTCGGAGAACAAATCGGCATGAAATCGTGTCGATCCTGATGGTAGCCATCTTAAATTTTAGTTGGGTAAATAAAATAAAATGTTGTCTATTACTTATACCTAATTAGTAAACAAAGCATATCACGACATAGCTAGATTACTTTTGTAGAGAAATGTCGGATTTTCCCCCAATTATTATTTATGGTAAGAACGCAGATACTAAAATTTTAATAGTTTCGGCATATGTAATAAACCTAAATCTATATATTTGTTTAATGCTTCATTAGGTACCTATATTTTACCACAATTTAAACGTAGGTATTACCATTCATAACAAATAGCTAAGTGCAAATAAAGGCTACCTTGGAAAAGGCGACAACCTGGTTAGCTATCGTTGATTTTGTGTGCTAAGTATTTTCTGCGATGGTTAATATGTTAAATAACTAAATAAGTAAAGATTCTGGTCATTAGTCGGATTAATATAGCAAAGATAAAATATTTAAAATCGTTTTGGTTGCAGATTTCTTTCGAAGGTTTTATTATTTTAACATTTTTAGCTAGGTTAGCTTAGGTTAGGTAGCTAATTTAGTATTTGCTAAAGCTTTGATGGAATCGCGGTATATGTTGCAATAATAACAATCAATGTCAACTAATTTGATTTGAAAACATTTTCAATAGAAAACTTACATTTTGATTTTTGCTACCTTACAATTGGTGTAAATTAATGAAACCAAAATGGTATCACTACCCCTGAGATATTACTTATAACATACAAAAAACATTAAGCGATTTTTTTGGAATAATGATTAGACATACATTGAAAACTAAAATGAAAAGCGATTAGAAAACCACCTCTTATTTAATGTTTTATAACTGAAGAAATAAGAACTAAAGAAACGAAGATTTAAGAACTTTTTAGATCTATAAGAAGTAGAGTTTAAGTAATCACTAACTAGTCAATAACAATATGTAAGCTGCATAAATTGCGAATCGATTGCCTCGACCGGCCGGCAAGTCGGACTTGGCTCACGAGCTTCGAGAACGACTTGACGACTGATCGATTAGGTCAAACGGGGAAGAAGGAATAATACTTTTAATAACAAGTTTTAGAAAGATGATGCGGCGTGAAGAACTTGACATGACGTGACGCAAGTTCATTTTCTCACATATTCTCCAGATACGGATTCTTGAGTATTTATGGTGATTCCCAAAATAAAAGATATATCTACATAATTGATGTGGAGGAGACTAGACAGCTGCAGGCTGTGCCACGGGGGCTGCTCTCGAGTAAGATTGTGGTCCTCCAAAGGAAGTACAAATGTGAAAATACTTAGCGACTTGGCCAAGAGTAAATTTAGCATATGTAGTTGATATTATGCAATGAACGCTTTTGAGGTTTGGTTAAAGCAAAAGGTATAAGGAGCGCACCTGCACCCGGGCCTCGCTGAGGCCTAGCCGCTGGCTGAGTTCCTCCCTCATGAAGGCGTCCGGGTAGTGCGTCTCGTCGAAGAGCCGCTCCAGGGCCGACAGCTGCTCCAGGGTGAAGTTAGTGCGCGACCTTCGCTGCTTCGAGGCGCTGCCGCCCGCCCCCGCCACGCCCGCCCCCGGCGCCCCGCCCTCCGAGCTGCACTTCTCTGCATCTGGAACCGACAACAATCTCTCAATCAAAATAATGTTTAAATAGGAGAATTTCATGTTCTTTTTGTATTGTTGTTTAAATTTAAAATCATATTATTTTTTATTATTTAAATTGGTTTAATGAATTTTGTTATTATTTTTATTTAACTGATGCAATAGATAAGGAATGCATTGAAAACGCATAATAATTGCAAGGGACAAATCTCAGCACGTTGAAAAAACTTATATCGGACAACAAAGTAAGCTTAGCAGTATTCATGCAATTTGGAAATCGTCAAAATATGCGATCAGAATAAAAACGTGCTAGGTTTACGCATAAAAGTAGGAAATTAAGAAAAAAACACACATACGAGTACATAGAGTCAGATAGGTCATAGGTCACGTGTGCGGTCCACGAAACTCAACGAAAGCGGAGACATGCGATGGAGTATTATAATAGAAACGAGGGAACTGAAAATGAGCAAAAGGAAGCAGGGAAGGAACGAAACATGGCCATGACATGGACATCCACGCCAAAGGAAATATAAACTTCTATTGATCGAGAAAATAAGAATAAATGTATAAACAAGAGGTAAGGGAAATATCGACCAGCTTCATGATAGTAAGACACGAGGACGAGAGGAATGATCCCCAGATGCTTAAAGATTGGAAGTCGGCGCAAGAAAGACATTTATCGCTTTGTCCTGCTCTATCTTCACGTCACGGCAGATTCCGACACGGGTACGAGAGAGCGCCGTGCGCACTTCTCGATCCGTCGCTGGTTCCGATACAGATTGAACTATTGAAACACATTTTAAAAAAAGTCATCAGAAATGACCCTTTGTTACCTTTACAAATACCTTTTAAATTCGTTTAATGTATTTTGTTATGAGGTTTTTATCAACAACCTACGAATCAGAATGGCTCGAAAAATATAGAGACCGCAAAGAGATTTCTTTTACTCAACTCAGCACACAATAAAGTGACATGCGGTACTAAACAAAGGTTCAATAAATTTAATTTAATATTTTTATATTTGTAATCATCATCACTTCTAATGATAACAATTTTAGATATTAACAGTTCGTTTTGTCCATTTAGATAATTTAATAAAAATGTGGTGACTGATGTCACAAGAAAGAAGTATTAGTTCAGAGTTGACGATTGAGGACTTAACATGACGACAAAGCATGAGTAAGCGAAGATGTACTCTTGGTGACAATGTGATGGGCATTTAATAGGCGTCGTCGCGTCGATGGAAACGAGAAACGAACTAAACTATTAGTTAATAGTCGTTTCGTAAATCTGCTGCCTAATGAGGTGTGCATTCCCTGGGCGGGGGCGGCCTGGGGCGGTAGAGGGTAAAAGGGCGAGGGCGGGGGGGGGGAGGGCGGGATTGGCCGGTATTACGGGCGGAAGAGAGAGGGATAATCACATTAGTGGCAGACAGATTTATGGCCCGTCCAGTTGCACAAGCAGACCGGCTCTACGTGCGAGACTACTCACACCTCAGAACTGACGGTTTCTGTCTCTCTCGTTCATTTAACAGCCTATTTAATTCTTAGTGAATGTTAGATTGTGTAGGGTATTGTTGTAACAACGTATTGTTTATTATTCCGGGTATATTCCCACTCATATTATCATTAAGTATAGAGCGGTTGCGATGACGTCATCATTAACCTCGGTGCCTTTACTTAGTTTAGCTTAGCTTAGTTTCATATCATTCGGTTCAATTTTTGACGAAGAAGTCGCGCATATTTCCTGGCCCAGTTTGCGCTGCATCCGTTCCATCATTTACCTAAAAGGTAAAGGTAAAAAGGTGCCTAGAGGTGTAGCAATGATGAAACACATCTCCATAAGGCAAGGGGTAAGGGGTATATAGGCCCCTGAAAAATCGTGCAAAAATATTGCAAGTAGGTATCAAAGATAGATCGATACAACTCGCAACATTCATTCATTGGGACTGACATTAGGATAAATTGGGATAGTGTAATATTTGCTTGAAATGTAAATATTCGATTTGATGAAATGAGCTCAAAAAAATTACATTACGTATCAAAATAAGAAAACCTATACATACGTCCCCGTGCTTTCGAACGAAAAGTAAAAAAAAAAACCCTACCCCCGAATATTTACCAGATTACCAACTTCAGCGAATTAGTAAGTATACTTTCTCTTTCTATAAGTTCTCAGGAACCAATAAATGTATTTCAATGAAGGTTTCACTGTTTTATGGCACATCATATGGTGTAGGTTTAGCGAATCGCAGATTTCTATCATTCCATCAGATTTGCCGTCGATCCAACGAGTCCAATCTCCAATTGAGTCATCTTCAGTAGAACGAAGCTATACGAAGGTTATCTCAGTTTTTAGCTATTTTCGCTGACATTAAATACATTTTTTGTACGCAGGACACATTCGGGAAGTTTGTGCTTTTCTTTATTGATAACAAATTAATTTATCCTGAAATTTTATTCCAATAATCCACATTTACCTACATTATGATTCAATGCCAGCCCATACCCAGTTTCAAGTAATACTATGAAGGTTGTTTTTTTTACTCACAACGAATTTGTAAAATAGACAATGATTTATGAGTATTACCAGACTATTTACTACTTGTCAAAATTGTGCCAAACTGGTTTAAAGTTTTTGAAGGCAACAATAAATTTACCTAATTTTATGTTGGATTTTTTTTTTTTAATGACGTGTATTATCGAGCTTAGGTTTATTAAAACGCCAAACCTGCTTAGATAGGCCAGTCATAATATTTCAGGTTTCTGCCCCACATGACAACAAAATAATCTTTTTAAGAAAAATCTTACGTATTTTCCTTTCTTCCGTGTGTTTTACTGCTATTTGCTCCTCTTGCTATGTTTTGCTTGTTGCTTAATTAAAGCTTATCTGTTGCAAATAATTTCTTTATTAATTTTATGTTATATTATATATAACTATTTATATATATATATATATATACAAAAGAAAGTCGGGTTAGTTACACTATCTATAACTCAAAAATGGCTGGACCGACATTATGATCTTTGATTTGTTGGATTTGTCTCCGTCTCGAATAGCAGAATAACTATTAAAACATCGAAAAAAATCACGAAAAAAACTGTAAAGTGAAGTCATTTTCTCATACATTTTGTATGGAACGGCTTTGTATTCTGTGGGAATCTATTTTCAAATGTTAAGTTGCCTTCGAAGATGTTCACTTTGTGAGGTATCACATTTGTCAATGAGCGCGCATCGATACTTAAAATACATTTTGATTTTTGTACATTTATTGAAGTTAATTCATTTTGAGTAATCTTAATAAAAAACTGAATTGAATTAAGCTTTTAAGTTAACACAACATTTATTGATTCAAAGGCGGTACGAAGTTCAGCGGGTCAGCTTATTAATAATATAAGCGTTATGTATGTATTTATTAGGAGAAATATTTCTTGTTGACACTTTTAATTCTTCAATGTATATTTTATTGTCCTTTGTAATATTTATAATTGCTGGTTTACCTAATAAAATAAATTTTCATACTGGAACATGTTATGTTATATTTTCCAATCATAGTTCGCTTTACGTCCCTAGGCCCTAGTTAGGTGGTTAGGCTCTAGACCCTATGCTGATCCCGGCGTTGCCGCGTCCGTCGACCTGGAACCGGGCCCTGCCAGGACTTTGAACCCTTGCGGGGTTGAGTTATATCTTCATTTTGGGCATATAAGAAAATACATTGAAACTCTGTACCCATCAGCACAGATTGACTTGTTTCACTTTTGTCATGTTGAGAGCTTTGTGCGGTAGACAAACAAGAATATTCAATACCCAATATTCATCCATAAATCCATTTGAATGCTCACCTTTTGCATATTTTATAATTATTTCACAGTTAAAATATAGCAATATTAATTATTAATAAACACACAATCTGACGACTGCCATTCTGAAAAGAATGCTAAATAAGCATGCAGACTTATCCGTGGAAATAAAACCTCAGCGGAGAACAAAACCACAGCACCTGTGACTTCCCCGCTAAAGTCATACCTCAGAAGCTGCGTACCTACTAAGTAGTTCGGAAACACTTGACAAGCAACTCCAGGCACCCGCTAGTGAGAGTAACTCTTGTCTACTCTATGGTCTACGCTTGGCTGAGGTCCGTGTCACAGGTTATTCACCCCATTTAAATGGAGGATAATAATTAGACTGAACATTGCAACTTACGATGCGTCGAAATGGTTGCCCACCGCACCCTCAGTCGCAGCCAAATGTTCGCGGTTTAAACTGCAAATTTATAAGACGCGAGTAATGTGATTAGTCGCATGCTAACTGAAAAACGACACGCTTCGACCGCCTCCCCCCTCCCACCGCCCCCCCCCCTTTCCCACCCCCCCCACTGCACCCATCTCGCGACCCGCACATTTCCCTCAACATATTTTAAACTTAATCAATTTAGCGAACTCAATCTTAAAGTCGACGTCCCTTTATGAAATAATGCCCGCATAAAAAACGAGTCGTCGGTTTAATCCCGCCCCCGCCCCCGCCCCCGCCCCCGCCCTCCGCCCCCGCCCTGCCGAGCTTCACACCCTCGCGAGAGGATAACGCGTACATTTATTTGATTGTATTTTTATGACCGAGATTATTTATTCCACTTTCATGGCGCGGGGTTCGAAAGGAGGCCGCAGACCACCTCTTATACTCGGAGAGGGTCTCGTCTCGATGCGCGCGACTCGCAGAGGTCATCGCAGGCGAAAGTAACCTTACCTTATCTTACACACATTTTCTTTTCACCTAATACTCATTAGGATGGGATGTTGGTCGAGAAACCGCGTCAGCGTTAGGAGGAAAATCCGTAAAGTGCCTTTTTATACGTTTTTTCGTATATTCGTATACTTTCGTATAATTTGTAAAAATTCATAAAAATTATAATTCATAAAAATGTCTTATAAAAATGTCTGTGTGTATGAGTGGGTGTGTACGAACGGCCAAAGAAGTGTAACTTCCACCGTATGATCCGCGCAGACCTATTTTTTTTTATCATATTACATTTACTCGAAGTATACAAATCAGTCAAAAATACCAAAGGAAATATTCAGATGCCCGAAGCTTCGAAATAACAGTTAATATCAAGTGAAATTTCGTTAAAATTTTCATCAAGAACGGTATAAATAATAAAATGATACAAGTAAAACTATCGTATTTCCCCCAAAAGTTAATCAATATTCAAACATATACAGGTTGTCCCAAGACCAGACCCGAAAAAAAATCATCCTCAAATTTTAGCATATGGTGTAAATTCGATCAGCGCGCGAATTCCGTTGACACCGTTACGAGCGGCGTAAGTCCAAAGCTGAGTGCTCACGGCAAAGATATAATTACATGATCCTTTTACTATTTTCACGTAAAATTTACATTTTTTTATCGGTAACCATGATACATTTTTATTATAGCGGCCAATTAGCTAGATTTTTTCATTAGGAATGTTTTGGGACACGAAGTATAATCTTGAAAAACCATTAAAAAAAACTTTTTAGGTCTGATTTATACTTTAGAGGAAATGTTTAATTAAAAACTGGTAACTGTAAATAACAAAATTATTACCAAAAATCGATTGCCATTTTAGGCGGCGGTGGAGGGTGAAGGGGACGCCACCATTTTGATTTTTTCGGCATTCTCGAGTAGAACCGCCCCACAAAATTATCGCAGAGGAGATGCAATAATTTCTATGTTTTTTATATACTACCGTGTAATTGGCGAACTCTCTTAGTAATGAATCGAATCAATGTAATGATACAGCGAAGAGGCCTTTTTCAATTCAACTCTAATATAATTAACACATCAAAAAACCTTTAAATTAAGTGAGAGTTGAAAAGGGCTTTTATTATAAAAATATGTAAACAGAACCTAAATTTGTTGTATGCTACACGAAAAGGGTGATTTTAAAAGGACTTGAACAGGTACCCCATCGTACACGGGTGAAAATTAGTGCAACGTTATACGAAATTTTGCAATTTTAGGATTTCGCATAAGTTTTAAAATAAAAATCGTAGCCCTTGCTAGCGGGCATATAACTCGACAACTCGACGAAATTCCCTTCGCAGGAGTAATAAACTATAACATTTAGTAACCATTCCTGGCACTAGAGACTAGATTAGTGTTTAGTAAATTTAGAACTTGACTAAACATTTTCTAACTAAAACACTAATACTTTTACATCTATTTGTTAAAGAGATAGATATATTGTTACTAAGTAAAGTTGTACAAATATTTTCTGGTTAATTGTTTGGTATACAGTTGTGTCTATTGAAACTCACCACTGACCTTTCATGAGGTTGATCTTTAACAAAATTCAGCAAAAAAAGTTTCCCAATTACGAGAAAAACGAACTTTAGATATATTATTAGATCCCCTCTAAAGTGACAGCGCATTTACCATCGTTAGCAGTGACAAACGGATAAAAAATACTTTATATTAAATCGATTCGACTTCTTTATAAAATAAACCTGACCACTTTAAATGTAGGAGTTTTTACCGATTGAAATTATAAAAAGCTCAGTCCTTCTTTGCGTGGATTCGGTTGAAAAGTGACCTAGCCTAGCTTAGTCTAGCTTGAATTGTGCTAACTTAATTAATTGCTAATTGAACTAATTGCGAAAAATGTTGGTATGACTGTTTTTCATAACGAAATTCAACTAATTTGATATAGTTTTAATTCCTGGAATTCTTCACCGCTACAAAGACGGTTTCATTCGTTCGAAGGCTGAATTTATCTCCGTAAATTATTTGAAATTCATTGAAAATTTGATCAGGATAACCATGACTTAAATTTTGAAGTTTTGATGATTCCAATAAATAAAAAAAAATATTTTTTTAATGATTTTATAACGGCGCCTTATTACCATTAATTTAAAAAAAATCTTCGCTTGCGAGTTGACACCGTCTGTCATGTTTCTTTATCGTTTTGGATGCCCACTCAAAAAAATGGACTTTTAAGAAAATGGATTCAAATTTTTTACTCATTTTTTTATTACAATATCCAATGTTGAACGTCTTTGTCTATATAATGGTAACAAGTTTACTAAAAAAAATAAATTTTATTACGAAAATGGTGCACAAATAATGAAAGGCGCCCGCTTAGAGCACGGCTCGGCGGTCGCTGAATGATACAAGTGTAGCTTTCCTGGAGCACTTTCTGTCGCATTCGTTGACTTTGACTTTGACTTTGACTTTGTCTTTAAGCCAATTACTTAAACCAATGATCTTTTGACGTTTGATTCTTCCGTCGTCGTATGGGAGTAAAGCCAATAATTAATAAAGGCGGCCAATAAGGACATTTTCTTTACTGTATTATGGAGTTATTTTGAAATGTATTTTATCTACATAGATTACAAATTATTTATATTTTACATGCCAGGCCTTTATACTTTTACAGGTGGCATTCCGCTGAGGTCATTTTAAAGCTTATCGCAGCGTACTAACGCAACTATGCATAAGGCCGTTTTTTTTAGGTAACTGACCATTTTGATAATCAAATAGTAAAAAGTACCTACATGTATTTTCTAAGCTATTGTTTACTTTAGATACTAATACATAACATTTATCTTTTTTTACAACATTTTAAAGAATTATAGATACGTACCTATGTATGAGGTAAATATACCTCTAGCTGTTAAATATTAGGCAGATTCTGTCAATTCGCAAAGAATAATTTCAATGTTTTAGAGTGTGAGACCTACCACCAGGGCCAAAGACAGAATGTGCCCTATGCCACATGCCATTATGCCATTATCGAACGAGTACAAATCGCATCATAGTTTCAGTGGTAGTAAGTATAGTGTGCTTTCAACTAGTGGTAGTCTGTCTAGTGGTTAAGGCGTTGGACTATTTACTTAAAGGTCGCAGGTTCGAATCCGCACATGGCCATACACGAAATTTGTATTTAATATAATTACAATTTAAGTATTCAGCTTTTATAAAGTCAGTAAGTCGATTAGAATCGGCTATGTCGGGCGTTAACTTTAAAAGCGAAAGTAATTAGTCGTTTCATTGCATACACCTTACTCTTTCTGGGACTAAAACTATACTAGGTTTTGTTATTAAAATAATAACAATAATTTTGAGCCCTACTTTTTACCTTAATTTGATTCTTAAACGTTTTATATACAAAATCTTATCGTATAAGGATACATAGAAAAACGACAGTAATAAAACGATGCAAGAGATATTAATTAATCGATATAACCATTTAGTAATAATATTGGAGTGCCTTCATTGGAGTCACGTTTATGCCTTCACTTGGCTGTATAAAGCGAGGAGCACAAACATTCAGTCATCTTACAAGATTTATGAAAGGGTCTCGCAGCATTTTTACTTCGAAGGTTGAACCTTTTTTTTATATATATTTTTACACTAAAATTTAATCCTATTGTCTAGCAAAAAGTAATTGCATAACACCCTTTCTAGAAATTTCTTTGCGTGCATCTAGGAAATGCGTAATTTTAATAGGCTTGCTTTAGTATCGCTGAAACAAAACTGCCAAATTAATTTGATTTTTTAAGCAAAACGAGCGAACGTTTCGGTTGTAATAAATATAGAAAACATTTTTAAGAAGCTTTTGTCGTTTACAACATTTGTTCCAAATTTTTACAAACCGTTTGTAAAAGTTTATTTAATCTCGACGTTTCAGACTTGGTCGCACATTTCCTCCTCAGGAGTGATGGACCGTTTTTTTTATTGATTTTTCGCATTTTTGTGAAATAATGTGATATCAAGTTAAATATATTTAAGCAAATTTTTAATTGACATATTTGAATGGCAAAATGAATAGACCCGATGCAGGTGGCGGTCCCTGGAGTAGGAGGGTGGGGGCGCGGGAAGGGGAGGGGTGTTTTCGTCGGTGGGCGTGGCTACGCTTTGTGAATAATTCATGGCGATGTGTTAGAACGGCCTCGCGTGGATTTGTTACATATTTATTGGAGAGTTGAGTGTAGCACTGCCTTAACCCTCCCCTCTCAACCCCTAGTCTAAAATGCAAAACGTTCATTTGCAGTGGGCCGCCCGCCCGCCCTGCCCGCCCGCCCGCGCAGCCTTCGCCCCGCCCCTCCTTCCTAATTGGACGCCCTCCGCTTGTCCATTACCGGAAGGAGTCCAAACAAAGCAACTAAACGATGTCAGTAATTAAAGTGTAAAAATATATATTTTTAGGTCTAATATGCATGCAGTTCTGTGAAGATTGGCAACACTCGGCGGTTAGTAGTGATGGACGCGTGCGGGGAAATCCGTTCATCCGTTCTCGATTCTTTTAGGTATTCGATGCTATAATAAGTATTTTAATAAGCTCCACCGTACTATACGGCCCCAAGTTGATATGTATTTCAAAAGCGGTAAAATATAATATGTATGACGTATTCATTGGTTTCTTTGAAGATGATTAGAGTTCATAAGAGGCACTTATCCCGACACCGGAAGGGGATAGGCTATAGAAATGCAACTGAAAGAAAGGGATGGCTTTAGGGAATGGCGTTTTGTGCCGCCGGCGACGAAAAATCCCGTAAAGGGGAACGCAGGAGGCCTCCTCTCGAACGAAGCAATTTGCTAAATTGAGACCCGACCTCTTAAGAGGGCAATTATGCAATTATGCAAAGAGATGGGATTAGTCGCGCCGCGGAGGACGAAAGAGGACGAAAGAGGAACGCCTCCCGGCTTAACACTTCCTCGCTGCCTTCTCTGAGATTACTTTCATATTAATTACCCTTTCAGATTTCTAGTGAAGTTACTGCTTTACATTACATTAATCCTTTTTCAAGCATTTTCAATTATTTAGTAGGTACTTAGATTACACTGGACCCGATTTTGTAAGCTCACATTGTTCACACACGCGTTTTATCAACTATATTTTGGTACCTAGATCAGTTACGAAACCCGCTTGTACTCTGTAATATGGCGTCATCATTCCTTGATCGAGGCATCATAGATTTCAAAGCGCGGACCTGTCGAACGCAGGTATCCCTTGAGGGAATGTTAATGTTCCCTATTACGAGTAAGAATTTATATAAAAAAACAAAAATAATTCATGTCCAAATTTATTATTTTTATTAAAGCCCTGGTGTAAATTGCCTTTGCCGTAGCAAAACGCGATCGATATCTTACGATATATCTATCGCGTTTTGCGTTTTGCCTTGACTGAGCGCGGTCAAGGACATACGCATTGCGAGCGGACGATCAGCTGGAGAACAGACAATAACGATTTAATATTATCAGGTAAAATTTAGATTTTTTCTTTCGATAACCATGCTGATTTTTGATATGTTGTCTTAACAAATCATATTTGAAATCGCCGGACTCATTAGCTAGATTTTTTATCGGGAAAGGTCTTGGGAGATACCCTTTGCGGCTAACAAACTGCACTACATCTGGACTAATGTGGACATTACGTTTGTCAATCGCACATTTGATACAATACGTTTAAAAAATTACCCATGCGTTCAGAGTAAGAATCTTTTTATTTAAATTTCATATTTTTTAAACATTCAATGTTTTTTAAATAAAGAACGACAGTGATGTGCCCCTCCCCCCTGTCATCATTCTACAACTATTTTTAAACGGTTTTATTTAGCTCGACCCGTACGGAATTTATTTATTTGGGTCAAAATTAGAAATTGAAATTTAAGCACCTTCCCGTTGTCAGATTGATCTGAAATTTGGTACTCACATTCAATTTAGATGACAATACAATATAATAAAATCAATAACATTATAAATCTAAGATGGCCGTCGATACAAAATGGCGGATTACATTTTTTTTTTCCTTAACCCCCTCAATATGGGTATCAAATAAAAGGGCTACACTAGCAGAATACTGACATTATGTCAAAATTTCAAACTCAAGATGGACGCTGTTACAAAATGGCGTATTAGGTGGGGGGGGGGGGCATGATTAGTCGTGTCGAGAACAGTTGCGTCCAAGTTGTTTAATCGTGGGAAAAACATGGTAAAAATAAATAAAAAAGCAAACAAAAATAAAAACGAAAAAGAAGGCTCGAAAAGGCAAAAGAAAAGTATAGAACGAAACATGCAAAGGAAAGTGAAAATGAAACCCATAGTCCACTACAGAAATGAAGAGAACGGTCAGCAACAGAAACACCTGAGCAACATGATACCAGGCTAGCATCACAACGTGAAAGACAAAGAGAGTTGTTAGCATCAGAAACATCTGAGCGTCATGAGTCTAGGCTAGCATCACAACGTGACAGACAAAGAGAGCTATTAGCGTCAGAAACACCTGAGCAAAATGAGGCCAGGTTAACAGGACGGCGTGAGAGACGAAAGGAGTTAGAAGCTTCAGAAACACCTGAGCAACATGAGGCCAGGTTAACAGGACGGCGTGAGAGACGAAAGGAGTTAGAAGCTTCAGAAACACCTGAGCAACATGAGGCCAGGTTAACAGGACGGTGTGAGAGACGAAAGGAGTTAGAAGCTTCAGAAACACCTGAGCAACATGAGGCCAGGTTAACAGGACGGCATGAGAGACGAAAGGAGTTAGAAGCTTCAGAAACACCTGAGCAACATGAGGCCAGGTTAACAGGACGGCGTGAGAGACGAAAGGAGTTAGAAGCTTCAGAAACACCTGAGCAACATGAGGCCAGGTTAAATAACCAACGTGAGCGTGCACAGCAACATCGTGTATACACGTTTGTGACATTTGCACGAAGCATTGTTATCCTAACCAAATTCATACTGTAGTTACAACACAACTGCATTAGGATATCTACCTGCAGAACTGTCTTCAAAAACAACATTACTTTTATGTTCGCGCTGCCAAACACATGTGACCATCATGACAAAACACTAGCACCATCAATGGCGTACTGGAATAATCTGGATCCAGGTTCAATACCAGATGAGATTCAAGCGCTGACGCAAGCAGAGCAACGATTGCTGTGTAGAATCATACCGTTTGTTAAAATCGTAAAATTTACTGGGCTATACGGACAGTACGGTTTCCGCGGACAAGCAGTGTTGTCTGCCCGAGATATCTTTGAGGTCAGTGAAAGATTACCTAATATGCTTCCAAGATCTTCCAGCCAGGTGGGTATCGTTGTAGTTACAGAACGTTTGGAGAATTTGAACATCACAAGAGAATTCACAATATCTCGCGAAAAAGTCTATATACAGCGCTTTAAGATGGTTAACTAGAAATAACCCGCTTTATAGAGATGTACGCATTGACGAAAATGTCCAGATTAGTGAACAAGACTTAATAGGACTTAGTGTGCCAGATACACCTGAAAACGGTAAACCTGAAAGAATTGAAATTCCAAATGTATTCATTAGTATTAATGACGTTGCTAGAATTATTCGGGCTTCATGGCATCAAGGCATCATTTTCTGGCGTGCAATGTAGTGCAATGTCATTAGCAAATATTGTAAGGGCTGCCATTCTCAACCCTAGTCGATGGAACGTTAATATTTTGAATGCTAACATGCTAGACTCCCTATACTCCCTATATTGTCAAATTCGTGCTCTACTACCATTAAATGAACTAGATCAAACAGGTTATTTAGAGATACGTAATTTTCATGTCGTCACATAGCCCTTCCAGAGACTTGACTTAATGATGCACTGAATGAATTAAATAGAATGAGGAATATTCGGTAGACAATTTCACTAAATACTAAAAACAAGAAAATAAAAATTGGTAAAAAAACTTTTAAGTTAAACGGTTTTATTTTATGTGCACTAAAAACTACAAAATAAATAAATATTTACTTACCTATCAACCTACGTAGGTGATCTCAGTCATTAATATCTCTGATGGTAGTGGTTGTCATAACATGAACCATGTCAGCGGCCGAAAGGCAGTTCATGAAAGAACACTTACACCAGGGTTTACTTGGTAGGTAAACTAAGCAGCCCACACTATAACAGGTAGGTATTTTGACCTTCTAGTTCAGAAAAATAGTTCAGAAATAAAAACGTGGGGCCCATAAACTATTTCTGTATTACTTTCTACTATACTAAGTGTAGATTGCATTGACTTATTAATATCGTCATCATCGTCATCGTCGTTTTAGCGATTTATCCCGGTCGCATCCGAAACCTCATAGCTCCGGAGTCCAGGGTCCGCTGAATCGACTTACTATAATTTGTGACTGGAGGTTTTGACCATCAATTACCAGCCGTGACGGCTTCACCAGCGAACGCCGAGCTCATGATCTACCAAAGTATAAGATATGCTCTGCCATAGGTATGATTTCAGAGGGGCCCATTAACTATTTCTGTTTTACTTTCTACTATACTAAGTGTCCATTGCAACTTTCAACTCGAAAAGTACAAATGCGAAAAAGTTGTTTTTTTTTGTATGTAGATTAAAGCTATTTAAAAACACGCATACCAGTTTAGATAAAAACGAAACGAGGACATGGTTTTGGGTTCTAGGGAATGTGGAACGCGAAGATAAGTCATGAGATTGTACCCATTGCAATATGTAGCTCTCCTTATGAAGTCTACCTAAAAGTTTTATCTACTCTTGCTAGAGTTATTCCAGCAGGTAGCGTTAGAGTAGCTACGGCTGAGGTTCTTCTCCAACCTCCGACGATTAAAATGTGGCATAACACCGTCGGATGCAGTTATTAATAGATTCGTAAACCACAAAAGAGAAAAATCGATGTTATTTTGGATTAGCCCTTCCATGTGAGGCCTAGCTGTGAGACGTCAGGTTCAGTTTAGATAATTTCAGGCGCGGATACAGGGAGGGGGGCAAGTTCATGTCATATACTTTTTAGGATAGAAAAACTTATTTAAGAGGTTAAAATATTTATGTAAATCATTTTCAGCAAACCTATCTATGCGACTAATTGAAAAGAGGAAAAGATATGTCATATTTGACTATATTTCTGAGAAAACTATTGTTTCAAAGACAGGCTTAAGGAAATTTTCCTCGATAGAAAAAAAACAAAGTTCCCTCTAAAATTTGCTTTCAGGTCGTCTTACAGACTACCTAATTAATAATTATCACAATTTGCCATTTTTACGGGAATTATTGTTTCATATTGTTAAATTAGGAGATATATTATGAATAAATTAATATTATTATTATTAAATATTTATGTATTTTTGAATCGCTGTCAATTGTTTTCGAATCGCTATCAAAGAGCTTTCCAGATTGACTGCCGGACAATACATACCTTTGTACCTTTTAATACCTACCTACTAAGGTTGCTTGTTGGTAACCTATAAATAAAGTCAAACGTCGAAAAAAATACAAATTCTTTGTCGCTGTTTGTCGATTTTCATTTTGGATTTTAAAATAAGTAGTTGCCGTTCAGAAAAGATTGAAGTAATACTAGTTTTTCATATAATTTTTAAGTTTTAATTTACATTTAGGTAAATAATTTAGGACTTTGCTTTAATAAATTTAGTTTACTCCAATCTCCAATTAACATTTTCTTTTAAATGCAACTAAATTCAATCATTTCTCAGGATTGCTTTGGCCGATTTCGAAAGGTGTTTTTTGTACCCGATCGGGGATTACTCGCGGGAAGGTAGTGTAAGGTAGGTTAAACATTATTTTTCTGTCTGCATGTTGAACTAACCAATACCAATTCGATTAATATTTAGAAAGTAAATAGATACTAAAATTTTAAAATACAAAACGGGGAAAAAAATGCGCACGGAGGAGCATGGAATTTGGCAAAGTAAAAGTTTATATGGAGAAGAAGTGCAGAAAGCTAAAATTTATTTATAATATATGTTAAAAATACATAAATTTAATAAAATAAAACGTTCATACTACTGACAGCTGTTGACAGAATGTGTTTCGAGCTGCGAATTTTATGTGATTTCAAATGTTCCCTTTTCAATAATCTGTCAATGTCAATAAAGGCAAAAAACATAATCATTTTAATCTTAGTTTCAGTATTTTTTTTTTTTAACATTCAGATTTTCGCACCTATCTTCCATTATGCCTCCACATAAAACTTACGCGAGACACAAAGAAGGAGGAATATATATTCGCGTGAAAGTCGAAATGAAAATAGGCCAATTGCAAATTTAAATAGTGTAAATAGTATTTCAAAATAATGAAATTATTTTGAGGGATACATTTAAATGTGCACTGAATGTTATTCCAAAATATTTGAATACTTTTGATAGTAGATTAATGCATTTACAATGCAGGTTTTGCAATGCAATACATTTCGAATCTGAAGTCACTTTAGGTGAAAGACTGCATTTAATTCATGTTGTCATAAGGGTAAAGCATATTGGCCCTATCATAACGAATACTTCAAATGATTGTATGATGGACTTACATCACATGAACCTTCAATAAAAAGGAGGTCAAAAAAATATTTTGAAAACATTCGTAAATACAATTCAGCATTCTGTACTTAATTGGGATTTTTTTTAACTGTTGTTAACAATAAATTTTAACATTCATAGGTATTTGTAGGAAATTAAGGCTAACAACACACGCTAATGACGTATGCATACACGCTCGCAGATGACGTAATAAAATAAAAATAAATATATATATATGCAATGGTACTCACCTCAATATAGAGGTATAAGAACTCTAATAAGGCTCAAACTTTAAAATTTAGTAAATTACAGTCGAATTTCGACCACTAGTCCTTATTAAAATGCCCTTAAAATTTTTTTTTTTTGTTTCCAACATGTAATAGGGAAATACTTATAATTGGTTAATGTTTTAACAAAAATGTTTTACTGTAATCATTGTATGTTTTAAAAAATGTTACAATTTTTTATTCTTAGTAACTTAGTAATTAAATAATAGTAAATAATAGAATTCTTAGACTTGGCTTATCATACTGAAGTTGCTCGCAGCGTGTCTCTGCGCCGACTTCAACGCTTTAGTGTCGGTTTTTTTTTTACTTACAATGAAAAGGTTATTCTAAAAATGAGGAAAATAGTTGGCCTAATTCTAAATATGCACGTGTACTCACATAGTTTGTCACTCTGACGAGGTGAGGTCAGTGAAGCCGTCTGGTGCTGAGGGCGCTCTTGGAGCGGCGGCAAGTCCTGGGGCGGAAGCAGCCAATTGCGGGCGGGCGGCCGGCGCCTCACGCTGAGGTCGGCCGCTTCGAGGGTCTCGGAGGGCTCGACCTCCGCGCCGAGGTCGCTCTCGACCTCCTCGGCGGAGGGCTGCGAAGCGGAACGCACGACCATCGCCTCGGAACGACCAAGTCTGGCGCCGCGACGCCCCGATGGCGCTTCGCACGGCGTCGGCGGTCGGCGCCGATGGGCGGCGCCTCCGCGGCCCCGCCCATCCTAGTCCCGCCCAAACAGGTCGGAAAAACATTCAATCAAATTTGTAGCTTTTCATTTCGACCGAGGATGACTCTGTTTGCTTGATCCCTTGGACAGGAATCGTTAGGGTTGAGAAGGATTTTGATTAACATTAATAAGGAAAATTATAGCATCTTATGAATCGTTCCGTAACCCACGAAAAACATTTCTATCAATTTTCATTAATTAGGCGGGGCTGCCATAAACATTTGAAGAAACCATTTTTATTTTTATTACATTTTAGTATGTTTTTTTTTGTGAGACTGGTTTAGTTGTCGATTTAGGTCAAAATCCTAAAACAGTAGTGATTTTAAATGCAACCTGTGTATGCATATTCAACTTATATTTGCGAAGTTCCAAATGCGAAAATTCTATATTATTAGACCCAAAAAAGTGTGGCCTTAAATCAAAAATTGTCCATCAGTAGTGCCTCACCGCATTTATAGCAATAGTCGAGTAATAACCACCAGCAGAGTTATACATAATGCTTTTTCGAACTTTTTCAGTCGTCAATCTCAGCAGATTCAAGTTCAACGGCGCCTTCTTAAGGACGGTGTAACAACTGCTATCAGAAAGGGCCGAGGAATAAAAGCTTCTGACCTTGGCATCCCAGGACCCCGAAAGCCGTTTATGTAAATTAACACCTAGCAACCGAAAACAAGGATCTTCACCTTTGGCTATCTTCGTACATTTCGAACCGTCGGCAGGCTGTTGAAATCGGGGGGTATGCATCTGACTTTATTGTTATTCCTTCTAGCGTCCCTCAAGGGACGCACCTTGGCCCTACTGTTTATTTATTTATTTATTTATTTAATCACGGAAAAACAACAGATACAAGAGATGAGAAGAAAACTTATAAAAACTTATGATATAGGTTAGTCTTGTATCCTTACAAGTTTTTCACATATAGAGTGATTTATTTCATGTCTAATGTTAGTTATATGAGTTTACTGACAATAAGATAATTGTTAAGTGTATGCAGTTGCAAGCATAACTACACAGTACTACTTTATAAATAAGTACACAAAAATAAATTAAAAATAGTGGCAAAAATAAAAGTAGAAATAGTGTGGCAAGCAAAGTGGCTAAGGAGGTGAATTGAAATTAATGATGAAGAGAGCCGATATTAGATATAAGATATTCAGGATGCTGTATTTTGAAGAGACTTTAGAGAAGTGAATACAAAATTCTTAAAAACTATGGCCTTCGAGAAAACATCCACCTCTAGGAACAATTTGTTGAATGTTTGACATAGTCTGTAAAGCGGTGCTCTAAAACCTGCGTTGGACCTGTTATATGGCGTTATAGGCTCAAAGACTAATTGTCGACGGGAGAGTCTCGGTGGTACATGGAAGTTAATTTGTTCAAGTAATTGAGGACAGTCGAAGTAATTATTACATATTTTGAACAGTACAGTCATGTCTAACATTATGCGTCGATTCTTTAGACTTAAATAGTCATGTTTTTTCAGCAAATTAGTGTATCCTAAAGGTTGTTCACGGATTCTATACTGTAATGTTTTGAAAAACTTTTTCTGAACCATTTCTATGTTATCGGAGTACTTTTCATAAAAAGGATTCCATATAATGCAAGCATATTCTAATTGGGATCTTACGAGAGAATTGTACAATAATACATATGATTCTGACTGTTTGAATTTTTTTGATATACGTAGTATAAATCCTAACATTTTATTTGCTTTGTTTACAATGTTTTCAATATGAGTATTAAGATGAAGTTTAGAATCGAGTTGAACACCAAGGTCACGAATGCTATCTTCTGTGTTGAGTGGTATACCATTAATATTGTAAATGTGCCTAAAAACGTTTTTATTTTTAGTAAACGTAATGTGCTTACATTTATTCACGTTGAGGAAAAGTTTATTAACTTCACAATAGGCCCCTAGTCTGTCAAGATCCTCTTGCAGGCGCAAGCAGTCTTGTAGGCCGTTAACTGCGACATATATTTTTAGCTCATCGGCATACAATAGAAAAAAACAATTTTTGAAACATGCTATTATGTCGTTAATGTACAAAATGAATAGTAGTGGTCCAAGAATCGACCCTTGAGGCACCCCTGATGTAATATGGACAGTGTGAGATTTGTGACCGTTCATTATAACTACCTGACTTCTGTTGGTTACATAGGACATCAACCATCTTAGTAGATTACCTCTGATACCATTATAATAAAGTTTAGAAAGAAGTATTTTATGGTCCACTTTATCAAATGCTTTTTTGAAATCTGTATACACAGAATCAACTTGTAAGCGCGAGTCCATTGATTTAAAGAGGAAATTGGAGTATAATAAGAGGTTGGAGGTGGTGGATCGACCTGGCACAAACCCATGCTGCTCTGAGATAATATTAGACTTTAGGCTTGAAATTAAGCGACTGTGTACTAGCTTTTCAAACATTTTAGGTATTGCTGAAAGTATGGATATTGGTCTATAGTTCTCAACATTGCTGGGGTTGTCAGACTTGTGGATTGGAGTAACGTGCGCTACTTTCCAACGATCCGGAAAGGTACCCTCTGAGAGACAGCGGTTGAATATTAATGTAAGGGGGTATGACAAAGTTTTAGCAGTGCTTTTAAGAAATAGTGGTGAAATTTTGTCAGGGCCGGGACTTTTATTGGTATCTAATGAGAGAAAGACATTTCGAACTTCAGTTTCTTTTAATACTATTGTACTTATCACCGAAGAGGTGGGGTTTTCGTCTTGATATAATAGTGAGTGACTGTCATCGCAGTTATTGAGAGTAGGTTTTTCAAACACCGAGCTAAAGTAGTTCGAGAACATGTTACTAATGGTACTAGGTTCTTTGGATGAGCTGTTTTGCCAGTGCATTGTAGCAGGATAGTCAGATTTTTTTTTGAAGCTCTTTACATATCTCCAAAAGGCCTCAATGTTTGAAGTTAGATTTTTTTCGGTAGTGGCGACAAAAGCGCGCTGATGCTCTAAGAGTGCCTTTTTGAACCTGAGTCTTAATAAGGAGAAGATATCATAGTCCGATTGATTGCCGTATAGTTTCCACTTCTTCCAAGCTTTGAGTTTGTCTTTCGAGATCTTACTCAGTTTGTGGGACCACCAAACAGGGTATTTGTCGCTCTTTTTAACTTTCATAGGTACACAATGTTCTATAGCAGACTCCACGAGGTCATAGAAAGTATCAGTGGCATGCGAACTCGGCAAACCTGAGAGCTGAGCGTCCCAGTCAATATTTTTAAATATGTCATTTAATGTGTTGTAGTCGGCTTTTCTGAAGTCTAATACTCTTAAGAGGTTTTTCCTGAATTTGGGTTCTATGGCTAGTGATAAGTTGATTTCAAGCGAAGGATGGTTACGGTCTTCAGGATCAACCAACGGGTTAAGCGAACGCACTACTTTACACGGGATATCTGTACAAACTAGGTCGAGTATACGATTTTTATAATTTGCAATATTATTGCATTGAAGTGTTGGTAAAAGATAGCATTTGCTGAAAAGCACGCGCTATTGGGGTCATAACCTGTGCTCTGTTGTCAGACCAGTCTATAGTGGGAATGTTATAGTCTCCGATTAAAAGTAAGTGCGAGTGAGGGTAATCTGTGTATACTTTAGTTAATACTGCTATTTGAGATTCGTACATTGAAAGCGGGGAAAGAGGGGGAATATAGGATGCACAGATTAATAGGCTTTCTGATTTTTTGGTTGGTATTTTTACTGATACGAAGATATCCTCAACCGAACTACTTTCCCATTGGGCCTTTCTTGAAATTATATATTTTGTTAAGATCGCAACAATCACACCTCCGCCACTTTGCTTGCGACTAGTGAGAGAATCCCGGTCTCGTCTGAATACAGTGTACCTGGCATCTATCGCTTCGACATTATAAATATTTGAGTTAAAATTAGTTTCTGTAAGAACAATGATATCGTAGTTGTTACTTAATATATTAATGTAAAGATCGTCCAGTTTTGTTTTAAGTCCATTACAATTTTGATAGAAAATGTTTAAACCATTAGGGCCCATATTCAAAGAAAGAATTAAATGAAATGTAGTACGTATTTGAGGTTATATAGGCAATACAGTTATATTTAGGTCGGGACCTTAAGACGTTAAATACAATTTCGTAATTTAGTAATTGGGTAATAGTAAAAAAACAGAAGTATAACAGACACCAGCGACGATCCAGAATAATTGTGAAACAAACATTTTTTGATATACCTAAATCTAAGCAGTTCCCAGTAACTTCGACATTGCAGATAAAATTATAAATTAACAATAATTCGTGAGGTGCTGAATATATTTCTTTTGTATAAGAAACAGCAACATTAGAACTGTACTGAATATAAACATAATTGACATAGTACACATACAAAATGATGAATGACATATAGGTAGTACTGATAGGTTTTTGACAATCAGCTGAACTCGTATTGTGCTTAATTATGAAACGATAAGAACTCTTATTCGGTATACACAAAATGCAACTTTCTGACACTAAAAAACTGAGAAGGGTAATTGAAACTACCGGAATGCTAGAAAAAATGACTAAAATCAAGTGTAAAGTAGGACTTCTTAATGTATTTCTTTGACCACCTGATACTACTAATGATACTTCGAATACGAATACTGAATTGAGAGTTGCAGCATCAGGCACATATAAGCAAAGCAGAAAACTATTATCATAAAGGAAAAAAATAAGTATAGTAACCATTTTCAAATACACATCGTAAATACCATTACCAACAGTGATTAAAGAGAATGTGGCGGTAAATGTTAAAAACGTGTGTGTAGAGGTTAAAAATAGGGCCGAACTCAGGGATTTTGTTGCGGAGACGTTTCTGCAGGTAGAATTTTTTGAAGGTCGCGGTCGCCTCGTATCGTAAAAACCGACGACGAGTCTTCTTTACGCATGTGGACGGTCGCGTTTTTTATCCAGACATATTTGTACTTCAGTTTTTGGGCTAAATCACGCGCATTCTTATAGAGAATTTTGTTTTTCACAGTAAGATGCTCAGCCAGGTAGATGCGTTGGACAATTCCTGTCAGCCCAATATTTTCCGTTGTAAGCCCCTTTTTGCGCTTTGCTGCCAGAAGTAGAGCATCACGTTTTAATTTGGAGCCCAATTTTAGAATAATGTTTTTGGGCCGTGGGCCACGCAGTTCTCCGTGCGCCACGCGATGAACTTCCTCTATGTCTGACTCGGCAAGTGGATAGCCGACGTAACTGCCGATGCTCATGACGATAGCACGAAGGTTTTCAGAGGTCTTCTGTGGCACGTTTTGTATTTCTATGTTGTAACGCCGGGCTTGCTGCTCCATACTGTCAATACGGGATGTTGCACGAGTTAGTTCCATCTTTACTTCGTTGTACTCTAGCAGACGGTTTTCGTGAACTTGCCACTTTTTCGTGAGGATGTTGATTTGTTCGTCATGATCTGCAATTTTTTTTTTTTTAATATATATATCAACGATATTGGAATATGAAAATTCGAGATCTCGGCGTGCTTTTGGATAAAAAATTTACATTCGACAGGCATATAGACGAGACTGCAATGAAGTCATATGGTACGCTGCGTTTCTATCACGTTTTTGCAAACCTTTCAAGAATGTCGGTACTCTGAAAATGATGTGACTTGCGGGCGTTAGAAGCATTCTTGAATTCTCTTCCCCAATTTGGTCTCCCTCCTTTGCTATTCACAGGCCAGATTAGGTGTAAATTCAAATGGTTTATTCCATAAACACAAGATAACGCATTAGGTACAATAATCGTTTGAGGTTGGTATAGCATATAGGTGTGGTTTATGAAACAAATTAATTATAGAAATCACGAGGTTCTTGATTATGAGGAAGTTTTATCATTTTAAATAAATAAATAAAATGGTGTCACTTGAAAACAGACGGACGATTAGTGATGTGACTTCTTTGTATAATATCGTGCGCTCAAGTCAATTCCCCATTTTTGCTAAGTGAGATCTCTTTTCGTCTCTCATGCATTCCTTACCTGTAACAATTGCTCAAATCTAATGCTGTGCTCAATAAAATTCAGGATACTTTAATAAATCATTGATGTATCATTTCAACAATTTCAAATCATTCAAATACTGCCATAACCAATTTATTAAGTCTGTCTATAATATTGTTTGGAACTTTTATCCGCCATCTTTTCTTTTCGAAATCATTAAATACCTCTATTACTTTGCGATGTGCGCGCGGCACTCATCCTCACATAACACTCCACTCTCTTACCTACACACTCTCTTCTCTTCACGCGCTCACATATCTCATAATTATTCGCGCATCTCTTTAAATGTATAACAATTACACTATAATAATCTGTTCATCTTTGAATTATACTTGTTGGCCATATGTTATATAAAATATTAACTATACTTATACATGTTCAATTTCGCTGTTTATATATCTTTTAATAAATAAATAAATATCTATTATTATCTTTTAATAGCGATAAATCGCCTGAAAAGATAAATACCTTTGAACCCCCTCTCCCCTTTTTTTTAATACCTTTGACAATATTTATTTTTTTTTGAATTTTTTGTTAAAGTGCTGGATAGCATTTATGTATATATTTATATGTATATGAATATGTGTATATATGTATATACTAGAGCACCTCCAAATAAAATAGTGCCTCGAATATTTATCACTTCGATACAGGCATTACGCCTAGTGAAGTGATTATAATCCAATATGCCTGAACCTCTTTTCTATAGCTAATTATATTTATAAGCATTAAGGTGCCTTCGAGGACGACTCGAAGTAACGACACATTCCTTATGTCAACTTCCTCTAATAATATAAGCGATACAAAACCTGTCGTTCTTTTAATAAATATGCTAATGACTGTGATATTTTTCATGACACATTTGCTTCAGTTAAAAGTCACTTGATTGCAATGTTCAAAGCCTAATAATTGTATAATCTCCAAGAAAAATAATAATTATCATTATGAAATTACTTCATCATTTACTTCAGATAAATAAACTTTTTGTATATTACTACAATATTAGAACAAAAATATTATATAATTCATATTTCATATTTAATAAATATGTAGACAATTTTATAATATATTATAAGTATTTTTTTTCTTTATATTTTAATGTATATATATATATATATATTATATATATAAATTATTATTATTATTTTATATTAATTTATATCTCTTAAATGGCACCTACTTGTTATTATCTTAATTCTTTTTCTCTCTCTCTCTCTCTCAAATTCTAATGTTATAATTAAAATCAAATGTATCAAATTTTGTATGTATTATAACTAACTTAAGATTATACACTTGCATGTTTTGTAAACATGAAATTAGAGAGTATCGAGTGTTGGCAACATGTGTATAAAACATGTAAGAATGTGTACGATTACTCTCTGTATGTTTACTTTATAAAAATAAATAAATAAATAAATACCTTGAAATTTATATTTCGAAAAAAAAAAGAATTATGTACTTATGAACTATGAACTTATGTACTTAGAATTATAAACTTTGTGCATACTGTATTGCACTACTATGGATAAATAAATAAAATAAAAATAAATAAATTTGCTTCGCGAGAAACCTTAATAAAATCAAGTTTACCTTTGGGCTCAGTAATTCCCAGATATTTTTGGAATTGTGTTGGCTAGTAAGCTGACTAAACATGTTGACTATGTTATTGCAAAAGCGTTTAAACTTTTAGGATTCATTTTACGAATCTGCAGGAAGTTTAAATCGGGAATCGCTCTAAAGACCTCGTTCTTTTCTTATGAGCGTAGTGCCCTAAAATATGGCTCCCAAATTTGGAATCCTAAGTACGTGACACATGTACCTAAAATTGAAGCGGTTCAACACAAATTCCTTAAACACATGGATCGAAAGTCCTCCATGCACTTTGCAAATAGACCCGAATCATCTTTATTTCATAAAGTTGAGTCCTTAGCTGAAAGAACGTCTAAAGCTGATGCTGTATATGCATACAAAATAATCTCAGGTGCAGTTAACTGTAGTTCTCTGCTTGAGCGAATGCGTCTCAGGGTACCTTCACGTGTGACAAGATCAAACGTTTCGTTAAACATCCCACGTCGTAGAACCAATTATGGGTAAAACGAACCCATCCATAGAATGTGTTCTACCTTAAATTCAAAATACCCAGATATTGATTTATTCGATGTTAATTTAGTGGCGTTCAAAAGACTTTCCTCTCCCTCCCCTTCTTCTCATCTCTTCATCTTGCATTTAAGCACTAATTGTATACTCACTCGGTGGAAATATTTAATTGGTTTTATTTTATACTTATAAGTTGGTACCATTGTTTTCATCAATTTTTTTTATGTACCACCATATTAATTCCCAAATAAAGATAAATAAATAAATGAAATGATAAGAAGGTTTAATGATATGTTAACATTTATAATTAAATTCAAAAATAACAATAAATTAGTTTTTGGGATACAAAGGATCACAGAGCTAGTGATTATTTATAGAAAAAAATAACACTTTTATGTATTAAAGGTTCGACGATTTTTAACGTCTTTTGAACGAACATAAGCGCGTTGCAGAAGATAGGTAATAAAAAAAATAATTATATGATTCCAATGAACGAGGACAAAAGGGAAAGGTCAGCTTTCGCTCTCGGTGTGGAGGCCAAAGCCGAGTGCGAACTTGTTGTTCACGTGGTTGAGGAGGGCGGAGAAGGACAGGGTGACGCGCGGCCCGCCCTCGGCGTGCAGGGCGCTGTGCTCGAGGGCGCAGCCCACGCGGCCATAGGAGTCCAGACGCCGTCCGCCCAGCGCCAGCAGAGCGCCGTCGTCGCGCCGCGGGGCGCCGTCTCGAAATGCGCGGCCAGCCGCAGCTGCGGGCTCACCTGCGCCCAGTGCCTCAGCTCATAACCTCGCGAGCCCGCGCAGCCCGACCAGCCGCCGCTGCGGTCAGTCGCGTCCCAGCGACCCGCCACGCTGGCCGCCGTTCCAGACTCGCCGTCCGACGCCACTTCGCCCCCGATGATCAACCGGGGCGATAATGCCTTCGAAATCTGCAACATTTTAGGGAGATTTTATTAGAAAAGTGAACTGCTGTTGGGGAAAAGCCGGGCACGAGGCACTTGCGACACATTTACTGTCGAGCATAACCGAATTACATTAGCAAGTTTAATTTGTTAGCTAAAAACCGCGTAAATGCAATAAATAATACAATAAATGCGTATTATGTGTACAAAATAATTCCAGTTAAAATGAGTCAAATCTTTAAATATGCAATATGTGGCGAGAATCTTAGCAAAGGGTCTGAAAAAGGAGGAGGTCCAAATGTGGCTTAAACTTTTTGTTATTCAATATATCGAATTTATTTAAATGTTATATTATTTCTTAGGTAAGGGCATAAAGCATATCTAAAGTAAACTTTTTTGATAGCACCAACCCTTGATTCTAGGGGTGGGAAAGTGAGGTTTTAAAATTCAAAAAATTATTGTAAGCGACAATAACTTTTCAAGCGCGTACAATAATACATATAATATTTATTTATTTATTTATTTATTACCACAAACATAACGCCCACCGCCAGAAACGTTGTGTATCAACTTCTATGTAAGTTTTATTTTGCTGAAACTACAACTCTATTAAGCATTAAAATTAGTAATCGTAGATTATCGTGTAATAAGCTACTTTCCGCGAGAACTCACGGCAGGGATTTCGATGCTTGCTTTAATGTAAAAGTTTTGAAGTCTTTGCCAGAAGATGCCCGCGAAATTGATTTAAAGACATGGGAACTCTCTCACATTTGGGTCTTGGGCGCTTGCAGATCTGTAGGTCTAAATAGACAAAATTAAACTAACTTAACAGCATTTAACGCATGATGCTTGATATATTCTTTTAAGAAATTAGTTTAATTTCGTTAATTAGTTTAATTATTTTGTTGCCAATGTTTGATTACATTGGTTCATTTTTTTTACTCTCTAGGTATAGTAGTATCATGAGTAGTATTAAATGAACATATTTGTAAGGCATGTATTCAGAAAAGATTAAATAAATATTATTATTATCATTTGCTCAGGTCATACTCTCTTAAATTCACTATCATTCATTTATCTATTTTTTATAAATAATTGTATTACTAAAAATCCCATTAAAACTTTTAACCATTTTTTTCAATTTCAATGCTGTCCCTGTTACTTATTTAAGCTGCAAATCTACTGGTCATTTACGGCTATGTGTAGATATAAACTACGAATGCTTATTATTATCTGTTTCCGAAAATGACTTCGTTTATTTACTACCAAAATGGCGGAGGCCTGAGGACAAAAACTGATTTCTTCTACCAAAAGGTTTTATGCAGTAACTTCGATGTAATAGCAATTTGTGAAAGTTGGCTTCTTGATAAATCCTCATCGGAGCTCTTTGATGCCACGTCCACTGCGTTTAGATGCCATCGAGATTAAGTTTCAACTGGTCCTCTTTATCAAATCTGAACTTTCATTTGCGAAATTAGGTCGTTCGAAAAATAAAGATGAAGTTTTATGGGTATCTATTTCAGGATTAACCAGGAGTCAACCTAAAACTCGTCTAAATATTTTTTGTGCTTACTTCCCAGGCAATGATTTCATAGTGATCGCATTGAAAGGTTTTCCGATCACTTACAGTTAATTTTAGAATTACCTGATAATAATCCCAGATTTTTTTTTATTTTAATCTCCCAGAAAAGAAAACTGCCTGTCTTTATTGCCTTTTCAGCAAACTACTAACCGATCTGAATCAATTTAATGCAGAGGTACTATTTGGGGAAATATTTTAGATCTCATCTTAAATAATTTAGATGTTGAAGTCAGCCGTTACTCTGATCCATTTGTTAAAGAAGATTTAGCTCATAAAACTTTTTCAATATTGCTTAAATTTGATATTATGTCGAACTTGTCCCAAACTCCCAAGAAAGTTTTTCTTTTTCACAAAGCCAATTATGTGGCGATTAATTAATTGCTCAGCATGGCTTCTTTAATGTCTCTATTGTCAGCAATTTAGCTTAATTCACCAAGTTCATTACTTCCTCCGTAGACCGAAAATGTCAAGTAAATAGATGCTATCTATACCGACTGCAGTAAAGCTTTCGATAAAGTTAAGAATCCTGATAAAAAAATACTGAAAATCGCCATTCATGGTGATCTACTATATTAGTACTATATTAGGAGTCAGTAATGGAGTATGGAGTATTTATATTTCATAGGGATTTTTTTTGTTAGCTATTTGAAAACTTGTTGAACAAAAGTTGTTTGTTTCATGCATAGAATCACTCCTTAGAAGGATGCTGCTGACTTTAAGTTCACCCTGTATAAATAAGTAAATATGATAATTAGACCTGTAATACTGCGACTTTTGGTGCGGCGAGAGTCAGCGTAATGACGTTTCGGGCCGACTGCCACTCGCCCGTCACCTCCGCGGCCCGCAGCATCACCTCCCAGGGCCTGGCTGTCAACTGTGTCCGCAAAGCCAGGCGCACGCGCTCCCTGACCCGCACGCGGCTGTCCACGTTCAAATTTCCCTGAAGGCAAACTGCATTCGTCACTTGACTCGATTCAAATTTATTCATTAAAATCAATGTAGGTATACGATTTGGGAATTAAAAAAAACTTAGTTTACAATAGTTTTCAGTTCTAACGTTTCTGTTCAGGAATATTTTTAATGCAAGCAGATAGATAGTTCATCTTAGGACATAGTGATGATACTGACATGCCACTAAATGCGAATTTAGATGAGCTATGTGATGATCTGATTTTAGATAGAATTAATTTTCATAGATTTCATAATGTATTACTGTAATGGAAACCATGCAGTGCAGGATTATATATAGGTACTCTTCACCCTATTTTTTAGAGCGTCTTTTTGAAAAACAAAGCGCTATTGTACCTAGGTTTGCATTACCTATAATCGGTATTACCGGTAATTATGACTACCGAAATTACAAATAAATTTTGACAGTGAATTTATCACCGGTAAATACCGGTAATTTTTAAAATGATTTCATTATTATTTCGTAATAGAAATGGAACGCTGTAAGTATATCATTTCTTTTACTATAAACACGGAGATTCCTCTGTGTTGCTACCTATATCTCAAATAGCTTAGGGCTTTATCAAGTCTAAGTTTGGCCCTGGTACGATGTCATGACTTTCGGAAAATGTTGACATATCTTCGCGTTTCACATCCCTTAAAACCCCAAAACCACCCTCAGTTAATAAGGTTATATAACTGCCGTAATATTACATCAATCACTTTTAAATTAATATATAAAATTTAAGGGTACAAAATCTCAGTCAAGTTCGTTCGTTAATGAGCAAAATCAGACCAGGGGGCGGAAATGAGGGAGCTTTTTTTCGAAAAGGTGATTTTTTCTATTTAATGGGTATTTGGGTCCCCTTAAATTACCGCCTGGTCCCCCCCCCCTAGATCTGGTACTTCCTTCACACTTGCAATTTCGTTTTAATTTTTTTATAGGTTTCCCTTCACTTAATATTCCTAACTTACAACTCCGTCTTTCATATATACCTTATTATAGTGCAATTACTTTTAATCGGTAATTTGGTAATTTTCTGTGTTTAACTTATATATTTAT
The DNA here is from genome assembly GCA_020383195.1 of Neomicropteryx cornuta. NCBI lineage: Eukaryota > Metazoa > Arthropoda > Insecta > Lepidoptera > Micropterigidae > Neomicropteryx > Neomicropteryx cornuta. Next base: position 236,677 of record JAHKQU010000014.1, read on the forward strand.
ATACGGTGTTTGTAATTCAAATAAATAAATCTTACGTCCGGATCAACATCCCACGCAATTGACTTGATCCAGTCGTCCGCGGAAGAGCCGCCCCTCCTGAAGCCGGCGCGATATCCGCCCGGGCAGACGCTGCTCAGCCTGACCATATGCTCGAAGAACCAGCGGCCGCAGAAGGGGCGCCCCACGGTGATCATGGCGCCCTCGAACAAATGCGGCACGCAGCACTGCGACTCCGAGTGCAGATCCCGAAACGCCGGGGGCGGGGGCGGGGGCGCAGCGCCCGCCGAGCCTCCCGCGTCCAAGGACGAGTCTGCGCCTGAACAAATCATGCGGTCGTTTAAAGGTGAACTTTCCATAGAACAAACATAATATCGAAATCCCGTAATACTCAGAGACATTGGTTTCTTTAACAAGTTTCCCCGTGCACACATTATAATTAAAGTAAAAACAAATTAAACTACCAAAAGAAAAACAAACAAACAATAACATGAAACATACTATGCTAAAAAAATTAAAACAATGCCTCCAAGCAAACATTAACAAATAAATAATTCAGGCGGTTAGCGTGTCTACCGACGTATGCAACTATAGTCCGACTGGGAGAGCAGTCAAACTATTCAATTCTATTTCCGTGGAGATTGATAGTTTTGTCTGTTCGCCCAATCGGATTAAAAATCTACTTTCTATTGCACTTTTGTGAGATCAAAGTGAATTATTTATTTGTTATTGTTTGTCTGGAGGCATTATTTTTAGTTTCATTACTTTGTATTTTTCCTGATGAGTTCTAGTTATTTTTTGTTTTTGATTTATAAAGTTGTTTTTTTTTACTAGGTTTTTTTTAATTTGTATTGTAATGTGTACATGTACCCTGTTTGATAAATAGATAAATAAATAAAATGAACCATATGCTTATATTTTTTATTTACAACCTATTTGCCCCCTAGACAAGTACTCGAAAGAAGCACTGAATCTATGTGAAAACAGTTCAGCCTACTGTGTTAATATGGATTGACAAATAAAAATAAAATTGAAAAGAGACGAAATGGAAACCTAAAAAAAAGGAAAAAGTAACAGTTATATTTAAAATTAACTGTTAATGCAATGAAAGAGAGTAAAAGTCAGTAAACTTCTTTTACTGAAAGAAATCTACTGACCAAACATAGCAAAGAAAATACCAGTAGGTATTTAAAATTTAGGTTTTACCTGGAACTGGGAAATATAAAACTAACTCGAGCTAGGGCCATCCAGACGAGACAAATGCATCGTTTAACTATCAAATCTTGTGATATGACTTTACGAAATAATATAAAAATTGAGTTAAATTATTTTAAGCTTTTTTGGTCGTACATATGACTTTTACAGAACATTAGCTGCTGTGTGGGATAAAGATATCACTTTTTTTTAATCTCACTTCCCACATTCCCAGATACGAGGAGAAATAATAATATTAATCATTTTTATTATTTATTCTATTCGTTAGTACATACCTTATGATATTTTAGATTTCATTATACCTATTAAATCAGTTGTACTAGTTTACAATTTTACATAGTATATTTTATCAGGTTCATTTGAGCAATCTACCTTCATTATAGTGTACTCAAACCGTTAGTTGCCAGGCTAGAGTACTGCGCCATTGGACTGGGAAAACCCGTTGGCAATTTAGCAACAGAAGCGTGTATACTAAGTTGTTGTAATGTTGGCGCATTACCGATTTAGAAAAACGTGTATTGTTAGAAAAGTAATAGTATAATACTCGCATACCTATTTAATTTTATTATTATATAATCGTATTTCGTGTAAAAATAAATCAAATATACATAAAATAATAAAATATAATAATAAATAATCAGTCGATAAAAGTGTAAATCAAGTAAAACTAATAATGAGAATATACCAAATGCCATTATATTGGCTTAATTGGTCTTTGAATGTAAAAGTATGTTTTCCTATTGTTCGAGATTAAAGCATTTTTATGTAAAAATAAAACAATTTAAGGTTCTAAGGTAACACACAAAGAGGAAAAGACGGCTCAACGGGAAAAAGATGATTCTAGGTCTAAATATTTCTCAATATTAATTGTAAATAGTCTTTCTGACCCACGCGTTCAGCCTTTTGCCAGTATAGTATACTATGGTATCGAGGTAATGGTATGTCGATGGTTAAATAAATAAAACGATTGCACAAACCAGCGACTGGTCGGTCAGCATTGCCATCAGCCGGGCGGGTCGAGGGCTTAGAAGTGTCGGAGCCAGCAGAGCGCGCCTCTCCTCCCGGCCTCTCTTCGTTTTGAGGCCTTCCGGGGCTGGAAGGCCCGGTAGCCTCTACCCTCTCCCCGGCCCCTGCCTCGTCGAGAAATCCCTGCGGCTTCACAGGGCACGGCATTCTCCCACCCACCTTGCCCTCTTTTGCCCACAAAGTTCCCATGTTGACACTTTTTGAAATAAATCAATTAACAACTCACAAAACTATATTAAAAAGAAAATCTTAGAACTCGCGTAATCTAAAATATATCTCCTGCAAAGAAAATAACTGACAACTAGCAAACGCGAATGAAAACAAGCGAAGCTGACGAAAACAAGATTTTGTTGACTATTTTGAATTTGGACCTTTTTGGACGTTTTATGGCTTTGAAATGTTTATAGTTTATAGTATATGTTTCATCTAACTTAATAATAATATTGGTTAATAAATCTGAACTCGCATGAAATTATATTATTTTTTATTATTTACTAGCTGATACTATATATTATATTTTAATCTTAAATACAGGTTATTATATTTGAAAAAAAATCCATCTGTAAAATTCAAAAAGAAAATCAATACACTGTTAGACTTTCGTATAATGTATAGTTACAGCGAACGCTTATTATAATTACGCCAAAAACCTACGTAAAAGTAATAACAATATTCCTCGGGAAATGTCACATAATGGGTTAATTTTTGATAATGGCTCTAGCACAAGTGAGGCCATTTTTAAAATACTTTCAACCTGTGCATCGACACTAATAATGAGGTTAAAGTCCTCAACCCTACCGGGAAGTGCAGGTATGACTTCTTCTGAGATCGGTAACATAGAAGTAACCGCCCCCGTGGTATTTAAGTACTTAAAAGCTTTAGATGTAAATAGTAGTATTAGGGAATTATATTATTGTATCGCTGTTTTGTACTTTCATAAATAAATAAATAATGTAGAAATAATCTAAATACGGTATTTAAGAAATACATTTTATTATATTTTACTGACAGTATTGACATATGGAAAATTAAATGTTAAAGGAAAAATTAATACGAACGCACAGATAGTTGCATCGCTTGATGTAATTAATGCACGCTGGTTTAAATACAGCGCTGTATTTTATGAAAGCTTTTCACTCTCACCTATCTATCTGTGCGATTATGCAATACGGTCAATCTTTCATTAAAGTAGTAAAAAAATGATTTAAAAATTAAACAATAATTATGAAAAACGGTGAAAATATAACGAATATGACGTTTAATAAATGAGAAGTGAATGGTTTAATGGATATTTACAAGAATAACTTACGTTCAACGTAGGATATATGAAAATGAATCGCTAAAAATAAAAAGAAAAGTGTAAAATATTTGCACATTACGTGCAAATCGTTTAGATGTAGTAAAATTGTATAATATATTGCTTAAATAAAGTATTTAGATGATTTCTTACACCGTACGCCGTTACGGCGTTTCTTACGCCGTTACGACGTACGCCGTTAGTTTAAAGTTTTCAATCTGTAAAAATATTCAAAAGAATTCAAATTTTCCAAATGTCAATACTGTCAGACTTTTATATAAGTAATGTAAATTAACTGCGATCGCCTATTATAACGTCAGGAAACATCTATACTTAGACAATCATTTTTGTCTGCATAACTTAGTTTTATCTCTTTTTTAATCCCCGGATTCGCTTTCTGCTCTCTATCCATTATCCATTGGTTATCATTACTGAAATATTATGATTACTCTAAATTTCATTCAGTTTGTTAAATTTAATTTAAATTTTGTTAAGTTTGTAATCTAAAGTTGGTGGATATTGGAATCGGTTTGCCATATACGCATTACAAAATGCTGCAGTTCTATACTAAAGAATAAATAAATTAAAATAAATAAATATATTACGTAATAAAACGATGCTTTACAAAATAGAGAAATTTAACGGGAATTTGTATGAAAATATAATATAATTTATTGATTGAAATAAAAATATATCGTTTTATTATAACATCCTTGCAATTTATAAGATAAATCTCCTATACCTCCATTAACCTCTACTAGTTCGTCTTCTGAAAAATGAATTAATTATACCGTCGATCAAACTAAATTGTGTCGAGCTAAACTAAAGAGTTGATCAGACGAAACGAAGTATTCGTTTGTGGTTCGCCATCACAAATGAAATTGGTATAAAAAAAACAGTTTCGTGGGGGGAGGAGGGTGAATCGGTGAAAGGGAAGAACAGGCCCTGTCCTCGTTAAACTGTTGTATATTTAACAAATTAGTTAGAAGGAATCAGACGTGCGCGAGGGGAACTAGGGCTGGTTGAGGGGGTGGAGGGAGGGGTGACATTTTCGCCCTTTCGAATGTGTTGTTAAACTAACCGTAATTAATTCTATTTAACGTTCGTCTTAATCCAATTACTACGGTCCTTTGTTAAGATAAACTGAATTATTTTTAAAACTAATGTAAATAGGTTCGTATATTATTGTCGTTTTAAATTCTATGTAATACTTAATTTATTATAACATTAACTTTAATTATCATATTGACGACCATTAACGACGCATTAACGAGGTTGTCAAGATTCGGGACCCAGGTTTGATCCGAGACAGTCAGGAACATGTTGTTCAAAATGCTTTTGTGAAATTTCATCTATTAGTAAGTACTATAAATTTGTTTGACTTTAATGGTACTTATGAATCGGTCACCCTCCAATATACCATTTTAAGAGCATCACTCTATAAACAAAATTTAACTCCTTCGCATTTCGTACGTTTCGAGTTGAAAGTTACTTTTGACAGACGGATAAACAGGAACGGACGGACAGATGGCCAAATTACGGGATAGTAGCTTTTTAAACATGAATGGAACTTCAGCTGTGGTAGGTGCTACATGTCATTGTAAACCTTGTCTCTGCGCCGATCTGTTTCTTTATTCTTTACTAAGAATAAAAGGATTGTTGTACCTAATACGGCGGTTCACCGTACGGCAAAATCTCATCGTGTGAAAGTAGTCTAAGAGGTCGGGAAGATTTGGTAACTATATGAAAATCCATGACTACCTAACACTTCTACCGAATGCAGGCAGAACTACATTAGTCATTAGGTAACTTGCCCTCTGCAGGTACAAATAGCAAATCAGCCGTATCGCTTATCTTCCCGGCCTCTTAGACTGATTTATGAAGCATGGCGTTGGGATTTTTAAGTCATTTTTATACCTACCTATCTGTCGATTTTGGGAATATCTAGAAAAAAAACATCGAATTTTCACACAGCCACTTGAATTTTTCATACTGTCAACATCAGAGTACACACTCGCGTGAAGTGTGCGCGCGTCGAAGGTGTTGGTCAGTGTTGCCAAAGCCACCACTTTTCCGCTTTTTCCCCGCTTTCCACTTTAGATCAACACGGAATATTCTTATTCCACTCACACATTTTTGTTAGTTTAGTAGTAATGTGGCTAAATCCACAATCTACGCATCGACTTCAATTCCAAGTCACAAATTAATGTAAAAATGTATAAAATTGATTGATTTTCTGTAAAATTTATATTGAAGGAAGGATTTCAACAACATCGACATTTGAATCTTTTTGTTGATTTGTAAATACCAAACCCCCCCCCCCCCCCTCCCCGAGGGTATGAAATATCGCATTTTTTCCAAAATCCGCGTTTTTCAAGAACTGGTACCCCATTTTCTGTTTCCATCTAGCAACAGTGTTGCAACTAGTGTTGGTTGAGTTGTGTTTGGGTGGAAAGGGAAGTGCTGCCATCTTACCTATTTATGTCACTTCGATAGAGCGGTCAATAGCATATTGTAATGAAACATTGGCAGTTCGAAAGAAGTCCAAATATCATATTCGAATGTCAAAAATATGACAACACGGCTGTTGTAATGTTTTACTCATTACTGGTCAGTTAGAATTAATTTAAACTCATATCTGAGCGCAAATAGAATCATATCAAAAATGTTCAGTGGCACATTATAATTATTATAAATTGAAATATAATGTGTGTATTTATTTCTTCATTTATTGTCATCACCGTTCGATACCGTACGATAGAACACACGCCAATATTTACCGTCCTAATTCTTTAACAAAAAGTTGTGAAAAATATATTATATAAAAAATATAGGTGTTTACTAGTCTAAACTTTACGCTCGTTCTATTGTTGTTATTTGTTTGTTTCTGTGGTTTGAGTGTAGTGTTAAGTGCATAGTGCATTTTTTTGTGTAACTGCTAAGTGGGTGACTGGCAGGAATAGGACATCGTTTCATAAACTTTTAAGAACATAAATAACCTAAAAAAGATGCATCTGTAAGCAACGATTGTCTACTTGATCAATTAGTTTCTGCGATTTATCAACTCAACTCAGTACATAAATTCGAGCTAAGTATATTGAATAAAACTTTCTGCAAAATGACGCAAAAAAAAAAATTGAACCAATCGGCTAATAGAATATAAAAAAATACGATGAGATCAAACCCCAAAATGATTTGGCAGAAGTTAGTATTAAATAAAAAACAAATTTAGTAAATAGAGGAGACGTTTTTTCATTACTAGCCGCGCGTCAAAAATTTACAAAAAAAAAACTAAATGGTGTGAAAATGTATGTAAAGAGTAAGCATGTCACGTAATATCAGGTACCATTGTGCGAGTAGTCGGGAGGAATATTTGTATCTATTGTGTATTATAACTTTAGTGTAGTTATATTCATTATTTGAATGTTTATGCTACTTTCGGCTATTTTTGCTGATCAAAAAAAAGCCTGATCTGTTTACTTTTAGACGAATGTTTAACTACTTGGTAATGGGCGATATGGCAGCACTGCCAGTATGTAACAGGCAACAGCTGCAGCGCTGCGCATACAACAAACCAAACCAATTTGGTAGGTACAATGTTTGAGGCCTTGTGAAGTGACTGTCAAAGCTGTTATACGTTAAAAAGATACGAAGTAACAGTTGTTAGAGAGAGTTCGAAATATTATCATTTGTAATACTGAAATGACCTCGTAATTTGGCATTTGTTTGCGTCCAATTTCATATTCCCGCTGTCCTCTGTCATCTGTCAACGTTCGCGTTTGTCGATGTTTTCAGAGCTACATAATTAATAATTTAAATGTCTAAACTCTAAGTATTATATGTTTCTTGCAACTCGACGAACGTAGTTTTTCATAAATGACCAATACCTATTAGAAAGTGATCAAGAAATGCTGACAAAATACAACCTCATTAGTTCTTGTGTTTCTTGTAGGTGGAAGTGTAATAATTTGTGTTATAATTTTAGCGATAATATTTCTACAGTGAAAACATTTATGCCCAAATCCCATGGCGGAATGAGAATTCAAATTTCAAATGATTCTTCATAGTTTAACATTTATGGACTTGTCGATACGGGGACGTTTTTTTTATTATTTGTGTTACCGGCGGCTATTGATAAATAGATATTTAATAGTACCTTTCATTTTTATATTTGCTTAGGTAAAAGATGGCTACAGAAAGTGGTCGCAAGGAATCCTTTAGGAGGCCAAACATCCTCAGAAAACATTCTCCAGGTGAACAAAAAAGCAACAGAAATGTTAAAATTGTGAAATTGGAGTTTGTGAGTGGCTGTAAAGATGTAAAGGAAATGTCAATAGCCGACTTGTCGATGGTCATTGAATCCAAGCACGAATTGTGCCGGAAGGCCGTCCATCGCAACAAGAATATAACTCTCGATTCATATCTGTGCGATGAATACAAGAAGAGGAAGCAAATTAGCGCGTTGAGCAGCCCTGTTATGGAATCGACTCTTGATTTGAACGATGACATTGTAGTTTCGAATGATGTTCGTAGTCTGCTAAGGAATGGTTAGTTATCACTATCAGTTATTTGGGTGAGGACCAGATTGTTTGTACCTGTTTAAAATGTAATTTTGTGCTAAGCCATCGACATTTTTATTTTAATATGAAAGAATGTTAATTAGAAACTCGGGAAACCTTAATTTTAATCAGATTTTTTTGTTATACCACAGTACGTACAACCTTATTGAGTTCTTTTGGAATCTCCAATGATAAAACTTAAGTATTTCTAAGTAAGTAAGTAAGTAAGTTAAGTATTTCTGTCTCTTTCCATCTGTCCCGTTTGTAACTTCTAAACGGTTGATCATATAAAGTAGTCCATTTCATCTTCAACAATATTTTTGCAATGTTCGATTAATAATGGACATTCTCATGAATTATAATTTTGTTCAGATTTAACAAAATGTATTTTATTTGTTTTATTACTTCAGATATGAGAGAATCGGAACAAAGTGCCGTTAAAATCAATTATATAATAAGTACGGATTCAAACATTCCAAAAGACGCCTGCCAAAGTAGTGCTTGGAACCAACCCTTAAATGACAACAGGACCCTTTTGGGAAACATCACATTTATAAAGGTATGCCTCATTTTAATCTATTAAGAAATAATATTTTGCTTTTCTCAATTGAAAGTACAATTGCTAAAGGAGATGAGAGAATAAAAAACAGTTAGATGAACAAAGCCAGTTGCCTTTAATTGCCAACACAGCTCCAAAAAGATCATAAAGTGGCCACAGGTCAATGAGATTGTACGGTGCACTTGATAATCCAGACCCCCTATGGTTTGAACGGGAATTTTAAACCATCGTCCTCAAACTGTCCCATTTTTCACGACCTTCCTAGAACAACGGTATACCCTTTCGGTGTACCTATCAGCTATTAATTTAGATATCCGACGCATTTTCTAGCTTATATAAACTTATTGACATTATGCCCTGTAACACAAACCGTTGACATTAAAAGCAAATGACATATTCTGGATCAAATTGACAAAGGTGACTAGGCTAAAGTTAGTGATATTAAAAAAATAAAGATTTAATCATGGAATTCCTGTCGTGACCTATGGTACCGAAAATCTATTGGTAGTAGATGCGGTTTTTGTCAGGCTTATGCAACAAAGAAGGTTAACTGTGCCTATGAAGTAAAAAGGCATGTTTTGTAAAAAGGCTCGATATTTTTACAAAGAAATAACAAAACTTTAATGCTAGTAGAGGCTGGTTGGAGAATTTTTAAAAAGGGTCATGGTTTCGACAGTAAAGAATAATGGGAGAAAAACTGGGAGAAATGATGAAGATGCAATTGAACCATTCAAACAACATCTGAGAAAACATTGGTTTCTGACAGTGCCTGGAAAAGCAAAAATCGCATTCATGGCTCGTGCAAATGCGACTGGCATCCATAAACATGGGCAAAGCTAAAAATGAAATATTACTTCTACACAGGATAATAGATCAAGCGTAATATTTAAAAGTTATTTAAGAGCATACAAGAGTTCACAGAGGAGAAATTGTTGACTTTTAACCTAGACATTGAGCTTTACCGAAATATTATTTATGTATGAAAAAAACAATCCGGACGTTTCGTTATTCAGGGTTGCCCTTGTTTTTAAAAGATACTGATTTTCGATGACTTTCTGTATATTTAAAATATTTTACATCGAAAGGTGATTTTGTAAAAGTTTTTAACTTTGATTTGATATAAAATATGATTTGTGTGCAGTAAAATCTTTTATTTTTTATTTCCTTCACATTATTTTGTTAGGACTATTAGGTTTGACTTTTAAATTTGTATCCACAAAAAAATCTAATGAATAAGAATTTATAGACACCGCAGTGTCCTACAAATTGGGCTTTGCATTGCAGCTCGCTTTTCCTGAAATCTAGTTCATTCGTTCATTTGAAACATAGGAAACAACCAAATTAATGATTTACAGTTTGAACCACAAACGTGGTTAGCAGTTTTTGTTATCCAATATGTGCTTTATTGCTTAGGATGAATGGATGGAAACAGGGAGAAAATCCTCCAGTGAAGACTCATCTGTGCCATTTCTGCAATTGAATTCAAATCCACAACTTTCTCAACTTCATCAAGGTGTGTAATTTTATTGTGTTTTTTTTCCCTACCCTTACGACTATCCCTCTCTGTCCTTAGACCGTCTGTCTGTCCGTCCATCCGTGCCCGTCCATTTGTACTTTCACATTTCTACTCGAAATGTGAAAGTACAAATGTGAAAGAGTTGAATTTTTGTGTACTCTTGAAAAACAACCAAAGCCGTTTAGATCACATCGAAGGCTGTCCGGTTATATAGAAATATCAACAAATCAACAAATTTCAACAAAACCTATTCAACAAATTTCTAGTCACAGAGCTCAAATACCATATTTGAATTTCAAAAATATGAGCACGACTGTTGGAAGTACATATACGTATAGCATTCTCTAGCAACTAAAATGAAGCTTGGCTTTCATAGTGAAGTTGTGACACAGCATCGCATTCATGTCAACCTGATTGTCATCCTTACCACAATATCGCTCAAAAAAAAGTATTAGACCATGCCACGAATCTCTAGAATCGCTCATTTGCATTTTTTTTAGACGCTGGCAGCATCGATCTTGTTTTTCCTAATGCCATAAAAATCTCCGTTAAATTTTACACACGAGTTTAAAAAGAATAACATTTTGTCTTTGTTTTTAAAGGTCAAAAGAATTTGCCAAATTATTACCTACGCTTAGTATATACTATACGAATTGCGTCGTATAGGTTATCTGTGTGTGAATTTTTATTATGTTTTTGATTCATTTTTAGCGTTTATAAGTGAGTACAAGCTATTCATTTTTATAATATTACGTAAACATAGTAAGAAAGTATTTTTAAATTGTTTTTGTTTACATCGGCGTGTCAAAGAATTGTAAAAATATTTTTTTTTCATTTTTCATATTTTTTTTTTTTCATATACCACAAAACGCCGTGTTTAGGTTTATCAACATCACGGGAAAATAAGGTAAATCGTATCTTTTTTATATTTGCGTGTAAAAACATTTGACAAAACTATATAGGATAAAATTTTATTGTGAACCACATTGGTGTTCTAAAATGTATATGGCCCAAGTTACTGGAAGTTCAACAGCGGTTGGTGGTTTGATTACGCGTTTGTGACGTCGAGATACAAAGTCAATTCTTTTTAAAAATATAAATGTTTATATTACTTATATAAAAGTCTGACAGTATTGACATTTGGAAAATTCAAATGCTTTTTAATATTTTTACAGATTGAAAAGCGAACTTTTTTTATTTTTTATGTATATTATAATATCATTCTAATTTAATTTAGAAATATCATTCTTTATCCAAATAAATAAAAGAAATATTCCATTTTATATACAATATCAAAAAAAATTATTTTAAAAATATGTATTTTTTTTCTACACTTCTTCTTTATATCTTATCTTGCACTTCTTTATGTTCTTTTTTATATTTTAAAAGTTATACATAATTTTAATGAAACACAAAAGAATATTTTTTGTGTAAGCAACAATAAGAAAAAATCTGATAGTTCTCATATAACATTATTCCACAATCCAAACAACAGTATTTGAACCCACAAAATTTGTGTTTTAAAAATTAAGGAATTTATTTAAATTTTTCCGTTTACTGTAAAACCAAAATTTAGGTTATATGTTTTTTCACTATTGGCGACAAAACTCCGAAATTGTGGTGTAAAATAAAACATTAATAAGCAAAAAAATTTTCCAAATTTAAACTAATTTAAAATTGAATCAAAACCGATTGAAGGGTTGAGATTGTGAGACCAAATATTCGCATCAACTGTGATGGACGAATTTATGCACGTACTCCAAACCAAAAAACTAAGATCTGGTTATGTCACGGATTGTCAACATTATTGAGTTGGTCAGTGCAATAATATTGAGAGCTCTATTAATATTTCCTAAATTGATTTAATTTTCTCACCCTTTTTTCTGAATGATTTTTTTTTACATTTACATTTAGTTGTCGATATAGATCAACCCCCTAAAAAGACAGTAGTCATTTTAAATACTCCCTGTACTTACCTCTAATCTAAGGAATTCTTGGCTAAAACCAGCATTAATCTGTCATGTAATAATTTTTTTTTTTACGTATTTGGGTAGGTATTTGTTTCAAATTTTGGTGTTGAGTACTTTATCAATTATTTTTTTTAGTTTTTGTTAACAAAGAGAGATCCTTCCTTCCAGAACTCTCGATTGGCATGTGTGTGGACGCTGCTGGCACACGCGCAATCATGTGTCCGTGGCCGTTGTGCGGTCGGACGTTCCGTCAGCCATGCCGTTTGAGGGAGCATTGCAGAGCTCACACGGGAGCGAGGCCTTATCGCTGCCGGAAGGACGGCTGCCGGGCGGCGTTCCGCTCTGCATCGAAGCTCCGTCGCCATGTGACGGGCAGTAGCCATGAGGCACAGAGGCGCCACGCGTGCCCCTGGCCCGCATGCGGTCGCGCTTTCCTTCGTGCAGATCATCTCCGTCAACACATGCCCAGACACATACGACCTTCCCGCCCTTATCTAACCTCACCCCTAGCACCGGCGACCGCACCTCCTCATAGTCCTGAACCGCCCATCATTGGTTATGATCACCAACAGCCTGTAAGTTCATGTCAATTCTTATATCTGTATTTTAATTAAATGATGATGATTGAGCATATAGCAGAACTGTAACTGCTCATCATCTGTTTAATCTTCAGGCAGTTTTTTGGGTTACGTACCAAGTAGCCAATTTGCCCTGAATTTCAAGATTTCTGAATCATGGGACTGGAAATTTTAATTCAGGATAAAATTTGATAATTTTCTCCCTTATTGGTCTGGCTCCTACTACCGGAGCAAAAATATAAAAGAGAAGGAGAATCAATCTCAAGTCATATTTCATGTTAATACCATAAAATATTAAAACTGCAGTTGGATATGCAAATAATTAAAATAGTGTTTACTCCAATTTATGCATACTAAGCTCTGCGCCTGGTATTCAATTGAACATCGTTGAAGAGTTGCTTATTCAAACCCCTTCTAAAGCTAAAGCCATTATGAAAACCAGAAATCCCAGTTTTAGTCTTCCGATTGACTCCAGGTCAATGGATGGAATACGATTTAATTATTATTGTTTTAATCACCCACTTTCAATAAATGCTCCTTATCTTATGCTCCTAAAGTCATTTAAATTGCCGGTGGTTTATTGAGTAGAGATATATTTTGTTTTAGGAGATGCAGCCACTTGAGATTTTCCACCCACCGACGACTGACGAGATTCAGGACGAAGATGCTGATGAGGATAGCTCCTTCTCGCGTCCCCTCGACCCACTTCTCTTACAGTGGCAGCAACACTCCTCACTATTGGTAATAATTCACTTAGTTATCTTTTTCAAAGGTTTATTTTCATTCTTAATTTGTCAAAAAACAAAAAAAAGCAACATAAATACGTGCCGTACTGATATGACCCCTGCTTCTGACACATGTGCCAACAGCGTCCCCACACATGCCAATCGAGAGTTCTGGAAGGAACGTATATTTCTTATTGATACTTTTATTAAATGATTTATAAAAACGTATATATAACGTGTATATATAACTTGATTTATAAAAAAATAATTGATACAGTACTCAAAACCAAAATTTGAAACAAATACCTACCCAAATATGTAAAAAAAAATATTACATGACAAATTAATGCTGGTTTTAGCCAACAATTCATTAAATTAGAGGTAATTACAGGGCGTATTTAAAATTACTACTCTCTTTTTAGGGGGTTGATCTATATCGACAACTAAATGTAAATGTTAAAAAAAAATCATTTGAAAAAAAGGGTCAGAAAATTAAATCAATTTAGGAAATATTAATAGAGCTCTCAATATTATTGCACTGACCAACTCAATAATGTTGACAATCCGCTGAAAACACTGTCTTTTAGGCCTGCCACAGACGCAGCCACTTTGTGTATGCAACCAGGGGCAATCACAAGTTGCAGACATCCATTTCAATACAATTAGTATGGCCCCTGCGCACACGCAGCATCCGCCACTTGCTGAGCGAGCTGTATGAAAACACTCACGGCAACCAAAAGTAGCTATTTGTACGATCTGCCTTAGACTTAAGTAACAAGATTTACATAGACATGCATTCAGATAAAGAGATTCAAACAATGAGAGAGATACAAATTATTTTATAAAATTACAAAATCTGACCTAACTGAGCCATGGCCGCACTAAGGTAGACTTTATTGTGTAATTATGTTATTAATTTTAAGTAATGCGTTGAAAATAAACATTTTAAATATAGGTAGGAACACAACTTTTGGACAGCAATCTCTAAATGTATAACTTACTTCCGGTTTAACTAAGACCCGGTATTTCAAGAGACAGATAAACAATATGATTTCGTGAAACTGACTACTCAGAGAAATTAAATACTACTCAGATGCTAATGGATTAATCTAGAATTTATTTCATTAGTATAGGAATATCAAGCGGGCAAACTTTTTTGGTTAGAATTTGAAAGCAATTTAATATTTTGAGGAATTACAGATATTGTGTGGGGGTTTCCCTCAATAACATTATTGAGGGAATGTTTGGTTAATGTTTCAGGAGGAGGGTGGCTGTGCTAGAACACATCGCCCTTGGACTGGTATCAGTTCCTCATCTCGAAGAAATCCTCTTAGGAGCCAGCAAACTCCAAGCAGCTCGGATTGGATGTCCACCCTCGACTTGTCTTTTCTTCCAGACGATCATCTTCCCCTTCACCAGGCTCTTTTGCAAGTGAGGCCTGCATTTAAACTTCCCATTTTTAAATTTATGTAATTGTAATTTCATTCTAAATATTTATTTCAAGATTTTGAAGGTAACATTGATAATATTTTTTTTATTTATGTATTTATTTATTAAGGAAAAAAAATATTAGTCAGATGTATGCTTTATAATTATATAATAAGTAATATTTATTTATTTTTTAAACAGGTTTCCCCATTACAATTAAAGTAAAAAATTAAACTGCTAACAGAAGAAAACAAAAAACAATAACATTAAAAAACAAAAAATAACTAGAACTAATGAAAAATACCATGTTAAAAATTAAAATAATGCCTCCAGGCAAACAATAACAAATAAATAATTCACGCCGATCCTACAACGGCGTAATAGAAAGCAGATTTTTAACCCCATTGGGCGAACACTAAAATATCAATCTCAGCGGAAATGGAATTTAATAATTCGACTGCTCTCCCAATCGGACTATACTTGTATACGCCGGTACGACACACTAACCGCCTAAATAACGCGTGCTAAGCGATCTATTCAAACGATCCGGAACAAAGAAACCAATATTTCTGAGTTTTAAGGGATCTTCGATGAAACCGGGTAAACTTTAAAAAAAATAGAATAATGTATTATAGACTTGTCGCCAAACCTCGAGTGTGTTAAAGCCTATCATCCCTAATACAAATGCTGATGGATACGTATTAAGAAAAAAATCACGATAATATCCATATCTACGGAGATAGAGGTATCGTAGGAGCCACCTCGGAGTAACCTCCAGGATATTACAGTATATAATTTCTTGAGGACTCCAGATAATGGAACTATACTCTATTATACTCCTCACAAACGTGCAGAATAAAAGCGAGATTGACTTCTGCTTATTCAAAGATCGTCTGGTTCGAAGCACGAATCCCAATATTTTATTGGCATGCGAACCTATGCTTCGCATGTGCAAATGGAATGTTAGACGCGAGTCAAACAAAACCCCCCAGGCGCGAATTTTATCACATCTGCGAATAATCTCATTGCCCAGAGAGTACTCAAAACTTACTTTTTCACGCAAGGCAATTTTGAGGCATTAAATTGTAATTTATTATCGGCAGCCCACTCTAAGAGACAATTGATGTCATCTTATAAAAGTCAAATAGTGAAGTCACTGAAATCACGGTAAATCTTCTCATCGTCCACTTACAGCAGCAAAATACAATTTTTTACTGGGGTAAAAATGTTGTTAATAAATAAAATAAAAAATAAACCTATTTATAAAAAATAAATATATTTGTAGTTTTTACTTTTATAAGATACCAGCTCATGCACAGCATCAATGTTTTCTGGCACAACGACCGATTTTACTTGATCTTCTTTAAATTCATCCACTGCGTAAAAAATCATCTCACGAAAATGTTCACGATTCAAATCCATTTTTTGGCAAGATAAAATTGTCAATTCCCTGTTAAGAATTTACAAATAGCACAAAATCTCAAAACATTCTGAATATGTTTACTGTCAAACTTTGCGACGGCGCAGTCAGATCGCACCTAGTAACAGAAATGTTGCCAATTCTCAATACATAAAAGGCAACCCTCGTATTCCTAGTATAACAGAAAGCATTTTATGACATATCTCAAGAAAAACTTGATTAATTTTTCAGGAGGACAGTGTTTTGGTCCAATCTCAAGAACAAGCTTCGGAGCAAGATCTGGTGTCCATGGAGGCCAACTCCTTGGATGGAGGGGAGCAGCATCTGCTATTGGAGAGCTCAGGGCCTGACCCCGTTCTCCCCTACTGACACACAACGCTGCGCTGGATGCCCTCCGACTTCAGTGTTTGCTAGTTTGTTTGTGTATCACATAACTCTCATATAGAAGGACATCTCAATGTATCATTATCAATCATTCCGATGAAGTATACAAGCCTTCAAAGTGGTTACAATTTTTATTACTACTTGATGTATTTTTTTAATTAACAGATTTTTGTAAATTGGCTGTAATTTTTCATTTAGTATTGGAAAATGTTTATTAGTCTTTAGATTTTTTTCCAAACCTTCACACCAAAATGAGTACAGTTTGCAAATTGTTTGAAAACTGTTTGTATTTTCTTAATATTTTCTTTTTCGGCTGCTTTACAGAAAATAAGAATGACTATGCCACCTGTAGCTATCATATAATATCAACTGCTTCTATACATTGACCAGAACCTGACGTCTTACAGCGAGGCCCTTCAGGCGTCATTAATGGCATCTTCCCTCCAGACTACTCGGGCCTGTCTGTGGTTTCAACTTGTGATGGGTTGAGTAGATTAAATAAAAAAACATGGTTACAATGGTATGTCATTTTTCAGCATCCAAGCGGGTCTGTATGTAGATTTTGATTTTGCCCGAAGTCGAACCGCTCACGTCGCGTATCTTGTACTTCGCCGTGAGCACCAGATCACTGGTACTCTGGTTTCCGTCTGCATGTTCCGACTGCCAATCAGACATATTTTTTCAGCTCACTAGAAATTTATTCAACGAAATTTGAGACGAAATGAACTCAAGATATTGTTTCTCAATGACAACTGAAAATTTTCTTGGATTTCTTTGATTTTGAAATTTAAAAAACTATACTATTTTAAGGCTGTGGATTTGAATAACCTTCTACGAACCTGTCTAATATTTTAAAAATTATTCGTTTTCGGTAAATTTAATTCCTAACAATATAGTAGGTATGTGTACGGTTGTACATGGATTAGGGGGAGCGGACTGTATGTTTCTTATGGATGGGAAGGTTGACAGCTGAGAGTAAATGGCAATTAACAAGAAAAACAAATAATCAACCTTGCTGTGCTGATGGCCGTCTGTGGTTCGCCTGCCTTAGCCTATTTTTCTCACTGCTTCCTTGATGTTTTAGTTGTTTTCACGAGCTCGGTGAATGATTTGACGAGATGTTACGGATTGCAGTTCGCGGCGAAAAAGGATGTTATCTTGCACGGATCACGGATTGCAGAGGCGTGGGTACTCTTGCATTTCTCTTCCAACTGATACTTACCGACAGCTGTGATAATGGAAAAAGGTTGCCAGTAACAAAAACTGTGGAAATTGGAGAATGGTGATTTTGCAAAATATAATAAACATAAAATAATAAACATTTATAGAATAAATATTAATATTGAATTTAAATAAAGTAATTTATAGGGTGACATCGGAACAGTATGTTTTATATTGGACGCTTTTAACATAAAAGTTATAAGAGCACCATTTTATTTTTTTTTCTAAATTTTAAGGAGCATCTTAAAGTTTTAAATTACTATACCAATGCACAAAACCACGGCAACATTTCTAGTTTAGTTCCGTATTAAATCAGTATCTTTTTTTATTTTTTTCCAATTTATATAAATAATCAAAGTTTAAATTGGTGTATTTCATATTCTTTTAATTGTAGGTTTTTTAAATTTAAAATTGTTTTTATCTATTTATTTTATCTTATTTAAATTTGTTTAATATATTTTAATATTATTCTTTTTCACATTATGGTCTTTACTTCATTTATTCAATATTGTTTACAATTTCTGTTGTGTAACCACTATAAATAAATAAGTACATAATATTTCAATTTATAATAATTATAACGTGTCACTGAACATTCTTTGACATATTTCTATTTGCACTCATAGATGAGTATATATTAATTCTAACTGGCCAGTAATAAATAAAATATTCCAATAGCCTTTCTGTCATATTATTTCGAAATTTGGATATTATATTTGCTGGCGCCCTAGGACGGACAGACAAACAGCCAAAGGATGGGGATATTAGCTTCTTATACATGAATGTATAGAATCTGAAAGGGTGTAGGTTTATTTCAGACCTATTAAACATTTGGATACCGCATAATTTGAACCAATAAAAATGTTTTTATAACCAACCTGAAAATCACTTTTCTAGCCATTGTAAAAGTCTAAAGCTATAATTTTGATCAATTTAGGTTTGGGGGTCTATATTGTAAATAAAAATGTATGCTGACTTTCTGGGTCACGGTTTCATAAAATAATTTGTAGTCATAATAAGAATGTAATAAAATGTATACATTTTCTAATTTAATGGCCAGAAGCCGGAGACACAGATGCAGACGCAACTCTAGGGAATAATATTTTGTCATGTTTTTATTATTGATAATATGATATTGATATCATGAATTACAATTGCTTTATAATAATTCGCCGTGGCGGACAGGCTATTTGCGTTTGCCCAGCATAGTCTAGAAAATTGGCCATATGATTATCAAAGCATTTATCCAATGTTGTACTAGAGTAGTAAAAGGTTTACAAAAGGCCAAGGTTGGTTGAGCTTAATGAGCACTCTTAGTGGCATTAGTGGCCCACTTGACTTGACTTTGCTTACCAGCATCAATTCTAACATATATGTACAGTCAGCACCGGTAATAGTTTTTGCTAGGCCCTATTATCTTATTTTATCTTTTCTTAGCTAAGAAATGTTTAGTAATATTTCATTGTTGTGAGATTTATATTTGCAAAAAAATACTTATTTATTTTTAAGTAGAAATTTGAAATTTCTCACCTGAAAATCATATACCTATAAAGTTGGCAGCACACATTTTGAAAACTGAAAATAAGATGCAGGAGGTGCTTACTAACGACGAAAATGCACGAACTAATGCGAACTAAGAGAAACCATCATCCCATGCCTAAATAGAGGTCATCGGAGTGATTGTGCCGCCAACTTCATCTCTAGATAGCATTAAAGAGTTTATTTCACTCAAAAGTGACCTTTTGTGAATTGGTGATTAGGGTGGCAGTTTTTACTTTCACTTTTGTACTGGTACATAGTTTTCACCATAATGTACCAGGAATAGTATGGAATAGTAACAACAAATAAATAAGAATCAAACAAGTCCAACATGTTTATGCGATAAATTTAAACTAAACTTGAAAAAATATGTTATCTTTAAATGTTGTTTTGTTATTGTAATATTAAAATATCTTTTTCGTTAAAAAAATGTTCGTTTTTTCTTATAGTACTTTTTGTATTTAAAATTATAACAAAACTTATAATGAACAGTTAGTTCATTAGCGAAGGTAGAAAATATTTTGCAATGTGTTATGAAATGAAACAAAAACTGCCGAAGGTAATCTTAATAACTTTTACAAGTGAAAATTCAATGAAAAATATATAAAGGTATTGAAATTAAAATATAAATACTGCCAAATCTAGAAATAAAGTACATTCACATCACCTTGAGAAATAGGGGAGAGAATCCTCCCCCACTTCCTGTAACACAAAATACTTACCATTTTTACCAATACTACTCCTTATTTTGTTTTATTCAAAACCAGGGTTTTTTTATCGTTGAGTGTTGTCGAGATGTAAACAAACTTGCAGTAGGGATTCTGTGTCAAAATTTGTTGTTTCTTTTATATATTTTTTTGTTTTATTATTTACTGTGGATAAGTTTGAAGTTTCATATAATATTCTTGTTAATGTAACATAGTTGGATGAGCTGGGTAACAAAAATGATACTTTTTTCGGGAGAATGAAATGTGACTGATTATTTTTTAGTTTGTATGAAATGACATTGTATACAATCCTAATTATATGAATTCCTTTTCAAAATATCTTTGTCATTAACAAGCCCTGTGTGTTTTATACTTCTCTTAAAATGCTTTTTAATTTCATTATTTTTTAACAAAGCTTGAGCGAAAATTGGGGAAAGGGAAGATCTAATTATTAAGGTTAATCCCATAAACATTATTTTTGGTCAAAGGTTTATGTATTTGTGTTTATTTGCAAGTCCTACTTATAGCAACCTATAGTTATTTAGGCATAGGTCTAGTCGGCCTTTGATATATTTGAAGACCCGAATATAGTAGGCAAATGGTTTGAATCTGCATCTGATGATTTACAGCTGTATGCATATTCGATTACGCATCTTACTAAAATGATAGCATATGCATTTTAGTATGGTCACTTTTAAGCTCACAGCGTACCAACGCAACTATGCGCGAGACCAATAATTTGATTATATTCGTACTGCTAATAGCTGATTTGAATTAAAAGAGTATGGTTGTTCTGTGCATAGAGCGAAATATAGAAAATATAAATGTATTCATTGAATATGCGAATATAATTGAACTGATTTTGAGCTTTACTTTCACAGTTGCTGTCAAAAAAAATAAATGTTAATGAGTTAAAATATGCCGTGTATATTGTTTAAATATTCCCGAATGTTCTAAATGGACAGATATATGAATTCCCTCCTGCCAACGCCGATGTATGGCCACAATACTGCTGGGTGATTGATTGCGGTGGGAGATTGTGATTTTGTGTAACTGCAAAGGCAGTTTTTACTGACCTCCACATATTCACCTGTCACTTTACTACCATGATATTATCAACTAATGCTCCATGTCATCAAGCTTAAGAAGAAGTTGGTATTTTTTGCCGATGGCAGTCTTTCGATGCACACGGTCGTATGGATGCTTATCCATTGGGGAAAGATTGATATCCTTAGAAGAGCTCATAAAACATTACTTTTTACTTATAAAAAAACTACTAAGGAGACTGAATAAATGGGAAATCTGCTCCATCACATGGAAAGGTTCACAGAAGTGATTCACTAAAATTCGCTGTGGTCTTATAAATGACGCTGAGCATGCGAATGAGATCACAACTTGAGAAATCCATGAAATCTTATTGCAAGACGCAAGCAAATGTACACGGGATAGCTAAGATGGATAAACATCTCAGATGAACAAATATTCAATATCTTGCATAAAAACCTTTCGGCAAGCTTGTTGCCGTGTTTGCTGTTAGACATTTTTAAATAAAATCCTTAGGAAATATTTCCAATATTATGTAGTCTACACTAGAAAAAATATATGAATTACGGAAATATAAATCCAGCCATTATTGCGACCTCAGATGACCAGCCTATTCTAGGCCAAGAGCCAGTCAGCTCGAGCCAATTAAAGTTGTCGAGGCTGGTTAATGTAATAATGAAACATCTCCTTTCAAGATAAATAAACGGATTTTAGTATGTACAATTGTAAAATCATTTATTTATTTAAGTAAAAACAATATTTAAATTTAACTTATACAAAAAATCACCAATATACTTGTACTACAAAATTGTATAGTTATTGTAATCTTACACGCTATTCAACATATAAAAAGTATTTTTAATATTATATCAAAAAAAAATACAGTTTAGCATACAAATTTGTAGTGTTTATCACAACACTGAGTGTATTTATAATTTGTACTGTGATATTCATAATTTAGTCAATGAAGAGAGCAAAAATATGCGGCATTATAGTTGGTTTTATTAAATGTTATTATTTAGTTACGCTGAATCTAAGGTTAAATAACCGGAAGGTAAGTCTAATAATAATTTGACATTAAAATGAGAACGAGTAGATCACAATATTACTATTGCTTCGGAACTAATAAAAATTAGCTTTGCTTGCAAATGCTGTTACGTGTGACACCCGCAGGGCCCGGCTGTGACTGGCCTCAAGATCATAAAATATCAGTAAGGGGGGGGGGGGGACGGTAAAGGTTGCCAAAAACCTAAAAGAACTAAATGAACTAAAATAAAAAAGATTTCTTAATGGATTAAGAAAAAACTTTTAACAATCGAACAATGTGAAATCTTGCCTCTTTTCTTAAATAGTGATGATTCATAGTTTAACGAAACTGAATTATCATAAATTGTAATATTCAATTTTTTTTTTCATTTATCTTTTAAAATTAAAGAAAATTAGTACGTAATGTAATAATTACCTAGAATTGAATTATATTATTCTAGTAGCGCCTGACGAAGTGGATTACTTAAATTTCAATATTGAAAAATTTAGAAATCGTTTATATTTAAATAAAAATTAAATTAAGTAAAATAAATTCAACAAAAAACATAAAAAATGATAAAGGTTTGTAAGTACTAAAAAGTTCATATTTGCAAATTTTTTTATTATTAATTATATAATAACAAAAGTACTATATGTTATATAATATATACCTAAATATATGATTAAATTTGTAATATCAACAGGAACAATATTGTGTATTTATTCCATCAATTTTCTATTTCATTCACTCGGTATATGAAGTTTTATATTAATTTTGGCCAATGACAGTACATGATATAATATAATTTATTGGCCATATTATAAAATTAGATAAATATGTACATTTTATTTAAATTACTCTATTAAAAAAAACCATAATCATTAAAATAATTTTAATATATTTAATTTCATAACATAGGTAATTTGAAAAATGATTCTAGGGTACCTACATATTTTAAAAATAATATAAAAAATTGCATAAAATGCTCCTCTGGACGAAAATCAAATTAGAATATTTCTACAAATAAATGTTATATTAATATTATCATGCCTTTAAACTATTGTATGAGCACCAAAATATTAGAAAAATTATCCTTATCACTCAAGGCATTATGTAGGTACTTATTTATATAAACATATACACTTTTCATTTCTTTTATATGTTCAAGAGATAGTAAATATTTACTTATGAAATTATTAATGATAAATGTACTTTTGATATCCAAATGTTTTCATATTTTGAGTCAACCGAAATATTATTGTTTCCTTGTAAATAAAGCCCATAGGAAATACAAATTCAAAAGTACTGCAGATATGGCATTACTTTTATTGAAATACCTATTATTTTAAACATTGGAATTTATCCTCCAAAACTACTTAAGAAAAGATTAATTGTAAAAAATATCTTTATGTATTTTTATGTAAATAATAATACCTTTACCAATTACTTTATAGGCTTTTAAAACAAAAAGTTTCAATTGTTAAAATATTCCTTATATCTATATATATTAATAGTTTTACTAAACTAATATCACAAATTATGTCCGTTTTGAGACCATAGTGAGTAAGTAGATGTCCAAAACTAGTTTCGTAAATTTTTATAATTATTATACCTAGCTAATATAATAAAAATATGTAAGATTAGGTTGTAGGCATAATGGTGGTCGTGGTAGAGGGAGCTACTCTCTTCTGTATCGTAGGTCGCTCAAGACTGTCTTAAAAGAAAACTTGTAACATTAAACTACTTATATTTTATAGTTTTTTAATTGCATCTTTGAATGTGACATTTCAACAACTATTTTTTTAATGTTAAATGAAGCAGAGATACGGTATGCTACCTTAAAGTACACCCCAATACTCGCATGTATGCTGCGTCTGCGCATATGCCATAGAAGCCATTGACAGAAAGTGGCAAAATGTTAGTGCTTTTTTTAGAAAAAATAAAGTAGGTATTATTAAAAAAGAAAAAGAGTAAATGCATAATGACTTGTAACCATACAAAAATGCATAGCTTTTGGATGTAAGATACTAACACAATTATGCAAAAACATTTTTTGTATCTTTTTTTTTAACTATAAGAAGATTCACGTTGACATTTAACTGTTTAATATTCATACCATATAGCGGGATGGTAAATAACTGCTAAACATCTACATATCACATTATCACCATTAAACGATTTAGATGCTGCCACTGATATTTTTGCTAGATGCAAATTCAAAGATTCAATTAGTTTAACGAAACGTTTTTTGAGCGAAAGTTCACGTTCTGAGTAGTCTTTAGTTCTAAGGAAACGTTAATGTGTGTTCTTGTTCTTAATAAATTGTACCAACATATTATTATGTACATACATAGCTTTAAGATTCCATTTTCACTGAACTAATAAAAAAGAATCCACGATCTCTCTTACCGTAGGCGCAAGCTTTGAAGGTCAAAACCTTCAACACTTGCCTCCAAACTAATTTAAATTTTCTCACTAATTATACGTCATGTTTATATGCTGGATTGTTGTGTCCGGTTGAGTGCGTCTCAATATGAGTCTCTCTGTACAATCGGTGAGCGATGACGTCCCTCAGAATAGCCACGAGAATAGTGACGCCGTGAGTAGCCAACAGCAGAAGAGCAGTGAGAAGAATGGTTCCTATGGTGGGTCCGGGGTTCGCCCAGTCGACCATAGAATATATAAATCGATTTCCAGCACTGAAAGTTAAACATCGAGTTCATTTTAATCAAGAACTATTAGTAAGTACTTTTAAAATGGATAAATCCTTTTATTACATTTATATGATACATTCAAGGTTTTCTACAAACAAATATTATTTTTTAGATATTTAAAAATGGCTGGTATGAATGGAATGGTATGAGAGCAATTTTTTATGATATAAAAAACTTACTTTGCCAAAACAAACAACCTCCGTTGGAAATCGAACCAACTTTCACCACGGTGAACGACCACAGTATGGTTATAAAGAGCATTTCTTCCCGAGATTAGCAAACTTATCGCAGTTCAAATTCTCCAAACGGGTCTAAGAAACCACTTGAAATACTTAACATAAATAATTCTTTTAATTTTGTAATGGAAACTAGACACGTAGGTTCTTATAACATTAGCATTTTTGCCAGTGGCAGAATGGTCGTCTGTCCAAACTTACAAGTCGGTTCCACCGGTCAAATAGAAGACGGCGTTGAAGATGACGTAGCAGAGGCCGAAGCAGAGGGGCTGGTAGAAGTGGAGGAGCCGTGGGGGCAACGCCACCAGGAAGGTTTCCAGCAGCATCACGACCGAGTTGACAGCGTGCACCATCGCGTTCAGGGCAACGGTAGCGGCTGCGGGCACACCGTCGCGGGCCGACGCCTCGACCACGACGGCCTCGCTTGCTCTCGTCGCTTCCAGCGAGTCATCTTCTTCTCTAACACCGGAATCATCAAATTCACCTGGAAAACATAATGTGAATATTTTAAAATTGGCGGGCACCTATTTTACGTAGGACTTCTTTCATTATTTTTTAACCAACTTCTTCAAACTTGGAAAGGTATCGCTCCCACCAAGACTCCGCTTACCGAGACCGCTTAGCCTCTCTAAGACCTTCGGGTAAATCGACGGGCCACCGAATTCGTACATTCAGTTAGTCCTTCCACATACGGCTATGGGTATATGGGCTATCCACATATGCAACTAGCATGAGATTAGTGTTTATATTTTGTCTCAAAATCTTTTTAAATGTTTTCAAATATATATATACAGGGTGAACTTAAAGTCAGCAGTATGAAAAAAATCCATGTAAAAATATAAATACTGTATTGAACGTTTGGTGAGCGTATTGTTGTGTTCTTAACCTATCGATTTACAATACTTACATTACAATACTTGCGTGAAAGTACTTGTCGCTCACTGTCGTCAATACATTTGTAGGTACGGTACCCCGTGGTCTGATATTTAATTAGGTGACCATACTTAAAAATGTTTTTAGGACTCTTTCTATTGTCCTTTTAGACTACTTTTTTTTGGTTTATTTACAAAGTTGTTCAATTGCATACCCAGAATAAACACCTTAAAACAATACTGCTCACTTTAAGTTTATTCTTTATAAACAATAGTATATTAAACTATTAGTATAATATTATACTTAGTGTATTAAACTATTAGACCACGTTTAGAAGGAAGGACCAATATGATTTATTTATGTTAACGTTCATGTTATTCTTAGATTTGATTAGATATTATTAATGGTGGGTGATGTCATTACGTCACCATCGTCATAATTAATCAGAGGCAACATATGTCAGGCACTTTCTGTTTAACAATGTCTTCTGTATATTAAATTTGTTTGGCCAGGGTATTTTGCTTTTGTTACTAATAACTGAATCCTAATAACATGTTTAGGAATGCTTATTCTCAATGAATATAAAATCTTATAAAGGTGAAACTGACTTCCATAGAGCAACGCCCAGTAAAATATGGTGATCATGAAAGCCACCGGCCCCGCGATGTTGTACAGAATCCAGTAGATCTGAGTCGACCAGTGAAGGCCTGGAGTGTGCTCTGAAACAAACAACATTTTGTCAGCAATTTTTGTATGACTGTTATATAATCTTGTCACTTGCTAATTATTGGTTGATAGGACCTTATTTGTCCCACCAAATACGCCGTCAATATTAATTATGGGTGTTTACTAAAATTACGATTTTGGGAAACTGTGTATGGTTAGGTTTAAATATGCATTAAATAAGGAAATAACCAGAATTATAATTTTAAATTCACATTGCGATGAATTGAGATATACCTAATCTTAAATTAAAGTTTTCTCTTAAAAACGAACTACTTAAAAAAATATTATCAATCGCTAATAGAGCCTACTATAACATATGGCATTCGTGTAAAACTTACTTTTAGCTTACGGCGAATTTACAGCCTTTAATTAAGGAAAATTAAAATAATTATACTGACGTTGTGAAGAAAATATTAAATCATTATATATGAGATCGTGGTAGTCGTGGTAGATCGTGGTATATGAGATCGTGGTGGCAGTATATATGAGATCGTGGTAGTCTAGTGGTTAGGGCATTGGATTTCCTTATTTATTGCATATTAGAAATTAAATTTTTATCGTTTGTCTTCGCCGATTAGGAAATGTTTAATTTCCTGTATGTATAGCTATGAGAACCCGATGGAAGTGACCAAGGCTACCTGGCTGTCCCATAAAGCTGACGTGGAGCACGAGCGCCGCGGCGTAGAGCGCATGCGCGGTCACGGCCAGGACTCCCCAGTGCGTCAGGTAGATCAGCCACTTGGCGCGCGGCTCCGGCACGGAGGAGATGGACCAAATCGAGATGGCCAGCATGAACAGCGCCAGCACGAGGCGGTAGGACAGGAGCCACGCGGGGATGGACAGTCGGGGGCTCCACGCCGTGCCCGACAGGCGCGAAGGGTGCCGTTCGCCTGCTAAGGGCTGCAGAAACAGACCCGCCCTCAAAGCTAGCGACGGCCGCGAACACACCCCCGCCTTACCGCACCTCATTCTCGACGATTAAGTTTGTAAAAACCTGGAAAGAAAAACCATATTTTATTGGCTGAAACGGTCATTTTGGTGGTATAGTGGTAAGAGCACTCGCTCTGCATACTTCGCTAAGTTTCAAAATATGTGACTTCAAAATCCGCAGGTCCTGGTGGCCTAAAAACTTCTACGATTAAATATATTGCTCCACTCATATCCACCCCCTCAGCCCACGTCTTTAATTTCCGAGTCACTTTAAAGATGCCACTGTTTGTCCGATTTTCAAGAAAGGTGATAAAACGAGAATAAGTGATTATAGACCAATCTCTATCTTGAATGTCCTGGGCAAAGTTCTAGAGATGGCAGTCAAAGAGCGGCTTATGAACTACTTAAATAAGCACAATATCTTATCTGGAAACCAATTTGGCTTTCGCCAGAAATTAGGGACGCAGGAGGCTATATCCAAATTTTCCGAAACCATTTAACTTGTTTATCCTTTTTTCTAGACTTAGCTAAAGCTTTTAATACAATTTCTAAACCAATTTTATTCAAAAAAATGGAATTTATATATATATATATATATATATATATATATATATATATATATATAATAGCAATATTTTAAATAAAAATAAAACGTTTGGTAACCAACCACTTAACACACTTCCAAAAAACGGGGTCGAACCATGTAAAAGACCTCGTTGTAAAACATGCAAAATTATTGTAAGAGACGATAAATTTTCAAGCGCGAACAATAAAAATACATATAAAATTAACACTAACATAACGTGCACCACCAGAAACGTTGTGTATCAGCTTCTATGCAAGGTTTGTGATGCGTTCTATGTTGGTGAGACTACGACGCCATTAAACATTAGGATTAATAATCATAGATTATCCTGTACCAAATTACTTTCCGCTTTACCCGTTGCAATTCACGCGAGAACTCACGGCAGGGATTTCGATGCTTGCTTTAATGTAAAAGTTTTGAAGTCTTTGCCCGCGAAATTGATTTAAAGACATGGGAACTCTCTCACATTTGGGTCATGGGCGCTTACAGGTCTAAATAGACAAAATTAAACTAACTTAACAGCATTTAACGCATGATGCTTAATATATTCTTTTAAGAAATTAGTTTCATTTCATAATACTGATTGATTTATCTAGCAAAACTGCAATTATATAATAATAATTGTAGTGGCTGGATATATTTATCTTTTAGTTAAAAATGCGATTTTCGAATTTATGAAGGTTGCATTTTAAACGTCATCTCTCATATTTTTTCTGACGACGCCGAATGGCGAAAGCTTAAATAAATCATAATCATCAAATCTATATATATATATATATATATATATATATATATATATATATATATATAATTGTTTAATTGAGGTGTAAAGTTATTTGACTTATATTTGATGATTGTTTTTTAATAGCGGCAAATCGCCTGAAAAGATAAATGACACAATCTTTGACAATATTGAGAAATTTTGAAAAAGTTTTTAATAATTTGATAAAGTGCTGGATAGCATAATATTTATAAAGGTTCTAAAGAGGTCCTGTACTTGAGAGCGCAGGATGTCGGTTTAAACCCAGCGCTGAGTTTTATAAAAATGCATTTTTAACTCTCACCTGTCCTCTTTAGTGTAAAATATTGTCAAACATTATATAATCATCTAATTAGATGAAATAAGAAAAGGATGATATTTTAACAAAAAATATAAATATAATGGATGATTACGATGAAGGATGATGGTGAAATGAGATGATTTTATGACTGATTTATGTATGAAGTTGAAGAAAATAAAAATAATAGATATGTAAAAGTGTAATATATATATTATTTTTATTTTCATTTTCACATTTCTCTATAGGTGCATTGGTGGTTTGACATTCTCAGTTGTAGCACAATATAACACTGCCTTCCTTAGTACAGACATAGTCTAATAAAGAAGGCAGGGCACAAAATATAGTAGTGCTAATCGCTCCCGGTGCATTTATAATATTCATTTGTAACTGTGATTTGTACTACTACAATTATATTTCTTTGTCAAATTAATTATGTTACAATAAATAAATAAATAAAAATAAATAATTGTCACTGAGATAACGACTCACTAATATTGCATGTCAAATATTCTCTATGAAAGTATTTCATGCGATTTAATGCATATCTTAAAGTCAGCAGCATATCTTAAACATAACTTAAAGTCATACAACAACTTAAACATAAGATAACTTAAACATATCTTAACATATCTTAAAGTGCATGCTGATCTTAAAGTCAGCAGCATCCTTTTAAAGGTGATTATAGACATGAAACGAATTAACTTTAAAATAGCTAGAGAAAAAAAAAATCCTATAAAAATATAAATACTCCATTGTAAATTTGGTGCGCATAATCATTATTTGCCGAAACTACCTGTCGTCCAGGCCGTCAATGCGTTTGTAGGCGCGGTGCCGCTTGGAGTAAGACGGTTACTGGCTGCGACGCCGCGCAGTTGGATATTTTGTTAGGTGACCATACTTTAAAATGTTCTTGGGACCGTTTTTTTTTGTTTATTCACCATCTCTTAAAAGGATACTCTGCTGACTTTAAGTTCCCTCTGTATATTTGGGCAGATTGGTAGATTGGCAGACCGGCTACTATAATCCGTCCGCGTGTGTCATATCATATCACCCGTACGCAGGGAGCGGGCGGCGTGACAATACAACATTACGACGTTATCGTTTGCGCATGCGTTTACAGTAAGAATAATTCATATTGACACAGTTCTTAATAACAATGACTTATAATTTACAGATAATAAAAATAGTGCGAAAGGACGCAGGTGCGGTTCTTAGTTCCGCCTGCGATTGCGTTAACGCGAAGTCCGCGATGAGTCGTTTTTTATTCCTGCTGCCGAGCGACTTCACACGATCATCCAGTGGTTCCCAAAGTAAGCGCGGTAAATAAAAAGTGCTAATATTTAATTAAATTGAATCCTTAGCTGAAAGAACGTCTAAAGCTGATGCTGTATATGCACTCAAAATAATATCAGGTGCAGTTAACAGTAGCTCTCTACTTGAGCTAATGCGCCTCAAAGTGTGACGAAAACAAACGATTATGGGCAAAATGAACCCATTTATAGAATGTGTTCAACCTTTTAAACCGTGATTTTCCCTTATGTTACTGTTTTATTTCCCAAATAAAAATAAATAAATAAAAAAGAAGATAAACCCACTAAAATGACAGTAGTGAGACATCGGACAGCCTGTATATTCACAGACTGACATATTAAAAACACAAATTTGGCCCAACAGTTTAACAAATCTTTTATGTTTATATTTAGACGACGCGCTGTCTGGAATATTTCCCAATGTAAAAAGACCGATAAATGGATTTGTTAAAAAAACTCTCATAAATCAGGTTAGCGGAGTCAAAATCCCGAAAAAATAATAAACGAATGCAAAAACCGAACTGGCAATTGATTTGTCAAAATTCGAACACCTTGAACGACCTCTTGCGAAATTATCGAGTGTTCATTTAAAAGAGGGTAGTCGCCGGCGCGGCCGTGTCAAGGCAAAATGAAAATTTAAAAAACTCGTATAAAATAAGTTTGAAGAGTAAAAATTCTGCAAAAATACTCAATAACTAGCCACGTTAGTGGAGTATCGAACTATCCAAATTCCAGGAACCTCAAACGTATCCCCTCGAAACTATCAAGTTATCTAACTAGGGAAGAGCTATGAAAATAGCTGGAATAAACCTCAAAAGATAAATAACGATTAATATCCTGAAGGTTGTGCTAAAGGGGGTATCGACGTTCACTAAAACCACGAAGACGGATTCAAAAATTGGACGCACCATGTTAAAATGCCGACAGCCAAATAAGAATTCTGTACCGAGACTTAAGGTCACTTGTAACTTTTGATATATTTAAGCTACGACAAAGTCATCCAGAAATGTTATAATTAACGTTTTTAAATATTAAAAAGTTTTTGAAAACGGAAATTTTCTTAATCTCTGATCCGAAAATAAAATTGATTACAGATTTGGAATCAGCTGAGCAGGGCGCTCCGTTTGAGATTTTATGCAGATTAGGGAAAAAAGGAAAAAAAATGCTCCCGAAAAAGATCTACTCAGGATCGTAGTCGAGCCCGCCTGAAGTGCGGCCAAGTCACGGCGGACCATACTTCATCCAGTTACCAATGACAGCTCCCGCTGACACGTGTCAGAGCTGTCCTCGAAGTCCGCGGAAAACCTCGCAAATATCTGGATTCGAGCGACCGGTCAAGTAAAGTAATAGTTTAAATCAGTTTATGACAAAAACCCTCATCGAGTAGAGCCAGTGGACTTTGTAAGTAAATTTATGTTGATGAAAATACAGCCGTCAACTAAGTCAAAATTATAACTGCTATTTAAGAATTAAGACTAATTATTTTAATACCGTTTGATGTCATACAACCAAACCGTACGGCGACGCGAGGTCTGGTCCAAATTAAATGCGATAACTTTGAAGAAATTCAGTAATATTTTAAGAAAAATTAATGTCAAAATTTCGGAAAGAATTAAAAATATTAAAAATAGTTATTTTTTACGACATATTCGATAACGCCGTAGTATAGCGGCTGAAATATATCGGTTTTGAAAAAGATCTAACGTTAAATAAACTTTTTACAGCCGTACAGAGGTTTCGGCGGAAAAGTACAAAATGTTTTAATTAATTAATCAGCGAATTCATTAACGCCGCAGACGATTAGGCAAAACGCTTCTAACTAGAGAAAAATCGGACGACTTTGAAAAAGTTTTTCCCGAAATTTAACTGATTTTCAATTGTTAATAAAAAAAAATGTTTAAAAAACATCGATGTTGCAAACACGTTCGATAAAACTATAAATAAATAAACGAAATCCTTCGCATCACCCAACGAAATATTTATAGAAAATTTTTAGGAAATTAAAAAATAATTAACACGTTTGAACAAATAATAAAAAAACAGCTGGTGAACGCTTTACAGCTATAGTGTTTGAGTGACGCTTTACAGCTATAGTGTTATAGTGTTTGATCTGAGTCTGCTTGTATTCCTAGGACAATAGATTTTTAGAAATATAAACAGTGAGTGGTTAGGCGGGTGCCTCAGCTGAGGACCTCTGAAAGATACTGCAAGCAGCAAGGTAGGACTAATATTTATATAACTTGTCTTATTTGTATTACTTCACTTATAATAACACTAAGCTAAATTCAGGCGTCAGGTCGCTACCCCTGATCTGTACCGAAGCAGGTTGACTCCAAACTTGCAAAAATATTTTTTTTGAAAATTGCATATTACACAACATGAACACTTTCTGAAAAGTTCCTAAATGCTTACTGAATTAGGAATGGAGCGTACAAGAGAATGGTCGGCGAGGCCAACCGGATACAAGTTTGTTTTCAGATGGACCCATCTCCGTCTTCATTCCTACATGCCGGAGGAATCTCGTTCAGCTTTGAGGACCATCATCTAACTTTCAAGTTGTTATAAACAACCCACAGTCGCAAAGTCGGGAAGAAGCCAGCGAACAATTTACCTCTAAAACTTACTTCTAATTTATTAAAATTATATATTTTATTTTATTTTCTTATGGGAAAACACACAGTTATAACAATAACAGTAAAATTAGTTTATTTTATATATATTAAAGTATGTTGAGGGTAATTTAAAACGGGCGTGGATCCCAGGGGGGGGTAAAGGGTGTAATTACCCCTCCCAAGAACTTTCAATAACACTCACCAGTGCACATTTTGTAATGTTCGTTCCTTTTTCATAGTGTAACATACCATAGTCATACCACCAGAAATATTAATTTAAATTACTTTTATATTTTTATTGTTTAAAAAAAGACTGTTACACGTGATTGAAAATGTCATTTTACAATGGTTTTTGAAAGTGGTATAAATTTGAATAAATCAACCTTAATTCCAAACAAAAAGTTATTTTTATAGTTTTTATTTGCTTTTCGCTGCGTGTATATTCCAAAGAAAGGGAGAAATAAATAAATGTGAAAATGTGCGTCTGCGGGAAATTCGTCTAAAACAATTTGTATTTTCCGAGACAATTCTAGACGAATTTTATTATTTTTAGACGAATGAGTGTGCTTGACATTATAAAAAAAATAGTTTTAACTGCGTTAATCATATATTTTATTAAATACAAATGTTATAATAACACATAACACTTTTTTAAAAATAAAAAACGACAGTAATACAAAAACTTATTTATGTAAATCTACGTAATATTTTAGTAAGTGTAGTTCCGCCGCGTCGCGATAATGGCTTTGGAAAGAATGACATTTCGGATCCAGCGCACGTTTTGTTTCGGCACCATGAAGATGGCGTGTCTGACGAAATAAACGATTAGTTCAGACATTCAACATATTATTTAATTGTTGTTTTAAATGCACATTTTTTCAGTATTTTGATACATAAAAACGTTGTTTAACTTTCATCTAATTGATTCCTTCGCGGCATATCATGAAAGGGTTTCGCGCTCTAAGAGACAAAAAAAAACTTCATACACCACCACCACCAAGTACCACTTTTAAAAGCTTAACTTTCGAGGGTTCCGGACCAAAGTGGTCAAACCAGGACCCCTTATGGTGAAACTTCCTTGTTTCCTTGGCTTTCCTAACGGTCGACATACAAAGTTTTAATTTGATATTCTGAATCCGTCATTTTATCAAAACATTTTTTTTGCGTCAACCAATAAACACTTCAAAATACAACACATTTACATAACAATAATATGCTTTATTTATTTACCCTTTAATACAGAATTACATATTTTGTAATGCGTATATGGCGAACTTATTGCCTTAAGGGCAATATCTACCAGTTAACCAACTCATAGATTATACATTCGTAAGTGAAACTTAAATAAATAAAATTACAAAAACAAATTTAATGAAATTTAGACTAATCATAATATTCTAGTAGTAATAACTACTGGAGATCGGATAGAGAGCAGAAAACGACTCTGGGGATTAAGAATGAGGTAAAACTAAATTATGCAGACAAAAATGTCTTCCTAAGTAACGATTTAAATATGAAAATTTTCGGAGCTAGCCTTATTTTAGGATCGAGTTGGAAATATCAAATATTCATATTATTGGAAAGGGCACTAAAATTCATATTTATTTAAATTTTATGATGATGCTTTTATTAATTATTTAATAAAATTGTAGCATAAAAAAATCGGATATATATAAAAGGTAGCAAATATTTATAGGAAATTTATAGCAAAGGTCAGATTACATTTTCGTCTTTGTTAATAGACAACATTAACAAAATAATGTATTCGTATGTTTCACTCAGTTCGCGAGGCGCCCAAAAGATCGTTGGTAAGGCCACTCAAAACGGGACACTTAAAAAGTCGTTTTGCTCAACGGTTGGCCTCATTTTGTGTTAGTCATTAGGTACTGTAATATTAGATTTAGCAGTCAATGTGAGTAAAATTTTATGCCTCTGAATATTTCTACAGCCGAAACCGCTCTCTTATTAAGGAAAATAAAAAATCAAGTTTAATTTTACAGGGTTTCTTTCGGTTAATGACTTTCAACACAATACTTTCTGCAATTAGTGAGCATTGCACCAGAACCAGCAAAGATATATTCTGAAAACCAGAAAATACTTTAACCAGGAAAAGTGCGGAAGAAAGGAAGTAGACCTTGTTATAAATACCTACTTTGGTACCGGTTTCAATACATTTTATTACACCGTGTAAGTAGACTTTAGTAGTATTTATCAAATAACATAAAAAAAACATTGCGTAATAGGAAACAATAAATGATAGTTGAAATTACAAAAATTAAAGAAGTTAATACATACTATTAGTATTATATTAAGCCTAAATTGATATTTCCAATAAAACTCACACATGAGTCGTATAGAATCTAAAGAAGCAATCTGCAGTAAATGTGGTTTTGATATAAATAATTTATATCTAGAATAAGGCAATATAATCAATATTTTTTAATTCCTGTTTTTTTTGAAACTGAGTTACAAATTGCTGTTTTTGCTTCCAAATGTTGCTGATGACGTCACAATAAAACACAAAGTTGTAGGTAAGTAATTAAAATTTAATATCAGTAACATAGCTAATTCTAACGTGGCCGCAGATTGCTTTTTTCAAACCTAATATTTTAAACGCGTTTTGTAGGGTCAGATTGTTGTTTTTATTATTATTTCTTGCTTCAATTTGTGGTAAAGATGAAGATGTTTCAAAACCGGTAAACAGATTGCCGCTTTTGATTCTATACGACTCATATACTTAATAATAATTCATAGTGTTTTAATAGGTTATGCATGGTATTTTTTATTTAATTTTACCTTTTATAAAACCGGATTTCCCATGTAATTTTTATTTTTGTTTAAACTTTTTTATTGTTTTAATGTCATTACGTATTAGTTATACATCGCATAAAAATTAATTCTTTAATTTTACCTGGTGTTATGCTATAATAAATAAAGGAATATTATAACAATATCATTAATACCCAACTAAAGCAGG
The DNA here is from genome assembly GCA_020383195.1 of Neomicropteryx cornuta. Lineage (NCBI taxonomy): Eukaryota > Metazoa > Arthropoda > Insecta > Lepidoptera > Micropterigidae > Neomicropteryx > Neomicropteryx cornuta. Next base: position 272,914 of record JAHKQU010000014.1, read on the forward strand.
CCAAAATCATGACCTGCATAATATAAATATCATTTAATATTTTACTCGGTACTGCGAAGGAAGTGAATTAATAGAGTTAAACTGTTTTGCTATAACTACCATCGAGCCTACAACAAATGTGTCCTTTTAACAATTTAGTGAAGATGGTTTTTCTATATCAATAACTACAATTATTTATATTTAATTTAATTTGTTTGTTACTAAAAATTAAAGTAGTACGCGCGACCCACATATTACTTTATTGAGGCATAAACGCAAACGCGTTTTTACTATTACGCAACAAAATAGCCGGTCAGGGGCTTTAGTCTGAGTGCCAATCGGTGATCGACTCGACGCCGGCGTCTCTATCGTTCGCCGCCGACGCTCGTAAGGAAAAAGGGACGGCGCGTAAGTCGAGTCGATTCTCGAGTGTCGATCGTCGACCCGACTAGCACGACTGCTCGAATGTGTTGCGGACTCCACGATTGGTAGGGATAGGCGAATGTCAGCTCGCTATGGTAACGAATCGACTGTGGGTGGGGTGGGGGGGGAGCACTTCTGCCTTTAACGCAACGCACGTCGGGCTTATTTTTAAAGCCATATTATAACAGCTTTGCACTTACCCATGCGGAGGTTTATCTGATGAAGACGACATTCCATTGAGCATCCTTCGGAAGGTAGGATTGAAGTGAACTCGGGCTGAGCAAAGAGTGACGTCGGCCATTTTGTTTACATTTATGGAAGTCTAATTTCTTAAATTTTCTTTTAATTTTATAGAAATTTCTGACCTCAACGCAGTTCTCCCGAGAACTTCATAAAATGTCTGTATGTAAAATGTATGCATTAATAAGTGAAGGGAAAACTTTGTACCCCTTTTTAAACATATTGCACACACAAAGAGGTGTAAGATAAAGTCTATACGGAGAGGATGTGGAAAAAGCTAAAATTTATCTATAATATGTGTTACGAATACTTAAAGTATTAAATTAAATAAAACGTTCATACTACTGACAGCTGATTGACCGAATGAGTTTCGAGCTGTGAATTTTGTGTGATTTCAAATGTCTGTCAAAGTCAAGCAAAAACATTTAATAATGTCACCTTAAATTTCTATGAATATCGAGTCTCTTTTTAAGATGAAAAATTTAAAAAATGTCAGACTCGCCACTGTTTTTAGACTTTTCTTAAATCCACTGTTAAGCAATATGCAAAAATGTATATAATATAATTATATTTCGATTTTCAAAGAAAATTTCGATTGTGTTTATGATTTATATTATTATGGAGTTAATAATATTCCCTAAGAAAGTTTATCTTTGTTATTCAATGGTTTTATATATCAAACAACAAAAAAAGTAAATATTTCTTAAGGTGTACATATTTAAATCTAAAATAATTGCACTTATTTACTTTTACAATAAGCTTATGTAAATATATTAACATTTAAGATTTATGAAATGTATTAATTTCATACCTGTATTTATTTCAAAATACTTTAATGGCAAAATTCACAATTCTATAGTTATCTCATTAGCGAGGCAGTAAAACGAAGCGAGACCTTCGCAATTCTGAGAATATTCTGAGGATATTCTGACCATTCTGAATACGCGCTGACGCTCATGTGAGCCGGCAAATGCTGATTCATAATAGTGAGTAGCTTTTACTCCCTACTTCTTAGTTTTTTGGTTGTAGGTTTTATTGTTTAGTTACCCTAAACTTAATACCTACATCATGAGCTTATTGTATGCAGATCGAATTGAGAAACTCCTCCTTTTTTGAATCCGGTTAAAAATTGTACATTTATTTGATGATAGGTTTAAAACTACACCAGTCTATGGTGTATTCGATGCCGAAACGACTCTTGCCTTCGGCACTCAGGGCGGGGCGCTTCTCAAAACAAATAAGCTAAACATTATAACCATGGTCCTAATATACCTACCTTAAAGGAAAACCTAAAGACATGTTTATCCGTAAAGGTCCTTTATATTATTGAAATTATCTTCGAATACCCAAATAAAACGTCGTCCATAAAAGCGGCCTCCACAGCCCTAAATTCAGACATTATACGTGCATTTAGCAATTTCTAAATATTTTCAAGAAGAAAACTTATTTTTGGCCTTAGCAATCTAAAAGCTTATTTTATTAAATAATTCCAAAAGTCCGCTGCACGTAACGTAACGCTGCACCACCAGTTCCGCTTAGGAGACTACGTGTCGTGGTGTGCGTGTGACCGCTCTTTACTCGTATTACGAGCTATTTATATGACAACTACCTCCCGGTCTATACTATGAGTATGTTTGTTTGTATGTGTGTATATATTTCTATACACGATCGAGCTAAGTTATTTATTGCAAGTTAGTTATTACTCGTATGAAGGCCGACAACAGTGTAGCAAAATTTTTCATTTCTTTATCTGTATTATTTTAAAAATAAGGCTATAATAAAAAAAAACAATAAATAAATTTTCAAAATAATAAAAACGTCATTAAAAATTAGGTGTTTTGTATATTGTGCGAATATTACTATTTTTTTTACCTAAAAATGGAAATAAAATAAAAGTTAAATCTGTCTCACATCACCTCCGTGAAAATTATATTTTTTGAAGTAATTTACTTTTCTAATGTCTATTTTCTATACAAAATATAACACTAATTGCCTTATAATGCTTTCAACGAGCATTGAATGTAAATGATGACTTAACGCTATCAAAGTTAACAAATAACGGTCATTAAATTGAACACACATAATTCATTTTAGTTTCTATTTATGTACCTATAAGAAGCTACTGTCTCCATACTTTGGCCGGCTGTTGGTCGGGTAATATAGATATATAACATTAAAGCCCACAATATTTTAGTATTAATAAATGAAACATTGACAGGTAATTTGAAAGAATGACCAAATATCATATTCGAATGTGAAAAATATGACAGCACGGCTGTTGCAATGCACAGACAGACGGCCAATGGACGGGGAGGGGATAGTAGCTCCCAATACAGAGTGTATAGAAAGCTAAAAATGGAAAATGTACTCATTTCGAACCTCTAACATACATAATTTAGAACTTCGTACACGACTTAAGGATCCCCCGGTTTAGAAATCGAACTATGACGTTAAAAAAGCAAATATCCTTTTTGATGGCCAACGTCCGGAACAGTCAGGGGCTGAATTATCGGTAGGGTAATAAACACTATCTGGAGTCAATGCATTAAATCGTGTTATTTTTATGACCTCAGATCTTTGCGTAGCAACCAGCGAATTGCGGCGCGCGACGAAGGATAGAGGCTGTGAATCACATCTCGATAATCGGGAACGGAATCATTTCATAAGATCTCGCCAAAAACAAAAGTTTCTTCACTCGCTATTAAAGCCAAGCAACAAAATGGCGATTGCCTTTTGACGAGAAGACGCCTTCAAAACGTCAAACGCCAACCTCGAAGTTAATAATTATCGCCATTGCAAAATATTTGTAGAGGCCTTTAAAATTATTGTCAAATCATGTATCCAATTTGACTGCAGGAAGTTTGCGCAAACCTTTATGGCGACTTGACTGGCCTTCATCTGATTGCTGTTAAAATATTCGTCTTTAAGAACAGGTATTTTTTTACAGGAACTTGAAAAAAATCGGTCCTAGCGTTGTTTCAAATTACTAACACTTAATATCAAATATTAGTATTTTTTTTATTTTTAATATTTGCTAATGGAAGATAAAACCTGTACTTGGCTGCGAATCACCTACTTTAACGCGGGTCTTTAAACATTTATCGGCAATTAGTTTTTTTTATTATATAAATATTAATGAATATTTCTTGAATATATGAATATTTCTTTATATGAATTATGGCAATTATGTATATTTTGTAAAGGCAAGTATGTATATATCGGAGTATTCTTAACATGATTGATTACATTGAGTTTTGGCACGGAAATTCTGTAGAATTTGTTAAAAATGTCTATGAATCTACGAAACAGGATTAATTCTTTTACACACTGTAACAATCCATTAATTTCATTTTCAATATAACAATTTATATCGAAGAAAAATAAAATAAAAGTTACGAGAAGTTATCAATAGGTAATGTGCTATTATAGTATTAATCCCAAAAAATAAATTAAAAAAACTAAAATACGTTTCGAAGTCACGGGCGTCCTTTCCAGTGGGCGGAGAAAAATCTTCTACCCTCAACTATCAGCTGTCGAGCTAAATGGGTAGGCAGAGGAGAGAGGGAGAAAGCCTGAGGTCTCCGTCTTTCAGTCTCCGTCACAAGAGTTGTAATTACCTTCACATGCTTTTTAATTTATCTTCATAGTATAAGGCGATTTAAGAAAATATATATATTTGATATATTTTCTGAAGACGCCGAATGGCGAAAGCTAAAAAATATCGTATCATCAAATCTATATATATATATGGAATATCAATAACATGCGATATATTAATATACATGTAATGATATTATTTTTTTATGGATATAATAATAATAATAATAATAATAATATATATATATAATTGTTAAAAAGTATGATATTTGTATTGTCGGATAATTTTATAATAATATTAAACGTAACATAATAGATGTATTCTTATAAATATATAATATATATTTAGTGGCTTGGTAAAAGAAGTGCCTCTGTCATTATTTTCATTATTGAGTATTATGATGCAATATGCTTAAAAATCCCCAAATTTTCAGTACAAGTGCCCATGTCAAAATTCCTATTATTTATTTAGCATGAGACGCATTACAATGACCAATTCCGATAAAAAATCACCAAGAACTAAATTCGAATATAAGGTTTTAAAAAAAATCATTTAGTAACAAAAAAACAATTTTATCAGCTTTATGGTCAAAATATAAATACGCGTAATAGACATGGTCATTCGCATTCATATAGCAGAGTGGTGTGAACGAAGAGGACGTGTCCTTGACCATCTCCAATGACGAACTCTTAACATTAATGGTAACAATAAACAGAACACAAACACACTCACAAATGACGGTAGTATTTGGCAAACCCGCTGACGCAGTCGCAGTGCGATGGTCATAGCATTGATTATATGGTGTTTATAATCAATGGTCATAGTTTATTTTTCATTCATCCCAGAGCATCATCGAAATGCGTAAATATGCTGATAGATTAGGAGCACAATATTACGCGTAAATATGTCTGTAATTCTGACGTGATTTTGCGATTTATCGACCGACAGATTTCTCTTTATTCAGCACGAACTTCAGCGCCTATCGCGTGACATCAAGAATTTGCAACTTCGCTTGCTTCATATTTTATTTTAATATTCTATTTTGTAGGAATTTTGACACCCCCACTTCGGTTCAGATAAAAAAAAATGGTTTTCTGAAAATCTTCAATAAAGATCCTCAAATTTAAGACTCGTAAGATTTACGAGTACTATAAAGGAACTGGAGATCATATTTAATAGGGACACGTGTTTTGTGAAACTTTGTTTACTTTTTACTTTATTTATTAGTAGATTGGTTTGATAAAAGATTTTTTTTATTCAACCGCATTGCATTTGTTTAGTTGGATTATAAATATTAAATATTTATGTAATCCGTATTACGAAAAGATATGTAAATGTTAAATGCAATGGCTTCTTAATAAAATGAGTGTGTATAATTAAAATATCTCACGATACAACTAAAATAAGATGCAGTTTTTTTTTTAAGACGAAGGTTTACATTCATGACTATGCAGAACAGAATACTTATTACGTTAACATAAAGATGTTTTAAATAAAAAGTACTAAAATAATTTATAGCCAAATTTGATTACTTTGTTTTAAAATAGTGTCATTTACCGCTATAACTCACGCTCGCCGCAGCGGCCATGATCATTACGTAAATATTACAAAATAATTTCTTTGAACCATGATGAATTTTGATATACTTTCTTCGCAAATATTGGTGAAAATCGAAAGAACTATAAGCTGTTTTTTTAACGTAAAAGGTCGCGGGACACGGTATAATATTAGGTAGGGTATTAAGGGCATGTGATGGCGTAGGGCTGAATATTCAGCATTGACTTAGCAACCACTATTTGGTTGTTGACATTTTGGTGTCGTAGAGTTAATGATTAAGACAAATTAGAAAAATATGCCATATCGGTAATTAATTTAACATTGCAGTTACATTCAATATAATTTAAATATATATATAATTGTGTCAAAAAGTATTTATATATAGATTTTATAATCATATCAAATTTATAATTCAATTTATTAACTTATTTTTTTATTTATTTCATTTACCGCAATATTCCTTAAATGATTACTTCGCCAATCATTCGCACTCATTATACACCCTAATCATTGCATTTACACTGTTTTTATTATAGTTTCTTTTTTAAATCGTGTTTTTTAGTTTAATAAAAACCTTACAGGCAATACTTGCAATACTTGGCACGTTTCGGCATTATTTTCGCTTTTAGCTTCTATACACACATTCCTGTATAAGAAGCTACTATCCCCTTCCTTTGGCCGTCAGTCAATTCGTTGCTTCTTTCAACTCGGAAAGTAGAAGTGGGACAGAGTTGAATTTTCGTGTGTAGATTGATGCTCTCGAAAATTAACCACAACCGTTTAGATCACAACGAAAGCTGGTCGGATAATATAGATATTTAACATTATATTTTTTAGTACATAAAACATTTAAACATTGTCACCTCGATAGAGCGCTCAATATCATATTCAAATTACAAAAATCTAGCAGCACGGCTGTTGAAATGTTTTAATTATTACTGGCCAGTTAGAATAAATATAAACTCATTTATAAACGCTAATAGAAATATTATAAGAATGTTCAGTTTCACGTTATAGTTATTATAAATTAAATTATTATATCCGTGCTTATTTATTTATTTATTGTAGTAATCCTACAGAAATTGTACACAATAAAGGTAAAGTCAGTGACGTAAAATAGAATAATTAAAAAAAGAACACATTAAAAGAGAAAAAAATTAAAAACATCAACTTGAAGTTTGATTATTTATATATAGGTATATAGAAACAAAAATAACTCTCATAGAATAGTAATAACGTAATAAAAGTGGACAAGCGGTCAACCGAAAGATGAATTAATATTATGAAATCGTGAAAACGCACCTAATACGCTTTTGATGGTGGCTCCTAAAAATCAAATAACTTTACATCTTTACTCATCATCATTAATCATCTTTACTTACATCTCATATCGTAGGAATTTTAATAATAAAAATTTCCTAATGAAACATCCAACTGTCACAAATATATAAAATGGCGACCGCGCATCGGACTATAGATGCAAATTCCAAGTGAAATCGAGTATCGAATCGGAAAAATCAGTAAACAATTCAAATGCTCAGGCGAAATAAAATTACTGAGGCAGGAGTTATGCGAAGCCAAGTAAATGATTTCAAAGTGTCAATATGGCTATTTTTCAAGAGTATGCACGATTGTATAGAAGCTAAAAATCACGGCAAATATAGTCGATGAAGTCAATAATGCTACCTTTCTTAACACGGGTATGGAGACTGTCAAAATGGATAAATTAGAAACCAAATCACCTCCAAATAAAATTATTAAGTGCATCGAATATTCATCACTTCGATACATGCCTTAGGCCTAATGATCATAATCCAATATGTCTGTAACTCTTTTCTGAGTTACATTTAAGAGCGTTTTACATTGATATCTATTTTTTAGGAGTTATTACAAAACGAAATTGTTATTTTTGTTATGTAAAAATAAATAAATAAGTTACTGTTGCACCCGATGCGACGTTTTTACAGTAAATTACAATGATCAGTGAAATTAATCCCTTCTGCTACTAAGCATTATCATTATCAATGTAATGCCAAGCCCACATTTTATAATGTGGCGCTTTATTTTAGTGTAAGTCTTAATGCGCTTGCCTTAAGCGGACTTAGCAGGGTGTTAGCCACTGACATGCGATAATGCGTACAGCGCTTTTATGTTTTACGATTCTCTTATCAGAATAATGGCGTGTTTCTCTTTATGAGCTCAGATTAAAATTGTATATCTTACTCAAACATATTATACAACTATAAACATTGTATTTAACGCCTTTAACCGACCTATTATAATAGAAAAATGTTATTTGGCTATTTTCGCTGGGTTTGTGTTTATTGTATAATAAAAAAAAATAATTTATCGATTTATTGAATGCTACAAAATATTAATTAATGTATGTAAACTTACCTATAAACCCGCCAAGTATGAATGTTTTCATCAACATCACCTTTATTTATTTATTTATATATCTTTACTGTAATTAAAATCGTCGTGAGGTGTTCAAAGCTACCATCATTGCCTGTTTATTTTAAATAAATTTGTAAAGTATAAATAAATTTATCTCAATGCAGACGGGCAAAAAAAAAGTTTAAATTCTAACAAGGTCATTCACACAAACAATCCACCCTAACCATCGATTTCTCTGATTTTTTTTATATTCTTATATTTTTTATATTTTTATATTTGATTTATATTCACTGATGTCCTTTTAGGGGGTTTCTGTAGAACAAAAATCAAACATTAATCAGCAAAAAATATTGGAAAAATGTTTCCCAAATACGAGATAAACGAATTCGAAATTTCAAAGAAATTGTTTTAATGTTTGAGAAGGCGGTCGAACGCACACCGAGAGATCGGGGAACGACCTCGCGGCCGCGGGTCCGCAAAGCACTTCGAAGAACAACAAACTTTGCTAATAATATAATTATTTTAGTATAATTATTTTTTTTTTAGTTGTCGATATAGATCAAACCCCTAAAAGGAATATAAATGCATACTATATATCAGTGTATTTATGTATATATATATATATATTTATTCGGCATGAAAATGATTTTAATTTCCAATACAAAGCTGGTAGGTTTAAATGAACACTGTTTAGTTTTTATATTTTGTTACATAGTATCGCTGTAACTAAGATTATAAATAATAAATGAATACATATTTTTTACTCACTCAAACTAAGATCCGAATGCAACCAGTATCACTCACAAGCACTTGACTATTTGTCAAGATAATATTAATAGTGCGACCGAGATCGCGTCACTCTTGACGCAATGCTGCGTTATCTAATCTGCGGCACTCCGCGCTCGTCGCCAACCCAACCGCTGCAGACCACCAGCCACCGGGCAACTGGTCATGAGTGCGGAGCTGAATGCTGACAGATCACCGCCGGCCGTTGCAGGCCAACCTGCTTGGCGGGGATTGGCGCGCCACTGCCAGCACTTGCCAACGACGAAGTGCTGGGAAGGGGGGGAGGGCAGCGGTTTATAGTCGCACCACCACTTCTGAGCAAATTTAATTCAAAATGCAAACAGGTTCAAGAATGGCTATATCAACCTGTGCTATCATATAATATCAACTGTTTCTGTACCACCCTGAACCACGAACCCGAGGTCTTACAGCTATGCCTTACAGGCGTCATTGAAAGCATCTTTACCCATGAATTCTTGCGCCTTTTTGTGGTCCCAACTTGTGATGGGTTGAGTAAAATAAATAAAAAAATAGCTACAATGGAATTTTTAGGAAGAAATAGCTGATATTAAAATAAAATATAATAAAAAACAATCAAAATATAAAGCTAATCGGCTAGTAATGAAACAACCCCACCCCCTTACTATTTACTTAATTTGTGATCTATTTAATACTAACTTCTCCCAAATTGATCGTTTTTCAATAAAAACAATACTATACCAACACCAATACAAATGCACAAAATCACAAAAAAATCCTAGATTAGTTTTAAATCGTTCTTTTTAAATATTGTTGAAATTGAGTAAACGAAAAACAAATGTATTTTTTGTTCTTTGTGTTGTGTTTATTTAAATTTAAAATCGTTTATTTTTTCTATTTATTTCATTTTATTTAAATTCGTTTAATATACGGAAGCCGTTGTCATTCCTTGGAGGTTAACAGCTTGTCAGATGTGACATGGGAGTCATTCTCACAACTAAGCTGAGGCCAAAACTTAAGGCTTTTTTGGAATCCGTGGGTGGCTAGGAGTTTAAGAAGGCTACATTCATAAAGCAGTTTCTGCAGTTGCCCGACTCCGTGCCATGAGGGCCCGCCGCCTGCCGACATGCGCGGTTCGACTGTACCGTGCGATCTCTTCACGGCCATTATAAGGAGCAATTAAATAATATGTTGCAGGTGAGTGCGGTTTTTGATTTTATGTGCAATGGCTAGGAAGTAGGAACGCGTCGGGCCAACAACCCGTTCAGCTCGCATTGACAGGATGGATTGACAAATTAAAGATAAGCCATTCAAATTGCCACTATAAGTTTTGCAAGTGCAGTGATAAGTGCCGGAAATGTGAACGAATTTAAGAACAGACTAGACAAGTTTATCAGAGACGATACGAGTGCAGATTTAGGTTTATCAGCCTAGCCTGCCTAAAACTAATAATAATAATAATAACCATTTTGACCTATTGAAGATTTTTTTATTTACATATTCAATAATGGCTCACAAATAACAAAGAACCAAACATAATTAAATCAAACAAAATATATTATCCGGCAAATTAAATAACAGTCATTGCTTTCAAATAATATTTTTTAATTCTCAGTGGTTCATTTTCATTAAATACTTTATTAACATTTTCGATTTTTAATGGATTAACTTATTCACAACAAAACAGTGTAACAATTAACATATTTGTAATTTTTTTTTTTTTTTTTGAATATAAATTGGCCGATGAGTATAAGTCTATAACCTTCCTAACTAGGTAATAGTTACCTGTTCTAAGGAAGGTTATATATGAAGTGATAAAGTGCATAGCAGAGACCAGCGCAAAACCCTGAGAAAAATATAAAAAAAATAATAAGGCACAAATATACACACTGATATACACACCCACACACACATACACACATGAATACAATTTAAATGTGTACTCAAGAATACTTAATATATGAAAAAATAAAATGAATAAATGAAACAATTAAAAAATAACAAATCAATGAATAAACAATTATTAAATATATAGGTAAATAAATATTCGATATAAATAAATAAATATTCAATATAAAAATAGTGTTATAATACATATAGTATAGAAACATATCTTATAGTGATATATATATATACATTGGGCATAAACATATTGGTATGACATATCTAAGTAAGCATATTTTTTTTATTTTTTAAACATTCTAGGTAACTAAAATTAGATTAATGTATTCAATTAGATTAATGTATTTAACATCAGGTTAATGTTAATTTTAATGAGTAATTTGCTAAAAAAAAACGCTTTCCCTAATCAAAATAAAATTTCATTCGGACCATATTTTAGTATGAATATTATATTAGATATTCTAGAATGGATACTTTTTATGTCATACACAAATTCTCCCCGCTGGCATCATATTAAAAAAAAATATACCCAGGTGAATTTAAAGTCAGCAGTATCCTTTGGGGATCATTCTGGACTTGAAACTGGACTATTTTTGTTCATCTAGTTTTCACATAGCTAACAATAAAAACATGTAAAAATATAAATACTCCATTTAACGTTTGATGCATGTATTATTGTGTTCCTGACCTAACTAATTGGCCTAGATTACTACACGAAACTACCAGTCATTCGTTGTTTTCAATACCCCGAGTAGGTACGGTGAAGTCGGTTACTGGGTCGCAACGTCGCGACGCGCCGCGCGGTCTGTTATTTTGTTAGGTGACCATACTTTGGAATGGTTTTTAGACTAGTTTTTTTTTATTTAATTAAAAAAGTTGTTAAACAGATGTTGTTCAGTTTTTTAAAACGATACTGCCGACTTTAAGTTCACCCTCTATTCCCTTTGACTTGTCGACTACTTCCCGATGCTTGGATGGGATGAGCGACGAGCTCACGACGCGATAATAAGGGCATTGACCGCACCGCGCGCTGCATTGTGGTCGTTTTCAGGCATTTTCTAATATGGCTTCAACCCTCAAATCGAGTAGAATAGGAGTGCCTTTAACCGCCCGTGACTGCAAGATCAAACCACTTCAAACATAGCTATTTGTAGGCAGTATTTTTTTTATACAAGCACCTTTACTTTTTGCCATAAATCGAAACAGTTTCGCCTAAAGGTAAAGCTGCCAAGGCAAGGCAAGGCTTAATAATAAGTAAGGAAAAAACAGGATAATATAATTCGCAAGCAGAACATTTATTAACAATACATAGCTACATATTAAATAACTTATATAAAAAAATAGGAACATATTATTATCAAATTGTGTAATATTATTAACAATTTATTATATAACTTTTTTTTCAAATTAATTTATCTATATTTTTGAATATTTTTTCCATTATAATTAGTTTTATACATATTATGGTACAGTAAAATATTCATGAAAATTGTACTCAAAAATAAAATAGGTGCACTGGGAATAATAGGAGCCTTTTCTGTTATATATAGACATATACTAATCATATGCTTTCATATATTTGACTGTATACTGTGCCTGTAGTGAATAATTGGCCTACTATTCTCGGGGGATTAAAAAATTCCCTTTAGACATTTAAAAAAGTTTATTAAGGTTAAGAACGATTCATTTATTTTATTTTTCTTATACGAGTGTAATAATGTTATAACTACGTGAAAGATATCGTGAAATGCCACCTTATCCGTCTTTCTATAAAAGGTGGTTTCTCACATACCATAACATCAAACAGTCACCCTACTTAAAACAACCGGAGCCAAGCACAAGGTTGAACAGCTAATTAATAATATATTATTTTGTCTTATTATTAAAGACATTTACAGATGTCGTTTTTAGAATTTTATATATTAATAAAGGCTTATTGATAACCATATTATACAGGACAACATAGTATAAATAAAATGTGTCTCATAAAACATTTTTTACTAAAACATAACCCAAACAAACATGTCCGCCATATACATGATTAATAATAATTAATTTCTACAATTATATACAAAGGTTCGGTTTCTGCAGTTGCTGTCATTTTTTTGTTTTTTATCATCTAGATTTTTTGATTTTTTAAAAATCTGACCATTGGTATGGTATTTCCATCAAATCATGAAAAATTTCTTTATACATAAAATAAGAGTACCTATAGCAGTCTTGTGGTTAACGCTCGAAGCGATCCATAGATCCATATTTACCGGTAAGTGCTCTGTGGGTATTTCTTACACCGGATTGGCCAGCGAAGAAGTTTCATCAGTGGCCGCTAGATAGCGTACTAAGCGGTGGGCTCGAGGTATGTGGAGTGTGAAGTGTCATGGCGAGTTTTGGTGGTTTTCTAATATATAATAATAAAAAAATATTTGATCATTAAATTTTAAAAATGTATATTTACAAAGTATACCTAACAAGGTAGGCTATAGATTTAAAATGCACTGAAACTATCTGGACTTGAAGACAGACGTGGCCAACAAAATGTATAAAAGTAGTTTGGATAGTTAACTGTAATAATATCTTCATTTGTAAATTAACTATTTATTTTACTAAGTTATACTAATTGAATCGGCCATTTACAAAAGGGGTTAAAACCAACTTTAAAAAATTTACAGGATACAATAAAAACTGAATAATATGAAAGGCAGATACTTATAATAATAAATATTTGATGTAAATATCATTTCGTAACACTTTCTGAATTTTTATTTATCTTTTATTGTTAATATTATTATTTAAAATATATAAAAAAATCAAATAAAGTTCGTGGACTTATTCCTTTTTCGAAATGAAATGTTGTTTAGTAAATCTAGGTTTATTATTATAGATTTCTTATGATAAAATAAAATATTAGGTTTCTTTGCTAATGCACAGAATACTAATATGTGACTAATGTACTAATATTAATTAGAGTAATATTTTTATTTATTATTTAAATAAAAATATTACTCTGTTGGGGAAAAGCCCTTCTTATCCTTCGGTATTTTTCCTACATTGATCAACTTGCAGTTTCTCAACTCGTTTTTTACCAACGCCATGCACTGCAAGAAAATGTCTTACCTACCTTTTTTATCTCCCCATCAATCATAAAATATCTTTGATCTAATTTTATAACAATCTTCATTGCCTCCGCTTCCTTGATGGAACTTTCCTTTCTATTAATGTTTTCAAATGCGTATCTTTATATGTAAATCACTGCAAAAAATCACTGTAAATCTGTAAATGTTTGCATATCACTGTCGCCGTCGGCCGTTTTGATGGAACTGGATTGAACGGGATAAGTGTTGGACTAGTCCCGTTTCCGGACGGACTTTTGAAAACCACAGAATGCGGTCCTCTTAATTAGAAAATATTTGGCATAAAACGAATATTTTAAAAAACATGGACTTATCGCCTTCATTAAATGACCGATTCAATTATAGTGTACATAATGATATCTGTCTAAAATATGATAAGTGAATTGGTCATAATAAGTAGTATTTATTGCGTTTTCACGTAGAAGATGAATAAAAAGACAGATCAAAGTTAACTATAGAATATTTAAATTTATATTTTTAATTTGTACGTGCCATATGTTGCCATATGTTGCCATATATCAATCTCATGAGTTGCTTATGTATATTTTTAGTTTTTATTTGGTAATAGAATCATTAATATTTTATTGTCTGTTTTAAAGTCTACCGTGCAATCAGTCTTCGGGATGTGATTTTTCGATGGAGGGTCCGCCGGGCCAACTGAAAATAAAAATAAAAGAAATTTTACAAAATCATAGTTTGACTTCAAAAAAAGGGAGGTCGCGTAAACAAGTTCATTCATAAAAATAATATTTTCTGATTGGTAAAACATGTTTAGTGATCCCGGTATCCTTACACTTTATTTAAAAAATCAATAACTACGTATAACTATTGCAATAGCCGAAATGATTATTGTTTTGTTAATATTAACTAAGTATGTTTGACAATTAATTTATTAATTAACTATTAAATAACATTACATTATTCCCATTTTATTTATATTTGATAACTACTACAGTACGCATGACACATACGACGACTTGGAGAGACCTGGTAAATAAATAAAAAATCAAATCGACCTATTTGTAAATATTATAATGATTATTATAACATATATATGAACAATGTATTTATATATTTTAGATGTTATGGCATAAAAAGGTTAGGGTAGTATTTCCCGTGAGTGCATAGATGCGCTCGATCCAGCGTGTATTTAAACTACCACTTTACACTGAACTATTTACATACAGAAAATATTATATTATATAAGGACTTTCATCAAACACCAAACCAGGTTGACCACATTTTAGTTTCTCGGCGGCTACAATTTTCAAGATAAAAAAAAAACACATTGGTTTACTGTACGAAGAAAGAGACGGGAATTCGCAAATTGCATGAACTCGTTAGCAATTGCTGTACTAAATCTGAAAACGGAAGGCTATTCTTGTAATCCGTGCGCATGCGCCGATCGGTTGTGAGAAAAAGATTTTTGGTAAGGCATTTTCCGCAATTTTCTACAAAGATCTAACCGCGTTTTATTATGAGGCCATAATTAAATAAAAACCAACAAATGCTTACTGACCATAAACTTACTTAAATGACCGCCCAGAGAGTAAAACCTGATGCCCTATAAAATAAGGAAGCCTGTCAAAGGCCCACAGTTCTAAGGTTAAAGAGGAAATGACCTGCATTAGCAAGAGGAGCAGGTGCGCTACGACGACGCCGACCTCGGATTCGACGGAGAAGAGGAGGGCCCCCCGCCAGTTGGACCAGTCCATCCTGGGATAGACGAAGGGCCTGCCGAAGCGGTCGAGGCCCCCGGCCGCGTAGTAGGACGAGCTGAAGACCGTGTAGAGGAACCCCACCAGGAAAGGCGCCAAGGCGTCCTTGAGCTCCGCCCGGAGCCGGACCAGGCACACCTCCGACAGCATCACCAGCGAGTTGCAGCCGTGCATCAGGATGTTGAGTGTGTCCATCACGTGGTAATCTGAAACACCAATGTGAACTTTTGGCAAGATTTCATTGGCTTTATTAAAAGCATTGATTATAGAAAGCACGTGGTTCTCGATTGTGAGGGGGCTTTATCATATAAAAGGGTTTCACTTGAAACAGACGAACGATTAGTATAATATCGTGCGCTCAAAAGTTGATTCTCCGCTTTTGAGTGAAATCCCTCGTCTCTCCTTAACTGTTTCATTTGCAAAAAAAGTTCCAAAGCATCGATTTATTCCATCTTAGCCGTAACCAATTTATTAAGACTGTCTGTAATATTGTTTAGAACTATATGCCACCTTTTATTTCTGATATCATAAACTACCTATATTACTTTGCGATGTGGGCTTGTCTCTCATCCTAGCTATCAACTTTCCTACCACTCACACACATAATATTCACGCTTCTCTCACACACTCAGTTCATGGCATTTTAAATGTATAACATACGACAATAATCTGTTAATCTGGGAATTACATGTTATGTAAAACATTAATTGTAATCATGTTATATTCCGCTGTTTATGGATTATAAACAGCGGAAATAAATTAATAAATAAATAATCTAAGCGGCTAGTCGAAACACATTGTAATTTGGCTTATGTTCACGTTTGGAGTGTTCAGTACAACAGTCAATCTCAAGTTTTTTTTACAAAAATATTTATATAAAGTAAACATTTAAAATTATTATAACATCGTTTATATTATGAAATAAATGGGTAATCATTTTTTTTTTTTTTTGTTTAACATCCCATAATTGTTTTAATTAAGCATAAACCCTTTAAATTAATTTAAAAAAATGCTAGTTTGAATCAAATCATAGTTTTACTTGATTCCAGATCCCGAGTGACTAATCTTTTTATGTACAATTAAAAAATACATAATTCTACTGCAACTATTAATTCATAGGCGCCCAGATTGACAGTATATAAATGTCACCTGGATCAAAAATGAGAACCCAATACAAGGAGGTAATAAAGAAAGCGAGCGACGCGGCCGCGGCGAAGAACCCTCTGTAGAGGACAGCCACCCAGCCCACGGGACGTCCCTCGACCTCCTTGCTCCCGAAACCCTTCTTCATCAAATTCCCCTGGGATTCTAAATCTGAAAACAATAAAATTGATGTTTATAACCTTACAAACAACTCTGAAGATCAGGGTTTTGTCAACAAACAGTCGAGCGATCTGCAATATATTTAAAGCTAATACTTTACCATTCCCGATAAAAACACAGCTAATTGGTTCTGCGATTTTTAATATCAAAATTCATCATGGTTACTGAGACAAAAATGTAAACTTTACATAAAAAAAGTAAAAGTATAATCTAATAATGTCGTTGTTGTGAGCACCCAGCTGTCGCCATACGCCGTAAAGTGTTAAGGACATTATTGATCGGTGGGACATTGGAATTCGCGCGCTAACAGAATTGACACCATCTACTAAAAAGTATAATAAATTTGTATAATAAACATTTTTTTTTTGACCCCTTAAAGCCTTCGCGAATGGTCTTGGGACAGCCTGTGAAATATCATATCATAAACTGTCATGTTATTGTATTGCCAGCGACACATTTGATTAATAGAGGTTTTTTGTTTTATTTGCTAGTCCATACTTTATTATATTTGCATAAAACTAAAAATAATTGGCAAATCAAATAATACTCTTATGAAAAAATACTTTCGAATAAAGTCAGGCGTACCAACCGATATTTTCCGAAGCTTTGGCCTTGGCTCGTTGCCGGAAGAATGCCTTCTGCGTCAGATACAGGCCTAACAGGGCCTGCACGACTATGAGCGAATAGCCCCAATTTGTCAGGTAGATGAACCACTTCCAGGTGTGGAACGTCTCTTGTCTTCGATTCGACCTGGACTCGGGAGAAAAGAAGCTGGCCAGAACGACACCTACGGACCAAAGAGCGACGAAATATCGGTAGCAGAGGTACGCTCTGCTGACCTTCTCTGACTTCTGCCACTGGAAAAAAAAAATGATTTATCGGACGGAGCGAAGCGTAGCTCCATGGATCGACTCCAATAGTAAAATGTTTGTGATGTCAGATCTTAATGATTTCACAACCGATTTTAGAATTCAATTTTTAATCGAATCTACATGAAAAATGCTATGGCGCAAAGGTGCCGGAATTTTAAAATTTGAAATATCAAAAAAGTTATGTTTAAAAATATTTTCTTAAAATAATTATTTATTTGAAGTTTGCATTTCTCCGCTCCATATGCTGCTAGCATAGGTTTCCCCTTTTCGACTGCGGCCACCTAGTTTTATCTTTTAATCTTTATCACGTATTTTTATTTTGAAATAACAACATTGATTTTGAGATTACCTTAATATATTGTGATTTTTTTTTGTTTTATTAAATGTGGTATTTATTTTATTTGTACATACTAATCAATAATCAAAAATATTGCTGGCATCATTGTTATTGCGGGGGAATCATTACTGTTTTTACGAGGACATTTTGCCTACTAAAGTTAGCTCGTCCTAAATTATTTGTTATTGGGCTAATTTATAGCCGGATGTAACGTTCAACTATATGCAAATTTTATTCCTATTTTTACCCAGGTATTTAAGAATCAGCTTATTTTGAAAATCAGGTTAACATGTTTAAAAATTCATCGAATTTGGTTACATTTAAACCAACTAGTTTGTTTTACACAGAATTCTAAAGTTCATTTGGCAGCTAAAGCAATTTGAATTAGACTTACCTCTGCCGTGCTTAACCTAACCTAACCTATGAACATTCATAATAGTTCATTTTTTTTTTATAAATATGAAGATCTGAATCGAACGCATCGACGACAGATACCATTAGCTGGGACAGGCCATTCTTTTCTCGCCCAAGTATTTTACCGTTGCCTTTTAGATAGATCATCATCGCGCTGTTGTAACGACATCACATTTTTTGGTACGTAATTAATCCAAAGTCATAAGCGAAAGGCTAACCGCGCACAAGAACGAGAACTGCTTAGTAATAATAACAGAAGGACCGTATAGATGGCACCAGTGACTACGTTGTCGTTTAATTATGTTTTGTAAGCGATTTATATAAACTATAAATCTATAACAAAACTTATAGAATATTTCGACATCTATCTTTAAAATTATGAATCTGTGTGCTTTTCCTACTAAATTGCGATGTTTGACGATTTAATTTAACATTAAAGGGAAATATTTTGTTGCAGACTGTGGTTTGTGTTGAGATCGTGGTAGTCTATTGGTTAAGGCGTTGGAATATTAGCCTAAAGGTCGCGGTATCGAATCTACACATGGTCTTAAACCATTTTTAATGCTTCATTACCACCATCTCTCCTGACTCTAGCACAGTCACAGTTGGCCCAGGTGAGTAGGGCCAAAATAATTGCATATAACCTAGGTCATAGCAATTATTTTATATAAAAAAAAGACACAATTATTTCGTTTTTGTAAAATTAGAATAGAAGTAAAAAAATAATAGAAAATGTGAGACGGTTAGTATAATCAGCGATCCATAAATAATACCGTTCTTGAAAATTATTTAAAAAAAAGATCTGAAGATTTAAACATTGACTAAAACAATCTAAGCATTATTCCATATTAAGGAAACATTCTATATTCGATATTCTTTTTGGAGCCCTCGCCTTTCGTAAAAAATCAATTGACAGGAGTTGGCACTAACACACATGCACTCGAATGCATATGTCCCCCCCGCCCCTCCCCCCCTCCTCCCACCCCTTCCCCACGCTCCCTGGCTCGCAAATGGCTCAGACTTTTGGAATAGGGTCAGAAGCAATGGACGTAATATCATCAATTGCCAGACGATTTGCATGAGCAATTTGTCACTATACCCGCGAGTGTCCTGACCTGCGCACCACCTGCGGACGAATCGGCGCAAGTGGTGACCTGATCATCCTTGACCTGTCACCGATCGAAGTTCATTCATTAACGAGGTCTCAGATGACAGCATTATACTAAATTCCAATACTAACAGTTGATAACCTTTATAACGGTGTTCAATAACCTGAACATTTTTTTTTCAAAACAAAACAATATATTTTATACAACATAACATTTTTTAAAACGATATAAAACAATGGGTCTTAACAATGTTTTATTATAGTCAAAGGTCAGTTTCATTAAAAAATTTAACATTTTCTTATGGATTTGAGGTAGTACATATTCCTTTACTTTCGGAACTGAGAGTTTTTTTTTCTGAAGGTGGATTAAAGATTTTTAGTAGGTTGGCAATATTATCCTAACAAACACAACGCGGGTCCTAAAAAAGCAAATATATCCAGTATATTGGCTATTGATTTAAATCCACTGTAATAATAACACAGGAAATTGTCGGAAATTTGAATGTTATCTTTGAATAATTTGAATGTTAGCCAAAAACACAGCTTCTAATCACTTATCTATTTTGAATCTGTCGATAGGCACACTCATTAAAATTGTCACGTTAATTACCTGCGGCAATAATTGAAGCGAGGTCGAAGCGTTTGCCGGACAATCAGCGAGCAATTGATCGAATTATGTCAGTTTTACCTAAAGGACGCTTCGTGTCGATTCTAATTGCGACAATCATTTGCAAGACTTATCTTCCTCTGCCTCAAAGAAAAGAGGCACGGAACATAAAAGTATAAGACGCGTATTTATAATTTTAGCCATAACAATTCTCTTGGTATTTTACCAATTATGTACCTTCAAAATCGATTATTTTGCATTTGGCTATTTCTTTCCAAACATTGTTTTTGTTTCATTTATAAAAGAGGGTAGTTCTAAATTCGACCTGTATGTAATATACCCATACCTCAGTTTGAGCGATTTGATGACTTTTTTAAACAATTTGGATAATTTTTTTTTAAAATTGTATTCAAATGCTTAGAGTTAATTCCGTCGAAGTATCATTAGGTTATTTTTAGTGTAGGTAGCTAAAAAATCAGAATAAAAAAAGAGTATGTAAAACCAACTTCAAAATTAACGGATAACCTAAAAACAACGAAATAATACAATAAACGTTTACTTATCGCTAATGTCTTTTTTTAAAACTAGCGAGAATATATAAAAACTCTTAAGAAAGAGTATAGATTTATTTTAGATTTCTTGATAATAGAATACTTTTTAAAATTTACTTAATGTTTTTATGTGTCAAAAGTATTCTCAAAGGTGTTGCTTAATATGAGATGTATGCAGGCGAACAGTCTAATTCATTCGAGTATGCTAATTAGTAAATGATACTGTTTCAGTGAAATATTCTATACCTTTTATTTATAAAGTAACTTTGCAAATACTTTATATTACGAACACCTGTACAAATAATATACTCGAGTAAACAATAAATAATTATTTATTCTATTCCTTCAAAGACAACAATGTCACGGCAACCGCCCGCGCCGACATTCAATGAACGAAGTATAATTTGAAAAGGACGGCACTACTACAGTATAAATTATTTACCACAAAACCATAACGTTTATTTACATCTATTTATTTTGTCACTAAAATACTTATTTATTCCTTCTTCATATTTATTAAATAATTGATCAAATCTTATCTATATTAAAGTTTCAAAAATAGATATTTATCAATTCGCTAATTCTTTCTACCAAAATTTTCTTCAAAAATATGTAGCTTTTGTAGGCAATATATTGATTTGTTTTTAAATTCTGTACGTCAAAAATTGAGAAACAGTTTAATTCTTGAAGCTTCCGCAGTTATTTGGGTAAATTATTATTAGTGTCAGCTTTGGAACAGGCAGTTAGCCTAGTTAGATCAGAAGTCATGAGTGTTACATTAAATTAAAAAATATGCATTGTAATTCAATTAAAGTTAAACTTTTAGATTTAAGATTTAATTTAAGAGAACGCATTTAACTTCGAATATACAAAAATCAAACATATCTACCTGTTTGTAAAAAAAATATTGAAAAAACAAAGTTAATATGATCATTAAAAGCCACCAAATTATTTAAACTTTATAAGAGTATTTAAAAAATATAATGTTTAGCTTGAGTGATATTGCAAATGCATGAAAATTTCTACATCATGGGCATCATGGGCATCATGGGCATTATGGGTATCAGCTTTATGAACGTACCACTTACACGACACGAGTTGCTCAATGTGCGGTTCATAAACGCTGTTTTCAATGACACTGTTAATTGCCCCGATCTTTTGAAATCATTTTCGATCAATGTACCGTCGCGTCGTCACATCAAACCCGCCATTGTTTTTAAAATGCTCCACATTCACCGATACCACGTTTGCAATGATATTATAATGAAACTATTAACTGCTTCGATAAATTGACTCTGCATAAGTCGCAATTTAAAATGTTCAGCAATGATTTATTGTGTAAAAAATAAACAGAGTAAATAAGTAAAGATAGATATTAAAAAATGGTATTGTAATATTTGTTATTAACGGTAATACTTTTTGTAAGTAGAAGCATATTTTTCGTTTTACGTAGGTTTTTAATGTTTTAATTAAATGTTTATTTTTTTTAAATAAAGTAGTTCAAGAGCCACTGAAGCCAATTTACAGAATCGGGTAATGAGGGGGGGGGCGCCGCTCACTTTTTTCTGGTCTTTGATGGTGTCTTATAAATGTTTTGTTTTGTATAATTATTGATAATTATGTCTTTGTTGCGTAACATTCTGTTGCATAAAACATATAAATAATTAGGATAAAGTTGTTTGAATTCAATCATATTTTGATTACTGTAGAAGATATTTCACACGAAACCCACATCATTGTCGGTGACTAAAAGTTGGTAATTCAAATATAATTGACGTTACTTCCTCGCTTCTGGCCGATAAAACATCTAAACTTATCTGATCTTTTAGCCTAAAATTACCTTAAATTACTTAATATATGTACCTATATATGTGTACTCTACCAATATCATCGAGGTCGAAAGTCGGAAGTCGGAAGATGGTACGGAAACTATTTATGTAACGCACGCTAGGGGCATTTTGGAAAGCTCCTTAATTTCTAAGTGAACGCAACTGTTTTTAGTTCACGCGAGTGCCGCAGGTTCGAATTGTCGGGCACCGAAGGCGCCGTTTAAGCCGTCTGCAGAGCCTAGCTGTAGCAACAGAAAGCACTTCTATATTTACACAAGTTAAACACGTCGAAGTGTATATAACTTCATATTAATATACTAAAAAAATGTTTCAGACGCAAAAGTTTTAACTAAATTAACTATATTATTTCTGTAAATAACAATATTTTACAATATCTGTAACACAACACTATGCTGTTTTGTGATGACATATTAAATACTTTAATATGTGAAATTGGACAATGAAATATATGTTATTTAATTAGTTTCGTGTTATGTTCAATTAAAATTGAAAACGAGAAATGTTTTTCCTTATTTCTTTTTCTTATTCAAGGTTAGTTGATAATATAATCATATTTCAAAATTCGACTTTAAATCCTTGTTAAAATGATCAACCCAAGAAGCCCACCATAAATAAAATACCGATGGATTATTTTTAATACAATGCATTTCTGCATTGGATTATCACAAAACTAATTTCCGAGTTCATTAGATCGCGTCATCGCTTTGTCGCTACTATCCAAGTCAGAATTAGGGGGTCACTAATCCCGAATTCGTTTCTATTTTGGCCGACCTATTTGAATTGCAAATGTGCGCGAGGTCAGTTCCATTCCTTCAACAATCCGACCTCCGGCCTAACTATTATTCCCTTCAGTAAGATGAAGGCTGACTTACTTGGCTGGTGAAATACATCGAGGGTTCATCCGAAGGTGCGTCTTGATGAACGTCATCCTCATATCTGTTTAGAAGACCCATACTGTTTAAGGGACTATCTGGAAATAGAGCATTCGATGGATATATGTACATAGGTATAAATAGTTGAGTAGTATTTGAGATGAAATATTATTAGAGGTGTTCGCTGCCTTCTCCACGGCCTTGCGACTGGGTGTCGTACTTGACGACCGAAAGAAGACCGGTGTCACTGAAATTGCCAATATCGTAATTATTCGGATACCGCAATATAGACGTTACCGGCTTCCCATAACAAATGTACTGTACCGTACCATAGTTTCCTACCCTTCAATTGTACCTTAATGGAAGTGCATCATCGGAGAATCTTACAAAGATACACGTCAATGTAACCGCGATTTTTCAATGAGTAACAGTCAGTCATGGGCTCATGCTATTTAGTTATGGAATAACCAGCTAGTATTACGGCAACTGTCATAGGGATGATATGCGTTCAAAAAATTTTTTATTAAATTTCCAGTCCATCCCACAACTCTCCTGTACGTGTCCTCACTGAGTGACTGCATGCCAACGTGTGAGGGGTTATTGGCCCTGTCCCACACATTTAGGTCTGCCCCTTTGCATCAAGACAAACCACCGAGTAACTCGGCTAACACTAATGCTTGTATCGATCTGCAATCGTTAAGCGGAAAAGCGTAATTTCATCAATCAAGTATTCAACAGGATTGGATGCTCTCTCTCCAGTTAATTTTCATAAAACAAACGCACAACTTTTGTTTGCGTGGCGAGCCGGATTGGGATACTACCGTGGTGCGGCTGCCCTCCCCGGCTCTATTTATTTATCTTTTGCTTCTACTTTGCAAGTTGGCATGAGATACACTTGTGAGCATTGTACGACCGTCCTCCCCCTATGGGGATTTCGATCCGGTATTGATTACGTCACCTTGCAAGGATGACGGCGGCCTTTTGCCATTTTATGGCGACCTCGAAGGGCGAGTAACTCTCACCAGAGTCGGCTCGTTGGTTCACTAACTATTGCCCCCCCGAAAAGAGACGATAATTAATGAGTTGATCAATCTGCCTTCTCAATTGCGTGGTCGGACACTAAAGGGGGTAGCCCACTGACCCTTTTCTGTTTTGTTGTTGTTTGGACCACCCCCACTTAGCTTTACAATCGATTGTTCCACTCATTCCGTTACGTAGTTACCCATAACGGAGACCTGGAGAGAAGGGGTCGGACCGGGAGCTTCAATAAGGCATCAGCTTTGATGAGTAGTCAGGGACCTTGGTACCCATTGATAGACCGCTGAAACTGCAGTTGGCCAGGGTCGTTCTGGACTCGGTCGGAGCTTTACATACAGTCGGCCGCCCTGACACCGATCACTTCCGTGTTGCACGGGATAGAACCACATGGATTTCAAACAATGGGCGTAAGGCGGGCCCGAAGTACCCGCCTCCCACACACGGCCCTCATAGGTCCGGGGAACACAGCCCACATGGGGTCCAAGGAACACAGCCCACATGGGGTCCAAGGAACACAGCCCACATGGGGTCCGGGGAATACAGCCCACATGGGTTCGGGGAATACGGCCCATATGGGGTCCAAGGAACACAGCCCACATGGGGTCCAAGGAACACAGCCCACATGGGTTCGGGGAACACAGCCCAGATGGGGTCCAAGGAACACAGCCCAGATGGGGTCCAAGGAACACAGCCCACAGGGTGTGAGGCGGGCCCGTAGTACCCTCCCCACTTTCCCAGACGCCTATCTTTCAATTGCGTCCTGCCGATCGGCAAGCGGGAGATTCATGTTCCACACTTCCGATACCTCGGCCTTTCTTGTTTAATAGGTAGGGCTTTCTTGCCCGCTGGGTGCCACATGGGGTCCGAGGAACACAGCCCACATGGGGTCCGCGGAACACAGCCCAGATGGGGTCCGGGGAACACAGCCCAAATGGGGTCCAAGGAACACAGCCCACATGGACATGCCCAGCCTTCAATTGCATTCCATGACACTACATGGGCGGACAGCAAGGTTTCATGTACCAGTGTCCGGTTCACCGACTTGTGTCGGGTTTCATCGTTATGTCGGGCGGAGAGAAGGACACCACGTGCCCACATCCGCTACCGACCAGAGAGTACAGGGAGCGATATATAGCTCGGGTAAGTTCTGACAGCTACCGTATACTTGTCCCAGATTCAATTCAAATACAGACTTTACTTGTAACGCGCCGTTCTATCTTATCTCGTTAGTCCGGTCAGTTCAGTTTAATTCAACACAATTTTTGGGCACCGCCCGTTAAGTAGTCAAGGTCGCTTGTAATCACGAATCTGTCCTACGGGTCATGGTCCACTAGAGTTATTTCTCCAACTCCCAGATCGTGGTCGTAAATCACATCTGGTTGGGGTTCAAGCTTTATTCTATGGCATTGCTATAAGGTAGGACCAGTCCTTAGGTGTATGATATTATTAACTTAATTCAAACATGAAAGAACATTATCGATTATATTCAGGAATGAGAGATTATTAATAGATAGTCAGAGTCTCTGCTTCTTCAATCTCCTCATCGAGCCATATACCCACTGGACCTTGGGTTGACTTCAGCATATGAAGGTGGGGGGCATCTAAAATAAAAGGATTTGATTGATATTTAATGTCCCTCAGAGACGAACGAGGTTCCTTGTTCGTGACTCATGGGCAGTTAGGAATGAAGACGGAGATGGCCAAGGCCCGGCGACTTCTAGCCGGTTGGACCTGCCGGCCATACTCTGGTAGGTTCCATCCCTAACACCTAGTAACAACACATATAACAATAAACATTGAAATTTTCAAAGTGTTTGTGTTGTGTAATATGCTTTTTCAAAAAATTTAAATTTTCAAAATTTTGCAAGTTTGGAGTCAACGTGCTTCGGTGCAGCCTGGTGAGACCTTCGTATCAGTTCAGGGATTGCGACCTGAATTCCGAATTTAAGCCACGCTTTTTGACATGTCAACGCTCTTCGGCTGATATGGTCAATCACCCGCTCATCACGGAAGGACACAGATCCTCACAAGCCCCTCCTTGAATTTAACTAGCCTTGAAAAGGCGTGTAATCCCCGTGTGTTATTATGAATGACGTGACACAAATGAGACAGGTTAAACACAGTTAAATCTAGTCCTACCTTACTGCTTGCAGTCGCTTGTCGAGATCAGCGGCTGAGGCGTCCCGTCCGAGCACTCCTATTTCATTTAAACTTAAATTGAGTCTTTTCTCACTATAACCATTTATTCTAAAATCTATTGTCTTTGGATCACAAAAAGATTTCAAATATTAGTTATTCAAACACTATGGCTGTGAAATGTTTCATCAGCTTTTGGCGCTTACAGACGAATATTTATTTTCAAATTATTCGAGATGCTATCATTTTTAATTTATAAAAATGTTTCGTTTAGGCGAGACGAAGAAGATCGCTTCTTTATTTCGAACGTATGTGAATATCTATAATTTTAGGAATGTTTGGCCTCCTAAATTTCACGATCTTAACAAGAGTTTACTGCGTTTATTTACCGTCAGAACTTTTCCATGTTTCGTTATTTGCCACTCGCCTAAATGCGTTGCTACCGAATCCACCGGAAAAATTGACTATTTTAAATATTTTTGGTTTTCAATGAAAATTCGACTGTCATTTAATTTTTGAAAAAATTTCAAAGTTTTTTCAAAGTCGTCCGATTTTTATCTGGTTAGGAACGAATTGCCTAATCGACTGCGGCGTTAACGAATCTAATGAGATAATTGATAACTTTAAACTTTTTGAAGTTTTGCCGCAAAAACTTAAATCAACTGTAAAAAGTTTATTTATTGTTAGATCTTTTTCAAAGCCTATTATTTTTCAACCGCTCGGATACGGTGGTACCGAATTCACCGGAAAAATTGACTATTTTAAACATTTTTGGTTTTCAATGAAAATTCGCCTATCAGTTAGATTCCGGGAAAAATTTCAAAAGTTTTTTCAAAGTCGTCCGATTTTCATCCGGTTAGAAGCGAATTGCCTAATCGGCCACGGCGTTAACGAATCTAGTTAAATAATTGATAAATTTAATCTTTTTGAAGTTTAACCGCCAAAACTTTAGTTAACTATAAAAAGTTTATTTATCGTTAGATATTTTTCGAAGTCTATTATTTCTCAACCGTTTTATTACGTTGTCAACGAATCTGCTATAAAAAATAATTATTTTAATTATTTTCGAAATTCCCGACTTGTAATTTTTTCAAAAAATATTATCGAATTTTTTCAGAGTGATTAAATTCGCGACCGAAAAGATGTATGTAACGTGGCCGACCGAGGCTTAATGATTCTAAACGTAATTAATTTTGAAAGAATTTACTTTTTAGCTAACACTTGCTTTTAACACTGACTTTAGTCGCTGATGGCTTTGAAAACACTGAATTTAGCTATGGGTGGTTCAACGCCTGAAATCGCCAAGATTTTCCAGGCGGAGCCTTTGCGCGTACTTTTCCGAAGATAGCCTCGACACGTGTCGACAACGGCCATGTAGGTATTTTCACTGAATGCAGTACCCCCCCGCGCTCCTTCTTTTAAGCACTGTTACAATTCGGCTAGCGCCTCGCGGAAATTCGACTTTCCCTGCGCTGTGATTGGTCCATTTTGTGACACGTGACCATCGAGCTTTTCTAATGCCTATATAAACCTAATTTTTCGCGCAGCGATTTTTTCGATTTTCGTCTAATCTATGTAATTTATAGCTCAAACGAAGCGCCCCATCGAGCTGATCTCGAATCTGCAATAAAATTCATTATCGGACCAAAGACTAAAAAGATAGAACGGTTTTAATTTTCAAAAAATTTTATTGTTTAAAAATGTTCAGAACAACATTTCTGAAAGATAATTGTATGACAATTTTGTCGTAACATTAATATATCAAAAGTTACAGGCACTCATAACTCCAGGTTTTGTTATGCCACTTTGGCTGTCAGCATCTTTGTAATGGTGCGTCCAGCGTAATTTCAGATAGGATTTTTGAGTCCGTCGTTAAGGCTTTAATGAGCTTCGATGTCCCCCATATCACCCCCTGCAAGATATTTGTAGTTATTCATCTTTTGAGGTTTATTTCAGCCATTTTTATAGCTCTTCCTTTGTTAGAAAACTCAATAGCTTCAAAGGGTCACGTGAGCGGCGTCCGAATTTCGGACCATTCGCTAGTCCATTAGCATAGCTAGCTAATGAGTATTTTTTCAGAGTTTTAGCTCTTCAAATTGATTTTATACGAGTTTTTCAAACTCTCACTTTTCTTTCATATCGACCCGCCAGTGACTACCCCCAGTTTGGCAAAAAACTCAATAGTTCAAAAATGGGTCGATGAAAGTTTTCAAATTTCGACACACAGATGCTCAGTTAGCTTCCGCATGCAATTATTATTTTTCCAGGATTTTGACTCTGCAAACCTGATTTATCAGAGTTTTTCAAGAAATCTAAATTCGGCTTATTGACATGAAATTTGATGGCCGGCGTCGCGCCTTCCGCGCGGTCTGTCGCCCTTTATGGCCAAAAATTTGAATTGTAACGGTTTTTTCGCCGGCGTTCCATTCGCCTTTCTCCGTTGCGCTGTCGACTTTAGCGGGATATTAGATTGAGTATTGATCGTTTTCATAGTAATTCAGAGGTGAATTTATTTCGCAGGTATTTTCATACTGCGTTGTCATTTAGTTGCCGAATGCTCTTAGCAGCTGATTTCATATAATAAAGAAGGGGGGTTTTGGCTGGGGGTGCCTTATTTCGCTTGCATTTTCATACTGCGCGAACAGTAATTCAGGTGCATTTATTTCGCAGATATTTTCAGTCATTTCATTGCCGAATGCTTTCAGCCGGCGATTTCATAGAATAAAAGAAGGGGGGTTTTGCTGGGGGTGCCTTATTTCGCTTGCATTTTCATACTGCGCGAACATTCCCCCCCCCGTACTTAGACTGCATCTACAGTACTCTCTCGTGTCTGCACTTCGAGCGGTATGACTTTGTTGACTGGTCGTTTCATGGTGCCTGCTCTTGTTCTGATTTCTACTACTCGCACTTGATCGTCTTTGCCGGGGTATGTGTTGATTATGATGCCCCTTGGCCACGCGTTGCGCGGTAGGTTATTGTCTGCTATCAGCACTAGATCACCCTTCTTCAACTGCAGCCCCTCTTTGTGCCACTTGGTTGTTTGGTTCAGTGTGGGTAGATATTCCTTTACCCATCGGTTCCAGAACATATCCGCTAAGGCTTGAGATATTCTCCATTGCTTCTTGGAGTCAAAATCCTCGCTGTTATGCTCTCCCATTACCATATGTCCTGATGATGCTCCAATCAAGAAATGATTTGGCGTCAAGCTTTCATCATCTTCGTGATTCAATGACACTTGTGTCAGTGGTCGGCTGTTCACCATATGTTCGACTTCAGTGAAGAGTGTTGCCAGAGCTTCCTCTTTAGGAGCCCTTTCTTTCAAGGTGCTGCTTAGTGCAACCTTCACGGAGCGCACCAATCGTTCCCATGAGCCTCCCATATGAGGAGAGGCTGGTGGTATAAAGTGCCAGGTTATACCACGCATGGAAAGGTCCTCTTGCATTCGTGTGTGGTCAATTTCCTCGAGGGCTTTTCTGATCTCATTGTCAGCTCCCCTCAGGTTAGTACCGTTGTCAGAATACATGTGTCTTGGTGTGCCCCTTCTGGCTGCCATCCGTCGGATGGCCATTATGGCTGAGTCTGTAGACAAAGACGCTGCTAATTCCAGATGAATCGCTCGCGTGCTTAAGCACGTGAATAGTACCCCATATCTCTTCTCATGACGCCTCCCGATGGTCACATCGTAGGGTCCGAAGTAGTCACATCCGCAGTTCGTGAATGGACGGATGTGGTGTGCCATTCTCACCTGCGGCAGCTTTCCCATCATTTGAGCAGGTGCCTCATTTTTTCGCACCTTGCATTGTTGGCAGCTTCGCACGATCTGACGAATTGCGGATCTGGCGTTTAGAATCCAGAACCTTTGCCTTAGTTCGTTGAGCACTCTTTCGTGCCCGTGGTGCAGAGACTTCTCGTGCGCGTGTTTGATTATCAAACGCGTATACTGATCTTTGGGATCCATAATTGCCGGCTTCCTTGTTTCAATAGGGATGTTCACTGCCAAGCTTGTGCGGCCATCCATCCTTAAAACTCCGTCCTCATCGATATACGGCATGAGTAGTTTCAGACGGCTGCTAGGGTGTATGGCTCGCCCTTCCGCCAGGGCTTTCAATTCGGCTGGGAAGTGATTCCGTTGACTGGATTTTATCCACAATGTTTCAGCTTCGTCCACGTCATTAATGTTGAGTGGTCCGTCTACTGGTTGCTTCCTGCAGCGTTTGATAAATCTTAGGCACCAAGCCGTCGCTCTCACCAGGCGTATCCAAGATGAGAACCTACTGATGTTTGGTAGGCTGTCAGTATGTTCATGAGCCTTTGTTTCGGTATCTGGTTTACACAGATTGGACAGGTTCGTCGGAAAGCTTTTTGATAGCGACCTCCTTGCCTGTCCCTGTGCCTCCCCTTCAACCTCCTCGTTTGCCATCAGTACGATCTCTCTCCTGATCTCCTCCTCAGTTGTTATCGGCCTGGATGGTTTTGCCACTGGCCATTGGCTCTCGGGCAGACGTAGGAATTCTGGCCCGGCGAACCATCGTGAGTTAGGTGTCAGGTCAATGGGTGCGTTATCACGCGTCGCTTCGTCCGCAATATTTTCCTTCGTCGGTACCCAACGCCAGTCGTCGGGAGTCGTTACTTCATCGATTTCGCCGAGTCGGTGTGCAACGAACGTTTTATAGTTCCTGGGATCTGAATGTATCCACTGAATTATGGTCTTGGAGTCACTCCATATTACTAATCTCTCGATCTTCAGTTCGTGAGCCTCTTTGATAGCGGTCGCTAGCTGGCTGGCCAAATGTGCTCCTTGTAACTCGAGTCTCGGGATGCTCATAGGTTTTAGTGGAGCAACCCGAGTTTTACTCGTCACAAAACTGACCTTCACTCCTGCATCAGTTTCCTGTCGGAAGTAGGCCACTGCCGCATAAGCCTGCTCGCTTGCGTCACAGAAGATGTGGAGTTGCACTGCTTTATTAGCCTGGAGTTGGTACCATCTCGGGACTTTGATGCCCGAGATCGCTTTCAGCTCCTCCATCCATCTCGCCCATTTGGCGTTTGCTGCGTCGCTTAGTTTTTCGTCCCATGACGTGCCCGTACGCCATACATCCTGCATTAGGATCTTCGCTTTTATCGTGAATGGGGACAGCAGTCCCAGCGGGTCGAATACTGACATGGTGATGCTTAGCATCTGTCTTTTCGTTGGTCTGACTGCTCCGGTCAGCACCATCGGAGGCACTCTGCTAAACTTCAAGTCGAACGATAGCTCATCTTTCAGGTGATTCCACTGCAACCCGAGCACTCGCTCGCTCGGCAATGTCGCCCCCTTTTCCGATGTGATGTTCAGCTTTACGCTTGACTTGGAGTGTTTCTCCACGGGTAATATTTCCAGTACCTCGCTGTTACTACACGCCCAGTTACACAAGTCAAAACCTCCCTCACGGTGTGCGCCTGACACTTGCGTTATTAATTCTTTAGCAGTCGCGATGTCATCCACGCTATCTAAATAATCATCCATATAATGTTTTAACAGTATAGGGTTGACTGCCCGAGGATACTTGGTGGCCAACTCCTTGGCATTGACGTTTTTCGTATACTGGGCTGAGCAAGGAGATGATTTCGCCCCGAAGATCATCGACTGCATCACCAGCGTTCGCGGCTCGGCGTCCAGGTCCATTCCTCGCCACAGGAACCTTTGGGAGTCCTGGTCCGCTTCATTGATCTTGATCATGTGAAACATTTCCTTGATGTCAGCTGTGAAGCCAATTGCTCTCTGCCTGAAGCCAAATAATATTGTTAACAAAGAATTATATAAGTCGGGTCCCGTCTCCAACTTATCGTTAAGACAGGTTCCCATCACCTGCGCTGCAGCATCGAAGACAAGCCTCAGCTTGCCCGGTTTATTTGGGTTCGTAACATAGAAGTGTGGGAGGTACCACGTTCGTGGCCCTTGTTTCGCACTTTCTTCTTTAGATAAGTATCGGGCGAACCCCTTCTCGAGGTAGTCGTCAATCTTTTGACTGTACATCTTCTTCAATTCGGGATTTTTGTTCAGTGTTCTTTCCATACTCCGTAACCGCGTCAGGGCGTTGTGCCTACTGGGGGGAAACTGCACCTCATCCGTGCTCCAGAGCAGCCCCGTCTCCCACTGCTGCTCGGCGATTTTTCTCGTCGTCCTTGCCAATGTTGCATTGGCGCGAGCACACCGTTGTTGGTCCCGTTCCCTGGCGACGGTTCCCAGGGTTTCAATCTTGAAACTCTCTTTAATTAACTCGTGTAGGCTCAAGTCATCTTCGTATGTGCTATGGCACATCGTATGGACGTTTTTCGGGGGCATCGAGGCTTGTGGCAGTCTGCCGTGTATCACCCATCCAAGACGTGATAATGTTGCCACGGGCGCGTTTCTCTTCGCTCTTCGAACCTCCAGTGGGATTATTAAGTCCCAATTGTCTTGCCCGATGAGCAGCTGAGGTCGGCCCCTTATGTTGTGAACGGGTAGATCGGCCAGGTGTGACCATCTTCGTTTTAGCGCCTCGATGTCCACGTCGTGCACTGGCAATTTCAGGTTGTTGATGGTTCTGGCCCGCTTGACTGTGGTGTAGGTGTCCTTCCCACTTCCTCGCACGGAGAAGTTAACCATCTCAGAGTTGGTTTCAGTGGTACGCATTTCTCCTGCTCCGTTGAGCTTCAGGGCTACTCGCCTTCCCTCTGCTCCGATCGACTCGGCTATATCTCTATTCAACAATGTTACCGTCGAGCCCTCGTCGAATAGTGCCAGTATGTTGGCCGTGCCCTTCGTACCTTTCACCGTTACTTCGCCGACTCTGAGAAGGATCTTCTCGCGTCATGCAGTCCACGCGTTGGCACATGCCTCCGTGACCCCGCCCTTCGAGGTCGAAGGTTGGGGTTCCTTCTGTTTTGACGCTTTTTGCTTGGCATTTTTGCGCTGCGGCTTATGTATGGGTCGCGGATC
Organism: Neomicropteryx cornuta; assembly: GCA_020383195.1. Lineage (NCBI taxonomy): Eukaryota > Metazoa > Arthropoda > Insecta > Lepidoptera > Micropterigidae > Neomicropteryx > Neomicropteryx cornuta. The sequence continues at coordinate 306,693 of JAHKQU010000014.1, forward strand.
CCGAGGGTGGAGCAATTTATTATGCTTGGCTTCGCACCCCGTTACTTCGCACGGGGTCTGCTGGCACTGTCGACTGGAGTGCCCTCGCTGCATGCAATTGAAGCACACCTTCTTGTTGACGGCCCAGTTGCGCCTGTGGGTTAAAGAGGCTTGCAGTATTGCTCGACATTTTACGGTCGGGTGTCCTTTGCGCCCACAATATTCGCAATAGTCCGATTTTTCGGCCGTGCTCAGGACGAATTTATGCCCAAGTTGTTTGTTAGGCATGTTAGGTCTGCGGGGAAAATTCCTCTTCACTGCCGTCTTTGGAACCTGACTGATGGGTTTGTCCGTGTCATGGTCGTGACTATGGCCTGCGGCATCAGTTAGTGTGGTCAGCCATTTTCCGAAGTGCTCCATAGAGCCTCGTCCCTCTATTGCGTGGAGCTCCATATGCTGCCACCATTGAGATTTCAAATATGTTGGAAGTTTGTCTGACAGTTCCTTCAACATTATCGGATTCTGTAAGTGCCCTTGCTGGTTTGCGTTTTGTAGAGCCACTATTAGGTTTGTAACCTTAAGTCCAAAATCCATCAATTCACTAGGTTTAGACCAACCTTTCACTGCTGGAATATTCCGTACTTCATTGACCATTAAGTCTATCAGATGCTCCGGCCTTCCGAAACGGCGTTCTAGCGTCCTCCGTATCTCCGGTACGTGGTTCGGGTTTAGCAACATTGCTGAAACCGCTTCCCTGGCTCGGCCCTTCAGACATCTCTGAAGTCGCAGTAAATTTTCATAGTTGCTGAAACTACACATTTCTGTAGACTGATCATATTGCGCCGCAAACACCGGCCACTCCCTGACGTTTCCATCAAAATGGGGCAGGTCGCGGCCTCCCGCTTGTCTCGCTATATAGGTGCGAAACGTGGGATCTTCTGAACCATTCGCCTTTCCCGACATTTTTTCGATGGCTTTGGTTCTCTTCTCGAGCGAAGAATCGGGTACTGACGCTGGCTTGCTGGTCTCCAGCCAGTCACGCACCGCGTCAACCCTGTCCACCACAGGGATCACCTCTGGTTCTTGGACTTCTTCTTCGTGCGCTAGGGCCTCCGCCTCGCGTAACAAATCTTGCTGTCGCTGCAAGTATTCTAGTTCAACGATCTCTTCTTCAGCGATTCTCTTCAGCCTGACTTGTCTGCGCTGCTCAGCGAGCTTCATCTCTTCCATCAATTTTCTCTTACGATGGGTGCTGTTCAGGGATCGCACGGATCCCTTAACTGAGCCTTGTTCGGATCTGAGGTATGTCATATGCGAATTGGCCTTACTGGCCGGCTCCACTGGACGACATGGTAATGGGGTCTGCGCTTCTGTTGCGGGGGTCTTCGATATAGCCTTTTCTGCTATTGCTCGCCTTACTTCATCCAATCGAGCTTGCAATGCTCTTCTGCGATCATTGCTCTTCATAGACTTGGTCGCACTGACCTGATCGTCTTCGTAGTCACTCATTTCGCGTTCCTAGCCTTCCAACCACCAATTGACAGGGTCTTCGGAGTAGCTCGTTGGCGTAGATCCGGCTCGAAGGACCAATGTTCGCTGCCTTCTCCACGGCCTTGCGACTGGGTGTCGTACTTGACGACCGAAAGAAGACCGGTGTCACTGAAATTGCCAATATCGTAATTATTCGGATACCGCAATATAGACGTTACCGGCTTCCCATAACAAATGTACTGTACCGTACAATAGTTTCCTACCCTTCAATTGTACCTTAATGGAAGTGCATCATCGGAGAATCTTACAAAGATACACGTCAATGTAACCGCGATTTTTCAATGAGTAACAGTCAGTCATGGGCTCATGCTATTTAGTTATGGAATAACCAGCTAGTATTACGGCAACTGTCATAGGGATGATATGCGTTCAAAAAATTTTTTATTAAATTTCCAGTCCATCCCACAACTCTCCTGTACGTGTCCTCACTGAGTGACTGCATGCCAACGTGTGAGGGGTTATTGGCCCTGTCCCACACATTTAGGTCTGCCCCTTTGCATCAAGACAAACCACCGAGTAACTCGGCTAACACTAATGCTTGTATCGATCTGCAATCGTTAAGCGGAAAAGCGTAATTTCATCAATCAAGTATTCAACAGGATTGGATGCTCTCTCTCCAGTTAATTTTCATAAAACAAACGCACAACTTTTGTTTGCGTGGCGAGCCGGATTGGGATACTACCGTGGTGCGGCTGCCCTCCCCGGCTCTATTTATTTATCTTTTGCTTCTACTTTGCAAGTTGGCATGAGATACACTTGTGAGCATTGTACGACCGTCCTCCCCCTATGGGGATTTCGATCCGGTATTGATTACGTCACCTTGCAAGGATGACGGCGGCCTTTTGCCATTTTATGGCGACCTCGAAGGGCGAGTAACTCTCACCAGAGTCGGCTCGTTGGTTCACTAACTATTGCCCCCCCGAAAAGAGACGATAATTAATGAGTTGATCAATCTGCCTTCTCAATTGCGTGGTCGGACACTAAAGGGGGTAGCCCACTGACCCTTTTCTGTTTTGTTGTTGTTTGGACCACCCCCACTTAGCTTTACAATCGATTGTTCCACTCATTCCGTTACGTAGTTACCCATAACGGAGACCTGGAGAGAAGGGGTCGGACCGGGAGCTTCAATAAGGCATCAGCTTTGATGAGTAGTCAGGGACCTTGGTACCCATTGATAGACCGCTGAAACTGCAGTTGGCCAGGGTCGTTCTGGACTCGGTCGGAGCTTTACATACAGTCGGCCGCCCTGACACCGATCACTTCCGTGTTGCACGGGATAGAACCACATGGATTTCAAACAATGGGCGTAAGGCGGGCCCGAAGTACCCGCCTCCCACACACGGCCCTCATAGGTCCGGGGAACACAGCCCACATGGGGTCCAAGGAACACAGCCCACATGGGGTCCAAGGAACACAGCCCACATGGGGTCCGGGGAATACAGCCCACATGGGTTCGGGGAATACGGCCCATATGGGGTCCAAGGAACACAGCCCACATGGGGTCCAAGGAACACAGCCCACATGGGTTCGGGGAACACAGCCCAGATGGGGTCCAAGGAACACAGCCCAGATGGGGTCCAAGGAACACAGCCCACAGGGTGTGAGGCGGGCCCGTAGTACCCTCCCCACTTTCCCAGACGCCTATCTTTCAATTGCGTCCTGCCGATCGGCAAGCGGGAGATTCATGTTCCACACTTCCGATACCTCGGCCTTTCTTGTTTAATAGGTAGGGCTTTCTTGCCCGCTGGGTGCCACATGGGGTCCGAGGAACACAGCCCACATGGGGTCCGCGGAACACAGCCCAGATGGGGTCCGGGGAACACAGCCCAAATGGGGTCCAAGGAACACAGCCCACATGGACATGCCCAGCCTTCAATTGCATTCCATGACACTACATGGGCGGACAGCAAGGTTTCATGTACCAGTGTCCGGTTCACCGACTTGTGTCGGGTTTCATCGTTATGTCGGGCGGAGAGAAGGACACCACGTGCCCACATCCGCTACCGACCAGAGAGTACAGGGAGCGATATATAGCTCGGGTAAGTTCTGACAGCTACCGTATACTTGTCCCAGATTCAATTCAAATACAGACTTTACTTGTAACGCGCCGTTCTATCTTATCTCGTTAGTCCGGTCAGTTCAGTTTAATTCAACACAATTTTTGGGCACCGCCCGTTAAGTAGTCAAGGTCGCTTGTAATCACGAATCTGTCCTACGGGTCATGGTCCACTAGAGTTATTTCTCCAACTCCCAGATCGTGGTCGTAAATCACATCTGGTTGGGGTTCAAGCTTTATTCTATGGCATTGCTATAAGGTAGGACCAGTCCTTAGGTGTATGATATTATTAACTTAATTCAAACATGAAAGAACATTATCGATTATATTCAGGAATGAGAGATTATTAATAGATAGTCAGAGTCTCTGCTTCTTCAATCTCCTCATCGAGCCATATACCCACTGGACCTTGGGTTGACTTCAGCATATGAAGGTGGGGGGCATCTAAAATAAAAGGATTTGATTGATATTTAATGTCCCTCAGAGACGAACGAGGTTCCTTGTTCGTGACTCATGGGCAGTTAGGAATGAAGACGGAGATGGCCAAGGCCCGGCGACTTCTAGCCGGTTGGACCTGCCGGCCATACTCTGGTAGGTTCCATCCCTAACACCTAGTAACAACACATATAACAATAAACATTGAAATTTTCAAAGTGTTTGTGTTGTGTAATATGCTTTTTCAAAAAATTTAAATTTTCAAAATTTTGCAAGTTTGGAGTCAACGTGCTTCGGTGCAGCCTGGTGAGACCTTCGTATCAGTTCAGGGATTGCGACCTGAATTCCGAATTTAAGCCACGCTTTTTGACATGTCAACGCTCTTCGGCTGATATGGTCAATCACCCGCTCATCACGGAAGGACACAGATCCTCACAAGCCCCTCCTTGAATTTAACTAGCCTTGAAAAGGCGTGTAATCCCCGTGTGTTATTATGAATGACGTGACACAAATGAGACAGGTTAAACACAGTTAAATCTAGTCCTACCTTACTGCTTGCAGTCGCTTGTCGAGATCAGCGGCTGAGGCGTCCCGTCCGAGCACTCCTATTTCATTTAAACTTAAATTGAGTCTTTTCTCACTATAACCATTTATTCTAAAATCTATTGTCTTTGGATCACAAAAAGATTTCAAATATTAGTTATTCAAACACTATGGCTGTGAAATGTTTCATCAGCTTTTGGCGCTTACAGACGAATATTTATTTTCAAATTATTCGAGATGCTATCATTTTTAATTTATAAAAATGTTTCGTTTAGGCGAGACGAAGAAGATCGCTTCTTTATTTCGAACGTATGTGAATATCTATAATTTTAGGAATGTTTGGCCTCCTAAATTTCACGATCTTAACAAGAGTTTACTGCGTTTATTTACCGTCAGAACTTTTCCATGTTTCGTTATTTGCCACTCGCCTAAATGCGTTGCTACCGAATCCACCGGAAAAATTGACTATTTTAAATATTTTTGGTTTTCAATGAAAATTCGACTGTCATTTAATTTTTGAAAAAATTTCAAAGTTTTTTCAAAGTCGTCCGATTTTTATCTGGTTAGGAACGAATTGCCTAATCGACTGCGGCGTTAACGAATCTAATGAGATAATTGATAACTTTAAACTTTTTGAAGTTTTGCCGCAAAAACTTAAATCAACTGTAAAAAGTTTATTTATTGTTAGATCTTTTTCAAAGCCTATTATTTTTCAACCGCTCGGATACGGTGGTACCGAATTCACCGGAAAAATTGACTATTTTAAACATTTTTGGTTTTCAATGAAAATTCGCCTATCAGTTAGATTCCGGGAAAAATTTCAAAAGTTTTTTCAAAGTCGTCCGATTTTCATCCGGTTAGAAGCGAATTGCCTAATCGGCCACGGCGTTAACGAATCTAGTTAAATAATTGATAAATTTAATCTTTTTGAAGTTTAACCGCCAAAACTTTAGTTAACTATAAAAAGTTTATTTATCGTTAGATATTTTTCGAAGTCTATTATTTCTCAACCGTTTTATTACGTTGTCAACGAATCTGCTATAAAAAATAATTATTTTAATTATTTTCGAAATTCCCGACTTGTAATTTTTTCAAAAAATATTATCGAATTTTTTCAGAGTGATTAAATTCGCGACCGAAAAGATGTATGTAACGTGGCCGACCGAGGCTTAATGATTCTAAACGTAATTAATTTTGAAAGAATTTACTTTTTAGCTAACACTTGCTTTTAACACTGACTTTAGTCGCTGATGGCTTTGAAAACACTGAATTTAGCTATGGGTGGTTCAACGCCTGAAATCGCCAAGATTTTCCAGGCGGAGCCTTTGCGCGTACTTTTCCGAAGATAGCCTCGACACGTGTCGACAACGGCCATGTAGGTATTTTCACTGAATGCAGTACCCCCCCGCGCTCCTTCTTTTAAGCACTGTTACAATTCGGCTAGCGCCTCGCGGAAATTCGACTTTCCCTGCGCTGTGATTGGTCCATTTTGTGACACGTGACCATCGAGCTTTTCTAATGCCTATATAAACCTAATTTTTCGCGCAGCGATTTTTTCGATTTTCGTCTAATCTATGTAATTTATAGCTCAAACGAAGCGCCCCATCGAGCTGATCTCGAATCTGCAATAAAATTCATTATCGGACCAAAGACTAAAAAGATAGAACGGTTTTAATTTTCAAAAAATTTTATTGTTTAAAAATGTTCAGAACAACATTTCTGAAAGATAATTGTATGACAATTTTGTCGTAACATTAATATATCAAAAGTTACAGGCACTCATAACTCCAGGTTTTGTTATGCCACTTTGGCTGTCAGCATCTTTGTAATGGTGCGTCCAGCGTAATTTCAGATAGGATTTTTGAGTCCGTCGTTAAGGCTTTAATGAGCTTCGATGTCCCCCATATCACCCCCTGCAAGATATTTGTAGTTATTCATCTTTTGAGGTTTATTTCAGCCATTTTTATAGCTCTTCCTTTGTTAGAAAACTCAATAGCTTCAAAGGGTCACGTGAGCGGCGTCCGAATTTCGGACCATTCGCTAGTCCATTAGCATAGCTAGCTAATGAGTATTTTTTCAGAGTTTTAGCTCTTCAAATTGATTTTATACGAGTTTTTCAAACTCTCACTTTTCTTTCATATCGACCCGCCAGTGACTACCCCCAGTTTGGCAAAAAACTCAATAGTTCAAAAATGGGTCGATGAAAGTTTTCAAATTTCGACACACAGATGCTCAGTTAGCTTCCGCATGCAATTATTATTTTTCCAGGATTTTGACTCTGCAAACCTGATTTATCAGAGTTTTTCAAGAAATCTAAATTCGGCTTATTGACATGAAATTTGATGGCCGGCGTCGCGCCTTCCGCGCGGTCTGTCGCCCTTTATGGCCAAAAATTTGAATTGTAACGGTTTTTTCGCCGGCGTTCCATTCGCCTTTCTCCGTTGCGCTGTCGACTTTAGCGGGATATTAGATTGAGTATTGATCGTTTTCATAGTAATTCAGAGGTGAATTTATTTCGCAAGTATTTTCATACTGCGTTGTCATTTAGTTGCCGAATGCTCTTAGCAGCTGATTTCATATAATAAAGAAGGGGGGTTTTGGCTGGGGGTGCCTTATTTCGCTTGCATTTTCATACTGCGCGAACAGTAATTCAGGTGCATTTATTTCGCAGATATTTTCAGTCATTTCATTGCCGAATGCTTTCAGCCGGCGATTTCATAGAATAAAAGAAGGGGGGTTTTGCTGGGGGTGCCTTATTTCGCTTGCATTTTCATACTGCGCGAACAAGAGGCGTTCGCCGTGAAAAAAAATATGTACCATTCCCGATTATTAATTGGTTCTGCGATTTTTTAGCGTTATTTGTAAAGACGAAATATCGAAATTAATCATATTTTCCGAGAAATAAATGTAAACTTCACGCGATAATAATAACTCGTTGTTGTCAAGTTCGCAAGATGATCGTTCACGCGCGGCGCCGGGTCATTGACCGCCGGGGCCTTGACCGATCAAGGCCCTATGAAAGACGAGCGAGCGAACGAATGGCTATAATAAAATTAATAAATTTGGCGATGAATTATTTTTGCACTTTTACTTCGGGAATGGCCTTGGGACAACACTGTATAAAACTTCGTCGTGGTTTCCAAGAAAAAAAATATAAACCTACATGATAATATTAACGGATCTTGTAATAACGTCTTTGTTGTTAGCGCTCAACTGTAGTCGTCGCCGCACGCCGATAACGGTGTCAAGGTTACATTATCGATCCGTGCGGCATCGGAATTGGCACGCTGATCGAATTTACACCATCTGTTAAAAAATATACTAAAAGTGTTATTGTTTTTTACATAATTTCTTACTCATAATAGGGAACACAAACTCCTTAAGTCCGGAAATGGTCTTGGGACACCCTGGTACATGATACACATTTACGCACAGCGTAAATGTAATATCTTAAAATAAACAACCTGTAGCTAACATATAATATCAACTGCTTCTATACATAGTTTTGCAGTAGTAAATTATCTAACCAGAAACTAACGTCTTACAGCTAGGCCCTGCAGGCATTATAAAAGGCCTCTTCCTCCCAGACTACTGTCTGTAGTACCAACTTGTGATGGGTTACATCATTTCCCATCTTCACTGTGACTGCGGCAGTTTTAGCCCGTTCGATGTGCGTTTTGGATGGCCATAGAGGCGACAGCGATTTATTTTTTACGTCTGAGTAGAATAAAATAAAAAAAAAACAATGGTATCACGATATTATTTTAATTCGTCACAAATTGCAACACAATTTTAGTTTTTTCTTTGTGAATTTTGATGCGCGGCAGTAATGAAACGGACATAATATTTTAATTTAATACTGGCGAGTAATAAATAATACGTTCCAACAGCCGTGCTGTAAAATTTTTTAAATTCCAATACGATAGCGCTTTATCGAATAGTCAAAGATTCATCTTTTACTGGTAAAATTTGTTGGATTTCTATATTATCTTGACAGCTCTCGAAGAGCATCAATCTACACACGAAAATTCACCTCTTTCGCATTTATACTTTCAAGTTAAAGATGCACGGACGGACATATTATTTATGAATAATAGTAATATAATTTATAATTTTATAAGTGCATATGAAAAATATTATATTTACTGAAAAGAAAAAATAGTGACTGTTAAATTATTTTAGAGTATTAATTATATTACCTACATATTATCTACATAAGTCATCGCCAACACATACGAAGACATAACTTTTCATTTTGTAAATACTTATGTAAACTGTAACCGTTTTTTTCCTTTACCGCCTAAAAATAATGGACTTTTATAACATTAGCTTGCATTTTATTGTTCCATATTTCCCCAACTAAAAATAATGATGATCATAATAATTTATAAGATGTAACGGTTAAGTAAATATTTCTATAATTAATAGCTAATTAAGCTGATCTGAAATAACCTAAAGCAAAATATATTTATGCACTATTTTTTAGCTAACCTAATTATTACAAATATAACTACAGACTTAACAATTCACATTCAGTAATTTATTTCTATGGTAATATCTAAACAAAATAGATGGATATTTTATAGTAAGATGTCAAAGTGGTTTGAGCAAATTCACTCACTGATAATCATATAAAATTAATAAAAAAGTTTACCCGAAATCAAAATAATATTAAGCAGCCATTCTTACTTGAAAATCCAACGAATGATATTATTTATATTTTATTAATTTCACAAGGCGGAGTATTTAATGTGCGGTCATTCGAAATGCAACTTTTGCCGGACTAGGATTGGCTGGGTTCAGTTGCCAGGTTGGCCAGGGTTGGGAGAAGACTGCGACCTATGAGGTTGGCACTCCGGCGACACACGGCCGCGGAGGGCGGGCGGGGGAGCGAGGGCGGCTACCTGCTACCGCAGTCCAGGAGGTAGGGCATTCTGTACTAGAACGGAAAAAACGTATGATATTCCGTGCATATTTTACACATCTAATTTAAATAGATATGCATTTCGTGGCATTTTTAAGTACTTTTAAACATATACACAGACTAAATGTTCGATTTATTAGATATATCACTTTAAACTATTCTAGAAGCCTTGTCGAAATAATTTAATTTTATACGTTTATTAATTCCATTATCAATCTTTTATCTTTTATAAAACCATTTTATTTTATTAAAATTTAATTAACAGACTAGCCGCTGTTTCGGGCAGTTAAAACTTTATGTCTGCCCGAATAAGGTATGGCATCGATTATTAAAATGTACTAATTTACATTTCATATAACTATTTACAATAATATTACTTATTCTAAAATTTAATTAATCGAATAATAACCAACAATAATTAAGTTTGTCAACTTTAAAAAAAATTATACAAGGTAATAAATATTTTAATGCCTCACCTCCTGCCCTGAAAGAATGTGTCTTTCGCTCTTTGCCCGCGTTAGAGAGAGACACCACGCCAATTAGTGAATAATTATTTATCTATTTGGATCGTTGTATGATCATGAAAAATTCATTCAAAACGGGCTGTCAGCTGATGAATTTCCCATGCATTGAAATGATGCCTGGAAGTATTAATACAATTATTAAAATATATAAAATGTAGATGTTTGCGAAAAGCTTTATTTCATCGTACGAATATGTTTTGTGGCGTGATTAGAATTACTAATTTTAATTAATTATTTCGTTGATTTTCTTCGATTGAGTAAATCCCGAGTCTTTCGGCTCGGAGAACCTTATTTAGTATCTCACATCGACTCTCCAAGCCTCGAGGGTTATCCTATTTACGGCGTCACAAATGGTGGACCTCCGGGCATCTCGTTAATAAAACTCGCCGCACCGCAACTGTTAATTAAATTAACAATATGTGTTAATTAAATAAACCATTTACTACGCATTTCGTTAAATTCAATTAAATGTGGAGCTTACCTCTCTTTTATTATTTACGTAATTTTATTTACCTTATTTGGCCGGTGGTGTTCTAAAATCCGTAGGTCTCGGATTCGAATCCCCAGTGGGTAAAATCTGGCCAGGTCATTTTTCGCCGATGAAAATATTCAACGACACTTTTCTCAGCACTGTCGACTGTGTTAAGTAACAAGACTCACGCACAAATACACTCATTCAGCTACAGACTACGGGGTGTTATACACAACGGCCCCCAAGAATAGGGCCTAGCATGGGGTGGGCTTAGAATGGGATGTAGTAGTCATCTGGCTGCCCTCCAATCCAATCCAATCCATATTTATTTAATAATATTAAAAAAATATTGAAGATTTTACGAAAAGATAAATATTTAATAACATATTTTAGCGTAATATTTTATATTGTATCATTTACCTACTAAAAAATAGTTAATGAGTTAAGGAAAATTTAAAAAACAATTGACTCTTTCCCGAAATATGATTGCCCTTAGTAGGCTATTGGTCCGTGAAAATGATATTTCCTTGCCCAGGTTTTTTTTTTATTTTAATCTATTCAACTCATAACAAGTTCAAACCACAAACAGGCACGAGTAGTCTGGGGGACGCCTGTAGGACAAAGCTATAAGGCGTCAGGTCTGATACATCATTTACTAATTAGCGTCTGGTTAAATGATTTACTACTACTAAACAAGCAGTAGAAGGAGAAGAAGTTATAGAAGCAGTTGATATTATATAGCTACAGGTATCATAGCCATTCTTGTTTATAATCGTCATCTAATTTCATAGATGACTGAAGAGACTATTTTATTAGTACAGTAAAAATAAATCTTTAGGCAATCTATAGGTATCATTTAGCTCTTTATTTATTTATTAAACTAAATTTATACTCAAGACATAAAAAAAAGGTATTTGGAATAACGATATATTTGTAAGTGAAAAAAAAATTCTCCACGTAACTTGTTGGGGTGTAAACTTAGTTTACAATGACATGTTTTTTCTACATAAAAAAAAAAATAAACTAATTTTCAATTCTGTTATATTAAAGAATCAGTGGAAACATTATTGCCTAAACTATAAATGTATGCTACTGATGTCAGTATGCTAAAAAGGGTTTTAGAGGGTTTTAGTGGTTAAGTGGGTTTGTTATAAAGGCGACATGACAAATTACTCATGCATGTGAATGTGAGTGATGTATTAATCAATACATAATTATTAGGATATATTCAAAATATCACCACAAATTATTTATAACACAATCCCAATATCCCAGCGATAAGTAACTTCATTCGCAACACATTTTCCATGCGAACTTTGTCAAGCCAAATCAGCACTTTCGGTAATTCAAAGAATTTTAATGTATTATAATTAATTATTGATGTAGTCCTTTCTAGTGATTTTTTTCTAGGTACCCATTTCTCAATGTTTAATTCCAAATACTGGTACAAAAAGAACCGCTTCGATTGTCGACTTGACGCAAGTTCACAAGCCGTCAAGACAAATTAAGGCGAATCCGTTCCCCGCTCCCAGCTCTTCGTCCGCCCAGACGTAGACCAGCTCTTCAGGGAGACTTCAGTTAATCTTCCTGTCCAACGCTATCAACGCCTAAAAGAGTCAGTCCGCGTCCTAACTCGATTGTACACATTAATTTGTGTTCTGGAGTCATATATTTCCATAAACTTAAGGAATTCTTCTATGTCATATATGCTTAAATGTTTAATTAAGCGAATCATTAATTTAATCACTCCTTCAATCTCACAACAATTAACCACTAAAAGGGCTGTTATTCACAATCTAAAATAAAACTTATATACAAATGCGAAAATAATACCCACAATAAAACATTTTGTCCACCAATTTAAAGAATATATATATTTTTCCTATTCATGAGGTAGTAAATGTGATTTACTTACAAAAAATATAATGATACCCTTTCCGTGTATTCTGGACCTTGAGGTAGTGTTATGTGTAAAGACCTTTATTTAAATTTATTTCCCCCATTTAAGTATGCATTTTAATATAAGCGTGCTTTTAAAAATGTTTTTTATTGATAATTTAAGTGACCAATGTTTAAGCTTAGATGTGGGAGACTAAAAGACGCGAGAAAACTTCCACCCCATCCTATTATATAATACCTTATTATATACCCACCTTATTATATAATGCTCAATTATTTTGTATTTTCTGTTAAATATTTCTGGATGGTCTCAATTGTCTTTGACTGTATTATTCACTTATTAGGCTTGGTTTAGACCACTTTTATTCTAAATATTTCATTCATAAACCTTATCTTACCTATTTAGTTACTCTAATATTGTGTTATGTATAGCTATGATTATAGTTGTAATATATTTGTTTTGTTTTTAAACACTTCCTACAATCTCTTTTTTGTTAGGTTAGGTATATATTAAGGCCCCTAACCAAACCGGCATAAGTATAGCCAGAAGGAAAGTTTCTGCACTACGTTTAGTGAGTTCTTATAATCTTTTATGATGAGAAGTGAAGCGATTCATCTCGTGTACAGAAAGCAAGACTTTTCTTTTTCCAATGATATTTTATAGGCTGAAATTACATGGACAAGCGGGATGGGAGAATTTCAATATTGAAAAAAAAACATTGTTTTATTTCCTGTATTTTTTACAATAAAATCATTTTCCAGATACAAATGAATCAAATATAAAAAAGTGTTTTCTGTGCAGCTACAAAATTAATAGTAATATGTTATTATTATCATCATTATTAGTATATAAATAATAATAATTTATTTTAATAATTACTTTTTTCAGGACATGATATAATATATATCGGTTCAGATCGGGAAATGTTATATTAAGCCTAAGACCATGTAATTATAATATATAATAATATATGATCTAATAAAAATGTTTAACAACTCTCAACTGTTTTTTTTTTAATTATTTTAATTTCTAATTTATATTTCTATTAAGACAGTAACAGATAAAAGCATACTTAATTACTGACGTCTTACAAATTAATAACAAAATATAAATAAACAGCAAACAAACATTACAAACTTAAGTGCAGGTGCATAAGGGGACGTTTACATCGTCCAGTATCTTATATTTGTATTTAATAAAAAAGTATTTTCTTTGATATATTTTATTAACATTAATGATTTGGCCACGTAAGCGCGCCCTGTGCTCTATGCTCTATGCTCTATGCTCTATACTCTATGCCTAACCGAAGGAAATGTGTATCCGTGCGACTGAATAAATGACATCGAAACAAGCAACAAAAAACGTAACATAACTCTCCTAATAAGGACCTCAGGACTTTCGTTCATTATAAATTATTGAAATAAATCACTTTGGTTGAATGAAACAGCCGCTACTTCTTTCTCTCCGAGCGATCACAGATAGTTTATTAGGTGTATTATAAATACCATATTATTTATTTTTATATATATATTAATTTTTTTTATTAGGTACCCCTCCAAATCATAGCACGTATTTTTTTACTCCTTCTACCCTACATAAGAGAAATAATTAGCTTATAGATAAAGGTTTAGTAATTCAATATTGGTACATCAGTTTTTAGATATAAAGTCTGAGAGAATAAGAAAATTGATTTTAAATCAAAAATATATGAAAACTAATAGGCGCATTGTTTTAAAATGAACTTCTTTGTATTTGCAACCTGCTAGAGGATGTGGTTTTTTTTTAATAAAATAAATATATTTAAAATAGAAAATCCTTTACGAAATCGTTGTATGGTATAACGAATAATAACTATCCGAATACACGATACCTATTGCTAATTGCTCAAAGGTTTCGAGCTAAGTTTATATGCACATAAGATTAGTAAAAAACCGACGCATTGCAGGTCGAAATATTTTACCATTTCTCAAAACAGATTTTATTTATTTTAACTTTCATAGAAGTTTTCGAATTCGATGGGCAACTAAGCTAATTTTTCATATTTTATCATAGAGTAACTTTCCAGCTTTATAAAATCCGTTTTAACTGGAATATTTTACGCACCACGTATAAAATAATAAACAGAAAATAATTTATATAATAAGTAGAATCACTTGAGTTTTTGTTCTTGTAATCGTATATTCTTATGGGTTATAATGCATTTGGAATGCACGGCGTTACGTGCGGCTTGCATCGGCAGGTGAAGCAAGTGACCGAGCAGAGTGAAGGCCCCCACGGCCAGAGCGAAGAGTGCCGCAGTCTTCGGCTTCTCCCAGTCCAGACAGGAATAGATGGCGGCTTTGCCCACCCGGTCGGTGCCACCAGCCAGCCAATAGAAGTAGGTGGAGACGCCGTAAGCCAGGCCGATGCAGGGGAGATGGGGAAGGTCGCTCGAGCTCGTGTTCATCCTCACCATCAGGGTGTCGATCAGCATGAGGACCGAATTGAAACAGTGCGAGAGGAGATTCACGGCGTCGATCACGTGCAAATCTGTAATTAAACACAAGGTGTTTATTTTTAGTCGGTCTTCCATAAAATTCACGTGCCTGGAAGGTCTGGTTCCTGAGTTATAATATCACAAAGTATCCAAGTTTTTAATTAATTGAATGGCGCCATACCATAAGGACATTTATCTTCCAAAAAAAATACCTTCATTTCCATCCCAAAAATAAAAAAATATGGAACGGAGCATCCCAGCGCCTTAAAAACGCACTATCATAATCGAACTACCACCAGAATTTGTTAGTCCGGCGTCATTAGGAGTTTATGGGCTTACAGAACGTCTAGGTTAACAAAACTCATCCGTGCTGAAATTATCGGTGATCCAGTGGTCGGGTTGACAGCTTGGCTCATAGGCGACACCAAAGACTACTCTTCTTTTGGTACATATCCGCTCAGCGAAAGTTGGCGATCATGCTGGCTAAAACAATCTTATTGACGGCAGCTCTCAAAAGAGATTCCGTCGTCTGGTTAAAACACTTCTGCAGATTCTCAAGCCATGATGTCCTGAATTATCAAGTAAAAGATGCCCTAAGCCTCTGGATTTCTCATGACGTATCCATAGATATCGTTTTGAACTATTACCAGTTGGATAGATATCCAACTGGTAAGAACCACATTTGTTCGTGAGGGTCCACATCTCTAACCACACGTACAAAAGGATAGAGAAGACATAGATCATCCTCATCCTCATCCTTAGATTTAGGCATTATTACTCGGGCATGAACTGACCAAAAAATATCTCACAAGCGGTTTAGTAGCAGTACATAGTTTATTGCAACATCAAGACATACGGAGAGTAAATAGTATAGAAAAGAAGAAAGTCGGCTCTGCTCGTTAAAAATAATGATAATGGTTTTAGCTTAGCTAGGAATATTATCAAACTAAACAGCCATTTTCAGATTATTAAAATCGGCATTCAAAACAAAGTATTTCATCTAATATAAACGTATACGGATAACCGCGAAATCACTAATTTAAAAGACATGTTTTATTTTTAAATGTTATTAAATAAAACTTTTCGATAGAATTGTGTTGCTACTCACCAGGATCATGAACAACTCCCCAATACATGAAGGTAATCTCGAAGGCAAATGCTGCAGCTGCCGTATAATACAGGCGGTACAGTGAGCAAAGTCGTTTAATTCTCATTGGATGGGTGTACGATTCCGCCTCTTCCTTTGGTACAGACGACACAACTTTATTACTATTTCCGTTACAAATGTTGTTGGAGTTCAAATCTGTAATTTAAACATTCTTCCTTTATGATTTATGAAGTATTTATCTATTGTAAAAATAATAATATTTATTCACTTGAAATCACAAATAAAATATCGCATAGTAACATCATTATTAAAAATATTTGTTTGATTAATTTAATTTCTTTTCCTCAGGTGGTATAGCTGGTTGGCAAGTAGTATAAAGGGGTTATTTTACTGGCATATATTTAATAATCTTCTTGATGAGATGGGTTCTCAGGGAATATCAAAGATGCTGTAGTTAAAACTATTCGATTTTCTGATAGTACGCGGAAGAAAAGAACTTTAAGATTTTCTTTATTTTGTAGGAAAGGTTCTTTCGTCTGAGGGTGTCTGAAGTTGTTACTTATCGAGGACCGTGCTGGGAGCTTTAAGTAGGTCTTAAATAAATTAACAGGATAACATATGTTAGGTCTTCAACTTAAAGACTCCAATTTAAGGACAGATAAAAATTTCGACGAACGTTCGTATCTGCGAAAGTGCCTAAACACATGCTTGCTAACTACTGAATTACTTCTAGGTCAAAAATTAGATATGAAATATGAGGGTTTCAAATAGATGAGCAGCAATACGTCAAGAATGTACGTACCAGCCACCGATTTATCATGTCATTATGTGTCAAGATATTCCAAGATATTTTAAGAGGAATTTATTCGGGATTACCTATCCTGATACAATATAGTCAGGTTGGATTATCTTTGATTTGTAGAATTCCACAAGGGTCATCACTTGGTGTCATCAAGGTTTATTTTTTGTCTAAAATCCAATTAGAAATATTGTTGAGATCTTGTCGAAGAATTTGCAGACGCTTGGTTTTGCAGTACTTCTACAAAACACATAATCATCAGCCAAAAATTGCACTGTGGAACAGGTTTAGTTATCAGCTCGTTAATAAATATGATAAAAAGTGTCGAGGCTAAAACACAGCCTTGAGGAGCACCCGACGCATCAGGAATATGGGAAGACAGCGAATTATCAACTTTTGCAACATCTATTGGATAAGAATGACTTAATCTATAGGAGGACTTTGGCGTCAATTGGCAAACAGCCGAGTTTATTTAAAAAAATGCGAAAAAGAGTGTGGAACTGCGCCAAACGCTTTTGCGAAATCTAAGAAGATCGCATGGACCGCTACTCCCCGATCTAGTGAGTCCGCAATGCTTTGGGAGAAGGAAGTAAGAACAATTTTAACCGAAACCAAATAGATCTGGCCTAAAAAGGTTTAGGGGCTCTACAACAGCATCTATATGATTAACAATAAGTCTTTCAAGCATTTTACATATAACAGATGTTAGACTTACAGGACGATAATTAGAAGCATCACTTTTAGAGCCATTTTTGTGAATTGTTTACTATTCACAAAAATTTTTTACTATTCACAAAAATATTCATTTTTGTGAATAGTAAACACGGCTGATGTTTTCGTTCGGGCAGTCTGAAGATATGAAAACAAAAGCCGGAAACGAATTTATTGAAAGAGAAGATGGATACTTGAGAGAATTTTATAATAATGCGGTTTATATGAAAAAAAAAATATAGTGCATTATTTCAACGAACCTTTAGAGTTTCGCCGCTGCAGAATGAACAAAAGCTGCGTGAGGTAGAGGGCCAGAAGGGACTGCAGCACGATGAAGCTGAAGCCCATGTTTGTGGCGTAGATGAACCACTTGAAGTAGGCGGGGAGGGGGATCGCGTCGGCGGGGGGCTTCTCCCGCATGCCGCTGTAGGGAGTGAGGAAGGAGATCAGAGCCGTTCCGAGGGCGGCTGCGGCGATGAGCCATCGGTAGGCCAGGTAGGGCACGGTTACTTTCGAACTTTGCTGCCACTGGAATCAAAAATAAAGACGCAATTAGCGCAGTGGTAGTTATTTATATATTCATATCTTTATTTTGTTGTAGGTCTAATCTTTTTACAAATTGGTTATACATTTTTGACGTGAACATTATTGAGTCCAATATTTTATCATTCTATGTTGTTTCGTTTTCCCCAACTTGGCTGGTTAGAATACTTAGTTTGTCGTCATTCTCTGAAAATATATGATGGCCGTAATAGATAATCTCCTTTTTCAGAATTGCATGGCGTTGCTCCATTACCATAATAAGCGAGCTAAAAGATTCTAGCAGTTGGTATTACTCACTTTAAACTAGAAAAACATGCGAAAATGACGGATAGATCGCAACGATGCACGCACTTGATGTTTGAGGATAGTTTGGTAATTACTGGTGGTGAAGGACTTCAGCGACATTAGAGTTAGAGGGTACTAAAATCGAAAGAAATTCAACAATACAATTGGTAGCAGGACCGCCCTCTGGTAAGATGCTAGGTCAGGTTTTTGAAGGATATTTCAGTGTCCCAGGTAAGCCAGGACTCGTTTGTAGCACCCCTAATGTGCACCCCGGAGATGCTCCTCATGTTCAGCAGAGACGAGTCCTCGCCTAAGAACGGCCAAATTTCTGTATGATCGGCAGAGGTTCTGACAGAAGTGGAGTTCACCTGGGAGAAACACAGACTTTTACGGTTTCTTTCTTTATAAATGAAGTCACCCGTCCTAATTATAGCTTCTTGCAAACGGCCGCCCTGATGTTCTGGGCTATTCAGGATATTTCAGGGATGTTTTTTGATAAAAATTTCACCGAAAAATTCCCAGTCAGCGTTCCCTGTAAGGAAATGCCAATGGGTCGAGGAATGAGAGCGAAATTGAGTCCAAACGTGCCACTGAATATTCTTTTACATATTTCTATTTGCGCTCATAGATGAGTTTATATTAATTCTAACTGACCACTAATAAATAATTCGTCCTAACAGCCGTGCTGTCATATACCTATTTGAAATTCAAATATGATACAAATATCGCTGCGCTGTATCGAAATGTCAACTGTGTTTTTTTAGTACTAAAAACTTGTTGATTTTAATTTTAAAAATCTATATTACGCGACCAGCTTTCGATGTGATCTAAACGGTTATGGTAGTTTTTCGAGAGCATCAATCTACTCGCAAAATCTACTTTCTAGTTGAAAGATTCAGACAGACGGCCAAAGGACGGAATAGTAGCTTCTTATACGTGAATGTATAGAAGCTAAAAAAACACTTGTTTTGGATATAGAAAATTAGGATGAAATAGGAGGGAAAGGTTAACAATTATTAAATAATAAAGCCGTTCGGTGGTTCGAGTTCGCCTCTGGCGGCTGTCTTAACACTCAAAAGACTTGTCAAATAGTATTATGTCAATACTGTATAAGACTGTGCTACAACTGTGCTATTGTGCTATATAGCTATTTGCTAACGTGGGGCTCGCAAAGATACCACAATTTAAGTGCAGATAAATGACTTTTCAAGCGCTTATAAAGTAACAATTTCCCTTAGAGTTTTATTAGTAGGGAGAGATGTTTTAAAATATCTCATAAACATTGTAAAGAGAAATTTTAAGCATAGAAAATAAATATGTACAATATACACGTTAAAAAAATTACGCCAAAAATATCGATGTTTTCTGTAATTTAATACTTATTAACCAAAATAAGAAAATTGGTATTTACCTTTGAGGTCACATAGATGCTGGGGTCGATGTCCTCGTACGGTTGAAGGCTGGTCCCTTTTTCCGAACTCACAAGCATGATGACACAACTGCAAAAATATTTTAATTAAATTAAAATATTGTAAAATATCACAAATTATGGAATGTCATTTATGCCAGTGGCGTGGCGTAACTTAAGATTTTAAACACAATTTTATTTTTTATTGTTCATCTTAAAAACATTGCATTGCATTATTGTATATCAATATTACAAGATCTTCAACCTTATAAATCAATGATATTACAATATATTACATTGCACATGCCGGCCGGTTAATTAATGATTACGTCGGTATTAGCGATTACTATACGATAATTCGACGCGGAATAAGTTACGAGGGCGCATTTAAATGTCCACGTTAATTTAGCATTTTTACAAAGACGTGACGACGGTTCGAAATGCAGTCGCATGACGTAATTCGCTACGGCACTCGAGGAGTGGAGCGTCGCGGTCAGCTGGCAAACCCGTACTAATATCGACCGTTGCGTGACGTTACAACGGCCGGCGAGGGAGGGGCGGAAAGGGGTCAAAGGTTCAACACCTTTTGGTTCGCACACCCTGCCTGCCTGTTCTGAATCAATATTGATGAAACTGATGAAATACGCTATTTTATTATTTCTTTCTGCAAAATACATAACGTTCGAATAATTGTTTTTTATATGAAAATACATTAAGAGTGTACTAGTACTAGTGTACAAAATATTTACGAACGTGGGTTAATATTATAGTAAATAATTTATATACTTAGTATATAACGCAATATTAGAATTGTTTTTAACAGCTGACATTGTTTTATACCTAATAACCACAAAAATAAATAAATAACACATTTTATTAAAGCCACAATACCACATAAATAAAATAAAATAACACATTTTATTACATTTTTTTTTGTATGCGTAATATAATAACTATATTATTATTAACAGCTTGTCACTATAATTTTACTGTTAAAATTAATCATATACTGACATTATATTTTCAAAATTGATAAGTTCTTTAAAAAAAATATTTTTACGATGTTTTGCACAAAAATAATCAAACAGTTCCTTTAACGAGTTCCTGGATTTTGATTTGTGGCGAGTTAGGTCCGGAATTGGCGGGAGAGAGTTCTCTTAGCAAAATTATTCTCGTTCTTGTCCACACAACACCACCACAATAACTTCTTGACCTTCATCACTTCCGGTGAGTGCACCTCTTGTCTGCAGCCTGGCTACTTGCAGACGAGTCCCGTTAGAAGCCGACCGCGCGACCGCCACTCTTGCATCTCATCTCGTCCAAAACGAAGCACTTTTACCAACACGGTTTTTACCTAGATTGGATTATCGTCAGCGTCGTCAACCTGTATCTGCCCACGCAGGGGTGGGGGAGGGACATCCGGGCGGGAAATTTTAAAATAGTTTACTTTTGAGTCTAGTAAAAATAGTGTTTTGTACCAGTATTTTTACAATACCGATTCAGTCAAAACAAAACAGAACACAATAATTCTATCACAAGAAGATGCCAAATAATAGATTGTGGTAAAATGTCACACACAAAATATTTGAATTCATTTAATTGAAAACACAGACTTAACTAACTACTCATCTGAGTTTCTGAGTTTGTTTACCTCTAACGTCACTTGACTTCTAAGCCACTCCAGCCTGGCAGATCAGTGCTGCAAACCTATCGTACTTTCAAAAATGCAAAATTTCAACTTTCAAAATTCAAAACTCAACTGGGTGAAGAAATCTTTAATTCTCAATATTGGTAATTGCATCTACCCCAAAGAGTTATTAATATGCTGCCGATGTTTAATATGATGCCATTTATCGTGTTATTCCAATGTTCTTTATTTTTCTTTGAGTGGCAGTGACCTCCCCAAGTTTTGTCCAATCTTCTTGGTTTTGGGCCTTGGCAAACAAGCATTGGGTGTTGGCCTTGTCCTCTTGGTGTGGTTCCAGTGCGCCTGGTGAGACCTTTTCGGTCCACCGCTCTTCCGCTATTCTTGCAATCTTCCCTGTCCAGTTACATTTCAGTATTGCTAAGTCAACAAATAATTTCGTTTACTTTTTAAGGCTTCGTATGTTTTGCCCGAGTCTAATCAAAATGGGTAAAAGGCCAAAGAGAATGTGAATTAACTTTGTCTCTACGTCCTACGTCCTACGTAGAGATACAATATGCAATGAAGTATGCTCACGCTAATATCAGAAACAAATGGATCAATACCCTATATAATATGGTTACCCTATTTTATAAAATACCTTCCGGAAAGGTTTAGGTTTATCCCATTAATTCCAACAGATTTACCATTTCACTTTCAATTGCCAGGAAGCTTGGTCCAAGACGTTCCTTAAGGACAGGACTGATTAAATGCAAATCTATCTTATGAGTCGGACTTCGCAATTTTACGCTTACATAAATCACGAGAAAATCACAACTAAAATCTAATATAACAAACATAATTACAAATATTATACAAACGCATAAGCAATCACTGGAAATATATGAACGACTGTAACCGTGTCTGTAGCTATCAATCATAGCCACACTCTATCCGCGTTGTTAAAGGTCGTAAACTTTAAAATCAAGATAAAAATAGTTCTTTTGTGCATTCAAGATTTTTTTGCATTAGTCTTAGATAATTGTTTTGGATTCAGACGTCAATAACATATTTAATATTTGTTATAAATTAATTTGTTATAATTGAGTACTTTTTTAGACTTTTTCATATTTTTAGTTTTCAGTTTTAAACTGAATATCACAACCAATCAAAATCAAAAAACATGTAGAAACAAAAACTAAGGTGTCGATACGCCATTTTGAGTCAATACTTTCTTAATTCAATTAAAAATATTTGACCTATATTTATGGTTATTGTGTTTAAATAATAGCATGTTTAGAGTTCCTGGGATGAAATCGCCGACTTTTTTAGAAAAATAAATTTAAAACTTAAATATTTTCATATGTAATCAGATTTTATGTGTCAGAACGGCTTCAACCTTTTGATGGATTTGTTTTTAGGCCTTGTTTTGTTTTTATTTAAAATATATATATATATATATTTATCTGTATAATGATGTTAAATCGTAATATTATGTTATGTAAACATTTTGTACGAAAAACTTTTCGAAAATTTATTTTTCTTACCCTAATGACATAACTTAATTAAACTGAAATGGGACCACCTCTGAAAAAAAACCTATTTTATGAAAAAAAAATTTTAGAAAACGCTATAGAATATTTTAGGGTCTGTTTTAAATGCGTTTTTAACTCTCACTTGTTTTTTTTTTATTTATATAAAAGAAACATGTGTGAGTTAGAAATGCATTTTAAACAGACTAAAATATTCTATAGCGATTTCTAAAATTTTTTTTAAATCTATTTTTAATTTTTTTTTTTTTTAAACAACAAAACGTTTAGCTATCATATATCTACAGGAATTTCTTGTAGAGCGTACAGAATTTTTTTATTAGTGAATAGATAAATGAATATGTTTTATTTGTATTCGGACCAGTTCTGACATTTCATAAATACCTATAATTTCAAGCTCCTATGTGCTAAGTACCTTTATGATAAAATGTACGCTCTACCCTTACCTTAAAAGCAAATATGTACCTTATCTGGGGGTAGTTTCGCACGAGCCAAACGAAGAATACCAAATCAAACAGCGCGACCAGTCGATCCGATACGATTGTACGAGCTGGTGTGCACGGTCCGAGTTTTACCCGTTGGAATACTAGACGCCGATCGTCGTGAATTATGTCGTCTTTAGATAGTTCGTGCACTCCCCAACTGGGTAACCAGCCTTCGCCCTGATAAAGTAATCGCTCGGTTGCAAAATACGAACATTATTAAAGGTTAAAGTTAAAGTTAACAGTTAAGATTAAAAGTTAAAGGTGTGGAAGTGTGGCAGCCAAGCTTCAGCCGCAGCAGAAACGCAAAGACATCAGCGTCATCAAGGTCAGTGATTTAGTACCATTCGTTAATCCTCTGTTGTATTCCATCCAATGGCCTTTACTGTCAGATTTCTGTAACACGACTTGCCGCCAATAAATAAAAGTATTAAGCCTTCCGCCAACTCAAGGTCGTTCGAGAAAATCGTCGTCAGATCCTGAACCCAGGCCCACGTGCCAATAATTTATTTATTTATTTATTCATTTGAATTACAATAAATGTTACAAACAAAAAAAAAAATACTATTACTATAAGGCTTTATCGCATTATAAGCTTCCCTTTGATATGCATTAAAATATTTTTTCTTTATCTGACTTTGTAAAACTATAACTTTTATATAATTTATTATAATAGTATTTTTATTAAATGTTGTCAAAATAACATTTTAAACATAACATAAAGCCAAATAATACACTCAAAATTTAAAAAAAAAACAGTACAAATAATTTTGAAGTAAAAAGCCACTAAAATCACTAAACTACACTTTTCTAGACTCTCAGCCTTAAAAACTCGCACAAGCGAATGGATGTCTGATATCTTAGCAGCGAAGTTTGCTTTGTTAATGCTTAATTTGTCTCATCTAATTTAGAGCGATTCCAGTGCTAAGACTGACGACTGTAAAAAGATTTAGATAAAAATATATTAGAGTAAGCCTAATTCAATCGTTTTATTTACTTTTGGGTCAGTGTCTTTTGGGTCAGTGTCACCGTCTCGTACATACTTCTTCAAATGTCTTCAGCGTTCAGGATCATGTTACAGTGATTGCGATCACTTAGATCTGTCACCGTCACTGTCACTGGCTCCCAAGCAATTTAGCTTATAGCGCCCAAAATGCTGCGCTGTATTCCAGTAAAACTGTGACTAGAAATAAGAGTGAAGCAGACCCTAACCTAAATGTAGGTAATCACATCTTAAACGTTTTTTATAAACGGTTATAACGTCAATTAAATAGCTAAAAATTACTTTATTAGTAATGCGACCACCCGTAAACCTCTTCTTTGGGTTTTGGTACAAAATACTGGCCGGTAATGAACGTTCTAATTTATCGTGGACTTAGAATCGTTAGCTTAGATATTAAGTTTTATTTGGTTTTTTAATTAGTGTCATTCTAATAAAAATACATGATTTATAAATGTATTAAATCTCATACCTATCACAGAAAAGTTTGTAATTGGTTATACTAAAAATATATGGATTACATTGTTTTGATGACCTTATATAGGTTAAATTATATCCTCAAAAAGGTGTCTCCTTCTTGATTTTATCGTCGAAATTTTAAAAAAAGCCACATAAACACTAGATAGGTACTTAGGTAAAGATTACAAAAAAACTACGGAAAAACTATAAAAAAAATAATGATATAAAAAAAATAATGATATAAATAATATAAAAGACTTCAACCATGAAACTATGAAAGGCAACACTTCGTCCTGTATATAGTCTAGAAGTAATCCATGTTTATCTATCGGCATATTTATAATCTAACAATTAGCATAGTTATTATTATAATAGCATAACCGACGATTATAATTTTAAAGATAACATCATAATTAGTAGGTAACTACCTAGTTAGAATAAATACTAAGAAATTAGCTATTTTAAGAAGACAAAATGATTTTGCAATAATAATTGGTGACATTTTTTTTAAACCTGTCGAACCGTTTTGGCAGAAACGTTACTAAATATAAGGCAGTGTTTTTATCATAAGAATCATTGAACAAATCTTAAAGTATAGAAAAAAATATACTTAAATGAAGGAAATATACCAAAACGTTCATCGAATGGACTAAAAGCGCCCCAGGCACAAGTGGAGATAGGAAATGAAGCAATCTATCACAAGTTGATACCATAGTCGCTAGTAGGCTGGGTGGGATATGCCTTTAATGATGTCTGTAGGGCCTAGATGTAAGACGTCACGTTCTGGTTAAATAATTTACTACTACTAAACAATGTATAGAAGCAGTTAATATTATATGATAGCTACATATGGTATCATAGCCATTCTTATTTCATTGTATTATATTTGGTAACGACGCGCTGTTTGCGTTCGCATAAAAATGTCCAAAAATGAATTTATTTAATTTAATGACATGCCAATGACGTTAACGATTTTTTAAAATTTTAAATTGTATATATAATGGATTAGCAACCAGGAAGACAATTTGAAACGCAGAAGGAACTGTTGATGAAGTGGTTTTGGAATGATTTTGGGCCATATTGCGACAGGGCGACATGGCAAAGCCTCGATTGCTCTGCTCGACCCTCGATTCGAGTCACGTTCGTTGGATCGAATCTCGGTTGCGTAAAACGGTTAAGTTCTTGAAGGCGTGTCTGCAATTCGCGGGTTTAGCATAGACTAGTTGAGCAAGAAATGTTTTCTCTTTAATTTTGAAGGTTAAAAAAAGTTTAACATTTTATGAGGGACCTTTACATATTTACGATTTAAAAAAAACTAGTTTTTTCTACTCGCGTTGGTCTTTCGAATTGTTTGACGTGAATTCTTACGATTCTTTCTTTTTAAATATATTTTTTTAATAACAAAAAAAAATCCGAAATAAATAATTAATTCGAACATTAATTTGTGGTTTTATAGCCGCCATCAAATATTCTTACTCTTTAAGTATTAAGAATCGACGAAGTATTTAGAAATTTCAATGGATGATTTCAATATTTGTACATATCCTTAACCAATATGACTTAAATCCAAAAAATGGTTGGTGTGTTAGGATGTATGCGTGTTAAACATATGTGAGCCCGATTACGTCAAAATGGCTTGAAGCCTTTGGTAGTTTTAAATTATTTTTCGATTTTGCTTAAAATCGAATTTGAAATATAAAAAATAATAATTCATGCTTTTGTTTCTGCTAAAAGATTTTTATTTATTTTTGTTACTACATTTAAAATTTTCGTAATAAAAACATTACATAGTATGCCAATTAAATAATATTTTAAAAATACTTTGTGTCCTTAGAAAACCGCTAAAGTGGGGTTTAAAGTGCAAGCGGATGTATTATCATGCGTTATAGTTATCAAATTGGTTAATATTACGTTAAAATAATAAATTAAATAAAATAATAAATTATTATTATTACATAGGTAGGTACCAACGGAGAATATTACTTAAATAGGGTAACTCGAAATAAAACTAAAATATAAAAATAAAATAAAACAACAAATAATTCTAAAATAAAATAAAACATAACAAAACTTACCTATATATAAAAAAAACCTATAAAATAAGTTTCAGTCCAAATTAATGGTAAATTTATTTTTTTTACCAACACATCGAATATTTAAATGTTTTTATTATTAAACATGATCACACCTTCGCATGTTGAATATAGTCTTTCGTAACTTTCTCATCGTAATTATATGTATAAGTGCAACGCAGTCGTTTAAACTACACCCGCTCACGCGCCGACTGACGGACTGACGAGTCGACGGTTTTACTGCTAAACAGATAATAACTTTTCAAATGACTTCCTATCGAGATCAAATGTAATTGTTCAGGAAACAACAGCCGATGCTCATTAAATAAATTGACGCAATTATGTCTCGCTAAAGCTGTTCGGTCGCAGCGCGATCTGGCGGCCGTCGATTTAAGCTTCTCCGCGTGTTGGTCCAGGCAAATTATACGTTCAAACGAGCATTCGCGTGTCATTAAATCAGAATTTTATTAATGTTTATGGGTACAAACAAACGCACTATGCCATGCCGTGTAAACATCTGTAGGGCCTCTTTGTTATGTAAAGCGATACTGTACGAATTGTAACATTGTCGCCTTTCAACGTGAAATAAGTTTTACTTCATTTTACTCTTTTGGTATACTTTTCACAGTTGCCTTTCTTTTTAAATTTAAGACTTTTCTAGTTTGATTATAAAAAAAAAGAATTCGTTTATTTTTTCCTGTAACTTAGATAGGTTTTAATCATTGTGTTCACGTCGTCGTTGAACATATTTTTTGTACAATACAAGTTCGAAAAATGGTTTTTTTGATAATCAAAAATTTTAATTTAAAAATACAAAAAAAAAATGTTATTGAAAAATATGTTAAAAATTGTTATCTAATGTTATTGCTACATTACCAAAGTATGTCAGGGTTAAATTTCAGATCAATACACTATTTAGTTTTGGCACAGTGATTGATCATTTCGGTAATGATTTGTAAGACAAATGACTTCTAAACCGTTGATTTTCGGATCAACCTATATAGTGTTCAGGGGTCACCAGGTTTCGGGCTGACCACTGTCTCTGGGAAATCCTGTCTGCAGTTATCTCTTCCGTCGCTGCCCTATAAAGATCGAGATGAATGCACATCTCTGAGGTAGATTTACTTAAGGTGCCAGCACTTCGATAATAAACGTGTGTGTTTGTCAAAAAAACAATGGATTCGAGGCTGGGTTTGTTTACCTAAAGAGTTATAT
The DNA here is from genome assembly GCA_020383195.1 of Neomicropteryx cornuta. Lineage (NCBI taxonomy): Eukaryota > Metazoa > Arthropoda > Insecta > Lepidoptera > Micropterigidae > Neomicropteryx > Neomicropteryx cornuta. The sequence goes on from JAHKQU010000014.1 coordinate 334,809, forward strand.
ATTTTGATTGTGTCTGAACCGAAGAACCTAACCTACTATACTTAATAGAAATAAATAAATCCGTGGAGTCAGTGCACGGCCCTCTTTAGGATCCAATATCTGCACACGGCCCTCTTCAGGACCTGGAAGATCATCAGTAGAACGTGAACTAGGATCACAGCTACAACGGAACCGGCTCCAAATGCCAACGCCCTCTGCCACCTGGCCCAGTCCATGACGCTGTAAATGTACGGGTTGCCGTGATGGTCGGTGCCACCCACCGCGTGATAGACAACGCTGAATGCCACAAACATCACGCCAATGGTCACAGGAGCCAGCGCGTCCCACCATAGCACCGCGTGCCTCACGAGGGTCGCTTCCACCATCATCAGCAGCGAATTGGCCGCGTGCATGAGGAAATTTATGACATCGAATGGTTGGTCATCTGAAATGAAATATAAGAGCGATTATATAAAAAGCAAATTTTATTTCTTTAGAATATTTTTTTTTATTAATAGTATTTTATTACAAAATATATTTGTATATAAAGGTTCGTTATTAAATAACATGATGAATTTACAACTATATGAACTATCTATAATAAAAAATAATTAATAATGTAAATAATTTCAAAAATCCCGATACCGAATAAAGGTTACATAATCTGAAAATTTCCTGTAATTGTATTTTCTGTATTTTATAGTTAAAATATAGAAAATAATATAAGTTATAGTTTTAGGAAAAGATCGCACCTTTACCTTCATTTTGACCGCGACTTTATTGCGGATATCCGAAAAATAACTCGAATTCATTTCAGCATAAAAATTAATTTTATTTCGTGGGGCTAATTTAACGATGAAAGTCAAACGAGGAAGAACAGAGATTATTTAGTAGAATGACAAATGTTAAAATATTTTATTTCACTCGTCATTAGTAAACAATGCATATTTGTTGTCCTTCAAACAACACAAAGACTATTTGTCTCACTGACTTCACATTACCGGTCGCTCTGAAGTGACTTCAATGCCAGCGTTCCTTTTCAATTTGGGAACTATATGTTTGCGTATTTTGAGCGAACCCTTCCTTCCATATACTTCAAAATTTTATTGACGTTTTCTTGCTCAATCATGTTACCAGTGCAAGCTATGACTGAGTACCAATTATGCTTTTAAGAGTGGACATTGTAATGCATATGAACTATCATAACTAGAATAATATGATAATATGTTAATGTTATTAATTCGACTATCACCACCCCCCCCCCCCCCCCCTTCCCCATCCCTAGTCGAACCATACTTATACACGTCGACTACATATACGACACGCTATTCAAAGTATGCTATATTTCATAGTAGGATACTAACTTGGTTCATAAATAAAAGCCCAGAACATAGTGGTGACGGCCAACGCCATGTCGAATGCAGCCGCGAAAGAAATCCTATACAAGAGAAAAGGCACTCTGCTCGGAGGATTGACGTCCTGCGGCAGGTCGTTGACCTCGGCGGCTGCGGAGACGTTCCTGGCCATCTCTTCGAACAGCCGATCTGCAAGAACAGCGAACTGCCGAGATAAGAATGGCGAATGGAGAAACCCCAAACAGGCGCGTGGAGTCTGGGGAGAAGATGAGTGACGCCTGTAGGGCCTAGCTTAAGACGTCAGGTTTAGGTTAAACAATTTACTACTACTAAACAATGTATAAAAGCAGTTAATATTATATGAAAGCTACAGGTGTGATAATATTATTCACGAACAGTTGAACACAAATGTAGTCACATTATATTATTTGGTGAATATTTAAGTTATTTATACATTTATTTACAAAACCTATCATGAATGTACTTGTTTATGTTTTTCTGGTAAAAAGGTTTCTATATATCACAATTGAATATAGATATAAAATAGTTATACTCTGAATTATATAAATTATGAAATTAAATTAAAAATATATGCTCTTCTGTTTAGGTTAAATAACGATAAGAATTATTTATTTCTATTTTGGACTGTTGTTGGGCTGGTGAATTTTATATATTTCTATATGATTTTATAACAGTTATAATAGATATAAGTTCAAGATAAATACTCACTCATATAAGTTTTACTTAATTGTTTAGGCATGAACTATTATAGGTAATTAATCATTTATTTAGACAACAACAGCCTGTGTGTCTATGATATGTATTTATCCTAAAGTACTAACTATAATTAGAAAACAGTTGGCCATTCCTGGCTAGGCTGCCGCCTGTTCCAAGGTAGACTATGTTTGCTTTTGCTACGGACGTACACCGTACTTATAACACCAATTAATATAAGTAATATATACCTACATATAAGGGGCGACAAAACATAAATATATAAATTATAATAATATTAAGTAGCTACATTTTATTTTATTTTATATATTTTATTTTTTTAATTTTATTTACATTCTAAATTAGGAACAAATACCCCTCTCCATTCTCATTTAATACGCCTCAAAACAAAAGAAGTATCAACTTACCCGTATCAATGATTGCCTTATCCTGCTCGCGGTTCAAAGCGGCCTTCTGAACCAGGAAAAGTCCAAGGAGAGCCTGCAGCACGATGATCAGGTAGCTCCAGTGGGTGGCGTAGATGAACCACTTGCAGGTGTCGATCCAGGAAGCGTCCCCGAGCGCCTGTCCAGGCTTGGGAAGAACGATGCTGCTCATCGCCACCGCGAGGGTTAACACAGCTATCGACCAGCGATAGGCAAGATAAAGTTTGCTCACATTTACGTCATACTGCCACTGAAAATTAAGTGGTTTACGTAAAAAAAATCTATTCAGTTGCCTATAGGTATCAAAAATATTGTTTTCCTTCTATTTATTGGTATGTTTATCTGTCCCGTAAATTTCAATGCTAATTTTCTAGAAGACCCGATGGAGTAGCTGACACCATTGGTACCCATATGGTAGTAAATAACACATCTAAAGAAATCTTACATATTCTAAAAAAAATATTGCGCTGGGATTTAGGGATATTTAAATCAAAACAATACTAAACCTGTGACGTTACGGAGTTTCCAGAATTAAAATAATTGCGCTGAAAATAATTCTTGTCAGATTTATTCCAACGCATTCTGTTGCGAACTCTTTGTGCACAACTTCCTACTGCCAACGTTTCGACCAGAATGACGTTTGAGGCACATTTTTTTTCAACTTTTGGCGGTTACGAGAAACAAATATCTTTTTCAAAACAAGCTAAAAAGGTCGTTCGCGCTTGACTCGCATATGCGTCAGGCCATTTATTGGCATAAACGTTACTTGACATGATTACTGCAATTCATCAACAGAAAATGATGACGACAGTGTCATAAAAATTGACATATGGACAACTTTGGTATCTATTCATAAAAAAAAACAAAAAAAGTAACCATTCATGTTTACTTACAAAAAAAAAAAATTAAGTTTGTATTCAGCAGGTACAGCCATCAATAAAATATCGGTTTTAAAAGGAATAACCTTTTATTTATAAATAAAAAGTGCTGGATATTGAATCTAATATCCTTATTATTTTATGAATACTTTTTAAAAGTAAATAAAGGGAACAACTTTACTGACAAACATTTTTATAATACCATTTTTTTTTTCATATGTAATTATTAAAATGATTTAAAACCCCTGTCATCTACTTTTACTTGTGTTGTCATTTTATTTACATTATGATAATCCTAAATAGTTTTAAAATTAATAATAGTTCCACGAAAAACTATTGTAGTTTTTAGATTACTTCTAAGTTTACTAAATTTTGGTCTGTTAAATTTAAGTGTTAAGAATTATTATTTTCTGATGTTTGGAAAAAATGATGTTCAAAGTTGTTGGATATTTTTAACTAAGTATCTTATTAACAGTCGCTTTTTTTATAAAAATGTTAACATGCATACAAAGTTAATTTCTTGAATATTTTGAAAAAAAAAACGTTGTCAACGTATTATTTAAGGTTGCGTCATAAATAGAAAAATCCTAAGGTCTCCGTAGCAATATTATCGAGACTCTTAATTGCGAGATTTCTATCTCCGCACGCGCTTGTCACGAGTCTCCACCTCACGAAATAGCGCAGCCGACCCTGCGATGGCGGGTGGGAGGGGGGTTTTGAGGGGTGCGATGGGATTTTGCGAATGCCTTTCGGGCCTAAAAAAATAACGTTTTAGTTTTTGAGTTGAAGCACTCGCATCTTCCTTACAGACAACAATTTGCTCCTTTACAGCAATATTTCTGAACCCTTTGAGGGTGTTTGGGACATCCGTGTAATTTTCATGTATTAATATTAAAACATGACTTTTTAATCTTTTAACTGCCAACTGACAGTCATATTTTATTTTTTGGTAAAAATTTAGCATTTAAACATGATCTTAAACTGATAAAAAAAGTGATTATGCAACGATTTTTGTATGCATATAACGGCCAAAACTACGAGAGAATGCATTCTGTTGGGATTTGCAAAATATTTTTCAAATATACTACCTTTCATCATTGTGTACTTGCAGTTGCTTGAATGAGTTCAGAATGGTAAATATCTCCTAAACCGTAAAACTTTAACTTTAAGTTAAACCTAAACTCAGTAAGTTGTGATGGGATAATGAGTCCTCGTAGTTGTCATACGTTCCAGCCTATCTTTGTATACGGCGTATTGAGGCGTCCAGACAGATGAGGCAAATTCTAGAACACTACGTACGTATGCGACGTATAAGGTCTTGAGTGCTTCCGTACTCGTAAATACTTTACACAAGCGATTTATAAAACCGCTAGTTCTGTTGACTCTAAGAGTGATTGCTTCAATATGAGCGTCGAAGCTGAGTTTGCTGTCTAGAATCACGCCGAGATTGTGAATAGTATCCGTTTCAATGATGATGTCAATTGCTACGTAATAAACGCGGTTTATTTTATGTATATTTTGGGTCTTATTGTATGTAGATGAGTTTAGATACAACTTGTTTTTCATACAATAATCCCTCAGTTGATTATGGTCTCCTCGAAGGAAATCGCAATTAGATTTTTAGGTTATCAACGAATGAAAAATTTTCCGAGCTAATGAAGCATTTACCAATATCATATAGGTATACTATAAATGCCTTTTCAACTGCCAACAAAATTTCTTACAAGCAAAATTGTACCTTACCGATGGGCGCGGCGAAACGCAGAAAGGCGTTATTGCTTTGTCGATATCTTTCCGATCTCTTGAACACGTGCGCCAAATAAACTCTCGCAGGGGCGTCGAAGAAAAATAAAATACTCTCAACAGCAAATAATAAACAAAATATTCCATTATTAAAACGATGTATAATTTTATTATAATTAGCTTTCAACGATTGCCAGTCAAGGTGACGAAGACACGCTAATAATACCGTGTAAAATGGTTTCTATACCGTCAAAACTAGGCGAACCCGTTCCGTGACGGTATAAAATAATATGCAGTTGTACATTTATTTCTTTTGTTTTTATTTAATTCCACTTTAGTTAGAAATGGTATTATATATTTTGTCATTATAAATAAACACTTAAAAAAAAATAAGACGACGATTTGTTTCTAGTTTCAGTAGAATGGGTTGCGAGTGGAACTCGGTATAGTAAAAGAAAAAAAAAACATTTTAAAATAAATTATATTAAATATATGTTTTTCACACTTTTAAAAAAGTTTAATTTGATCTTACAACAAAATGTACATTTTATAGGAAGGACAAATAGTAAACAAAACAGAATAAACATAATAAATTCATATGAAATTTTGCAACACCAGGAAAATATATAAAAGTGAAAAACAAGTAAAAAATTAATTTGTTACAAAGTAAGCGCTGCAACAATCAGTAAAAATAAAAATACACCTCACAATAAATTAAACGACTAAAAGTACTTAATATTTAACAGCATTTTTAAGACGAAATTAAAAATACGAATTAACAGAAGGAAAAACAACTATACTAAATCAAATTAGTTTTCCTTGGAATTTTTGGTAAGTATAAAAACTATGTGGTTTATAATTTCTTCTCATATAATAGAAACAGATAATGCATTGTTACCATCGAATCGGGGGTTGCAAGCATTTGTACTACGAATACATTCACTTGACAAAAATCAATTATAAATAATAAATCATAATTTTTAAACTGGTAAAAGGTAAACATCTTAATAAACATCTTCTCTTAAACCGCAACCAGATTCCACCTTAATCCTTACGCGATACATGATCCAACGTCTGTGGATGGATTTCCTTAGAACCTGGAGGATCATCAGCAGAGAGTGGATCATGATGGTGGCGAAGACGGCACCAGCTCCAAAGGCCAACGTCCTCTGCCACCTGGTCCAGTCCATGATGCGGTAAATGTATGAATGACCGTAATGATCAGTTCCTCCCGCCAAATAGTAGATGGCGCTGAATATCAAAAATCCTATGCCTATGGCCAGAGAAGCCATAACGTCCCACCACAGCACCGCATGCCTCACGAGGGTCGCTTCTATCCCCATCAACAGCGAATTACCGGCGTGCATTAGGATGTTTAGAGCATCTACTGGATCGTCTTCTGAAATCATTTTTTTTTAAACAGTTTTGGAAAAAATAGAAATTAAACATATTGAAACAGTCCATCCTTCTTATCTTCTAGTCATTTTCATTTATATTTTCATCGACTTCATACATATACGTCAATCATAAAATAATATCAGTTAACCATAATCACAAATCCATTATTTTTATATTTTCTTCGTTAAAAATATTACTTTTCCTATTTCATCTTTTATAATATTTTTTACTAAAGATGATGAGAGATAAAAAAGCATTTAAATAAAACTCAGCCCTGGTTTTAAAGCAACATTCTGTACTTTGCAGGAGACTTCTTTCGTAGGTAACTTTATATTATGTTGTAGTTTTATATACTATACGTTATATTAATAAAAAAAATCTATATTTTTAAATATTGTCAAAAATATATATAATTGGACTGCAATGTTTTTCAGGCATTAGATTTTTTAAAAAAGATGCCATTCAAAAGACCATTTAATCTCGCCATTCGGTTTTATGACTAAAGCTCACCAGAAAAGCGCGTCACTTCATACCGACTATATTTGTGGCCAAGGTCGTGAACCGCCAAACTCCGCACCCCCCCCCCCGTTTAGTTGTACCGCTCTCGTCCCCTCCCTTACAAACAACAACAAATAACGTTCTCAAACATTCGAACAGGTATTATTAAATTTGAAATTCGTTCCTTCAACAGTTGGGAAACATTTTTCCGTTATTTTTATGATTAATGTTTGATTGTTGGTATAGATCAACCTCCTGTAGATATTATATTATATACTAAAGTGATAGTATAGATATAATATTTCAGGATTCACTTTGTTATTAAAATCTTATACTCAATAAGATTTTGAGTCGACAAAAAAACATTTTTTTCCATTTTTCAACCTGAAATAGAGGTCTGAAGCAATAGTGATGGATTGTTTTCAGTACTTTTATAAAACTACTGGCAAATGAAACTTTTGCAGATTCAACCCCAAAACAGATTTAAATAATTTGTAATGTTTTGTTTTCTTGTATTTCTTCTGAATTAGATTCTCAATTAGCTAAAACTCTTTAGCTTAACTAATTTTCAAATTTAAGTTATAATTGATAGAAAGTACAAAAAAATAACAAAGCTTGTAAAGTCACGATTCGGGAACATTCATTACAGCCAGCAACAAACATCTGCCAAGTAAGTGAACGATTAATTGTTTTATGTCGTGTTACTAAACTCAATCGTCAGTATTATGAATGAACTGGCTGTGTTTAAAGACGTATCGGTCTGATATAGATTCAAATTTTGAAGACCTTGAATGTATACATTTAGAAATTACTAATTTCGGAGTTTCATTGACTGATAATTGCAACATTGTTTTATCTTACAAATAGATTTATCATATAACATTATAGGAAACCAGTGCGTTAAAAAAAAAGGATAAATCAGACTTCAAGCAAAGCTTCCATTTGTTGATATTTTAAATTGTGCAGAGCAAACTTTTTGCGAATGGTTTTACATAAAAATATTGCCCTGCTATAATAATAGCTAAGAATTCCATACGTTGGCCATGCAGGGAGGTAGTTTTAAGTAGACTGTAAGCGTCGATAGACGGCAGGAATGTAAAAGTTAAAGATGTACGGTGTTTCTTTAGCGTGGTCGTGATCAGGAAATTCTCCTTCAGGTGAAAGTTTGATCAGGTCAGCAGGAAACCCACGCGACTACAACTTCTGTGAGTAGAGCGGCGTAGTACTAAAACGTATATAGGTAGAAATGTAAACGAAAAGGTGTTTGACATGTTTTTGTTGAATATATCTAAACAACTGTAGTATTAAATCCAAGGTGCAAATGTGGCCTTTGAAAGTTCGAAAAAAACGATTAAAATTTAATTCCCAATCTGATATAGACTCATCTAAGTGAATCATTCGAAAACTACAGAAAATCTATACAAAAATTGAACATTCGAATAGATTACTCAGAATAGAAGCACCCTTAAGAATAACTAAAGCGATAAATTATTATTTTAGAAATATTAGTAATACTGTGAGCAAGATAAATTATAAAAGTCAGAAAAAACTATTGAAATTGTCATACTTACCACTAGAGCTAAAAAAGTAGTTGTCAAGGTTATAGACTATCATAGACATTACGATATGATCGTAGTACGGTATAATCATCGATAATTTCGTCTAAAATTGTAAATAAAATATTAAAAATTGTTTTTGCACACCCCTACTTAACTTGTAAGTGTGATACCGTAATAGCGTGCAGTCTTCCTACCTCCAACTACAAAATAATAGTTATGTTGATGTGTTCTGTTAGTTAGATACTAACTTGGTTCATAAATAAAAATCCAGAAAATGGCGGTGACGGCCAACGCCATGTCGAATGCAGCCGCGAAAGAAATCCTGTACAAGAGGAAAGGCACTCTGCTCGGAGGATTGACGTCCTGCGGCAGGTCGTTGACCTCGGCGGCTGCGGAGACGTTCCTGGCCATCTCTTCGAACAGCCGATCTGCAAGAACGGCGAACTGCCGAGATGAGAATGGCTCACGATTTTTGCGGTAATCTTACCGAAAGATTCGGTTTACGCATACCTTAATTCCTTATTGTTATATTTTTAGATATTTAAAAAGTATGTTGGTACAAGGCAAATTCGTATTAATAAATATATCTAATAACTATGAAAATGGCTAGGTAGAACTTAAGAAACAAACATATAAACATTTTTAAAATAATCACAATATCAAATTAATTTAATTACATTAAAAATATGGATATTAGCAAAAAATAACAATGTTTGATTGCAATGCAGTCACGCTACAAGTACTTTATAATAAAAAAAAAACCAATAATGTAACAAATTAAATTATCTTAGGAGTGATTTTCATACCTAACATACAATTTGTGTCGAGAATAACGTCGTAATGTGTTTTTGATCGTTAAAATTTGCTCCGCTGCGCAGCTAAGTAATGTTTAATGTTTTATTTAGTAAGTGCAAAACAGCAATCTAATAAAAAACTTTTTAACATTATAATTTACATAAACTATAGGTAGTATTAAAAATATGTGTTTGGTTGCGTGAATGTTGATGTTAATGGAAACAAATATTATTAACTAGGCCCTGCAGGCGGCTCTGAAGGCGCCTTCAGTGCGCGATGACCCGTTCTTGCGGCACTACAATATAGTAGACAATGTTTATATATTTTTTTCTTCAAACTATTGCGAACATTCAAATAAACATAATTGCCGAATCAGTCGAGCCGTTTTCGAGTGATCCGTTTAACAAGGGAATGCATTTCATTTTTATTTATATAGAAGATATTCTGATTTTACGGAAATTGTCTTTCTTACTTATTGCCAGTATTGCAATGTTCGATGGTAGGAAATAGTAGAAGGCGATGTCGCGAGATGGCGCTGCTGAGGTCTCATCTCTCACCGGAAGAGTCAGCGCGAAACTACCAAAGGTTTCCTCGAGATAACGTAATCAAAGGGGACTACACACGTGAAAGGACACCAATTGAACGATTCTGACCTACAAATCGTCGCCTGCGAAAAGAAACCTTGCACGTTGAACGGAAAGGTGTGAACTCTATGACGGGCATAACGCAAACCGCAGCATACCATTTTTTGATTATAGCATTTAGTTGTTCTTAAAAAATAATAAATATTTTCTGAAATTTAAAAACTTTTAGCATTAATGATCATTTTCATATTTAAAAACTGAAACAATTAACTCCAATTTTAAGCAAATTTTGTTATGGTTTGTTTTTTTTATATATTTTTTGCATAATGTTTAAAAAAAATCTTTGGGTAATTTCTTAGAATAATAAATTATCGTTAATATAAATAAACTAGATGTCTGGTATTTCAAATACCATGTCAAATAAATTATGCCAAATAAAAAGGATCAATGTAGGTACCTTTAATAATTGCCTTGTCAATATGTTTGGGCTGCCCGTGGTTCGAAGCGGCCTTCTGAACCAGAAAAACTCCAAGGAAAGCCTGGAACACGATGATCAGGTAACTCCAGTGGGTTGCATAAATGAACCATTTCCAGTGTTCGCCAGGATCCTGTCCTGGTTTGTGGAAGATAATGCTGCTGATCACAACCGAAAGAGCGAAGAGAGCGGTTGACCAGCGGTAGATCAGATACAAGGTGCTCACTTTTTCAGAATCTTGCCACTGAAAATTGAGGTTTTAATGTTATTTAAAATCCTATAACTATAGAAACCTATTTTCAGGTACATTGTCTGTACGTCTTCAACTAAGTCTTGTAAAAGTTAAATTAAATTAAATTAATAAATAAATACTAAAACATGATCCTAACGTTTGTTTTGTCAGCAATCGAAATTAGTACTTATTACTCAGTACTTAAGGCGCAAAAAGGTAAGGTATCACCAAAATGAACTTTCATTATAAATATGCATTAAATTCATATTTACTATTACGTAATAGAAAACATATTAAAATAAAAAAATTATAAATTAAAAGTTGCTTTGATAGCACATCCTCGCATACGTACATATTTATCTCATATTTAACTATGTAGTACTTTTATATATTTATTCAGTTTATATTATTATAAATGTATTTACTTTTAATCCTAAATATTTTGTTATTAGTATGCAGACAGTATGTAAGCGGAGACAACCGCTCATAATAATAATACCTTCTCGAATTTAATTTTTACTGCGACTCGGTTAGTATTATCTATAATCCAGAAAATTACAATTTTTTAATTACAAAAGTTACTTAAGGGACAGGAATATATATTGACAGAGACATCATATATACTATGATGAGATCAAATTTTACTACTCAACTAAACTATATTTGCTTTTGCTAGAGTCAAAGATGATGGTGGCGATGGAGCGTCAAAAATATTTTGAGCGTATTGGAACCCGCAACTGCTTGATCAATTCGAAAATCTATAACAACATAACACTGTTCTATTTTTTGGGTCGGTTATTTTTATTAATAGGTAGTTACTTTGTATTTTCCTTGATTAATTTGGGTTTGTTTTTGTATTTTATTGGTTTTTAATGGTTTTTATTGGTTTTTGGTTTTTATTGTTGTTTTCTTTTAATTATGTAATTTTTTGCTTGTATGTTACGAATTAAAATGTGTGCAGCAAAAAAATCTGTTAGATAAATTAAATAAAAAAACTTAACTACCAAGATCTTATGTTATATATCCTAAACTGTACTACTATGTATATACTGTACGAGTACATTGAACTGAATGATTACCTTAAATTAAGTACATTTAATTTTAATAAATGTGTAGATTTAATAAATAATAGAGAAAATATGATATAAAAGTATGATAATATAAAGATCTATAACATAGTAGCATCATAGTACCTACACTGTGCTAATTTCACTGTAAATTTGAAAATTTGTTAAATAGTATTCTTAAAAAAAATATGATAAAATAAATATATTAGTTCGTCCGCGCGATAAATAAATGCACGACTCGGGCTCACCTGCACCTACCCTGGTAGACCAAATAATATATTTATTTATTTATTGTTTATTTGGAAAACCAATAGTACAATATATAAGAAATGGTACATACAAGTGCGTGTAAAATTGACTGATGACAGGTTTTCGCTAAAGTATGGAAATACATGAAAAGATAAAAAACTACCTCGATCTCAAATCTCAAATTAAATGAGTTAGACCGACGGGGCGCTTCGTGTAAACTTATACGCTTAAGACATTATTGCGAAAGAAATAAAAAAAAGTGATACTATAAAAAGTTAAAATACTATAATAAAACTGTAAAACTGTATACCTGAGATGTAACGAATTGCCATGATTTAAAACCATTGCATTGATAATGTTTGTCGCTTGTCAGATTCATGTTGGCCTGCGTTCACCGCCGCGTTGCCAGCTGTTAATGTGACGACTCAAATACGCTCTGAGCGATTTTTCGCGATAGAGAAAAACGTCTCTTTTATCCTAATAGTCTAAGAGGTCGCTCGGATTTTGGTAGCCATAAGCGATATAGCTGATTTACTATTTATGGATATGTCAATTTCTATATGTATGATGATAGGCAATGAGGCTGAATTATGCTGAAGTATTATAGTATTCAAATGGTACAAAACGATTAAATATTGTGAAGCGTTATGTGTTATGTGTGTTCAAACGTGCGTTATGTTTACCAAAAAATTAGTTAATTCCTATCGTTATAAGACCTTTCTATATGGATGGATGAATTGCCTAATACTTCAGAATAATTCAGCCTTATCGCACATCGCTATGCATATAGAAAAGTCTTATTATTCATTTCCAGTAACCATAACGCACCTTTGAACGCCCATAAGTCCTAAATGCTTCCAAATATTTAGTCATTTTTTACCATTCGAATGTGTACACTTATAGTTACCAAAATCCGAGCGACCTCTTTGACTATAAAACAATAGTCTGCAGACGAAACTATTAAAAAAGTCGTCTCGCACGGCCTCCGTGACCCCGCCCACCCGCCCTTACCCCGCCCGCCCTCAGGCCATATTAGCAAAAATGCTATTACTTAGAGGCATCTCAAAACATTGCCGCAAATTGTCAACAGATAATGACGACGACAATGCTAAAAAGATCCACGAATGATGAACGTCGTATTTGCCAAGAGCGTAAAAAATACAAAAAAAGTAATTGAAGATGACGATGACTTTACCTTTTTACGAACGGGTGGGTAGTGAACGCGACAACGGCGACATTAGCTCTGCGATAGAGCGAAAACAGATGAAATGAATAAAATAATTTGGAAGAGTGAATCTAACGACAAATATGGTTATAAACAACGTATGGTTATAAATCGGGAGATCGCGAAGGAAGGCAAGGTTGCGTTCCTTCATGGTTTGCTTTTTTGGTGAACATGTCTGAGATGTTGTTGTGGGGGTGTTGTTGAGATGGTATATCTGGGCTTTTTAGTTGTTGTGTTTGTCTCGCAGTAGATTTGGAGTATGTTTTTGTGTGGGTTTATGTGGTTATCACAACTTTTGAAGAAAGTTGTTCATATTTCCTCAGTTGTTCATTTCCCTCGAACAGCTTTTTAATTGCTTCTAAGCACCAGTTCCTCATTTCTAGATGCATTAGCCTATACGGGTTTATCACAGTATAATTCTATTACAAACACTAATGGAAAGCACCTGGATTTCATCCTAAGTTCTATTTTAATTGATGTCACGAAATCTGATAAACCACTTGTTACAGAAGACTTGTACCACCCTGATTTACTAATACAATTAGGCTATCTCGTATGTTTAAGCGAGGTAATTATGACGCAATAAACGCTTTTCTTAATGATATCAACTGGGAAACCCTCCTTAATGTACGCTGCATTAATGAAGCGCTAGCAAATCTATATCAGGTCTTAAATAATGCAATCGCAAAATACATCCCGAGTAAAAAAACATACAATAAGCGTTACCCGCCTTGGTTTACTCCAAAGTTAATCAAATTAATAAAAGAGAAAAGTAAATACCACTCTAAATATAAAAAGTTTCAAAATCCTCTAGACAAATACACAAATACACCTTTTACGTAAAAGGCAGAATAAATTACAGAAGGAATACTACACCAATTTCATTAACAACACAGAGTCAAATTTTCACAAAAATCCTAAGCAAAATATCGAATTTAATAACAAATTATCTAGAAAAAGACAGATTGTAGTCAAATTAATAATAATTATAGTAAAAAGGAAAATGTGAATACTGGTACATCCCAGGGCAGCATACGGGGCCCAATAAAGTATTTATTATTACCTTACACGAATAATATAAGTAAATCTGTATCTCATTGTGAAATCTACACATATGCAGATGACACGTCACTAATTCCTGTACATAGTGATCTGCCAACTGCGACAGATATGCTGCAAAGAGACTTCAATAAGATACAGGAATGGGCACACAATAACGGACTTATTATAAATGCCGATAAAACAAAAGTCATGCACATCAGGTCATCGCACGCAACTATTCAAAACGCTGATATTTTAATTAAACCACATAGTGATAGTTGCATGCACAAACCCAAAACGGATTGTGTTTGTGAGCGAATTCAGACGGTAGACTTCGAAAAATATCTTGGACTAACATTTGATAGTAGATTAAATTGGATAAAACACATAAATAATATATGCGACAACTTCGACTAACAATAACAAAATTCTATCATTTAAAAGTAATTTTAAAATATGAACAATTACGAATGTTATATTTTGCGTTTGTAGATCCAATAATTAATTATGGCATTATGAGTTAGGCAATACTTTTAAAACATTTTTAGAAAAAATAAAAAAAATACAGATTAGAATAATAAAAATAGTGGTTCCTAAACAAATTAAATTAAAATATATGATTGATGATCTCGGTTTATTTAAATATTGTAACATTCTCCCTGCAAACGTGATGTTTATAAATAGGATAGTGGTCCACTTTTTCGGCTCCGTCAAGTTCAAAACATTCGTTCAACATTCATACAAATACAAATACGTGGCAAATACAAAATGAAACGTTGTCTATACTTTCATTTTAAAATGTTCACGGCAAACAAGCGTTGCAATTCATTATACCATGCTTTTTTAATAATTTGCCAAGATATTTAATAAAAAGAAATCTAAAAAAATTAAATATGAAGTTAGAAATATTTGCTACGAAATCTCACAAAAACACTCTCGTTAATTGTTTGTAGACTTAGCGTGTTAATTATTGTTTTAAAATGTTATTATAATTTTACTTATTTTTTGTTTATAATTTTATACTAAGCGATAAAAATGATATCAATGTATGTAACTAAGTTGTATTTTACACGTCCTTTACAATATAAATATACTTATAAAGGACGTGTAAAATACAGAACAAAATAATTTGAACATATTTCACAATTATTATTATCTGTATTTTACATACCTAGTTCCAGCAGAAAAGCCTTGGGCTTGGCTGGTACATACAATAAAATAAATATAAATTTGTTGAATAAACCAAAATAAATAAATAAAAAAAATCACTCCCTAGGAATTCATGGCGACCTTTCTCGTTGGTTATGTTCTTATCTAACTAATCGTCAGCAATTAGTTGTCCTTAGTGGCTTTAGGTCTGACGTTTTAGTTGCCAAATCAGGAATACCACAAGGTGCACATTTGGGTCCTTTAGTTTTCAACCTGTATATTTACGATAGTTCAATTTTTTTCCGATACAGCTTAGTCAATTAATTTTCCAACGATATGAAATCTATCTGGCAATAAGAAGTAGTGATGACTGCCTCAAATTGCAAGAAGATATTAATAGGCTCTCTGAGTATTGCCGACAAAACAGATTAGAGGTAAATGTTGCTAAATGTCATAAAATAACATTTACTCGCAAAAACCACAAAAGTTAATTACACATACTCTATAAATAATAACCTCATAACGGAAACAGACAGCGTGCGCAACCTTGGAATCATAATAGATTCTAAGCTGCTCTATAACAAGCACATTGATCTAATTGTGGAGAAATCACATAGAATGCTTGGGTTCCTATTCAGGACTTGCAAGCCATTTCAAAACCCACAAACTGAAGCTATTGCATTTTTCATATGTCAGGAGTCACTTAGAATAGTCTTCTGTCATTTGGAGTCCCTCATATATAATTTATGTAAGCAGAATAGTAAATATTCAACATAACTTTCTCGTGCACCTGAATTGGCGTTGTCAAATCTCATTTGACAATTACCAAGAAGCTGAAGATTTCCACCAAATTCCCAGTTTGGATACCAGAAGGATGCTGTCTTCCTATATAAATTACTCAATAACCTAATAGACTGTCCAGAGCTTCTACAAAGTATTCACTTTAGACTACCACTACGAACTACCAGATCGACAGATCTTTTCTTATTAAATAAAACGAACACGAGCTATGCTCAAAACGCAACACTTCACAGAATATGTCAAGAATATAATAGTAATCTTTCGGAATTAGACATTTTTAATTGTACTTTGAATTTATTCAAAATCAAGGTATTTAAAATATACACTCTTCAATAGTTAATATACTAATTATTAAGTGCTTGTTTAACTTGAAGTAGCCTTTTAAGATTGTAGTTATGATCCTTATTAGTTCTAGCTTAAATTTCAGTAGCTCGGAGAGTCTGCGATAATACTATTACGAGTTCTTTGGCTTACTTTAATCAGGACAATTCATGCTGATATTTGAATCTGGGCTAGAGCCCAGATTCAAATTTCTAGCACTAAGCTGGTTGTGCTTTTTGCAATACCACAGGCCGATCTTAGGCATGCTAGCACCTTTCCTGGCCAGCTCACGCAGTTTTTAGTGATATATCATCAATACCTAAATGACCTGGTACCCACGATGACTCAAATGCGTGCTGCGAGGGTGCGAGGGTGATATGATAGCGGTAGAGCTGTAGTGTAAAATATATAAATGTTTTTGTTTCGATAGGATCACTTGATGCTTTCATGCACAGTTTAGATAATGGTTTCATTCTTGTATAGTGGGTTCAATGCAAAATATCTTGCCTAACTAGGCTATCGCCTGTTCTAATGAAGACATTCTGTCTATTTATTAAAAAAGTATTGTTACCACGTTGAAAATATTTGAAAACCATAAATATAATCATAAATCATATTGAATATAATCATAAATAGATATGGATATATATGGAATATATCCGAATGCATACAAAGAAACATACACACTATAATTTATATAACAAACTAATATAAGAAATAAATATTATTTGTAATAATTACATACGAACATACTAATAGATATTTATCACAGATACTGAAATACTTATTAAAAGAACTACTTAAACTTACTTATTCTTTACAAATGGACTAATTACTTTAATTCAGTACTATATACGTATGCCAAAAATAGATCTCAGAATAACCTCTATCTTGGAGAATTAGCCTTTTTGTCAAAATGCTTTTTTCCCAAATGTGTGTTGTCTGGGAGTTACGAATTTTAGGTTATTTGCCTATCCGGTCCCTTTGTTGGGTTTTTTCACTATCGTGTATTCTTTTCATACACATTAGGATTGTTTTTAGTGTATAATTGACGGATGATGATGTGTAAATTCTATATTCGTTAAAGAATATTTAGTTTTTTCTATATTAAGTGGAAGGAAGTTATCATCTAACCAAGTTTTTATTAACTTGAAAATATTGTTTGATTTTTCGAAACTTCCGCCAATGTTTTACCGTTAAAAAATAATAATAATATGGCTGTATCATCTGCAAATGATATACGTTGATCATCAATTTCAAGTTCATATAGAGTATAGATCATTTATGTAAAGTAAAATCAAGATTCAAGATCTTGTGAAACACCCGAATTCTATATTATGTTAATCACTATTTTAAATTTTAACTGATTGTTTTCGTTATTCTAGATATTTTTTTTTTTTTTTATTAATACGTAATGGGATACCATGTCAAATGTTTTGACCAAATCTAGAAATACCGCAAGGTACTTTTTATTTGTATCTAGATTTGAAGTTATACATTTAATCAGTTCAATGATTGCATTGTCACAACCATTTTGTTTTTGGAATTCAAATTGATTACACGAGGGTATTTTGGAGTTATTTATATGTTTTAATATTCTATCTTTAATTAGCTCTGTTTGGAGTATAGTGGCATTTTTCCCCAAGTTGATCGATTTCTCGAACCTGGGTTTCGCCTCGTATAAGCCTGATCCTATATTGTTACCATTCTTGGATCCATCGGTATATAATGGTTTAATTTTCAATGTTCTACATGCTTCTATCCGATTTTACCGTTGCGTATGTTCTGAGGACGTTGCATTCGGTTGTCAGATTGTCTGTGATCATCCCCATTACTGGATTGAGCATGCTTTGGTCTTAAATTATCTTCTGAATTTGAAAAACTTTCCATTTGAATGTGGGGGGGACAAGTTAAACAGGACTTCCAGTGCCGCAGTCGGGGTTGAGCCCTTGGCTACGGTTACTACTCTGCAGACCAGCCTTTGTAGACTATTGAGTTTTCTTCTGCAATTATGTTATAAGATTTAAATCACCAGACTTAAAAAACTTGATCGATCTACCAAACACTCATATATATACAATACCTGATCACTTCCCGACTGCAGTATGTATAGACTCTGTAGTTAATTATGGCCAACCGATCCATCTGAAATTCGGTTTTTAGATAATAAATTAATTCGTACCAAACTAAACTAAATTGATTGGGAACAATAATAAATCCAATAAATGTGGATTTCATCTATTATAGGAACACTGTAGAGCTATGTTTTTGAAATACAGGTATAAATTAAGTGATCAATTTATTTCAATATTTATTGTTTTTTTATTTGATTTAAATTTAAATCCTTATTTAGTAAATGTATCATTCGATAATAGGTCATCAGCATTGGAAGGTGCGACGGGCAGCGCCGATGATGAGGACGGACCTGATGAAGATAAGGATTGGCAGACCTGCTCGAGCTGGACGGCATAGCAAAGGATGCTAGAAGTCCAGTCGTGAAATTTCTTGATTTTTTTAGTCACATTTTATAAATTAAAATAATTGCGTGTTCATTTCTGAAAGAAACACATTCTACTTAAAATGTGTCAATTTAGACATTTATGCGCAAATTTACGTTCAATAATATACGCACATTGGAAATATGAGAATTGGTCCATTTGCGTCCAATCCAAAGATAACCACAGAACTAGCAGTGTGTCAAGAAATAAATAGCAAAGCAAAAATATTGTTTAATTTTTACTTATTTTTAGGAGTAATGCTATTCTATAAACTATGTTTTAATAAAGATAGGAACACAAATAACCTTAAAAATATCTTATGTTTATAGTGAATGATAAATTTAATTTAATTGTTCGATAGTTAATAGTGAAATAACTGAATAAAGGTAATACATATAAATAATAAATAATAAAGTGTGGAGTTATGATTGTCAAACTCTTATTTTGAACAACCAGTCAAGTGAGCATCCATTGATTATGCAAAAAGGATTATGCACCTATTTTACGAACCTTACAATATTTTACTTATATTGTTCACTAACATACTTTCACTGGTACATGATTTTTTTTATAGAGTCGCATCCTTTTAAACTGTTAAAGGTAAATCTAGCCATAGTCACAGATGTAGACCCGGAACACATGGTGAGGTTCTTACCACCACCATCGCGGCGACTTGGACACACTGCACTTGCATGCTCATTGCTCAAGCACAAAGGCACCCATTGAATGAGAAGTAATGGATGTATTAAAAATATAACTTCACAAATTTTTGATTTTTTATTGTTGTTTGTTGAGTATACTAAAACTTACAAACTTAAAAAAATAAGAATAAGCAATTGTTTTTAACCTACGAATTAAACAATGTCCTTTAAATTTAACTTTTAGAAAGGGAATATATGCCGTAAATTAAAACCGCTCCGTGTTATGTTATACAACTAGAACTTGCGGTTATCTTCGGATTGACGCCGGTGTCACAACACATTCAAAAGGTGGCACTCTATAAAAAATAACCTGTTTATTTCATGAGATATGGAAGTTGGACTTGATGTAAATTAATTAATAAATTATCGTTTATTTAAGCAAAAATGTTAAATAAGCAATACAATCGTTGAATCCTTACTTAACTGGCCAGAGACTCGTTCTAAGGTAGGCTCATGCAACAGTTTCGTAATTGAAAAACTACCCTCAGTTCATTGCACTCGCAATGGTTTATTGATAAATATACATTTAAAAAGATCTTAAAAGCACCATAGAATGAAAGGAGATTCCGGTGGTAAGAACTGGGAAGAGGAGCAATTTAGAATTTTATTTTCTAATATTCATTAAATGATTGCTCGTTGGCAAAAAAATATTAGACATTTATTTCAAAACAATGTAGTAAATTCTGTTTATAAATCATTGAAAAGAGATATTTAAATGTTTCTACCAATAATTTTCTTTCAGAGTTTAGCTCTGTTCATTCAAACGACTGATGTAAATTTGTAACTACAGATTAGGACCAAGTGAAAGGTAGAAATAAATTGTAATATAACAGAAGTTATATTGATCCAGTACCTATTTAACTGGTATAGTTTTGTTTAACCAAATAACCAACATTTACTATTTGTAAGCGCTTTTCTTTTTTAAATAAATGATACCCACGAGACTTGGCTTCGGGCCATTTCCGTACACAATGCTGCATATCAGAAGATTGTTTATTAGCTCCACACTCTCACTAATATAGACTACTACTCACAGATGACAGAATTATATACATAAATAAAAGAAAGTATTGAAACCCCTGCGCGGGGAGAGAAAAGGGGAAGGGGGTTGGAGAGGCGAGCTCATGAGAGTGAGAGAAGGAACGCAGTATGACTCTTGTATAAAAGCTACTTTACACCTTCAGTCCTACAAACATATTATTTGCGTATCTATTTATATATGTTCATCGGTAAACCCACAGCGTTACATCAATAAAAAATACAATATTCACAGTTATAAAACCGATTATAAGTTACACATTTAAATCTAATAATAAGTTGACAGTTGAAAGCATTTTTTGAGCATTTTTGTACAATAATCTTAGAATCTTATTACCTATTTTGAAAATGTTATAATAAAATTACCAACATTCGCTAATTCCATAATAAATGCTTATTAATATCCACCCTACATATTCCAATATTATAATATCGTATAGGTACACAATACTGCCTATGACTGAAATTAGTATAAACTTAATTTCTAAAATATCACTGCTTCAAAGTTGGACTAATTTAGGCAACAAGCGAGGTAGACTGCGTAGAAAAAATAAAGTTTTTTTAACACAATTACACATATTGTTAAGCCTGTTTCTTATAACAAAAACAACAATAATATATTCTTAAAGATAGTTTTAATTTATTATCGTGTTTGAACCAAATGAGATTGATTTATTGTACCAGGTAAGTAGAAAAAAAACGAGGTTAAAGTCAACCAATTTTCAAAAATTTATATTTTTTTCTTAAATTAATCTTAAACTTGGTATGCGAAAGCATTTAATAAAGTCTTTGTTGTATATTTTATAACCTTTACTTTTACGAACATATTTTACTTCGAATAAACACCACGTCCAGCCCTATGCATGTATGCTATAAGTCAAACCCCTTCAACCTAATTACTGCGCATCTGAGTGCATATCTTACTAAGCTGATCATGCATAAAGTAGATGATTTTGAATATGAAGTCTCTTGCAAATTCTATTATAGAGTCTACACAATGTTGTAGGAGGCTGCGGCTTTTCTGATGAAAATTTGACACATCTTAAAAACATCTCAATCATTGTTTGTCGAAATGTGGAATTAATGCCTACCATTTAACAACAAACATTTAAGAGCGACAATACAGAGAAAAGAATTTTAATATAAAATTCTAAAATATTTGAAAATCTCTCTAAGTATAACTATTATAATAGGTTTATATTAACGGCATATTTATTATTAGGGAAATGTATGCCCAGTTAACATATATTATTGGAATAAATGATAGTTTATACATTCAATTTATTGTTACTCTAATTTTCGGTAACAATGTTTTAAAGTTTATTTTACAGAATAAATTATAGCACAAAAGCACAATAAATAATACTTTTAATAATACCTATTCGATATAATTTTTCGGTTGTATATTTGTTCACTAGGGAAAAGAACGACATTCAATTTAAACACCTCAATTATTTAAGGTGTTTTTTTAAGTCATCAAAAAGCAGCTTTATCTAACAGACTCTTTGGTTTTGGCTAAGTATGGTGAGTCAAGATTAAATTACTTTACTGTACTGCCGGCAAATTTATTTTTTTTATTCATCATTATATTAAAATTACTAACTAACCAAGGTATCAATGGCTTTTAAGAAATGTAGAAAAATATGTCCACATTGTAGCACAAGTTTATTATAAAACTACAAACTGCAACGATTGCTAGAAATGCATATAATTTGTACCTACCATTGACAATGCACATTCGCAGTTAAGAGTAGAGACATTTTGAAGATCGTTCACTTGTAGTAAGTATATTACGAGGGTTTTTAAATTGAGGACCCTCCTTTTAGGGGGTTAATCTATATCGACAACTAAACTGGACTCGCGAAAAAAAAATATACCACGTAGTTATAATATTAAAAAATTAGTTTTTCTTAAAAGAGCTTTGTGAATCGCGCACTCGGAGGGTCACTGATCGCTCTCAAACATTAAAACGGTTTCAATTTAATTTTGAAGTTGGTCTTCTCGTAAATGACAAATATTATTCCAATAAAATCTAACATCCTGAAAGGAGTGCCCTGAATTTAAAAACATTCTGTATATACGATCGAAATATGTAAAAAGTACCCGCATTTAGCACAAAATTATTAAGTTACGCTGCTCAACAAGTCTGTTAGATATTTCCTTCCTCATATGTTGGTAGTGACAGCTTGCAAGTGTGAAAGCTGTCACTACCAACACTGTTGGTCACCAACGACGTTGAAAATCTTCAAATTACAATAAAGTGATAATGACACAATGGATGTGACGTATTTAATCCTAATAGGATAAGCCTCTAAGGGTATGCCGGCTGGAAGTTCAAAGTCCACTTGGCGAAGAAGTGTTCGTATGCTTTGCGTCTGAGGAACTGCAGCAGTAGCAGCACTGCGTGCGAGGCCAGGATCCCCCCGCCGCAGCCCGCGCTGAAGACCAGTGCGCCCCTGGCATTGCCCCAGTCCAGGGCCGGGTAGATGTAGGGGTGCCCCAGTCTGTCCGTTCCGCCGCCCCACTGGTAGAGGGCGCTGCAAACACACGAACATGTCATCATTCTCAAGTCCACAGACAATTAGAAATAGGTAGACGCTGCCACTATCGTACCAACCATGACAAACTTGTCGCGTGCCGCCATTGAAATTTTTTTATTACCACAGAAAAGGTAGTGTAAAGTTTTTGTAAATAAATAAAGTATTACTCAACAATAATAAAATAGTAGTTTTGAGGTTTACCTAAATGCCGCATAGGCGGTGGCGACGAACAGCGCGGCCGAAACGTCCAGGGCGCGGACACAGTGCCGCACGGCCAACAGCTCCACGCCCATGACCGCGGAGTTGCAGATGTGGACCAAAACGTTGACGGCGTCGATCGAGTGGATCTCTGCGAACCATTCAAAATAGATATTGACAGTCGGTACTTTATTTTTAATATTGATTACCGAAGCGTAATCAATGACATGACCTTATTGCACAACGTGCTACATAACCAGATAGACAACTCCTATTTGCTAAGCAATTTGCACCTGAGGGTTCCGTCAGGTCTAACTCGAAATAGAGAATTATTTTTTGTGCCTAAGTGCTACACGAATTCAGTTATAAACCGTATTGGTAAAACATATAAACACAATTTCAGTGAAATGGACATTTTTGATTTGCATAAAGGCGACCTTATAGTCAACATAAAAAAAAACTTTCTTTGAACATACATAATATTAGTAATAGTATTCTCGTCACCACACACACGCACACACCACCACACACACATATACATACACATTAACACACTCTTACATTCCACACCCTATTGTATTCGCAGATTATAACATTCATACAATGCTATCACTATAAATTAGATCCTAGCTCGTTCTGTTAAAAGTATCTGTCAAATTGGAGATGCCTGTAGTCGGCTAAAGTTGTTATTTGTCTATTTCTATGTAACTGTCATTATGTATAGCTGTAAGCATTTCTCATACAAATAAATAAATAAATATTCATGTGGAATGGAAGACTGGTCGCTGGTGGAAACATTTCTGTAGGTTGATGATGCCATTTAAGATCTATAGTAACTATCTTCGGAGTACGTGAAGTAATTGACACCAGCCAGCATTCCTACAATAATGTTATTTTATTCCTAATAATTTTAACAGCTCGCTCACGACGTCTTTAGGAAAATTGAAACTTCTTTCCAGCCTATACATTTAATCCATTATTATTATCTTAGAAGCTTTAATTAATATAAAATAAATTTCGCATGCATACATTTTGTTAAAATTAAACATAAAAAAATGCTATAATTATCCTGTTAGTATAATTAATTTGTGTACAATCTTATGAAAATATTTTTTTTGACATGTAAACGTACTCGCTTCAGTTTTCTTAATTGTATTGGAAATGAAGAAGTGGTCGGAGCGTACTTGGATCGTAAATAAGGGTCCAGTAGACGGTCGTGATGAGGAAGGCCAGCGCCGTGGCCGAGGCGTGGAGAACGCGGTATAAGGAGCCCACGAAGGTCCTGCTGCTGCACGTGAGGGCGGTCTCCTCGTCGCTCGTCTCGGATGTCAACTTCTCCCTCGTTCTGTGCAGGTCCAGTTCAACGTCTAGAGAGAATTTTAGTTTCAAATGTTGACCTCGATATTTGAAAATACTTATATTCATTTACGCTGTCATATTCACATTTAAACGGAAATATATGTTCGTGTAAATTAAAAAAAAAAAAGATATTAGGAACCTTAGATTACAGCCTTTTCTGCTCCGCATACTTCGCATTGAGGTACATTTTTATTGGAAACAGATAGAGAGTCCATCTTAGGACAGGTCTTCAGCACCTAGTTGGATGGACACGGTGAAGTTTCTGACATGCCACTAAGTGCGAATTTAAATGAGAGGAGAGATGTATCACATTTTCTCTTTGTATGTTTATAGATAAAATGTTTTTTTTTTTGTAATAGTTGTATGTCTAGCTGTAAGTTTTTTTCTGTAAAAATAACAATAATAAATAAATTTCAATATTTTCGTTGCTATGGAAACCATTTAGGCCAACAAAATAATTAAATTAGGAATTTTAGATACATTTAAACTAATAACTTAATTGTTTTTTAAACATATTCGATGGCTATAATAATATTCAATCATAAGATATCAGAAATTAACTTAAAAAAACTGAAATTTTCGCGAAAACTTAACTTCAAGTAGAAATTTCATATATCCGCTCATTGACTGATTTAATAGCGTATTAAATTATTTTCGTTTGATTGATGCTTTTTCTATATATAACCCTGGACAATGCAGGTCTGTCTGGACGGAAACGGCACCTACAGCGCCAGGTGACTCGCGCCCGCGGCACTCGGATTAAATCACTTCACTCCACATCTCAGCGACGAATCAGTCAAACATTTATTAAAACTCCCCTAACTGGTGCAGGACAACTTAAATAAGATATATCTGTGATGCATGTTTTCATGCAAAGAGCTGCTAGCAGATAGTAATGGTCGGGCCGCAAACTGTTCTTTCTCACTGCTTTTGATGAAACTAATATTCTTACATTTGATATTTTTTTATAAATAGGTATTTTCCTATTTATAAAAACTTCTGGAGAAATTATGACATTGTAACAGGTGAAATATAAATCACTCCCGGGATCTAAATTTTTCCTTTAAATATTGACTAATATTGTTACAGTTGGTGTAAATAATCATTATATAAATTTTATCCAATGTTAATGACTAGACGAATGAATGCAAGATTAAGTATTTTCGGTCTTAGATTTACTTAAATGCAATAATCGATCAGAGCCAAAGTAATATCAAGCCAAATTTTTACATCTCATTTTTACACGAAAGAATAAGTGACAATGAATTGTTTAAAAAAATAAATACAAATGTAAGATGTAATTGTGTTTTTTTTAACTGTTAGGTACTAACATTTAATTTTAAAGTAAAACCCCCAATGACGTATTTGTAGACGCTCGCAGCTGAAGAATAAAACAAAATTAAAAAAATATATTTGCAATGATTATAGAGGTATACTAATCATTCTCCTTATTCTATTTAGAGGTATAACTACCTTAATAACACACAAACTTAAAAAAATAATAAATAGGGTCGAATTTCAACCACTAGTGTTTATATATTATAAGACGAGTACCAACCAATGTACGCGTCGTCCTCCCTAACGTTTGCTTTGGATAGCCTGTTGATGAAGTTGGTCTGCAGGAGGACCAGAGCCATGACCGACTGGACGACGATGAGCGTGAAGCCCCAGTTGGTCAGGTAAATGAACCACTTCCAGTAGACCGTCGGCGACGGCTTCTGGTCCGGACCGTGGACCGCCTTCTCCGGAGACACGAAGCTGCTGAAGGCCGCCGACAGGGTGAAGAGCGCCACCAGCCAACGGTACCACAGGTAGCACAGACTCACGCCGGCACGTCGTTGCCACTGGCAATAGGAAAGATCTTTACAGGACATGTCTTAAGTTTGATCTATAGTAACCAACACCACTTTATAATTGTAATCTCTTTATTATTTTTTACACCACTTTATTATTGTATTATTGTAAACTTCACGCAGTGCACCGCACGTATTTAAGTCTGCCTAATATGATTGATTATATAGTGTTTTAAACACTATATAATCAATGCTAATATCTAATACCTCGAATTTCCGAAATTTCACAAGCATTTCGTTCCTCATAACATTATATCGAATATTATTCGAGTACAACCAACACCCACCTGGCAAGTGACGTAAACGGAAGGGTCAGTGTGGTCCTTGGAACGACGCAGCATCATCTTCCCGATGGACCTCCTGAGCGTCGAGGTGACCATGGCACAAAGACAGCTTTGCTGCCTGCGAACTTCACCACCGACCGACCACAGCGAAGCGAGCTTTCTGGAAACGGAAAAATGCATATTTAATAGCATGCATTCGGCGATATCAAAGCACTTTTCCTTCCACCCTCCACCTCACTCCCTTCAAATATCCTGGCTAGGCATTCGATTGTATAGACGAGTACGAAAATATTCGATGGATTGTTACAACCCTAGGAATAAATGCTTTGAAAATTTAATAAATGTGCACTGAAAAAAATATCGAGCTGAATTAATCGAAAAGTTCAGTAGAATCGTAATTTGTCGTGGCTACTAAATTTTAGTAGGCCCAACCAAAGTGTACTGTAGTGTATACAATCTGTCTGGTAGACTGTACTAACCAATTCCTGACATTTGTACACCTAACAAAACTTTCTTGTAACCTCTACCAAACAATCTAGTCGATGCAGTGTTCAAATGAAACATTACGTCTACAAATATTTTGTACAAAGATTTTTTTTTATAGGTTCCGGAGTTCAGTCAGATGTACTAAATGTTGGCTAAGCTTACTAAAAACTCTGGTAACGGTAGCCAAATAGTCAGTTAAGGTTACAAGCCTACAAATAACGTTAACACCAGATTCGAACCGTAAATGCAACAAAACGTTTAGCTGTTACAATATCTACAGGAACTTCTTGGAAAGCACGCTACTGTATGGAGTCAATCAGCTCATCATCACATCGCAGGCATAACAGTATACTCGTAGAGCACGTATAAATAAAAAATTACACAGTATTTTATGTAAATACCATATTCAGTCAATTAATAACTGGAAAATCCAGATCATACACTATAATACAACGGTAGCGCGCCAGGAATTGAACTTTGGATCACATGTATAACGCGGACATCGTGGTCAACATACGCTTAGTTATAACTAAAATTCTATGGAAAAAACATATTTTAATAAATTTTTCAACTTATGATTCCCGTCTTTTGGCTGTCCGTGTTTTAACTCGGAAATTACAAATGCGAAGAAGTTCTCCTGAATGTACGGACAAATGGGCCATACTTCATACTACCTACAACGGAGTCCCACCATAATAGTTTTAGTTTTACTATATTGGTACGATATTTTATTAATTTTATTTCATATATCCACTAGACATAATATAATAGTCCTCGATTTTAACGAAACAAAGCAAACTCGTTAAAACGTTTCACTGAGCATCTATAAACCTACTTCATGTTAGTATCAATCGATCATAAAACCGGAGACACCGTCAAAAGACTCGAATAGCATTCTTGTGCCACTGCGCTAAGTTGCGAATGTGAGACATTACTGTAATAAAATTAACCTCTTGTTTATGAGTTCACAATAAACAGTGAAACTGAGAGCCCGTCACACATTTTGAAGTGTACGAGTATACGAGAAATGGGACCATAAACTAATTCGTTTATTCCGCAGGGTAGAGCGGTCAGTCTAACGCACCCCGTAAAATATTATGCAAATAAACTACAGATTTAACATTAACAAAAATAATACAAGACTATTAAAATATGCTATGAATGTAGACTTTAAATACTTATAATCTTTATGTTTATGGCTTTATGTCGGGTAAATCTATATATACTAACCTTATACCTTATACAGGTTATATCGCCCGAGCACTTGATTCTGGTGCACAGGTCGACGTTGTTTTCACTGACTTTTCGAAGGCCTTTAACAAGGTTAATATTAATACCCTTCTTAAAAAATTATATTCCTTAGGTATACACGGCTGCCTTCTCAGATGGATTCATTCGTACTTATATCATAGATCTCAGGCCGTACAAGTAAATGGTTTCACCTCCAGGTTTATCAATTTTACTTCTGGTGTCCCGCAAGGAAACCATTTAGGCCCGATTTTATTCATTCTATTTTCAAACGACATTAATAATTATATTAAGTTATCATATTAATTGTTATATGACGATGACTTTAAAATATATTTAAAAATTACTTCCCATTATGACCGAACAGCCCTCCAGAGTGATTTAAACACCTTCACCGAATATTGTAAATTAAACAAGTTATTTCTAAATAATAAAGTTTAAAACGATGACCTTTACAACAATTGTCGTTATCTTATACCCTGAACGTTTGTCAGGTTTATAGGGTAGACCAGTTTAAGTTAATCTAGGAATAATTCTCATCGCTGTCGTTGCGTATTTGAATCGCAGCTCACTGGTAGATGGCGTTACTTAAAAAACCATCTATGATCGAAATACTAATGAGACAACTTAAACGAGGTCAAAGGGTTTACTTAAGGCATTGGGTTACATTGAGAGATTGCAAGGGTTTCTAGGCTTTCAGGCTATCAAGAGTGTCAAGCCTAATAAAAAACACTTAATTAGTGCTTAAAAAGTTTGCAGTGCTAAGTGATTTTATGGGTTAATAAATTGTTTAGAAATGATTGGTTTATAAAACAAAAAAAATAATAATTTAATGAATAAAATAATCTTTTAGTCAGTAGCTCCGGAGCTACATTTTTTTAGTCGAGAAAGAGTTCGCCTGTGATTTTGATCGATGTCTTGTCGCGGGCCCGCGGCCTGTGCGTGGGCGGATGGATGTGTTCTTTGTCCCATTGAAGGTCTACAACAAGGAACCGGCTCTTAATTTAAATATACCAATTCTATTTCTTACTTCCTATCTATCCATTTTAAGTTCGAGTGCACAATTAAAGCAACATTCTATTTACAATGTTCGTATGTCGGTTTCGATCAAATCTTAAAACCACTCGAACCATATACGGAGTTGGAGTTTGACGTTTTGATTCAGTTCTGATGACCATGCACTTTGATGGTAAGCTTGACCTGATCCTAGGAATCCTAGGATCCTAGGCTTGAGCTTGACCTAGGAATGGTTCCAGTCGAAGAAACTCCGCAACGGTCAACAGCAAAGACGTCACGAAAAAAAATATGAATCAAGGAAATTGTAGATGCATAGGTCAAGGTTGTTTGTATGCAACACAAATACAAGTTTAAAACAAATAAATTGACTTAATTAGCTAATTACGGTACACACACGCACGCAGACCCAACTTGGAATAGGTACTCGTTATATTAATTAACGGGAAACGCCAAAAGTGAAGCATCACTATAATCTCTAAACAACTAGATATATTATATTTCGTAATGATAAACTCAAATTAAAAATATGTTTTTTGTACTACTAAGTCAAAAAAAAATAAAAAAAGAAAAACCTTAATAAGTTCAAGATTTCGGAAAAACGGACGCCTTGAATTTTGATATTAAATAATAATCTATTGAGTTAAAACAATGAAGCAAAACAAGAATGGTAATGGCACCGGTAGCTATCATTCAATATCAACTACTTCTATATATTGTTTAGTAGTAGTAAATTATTTAAACAGGTCCTGAGGTCTTACAGCTAGGCCTTACAGGCATCATTCAAATCATTTCCCCCACAGACCACTCACACCTGTCTGTGGTTTCAATTTGTGATGGCTTGAGTAGATTAAAATAAAAAAAAAACAGTTAGAATGGTATGATTGTTTTATGATGAATTTAATGTCACTTTTTATCCGACTAGCTTTCGATTTGATTTAAACGGCTATGGTTGTTTTTCGATAGTATCAATCTACACACAAAAATTCAAGTCTCGCATTTTTATTTTTCGAGTTGAAAGTTGCGAGTTTGAAAGACTGACGGAAATTAAATGTATATATTTTCAGAGTCTACCTAAGTTAAGGAGCGCCGAAACTAAGGAAGGTTTAGGATTTAAAATGCAAATAAGATTGTATTAAACCGCTAATTATTATCATGTCTATTATTTAATAGACATGATATATATTATATATATTCTTATATAATATACTTATATAATATAGAAATCGTATGAAATAAAAGAATAAATATGAAAAAAGGAGGAATTATTTTTTTCAGATTATATTTGGATATATATGGATTCCTATTTATAAATGAATACCTTATAATATGTATATTATATATTCAAAAACCGATAGACATAATATTTATTAGGATATGATTATTGATCAATGATTCGGTGAAAAATTTTATGCAGATCAAACGGCCGGTCCACACCTGTTATGAATAAACGTGAAAAATAATAATATAAAAATTGTCGAATAAACAACACATAGATACTAAGGATTTAATAAAAATACGATAGTCTGAAATAAAATATGGTAAGATTAAATATTTACTGGCTTATACATAGTTATGTAGGTACACGTCGCGGTCGGTAGGACACGTTAATTGTCGGAACAGTGTGTGTTAGTTATATAATTACTCAAACTAAATATTATATTCTTAAGATAAATTTAAAATCAACAGCCATATTCATAATGAGCTAATAACCTACTAAAATCGCAGTACGTAGCGGTTAGTGGTCACTTGACAGCTCAGCCTTGTACTTGTACAGTCGACCTTAAAATAGGGTATCAGGTTTTATTTTTAGCACGGTTTAATTGCATTTGTCCTGATTTTCCATTGAAGATTAATTAAAATAATTGTAAAACAGTTAACTTTAAGCATAGTTATAACTAAAAATTTAAGCATAAGAGGCCACGTACTTACTAGTTTACTTGCCTCTGTTCTAAAGAGAATTACATGTAAAATAAATTGGATAGTTAGATAAATAAACATCTATGTGAATTTAAATAAACGTTTTTAAATATTATGATAATGAATGAATTAAACAGTTATTGCGGGTAGGTAGGTACGTAATATCGCGTTTGCACGCGTGAGCACACGTGCATTATGCTTATGTGATACGTTTCAATATTATTTATGAATTAAGATGTTAAAAATGGCATACAGGCCTCCGTCTCACGGTATACGAGTATACTCTTCGCATTCAAACGTTGCTAAATAGATCAATAGACCCATATATGTGAAAGCATTGAGCAGAATCACGGTTTCAATGTCATGAACTTCAATTGCGTAACCCAATTGAAAATATCCTTTCATAATTAAGAGACGATAACTCATGACAGAATAACTTTGGGTCGGCGGACGGCTAACGGCTCCCCGCGTATCGGACCTTCGGGCTTCTCCGCCGGGTTCACAGCTAGGCCCTGCGGGTGACGTTCGACACCGTCGAACATTAAAACTCGTGTATGTGACACAAAACAGATCTAAAGAAGCGCCCTTTAACTTTTTTGAGTTCAAAACCATAAATCGACATGCAGTTAGTTATCCTCATCAATACCATCTGTTCTGCAGTTGAGTGTACATACCATCTTTTAAACTAAAGACTAAAAATAAATATAGATATTCTCTAATTACAAATAGTTAACTTATCAGAGATAAAAAAAATACAATAAACCTACACTACAATGTTAACAACAAAAGAAAAAATAAAATATTTCATTCAATATTACACCCAAAAAATTTCAAATAATGTGGTACGGTAACTAGGTGTGAACACCTGTTCTAAGGCAAACTTCGTGTAAGGTACCTCAGTCAGTGCATATGATAGGGTCCGAGCGGTTATCTACACATATATATAAATATAGCTCACCTGCTTTAATTTTTATATTTTTTTTTTATTTATTTATTTTTTATTCATCCCACAAAACACAAACCACAAGTTTTTTTTAAATGTATCTGTATTTTATTTTGAGACAATTATTACAACTGTATGATTTAGGAAGCAAAATTCAATATTACATACATTTTGTATGCAGGCTGTATTTATAATGAATTTTTTTCTTACGGTCGGTTGACATAAACTAGTAATCAAACACTAACCAGCAAAGTATATTAAAAAAATGTTTCCCAATACCGAGAAAAACGAATTTCAAATTTAATAAATACCGTTCGAAGGTTTCAGAACGTTACGTTGAACGTTTTGTATACTGAGTGGATATTCTCGATCATGGCCGCAACTTGTGGCCATCGGAATTTGGCCTAGATCATAAAAAAATACTTTGGGACTGCTACTAAGCTACATTTGCTTGTACTAGAGTCAGGAGAGTTATGCATACAATTCTCCGACAAAGTGTTATTTCTTCAATGATTAGTTTCAGTGTTAAACCTTTGATTCGATTATTTATTTGCGTAGCGTTGATAAAGTAATCCTATGACAGGTCATAGCGCTTATTTTAGAAAATAAAATGTAGCCAATAATCATGTTGATTTCGTTTAAAGCATATTATTAAAGATTATTAATATTGCACTCCGACCGACTGAGGCGACCAACGAAACATAAAACGCGTCGCGATCGGAACTCCCTTTCATTTCGGCTGAAATGACAAAGGTGCACTTAAGCAATACGCTTTAATGGCTCATTGTTTAATTCTGCAACTTTATTCTTTTAATCGCAAAGTCGCCTTATTCTTTTATTTCAAAAGAATACTTCCTAATCGGCCTTGTGTCGTATTCTTTATAAAAAAAAATGAAAATAAATTTAGCGCAAAACAGAAATTAGCTCACTGCCCATTAATAAATGGGCAACGTAGACAAATGAATCGACATGGCTAAAAATATTAATTAAATTGATTATTCACTAATTTATTTTAAATAATAGTTTTTCACAGTTTTTCATTATTGTTTCCTTTTTAAATATATTTTTACTAGATACTATATTGAAAGTTTGACCGTAGCACGCACAAACAGTGTAGGTGCGAGCGAGAAAGCTTTCATAAAATACAGCGCTGTATATAAACCAGCATGCATTAAACTCAAGCGATGCAACTATTTGGGTGTTTCGGTGTTATTTTTCTATTGAACATTCTGGCTCTATAATTTATTTGGAAAATTTCCATCTCTGTAAAAATATTAAAATGTCGATACAACTTAGTTTTATAAAATATCTTTCTTAAGTTAATTTCAATTTTGGACTGGTAAACATATGTTCTGATTAACATTGATTAGTATGATAATTAAAATAGCTGCACCTGACTTTGAAGAGCTTGACGTTTTGAGTTATCTACGCTAATTATTGCAAGGCTGGCGACTTTAAATTAATAAATTATTACATAGTTATTTTCACTTCAATGTCAACGAATAGAGAATATTTGTTTGTCGTTTTGATCTTTTGTTTAATCTTAAATTAGATTCGATGTAAAATACTATCTATATGTAATTGAAAATTATCAATAGTGGTACATAATATTGTATAGTTATTCTTATCGTACCCCTAGTCGTAGGTTTGGCAATATTAATCGTATTCAAATATTTCATTGATGCATCCCGTTTTATACAGCAAATAGTCAATTCTGTATTAATGACAATTAAGGCACAAAAGTTGAATACTTTGCGTAAATAAAATCCAACCCAGGTTAAATCATAAAAATATTAATGACTTTTTACATTTCGTGACCATTTGCACTGACATGTGCTTTGTTAAAACATGTGATTTCTTAAAAACATTGGCTTTCCACGAATGATATATAAGTTCCTGCGACAACATCCAACCTGACCTTCTTGCCGACGGAAAACGCATGCAAATACCTGAGGTATGGACATAGTGGACACCGCCAAATATCTTGGCGTCTACGTGTCAGTGTCATAAAGTATGTCGCTTTGTAATGCGTAATGTGCTGAGAGCGAGTTGTCACACTTCTTTAGAGCTGTTTGGGATCCCATCTTGCATGTCTCTCAGCTGTCCAACGGCTGGCGGGTAGATACATTTTTAGGCGCTTTCAGCATTTTGATAGTCTTCAGAAAGGCTTTCACAAACAAACGCAGTCAGCTCCTCAAATCCGCAAACTGTGGACGCAAAGACCATCCATACAAAATCAACCATTTTGTCCCCATTTCCTACTCTTCCCTCCACTTAACGTAAGAGGTCACGTACTAAATAACACCTGCTACAACTTATCAATTAGCTAACCACCGGGATAGAGCTCCAAAGTGTAGTCCATATGAATAAATAAATAATACACATTTTGTATTATTGTCGCGTATCATTTCTTCTGGGTCAAAAGTTTTGACCAGTCTCGGACTGAGATGTGGGAATTTAGAATGTTTCTTTTGCGGGTAGGGGTTGATCGACGAACTGTCGGTATTTTGCGCACGCTAAGGACCTTATTATATAGGTGTTATACGCCGCTCGCCTATGTTCGCCTGTGCGTTTCCTTTTTAATAGATCGATCTTTACACACTCGTGTGTAAACAGCTGCACGGAAATAATGTCCTAATATTTATCACAAATGTGAATTGTGATTTGTGAATACGTAATTCCCACGCGATCTGGATATATTAACCGATTATCTACAATGTGCATATATTAATGATAAAATTGATTTGTTGTATATTTACACAAACATACAAAAAAAGGTAAAATTTAAAATAATTAACGTTCACACAGACGCTGTATTTACTGCTGAAAAAAAATATAATCTGATCAGAATATTGACATGCTTTTTAAAAAGTGTAGGTAATAGAATATATAGGTAATTAATATAACTTTCCTCCTCGTTATTGTTATCAGACTGCGAAGTTTTAAATCAATGACGTTCGTTGGTGATTTGTCAAAAAAAAACCATGAATGTACCACCCTATTCAAATGCGTATAGATTAATGTGAAACTTACTTGTGACACTACAGTTGTCCTTCCGCAAGATCACCAGGTTCCTGGTAGCCGATAATCACAGTAGAAGTCAACAAATTGTCATGTGAATAAATCAACTTTGAATAATTGGGGCGATAGCATGTTCCAAATATGTATACCTACCTACCTATATTTTTTTATTATAAGGCATTTAGGTGCTCCATTATGCTAAAACTTAGTCTAGGAACGGGTAAATAATGCTTTAAAAAGGATTTGCGGATTTTTGTTAACAACTTGGGGTGTAATATACCTACTCGTCCGATTTTTTTTTTTATTATTTATAAATAATATTATGTATGTCGTCTTCGCTATACATACTAAATTGTATTATAAAGCTATAGTGATAACGAGCTAGATGTGACTTTAAGATTTTCATAAGATACAAATCGTCCTCGTAAGTACAAATTTTAGAGAACATGTGTCTAGCTATATGTTACAGAAAATATTTTATGATAAATTCTTTTTACTCGGTTCTACTTTGGTTTTATTAGGTTTTGGTAAAAAAAAACTCCTATCTGCTAGAGGTCCTCAACCGTACACTGGCCACGCAGTTATAATTACGTAATAGTTAAAGATAATATTAATGAGTTTCATTTGAAAAAGGTTAACAAAATCACAGATTTACTGTATAATTGAGGCTAAAAATATATCTCTTTTGTTCTTTTTATAGTTCAAGTGGTTTATTTACAAATTATTTAAATCATAACCAAAAATTGATGATTGTTCGAAGTTTGAAGTTACTTAAATGATCTATTGTTTTGTTTTAATTAGGTTGAATACAATGAATAGAGATAAACTCTTAGTAAACTTAGCAATAAAATCTGAAGATTTGAAAAAACCGTAAAAATATTATGTTATTTTGGTCTGTCAAATAAAAAAAAATATTTATTTATATCCACTCAATATAGTTTTTTATTTTTGCAATTTATGCAATCGTACTTTTTGTACGCTAAAAGTTGTAAGCTCATATTTGATAGGTACATATATCAATAGAAATATCGTAAATAACAAATCATGCTTAATTTTTGTCTATTTAGCATTATTATAAGAATATAATTTACATTGCGGGAATCGGTTAACTGGTGAAATTATGTATCAAATTAATTTATAATACTTTTGTAGCATTTCCAGACTAAAAAAGGAAAAAAATCGTTTCCTGTAAATTTATGCTACAATACTTAGGCGGTTAGCGCAGAAACGGGACGAGATGAGTCCTGCCAACCAGCATTACTCTTGATAAAATTTATAAATACCCGACAGGAATTTTTGCGGATGCGATGCTAAGCGTCGCGTCGACCGACCAAACTGCTGTAAGTCATAAAGCGATCTTATCCTCATGATACCGCAATCAGAATGACTTCATCTTGATGATGGTGCCGTAATGCCAACATTCGGTTTAAAGTACCGATTTGCTGGCCTCTGCCCGTCACACAAAGGAAAGTAGTCTTTCCTTATTTATTGTTCCCATGTTTTTTGATCATTTATACTCTACACGATACTATACAAACCGCTCTTAAAAAATACCGTCAATCATTTTTCATTTATCAAAAACTTAACATATTTTCCTACCATTTAGTTGACAATTTCTAAAGTAGCATTCGTCCTTGTCACTCAGCAGGTTAATAAAATCATGGGACCGTTTTTACGGAACAATTCTTATCGATCGGTATCACAAAAATACGGTTATATAAATGAGTAAAATAATACGATGTTATTAGCTTTGACCAATTTGGGTTTAAGTAATAAAGGAACCCAATTAAGAATATCTAAATTACTGCTAAACGAAGTTTGTGAATGATTACAGACCACGTGTAAAAGGATTAATATCGACGTTTCGAAGATGATCATACATCTTGTCTTCAGGAGTACGATGTGCACTAACAATATTTTTTTTGCTGGCGGTATATAATGGATCCGTAAACTTCGCTGAAAGAGCTTAAAAATAGTAAGGTATGAAAAATAGGTGTGTGTGTAGGCATGCATAATATATATATATTTGTGTGTGTATGAGTCAGAAGCTCTGTACCATATTAGGAAACGAATATATCTGTAATTTTGTGTATGAAATATAATGGTATTACTATGACGCAGTTCGGCTCGCCTAGTGTAGACGGTATACGGTAGTAATTTGCGTGGCTTCAGCTATAGTATCCTAAAGGAGGACGTGCTCTCCTTTTCTATGATTTTTCCTCCTGTCTATATGATTAAAATAAAGTAAATTATATAAAAGTTCATGTTTAATTCTGAGTACGTTTTTTTTTTAAAAAATTGACATTTTTAAAAATCCTCCTTTTTCAAATTATCATCTGGCACCCTAGTCTTCGTAACCTTGACGTGGCAATCGTTAAAGATTATTGTAATATTATTCACTACTTTTTAATAAAAAAGAAGTTTGATTTTATTTACATAGTAAAGAATAAGGTATATATGTATTAATCCATTTCATTATATTTTCCCATTTGTACCACCGTTGTATTTAATTTTATTTTGTTACCCTACATTGTTTTAATGTTTATATAAACCACAAGATGTATGATGTATGTTTCTATGAAAATAAATGATGGCTATTCATTGGTTATGCAGATATAGGAAAACACTTTGGTCTTTAAACTGCTCTGTCGGCGGCTAGTTTAGTAGTATATATGTGTACATAGTACCTATGCATATAATTACTATTATATATATATATATATATAAGTCACAATTCTAAGTCAGAGTGTGACTCATTACAGGTGTGCACCACTTTTTTCCCCGGGGTTGAAAAACTGAAGTTCATTCTTAAAGATCTATTCCCTATTATTTCTTCTAATCCGTCAACTAAGGATCTCTTTTCAAGACCACCCTCGGTATCTTACAGGAGGCCACCTAACCTGAGGAATATTCTCTCGAAGACGGGTCCTCCGGTAGTTCAACCCTGCTTCATTCCGGGCTCGTTTCCCTGTAATAGGCCTAGGTGTAAGACCTGTAATATTCACGTTTCGTCCGTGGAATTTTCTAGCCCTAACACTGCGGAGCAACAAAATACAAAATAGGGACGCATGCAGATTGCTCAACTGTTAATTGCATTTATTATTTGCAGTGCAATTTATATCGGCGACGCATTTTATATCGGCGAGACGACAAATAAGCTCAGTGTCAGAATTAACAACCATCGCGCATCTGTCAGTGGCGCTGTCTCGAACTTACCAATACCGACTCACGCGCGG
The DNA here is from genome assembly GCA_020383195.1 of Neomicropteryx cornuta. NCBI lineage: Eukaryota > Metazoa > Arthropoda > Insecta > Lepidoptera > Micropterigidae > Neomicropteryx > Neomicropteryx cornuta. Next base: position 373,657 of record JAHKQU010000014.1, read on the forward strand.
ACGCATGGGAGGAGTTTTGATGAGCCACCCTTACAGCGTAAGGGTGGTTAGGTCGTTCCCTGAAAATACGCCCGTACTTAAGTTAAAGACTTGCGAGTTGGCCCATATTTGGGTTTTAGGCGCTTGCCAGGGGAGTGGTTTGAATGTTCATAGCTAAGTCCTGTTTTGAATGTACATATAGATATACTCATACAACATTTTCTGATGATTATCTCTTTTTTTGGGTTTTTAATTATTTTATTTTATTTTTGCGGAGTATAATTGACTGGGTAATTAATTAAATTATATTATTTCCGTTTTTTGTTTATTAATATTATAGTATTTCTTTGTTTTTTTATTTGTTTATTTATTTTTTTATAATTATTATTTATTTTTTAAAGTTTATTTAACATGATTTAAAGTTTTAACGCGTAATGATTATATGTTAGTTAGAAATTTCAAATAATATTATAATAATTTTTTAGGTATTATATTGTATGTTTTATATCAATCCCACCTCCCCACTACGACCACTAGCAGGTAAACCAACGTGTAGGTACTTCAGGTGACAGATGATGTACCTAGACCAGTCTTCGTTTAGCTGTTGAAGAAGGGGCCACGGAGCTCCGAAACGTCCAGCAGAGGTACTCGCCTAATCTCTATCTTCCTCTACTTTTTTTCTCCATCTGTTGTCTAATAATAATAAGTATATATATATATATATATATATATATAAACACCTTTAGTTTAACATATATAAAAGTTTGACAGTACTGAAATTTGGAAAATTTTAATGCTTTTTAATATTTTAAGGATTGAAATTTTTTGCAAATAAAATATATAGCCAGAATGTTCAAAGAAAAATTAATACCGAAAGCACTGCAGATAGTTGCATCGCTTGAGGTAATGCACGCTGGTTTAAATACAGCGCTGTATTTTATGAAAGCTTTTCACTCTCACCTATCTATCTGTGCGATATGCAATACGGTCAAACTTTCATTAAAGTAGTGAATAAATGATTTAAAAATTAAACAATAATTATGAAAAAAAGTGAAAATGTAACAAATATGACGTATAATGAATGAGAAGTGAATGGTTTAAAAAAGCATTCGAATTTTCCAAATGTCAGTACTGTTAAACTTTTATATATGTTAAGCTAAAGGTGTTTACCTATTTTAACATAAAAATCATCTAATTAACGGTATTTAAGCATTAGATTTTACAATGTTACTATATATATATATATATATATATATATATATATATATATATATATATAGTAAAATTATATATATATATTACATTTTCACACTTTTTTTCATAATTATTGTTTAATTTTTAAATCATTTATTCACTACTTTAATGAAAGTTTGACCGTATTGCATATCGCACAGATAGGTAGGTGAGAGTGAAAGACTTTCATAAAATACAGGCCTGTATTTAAACCAGCGTGCATTACCTCAAGCGATGCAACTATCTGCAGTGCTTTCGGTATTAATTTTTCTTTGAACATTCTGGCTATATATTTTATTTGCAAAAAATTTCAATCCTTAAAATATTAAAAAGCATTCGTATTTTCCAAATGTCAGTACTGTCAAACTTTTATATATGTTAAACTAAAGGTGTTTACCTATTTTAACATAGAAATCATCTAATTAACTATATATATATATATATATATCAAATATATAGCGGATGCTGGTGTCTTTAAGTTCATCCTGTATAAATCCAGTCAAATATGTAAGCGATAATGAGCTCTCGGCCCCAAGCAACACGGCACTAGGTGACAATTGTCCCCTGCACAAACTATACAAAAAATCGTTCAAAATTTCACTAAACCGGGAAAATACAAGATGTTTTAAGTAATCGTACTAGCATAATTATGGCTAATTTTTATAAAAATAGTAGTCTCAAGATGATATTTGATGGGAGTTTATTTATGTATAAGTATTTGAAAGATACATTTTAATTATAACCCTATTATTTTAATTTTCTTGAAGCGATCCATTGCTAATAATATATCGACATGTGAAATGGGTTAACATTTATAGCTTTAAACATTTACTCTACTATAACAATTTCACTTCAAAATCAAAATCTAGGTTCTCGATCAAAACAGCTTTCTACGAATAACTGTTTTGATCGAGAACCTTAAATGTTAACAATCGTATTCACTATATCGCTCAATAGGCAAGACTGGCTGTGGGACCCGGCGAACGAATCTGCTACTCAATTATTTTAATATGAAAAATTTTCTACGTGAAGATAATGTTACGGGTAGTTATTCATATTTTATAATAAAAGGAAATAACTTAGGTAAAACAAAAAACAAACAAAACATTACAAAAATAACGAAAAAAACACAAACATAACATAACTTTTTGTAATATTGCAAAAAGTTAACCATTTATAGGTTGGCATTAACTGGTAGTGTCAAATATCTTCACCATTTGTTATGCATATAGTCAAAAGTGGTTATAATGAATGCCGTGACCAATCGCACTGCGCCTGAGGATCGAACCACCCCTCGGCACTGCAGTGTGTATATATATATAAGTGAATATAAATATATGTACTGAGTACTAAGCATATTCATATTTATTATAATACAAAAAACTAATAATGTCCGTGAATATAAAGTAATTAATTATTATTTTGTCTAAACATAGATTTATATTAAAAGTAATCACAAGTTGACACTTACCCAAAAACGAAATGTGTCCGGAAATGCAAATCACAAATGAACAGCTGTCGATGATAAGGTTTGCATTGAATTTCGTCTCTCACGGCAGCTCCTGCAGTTCAGGTTGGCCGCGAAGTCGACCTGGGCACAGCACCACACCACGAGCGACCGCACTCCGCGGTTGCCACCGGAACACTGCCGGCCGCCGGCCTGGGCACTGCTTTTGACCCGGCACCCGGCACTTAGTACAAACATCACGCAGGTATTATAGTATATATTATTTCCTACTTCCTCATGGTAACCCGGACTGCTGGCCAGCAATGGGGGAGTCTTCCCTCTTATCAATAACGTTTCGCGGCTTGTAGTATTATCCACGACCACAGATTACATAATAAAAACCGACCGAGAGTGCTGCAATCTCGTGGCAAACGGTCTGAACTATAATGAAGTACCCCGACACTTCATTTTAGGTAGATTTACAATGGGTTTGGTATTCCGGAAAACTTCGAAATATCTTCGCGTTTCACATCCTCTAGAACTCAAAACCACACTCAGTTTATCTATATCACTTTCTTGTGGACACAATAACTGCCGTAATTTGACAGCAATCACTCTTAATTTGATCCATAAAATTTAAGGGCACAAAATCTCGGTCAAGTTCTTTAATGGGCAAAATCAAACCAGGGGGCGAAATTGGGGGGGGGGGGGCGGTTCGAGAAAGTAAACTTTAAAATAGCACCAACCATTAGTCCTAGGGATGAGTAAAATAATTATTATTTAATATTTTTGAATTTATTTTTCGAATATTTATTCGACGTACTAATTACCTAGGTCTGGGTTTAATATTACTGCTAAATCTGCTTAATCTGCTTAATCTGTGCTAAAGATTTCTTCTTTTTAATTAACTAATTTAATAGAATTTAGTTTTTCTAAAGATTTCTTCTTTTTAATTAACTAATTTAATAGAATTTAGTGTTCACATAAAAGGCGCCATGGTGCATATTATGAAAGCCTGCTTTCTGAGCCAAAATTCTCGGTTTGTTTTTTTAAGTTTCAATGTTTGTTAGTTTGTTTAAGTCAAATTTTGCAAGTTCAATCCTATCCTACGGAAATTAAATTTGACATTTCGGTTCAGTTTCGATGATAATGCATTTTTTATCGTAAGCTTGACCTGATTTTACACCCAAGATTGACTCCAGACGAAGGAACTCCTCGACTGTAAACAGCAGACGCGAAATTTTGTAAACGTATTTAAAAGCTTGTTTTATTTTATTATTTTTTTATTTATTTCTGTTTAGTTGTGTGAAACGTGGTTGAGTTTGTGGTTGAAACAAACAACAATCACGTCGGATGCACCTTAAACTAATTTAATACGGTAACTTTTGTATATAAATATGGTATTAGTTGAGTCGTTGGGTCCATTATATGCATTGCTGCTATTAGATATAAGCAGAAATTTGAAAATGAGTTTCAATCTTGGTACGAAGATTCAACGTTGGGTTCAACCTTTATTAGAATTAATTTTGAGCGGGCAGTTTCATGTTAAAATCTTTAAATCTGTCCGAACCACCACATGTATAACATGTTGTGCACTACAGTTATGGCCACTAATGGGTACTACCTATATTAGACCGGGCTTTATTTAATTTTAATTACTTACAGGAATAAGGTATAAATGGGGTCAATTTACCAAAATCACAATATCCACAAAAGACCTTCTATAACGAAACGTACGCTGGAAAAAAATATATTTTTACTTTTTTTTCACACTATTCGCAATCATTACTTTTAAGGATATTTATAATGGGTCAGATTGGAATAAATATAAAATGTGTTACCCATTGCATAAGGTACAGAGTACCCGTAATTTTTATCGTGAGCCTAAATAGATTGTTCTTTTGGTTAATGTGAATTTTGATTCTTTTAGCTACATGTTTGATAGAAATTCATAGAGATATGACAGTATCGGTTTATTTTTTTTGTATAACTAGCGTTCTTGACATTAATCGTCAAGAATTTCATAGAGATGATTGTCGCAAAGTTTTAGATATATAATACATTTACTTAACATTTTTAGTATACAATATAAACAGCGTGTCGCAAGACCATTGCCTATAAAAAAAACAGCTAATTGGTCCTGCGATTTCAAATATGATTTGTAAAGACGCTATCTCAAAATTCATCTTGGTTTTCGAGAAAATTAAATGTAAACTTTACGTGATAATGCTATCAGTCCTTGTTTGAATTTGCCCTTGCGGGTTTTATTAGAGACAGCGATGATAATTGAGAGACGGATTTAATTTAATTGACGTTATGATTTTTCGGATTTTAATGACTTTTTAGGATATAAATAAGTTGTCTAATTTTATTATTATTCCATTTTTTTTATCTTATTTTTTGAGTATGCGTGCTTTTAGTTTATTTTAGTTCAACATAAATATAATGTAAAAATAATCTTGTATGACATTAGTTTTCAATCCATACATGTTTAGTAATAACATGATAGCTTTCAATTATTTTAATTACGATAAAACAAAACATTTGTTCAAAACATGATAAGTCCAATAAATTGTTTAAATAAATACTCTTTGCTATTTATCCGTCCTAACCAGTCAACCAATTTAAAAACAATCTGATGAACATTTAAGGAAAAAAAAACAAGGAAAAAATAATAACAATTTTGATACTAAATAAGATATAGGCTTATCAGCTATGCTGCCTGCCTATTATATAATAATAATAATAATAAATAAACCAAAATAACAATATTTAGAGATATTTTGCACAATAAACACAATATTCATTTTTTTTTCATGGTGGTTCATGGTGATACTGATCAGGGATTGACCAAACGCCACAGCAATTATTAAAGCAATTTTATTTTTTGTAATTTCTTACTCATAATACGGAACACAAACGCCGAACTTAGTCTTAAAGAATGCTCTCGGGACATCCTATATATCGTTACTAAAAATGGCGGTTTGTCGCTGAAGGCGTCATCTGTCTCCCTTGCTCGGCGTTCTACGATGTAGGTTAAACACGATGCAAATTCGCAACCGATTCTCGGAATGTTACTATGGAAGTATGGATAGATACCTAGAGAGACACACGCATATATATCTACATAGACATCCTTCACAATTATTAAATAGTTCTATAACCTATATTCCCTCTGATTAATAAAACAAATTTCTAGGTAAAGTGTTTGTTATAAATAATGTGAAAGTACCAAATTCCTGTTACCAAAAACTGTGCATTGCTGTCACTTTAGCGAAAATACGCAAAAGTTGTGATTTATGGCGGCGTGCAGTGGACCAATAAAGGAACGGATTTTAGTGATGTATTTCTAGGCAGTTGGGAAAATATTACTATCTCATTCTAGCCTTGAACGAAAGAAAGAGAAACGCTGTTTCTGTTTTCTTAACATTAAATGTCTTTTCCTCAGCTTAAAATAGAATTCAGCTTAGAATTGAGAGAGTTCTTTAGTTAACAAACTGAAAAGTGTTTTTTTTATATAGGTATATAATGATAGACGCTTAATATTTTAAAAGCACTTTTCATGTTTTATTAACCATCTTTACTCATTCCTATGTGAGCCACTGCGGCTAGTCCACTCGCACGCCATGTGCCGCGAGAGTGGCTGCCTTCTGATCACTAATTAGAGAAGAAAAGAGGCAGTAAAACGTTTAGAGCACAAAATAAAACACTCGAAATCCTTTAAAGTTTTATTACTTGACTAACCAAATGTTTATAGAATAGATATGTAGATTCTAAATGCATCATTGACTACAAAAGAAAAGATAACATAACAACAATAACATACAAGACCATATAAATAATATTACATTAATATACAATAATTGTATTACAACTATATCGGTCGAAAGTAGAATATACAATAAATTCTTGTGTGATTTTTCGGCTTTACAATAATATAAAATGGCAGGTATTTAATTTTCTACTATTTATAATATATAACTTTGAAATTGACCGCCTGACGTTTGGTTTTATTCGTATAGTTGCAACGTCGGACTAGTCAAGTCATGTTTCCGCATCCGTACGAAGCTAATCTCTGAGGGCGTCTCGCTTCTCGCTCTCGCGCGGCGAGTTTGTTATCTGTTCTGAAGTTGCAGCCTTTGGGCAACCTTTTGCCTTTGGCCTTTGGGCCTTTGGGGCCTTTGGGTGGACCGCAGCCAGCGGACTGTTTCGATTGCGAGGTTGTTTTAGGCCTCATCCATAGTGACCATAAATTTATATTTATTGTCATTTCAAAAATGTTGCTAATAATGAAAATAGAAATAATATAACGCCCATTGGAAGTTACGCTACTCCCTAATTATCCATAAGGTTTCACTTTTAGGGTTAAATAACTTTTTTTTGTTGAATCCAAAATAATACTGTGAAATAGCGTTAAACAATGTTAATAATATATTAGTTGAATTAGTTAGCTGAACGCTGTATTATCAAAACCAATTGCATCACAGCAATCTCATTATTAACACTATATAATGATTTTGATAGTTTGGTAGAAGATTGTAAGACCGAAAACTCACAGAAATTGTTAGCATTTAACAAGGATATTATTTTCTAAGAAGAAACAGCATAATTTTCTAAGAAATGATAATCAATTGTGGTATTAATTTAAAATGCTCTATCTAGTTCTTTGAGTATTAGTACCTCGTTTTTGTCCTTAACAAACAGTTATAACTATAATATTATCGTAACTTAAACATATACATTACAATTATTACATTACCTTACTAGACTCGAATTGAATACGAACGCGATAAAATACATTTAATTTAAATACAACAATAAAATTTATAATAAAAGTTGACCAAAATGTATAAAATATTAATTGTTTCATCGAGGTATAACAATTAATTTTATATTTTGAAGTGATATTAGTTATTGTACACAACTTCAAAAGATATGTTTATAGTAATACTAGTAAGTTTATTGGAAACCAAATTACGCGACCGTTAAAAAAGGACTTTCGCAATAAAACATTTTATTTAATAGAAATATAAAAGATCAGGGTCGATTCGATGGTAAATAGGCGTTTTAAATTACAAGAAAAGACTATATCCATAGACAATTAAAAAAAAAACCGATTCCATTTACGCTTGGCGCTCATATTTATGTTATTGCCGAAAATGGTTATTGAAGGTTTATGTTTTGTTGCCATTAATTCAAATCTGGATTCGACCCTGTTTTCGACTAGCGATTTGCAAAACCCCTTTTCTTTTATCACTTAACTAACGTTAGCCTAAACAGCGGCGAGTCACTGGCGCGAGTTAGTCGCGCGCGATTTAGACACGCGCCTGACCTTTGACGTTCTATAAATGTATATCAAATGATTTTTTTCTTCGTAATAATAATTGATTAAATTAATGGAAGACTGAATAGACGAAGGCGAAAGAGCGCTTACAAGTGTAGGCTTACTGGCGTATTAATAATTTATATTTTATATTATATTATATTTTAACTAGAAAAATAAGAGCATTGTTTATGATAACGCCAGTTACTATCACAGCATTAAAACAAAAAGTGTTTTTATGGTATTAAAATAAGTTATTGTAAAATGTTAGTTATAAGTTTCTTTTATTATATGCCATATTCGCTATTTGTATCCAATTCTTTCAGATATTTCTTAAACTTAGTTTGATGCTAAAATAGCGTAAAACCTCATCGAGGGCATTCTGTCCAGCGAGCTTCGAGATACATTCTCCTAGTGGATGAAATGAAAAGTTGACAGCGGCCGACTAGTTCAAAAATGAAATGGATGGTTCGCAGGAACAATTTTGTTGAAATGTATAGTTTATGAAGCAATATTGTCAACATATTAAAAATTATATTAGTTATTAGAACGCATTTATATGTATATTTTAACTTTTATAAATGGTAAATTATTTTATATAATAGGATACTTTATCGCTTTATTTTTAAAAAATTTACACCACATCTCACGACGTTTAACGGTAAAAAAAAATAATTTTTTGGACATGCGATTATAAGTGATATTCGTGAACACGGTATCTCAAACGTACTCATGGTTAAAATAAACATAGTGGTAATTTACACCACTTTGCAAACTCTCTCAAAAACTCTCAAATTTGGCTATAAATTATTTTAGTATTTTTATTTAAAAATCATATTTAGAATAGAGAATGAAACACACCTTTAAGTTTTCGTAAAACGTCGTGGGACACGCTTTAAGTAACATTTGTTTATGAATATTATCTATTTTTAATCGGTGGTTATTGACATAGAGTAGAGACAAAAAAGCAATTTTATAATTATTTAGTGAAATGGTTGTAAGCGCTCTTTCAGATTCGGTTTACTAAAAAGATAGTTATTTCTTTAATATCTCCTCTCTCGTCTAATTGGCTCAAACAACATTGTCTCAATCGCACAAAATCCCCGTCACAAACAATTGCAGTTGTACTAGAAAAGTACTAAAAAAGACCATTTCAACAATAAATGTTTTGACGAGCCATTATTTGTAGAAGTTTAAACAATAAAGCTTATTTATATTAGGCAAATATATGGGTTTTATAGGATTTTTAATATGTAGAAGATTTATTTTAAACATCTGTAATTTATAATAATCTAGTATAAGGACATTATAATTAAATAAAAAAGTTTCACTTGCATATATTCCATAAATCAAATAATCCATTAGGTTTTATTTTAAAATAATTTATCGATAAATTTAGTATTGCAAGTATAATGTTATATCCTACCAAATAGTAGTTTTTGATTTACAAATATTTCAATTGCATAATAAGATATTTATTCGTAGATTTAAACTAATTTGGTGACAGTAGATGATCACGTTAAGAATTATCTAAAATTTGTGTTCTTAAAAGTTTTCTTAAACACTTATTGTCGGGAGAAATTCCATATTGAGTTGCAACAACAACAAACGAGATGAAATATTAGATAAATTATATACCTAATTATATTTTCTATACTTATTTTGTGCATGGGTACTAGCTCTTTCTCACTGTGGGGGGGGGCCTCAAAGTCAACTCAAACACTCAACCCACAAATTCTACACGGGCGAAACGATCATAAAAAGGCCTTTATAATACATATTGCTCAATTATAGTTCTAAAGTTATTCATTATCATAATATGAAGCATTTCATACAGTCTCGTGTCCCTGATATTCTTATAACCATGAATTAATAGCGATGTTAAAATAAGTGTCTATGTTACATAGATGAGAATAGCGAGCAAGCAAAATATCAAAGGTATTAAAAGTCAAAGTAATCGTTTCGACAATGTAGATACCAACGCCTAATCACAAACTACATAACAATCATTTTACAAGAATATTGATTATGAAGAGGCAATTTCCGGTAATAGTGATCAAAAACAAAAGTCTACCTCCTGTAGTCTTTCGTAAAATTAATGTCACAGAATGTACAAAATGTGCCAAATGCCACGTTAAAAACTTCGACGGAAATGTATTGTTTATTTTAACGTATTACTATATAGAAAGGAAGAATTAGCCAAGCATTACATTTATCTTACTTTCGTAACCACACAATGCGAAGAAAAAATATGTAAAACATGTCCGATAAAAGAAAATTTTTAATTACCTCTCTGTTTATATGATACTCAAATCCAAATAAGTCGTGTCCTATACAGGGCGTATTTAAAATCGCCACTGACCTTTTAGGAGGTTGATTGTATCTACAACAACGAAAAAATATTTCATACGAAAATAATTATATTGTGTTTTTTTTCAAAGTAGGCTTCGCGAACTACGCGGTCGGGCGAGTGCTTAAACATTAAACGATTTCTATTCAATTTTAAATTCGTTTTTCTCGCAATTGGAAAACATTTTTTTAATATTTCTGCTTATTAATGTTTTATTGTTTACATAGAACAACCTCCTAAAAGATGTTAAGTGATTTTAATTACACCCTGTATAGAGACTTCATATTAACACAATTAGCTAAATATTAGTCAAATTTGGGAATGGAGATAGCCTCTTCCTTCCGAGAATCCAATCTTTCTCAACCGTTCAATCTATCAACTTTTTAAAAAACCCTTCAATAGCTTCTTTTATTGTATTTAAAACTTAAGGAAAATCAGTTAACCAGCAATTTAACCTATTTTATTCAATATAAGTCGCTTATACTGCGCTGACTTTAAAAATAATGATTTTAACAAGTTGCAAGCTGGTTCTTTCATATAACTGCTCGTGACCTTAAAACGTCAATCTCAATTGACAATCACAGGTCTACGGAGGTGGGTATTCGAGAACCTGCTTAAGTGTTTTTTAGAGACCTCACAAATTAATCATGTCAGTATTTGACCGATAGTAGGCGTACTTAAAAAGCAGCCATTATATTTCGTCAGAGAAAGAGAGTCCTGAAAAACGCGGTCCAGAGTTCTCCGGAACATGCTTACGATGCCAAGAAGTACGTGGCGATCAGCGGCAAAAGGGTCCAAATGAATCGAACTGCGGCACGCGGCGGCGCCGGGGAGACGCGGCTGTGAGGCGCCCCGCTGCACACCTGGATTTCAATTTCCTGCAGGCAAAAATGTCTTTTTAAGGTAAAAATTTTACTTTATTTTAAGCAAAGTATTGTAGTTGCAAACTATAGGAAAAAATGCGAAGCGAAAATTTACTAATGACTATTTTACAACTATTTACCTATAAAAGATTCTTCATCTGATCCACTCTGGTAGGTACTATAATATTTAATTATGAAGTATTAGCCTCTTTTTCAAACACTATGAAACCTATGCTAGCAACATATTTATTTATTTATTCTTTATTGAAAAATCCACAGTATCACATTTTTACAATTAAAAACAAAACTTATTACTAGTATATAAAACCAATTATGGATTTCGGTCATTTTACATAATAACATTAGCATAAAAATTTGAACAGTGTTCTTAAAATATATATAGATTATTAATATTATATACGCATAGAATCGTTTTTTTTTTTAAGTTTTATGTGTAATTTGTGGTAGTCGTGAGTGTGTGACACTTGTATGTTAATAAAAATAAATAAAGTAATAAATTAAGTATGGTTTTAGTATGTATAAAAATAATTTATGATGAATGTGATAAAAATATAGTATGTATGTATATTCTATATGTAATTGCAATTACAAGTACTTATATGTTACTATTAATCATTAACAACATAACAATCTAACAATACAATTAGGTTTTATTTATTTTTACTATTGATGATATTGGAAATCTCTTTTTTGAATGATAATAAGGAGATATTCAATTTATCGATTTTTGAAATATCGCTATTGTTATAAAGGGAGCAGAGATACTGTATGGTACATAGTTGACATGTATGGTACATTTAAGTTTATTTTTTGCAACAATTTTGGACAATCAAAAATACAATTAAAAATTTTGTATAACAATATTAAATCAGCTAATTGTCTATGATTTACAAGAAAATTTAATTTATAAAAAGCTGAAGCGTCTTCAAGGCTTTGAAAACAGCAACGAGATTTAAAGTTTAAAAACCTAATAAATTTATTTTGAATATTTTGAATTCTTGCTATGTAGATATTATAATGAGGACACCAAATAGAGGAAGCAAATTCTAAATGAGAGCGAACAAAAGATTTATATAATAGTTTTAACAGTAAAATGTCATATTGGAGCCTTAATAATAATTAATAAATTAATTGGAAAAATTAATTCTTCTTCTAAAATTCGATCAGGAAACGCGCCAAAAAATTCAAGATGTTATTTTCCATGAAGAAAATATGTTTAAACATAACTTTTTAAACGCATATTTTTGTACATAGGCGTAAGCTTTAATTAGCCTTATTATTGACCCTTTGGGAAAATGTATATGCTATTATTTCGCTGTTTATAAATAAATAAATAAATAAAATGAAAGTCCCTCACCTCGGGATGGTAGTTGATGCACTTGCTGGGCCGCCTCCTGGAGAAGGGCGCCTGCGCACGCCGACACCTCGGGTCCTTCGGGTCCGTCGCGGGGGCGTCGGCCGACCTCCTCCCGCAGGGGCACAGCGTGTCCACGACCAGGAGGATCAGATTGCTGTGCGGGATCTTCTGCACGCTGAACGGTCTGCGGACAATCGAGGGCAAATCAGAAACTGTCGAACTGTTCAAAGATTATCATCTTTACAATGACGTCAATTGACCAGACCCTTGGAAAATCGGTGGAAATATTTTACATGACTACTTTACCAAATCAAAAGTACGCAATTGAAAAGTTGGTCTTCTTCAAGCTCGCTCTCCAACTAGTCCTGCCTGCATTTGCCAGTAGACCTCGTTTCCGTCACATATTCTCTTCCATCATATCGCATATTTCCTCCGTGTCATATTCTCTAATAATTAATCAATATTTTAGAGTCAAGTGTTCCTATGTATCTACAGAGTTTTTTAAACAAATGTCACTTTTAGCTTAAGTGTAAGTGATTAGCGTACTCTCTATTCTTAATTTACAACACTTCTGCATACACACTTTTCTAACCCCCCCCCCCCCCCCCCCCGTCCTAGCGAAACAGCTCTAGTTCATTATATGAAAAATGTTTAAGGAAAGGATTCAGTTCATAACCTTGAGCAGTGCTCCACCAGGGCACGTCTTGGGAATGAGCCGAGGTTGACTAAAATGAAAACTGCCTTTGGACAGAAGAGTTTTTATTTTCTCTCTGGTAAATTAATTCTAAAGTAGGTTATAATAAAAAAATCTTAGATGAAAAATTAATTGCAATAGTAAAATAATTTTAATGTCATTACTGAATAGAATCCATTGTATGATTCTCTTTATATTTAGACTATAACGGACTATTTTATACGATTTACTAAAACAAGAAAATGGTCACTCTAAAACAGATTAAAGCCTAGTTGAGCAACCATCAAAGCTTAGTAAGGATAATTATAATGGTCATACAATTTATATTGTAAAATATTTCCTCTTGTATGTATGAATTTGAAGACTATTAAATTGAACCTTTTGAGATAAGCATGTGACCAATATCCGGTGATATGTTTTAACCGAATACCCTATATAAAAGGATCAGGCAGGCATTTTTCCTGCAAAATATTACGAATCGGGAATCATAGTGAAGGCGTCTTAACGTATGTTTTACAGAATTGATATTTATTTTTAGACTGTATTATTTTTTTGCTTTATTAGACTGTATTAGTGTAAAAGTAATGCTTAAAGTTATTGTATTTTTTAATGTTTTTTTAATTTCTTTCATCTTGTTTTGTTTTTAACGCGTATTTATATTTACTGCTTGTTCATTAATTAATTCCTCCTGAGCTTTTATATAGCTTTTATATATTTTGTCTGGTTTTGTTTATATTTTTTCATGCATTTGTAAGTTTGATATGTTTTAGTGTAGTTTTTTTTTCTGCTTTTACTGTTTGTTTGTATTGCATAGAATCGTCAAGTCTGCTTAAATTACGTGTCATTTTTTGTTTATTTTATTTTAATGTCATTCTTATATACATTAAGTTGTATTCGTGGAAAATAAACCAAATTGAAATGAACCTTTCACAGCCAGAGGCGTGACAGTTGGTCAGCTTTCCCTTCAGCGGATGGCTCATGTTCAGCCTCTCGGCCTGCAGCTGGTAGAGGTCGGTGCGGGTGTCGCAGGGCCGCGCGGGCTCGGAGGCCGCAGGCGCCGGCCCCGAGGCCACCGCAGGCCTCGACGGGCTTCTCTCGTGCACCGGCGGCTCCACCACGACCTGGTAGAGCGTCGCGTCGGCGCCGTCCCCGTGCTCGGCCGCGCCGCCCGACTCCAATCCCTCCTCATCATCATAGTTCTCTTGGTCCAGTTCTGCAAATAATGGCGAACCGCGTTAGTACGCACCTAACCTAACCTAACCTAGACAAAATGTCTGCAATGTCACGGCTAATCCATTTAGCAGTCTATTGAACAACGAAAGTTTCGTGAGTTATGTGATTTTTAGGTAGATTTCATTACCTATTGCAATGGGTACCATGTCGTAACTTCCGGAAAATTTCGACACATATTTGCGTTTCACATCCCCTAGACCCCAAAACCATGTTTGATACAAGTTCGTATAATCTCGTAATTTTTTACCAATTTTACAATTGGACTTCGCTTATCCCCTACTTTGATCCGGTAAAAATCTACCTCCGCCTTCCGGCTTGCCGAAACAGTTTTTTTTTAATATGAGATCGACCACAGTAACGGGATACACGCGCAAATCAATTGTTTTGAAATGTAACCCACACTAAATTTGTTATAGCTAATTAATCTATATTAAAAAAAACCTTTGTATGTCAATATGGTGTTAGTTATGTCCAGTAATAGCTATTAGCATAAACTAAAAATAAAAATAAATCCTTTTTAAAAATAAACTTTTATGCGTATACAAAAGTATGTGTCTGTGCTATTGACCGTTGAGAAGTTCCTTTGTCTGGAGCCATTCCAAGATATAGAATCAGGACATGCTCACCATAAAAATGCATTGTCATCCAATACCTGAACCAATATGTCAAATACCGAGTCCATAGTATAAGGGGAAGTGGTTCTTATTCAACTTGCAAGAACAGACTAACAAACATCGAAAAAACTTGAAATAAAACAAAACAAAATTATAAATCGCAATTATTATAAAAATATGTAAAGTCAAAATTTGATGAACAAACAACTCAAAAAGTAATTATAATTAGAAATACATTAGGAAAATAAAAATGCTATCGTGAATTAAACGAGCCTTTTTAATAAATAACTTTATCTTTGTTTATTTATAAAAAAATATATTGCCTTTAAACTGTATTCTAGAAATAAATATAAAATGTATTACAATTTCAAATCACGGACACCGTCAAAAGATATAACTAATTGGTTAGTTATTACGGACATATGACTAGCATATTATCTCTGATATTGACAAGATTATAAAATACTGAGGCCTTGGAATACACATGTTTTGCATACAAATGACTTTTTCTGAAACACTTAAATTAAAGATCTTAAATCATGAATGACTGTTACGAGGATCGAATTCACCATTGATGTTCAACTTGGCACGACACGTGCATCTTTGACGTGACATTGTTATTAGTACAAGAAATTTTAATTTAAGGTTATTTATCTATATCACCCGGCAGCCTCAGACGTGATCTAAACGGCTATGATTGCTTTTCAATAGTATTAATCTATACATAGTTGTACTCTTCAGGACTATATTTATGATGTGTCAAATGATGTTTATGTATTGTTACAGAATAAAATTGACTTATTTTTTGATGGACAAAGCCGTGATTAGGCCACATTAGGTCACTTGAAAATGCGATAATATGTAATGAATAATAAAGGTACCCTCGTCTTGAGTGAGCGGCTGCGCAGCCTCGCAGATGGCCTGGTTCAGGGAGGCTGGGAGGATCCACGAGGCCCATCTTAAGGCCAATCGCGCTGCCGATCTTCCCAGATTCAAGAAACCCATCTGCAACATATGTATGTAGATACGTTTGTATGCCCCACCTCATTTCCAAGCTTAATCGTAACTCACGAACACAGTAGTCATTTAAAATGGTAAAAAAGACTTGTAATGAATTGTAAACATTAATAAATTTAATAATTTCCAGAACTTTAAAACTAGTTTTTTTACGAACACTTAACAATAAAACATAATAGAACTGAAAAGGAAATTAAATTATTATAATATTGCCTTTTTTTAAATTTCGAAGCCTTTTAAAAGATAACGATGAATATTAACAAAAGATTTAATTTGTCAACAAAGATAAATATAAAGTATTTAATATATATAAATAATATATTTTTACCTACTAAATGAAGATATACGCGTAAATACAAAAGAACTAAGTTCAGAAAATCTTGTGGATGGCAATCAGAATTTTCCTAATGGTCTGAGATAATTTAATGACTAGTTGGGTGACAGTAACATCTATCATTTGGTCACAGACAGCATTTGAAGGATCAGATATATTTTAGAGATTGGTAATTTTCAAACTTATGGTAAGATAAAGATAATGGATAAGGATAGCCCAAGCTTGCTATGGCCGAAATATGCGGCAAGAATCCGGCATATATCCTGCGGCTCGTACTGGAGACGATTGGCTACAGGAGCTCTAGATTTGAAGCTGCACTACGGAGGATACACAATGAACTCAATGAAAGTGGTCTCCGTTCATAATCATCATCATCAAGGATAATGGAATATGCTGGAAAAGGCGAGAGTCGGCACGAAACCTAGTTATGCCCGTAGAAGCAAATCTGGAATATAAGTAAGTAGTTTCATAATAAAAAATATTCAGACTTACCGCAGACTTTGGTGCAGCACCGCTAAGGTTATCTCCGCCGTCGGCGCAACGGCCTTGATAATCAAAGACGGCGACCTTCTTATATATGTTGTCCTGCACCAGCGATTCCATGATGGTGCCGTCGATCTGGCCGAAGAATTTGCCCGTGTGCTCTGAATCCTCGGAAAGAATCACGAAGCCGCTGTCGTCGAGGATGTAGCAGTCCAGGGCGTCGGTAGCGCAGTGTTTTTTGCAGTTACCCGTTGCGGTACACTGAAAGATGTAAGCATTTGACAATTGCGTTTGACTGTAAATATAAAATAACTCCCCGTTACAATGATAATACGTACAGCCGACGTGATGTTGATGAAATGCTTGGCCAGCGTGTCCAATTCGAAGTAGAGCCCGACCACAGCAGCCGGGGCCCTGTGGCTCTTGTGCTCCACGAAGACGGCGTGGGTGGCCATGACGCGCGGGAAAGTGGCCTCCGCGGAGTCCCCCCAGCTCCCCTCGGCGCCCCGGACGCTGTACACGAAGCTCTCAGGCTCCACGGTGTGGTGGTCAACGGCGCGACGGAACCACGCCGAGTCGAACGCGCGCACGAAGCGTTCGCTGAAGTGCCTGCAATTCAGACTTCCCTTTCAACACTTCCTTATTTTAATTAAGGAACAATATCCTCGCCTCGTAATAATTTATATTCAAGAACGTTTGCTCACGGTTCGGCCTCGTCGCGAGGGTCGGCTTTCTGGTGCGGAGAATGGTCCGTCCACTTAAGGAGACCACTCCTGGTGGCCACGAACGACAGGCTCACCCCAAACATCTGGTAGCCCCGTCTGTAATGACAAATCATGGCTTAAGGAACCTGCTTCCGTTGCTATTTCAAGTTATTAGCATGTGGGCTGGTTTTTCAATATAGCTTCACCAGTATCCTTAACGCATTATGATTGACACTATTGTCAATTGGACACCTGAACTTACCTCAATTTCAACTTTTCCAGAAGCAAATTTTATTAAAAAAAAATACAATGTAATGGAGCCAGTTAAGACACTGTCTTTTCAAATACTTACTATCTAAGTTATCATCATTTATTTAAAATAAAGAGACAATATAACGAGAATGTACGCATTAAACTATTTTTAGAAGGCTATTTAGCATAAATTCTTTTACTTTACGTTTTATTAAAGATTTTCTTTTATGTTGTCTAACATCTAGAGGTATTTTATTATAAAGGTTGGATATTACATATTTTAATTGTCGATATCTATACGTATTTATACACCTTTCGACAATATACTTTTCTTTCGATATTTGTACTTATTAGAATTAAGATTTCTCCATGTTTCATCTGAAAAATGGTTGATTGTATAATTGTAAAAAATTCTATAATAACAATGTTGGCCTACTGGTAGAACTTTGAAGTGGATAATAGTCGCCTTGCATTGTACACTTTTTATTTTTTGGGATAATTATATTTTTAATACGAATTTGTATATTTGTCGTATTATATGTCTCATATGTAAGACCCTAAATTGTAATACCATACACAATAATAGATTCAACCTAGATGAACACGGGAAACAATAGTGAAAAACCTCCGTTGAAAATTCTCAACGGCGAAAGATAACCTGGAAATGTGTTGGACGCACTAGAAACCGAACCCGGGAGTACCCAAAACCCAGGAGAAGTCAAAAGCAGTAAGATAGACCACGAATAATTGTATAGACTTGAGAAATATTAAAAAAAGGTCAAAGAAGTACGTTTGAAATCACAGAATGATAAATATATATATAATAACTAGCTGACCCGGCCACGCGTTGCTGTGGCTAAAGTTTTTGTTATATTACATTATAGTAAACAATCTAAGAGGAACAATAAGAGAACATCAGTCACGGAGTCCACTATGCTTTTTCACACAGATGGTATTTGTAAAAAAATATGCTGATCTCCTTATTTGACTTTCTACTACTATAACCCTTTAGTACAATGAAATTATTTACGAACAAAGACGAAAATGTTGATGTTGGTATACAAATTCACTGGATTGAGATTGATTTGAAGGGGAAGTACGTTGAACACAATTAATTAAAATGTTCTTACACTTGATACTAAGCAGAAATCAATAGGTAAAAAATAAAAATTTATCAGATTTATTATTTCCATTTAATTTTATAACAAATATAAGTATATTACAGTATAATACAGTAAATAACATGTGACGCTTAAACTCATGAATGAGGTAGGCAAGGCAGACAGTCTTAAACTTTTAAACATTAATATCTTTTTTTTTGAATTATAAATACTTTCAATTTCAATTTAATTTAACACCAATCGGTGCACAATGTTTTTGGTTAACCTGTCTTTAGCTAACACAAATAGATTCGACGGTTTCCCAACACGTGAACACGCAACATATAGTTGCCCATGAGAAAAACATGGATTTTCCAAATCTAAACCACAAATGGACATTGTTTGACCTTGAGATTTATTTATAGACATGGCGAAAGCTAAACGAATTGGAAACTGTAGCCTTTTGAAGGGTATGGTAGAATCTGATGGTATCATCGGAATACGTGGCAGCAGGACCACTTTTCCTTTAAACTTCCCAGCCAAAATGGTTGCTTCAAGAATGTTTCCGGTGATCTTTTTGATGACCAAACGCGTACCGTTACATAATTGAGGTGGATTCAAATTACGGAGGAGAATAATAGGGGAACCAATCTTTAATCGAAGATTATGTGGTGGCATTCCAGGGATATCTAATGAATTTAAAAATTCAATCGGAAAATTTACACTTTCATTTTCATCAACAACAGTATCGATTGATTTAAAAGACATCAGATCGCCTGGTAACAACTGTTGTATCTGGAAGTTAATTTCGTCAACATCAACGTTTTTGGCTGCCAAAATCGCCCGTTGACTAAGCCATTCATGATTCAAATAATTATTCTGTATATCCGGGATAATACTCTGAATCAATTCAGTTTTATCCTGAACAACAGTGCAAAAATTGTCTGGTAGTTTAATGCATTGCGTATTTGGTTGCAGTTTTATTTTACCGTTCCCAATATCTAGTAGTTGTTCGGAAAATATTAGTGCTGATGGATCATTTTGCAATTGTACTCGCATATTTATGGTCAATCGAAGTGTTTCAACACTTCGCCATAAGAATGATTGTTTCAAACATGCATTAATCTCATCCGCGAAAGTAGAGCGAGGTATAACCGGTAAGGTCTGCCGGAAGTCACCAGACAAAAGTAAGATAGCACCACCGAAAAGTTTATTATTGCTGTTTAAATCTTGCATAGTTCTGTTTAATGCTTCAAGTGAATATTTGTGTGCCATTGTGCACTCATCCCAAATTATTATAGAACTCTTCCGCAACACTGCAGCTATTCCACTATTCTTTTTGATGTTACACATTGCATCTGGTTTATTATGAACGTCCAATGGCAGCTTGAATGTTGAATGTGCTGTTCGCCCACCATCCAGTAAAGTAGCCGCAATGCCTGACGATGCTAATGCTAATGCGATGTTTTTGTTGCGACCGTATTTTGGCAAGAATCAACGATATTAAAAATGTCTTACCGGTTCCACCGGGTGCATCCAAGAAAAAAAAACCGCCTTGTTCAGCAGCAACAGCCAGCATAATCCGATCATAAATATTTTTTTGTTCTGCTGTCAGTAATGGTTCACTGTTCATGATAATTGTTGCTAAACTTCCATGGTCATATTGATTTTCTCGTTGTAAATCGGTATTGACTAAGTCGGTGGCTGGACGATTAGGTGATGGCATACCATAATGATTAAGTGGTAAATTTGAAATAAGAACACATAAATCCTCGATCAAGACCAATGCTTCATTGTACATCTCTGGTGTATAATCTATGTTTTGGCATTGATTTGTTTGTCTAATTCGGTGCAAGATGTCTTCTGTCATACAATTTTTATATTTTTCCCACAAAGTTTGTGCTTGCGAGGGATAACATGTCGCCAAAATAATTGCAAACAACTGACGAATGTTATTCGGTGTTGATGTCAACGCAGCATCAGCAAGCGTTAAGTCCCAATGGTTATCGTCTTCTAGCAATTGCAGTTCACGACATGCATCCTGGTATGTATTGAATACTCGACCATTAGCTGTTCGTAAAAATTCAAAAGACGTTGGTCCGGGAACATTCACCAATAACAAACGTAAATAGAAGCACTCACGTTGCTTTGGATGTACCGTGTAAAGTCTCCCCAATGTCTTAGCTTTGAATATGCCTGTAATGGAAGGATGTGGTTTTCCTTGTTTCCGTGGCTCCCATTTTTTACTGGATTTGTTCCATGTGAAATAACGTGGAACATCACCATACACCAATGTCTTCGCGAATTGGCCAAAAACATCAGGTTTTTGACACAATGTAAAAAATTCAGTTAGAGTCGTTTTCGGAGCTTCGAACGCTCTTTGGAGAACATTTTCTTCAGTGAAGTATACACGTTGACCGTTTTCAAGATGTATTGCCAGATGTTGGACAGCAGGATCTCTTTCGTGGATGGGAAAGCTGAGAATATGCCAAATAGCTTCATTGCTGCTAATGTATCTGCCCATTTGGTATCGTGCTATTTCGTCATTTTTATTTATGTTTTTTACTTCAAATATGGCCAAATCACTGCCTTTGTTTACATATTTACAAATATACTTAATTGATTTAACAGAACTGCAAAGCTCAACATTGATATGAGCTTTGTAAGTTTTTGAGAGTAGTGGTGAGTATGGTACCACCCACTGATTATCAAACTCAACTTGATTTGGAAAGTTCGGCAGTCGCATTGTAAATGTGTGGCCACCATTCTCAGTACTTCTGCGGCGATACATTGGATAACCATCAATATCCGTGATCGTGTCATTCGTATGCGGCTTTGGGAAGTTTTTTTTACATTTTCCATTTTCCATGCACGGTGAGGTCATGTTGAAAACACCGCATGGCCCATGGATCATGTGTTTGGTGACAATATCAAATAATTCTTGATCAATTAATGGGTCTGGAATTTCGGCTGAAATTATTTGATCGATTTCTTCAGGACGGATTCTATCTTTAAGCCAAACCAAAATGTGGGCATGAGGCAAACCTCGCTTTTGCCACTCTATCGTATACAGCCAACAACGTGTGATACCAAAAATTGTATATTTAACAATAAAATCAATTAAGGATTTCAATTTTTGTTTAAACACACGTGCAGTTAAATCATGACGATGAATGGCTTGTTGTCCTGGCAATAGTAAAGTTTGTATCTCTTCCCAATTCGGATTACATGTGAATGTAATAAATAAATCCGGTCGGCCGTAATGACGTACGTAAGTCATCGCATCTTGTATGTATTCCTGCATGTTCCGTGGACTGCCGATGTAGCTTGAAGGTAAAATGAAAGCATTACCGATGTCATTGGGATTTAAATTTCCATCGATGTTTCCAGCAACAGCATCTCGTAAGTGAATATATTATTCCGATCGTAGTTTTGACGTTTGCGTTTTGACGTTTGCCGCTCGCGTTGTTGAGGTTAGATTTTTTCGGTGGCATTTGACTGAAAATAATAATTTTCTTGTTCTTATGATATTCTCTTGAAGACGTTCGTTACACTGTTCTTGAGATTCTTGTGCATGACCTGCTGTCCTGATTCTTTGAGCTGGATTTCTTGATTCAATTTGTTCTGCCAACTGATGGGCTCTTTTAATACGTTTGCGTCGAATAACTGTCACTGTCAAATAATAACAGACATTAGCGCCATCAACCCAGTCGAAAGGTATCGACATCTGTCAGTTTTATGACTGCCAAATAATAACAGACAAATAATTAGCGATAAATTAAAATTGCGACTATAATTTGAGATTTAAACTATCCTATCTCTCAAGTGCACATCGAACTGCACATGGTGTTCAAATTTTATTATAATCGGTTAAGTGGTTCAGCCGTCCATTGAGGACAAACATTGTGACACGAGATTTATATATATTAAGATAATATATACCAAATATAATAAGATACACATAACAATTTGAAATAAAATAAACACAAATACAATTAACACTCGTGTTTGGACGGAAATTAAAATCCGCTTTCAATTAGAACTTGCAAACGTATGAGCTGGTAATTGAATACAGTTATAAAAGTTAATTAACAGATTCGACCATGTTCCGTAGGGTCTCGCGGCTAGGCCCCGTAAGACACGTTCAGTGCTCTCGCCGCATTATATGACGGCCTTTCGAGCCTCATAATGCTAGTTTGTCAAGTGCCAGTGTTTAAACATTCGTACAAACAGGCGTATCAACAATAATATGACAAAAGTTAAAATCTACATTTTAAACCCATCCCAAAAACATATGATTACATTACAAAATATGATCTGGTCAATAAAAAGTAGCACTGGCATTTATCACGATAAACATGGCTGGTACCTTAAAACGTAATGAACTTAAAAAATATAGTTTTTGAGCGATTTTTTACTTCTAGGCAGATATATCGACATTTTTATAACTTCTTTTTCTGATAAATAATCATTTGATATTCTTAGACATTCACTATGATATTTATTAACATTTTGAGAGCACTTTTATAAACAAAAAAAAAAAAATGTTAATGTGCTTGACGCTATAAATTAAGTGGGTATATTAGATATATATATCATTGTTTTTTTTTTATTAATTCTCCACATTTCAAATCGATAATACGACACTGAATGCAGCTTTCTTTAAATAGTTTTTCATGAAACCAGAGCCTTTGTACTTTACTAACTATAATCGGTCAGACACTGACGAGTATCGAAGCTAGTCGAGCCAAGGTTTACAAAATACCTCTGCTTAACAGAAATAATTTTATATCTGGTTTTTGTAGATTAATGGTTTTTGCAAACGGTGGGACCATAGATATATATATATATACTAGCTGACCCGGCCACGCGTTGCTGTGGCTAAAGTTTTTGTTATATTACATTATAGTAAACAATCTAAGAGGAACAATAAGAGAACATCAGTCACGGAGTCCACTATGCTTTTTCACACAGATGGTATTTGTAAAAAAATATGCTGATCTCCTTATTTGACTTTCTACTACTATAACCCTTTAGTACAATGAAATTATTTACGAACAAAGACGAAAATGTTGATGTTGGTATACAAATTCACTGGATTGAGATTTGAAGGGGAAGTACGTTGAACACAATTAATTAAAATGTTCTTACACTTGATACTAAGCAGAAATCAATAGGTAAAAAATAAAAATTTATCAGATTTATTATTTCCATTTAATTTTATAACAAATATAAGTATATTACAGTATAATACAGTAAATAACATGTGACGCTTAAACTCATGAATGAGGTAGGCAAGGCAGACAGTCTTAAACTTTTAAACATTAATATCCTTTTTTTTGAATTATAAATACTTTCAATTTCAATTTAATTTAACACCAATCGGTGCACAATGTTTTTGGTTAACCTGTCTTTAGCTAACACAAATAGATTCGACGGTTTCCCAACACGTGAACACGCAACATATAGTTGCCCATGAGAAAAACATGGATTTTCCAAATCTAAACCACAAATGGACATTGTTTGACCTTGAGATTTATTTATAGACATGGCGAAAGCTAAACGAATTGGAAACTGTAGCCTTTTGAAGGGTATGGTAGAATCTGATGGTATCATCGGAATACGTGGCAGCAGGACCACTTTTCCTTTAAACTTCCCAGCCAAAATGGTTGCTTCAAGAATGTTTCCGGTGATCTTTTTGATGACCAAACGCGTACCGTTACATAATTGAGGTGGATTCAAATTACGGAGGAGAATAATAGGGGAACCAATCTTTAATCGAAGATTATGTGGTGGCATTCCAGGGATATCTAATGAATTTAAAAATTCAATCGGAAAATTTACACTTTCATTTTCATCAACAACAGTATCGATTGATTTAAAAGACATCAGATCGCCTGGTAACAACTGTTGTATCTGGAAGTTAATTTCGTCAACATCAACGTTTTTGGCTGCCAAAATCGCCCGTTGACTAAGCCATTCATGATTCAAATAATTATTCTGTATATCCGGGAAAATACTCTGAATCAATTCAGTTTTATCCTGAACAACAGTGCAAAAATTGTCTGGTAGTTTAATGCATTGCGTATTTGGTTGCAGTTTTATTTTACCGTTCCCAATATCTAGTAGTTGTTCGGAAAATATTAGTGCTGATGGATCATTTTGCAATTGTACTCGCATATTTATGGTCAATCGAAGTGTTTCAACACTTCGCCATAAGAATGATTGTTTCAAACATGCATTAATCTCATCCGCGAAAGTAGAGCGAGGTATAACCGGTAAGGTCTGCCGGAAGTCACCAGACAAAAGTAAGATAGCACCACCGAAAAGTTTATTATTGCTGTTTAAATCTTGCATAGTTCTGTTTAATGCTTCAAGTGAATATTTGTGTGCCATTGTGCACTCATCCCAAATTATTATAGAACTCTTCCGCAACACTGCAGCTATTCCACTATTCTTTTTGATGTTACACATTGCATCTGGTTTATTATGAACGTCCAATGGCAGCTTGAATGTTGAATGTGCTGTTCGCCCACCATCCAGTAAAGTAGCCGCAATGCCTGACGATGCTAATGCTAATGCGATGTTTTTGTTGCGACCGTATTTTGGCAAGAATCAACGATATTAAAAATGTCTTACCGGTTCCACCGGGTGCATCCAAGAAAAAAAAAACCGCCTTGTTCAGCAGCAACAGCCAGCATAATCCGATCATAAATATTTTTTTGTTCTGCTGTCAGTAATGGTTCACTGTTCATGATAATTGTTGCTAAACTTCCATGGTCATATTGATTTTCTCGTTGTAAATCGGTATTGACTAAGTCGGTGGCTGGACGATTAGGTGATGGCATACCATAATGATTAAGTGGTAAATTTGAAATAAGAACACATAAATCCTCGATCAAGACCAATGCTTCATTGTACATCTCTGGTGTATAATCTATGTTTTGGCATTGATTTGTTTGTCTAATTCGGTGCAAGATGTCTTCTGTCATACAATTTTTATATTTTTCCCACAAAGTTTGTGCTTGCGAGGGATAACATGTCGCCAAAATAATTGCAAACAACTGACGAATGTTATTCGGTGTTGATGTCAACGCAGCATCAGCAAGCGTTAAGTCCCAATGGTTATCGTCTTCTAGCAATTGCAGTTCACGACATGCATCCTGGTATGTATTGAATACTCGACCATTAGCTGTTCGTAAAAATTCAAAAGACGTTGGTCCGGGAACATTCACCAATAACAAACGTAAATAGAAGCACTCACGTTGCTTTGGATGTACCGTGTAAAGTCTCCCCAATGTCTTAGCTTTGAATATGCCTGTAATGGAAGGATGTGGTTTTCCTTGTTTCCGTGGCTCCCATTTTTTACTGGATTTGTTCCATGTGAAATAACGTGGAACATCACCATACACCAATGTCTTCGCGAATTGGCCAAAAACATCAGGTTTTTGACACAATGTAAAAAATTCAGTTAGAGTCGTTTTCGGAGCTTCGAACGCTCTTTGGAGAACATTTTCTTCAGTGAAGTATACACGTTGACCGTTTTCAAGATGTATTGCCAGATGTTGGACAGCAGGATCTCTTTCGTGGATGGGAAAGCTGAGAATATGCCAAATAGCTTCATTGCTGCTAATGTATCTGCCCATTTGGTATCGTGCTATTTCGTCATTTTTATTTATGTTTTTTACTTCAAATATGGCCAAATCACTGCCTTTGTTTACATATTTACAAATATACTTAATTGATTTAACAGAACTGCAAAGCTCAACATTGATATGAGCTTTGTAAGTTTTTGAAAGTAGTGGTGAGTATGGTACCACCCACTGATTATCAAACTCAACTTGATTTGGAAAGTTCGGCAGTCGCATTGTAAATGTGTGGCCACCATTCTCAGTACTTCTGCGGCGATACATTGGATAACCATCAATATCCGTGATCGTGTCATTCGTATGCGGCTTTGGGAAGTTTTTTTACATTTTCCATTTTCCATGCACGGTGACGTCATGTTGAAAACACCGCATGGCCCATGGATCATGTGTTTGGTGACAATATCAAATAATTCTTGATCAATTAATGGGTCTGGAATTTCGGCTGAAATTATTTGATCGATTTCTTCAGGACGGATTCTATCTTTAAGCCAAACCAAAATGTGGGCATGAGGCAAACCTCGCTTTTGCCACTCTATCGTATACAGCCAACAACGTGTGATACCAAAAATTGTATATTTAACAATAAAATCAATTAAGGATTTCAATTTTTGTTTAAACACACGTGCAGTTAAATCATGACGATGAATGGCTTGTTGTCCTGGCAATAGTAAAGTTTGTATCTCTTCCCAATTCGGATTACATGTGAATGTAATAAATAAATCCGGTCGGCCGTAATGACGTACGTAAGTCATCGCATCTTGTATGTATTCCTGCATGTTCCGTGGACTGCCGATGTAGCTTGAAGGTAAAATGAAAGCATTACCGATGTCATTGGGATTTAAATTTCCATCGATGTTTCCAGCAACAGCATCTCGTAAGTGAATATATTATTCCGATCGTAGTTTTGACGTTTGCGTTTTGACGTTTGCCGCTCGCGTTGTTGAGGTTAGATTTTTTCGGTGGCATTTGACTGAAAATAATAATTTTCTTGTTCTTATGATATTCTCTTGAAGACGTTCGTTACACTGTTCTTGAGATTCTTGTGCATGACCTGCTGTCCTGATTCTTTGAGCTGGATTTCTTGATTCAATTTGTTCTGCCAACTGATGGGCTCTTTTAATACGTTTGCGTCGAATAACTGTCACTGTCAAATAATAACAGACATTAGCGCCATCAACCCAGTCGAAAGGTATCGACATCTGTCAGTTTTATGACTGCCAAATAATAACAGACAAATAATTAGCGATAAATTAAAATTGCGACTATAATTTGAGATTTAAACTATCCTATCTCTCAAGTGCACATCGAACTGCACATGGTGTTCAAATTTTATTATAATCGGTTAAGTGGTTCAGCCGTCCATTGAGGACAAACATTGTGACACGAGATTTATATATATTAAGATAAGATATATTTTAAATAGTTACTTTTTTTTAAGTATGGGTTAATAGCTTTTCGCTGAAAAACCAGGATCTTATTTACTATGGTGAGGTATCATGAACCCTTAGGCGTTTTTTTTTTCTAAATAAACGGATCAGAAGGTATTTATTATATTCGCCTTATTTAATTGAAATTTGGGCTTCTTAAAAGTTGGAAAATGTATAATCAACAGCAAATGAACCAGTGATTTGTAGCTTAAATAATACAACATGCGACCTTTTAAAAACATATTAATATTGTTCAAAAATATTAAATGTGTCCTTATCCCTTATAGATATAATATGTTGGTGCATTCCAAATGAATAGTAATGAAATTTACAATGTATAGTGATTTAAAAAGATTGAACCTACTCTAAAACTCGTATAAACACAACTGTATGTTTTTAGCCTATGTAATAAATAATAAATATAAATAATGTATAATGTAATAAATAACTTAAACTCATTTTTAACCCCTGAAGCGAAAAGGGGAGTGTTATACATTTAACTTGCCTTCGTATCGTAGCCTTCAAATGAATTAACCGGTTTTAATTATTATGTTTTTTGTTTAAAAGGTGACTTGATCGAGGGTGTTCTTAGCTATGATTCAAGATAATCTCTTCGGGTGTTTTTGTGTCGGAGATTTTTTTAAATATTTAATGTTTACATTAATTGGAATTGAAATAATATATATTTAAACTATATAATATAAACTCCTCAGACCGAGTGACCTCCATCTAAACCTGAGACATATTTTTTTTTGGACTAACTCTAGATCGGTCTTGAGACACTGCGTAAATGGATCTCATACTGATATCCAATATTCTATGTAGGATTGATAGTGATTTAGAGATGGCAACTTTCAGTTTTATTCCAATACTCAAAATTAAAAAAAATATTTAAAAATAAACCACTTGTCTTGTTGGTTGTTAACACTTTATTCGTTCGTTTATTTCAAGAAACCAGTTAATAAAATCTATTTTTGTGCATATGAAAAATACGTCAACGTCAATGTCAACATTATTCATTCTGCTATTGTAGTGATAAAAACAATCGACTCTTAAAAATAACTTGGCGGTATTGCTGGGTATGAGATTTTGAATGAGATGTGTTTTGAAAGAATTCAATGTCAAATGACAGGCTTTGAACCTGGGCGAACTATACAATGAAATACGTAGGATGAACGTTGGCCGCGGCTGCCGGGTTAGTCGGGTTGACGATCGACACTCGAGAATCGACTCGACTTACGCGCCGTCCCTTTTTTTACGACCGCGTCGGCAGCGAATGAAAGAGACGCCAGCATCGAGTCGATTATCGATCAGCAGCAAGACTACGGCCCCTGAATCATTTCGCGACAGTCGAGCGATGACCATCTCGCACTCTTCGCTTTCTCGCTCGCGAGCTCTGCAAGCGCGCTGCGGACAAAATCTGGAATCTGTCGGCCAGCCGAAAGCTTGACTACAAAGAATAAACTGCTCATGCTGTGCTACTCCAGTTTTAGGTGGATTCTGTTCACTTAAGAAAGTTATTATCATATTAAACCATTATATACCATAACTAATTTACCTACCAAAAACCTGAAAAAAAATATAATTAGAAATACAAACCAATTCCGTGTAGCGTTTAATACCTAGCAATTACATTGTTATATTTTATTAAGGCTTATAATGTTTAATATACACTAAAAATATTAAAATAAAAGTAGGTATTAGGTACTTTTAAACACACACAAAATAAAACATACGAGGTAGTGCATACTTGCGTGGAGGCTTTTACAAATACCAACCGTTTATTAAAAGCTGATTGGTTTGTAGAAATGGTATTTAATTATAACAAGATTCCGATAAATGTTAACACTCATAGGTTTTATATAATCTAAGGAAGAATTAAGTAAGTATTATCGAGTTACTCTAGGAATTAACCAGTTTCACCTCTACATTCACTTTTATTCGTAAAGCACAGATTTAAAATAACTTCCTAAATGTTATACCCTACTAGCTAAGATTTCTAAGCGTTTTCTAGCACTAATCTTAGCTTTTTATACATAGAGATAAATATTGAGTTACTTTACCTGCTCAAGAGGGCCATCAAAATGGCTATTGGGCTAATGAAAGAAGTGCAGAGATAAATCATTGTATTAGTGTTTGTAAAATTGTTCATTCCAACATAATATAACAAATAAAAAAATGTGCAAACATCGTAAAATCTAGAAAATCAGAAATTAAGTAAAATTACACTTAGATTAAATGACTTACTGATGTACAAATGTGAATATATTCCGGGATTTTTTTGTATATATATGGAAATATTATTTTGTTTTATTCAAATTTATTTGTTTCAGTGTATCGAACACTTTTTCTGAAATCGATTACTCTCTGTAAACGATTTGGAATTAATAATAGCACTATAATGCTGTCTACGGCAATGACAATGTATTACTCAAAACATCAAAAGCGGTATAAAAATGTTTAAATTAAATACCAAAATTATATTTCATCAGAAAAAAAACGGTTTGATTATCATTTTATCGAAGGTTATTTGCAAGGAATAAAAATAGTACAAGATAGCTATGATGTGAAATATTAGAAGGCTATACAAATAAGTATGCAATAGGCATTTTTTATAGTTTTTATGTTTATAAATTGATGATTGTCCCGAATACGATAAGTAAAGTGAGCTAAAATGCCTTTACGAAGCGCTGTCATTGACTTAAGAAGGAAATAAAAAAAAATTTAACTGGCTATAAAATGAATATTAATATTTTTAAATGCATGTCCGTAAACATGACCGAATGAATTGAATTTAAGTATGGAAGATATTGAATTCAAGTGAAATAAATTTTAAAAAAAAACACTTACTGCTTATGACTAGTATGGCTGGGATGCAGATCAGTGCTTTGAACCACCATCGCGTCGCGAACGAGGGACTGAACCAGCTTTTTATCACCTAAAAGGAAAAGGGCTGGTTAAAAAACACTATAAAAGACTACTACCCTGTAAAATCAGACTGAGGT
Source organism: Neomicropteryx cornuta (assembly GCA_020383195.1). Classification (NCBI taxonomy): domain Eukaryota; kingdom Metazoa; phylum Arthropoda; class Insecta; order Lepidoptera; family Micropterigidae; genus Neomicropteryx; species Neomicropteryx cornuta. The sequence goes on from JAHKQU010000014.1 coordinate 404,742, forward strand.
TTCGCTGCAACTAGAAGATGAAATTAATCATTTCGTCGGAGTAAGCCAACAATCCGTTATCCCTTAAATTTAGTCGCGATTAGTCAGAGAAGGCGTCAGGTTTTACAGTTCAGTTCAATGCCACCATAAGTGACGTTTATTTTTCTCAAAGAAAAAAATATATCTTGTCCTGCCAGAGCCTGAAGGGCTCAATCTGGCAGAAACTCAATTGGAATTATATCTTTCTTAAAGCGGCTAACTCCTTAAATCTACTATTGCAACTATTAAAACTATTGCAACAATATACAATCAGTTATAACAGAAAGCATTTGTTTACAGTACGCTGATGATAGTTGTCTGATTGCCGCCGATAAAACGCCAGCTGGTGCAGCTAGAAAGCTTCAACACGACTATAATAATACTCATGTACTCCGATGGTCACACGATAAAGGATTAATATTAATGTGGCTAAAACTAAGCTTTTACGCATCCTTTTACACACTAGTGAGCAATTGTGAGTTTTTATTTAATTACAGCTTCATAATGTAGAAATTAAAAAAACTAACTTTACTATATTTTAGACCCCTAATTTGCCTTTCAATTACTATTTTTCCTAAGGCCCTAAGGTCTTTTATATATAAGAGAGCAATTCAACTAAAAAATAACTATTAGCAGTTTATCATTTATTAAATTTCTCAGAAATAGAATTGAGTTTTAAAAATCTGCCTTTACTATGTTGAAAACGTAAGATAAAGGTATTTAATCATATTTTTTTTATGATTAAATATCCTGTGGCCAGCCATAAAAAAGGCTCTAAATCATTCGGAATCAATATCTATCGTTTACTTCCCTTAATAAATTTATTTAATAATTTAGAAAATATGAACGCTAAACATTTTGTATACAAAATAATGTCAGCGTTTAATATATTTTTTTAGTGAAGCTGCATCTTAAGTTCTACCCATAACATACCTATTTCTTCTATTATAGATCTTATTACCGTATGTAAACTACGTGATCATCATGGTTATCGAGAAAAAAAATGTAAATAAAAAACTAAAAATTTGGGATGATTTTGTTCTCATTTTTTAATATCATTTATCGTAATAGATTACTCAAAATCCCCCTTAAGTTTTGGGAATGGTCTTGGGACACCCTGTACATCAAAAATTAACTACTTAGGTTAATCTATATGTACTCTGAAAACCTCCACCAATATACTATATATGTACATATGTATATGTAAATAATATGACATTTTAAGAATAAGTAACTGCTTAGCCTTATTTTTGTTTTTGAAATTGAAATTGTAAGCAAGTTATAAATGCTGCAATGTAAGTAACTTTGAAATAAAATAAATAAATAAATCTCGGCCATCTCTGTTAGGCGCATCAACCTCTCTCTTTCACGCGTCTGATCTGATTTTGAAGAATAAAAAAATGACTAACAGTAATATCCATCCTTGTCTGCGTGCTTCTTCCCCATGTGCGAGTGGTGGTGGTTGCCGTGGTGGCTCTGGTGGGATTGGTGCGGATGCGGCTGGTGGGCGCGAGGCCTCACCGACATCCACTTCCATCCCGGCCGACCAGCTCGCGTCAGGAAGTGGATGAGACGCTGTTCTGCAGAGCGGAACTCGTGTTCCGCTGCAGGAGATGTGTATTCGCAATAGACCCTGTAAACGGTACTGCGTTCTTAATCTTATGACTATGGGATACATGAAAAGTTAATACTACGAGCCAACAATGATTTCAATACTGGGACATAAATGAAAATTTTTAATCAACGCAAGTAAAGGCGATCAGAAGAACAAAAAGTTAAAGAAATCCTTTTAAAATGTTAGTAAATCTTATTTGAACTAATTTGTATTAAATATATATATATAGTATTGCAAATATGTTTAATTAAACTTCGTTACGAATACGAAAAATTAAAAAAAATCTACTCACCAATCAGGGTGTATTCGCCAATTATCTCCTTTGAAATACTCGGTTACTGAAATTTAAGAAGAAATACACAATAAATTCAAATTCAAATTATTTATTTAACAAGAAATGAAATTACAGCCAATGGCCTTATATAACATGAAGTACATAATATATGTTAAATATATATTAATTAAAAAAGACAAATCAAATAACTATTAAAAAATACATGGCTCAATACCCACAGCGTATTATTCGTGAAATAACGTGGTTAGTTCGTAAGGTTAAGATTAGAAATAAGGCAGTTGATTTAGAAATATGAAATGCTATAAATTATGATTAATTCTTAAAAGTATTGTATTAAATTAGACTATTTGGTATATGACTACGGCTTGTCTGTAGTTAGGTGTTTGACATTTTTAAGCGGTAAATGGATATTTAAATTTTGTTTGGCTCATTAATTGGTATAATACCAATACTGTGCCTACAAATTAACAACGTGTACCGTAACAAAAAAAAACACAATGGAATAAACTTTGAACGAAAAAACATATTATTAAATTTTAAAATTTTAAATTATTCGTTATTAAAACGCAAAAAACTGAAAAAAACAAAAATGAACATAAATAAATCATGATAAATAATGGAAATCGGGTAAAACTGATTCCGCCAATAAAACTAAACCAAAGAAAGTCGAAAGCATAAGCGATGAATCAAGTCTTTTAGATGATCATTCTGATCAGACCTAATACGTTAAATGTAAGACGAGTAGTAGTGTGTGTAATTTAAGCTTTAGGCCACCACCACATAGGCCACACAGATTTAGGGTACATACCATTGATAGTACTATGTTTGATCTCCTGCTCGGCGTTCAGTTCGTACATGCCATACTTATCAGGCAGGACGATGCCGAGGCTGAAGGGGGTTCCGTCGATCGCTTTGTAGAAGTAACGCTGACGGCGTGTCGACACCCGTCGCATGCCGTCGTAGTGGATCTTAACGGCGATCTCCGTCTCCCCTTCCTTCTGATCGATCATATCGTGTCTTAACTGAAAACAATACAATCTACTATCATAAAAATGATCGACGCCCCTCGATCGATCGAAGTGTGTAATGCTTGGCACTCAAGGTTGCGACTTGCCTCAAACTTTTCACTCCACTCATATGCTGATTCGTTCCTCGAGTGAACACACGAGGCACCTTTAAGTCATTCGATACCTACTGTCACATCCATGTGGCGGTCGCTTCGACCGATTCCCACTACAGGTTTGTTAAGCTACGACCTGGACTCGGTCGAAGTGACCGTCACAACCTCACAAAGAATGGACCCTTTTACGCCCAGCCATGTGAGTGGGACGAGGGACAACCCGCGACGTAGCTCGGACACCTCATGTGGCGCCCATATATTAACTTCATGCTTTAAGTTTTGCTACTTCTTCCATCAGTATCTGAGGAAGAAGCTACGAGGTGTAGTAGTAGTAGAAGGAAGTAGCTCGATCAATCACGGCTCGTCCCTCGCGGTCGGTGAACTCCCGCGAATCGACGAGACCTGGTGCGCAAGCTAGAGAAGGGAACAGCGCACACACCCGCGGATTCTTTCGGAAGCGGAAGCTAGTCTATCTTCGGCGAGTGCTGGCCGAGGTGAGATGGAGCACCGTCGGGGGAACCACCCGCTGCATAGCGGCAGCCAAGTGAAAGTAAACGTTACACTAACCCTACCCTTCAATTTTCATTTTGGAAACAAAGAATACACAGGCCGTGTCGAAGGGTCACATTTAAGGTGTGACGTCATTATTAGCAGGATTGTGTCGTTAGTTTTGAGTTTCTATTGCCGTATTGTCCTCTAGTGACCTTAAAATTAAACAGCTAAAGAGACTTTTAAGATTTGTCTCTGCAAGCCAAACATTGACGTCTAAAGTGAATAGTGGCTAAAACACCTTTGTTTTAAGATTCGCTAGGTAAATCTATATATATATTATTACATCTTAAACCGAAAATAAAAACAACATTTGCTCAGAGGTATTTTACCTCTTTAGCACCGCGATTATACACTAAAATTAAATCCCCGACTTTACCTATCTGCATAGTGGCTTATCTAACCGTGACCTCAACTGTTTGGCTAAATTCTCAAATGTTATTTTGTGGTCAAGATATATCTACGTGGAGTTGTCAGGCAGCTATCGACTTCTAGAGTGGTGAGTAAAAAGGTTTGTGATAGGCACCCCATACGCGACCGCAAACCTTACAGACATTAGAACGTGCAGTTTGGGTCAAAAATATTATCTCAGTAGGAATGTACGAGAAGCGAAACTTGTTTATCGATAAACGCACGCAGGTAATTGGTGCGGCGTGGCACTGATTGGCTGTAGAGTGTACAGGTTCGGAGAATTGCTCAGGATGTACGGTTGACGATCATAATTACGGATCTTACCTTACTGAACGATGGACACGTTACATAATACACAGTACATAATTCGATATAAAATATTTTTTATAATTCCCTCGTTAATGTTCTTACTGTAGTGAATCAGGAAAAAAAAAATAAAACAAGAGTTGGTGGAATAAAGCGTTTCTCTTCTTCAGTACTTATGATAGACCAAGAATGCAAAGGTAAAACCATTCGAAGAGAATAGATAAACTTGGAAATGAAGAAGCCTATAAAAAGGTGTATGCTTAAGGTCTAAAACAAGATCACATGAACTCACGTCCATCAATAGCGAGTGATTCTCTCGCGGACCGTTTTCGCTCTCCAGGAGTTCCACTTCGCTCAGGTCCACGTTGCTATAGAGAGGTCGCAGCGTTTCCAAATACTGTTTCGACAAAAGTCAACATTTTAACATTGCTCTTACAAGTTAATCGTAGATCTCAAAGATCTCTTGATATCAGGTTCGGTGAAGCTTAAACAGTTACTGCATATTTTATAATACGAGAAAATTGAACTTTTTTTAAATATTAAGTTATTTTGAACCTTAAGAGAGAGTTTGAGGTCACATACCCGAGACCCAGGCGTTCCTATATGTTTTTTTTTAGAGTTTACCGGGAGACAGACGAGCATGTATTGTTACCTAATTTGTCTTTCGCTATAGTTTTTTCGTATGACTTACTAATATTTTAATTCTACAGATTTTTTAAAATGTCATTTCTTTTGTTGTTACATTTAAAAAAAATTTATAAAAACATCACCTTTAAAATATATTTTTAAACATCTAGAATAACCCTTTTTATTGCATATGTCAATTAAACGAAATATGTATTTTTGAAATGTTCACATTATTGGTCTCAACGAACGAAAATATAATTGTTTTATAAATTTGGCCCTGCGATACTGAACATTATACAAATACGCCTTGAATATCCGACCAACCATTTACAAAATACACATACACACACACCCTCACACACACACACAAACACACAGCCAGTCAAAACCGCAATGGCATCATAAAAAAATCTGTTTTTTATATTTTTGATTCGAAATTTAACAAATTGTTGTTTAAGAAATAGAATAGAAATGAGAATATTGTTTTTACCTCTTCATTAGAGTTCTTCGGTTGCAATAAAAAAAAAAGATGAAATTATTTTATTATGTTAATAAATAATAATCAATTGCAATATAAAATATTGGCTTACTATTGGTCGCAGATCAGGGTGATAGAGTACGTGTCCATTGTTATCAACAAGGAATGAATAGCCATTAACTCCCAACTGGAAAGATAAGAAAAGTATGTAGACCTAAGTAACGAATTACATGCTTTGCTTTTGAATATCGACTGTATTTTTATTTATTTCTACCGAAACTCAAAAATAGTTTACAAACCACTTGGTAAATAAAAGTATCGGTCATAATTTTATCTCAGAAGAATCTGCCAATATTCCCTGACAGATTTTCCTAAGACATCGCGATGTCCCATTTCGGGCGAGGATAGAGTTTCAAGTTGGCAATTAGGTGTTCACAATCCACTAGAATCGTAACAGGTAAATCAGATCATATCTGTGGCGTTTGTAAATTGAAAGATATTACTTTTTAGTCTTTTAAAAACTGTGGTTTAATCTCACAATATTGAAATATAGGTATTAAATCAGAAGATTGCGACAGTAATGTAGTACTTTTGCACTTTTGAATTTGTGGGGATATTCTAAACTTATTCTTTGCTAAATTAATTTGTATGGCCCACAAACAATGGCAATATTTTATTAGATACACTGGCGCATTTATTCCCTTAAAACGTGAACTATTTTACATGCCAATTTATTTATCTATGGTATGGTATAGTATGGTATGGACTGACTGTAAACGTACCTTGTACGGAGGCACCAGCTTCTTTATCTGGTTTATGGGAACGTCTGTTCCGACCACCCCGAGCAGATTTGCTAGCCTTTGCTGTAAAAAAAAAATATATTTTTAACTTTATACCTTATTAGGTATAAAGGTTAGGTATTAGGTTGTTGTATTCAACAATTTATGATTTCGCAATTAAATTAATATATTATTTTTTGTGGAAAAATAGTCGACGGTGCACGGTATTTTCGCAGATCTTGCAATATTTAAATTATTATTATTTATTATTTTAAAATCAAATAATACTCAACTATATGTGATATTAAAATAACATTAAATTGACGTCTATGTAAATAGATTTAATAAATACCTTGAGTTTAAAGCTAATTATATTGTGCACTCTGCTAATGTCTGAATTGCTGTATATTTTTTTAATGATTAATAATCATTTAGTTTAAAATAAAATAATTAAATGAGATAATTATTCATTCGTTTATTCATAAAACTATCATATTTGGTAGTCCTTTGCTTATCATTATTAAAAATATATATATTTAAATCTCATAACCGGTTTTAATTATTCTTTAATTTTCATTAACATATATTTATTGCTGAAAGATAGTAATAAAAGTGCGTAACATTCTTTATTTCATTATATTAAAAGAAAACCCTGTATATTTTATTATTTGCCTATCTAATGTTGTATGCTTACTGCTAAAATTGAATATTTTATACAATAGCATTATTGAGTACGTTTTACGTTAGTTTACTAAAAATGGAATCTATTAGTATGACTGTAGCATCCTGTGTACCCAGATCTGGGCGAAAACCGTATTGATTTTTTTGATAAAATACGGTTTTTAAGCTGGAAGGTAAGTAAACTCAATAACTTTGCTCAAAAGGATGGTCATTTATTTTTAGTTGAGAAACCGATTGCATCGTTGTAAGCCATTTGTAATCCATAGAGTTAGTTTCCATTTGTATTATTACAGTTAGGTATTGTTATTATTACTTATGTTGTTTTAGACTATAAACGAGTTAATCAGATCAGATTCCTTAAATATCTCAACACATGTCTCGTTTGCAATGCAAATGTTAAGTTCGTTGTAGTTAATTCTTTCAACCTGTCTTAGAATCACACGCTTTGGTTTATTAGGAAATGTATTTAAATATACTACATTAGTGTAATAATTGATAATGTCTGTTTTAGGAACAAATCACATGGGAGACTTAAAGCCCTCGCCATTGCATGATCTAGGCAAGAATTCGATTGAGGTCGTGTGACAGCGTTGACAGTAAAAATGAAACCAGATTCTGTCAGACTATTATCCCAAGACGTAATATATACACTTTTTTATTCTGTGATTATTATGAATTTAACTGACCTAAAAGTATATCTACGCAGGCTTTTGAAGGAATTCTGTAGATAATGCAATACAGTCTATAGTGACAGTCTATATATTCTATAGTGACTTTTAGACGATTTGCATTTTTAAATGAAATTTCTCTTAATCTACATTCAGTTAGTATAAGTGTGTCAATTATCTAAGATCAAATTTTCTGATATACTGTTTTGGTGAATAATTTTAAAGTTAAATTCATTTTGATTAAGAAATATTGAAAGCTGCTGACTAATTTTGAATATTGACTGATGTAACAGTCTGATCTAAGAAATCATCCACCTCTTTTATAATAAGTTAATGTGTTGATTAATATGTGGGATTAAAGGAGTACTGAATTTAATAAATATGAAATGATTGAATTACCGTGTGATTGCGTCTGTCGAAGATTGGCATCGTGACGGAGGTCATCAGTTGACCTCTGCCATCGTCAGCCATGCTGCTACTCTGAAAGCGAAATCCTCAGTGAGACCACGCTGGCTGACATCTTCAACATTACATATCATTATTATGTTGACGCGAAAGAATCACTTTCGGATGCGATTTTGTGCAATTTCTTAAATAAAGATATAATTTAACGTACGATGGTATTTATTCTCATGATACAAGCTATAAACATAAATAGAAAATAGTTATTAAAGTTCATACCAATAAATTCAAAAATACATGAACTAAATTTTTACAACAAATTTTCTGAAATTTGAATAATATGAATAATCGGGAAATTGGATTTTTTTTTTTTACTTTGTAATCTTTACTTTACATTGGTCTGTCTACTGACAAAAGTTTATACTAATCGATTATGTAACATTTATACACTTTTATTAATTTAATAAGGTTTATTACCAATTATAATAAGGTTTTAACAAAAAAGATCGATATTGATAGTACCTTTAACTTTTTTACGATATATTTTAATAAAAGTTACAAAAATGTTAATATCTCGAAAACCATGAGACATTGGATCTGGATATATATGGTCAAATAGATTACAAAATAACCTCTTCAATATCCCCTAAAAAACTTTCAATCGTACTACCAAAACCCCTTTAAAGTATAATTTTTTAAAGTTAAAAGTTTTTAAAGTGTAAATAACAATATTAAAAATAAGTTTTTTTTTTTGTTTCCTTTAAATAGAAAATATGAAACGTCGATGTACTACTCTCTATAATATACATACAACTTGAAAAGTAATCACACAAACCAGTCATCGAAATGAAAATATTCTGAACTTACTTTATGATTCAATTGCTGCAACAAATTCTAAATTGGTGCTGATAGTAACTTACCCTTCCGCCGAGGTAGACAGGACTCCAGTGGACGGGGTGGTCGGACTGGTACATGACCATGGGTCGCGCCATCACCGCGATGTAGTTCAACACCTTGTCGAAGATCTCGCCGTGCTCGTTCACACTGGCGTAGAAACCTGCGAGAGTTTCGGGAATTACCATCAGGTCGCCTTGGTAAAATCTCACAATTTATTCAAACACCGGCAATTGGACCCTAATCTAGGTCAATGTTTTGCTCATTAAAGGTGCCTTACTCTAGTCAGAGCTCTAAGAGCCGAAATTTCAGTTCTTGCTTAAAGTCGTTCTTAGTTAGGATCAACTTTTAAGCATGATCTAAATTGAATTGTGTATTCTAGTTACTTTTTAAGTTTGACTTTGTTTGACTTTGTTTGTAATATGTTTTCGCACTCGTGATTAGTTCGCTACTCGCCGCTATGGTTTGTGTATACAATATCTGTCGCATAACTCTTGACATATGACGCGTCATCTGACATTCTGAGGTTATGTTTTTCAGCTGTAGGATTACTAGGATTTTGCCATGCGTGTTTGCTTGAATCCAAGATGTTCAAAATGTGCAAATCCAGACAATTTTAATTAGTTAGAAAATATACAATCGAGTACGAGACGAAAACCACGGATGATAATAATACACTCGCACACGGGTCACGACCGTTAATGTACTGAAATCGCTCCTAGCAACGTATTTTAAAACTGACTTAAGTTGGACTTATGGCTTAAGTCGTGGTTGTTTTGATTCTCAGCTAAGGCGGACTTTTATGTTCGTCTTAACGTTAAGAGTGGGTTGAAATACGATGTTTATCGGTTAAGTCTAACTTAAAATGTAGGTTAGTCAAATTTCGGCCCTAAGAGCCGAAATTTAAGTCCTTCCTTAGAATTTTGTCACGCGCGTTTGCTGAATCCAAAATGCTACCATGATCAAGAAATGCAAATCCAGACAATTTTAATTAGTAGCGATTGTAGCGCCGTTAAATGTACTGAAATAGCTCCTAGCACCATATTTTAACACAAACTTAAGTTTGACATTCTTAGCTAATGCGCGCTAAAAGTGAGTTCAAATACTATGTTTATCAGTTGAGTCTAACTTAAAATTTAATTTAATTCTTATACTTTCGACATTACCATTATTCGAGCAAGCCATCCACTTCATATCCGACACATCGGCCGTCGACCCGCCCACCAGGTACGTGAAGACCCTGACAGGCCTGTGGGGCCAGTTGTACAACTTGAAGACGGACCTGGCGCCCCCGCTGCCCCCGCCGCCGCCGCTGATCACCATCACGGCCTGGTTGCACTGACAACCTTTGCCCGTACGGTTGTACTGGAAATATTAAACACGAAATGTTTGTAAGTTTAAATGACAGTTTAAATGGCAGTTTAAATGACAAAATTTATTGTATTTTTTAACATGGCCTACTTACTACCTAATATTCATCCAAAATCAGATGTCAGATTTCAATGTCACCACCGATTTTAGAATTTTTAAGTGTTAATCGAATCTACGCGAAAATAACTAGATCGCGCGGTCTAATATTTTATTAGGTGATCATACATTAAAATGATTTTAGGATTTTTTCTTTTGCCAAAGTTGTCGAAAAAACTTTAAAAGGATACTGCTGACTTAAAGTTCTATGTTAAATTATACTCATGTAATAATATAAATATTTGAAACACGAATAAGAAGGAAAGATACTAATTATGTGCGTAAGGCTGCTCACCCGCTGTAATATTTCGAATGCCGTGGTGAGGGCGGCCGTCATGTTGGCAACGCCGCCGGGCGACGGCTCCAAAGCCCACAGGGCCTGCTTCAGCTCACGGACATGGTCAGGCGACGCCTGGAAACAACATTCAATTAAACTGCTTACGCCAAACAATCAAAGGCGTAGACATTATACTAAGTATGCTAAAAGGACGACTAAAGCGGATGCGACTCAACAGACACGGTCGAAATGCGCTTTTCTCGAGAACACATCTCGACAAGTCATAATGCACCTAGACCAAGATGTGGAAGGTTAGGTTTAACAATATATTTAATTTAAATGAAAAGCAAGTTTAGCGTCAAAAAGTAATAACCTCTTTAACCTAGCCCTTGCGGCCTTTTAATTAAAATCAAGGTTTATAATACAATTTTACAGAGTAAAAAAAAATATGGCTAATTTGCAGAGTTTTGCATAGCTAAACTAAGGTATTAATAGCTAAAAATTATTTACATTTGATTTTTATTTTTATAGTTTTTATTACATTGTTCAGAAAATTATAATGAAAAAAAAAGGGATTTCACTACAATATTATTTTGATATAAATTGACCAAATAGTTTTGACTATATTTTGGACAAACAAGAATTGAGATGAAGTTAATCCTACCCTGACTATTCCTATAGGTTTTTTCAACTGTTACCCATTTTCGTGTAATGATTTTTTTAATTAGGTACTTTATAATACCTGAGTTAAAACGCCACTATAGCAATGGTGCATCTCCTTGGCCATGTCGCTGAAGCGGTACACGTTGACGAAGTCGTTGGAGCCGAGGGTGTCCAGGATGGTGGCAGCCGTGTGCCTCGCCAGCCGTCTCCAGGATCCCGTCATCTGCGAGGAGTCGTCCACGAGGATGACCAGGTCTTTGGGCGAAGTGGCCGCTTCCACGAACCAAGACGACGACCGGAAGTCGTAGAAGTCGCGGGCGTGGTGCGAGCGTCCGTCTTCCGGTGGCCACGACATTGCTGTGAGAAGATATTTTGTTATCAAATAAATATTATGCAATTTTTTTTTTTGAGGTACCTAGTAATTTTTGTTAAAATTCTATGGAGTCTCTACCGCCACTGAGTGTAAAGGTATTTGACTTTTAAAAACAAAAATAAAACGTTTCAATGTTTTCAAAAAAATATCTCTCATATTTGTCACGAGACCTACCGTTATCAAAAAAATAGCATTAAAGTTATTTACATAATTAAACAACTTTAAGTTAGGGTGTCAGTCAGGGGAGTAGGGTTAGGGGGTCAGTTTCTGATTTTATTTACATTTTTTAATTCCATTAAACAGGTAAGTACTCGTATGTCTTTTTGATAAATAGGTAGCTATTCTATGGGGACATAAAAAGGTAAAAGCTACCCGTTCATACTCCCCAATAAGTAAGAAGGACTAAGCAAAGCGTCTACTAACCAGGATACCTCCTCAGAAAACCAGTGGAGCTTCCATAGTACTGCCACGAGAGAGCTGGATCAGTTTCGAAGTTGTTGACGAAGAGAGGGTCCAAGTGCTCCGACCACCGGATCTGATTCTGTACTTCGGGATCTGGAATAAACCAATCGAACGGTTCTTTAATCGGGAAATACTTTCTTATTTGTAAATGTAGAAGAAAAATCATATTAGGTATCGTTTTATCTCCTAAATATCTAGGCTTCTATTTTATTTTGTCTAAAAGTTAAAAATTTGTGTTTTCTATACATTTTATCAATAGTTTAGACGCAAATAACTTATTGTCTGAATACAAGAATCGATGCAAATTCAACTAAGACTAAATTCAATTTGGACTTGGACAAGTAAGTTGATACTGTTTTTTATAATTAACCAACAGTGTTTATGCGTCCGATGAGACAAAACGATTTAAAAGCACGCGCAAGACAGAGAAGAGACTACTGGAAAGTGGCCTCTTAAAGCTATTTGTTTTTCCTTCATTTCAGTTAGATTTGAAATTACCAATTGAAAGACTTGAATCTATATAAAATATCGTCGCGCAGTTTAAATCCTTCATTTCCCCAACTCTAGAACACCACATTAAGCTCCCAAAAAACCCCAAAATACCGTCTTCGTCCACGTGCGGCGGCAGAAGGACGGCGCTCACGCTAGTGTTGACCGCCAGGCCGTCGTAATGGCGACTTGGCGACAGGTCCAGCTGCCGCGAGTCCGCCCCCAGCCTTCCATCTCCGCCGTACACATTGAGGCGACTGCCCACCAGGTAGTCTCCTCTCGACAGGCCGCCTTCCTTAGACAGGGCAGCTGCCTCTGCGGTGTCCATGATGCGCTGTGGACAAAGTCATATTTTATAGCTGCTTGTCTTGACCGAACGTGTAATATTTTAAGGTGAATAAAACGAGCTGGTTGGTGTACATTTTTTTTATATCAATAATTTTGCAGTATCTCACTTTTCTACTTACTATTACTTTTAGCAAAGGATTTGAGAAGTCTGAGACTTCCTGGGGTGGTTCCTGAGGTCATTCTCACTCATTTTTTTATGGCGTTTATCATTAAGATATTTACTCGTCAAAGTCAGTATTCTGGATGATGAACGCTGTAAAAAAAAAGTAACGAGAATAAAAGAAAGGCTTGCAGGCTTATGCTTGAGTATTGTATCTGTATTTTTGTATGTACAAGACAAACCCAAGATTTAGCTTGAAAATATCTTAATATATACGGGGACAAAGTAATAAATGAAAATCCAAACGAAATCGCCATTTTTTTGTCTTATTAAAATATCACATTTTAGGTAAAACGCTAGCCAAACCATAACAGGTACATTTATTTATATAGAACATTTCTCCGTAAATATTTTGCGCATCAGTATGAAATTAATAGTTTTTTCCGACGTCACCCTATAAATTACGTTATTTAAATTCAATATTGTATCATTTTAATATTTATTCTATAAATGTATCTTATGTTTATTATATATTGCAATACCATCATTCTCGAATTTCCCCAGTTTTTGTTACTGGCAACCCTTGCCATTATCACAGCTGTCGGTAAGTGTCAGTTGAAAAGGAAATACATGAGGTATGCAATCTCAATCTGCAATCCGTGATCGGGCGTGCAAAAACAAAGCCTTTTTCGCCGCGAACTAATCCTGCAATCCGTGACATCTCATCACATCGTTCACCGAGCTCGTGAAATCAACTCAAACCTTAAGGAAGCTGTGAGGAAATAGCTGAGGCAGGCGAACCACAGACGCCCATCATCGAGCAGCAAAGGTTGGTCTATTGTTTCTTGTTGATTGCTATTTACTTTCAGCTGTGAACCTTCTAATTCATCAAAACCTACAGTCGCGCCCCCTAATCTATGTACAACCGTCCATTTCTGGTCCATTCGAACAGGGGTATACTCGCCAAAAATAACCTTTAATAATATTATATTGTATGACAATTACTTCAGTACATTCGTTATATAACTTCCGGGTCTCATTTAAAATATATAATAACTTTACGTATTTTATTGTATTTCATAGAATATTTTTCGTGAATATAAATCTTCAGTTTAACCGTCGAAATCAAATTACCGTACCTACGGTATTTCAGCCATTCTTTGCGAACGAAGAACGGCGCCGCGCGTGCTTCACTCTAGCCAAGTTTTGCCTTATTAAATCGGTTGTCTGAGAAACTGCCACTAGCTTACAATCTGCCATACGACTTAGCGTGCTTCGCTCCAGTATCGTTTTGATATATAATATTAATATAGTTAATGTTATTATTATTTAATTTATATTATTAATATTAGTAAGTAAGTAAATTATTATTAATATATTATTATTATTATATTACACTTCTCAAATAAATAGATAATAATATTTTTTTTCTTCTTATCGTTCTAATCATGGCTTATATTTCTGAAGCTGAATTTGATTTGAAATCGTATATTGGAAAGGAATTGTGCCGGCTAAGTGGGGGAACATTTGAATGATCGGCGGCCATCAGGATTAAAACTGAGGATTTGAATTTTATATTCACTATTTTGAATGTTGAAATTTCAGGATTTTTTTATAATATAAAACACAAAATAGGTAAGGTTAAGTTGAGCCGGGGATCGTTGAACTGATTTTCCGAGACGCCCGGCGCAGTAAAATCCTGTGACGGTAGGCAGCCGTGTATTTATTGTATTAAGATTGAAATGGCTCGTACAAGTAAAGTCATCATAAGAAAACATTGTCAAAAACAACGCAGATAGTTAAAATAAAATAAGAAACATCCCTCTACACACTTTAATACCCTAATGAAATCGACACCGTCTTTCGGGATTTATTAGCGTTTCGGTGATACAATTAAATTGACAAGATTAAAACAGTAAGTCGTCTTAGAAGCCATATAAAAAGATTTGGATTAGATTTCTAACATTTTAACTTAGAAACGAGTTTCCTTTCCCTAAATTATAGATCATTATTCAATTATCAGTATTATTATTATTATCAGTTAATAAGGTGCTTATTCAAGGGTGTATGAGAGTAGTTTTTGCATGTGTAGTTTAATAATAGAGTTTTATATTACGCGTGGTTTTAATAATGTAATATAATATAATAATATCATTTAGTATTCACTAATAGTAATAAATGTTAAAGATAAACATCTTAATAAAAACGACAAGCGCCTGTTACATTTTACAGATGTTTCCAGCCTCCCTAATTAGACGAATCTTTACTAAGCCAAGCAGTTTGGGTTTGTTTGTTTAATGTACCACTTCCGTCATCGCATCGATGCTATAATAATATATAAAAGCTATATAAATATAATGTAAAATAAATACAGCATATCAATAAAAAAATACATTATGCATTTTATATTAATATCATTTTTTTATATTAAAAGACAGACTAAGTACTTTTATTTATTTTGCTATATATATATCCATTCAAACTAAGGTCTTATTATGAACGACATGATGAAAAATACCTCATTGTCCTATAAACTTGTAATACGAAGATCAATTAATACATGTAAAATAATACATGTAATACATGTATTCATGTAAAATAATATAAGTGTTTTTTTTTATTTACACCCAAATTTGAATCTAGCCAGATATATTTTTTTTCCCCCGCAAATGCTATAAAATATTCAAAACATTTTGATTTTGTTACTATACTAATAATAACGAAATGACACCTCATTAAGTGACATAACTTTATCAGCTATGCTTTACCCACTCAATATATTTTTAGTGACCGGAAAAGGACATACTTATAGGAGTTGTCAGGACAGATGATGATAGATCGATTCATTTTCATCTCAAACGATTTTGTTTGGTTGGGTTCATTTTCCCTCTCGCGGCGCTGCAAGATGCAGGACCAGTCGGGTGGTTATCGATTCGAGGTCTTGAGACGTTCCACTGCGGTTCTCCGTTCTCCCTCGAGCGCGAGCGGGTAAAAGAGATGAAACCTAACCCACCCACACCCCAAACTCCTTCTCACCCTCGTCCGACGGCGACAACCCATTACTATCGGAGTTTTCTTTTTAATTTTGGGCGCCGTTCGGAGTGACGACGTGATGGACTGTCGCCACTTCGACACTTGTTGCTCGTACAACTAAAGGTTGACACTTCCGCCTAGCGAAAAAAATTACTCACAGGACTCGATAAACCATTGGTTAAAGTGGTTTTTAGACAGATTGTCGTCATATAATTGGTAGGCGGCTAAGAAGTAAGATGGCGCTGTTTTATTGACACACATTCGACGTCAGACAGGCGGATGCAAATCGCGTAAAATTCAACCTTTACAAATTATGTTTTCAGTTTAGAAAATATAATATTGCCGAGGTATAGATGGCAATAGTGCGATTACATTTTAATCTTACAAAATATATTCCCATTTATCTTTAAAATTAGTAAACTGTGTGCTTTTTCTACTAAATCGTCATGTTCAGGACTTGCTCGCCATCTGCATTTTTAGTTTAGTTACATTTTAATCTGCGTTGTTCAGTGGTTGACAATATCTTCTTAGAGGTTGATCGATCTATAAATCACCATACGATTTCTAGTGTTATTTGTTGAGAAACTAAAACTTTATAAAACTATAAAAAAAATATAAACTTCAGGTGAAAATAGTAAAAGGATCATGTAATAATGTCTTTGTCGTGAGTGCTGAGCTGTCGCCGTACGCTGTTACGGTGTCAAGGCCAATATCGATAGGCGCGACAACGGAATTCGCGCGCTAACCAAATTGATGATTTTTTAGCGCATTTTTTATATCATTTCTTAGTCATAATAGGTTACCCAAAACCCCCTTAAGTCTTAGCGAATGGTCTAGGGACTACCTGGCAATGATCGAACATAGTATGCATTTACTAATAGCTAGATATCTGTGTTTTAACATGAATTACATATATATATTATAAAGAGGTAAAATGGTGTGTGTGCATATAACGATGTCTCTTTTGCGTATTGGTTAGATCGAATTGGGAAAAATGTATGACACGGTGGTTTCGTATTCATAATATGATTATAAATATAATACTGGAACTATAGCACATTAATCTTCAAACAGTCTAACTTCCTACTTTATAAAATTCATCGTTAAAAAAGACATTAAACAAATCGACACTTTTAGTTATGGTAAAAGTTCACAGCAAATATAATTAATTTAATTTACCGCCCCAAGGTATTAGAAATTCCACTAAACATTTAGCGGCTTTGTTCCATGTATGGAATATTACTTAACCACATACTAAGGTGTTCGAGCATGCAACTCTACCCTCAAGCGCCACGCAATGAGAGATGTTTATAGTGCTGGCATGATTTAGCGTCTGCTGCCGGTCCAGGAACAGCGTGCATTAGTACTTCCTCCCCCTCCAACTCACCCTTCAGCAGACAGCGAGTTTGTATTAACTGCTATAAGTGAATCGTATTCGTCATATAAAGCCTTTATTCCATAGTTACAGACGCATTCAAACTTTTCAACCTCACACCTAATCTAATTAATGACCACATGAGGGGGCACCTTAATACCATCATATTATTGTTTCGTCGTACAGTCAACTATATAAATGTATGCTATAAAATACAGGCGAAATGAGGCAGAAGAAAAATTCTTTATTCGATTAAAATATTTAAGAGGACTCAAATATTTAGGCTTCTATGAAATTAATAAGTTAATTTTTATATTGTCTAGAAGTTAAGAGCCTCAAAAAGTCGTAAATATTTTATCGTGTGAAGAAAATAAAACTACAGAAGCATATTTTATTTAATAAAAATGCAAATTCAAGTAAACTTTTGGAGTTAAGTTGATTCTGTTTTTTATAACTAACCAACAATGGGTACGGATGAGACAGAAACACTCTCCCGAGCGTCCAGGCCCCCCTGAGCGCGGGGGCTCCCCTGAGCGCGGGGGCTCCCCTGAGCGCGGGGGCCCCCCTGAGCGCGGGGGCCCCCTGAGCGCGGGGGCCCCCGGGCCTCTGACGGAGTTACGATGTCTTTTTAGGTGTTAGTTCATACACGAAACACGATTGATGAATTCTCGCCCCATTTTCCGCTATAATTTCCCTCGCACATTCTTCTCGCGACCCCGCCCCCCCCCCCCCCCCCCGCCCCCCTCGAACCCTCCCTTCTGTTTCGTCTTAAGCGACAATTTATCATGTCAATACCGTCAGTCTAACATAAGCACCCCTTCATCTCAATGATCTCATAAAAAGTTGTCTATCTGTGTTTTATGTTAACGCGAAATTTTATGCAAAATCATTTTTCAGATGGGTTTTAGCTTCTTTACATACATTCATGTATGAGAAGCTCCCACCCTCGTCCTTTGGCCGTCTGTCCGTCCGTCCGTCCGAGGGTTCCGTACGACTTTGAGGTAAAGTCCCCATTTCTAAACAACAAACTTTTGCGCGGTCAGTAAACAATTGTTGGTTTTTATTTAATAATTAAAATAAAAAAAAAAAAAAAACTATTCTTTATTTTAGACTCTTCGTTTGCCTTTTATTTACTATTTTTCCTAAGGCTGTAATCGACACCCCCAACGAATAACATCCTAAGTCACTTTTTGGCGGTTTTGAGGTAGGATGTTATTACGGGTCAGAAAAAAAATGGTTATTTTTCTGTATATTCACCTTATCTCTATCCTTATCTCTACGTGCAAAGATATCGTATGCATGTGAATATCGTAAGTAAGCTTTTCGAGTAATATTTAATGGAAAAAGATCCCAATTCTAATTAAGTACAGTATTTATTATCAGAGAAGACTATTTTTACGTGGAATAAAATCTTAACTGACTTTAAAATCTTTATCGTGGCAATATTTAATATCAGCAATGGAATAACATCTCAAAATGACAAGACATTTTCGGTGAAAAAAAACATTTAACTAGTTAATTTTGTTCGAATATGATCGTATGTAATTTTGGGATGTTTTTCGGTGAAACTTTGATAAAAATGTGCACAATTTTCTCGTTTCAAAACTGACTTACGGTGTTTTTCCGTGAAAATTTTAATTTGGTAGCAGCAACACCAGAACACTTAAGCAAAAATGAGAAAACTTTTAGATTCATTTTCTCATATTATTTCATTTTTTTTCATTCACTTTCATTTAATTCAATTCATAGTCTTGTTTCGTTATTTTGTAGTTTCAATTTTTCGGTTGCAATAACGATCTTATTATTATTACGAGATTATTACGAGTTAAGTATAATTAAACATATTATTATATCAATCTATTATTATTATTATTATTATTCAATTAAAACCATAAATACCTACTCAAATTTACTATGTTTTGATACATTTTATAAATTGAAAAAATATTGATCGTATGTCAACATAGGTGGATTTGGAAAATATCATTAATTTGATTTTTTTAAAATGTACCCTGAAAAAATATATTATTTTTAGTTAAGATTGTATTCCCTGAATTATGTTTAAGATTATATGAAAAAAAAATGGAATAAAATCCTAAATCGACATAAGATTTTATTCGTATTCATGACGTATATCCTCTAAAGTATATTAAATAAAGATTTTTTCTCAAATTATGTTGATTTTTTTTCAATTCACCGAGTCCAATATAGTAAATTTTAATTTTTAAATAATTAAAAAAAAAACAGATTTTTTAAAATTAGTTTTGGCTCTCCTGAAAAGTTGCTAAAATTACTAGGATGTTATTCGTTGGGGGTGCCGTAATATCTTTAATAAGAGAGTAATTCACTAAAAAAACAACTTTAACAGTTTATTATGTTGAAAATATAAGATCAAGATATCTAAACATATTTTTTTATGTTTAAATATCTAATGGTTACCAAATTCAACCATAGAAGAAAGAGTAATTGAATCTCAATTTATATTTAATCTTTGGTTTCGCTTCAATACATTAAAAAATTATGTATACAAGCTGATTAAATAATAGCTACAGGGTGTTTTGTTAATTTTCTATGGGCGCCAGAAAAATAAAATGCTTCGTCGCAAACACATCTCCATATGAGCAGACAGAGACGGCGAGATGCAACGCGGCGCGCTCAGGGAGAGGGAACGAGAGGGAACGAGAGGGGAGACCCGAGAAGGACAATGCGAGCCGCGCTTGTCGCCTGCGAAACTTTGTGAATTCGAAATCGCGGAAATATTGAAAAATTCCCGTCCGACTTCAGGCATCTGCCGCGGGAGGGGCGGGGGGGGCAGGGAGGGGTTGATCGTATCCGGAGGCGCGGGAAGGGGGGGAGGGCAGTGTGAGTGAAATATAGAAATAAAGCAGGCGTTCTAACAAATGGCCGGCTGGCAATTTCAGCAACACTGTGCCGTTTAACAAAAAGTTACTCTTTCGGATTAAAAAATACCTCCACAAAATGAGTAGTAAAAATACTTTTTTAAAAACAAGTTTTTATTAAGTGCTTGAATGCGTATGCAAAAAATAGTGTCTGTGTTGAGGAGTTCCTTCATCTGAAGCCATTCCTGGGTGTAGAGTCAGGTCATGCATACCATAAAAATGCATTATCATCGAAAGTGAACCAACATGTCAAATTTCAACTCCAGAGAATAAGAGGAAGTGGTTTAAATCAGCTCGCTAAATAAAAACTTATATAAATAATGATAAACTTAAATACTAAAATAATGAAAAAATGAAACCTTAAATAATGATAATGAAATGACATTGTTGAGGTTGAAACAAGTCGCACTTTTATTTAAAAATAAATTTCGAGTGCTGGGACTCACGGTGAAGATGCGAAAATATCAGTGTTCGTTTATGAATTTAACTAGGGGATAGTCAAAATAAATAAAATGAAATATAAGATAATTATATTTCTATATCCCTGCTCTTATTATCTCCCTACTTCAAATATATTTCAAATAGGTAACACCTCGACATAGGACATTTATCAGCTACCTGCATAAGAAATACATTTTTAGTAAAAATATATCTTATTTTTGCATAGATATTAAAGATATTAATGTATTTTTTAGCATGTTTGTGAATAAGTCTACATGTATTGATTTGTGTCCTTAAATTCGTTTGAGCTAAGGTCGCGGTCGCGTGTTGCCTTTTGAATATTCATTCATTTACTTCACGGCCATAAGTCACATTTTGACTATCACTCACGCGCCGTCTTCAGGCACTTCGGGTGAGAGGTCAAGCTTACTTCCGTTTAGTACTTATTAAGGAACAAAAGAAGCTGCCAAGATGTGCTGCGTCCTCTTATGCATGTATGTAAATTAGAGTGCTATGATGGACTAGCGCTTAGCGTTTTTTTTTTGTTAAACGGCAGATTTTTAAGATTGATATATTTAATTAGTATCTTAATTCATCGTTTAGTAGAATATATTTAAGGCGAAGCCAAAGGATAGATAATTTATTTCAATTCATTTAGACCCCTTTTTCTATGACTGACATTTGGTAAGGTATCTCCTTGACCTCATGTCTTCAAAATAGGAAAGACAGATTTTTTTTAATTCAATTCTATTTCTGGGAAATTTAATAAATAGTAAACTGCTAATAGTTCTTTTTTAGTTGAATCGCTCTCTTATAAAAGGCATTAGAGCCTTATGAAAAATAGTAATTAAAAAACAAATGAAAGATCTAAAACATAGAAAAGTTTATTTGTTTAATTTCTGTATTATGAAGAAATAAATTAATAAAAGCCAACAATTGCCTACTGACCGCGCAAAGAATAAAATCTGACTCCACACTCTTCGCCTTAACCACAAACAAATGTCGTTTGTCCTCAGGTAAACTTTACGTAACGCCGTGAGCATATTATAGTACAAGCAGTCTAAGTATAATATAACGAATATTAAAATTTGAATAAATTAAATTGATTGTCTGACCATTACGGCACTCATTTTGAAGTCCATGAGGTTTTTGACTTCGGCTGCCATTTCTCGAATCAGCAGAAGTCCGTCTTTGCGTGTCACCTCCAGGTCCCAATCTCGGTATTTCTGCAAAAGGAGACACACCCATATTAATAACATTATTTATTAAATCATTTGTTATTACATGTACTTGGGTACTTAAAGGTAGTTTTTGGTAAGTGGATTAATGAGATTAGTTTTAACTAAATTTTCTTAGCTGGAATGAAATTTTATGGAAAAATGCAAACACGTTACTTGTGTTTTATTAGGAAATCGTGGTAGTCTATTTTAAGGTGTTTGATCACAGTGATCGGGGGTTCGAATCCGTACTCAGTCAAACCAATTTTAACGATTAATTATCACCATCTTCCCGGACTCTAGCAATAGCACATTTAGGTTAGTTGAGTGAGGCGCAAAATGATTGTATATTACAATATAATCCCACGATAACCCCCACGTAATATACGATATCACATCAACATCGACATCTTGTATGTGGTTATATATATTATATACTATGTAACAAACAAAGTTTGATCCTTAGCAGGGACAAAGATAACGACGAGCAATTCTGATTCTAGAAAGCAATTCTGCAATTCTGTTCTTTACTAACAAAATCTTGCTTCCCTCCGTATATCAATATGCTAATGCTATGTACGGTAATTTAACATGTACAGCTTCATCACTCTTCATATCTTTGACGATTCTATATAATATGTTTAATCTAGTTGTCCCCTGTAACCCTATAACCCTGTGTGTAACCCAGGGTTACAGGGTTACAGGGGACAACTAAGGTATCACACCGCAGGGTCGGGTTCCTGGCGAGTCTGCCTTTCAGCATCATCGCCTGGGTTTTACCCGTAGAGAAAGACAGCTTATTCCTACTACCCCCTTCGAGAATAAGATCGAAACAAACCGCCGCCTATCCCTCCTCCTCATTTCGACTGTTGCCACCAATCAATCATCAGCGTACCCGGTGATAGTGCATCCGTCTGGGAAGGGTCTCAGGAGATCGTCGAACAATATGTACCAGAAATAACATTATACCAAAATTTAGTTAAGAGGGTTTAAATGTGCTGATTTGTTAAGAATTTTAAGGTTGTCCCTGCTAAGCGCCAAAATATTGACTGGCAAGGCAACGAAAGAGACATGATCTGGGACATACTTTGGCTGAAGTTGAGCTTAGCAGTTGATTTGGTTTTTGATTATTTTAAATGTTTCAGATGTCTGATATTTATAAAGAATATTCTTCCGTTGCGTCTAGGAAAACTCAATTCCTAGTTGTATCTAGGTCAGCTATCAGGATCGGATGTACCGGATCCTAGTCTAGGCCTTGCAATCGATCCCCCGGATTCTCGAGTCGCGACTGTCACAATTCGCGATTATTAAATTCCGCAGGCTTCTCATCTTCGCCAGAAAATTCGCTCAAATCGACATTCATTTTAAAGAATGGAAGACCATGGCGCCGCCAAATTAAATAACTTACGATTTCTTCATTCGAAATATTGCGTGTGAAAATGTCACGTTTAACACTGATTATAACAATTTAGTTAAAGTTTAATCTTTCATATTAGTTTTGAAATAAGAAGATATTCTAAGATCAATCTGCTGCCCGTCTGTCATAGACGTGTTTCTCGAATACTTTATGACGTAGGTATTTTAAGGGCTTCGAGACGCACACATTTTTCAATAGTCAAAGATTGTGAAACATGTTTTTGAGTTAGATACTTAGCTCGAAACATGCGAAATAACACCGTACCCCAACCCCCACCCCCTACTCCCATACCTGGATTCAAAGATACCAGGAACCTTCCTGTATCTTTATTTTAATAACACATTTTGGAAATTTCTACAAAATAGTTTACAAGAATAAGAAGAAGGAATACATTTTTTTTTAAGAAATTGACTCACAGTAACCATTTCCGACATCAAAACAATGATTAAATATAGGAGTTCACTTACCAAAACTTTTTAAAAATCATAATAATATTTATCAGAATGAATATTATATGCTAGTTTCCCTAAACATACTGTGTAGATCAGATTTGTCTCTTACATTATGACTTTTATATAAATACTAGAGCGCATATTTGTTAGCTACGCACAAAAAATAATTTGGGTTAGTTTAAAATATACTGTAACTCGATTGATCGACTCTTAGTTGATAAAATTCTGGCACAGAACTCTGATTGCGCGAGCCCGACTCGCTCTTGACCTGTTTGTAAAAGATTCCCCGATAAAAAATCCAGGTTTAGTTTTTTAGATTGAACCGCGATTGGCCGTTTTTTCGAACAAAACTTGTTTTACTAATAAAAAATATTTTCTAGAGTATTAATAGTGTGATTATAGTGACGTAAATCCTAAAAACACTCACAATATTTTAGTATAACTTTTCTAAAAACTGTTTTGGAGCTCTCCTAATATATTATACTCACAACTGTCTTGATAATTATGCCCTATTCGTTTAGTACAATAATAGTGTGCATGGATAAAATAATTTTCATATTTTTTCAGACTTTAAAACTGTTTAAAATCTATAATAATGTCAATTCATTTATGGCCCCAGTGACTACTTTATCATCAACTTCATTTGTAAACGATTTGCGGTTTAAACTTACAGAATATATTGACACCTATATATCTTTATAATTTATTTATTTATCGTTTATTCGGAAAAACAACAGAACAATATATAAAAAAAGAATAGTATATACAATTGTGTGTAAAATTGACTGATGACAGATTTACGCACACAACAACAACAACTAATAACAACACATAATTATACAACTTTGTGATTTTTTTCACAAAATTACGATGTTTGAGATTCGATGCGGTGTCTGTACTTAGCAGTGGGCGTTAACGTGATCATCATATAACTAAGCCTAGTCTAATACTTAAACGGCTACGAAGTAACTCCTTGCAACGGGATTTCCCTGTCACTGAAGCTGTGGTCTGGCCGGACAGGGTAAAGAAGAATGCTGACGCTGTTGGCACCACACGATATCCATCTTGTGGAATGTGCAAGCCAGCAATGGTCAATAAATGAACAATAAACTTCGTTGAACGCAACTTTGTTAAACGCGACTTCGTAACTTGATGTTTTTTATGCATTTGCAATGAAGGATGTATCCTAACTCTTGAAGATTTGAAGATTGGTAATTATTATTCAGTATATCAACATTACCAATGTTCGTACCGCCTGACCTAACTATATTTTTTTATAATATATTTTAGCATTGCCAATGTTTGAGACGTGCGTCTCGATGTGAGTAGGACGGCGCTAATAAGTCCCTTTCTAACACACATTTCGAATTTTTAATCACAACGCGATTCTTTGGCTATGGCTATTTCGTCCCCGCTATTAGCCAGCTACATTTGTTGCGCTAAATTAATATGGCTATTTTAACGGTATCGCCTTATAATTCGCACGTCTAATCTGTACTGTTTTAGTGGTCAATTAATTGCATCTTAGGAGTTGAACAATCTATAAACCATTTTTATATTATCATTGGCTCTATTCTACGCTAAAGCGTTTTTTTTTTTGTAATAGCATGCCTAGAGTTCTGTGTGTGTGTGTGTTAGTGTGTGTGATAGCAAGACAAAACAATTTGATACAATTTGAATGGACCGTGTTTCGCGGTTTTAGTCATGTTTGTATATACACCGAATGGACCTCTCTGAAATAGAGTGGCAACGCAGCTGTGATCTGTCGAACACAGTTGACAGCCTCCGTTGGATAAATTCGAAAGGATAATCTCCCCCACCCTCCCCCTCCCCTTCGACCCCGTTCCGCCCTCCACAACCGACCGCTACCGGCCGCTATCATTACAATCGCGATAAAGCTTCGTATTTAATTATCTGCTAGTTAAAATTTGGAATAAAATATTTATGGAGTATATTATTTATTTGTTTGCTATTTTAAAATATAAGCGGCAAAGTATGGTAAAAAATATAAAATTATTTTGTCGGCACACTAAACTTTATATTAGTTATCTGCAAACTTATTAAATGAGCAGCTACGGCTATTTTCAGATAACAAATTATTTGATTTTAACATCAAGCCAAGGGCTGGAATGAATCGCCCTACAAAATAGACATGATATTAAAGTGCCCAAGATTCGTAGATAAGACATTATTTTAGCGATTAATTCAAAGGACAATATTTTAGTGGAAGGGTGTTTCACTGCCATTTAATAAAGGGAAGTGGAAATCCGAGAAATACAACTGCCCGACATTTTAGGGCTTATAATACTGATTGGACTGATTAATTCGTACGGTTATTATTAATCTACACTGTTCACTTAATTTAAGTGCTTGATAAAGTTTAATAAAATGAAAACTACATCGTGTCGATTATATTAATATTTAGCGGTATCGTAAGGACATTGAATGCAAACCTTTTTTATTTTATTTGCCGCTCGTTCGATAATTTCGCGACTTTTTTATTTTATTGCTGAGCAAAATTCATATTTTGCTGACCGCTTAAATCATAGTCTTTGATTAACAATCCGAAAAACGCTTTTAACCTCCATTTGTGTGACTGTTACCTAGTCAAAGTATGAAACAGAATGGGCAAACATGACTAGATCTGACTTTCTAAACATTTTGATAAATTATAAATAGATGTTTGTATTTTATTTGCAAATAAGTAAAATTGAACATTGCCGATACTCTTTTACGCATAAATATAATATTTGAATGACGCTATGAACGGTTCGCGTGACTCCGTTTACGGAAAAAGAGGTCTACGCCAGAGGTTTACGCCAGAGGTCTTCTTGGGTCATTTCGGATCGCAAAAATATCGTTTCCTCATACAAATGTTTTAGTTTTATCTTTTTCTTCTATACAGACGAAAATAATATTGGACATCTTATCTAGGTTTATTTAGAATTAAAAAGTTACATTTCCACTTTAACTAAAAGTTACGCCATACATTTATAACTAAATATCTTATTGGCATAATACAATACAATTTATTATAATATATTATCATGTATTTGTTATATTCTTGTAATACAATGCAAGGATATAGACAATAAAACTACAGAAGCATAGTTGTTTTTAGAAAGATGCAAATTCGACATGTTTTTAAAAATACATTGATTGTTTTTCAAGTTAGGTTTTAGGTAAGGTAAAATGTTTTAACACCACGCACAAGACAGAAAAGACTGTTTCGGGAACAAGCCAAATAAATGTCAAGTCTTGCAATAACTACGTATAAATATTGCAATATATAACAGTATGTAAAGCGATGGCATAGTGAATTTATAATAAATGGATTTATAAGTTAGTATTGCGACGACCATTTCTGATTTTTATTTATTTATTTAAACATTTATTTCACGCATTTACTTCATAGTAAAATATGTAAATTATAAATTGTCTAAATATTAGCAGATATTTTTTTTTTTTTTTAAAGAATTGCTATGACCTAGGTCATATACAATTATTTTAGGCCCTACTCAACTAGGCCAAATATGCCTGTACTAGAGTCAGGAGAGATGGTGGTAATGAAGCGTTAAAAATGGTATGACCATGTGCGGAATCGAACCTGCGACCTTTGGGCCAATAGCCGAACGCCTTAACCACTAGACTACCACAATCTCAATAAAAATATAAATGGTAACTTTAGCTTTGAGACTTCTGAATTTAATTGAGGAGAAAGCAAAAGTCATATCCGTTCACGTTTCTTCGTAAAAGGCAAGAATCTACAAGTCTAATAATATTATTAATTTAATATTAATGATTAGTTTATTTGTAAGTTGGAGTGCTGTTGAGAAGTCTCGAGTACCTGTTCAAAGGTTTTGAAATTCTGCGAGTGAAATCGGAATCACGGGCGAAAGACATCTAGTGTTTGTCTTCAGAACTAGAAGAAACGGCGTTTTAACGGTTTTATTTATTTTATCTTGCGTCCATACTCAGTGAAAAACAGCTGGTTTTATGCCCAAGTGATCAGTCGTAACGAATATCTGTGAATTCACAGATTACCTGTTTATATATAAGGACAAGCGCATTCAAGTAGACGCCTTTATACGGATTTTTGTAAAGCGTTCGACCGCGTTGATCATAGCATATTATTAAAAAAGCTGTCACAACTTGGCATCCACGGCAACCTTTTCAGGTGATTTTGTTCTTATATTCGCAATCGACGCCAAGCTGTTGTAGTTGGTCGTCATAAGTCAGACTTCTTCGTAAGCCCTTCTGGAATACAACAAGGATCACATCTAGGACCACTTCTATTAAACATTTATATATATGATATTGGTAAATGCTTCATTAATTCGGAGCGTGTTCCATTCGCTGATGACCTAAAAATGTACCGCGCTATAAATAATTATTAACACTAAAGGAAAAATAAAAACACACATTAAAGTAGGTTTGGATAAGGGAAATTACTAAATTAGTATTAGTATATTTATTATTTGTAATATTTTACAAGGTACGCGTAATTTATGTTATCACGAAATGGTAATATAAACTATTGTAAGTGTATGTATATTACTATATATTAATACTATGGATATTTAATGTATTAGTCTCTCAGTGTATATAGGTAATCATTAAGGCGAATTTTATTATTTTTGGTTAGCTCTGTCAAATGTTTTAATATTTTATTAAATAGGCGCGCTATGATTATTTTTAATTGTCTTTCGTCGTATGAATTTTGTATTAACAAAGTTTAGTTTTGTTTTTGTCGAATTATATGTCTGGTTTGTCAGGTTAATTAATGTGGGTCATGGGGTCATGGCAATGTCACTTGAAGGTAGAGCAGGGTGACGTTAGGTGTCACGCCAGCGAATACCTGCCATACATTAGGCTAAGAGAGTCTTTACTTGGCGCATCACTTTCCGCCGCCCGCCTCAACTCTAAGTCAGAATTTGCTCCAAATACCTGAGTGTTTTGAGTGGAGTGCCCCGTGGCGCGGGGAGTGGGGAGGGTAGAGGTGGGGAGAGGGGGTAAGATGCTTTGACTTAACTTCGAAACTACTCATACCAAGTACTAAGATAATACACGAATTTAGTCTTTAGGTTTCTAACCCTAATTAATTTAACCCTAATATTTTATTACTGAATAAAAAATATCTAAAGATACCTTTGAATTAAAAAAATAAAAAGAAAAGAAGTCGTCGTATTGTGGTGACTACTAGCTATAAACTTGCATGTTCGTATATTATATACAGGGTGTGCCAAGACCATACCCGAAGACTATCGTCAACCTTCTTGGTCAACTCATACAAGTACGAAATATAGAAACATATATAGTAGGCATGAAATATCTTTGTTGCGGTCAGCGGTAATAATCTGCTATGGAATGGCGTTACAACTCTGACAACTACGAAATGAACTGGAAGCTACCCCCCGGATTAATCTCTACCCTCCCCTTCCCCTCCCTAGGGCGCCTCATTTACATTAAATATACACACCTACACATATTCACACTAAATAGATAAATCAAGTGATTACATAGGACGTATACAAAAAAGGCTAAGAAATTACTTTTAAAAATATTGTATACAGTTTTGATGAGTTAAAATTACTAATATTTTTACTAGTCCTTTTAGTTTTAATTATGTTTTTGTTTCTTGTGTAGGTACTTTATTACATCTCATCAACAATTTATTTTTGTAACGTGTCAAATTAAATTTGTTTTAGTTTCTTTTTAGAAAAATTATTAGTGTAATTTTATTATATTCATCATGTATCTTTGATTACACATTGTTGTATGTTATAAGTTATTATGTCATTCCTATGTAAATTTTTGTATGTCTCGGAAAATAAATTATCCTACCTTATCTATGACCAACTAACCCGTTATTAAAAGTTACACTCCTGTGACAGACAACAATATTTGCCTTTCAGATCGACATGTTTAATCCAAAGAGTAGTAACCTGCTAAAATTAACTCCATAAATAGGGCGTAGTGAGACTTTTAGACTTTTTTCGCACTTGCTTAGTGATTACAACGAGCTTTAGGCTTATTGCTTACATAGCATAACGTATTGAATATTTCTTTGTAATTATGTGATAAGTGTAACTTAATAAATAAATAAGGGTTCCTGTCATTACCGTTTGAGTTCACAACCTCAAAAATGATAGTGCATTGCCAGGTCGATGCAGAGTCACTCCTAAACTCATATATATATAAGTGTAGCCATCATTACTTCCGCTGGTAGGCATACCAATTCGTAGTAAAATCTCAAGTTACACAATAATCAATCAAAAGAGTAAAAATTACATATGCCTTGCTGCGAAAAATGGCGCAGTCTCGTCGTAGAGCGGAAGTGATCAGGCATGGCCGTCGATTTCCCGCCAAAACGCGACCGGAAGTGAGCTACATTAGCGTCGCTAATGGAACATCAAGGCTCCCTTCATATTCTATACTCTATGCTGACCCGCCATTTTTACTTTAAGCTAACGTCACGCAAACCACAGTTCTTACGCGCACATTTATATTTCGTTTTTACCATTATATGAAAATACAATACCCCTTGTTAACCAACTTTGCTTGCTAACTAAGTAATTTTGAATATATTAAATTGCAGTATTCTAGATTTTTTCCATGAAAATGCATCATGACTAATGTTACAAAAAATATATATAGCGTATAAATAACTAACTCGTATTAAATAACTTGTAATCTTTTGGTGACGAAATTTTCCCGAATTATGTATTTATTTTTATGATCATTTTGGCAAATTGTTAAAAATCTTAAGACATTTGAAAGTAGTGATTTAATTTGATTAACATTTAGATAAAGCGTAGGATATACAACCGTACAGAACCTAGATATTCCGAGAGGTTTCAAAATACCCAAAACATGTTATCTAAATCATTCGCACATTTTTTTTTTTATATCATTTTTTACCCTTTTGTGAGCAGATTGTTTTTTAAAAAAAAAAGCAAGCTTTAACGGTTTAGCCGTGATAACGTAACTTTCGCATATGTAATATTATTATGGATTTCATTTTTTTTTTTTTTTTAACCCGCAGTATGAATATGAGACAACACTGACTATAAATATCGTGGTAGTTTGACAATTAAGGCATTGGACTACTGGCCTAAATGTCGCGGATTCGAATCCGCACATGGTCGTACCATTTTTAACGCTTCATTACCGCCATCCCTCCTAGCTTAGTTGAGTAGGGATCAACATAATTATATATGACCTAGGTCATCTCATATACGCATGCACCAACGATTGTATGTAATAAAATAATTATATAATAAAGTTGTAAATGTATCTGATTAAAATATTATATTTAATGAATGTGGCCAAAAAAATATTGACAAAATTTAAATTTGGGTTCTGGCCACCTGCGTGAAACTAATCGACCTATAAAGGAAAAATAAAATGACGTCAAATTAACCATTTAATAAATAAATAAAATTAATAGATATTGTATAATATCTAAAAAAGTTGGACAAAACCAAAAATCGAGAAGAAGATAACCTAGATTAAAAAAAAATTAAAAAACCTCCGACACACAAAGGGTTAAACAGATTGTCTTGAACCATAGCTAAGAACACTCTCGATCGAGTCCCCACGGTTAAACACATTTACTTGAATCAAGTCACCCTTCAGTGTCTTCCAAGGTGAGTGTCTACCAACCCCTTCTTTGACCAATTCCCAAAATTTTACCTACGTAATTTATGAACCTTTTATTACACAATTTATTACAAATTAAATAAAATAACAATAACTCTAACATTAATTAACAGTAATTGCCAAACGTAATATTACCTACCTAAACACCTACCTACCATAATTATCTACTAAAAATTATACTTTCTGCAATTAAAACACCATCGAAAATTGTTAAATTGCAGCTCGCAGCGACTCAATTCGAAAATTAAATCTAACACTACTTAATCCGACAAAATAAATTTGTTATTCATCTGGATAATTTAGTGTACTGAATCTGCTGTTTAATTAATTAATAACCATAATTAATTAACCATATTATCATAGTTATTAATTAATTGGCCTTATAAGTTCAAACGATACTGTCCAGAGCGAATTTTAACGCGACGCATGAACGCGCTTTCGCAGTGGCGTTGCGAAAGGAAAGTGTAGACGCGTGTGCTAAATCAATACAACGACATACATAACAAATACAAATATAAAGATATATACTTAACCAATACAGACAACCAACCAATAAGATACATATTTCCAAAATCCCCGCAGACGCGAAACATAACCCCAGATGTACGGAAGTGTCTCCGGTAGTGATAGGGTATAATATCGATCGATCGATTCTATCGATAAACTGTTAATATCATTGATAGTATTCTCAAATTATCGATAGATTTCAATATTTTTTTAATCGTGTTTATGGCATGACTGGCATAGACATCATTATTTGGGGACAGCATGTGAAACTATCAGGGTTTTTAAATTCTTTAAACCGACAGGAGCGATGGGGGAGCCTGGAACTATGCAAAGTTTTTACTAAGCAAAATAAGGCGCCGGTAATATTACTCTGTAAGTTAACGCGATGATGTAGACATGATACTCAGAATTATAAAAAGAATACACCAAAATCTAGTTTAAAACCACAAAACAAATTTTTGAATAGTTGACATTTGATACATGGATAAAAAAAATATACCAATGCCAATGTTATGTATTTACTATGTTTTTACTGTGTATTTATGTATGTTATGTTATGTGTTTATGTATGTACTTTTGTTTGAAAAATAAATGTATTCAACGGAAACCAATAGTATTAAATCAAAATGAAGTATGTAATACAATTAGAATATAATCAGATTACATTTTTATAAATACGCTGGTAGCGTTAGTCACAAAAGATATTATATCTAGTGCGGCGGTAAAATAAGGAGTAAAAATTAACTTACAAATAATATGTGTTACTTTTTTATTTTAATTTAAAACTGGAATGCTTCCTCCTTTTTTAAAATAGAAAAATGTTTTGATGCGTTTAACAATAACAATAGAAAGTGATAACTATCGATGTTTCCAATAGTTAGTGTCTCTGATTAAGCGGCCGACCGCGAGATTTAGTTTGTTGCTGAAGCGGGAGGCTGTTGGCAGTAGGAAGATAAGTGAACTTATTCGAATCTGCATCTATAAAATAGATACATATGTACGAAGATGCCAAATCGGACAAATTCGATGTTTAAATATTATTTTTTAATGTTGTATATATTATGTTTATGTTATGACCAAATTTTAATTTCGATATTATATTAAAATTCAAAATAATAAACAAAACGGAAGTGTATTCGACTCCTCGAATAAACAATTCTTATCTTGCATACTCTAAAATGTAAGGAAGATAGGTTTTAAGAAAATAATTAGCTTTTATAGTAATATGTGAGGTAAAACGTTTTCACGATTAATGAAATCTTATTATCACCGTATAAATATTACTCGGTACCTATTATTAAGAATATTACCAAATTTTGAGTCAATTTTTTAAAAAAAATCATGTAGTTATAACCGAAAATCGAGTGCTTTGAATTCGTTCGAACGCATAAACACCCTGTACCGTTGTTGGTTAATGAAAAACGGAATTTATGTCTAAAGACTTCCTTGAATTTGAATCTTTATAAAATAAACTACGCTTCTGTAGTTTTATTTTCTCGATTCTTTTATTCAGCAATAAATTATTTACATCTAAACTTTTGATGAAATATATAGAAAAATACACACTTTTTGAGGGTCTTTAACTTGTAGACAAAATCAAAATTTAACTTATTTATTCCATAGAAGCCTAGATATTTAGGAGATAAAACGATACCTAATATTATTTTTCTCACAGTCACAACACTACAGCGTTTGTATGGAGAAATGACCGGGTTTAGTCCCCTTATTGTCATTAAATGTTAAATGACCAATTTGTAATATTTGCTTGATATTGACAGTCTATTGAAAAAGGAACATTTGAAATCACACAAAATTCACATCTCAAAACTCATTCTGTCAATGAGCTGTCAGTAGTATGAACGTTTATTTTATTTTATTTAATAATATTAGCTTTCTGCACTCCTCCATACAAAATTCAACTGTACCAAATATCGCACTCCGTGCGCGCGATATGCTTAAAAAAGGGACCCTATGTTTCCTTTTCGTGTATTAATATATAGATTATTTATTAGTCCTCATTCTTTCCCCTTAGATAAAAAGGTCGATGTAAATTAGTAAATTAAAGGCAAATAAAAGAGTGACTTCAGTAGAAGGTCTGAAATTGCAAATAAAATTTTAACTACCCCCGTAAAAGACGAATAGATGTTTTCTGCGTTGAAAATTTCTCGTAAAGTCACCTTTATTAAAAGCGCTCGGGATGGGCGCTGCGCTACCACGGCGACGCAATACGGCTGCACATTTACAAAGGCTTGTACTACTCAAAGCGTTGCCGCTTTGTGAAGAGCAGGGTTTTAATAAGCCCCGGATGCGATACTCACCTTCCGCGCCCTGTGCACTTGTGTGCTTCGACAACACTCTATTAAACTACAAATGCTAATTTTGGCTTATTCATTAATCTGATTGTCTGCTCAATCCATCTTAATTTGATTGCCACGTTACATAATTAATATTAATTAATAATGGTAACATTAGCAAGGTTTACATTGGGTTGAAACCAAACCCCAAACCTATTTTTAAATATTCCTAAGTTTTATTAATATATCA
Organism: Neomicropteryx cornuta; assembly: GCA_020383195.1. Lineage (NCBI taxonomy): Eukaryota > Metazoa > Arthropoda > Insecta > Lepidoptera > Micropterigidae > Neomicropteryx > Neomicropteryx cornuta. Next base: position 439,312 of record JAHKQU010000014.1, read on the forward strand.
TATCGACTTAATTATGTTTTATAAAGTTCTATGAAGTGAATTATGAACAATTGCAGAATTTTTGTTTTAATGTTAAGATATGGATAATCTTTTTTTCTAACGAAAGCAAATCTTTAAAAAATCCACTACTCAGTAAAGAGGCGGATCATTAAAGACTTATCTCCTTCGGAGGAACATGCCAGGAGTTCACTCAAAGGTGTTCCTGAAGGTGTTCAACATGCCCGAGTAGATCATTAGGCACTTTGCCCTCCTTACAGGCTCATTGTTAACTGGGTTGGAGGTCCTATAATTATGTATTATTCTTTTCCTACAATAAACAGGTTTAATTGGTAGATTAATGTGGTTCGACCTTTATCATTTGTAGAATTTCATAGCACGTCTATTTTTTTTTTTTGTTTATGGATAGTTTTAGTTCTGTAGAAATCCGTTGATTCCTTGTGCGGTTTCTTTGAAGCATCATAAGATGACAAGCATACGCTACAATATGTTTGTTTATGGTAATATTAAATTATTTATACATTTCTTTTTGTATAAAAAACTATCTTTTTATTTTTGGTTACAAAAATAAATTGGCCTAAAAATAATACATTATTATAAAACGTACTCATCACTACCATCAGAATTTTGTTAAATAGTATTTATTATGGATTCGTTGGGTTTTTGTGAGCTGACCGCTGACCAGTCAAATTAAAGTCCGCCGAGTTAATTCATGGCTTGCAACTTTTGCCATTTATGGTTGTCAGTTGACTGTACTTATCCACGCACACTACGTTACACATATATACACATTACATGACGTAGACATTACAATGTATATGTAAATCAATTCCTGATTCATAGGAGTATCTTCAGAACTACTTTTAAAGTTAAATTATAATTTCACATAACCTCAAATTTTCTACATGTAGGTACTCCAAAAAATGGTAAAAATGTTAAAGGATAAAGGATAATTATTATGACCAAGGTTATACAGGGTGAACTTAAAGTCAGTATAATCCTTTTAAGGGGTGATTCCGGGCCTGATTCCGAACAAATTTTGTTCAACATGTTTTCATATATCTAACAAAAAATTCCATATCAAAATATAAATACTCCATTGATTTGTTGTGTTCCTGACCTATCCAACTGATCGACATTACAATATTTGCGCGCGGTCTGTTATTTTGTTAGGTGGCCATGCTTAAAATTGTTTTTAAACTCTTTCTATTGTTATTTTAAACCAGTTTTTAGGCAGTTGTTGAACAAAAGCTGCTCAATTTCATGCCCAAAATCACCCCGTAAAATGATACTGCTGACTTTAAGTTCACTCTGTGCGCAAGTATTTTGGGTTCTAATTAACTAAGCTAAATTTGCTTGTGCTAGAGTCAGAGAAGAAGGTGGCGACTAAGCGATAAAAACCCAACCCATGAACTCCCTTATATCGACTTTATTAATTTAAAAAAAACTTAAATTTAAACCGCTCATTTATTTAGTAATTTTTTTTTTTAATCCATGCGCTATTTTTTTTATTAAAAGATCCCATATCGGAATGGACCCCTGACCCCCCCCCCCCCCCCCCCCTCTTCCAGGACAGATGGCTAGTTACGTCTATGTTTGCATCTGTGCTTTCATTTTGTTGTTTTAAATGGCATTTCTTAGACAAAAAACATATAACTTAACTAAGAATATTGGCATTTCTTAGTTACAAAATTGCACAATTTGAAATTCAAAGGGTTTAAAGTACAAAATAAGTACGTAAAAGATTTTTATTATGAAATGCCACTTTAAAAAAAAGAAGAACAGACGATCATGTGGTACTCAAAGCAGATAAATCTGTCGGTCGGAGGTTCGAACCCACACAAGCACGGGCGAATCTGGAAAAAATGTTAAGGGGGGGGGGGGGGGAATTTAAATGTCAGGGACACACATTTTCGATTTGTGGAAATTTTTTTTGGAATATACCCATAACGAAAAGCGATTAAAAAACTATGCAAAAATCTTTTTGTTTGGAATTAGTATGAACGAATGATATGGGACACTACGAAAAAGGAACGATCATTACAAAATATATGCTGGTGAGTCTTATTGAAAGTTCTCGTAGGGAGGGGCGGTTATTACACCCTTTATCCCCACCCTTTAACCCCCCCTTGGGACCGCGCCTGTAAACAGACGGTTAGAGATGGCAACATGAGCCTCTTTAGAGCGCCCCCAGGTGGACTAAATAATTAAACAACTAACATTCCGAACAGCTTTGTAAATTAAGTAATGCAAACGTTTACTCACGCTCTGAATTTGGTTCATTTTAGTGAAGTGCCTTCCAAACTCCCAGAGGTCAACTCCAAATTTCAAAGCCCAGTTCTTTACTCTGCAAAGGAAAAAATATAGTTATAGGTAGAAAGATAACATCTACCCAACTACTGAGTCACAGTCAGTAATTAGACCATATATTTCGAAAGTATGAACTGAGGAGGTACTGAATAAAAGGGTTCATGTCCAAATCGATCTTTTTTTACAGAAAACGAAAAAACTGAATAACATTTTGTCCATTCAAATTTATTATTTATTTCTCTTTCCACTGATTGTGATTTGGCGAGTGGATCTTTGAAATAAAAAATCAAATAATGCTAGAAAGATATTATATTTTAGAAATGAAGATTGCCCATTTCATGTGTGTATGTTTCAAATGATTTTATTAAGCGTTTAGTGACACCACCAGTAGATCGTTTCACGAAATGGACGTTGGATACCTGAAATTTTGCTTAGAAGAGGCGACAAACTTGTATGGATCACCTAATGTTGTAATATTCCCAAATTTGAAAAAACGACTATTAATATACACTTCTTTTGTCTATAATATTGGATGCCACCTTACTTGCTCCACAAGTCTACCAAAGACCTAATTAATAAGTAACTTTCTTGTCAACCAGTGAATGACTCTTCACATCCATCGGCAAAAAGTGTAAAAAATTTATGAAGGACAAAATATGGTAATATCTAAAACTGATAGAATTGCAGAACCTACTTCAGTAAAACTTCTTCCCGCTTGGTCTTCGAAAATTAAGAATCAATCCCAACAATACAGAAATTAAAAAAACTTATTTGACAGAAATAGAATGCCTTTTAAATTGGGTAAATTATTTTGCTGGAAGTCATAACAAAACTGGAGACTTTTTGGAGGCGGAATTTTGTTTAATGAGTAAAATTTATCAGCTCTCAGTTTATAAATACGTAATTCTGTCATAAACATTTGCTTTGCATTAGCATCTGTTGCACTTTTTCAGTTTGTTCTCTGTGCACAAAATGTGCAAATGTCTGGTGAGGGGAAATCTATGTTAAATTTATTTGAACCTCCTCCCCCTCTCCCTGAATTACCTCTCTGAATTATGTTCAACGAAATACTGAGATCGGAGGATTAATATATCCTTTTGGATTTAAATCTGTTGTAATGACTCACTCTCTCGAGCGTTTTTTAGCAATTTTGGTATCTCATCTCGAAATAGCGATTTAGTTAAGTATAAAAGTAGTTTTCATCCGAGTGAGGAAGATGATGGAAAAAAGTTTTTACACACTGGAATATGCTTACATTTATGTATAGGTCATAACCGCCCTTTTGTCTGTTTTTTTTTCGTGTACCCGTATTAATATCATCTACAGTTTCATCCATATTTATGTAATTGACGATTTATATCCAGGTTAGTCACTTTAAATACCCCAACTAAAACAACAACACGTTTAGTTTGACGTTTAATTATGTTTTTTCTACTGATGATGTCAATAAACCTCACAGAAACGTCATCGACTAGTAACTTACAAAAAAATATTGTGTATGTAATCTCATAAAAACATAATAATAAAACTATAGTATATTTAGTGAACATAGAATCAGATAGTATCACGGAATAAATTGATTGAATTTTAACGCGTTGAAATTAAACCGGGTATGTATTTAAGACGTATAACTTTTTCTATGGGATTGGTGTCTATTTGATACAGCTTTCGTTTCGAATATTCATGTGCTATCTGATAGCTAATATAATGAAAGTGTCGTTTTGTGGAACAAAACGACACTTTCAACATCAAAAATGAACTGTATATGCACATATTTTGCATGTTAATTTGCGTAGAAAGGGTGTAATCCATAGTTCCAAAAAGACAAGTTCTGTTAATACTACATATGTACCATTTTGTTTTCCCACCACGTCGTTAAAAACGCACATTTTTTTTTACTTTTTTTAATATGTAAAGTCTCTGACTCCAAGCATAATCAATATCAAAATAATATAATAACAAAAATCTCATATAAATAGCATCTCTGTACAATTAAAACCGTCTAAACGTTTTTTGAATTATCAACATCGAAAAGTTTAGTCTTATGTATATATTTTGCTAATTGCCTAATTTTATATGACGTATAACTTGACTTTTATAGAAAATTAGTTTAATAGCGGTAAATATGTATTTCTTTTATGACATTTTAATGATAACATGAGTTGTAATTGGCTATTTTGTGTTTATTTTACTATTAGTATGATATTGTTTTAAATAAATCGCACTTAACGTTTTTGTTTAACCCCTACTTTTAAAACGGATACAGTGCACCCACCGCAAGAATAATCCTCAAAATGGGGGATATCTTCGGTTTCAAATCCCAGCGAGTGATTTAATTAAAAAGTCCGACGACCTATAAAAGCTCTTAGTTATAAAGCGTCGCGACGCTATACCAAGACCACCCAGCTGCGTATATACAAAAGCACAACCAATGCGGATTCTAACTTTGCAGGTAGAATTTTTAAGAAATATAACGTCTTCGCATCGGTAATGTTTTTGACGTGAATGTGTCCATAAATTTGCTCTTAGGATCAAACGAAATCAGGGCAAAAAGTTTCGTGTTGCAGCCAAAAAACAATTATTGATATCGAAAATCAAAATTTAGGTACTACCTGATACTCAATGAAACATTTGCTTGTTGCGCTAAGGACACGCCCCCATTTTAGGTAGATTTCATTAGGAAAACTGCCTATTGCAATGGGTAACCACGTCATGGCTTTCAGATAAATTCGACATATCTTCGCGTTACACGTCCCTTAGAATCCAAAATCACCCTCAGTTTAAAAATGTATATATCTATCTACCTATCTATATCAGTTTCTTGTGGACACGATAACTGCCGTAATTTTAAACCAATCACTTTCAAATTGAAGGGCACGAAATCTCGGTCAACTTCGTTAATGGGTAAAATCAAACTAAGGGGGCGGGAATGGAAAAGACGGGGGTGAAAAACTTAAATTTTACTATATCTTTCTTAGTATATAATATATCGGATTCATTTAAATTTTTTATTAATCCTTAGATAAGGGCCTAAAACTTTATTTAAGTAAACGTTTCGTATAGGACCAACCATTGGTCAAGGGGTGGGAAAATTGGTTTTAAAAATTAAAAAAAAAAAACATCCCACTCTTAGTAGGCACACGGTAAAATCAGTTCAAATTTTTAACTGTAGCATGCAAATGAGCAACCCTTACGGCACAGTATAAAGAGGAATTTAGTATGCGCACTCTTGCTGCGCAATGAAGTTCAAGTTAGTACAATTGGAGTTCGCCTACTTTGATTCGGTGAAATCTACCTCCGCCTTCCGGCGTGCCGAAAGGGGTTTTTTTATCAGTGCCTTTTAAACATCGTCTCATCTAACACTTTGTCCTGAATCTATTTCTCAGTGGTTTTATGTCCTTAATTGAACGGGCTTTTGGACATGCACCGCCCAGTCTTACGACGGGCTGCGTTGTGCGTACTACGAGGGGGTTTGAGGGGGGGAGGGGGGGGGGGGGGGGGTCGCGGGGTTAGATCAATACCACTCACGCGAGGTACGTACACACGCATACTAGTGCACGGGTGGCCATGGCGTTACTCAATCGTCGTTTCTGTGTGTGCAAGTACGGTCAGCTGCATAAATACTTAGCAACAAATTCAATAAAAATATTAAAAGAATATATGTATGCATAAAATGTTTTTATTCTTGTGTTTTTTGCATTATTTTTAGAGATTTTTGGTTAATATAGAGTTTGTTATTGACTTTAGTTAACATCCATCGTATTTTTTAACTCTAATTTAGTAAAATAAATATATAAATAATATATACACAATTATATATTTATTTGTATGTAATCATATAATATACTTATTTATAGTGTATGTATTATTACATAATATATAATTTATATTATTTCTATTTAGTATAATCTGCGTTTCCTTTTTCTTTAAATATTAATAAGGTTTTTCTTACTTAAGTGTATAATTGTAAAGAAGTTATATATTCAATATTTAGTTATAGTACCGCAAAAAATAAATAAATAAATAAATAAAATAAAAGAATTTAAAAAAAATGTTTAGAAAAGGTTCTGTCGAGTTGATTATTTATTTTCAATTTTCCTGTCTCTATTAAAGAATCCTTGAACTTTTGCATAGACTTGTTCCTAATTATCTTTCAGTTATCAAATCATATTTTTATAATAATAAAATTTAAATGATTTGTTTTGTAGTTATTTAATATTTATGTAAAAGTAAATTATAGAATTACGTTAGGTTAAATTAACTGATTTTCCGCTAATATTTATATATTGTTTTTTTTAACAGCTTCCTTTAAATCAACTTGAAAACGGTCGTTTCAGGACCAAAAATGCTACTCAAAATCCCTTATGCTTCGTGCACTTTCTAGAGTCATTCGCGTGCATGCAATGTCTGAATAAACAAACTGCTATTGGCTATATCTCCGCTCTGTCACTTTCAGCTTATATCATTCATAACTACTATACCCGTCCTTTGGGCTATGAGATCTTTGAATTGAATTTATGCGCGTAGAATGATGCTCTTGAAAAACCACCATAGCCGTTTAGATCACGTCGGAGGCTGGTCGAATAATATAACAATTAGTCAACAAATTTTTAGTATTAATTAATGTCAATATTAAGGAATACAAACTCAACTCTGTGCGCAAACGTTAGAAAAAAATCTCATGTCGAAGTCATGTTATTTTAATCTGCTCAGACCTAAAAAATAGTCCACTGTCGCATCTATGGCCTTCCAAAACGCACATCTAATAGGCTAAAAGTGCCGCAGTTGATATTATATGATAGCTACAAGACGTCTTGTTTCTATATATACGATGCCATTACAACTAAGGTTCGAGGCGTGATACTAACTGAGAAGTGTTAGTAAGTTGTTTTAATAAGCCCGCGAAATCACATTAGTTAAATAAAAACCTACCTCAAAAGTATGCAATTTAAATCCGATACTTATTAGAGCGGCCTATATTTACAAGTAGTGAGAACGTATGTATTTAACGTGTTAAAAAAATGTTCATATTAAAAAATCCCTTTCGACACGCCGGAAGGCGGAGGTTTCACCGGATCAAATCACCTAGGTCCTAGGGGATAGGCGAACTCCAATGTACGAACTTCTATCAAACCCGCCGTACCCTTGCGCAGCGAGAGTGCGTATACTGAATCCCTCTTTATACTGTGCCGTAAGGGTTGCTCATATCAAAAAATGTTTCAAACAAAAATTGTAGGGAAATTATAAGGGTATAATTAACATTTTGAACTGTATTAATCATGTGCCTGTTAAGGGAGGTTTGAATTTTATTTTGAAAAACTATTTTTTCCAACCCCTAGGACCAATGGTGAGTGCTATCAAAAAACTTTCCCCCGATAAATTTTACGCCCTTAACTAAGGAATAATATAAATTTTCAATGAATTCGACATCTATACATATATACTAAGAAAGTTATAAGAAAATTTTACTTTTTTTAACCTCCCCTCCCCCCCATTCCCGCCCCCTGGTCTTGTTTGCCCATTAACAAACTCGATTTTGTGCCCTTAAATTTTATGTATCAATTTGAAGGTGATTATCATGTCCACAAGAAAGTTATAGATAGATAGATTTATACACTTTTAAATTGAGGGTAGCTTTAGACTCTGGCTCGAAGATATGTCGAAATTTTCCGGAAATCATGGCATCGCATCCATTGCAATTCCACCTTAAAGGCGCTTGGCTCCAGGAATGGGAAAAGACGAGGTTGGATGCTCAGTCAAGTCAGGTATCCAGGACTCTGCCGTCCGATGTTGGGGGAGCTGGTAGAGTCACCACCATGCGACTCCTCAGTACAGAATATTTTCGAAGAGTGTCAAATCAGATTCATAGACATCGACTATTTCATTATTTTCTTATTGTATTGTTATTTTATATTTTTATAGTCACATTATATAGAGTGAACTTAAAGTCAGCAGTATCCTTTTAAGGGGTGATTTTGGGCATAAATCTGAACAATTTTTGTTCAACAAATTTTTATACAGTTTAACATAACAAATATAAATACTCTATCGAACGTTTGGTGGGCGTTTTGTTGTGTTCCTGACCTATCCAATCGACCTACAGAACAATATTGACCACGCTTTTAAAATCTTCTTGTGATTCTTTATTTTGTCATTTTTGACCTTCTTTGAGTTTTTTGCTTTATTTACAAAGTTGTTCAACAAAAGTTGTTCAATCACCCCTTAAAAGGATATTTAAGTTCACCCTGTATTGAAATAGACTTTTCATTATTTCACTGTATGTTTTATATGGCTCTGTAATAGATTCATCTCTGATGTGATGTTTGCATTTGACTAATTTTGCTGTGTTGTAAGTTTAATTTAAGTGCCAATAATCATTATCTTACAATGTTTAGTAATAAAATTATTGGGCATTTAAAAGGCCATGTTTTGGTGGATTTAAGTTATTTTTCGAGCGGAAGTATTTTATTAACAGCAGCTATTTTAGGAAAAAAATACACATAAAAAGTAATTTTCATAAAGATTACGTAGCTTTTTCTAAATACTCTTCACGGTTTGTTCGTAAAAACGAAAATCCTAATGTCTGTGGCAATTATTGAATCTCTGATTTAGCGTTTACAATGTTTCTATCTTATCCCCGCGCGTTTGTTACGAGTCTCCGCCTGATGAAATAGCATGCTATTTGACACTCCCAGATCGAAGTTGAAGCAACCAACAGTCCATTTGAAACATGAGGCTAAGTTAAAAAGCGTAAAATACAATAAATTAATAAAAGAATGTTTATAAAATTCAAATAAATACTTGGTACAATAGTCGACAAGATTTAATATAAATAAATAAATCGATGTAGCGATCATATTTATTCTATGTAGGTAGGTGTAAGAAAACCCGTCTAAATAATTAAGGTCACAAAAAAAATGTTTGTGATGTCAGATTTCGAAGATTTCACCACCGATTTTAGAATTTTAAAGTTTTAATCGATTCTACTTGAAAAATACTAAGGCGTATTTTAAAGTTCGAAATGATAAAAAAGTTACATTTAAAAATATTTTCTTTACGGGAAATCCCATCTTACGAATTACAGAAAAAGAATTATTTATTTGGTATGACATACTTAAAGGTCAATGCGCATTTCAAATATTGCACAAATAACGTTATTGATAAATTATGAGGGTTCCGCACATTTATTTTAGGTACGTATTTGAAAGTTACTCCCAAAAGAAAAGGCCTAATTTCCGCCGGCGAATTTCCCCCTTCTAGAGGGATTTGGCCATTTGGCCACGACGCAAACAGTAATTGAAATCCGAGAGCACGCTGCCAGACACCGACTCAAGAGATGGGGTGGGTTGAGGGTGTGAGGGGGTGTGGGGGGGGGGGCAGAAAGGGGAGGGGCTGTTATCAATTGTTCGTAATTTCTACCGTCTGAAGCCTTCTCGGCGACTGACAGACGAAACTGCACCGGGGACAATGAACTTAGAAAACCTAACAACTATTACATGGGCATTATATATTATAAGTTGCGATTTAGTTAACGAGATAGACAGTTGGTAGTCCTGGCTGTTTTTTTTATATAAGCCTTCAATTCATCGAATCCAAAGCAAAAGCGTATCTATGTGTCATTTTTTAAAGGCAATAAATGGAATTGAGACATATCTCAACCCTCTCAGCCTCCTTATATCGGCCGTAATGACCATCCTTCCAAGATAAAACCTATCTTGAGAGAACGGAACATTGGGTTCAATTCGTTTCTTTCCAGAACAATTTGCCGGTGGAATGCTCTTCATAGGTCAGTATTTGATCCCTTTTCCTGGTTAGGCATTAGGCATAGGGATAGTTGTTAGGCATTCATTTTTTCCTCGCCTACTAAACTCAACAGTATCACCGGAGCTAGCTCGTATTGTAATCACGCATTTACGCTCTCTCTGTCTGATGTTTAGCTACGGCACTCTGGGTTGGTGGCTTAGAACCGACCAAGTCACAAAAGCATTCAAAGAATTGTTCGCTTGGTACTACTGATGCAATGAAAGATATATCTACAACAGCCCTGGAGACCGTTGTCCTAACCTGTTCATACAGCAGGAAGTAGAAAAATTGAACCTTCGACTATACTGGGTCAAAGGGTACAGTTTGTAGTAAAATCAGTGCATTGTGGGTAAATAATTCGGAATTCGTCTTCTAAATAAAGCTGGACCTAATCTCTCTTCGTGGCAATTCAGCGCTCGGGTTCATGCCATATGGTATTAACAGTTGGTCGACGCTTAGACTACTCGGGCCTTCGGCAATTATTTTTTATTTTTTCTTAATATAATCAATATTAAAGTTAACATTACTTACAATTTATCCCCATTTGATATTAAAACAACTAAACGACACACAGAAGCAATAAAAATAATGTGTGTTTCAAAAAATATTTTCTCAATATTTATTAATCTCCGCGAAGGATGGAATAACAGATAAATAAATGTATCTACCTAAAAACGAATTTAAATCGGTTTATCCAACTGATTCTGAATATTCATTAGATTTTCGGTATATTGAATGTTTATTTCACAAAAAAATATTTAAGTCATAATTTAGGTTTATTACGAGTTATCAAAATCGCGTGTTAATCGAGAGTAGGTTAAGTTAGTTTTTTTTTATGTTTCCTGTATATTTATGTTTTCCACTCTCTTTTGAATACTCTTTGAACTTATAAGAAAAACGTTATGTTGTAGTCTCTATAATGTATAGGGAATATTCGTTACGTAATTATTAATTACGCACAAAAGGAAAAAATAAAATAATCCAAAAATGTGTCAACTAACTCGTTGTGGGGTATTTCCTCATCCTGATCGGCGCTCACCAGCGGCAAGAGTAAGACCGCAAGCAGCGCCACTCTGAGGTGACTCCGAACCTCGGCCATGTCTCCGAAACCTCACCAGACCGTCGCCGCGGGGCACATGTGGCGTCTTCGCATCTCGCGTGACAACTCTATGGCTTCAGCGGCGCCAACTACCCTCGAAGTGTCGTCGCGCCCGGCTGACAGTTTACGCCGCGGTCTTTCGATCTTTTGCAAACGCCGTCACTTTTATGATGCCGCCGACAAAATTGCAGATGCTGAGCGCAGCGCATCTCCTTGCGATCTCATCGCATCTGCAGTATTCCGTATCCGAGCCCGGGTCACATTTTGTTTTCGTTTATTCTTTTAAACGCATCGCGAATTCCGCGACGTTCCTCTCGAAGGGTTACGTTCGATGTCAGACGACGCGGCGGTGCCGACTTGGGCGGATATCGATCGAGGGCGGCACGAGGGCGGGCGGAAATTGCCGAGCGGGTGCGACTCGCGCCATAGCAAGCGTTCTAATGGAAACAAGCTTTAGTTTTAACTAACATATTACTGATCAACTGATTATGTAGGTCATTTCAAAAAAATAAAAACGTAATATCCAGTTACTTTATTCTCTAATGATTTTTCAAAAGTTATCATAAATTGTGGGGGGGTAACCAAAAAGCTGGACTCTCACTGGACTTTATTTTTCGTCGTTTATTGCAAAGCATGTGTGCATCACTTCAACGTGAATACAACTACAACGCTCGCCAAAATGTGGGTTTATTGTCATTAGTAGAAACCTCCCGATGAAATATACCATAGAACCAGTGATTTTGGAAGTTATACTTCTTTGAGCCCGTTGTACTCATTGGGATGGGATGTTGGTCGAGAAACCGCGTCACGCGTTAGGAGTAAAATCCGTAGAGTGGCTTTTAATACGTTTCCAAAAAGACAAAGGTAATGTCGAATGATAAGAATCAAAGTACGACCATCGAACTACGGAACGACCATCGATGCTGTATTTAGTAGATATCTTGAGAAGCTTGAACCTAGATTATTTGTTAGTTACTTTAGTTATCATAAACCGATTGTGTCTTTCTTGGAATATAGTACGATTTCTATTGAACTAATGATTATAAAAGAAATTATTGATAATGATAATGTATAGGTGTATAGTATAATAATGAAGTAACTTATAATAATATATTGAATAACAGAGAAAAATGTCTTATATTTCATTTATATTTATATATCTGTGAGTGGGTGTGTGTGAATGGTCAAAGAAGCATGTATAACTTCCACCTTCTGGTACGACGCGGAACCAATTTTTTTTTTTTAATAATTAAAAATAAGTCACAACGCTGTCTAAAATATACTATACCAAATACAAAACCGCGGAAAACAATCATAGTTTAGTTCTGTATTAAATATTTTTTTTCTGTATTATGAATAATCAAAGCTTAGATTGGTATATTTCATTTTCTTTATTTTGTATTTTGGTAAAAAATTTACAAAAATTGACTATTTACAATTCTTTTTTTTTTTGGTTTAATCATTTTTAGGTGAACCCACTTTTCAATTTAATTATTCAATCAGTGGATTTATGAATTCAGCCACATTATTTTAATTATATATTTATTGTTTTCTTGTATGTTTCCCTAAAATATATTAAATTAATTAATTTCCTAGATAAAACAATAAATTTATAGTGTCTTATGAAGTAATTAATTTTTGAATTATTACTATAATACTGATTTGTAATTCATTGTGTGTCATACTCACTTTTGAGACCTTGAAAACCTTGCTGGTAATGGTTGAAGCCTGACTTATTTGTATGAGAAATGCTTACAGCTATACATAATGACAGTTACATAGAAATAGATAAATAACAACTTAAGCCGACTACAGGCATCTCCAATTTAACTAGGATCTAATTTATAGTGATAACATTGTATGAATGTTATAATCTGCGAATACAATAGGGTGTGGAATGTAAGAGTGTGTTAATGTGTATGTATAATATATTTATGCTGTGTGTGCGTGTGTGTGGTGACGAAAATACTATTATTAGTAATGTATGTTCAAAGAAAGTTTTTTTATGTTGAGTATAAAGTCGCCTTTATGCAAATGAAAAATGTCTATTTCGCTGAAATTGTGGTTATATGTTGTACCAATGGGTTAAGTGTAGAAATAATACGACATTTAAACTTTACTCCCCATATTTCTATGGATTTTTATTGATACTTTTTTCTCAAAAACCATATAACATGTAATTCCGTTTAGTTTCATCTTTAGCATTAATGCAATTTACAATTAAATAGTCTAAAGGCAGATCGCAAACAGAGGTATATATTTAATTACAATAATAATTATATCAAATGAGAATTGTACTCTTTTTTGATAAGATAAACATAATTGCAGAGAAAAATACTGAAATGTAAAAATGTAGGGGGCAACTATAGGAATGGGGCTCGGTAAGTGATGTAAAAGAAAATAAAATTAATAGCAATCAATATTATCAGCAATGAATATATGATCGCATGGTGACTTCATAGCCAAGATTTCAAGTCGCTTTCATAACTCATCACTAAACTGGCAAATTTACAATGAGGCAAGTCCACAGGTCAAGGTGACCCTACAAAATGACGGAATACAAAACAATAATAAATAAGTATAATTGACCAAAAACATATTAAAACTTATCTTTATTCATTTTTGATTAAATTTCTCAGAACATTACGAATGTGTTGGATTCAAAGTGTAATATATTTTAATTAAAATCATTATTGGCCCTTTAGTGGTTGATCTATTACGACAATTATAAAAAAACCGTTCGCAGATCCACCCCTTCCGCGCCGGTGTGTTCGCTATCCAACTTTTGAGCCATTCCAAATCATATATGCATCGTGATAGTTATGAAAATTGCAATATTTGATGACAGTTAAGCAATGCGTCTGCGTTTTGGAAAGGCCCAATATTGGAGTAGATAAAATTAACGTCAAAAAGCCGCAACGCAAATCAGATTATGGTTTGGGACAACATAAATGCATAAAATTTTTGATTCGTAGGGCCTTTTGTTTGCAAATGCTTTACGCTCGCCTCGATCAATCTCAGACTTTAAATTATTTTTTCTCGTAATCGGAAACATTTTTCCACCGTTGTTTTGCTGATTGTTTTATTTTTCTTGAAAATTTAGAGGTTTTGTTGCCAATAGTAGTCACATGTTGGCACCCATAACTATCTCCATGTATGTAAGACAAAAGTACTCAATGAAAATTAATTTATTATAAGATAAGTATAGTAAGAGTCAAGTCTTCCATGAAACAGTGGATGCAGAAAAACTTCAAAATTATGTGGTAGTTAATAGATAGGCTTAAAATGTACAAATTTTGTTTGCCGAGGTAAAAATAAAATATAAAACTGCAGCCATACTTGGTAAGATGTTTTCATAAATAAATATCAGTTAAACAAATCGTACTTAATACTTTAAAAGGATTTTTTTTAAGTTAAACAAATACTTTCCCTCAGCCAGTACTATTTTTATATAAGACGCCACAATCTACATTTATACGCATAAGCTGTAAGGCGCATTTCCTTAGATTATCCACCATTAAATTGCTTCTTGAACGGTAATATATTAAAGCAGAATTAAACTTGCAAGCGTTACTCTTAAGTATTCTTTTTAATTTTTGTGATTTTGAAATTTTTATAATAGTATTTTTGAATTTAAATGACATGAAAATTTTATATATTTCCAACAATATCTGACTATTTCTTGTTGAAGAATATAAAAAAATTGCCAACCAAAATTGTTAAGAACATCGAAACTACTAGTTACTGCTAGCTTTTTAACAGTCGAATGAACAGTTATCAAAAGAATAGGTGTAATCGATCATCAATAATAGTATAGCCAAAAATACTGCTAATATAAATATTATTGATCAAACGTTATATAACTCTTAGATCTGACAAGCACCATAAGACGAATGATTAGAGCAAGATAATTAATTGTACAATCGATTGCATTAAATGGTACAAACTGGTGAATGCGAACCCACAACTTGGGCGTCGTCGAAAACGATTGGTCTCACCGCCACTTCCGATAGGAACAAACGAAGAAATCACAATTGAGGTTATTGCGTTAAGTCCTAAGCCACAAACCGGCTCATTCAAAGTTTTCTCAGAAATTGATTCATACTAAATATATACACATTAAATATATCCAGTTTATGTCATAATTTGCACATTTACTTCGAAGCCTGTATATTATATTTAAAATAGTACATTTAAAAATTACTTTCAAACTAACACACTTACACATACATACACACATCGCTTATATAAATAATTAACTGTACATAAGTTTAGCTCCATAGGAACCAAAAATTATATATTCCAAAGACAAAAAACTTTCAGTTAAAATTTACAAAATATTTTTTCACATTTTAACAATCTAATTCAATTTCAATTTTTCCCTAAGTACCACTAAAATATTATTAAATTATTAAAAAATAAATCCGGGTTGTTTGATTAATTTTCCCTTGAATTTTCGGCATAACATTAAAATATCCAGAATAAATTATCTGTGTGCATTTCAAAAGGTAAAAAACTAGCCTAATATTTCTGTTTTGTTATATTCAATTTAAATGGATAAATTAAATGGATTGATATTAAATGATATAATACAAATAAATACAATAACCCCACATCATCTCAAGACATATATGTACATATTTTGACTCCTGGTAATTCAAAATCAAAGAAAGTATACCTTTGTAGAAAAAATAAAATAAATTGAATGCATTTTTTCATCTTTGGAAATTAAAGCAACATTTAATGCTATTTTAAATAAGATGGACGTTACTTATATCCATTATAAGTAACGTTTCTTCAGTCGTCTTGTAAAATATTTGTACATGACTAATAGTATTAATCAACTAAGCTAAAAGGTATAAATACAAGCCGCCCTAACATCTAAGTACGTTAATCTTAGTCCTACATTAAATAACATTAGGTGATAAGATTTAACTCATAAATATATATAGTCAAGGCGAAGCGTTCTTTGTCATGAACGAATACAAAATTTTAATATTCACATAAAAATGCATTTTAAGTAAAATTAATCAATATAAATAATACAAAATAGATGTCCATCGAAACTATGTAAATGTTTAATTAATACACAATTCACGAGCGTCTAGATGTGTCACTTTCGTGGCCTGAATCGCGACCGTCGCGCTGACGTGGGGACGCACCGTCACGGTCATCGCGATATGCTCTGTCTCTATCTCTTCTTCGACGCCTTCTGTCAGAGTCGGACGAATGCAGTTCGACCTTTATGTTTGCAGTGGCGGTTACTTTGGTAGTAACACGAGGACATCCATCAGCCGGGGATGGAGATGGCGTTGTTGTGGTTGTCGTCTCGACAACAAGTTCAGGTTGAACGACGATCGATTGGAGACTACCTCTAGTGGAACGAGACGCCTGGGAAGACCGCCAGCTTGGAGATTCTTCGGAGATGGTGGTCAGGGAAGGTGGTCTTCGTGGGGGCATCGGCACAGGTGTGGGCGGGGCATCCGTCGGTCCACCTCTTCCCTCGGACGACGCGTCGGACGTCGGGAGTGGAGGGGCTCTACGCGATCGCCTCGGTGCCGGGGGCCTGATTCTCTCAGCAGGTGGACCGACCAGCGCGAGCAGAACTGGCATTACCGCCAAACCGTCCAGTAAACTGCCCGCAGCGAAGGCCAGCACGAGTGTTGCCAGCTGCATGGCGAAGGCGAACGGGGACAGCTGTAGAGCAGCGGCAGCTAGAACTGAGGCCACAACCCCTCTCACCGTTGCCCCGCCTGCGATCAGAAGGGCACGACGGACCCGTGCTGCTCGTTTTAAATTTCCGCCTTCTTCCACAGGTGACACAAATTCCTAGACAAAAAAAAAACAATTTTGTTAATATATTTAAGTATGCACAATATTGACAATGTTTTTTACCATCATCTATAACTTGGAAATCTAATTAATATTCTAAGTTGAATGTTCTCATATATAATGTGTAGCTGATTAAAATGATATGAATATGATGATACTTTCACATATTTGAAGCTACCACTACATCTATTTGAGATAATTTGTATTCAACCGGAGTATGGATGCAATAAAGGGCAATGGTTTTCTTCCCATCCCACCTATCCTCTCATGATGAGCCTGAACTCTAGAGCTACAGTGCCACAATCCACGCACCGCATTTTCATTAAAGTTAAAAATTTATTAGCATTAAAACAGCATTATAATGATGAAGCAGAATTGGTGTAATTTCATTAAAGGCTGAAAGGAATGAAAGAAAAGAACTTACCATACAAATATTGGCTATGTAGTGCACGCCCATGCCGACAGACGCGACAATTAGGACGGCAGAAGCCGCAGAGAGCTTAACATCCATAAGAGCCATCAGTCCATAAAGCCTCAGCACTCCCAAAGCCAGGACCGTCAGCACCGTCAACGATGCCCAGAAGTTACACGTCGTTATAATCAAAACCTGATAAACAATAATTACCTTATGTTATATAATTATATAACAAGAATGGCTATGACAACCTATAACTACTATTAGCTGCTTCTGTACATTATTTAGTAGTACGGTAGAGCGTCGATAATTCAAACGTCAAAAATCCGGATTTAATTAAAGTTGAAGTTTTCACTGTTAGTCGCGTCCTTTGACTACACGCTTTTACACACGCAGTTCAAAAATCAATAAAAGTTTTTTTTAAGACCTCTGACAATGTATAAAGTTTTTTTTTTGTTATGAACTAAATGACCTTTTTTGATTCTTTTCGAAAATCCAAACATTTTGATAATCCGGACACAATTAATCTGAGTTATCGACGCTCTACTGTAGTAAATAATATACCAGAACCTGACGTCTTACAACTAAGTCCTACAGGCATCATTAATGACGTCTTAAATTTGAAATCGGTTTTTTTTTTCATATTTATTTTTATCTTATTTAAAATATTTTTATATTATTCTTTTTTTTACCTATGAAAAAAAGGCTAAACATACTTGGATTAACATTAAAGCACAGGCGGGCGAGAGGCGATCTTATTAAGAACTACAAGATATTGAGTCACTATTATTATCATCCTAATTTTGAAACCAAGATACACAGTCTACCAGTTTTGGACAACGGTCCTTAAAATTCTTAGGCCCCAAACTCCACAATAATCTTCCGGAGTTTATAAAGGAAATAGGTAACCTGAAGATATTTTCGAAAAAAATTAACATATGGCTGAAAGATAATGGAACACAAGGATCTGCTGATTTGTTAAACATTTTGTTTTAACATCTTTATTACTATATTTCTTAGGTAACTTAGGCAACTATATATATAGACATACTTGTCTGAACATAAACATTATATGCGACAACATTGTATATATATATATATATATATATATTTATGTATTATAATTTTATTTTTTTTCTTACTAATATACATTTTCATATTTCTGACGGTTTGACATTCTTAGTTGTAGCACAATATAACACTGCCTTCCTTAGTACAGACATAGTCTAGTAAAGAAGGCAGGGCACAAAATGTAGCAGTGCTAATCGCTCCCGGTGCATTTGTAATATTCATTTATAACTGTGATTTCTATTACTACATTTCTATTTTTTTTTTGTCAAATGTACAATAAATAAATAAATAAATAAATAAAATAAATAAATAATACAAATTCGCACTTGCGAGGACATCATTTAAAACTCTCAAGTACAACCTTTACAGAATCTAATCCGAGGAAGAATTTCATGTCAAATGGAGTGGTGAATGCATGGAAAAAGTTATCAAGCTCAGTGATAAGAACCAAAAATAAAAATGAATTTAATAACAATCTACACAATTTTATCAGAGACGATTGCAGTGCAGATTTAGGCTTATCAGCCTAGCCTGTCTAAAACTAAATAATAATATCTATATTATCCGACCAGCCTCCGATGCAATCTAAACGGCCATGGTTGTGTTTTAAGACTATCAATTCTACTCACAAAGATGCAATGGATTGACAGACCGACGGCCAAAGGACGGGGATAGTAGCTTCTATACATGAATGTATAGAAGCTACAGAAGTGCCTAATTACTGTCAGCCTTATGTATAATCGCGTTAGTATATATAAGGCCTAAAGAAATCAAAAAGCGGCTGGAACAACTAAGCATTTTGATAAAGTCTATTATGGTATAGTAATCACGTAAGATTCTTTATATCTTAATACTCGTAATATTCACCTCACGGTTTTCAGGAGTTTATTTACATAAATTATATGCATACATATTGAGAACGATATTCATAATGATTAATTATGTGTGACTTTTTATATTATATAATGTTGCAAGACCATTCCCGATACAAAAATCCAGTTAATTGGCCCTGCGATTTTTTTTATTTCTTATCTTGTGGCGAGGCCGCCGTAGCATAGAAAATCAGGATATCGATCGTGTTTTGCGATGCTTACGAGAATTCACAGCAGCGCCCAGCAGCAGCAGCAGAAATTTAGTAATTAATTATTTTCGCTTTTTTTTATATAATTTCTTAATCGTAATAGACAACATCCCTTCAGGTTTTCGGGAATGGTCTTAGTACACTGTATAATCATTATGATTGTTGAAATATTATCCATTAAAAAATATAGCAAACAAAACAATTAATCTTAGTAGGAAAGTCTTGTTATTTGCAAGAAAGATAATTTTAATAAATGGTAAATTTAGACAAAAAAAACTCACCACAAACACCCCAGCGAACGCACATCCAATGGCCATCAAAAGAGTCTGCCTTAGGCTCATGTACTGCTCCCAGAAAAGAAATGGGATTCCTGATGGAAAGTTAGTCAAACCCTTTGCCTCGAACCTGTCGCATATATTTCGTACAGTTCCAATGAGAGCCTTGATTTCGCCGGTGCTACTTAAACCGGAGAGATAGAAAGGCATCTGGGCATAGATGAGGGGCAAGGATTTCGGTATTTTCAGTTCAAAGTCCTTCGGAGAGTGATACCAGAGTTTTGGTTCAGGTCTTAGGTTCCCTTGGGAGGCTCCGAAAGCAAAAACGTCCGCAGTTGCCCATGCAGATAAATAGTTATAGAACGCTTTGGGGTTTATGATGCCTTCCGAATCGACGAGCTTAAGCTGAGTGACGAGTGATTTATCTATTGGATTATCGACGTGGCCCGTTTGTACCAGCAGCTTGTATGCGAGGATTCCATCGTCGGTAGCATTCGGAAACCAAGTCTCTTGAGTAATGCAGCCGCTGGCGTAGTCCTTATCGAACGCTTTCTGCAAGGACACCAACCAATCCCGAAAGAGGCTGAGCCAGAAATCTGGCAGACCTCCGTCGTCATTCTTTACGATGTGAGGAGATTTAACGAATGCATCGTGATACTCGTAGAGTAGTTTCTGATTGGTCGGATATTCAAAGTCGCCCTGGGTTACGCCGTACATGTTGTAGAAACCAAAATGTTTTCCTTGTATATCGAGGAAGTTGTGTTCGGTAGAGTTTATAGGAACTATGTCCATGAGGTCGAGGCCCTCGACCACTTTCATTGCTCCCCACAGGCTGACCACCAAAATGGTCATCAAACTCAAAATCACAATCACCTGCGTACAAAAACAAATTCCACATATAATACCAATATTTTAGCATACATAACTCTAAAAATAACCTTATTAATGTATCGAACCCGCTTCGTAGGAAGACATTCAAGAATTCAAGAAGATTATTCAAGAATAATTACTTCATTTCAGGTTGGAGTAGACGCTGCACCTACTGGCCAAATCCTCCACCGCCTATGAAAATACCTGAGGCTGACCATTAATCAAAAACAAAATCTTGCAAGATGCTTCGCAGAAAGCGTATTTTGTCAAAAGGAAGGAATTGAGAAAAGGGAGTGGAAACTGTTGAATCTCCTCGATTCAGTATAATGGTCCTTAATACTTTTGTAATATTTTGAGCAAAGTTGACTAAATCTTTAGACAAATATGTAATTGGATATGGTACATTTTTTCTCAAATATTTTAATTAACTAATAAACAGTATAACATACTGAAGGATTTATTGTAATTAGTAAAATTAGTTTTTAACAATCTTACCTTAACAGGAGTCTTCATAATGCATGGTGCATAGTAGGTTTTAATGAGGTAGTTGATGGTGAGGGTTTGACACATCGGCTTCTGACATGAGAACTCGTCATGCTCAAGCAGTTCGTTTTCAACTTCGTTTTGTTTTTCCTAAAAAAAAACGACATTATTAATGCTATCTAAATTCTATAGGATAGAAGATTGATGAACGTGTGGATGACACTGGCGAAAGTGATTGGATGGTGTTGAAGTGCAGACCGGCCCTAACAATAAACACTTGAAGATGGAAAATTCGATACGATACGTCCAGTGGTTTAGGTGTAAAAAAAATGTTTATTTTTATATATATATTCATATTGAAATTAACAAAGTTTAATAACAAAATATTTTAAGCCTCTCTAGAATCTTTTTTATATTAAATTAATGTTTTAACTAGACTTGTTTGGGGGAAAAGCAAAACCTGCAACATTTCAGTTTTTTTGTTTTTGTGCACTTTTATTAAAAAATATTTTGCATGTAATATTATTACTCTTTATTACTGAATCTTACGGCATATGAAATTTGCTAAATCATGGTTCTATTTCGTAAAAACATGACAAATGTCATTAATGACGAATATGCCTGATAATTTAATTAGTATATCCATTTTAGTGGCCCTACTATTCGAATAATTTAGAACCAGTGACAGACATCAAAATAATCAATCTCCGCTTTTGAAGAAGCTTCACAAACATTGACTAACCTTCTCAACATCTTTGAGGTTGGTTCGTGTTCGATGATAGTCACCATTCACACCATCGGTAGTCTGCGGAGAAATCATACAGCAGAAGATGTCAGCTCTACCGGTGGACCGGCGTCTCTCGTCCAGGGATATTATAGCCGGAAAAACCAGAAGAACCACGGCCAAATTGAACATCAGCAAGATGGCGGACTGTCGAAAACAATTATAAAAAATGCAAATTTCTAAACGAGCTTAAAAAGTAATTCCTCTAAATAAATGACTCACTTTGATTAATCCATCTCATGGTTAGCTTGTAACCAAAATATTTTGGTTCATTAGAAAATATAAAGTAGGTTGAAACAAATTAAAATATTGTTTAAGCATTAAATGGTGTTATTTATGACAATTAAAAAGAAATGGATATAAATTAAAGAAATGTACATAGAAAAAGTATAAATTATACCAAGGCCCGAATTTCACTACAGTTGCTAAGTGACAGAACGGAAATAATATTACTTTAAACTATCAAAGATGTATACTAGAGGTGTGGCTTTCAACCGTTTGGTCACTATTTGGGCACTTCGAGCAGTATCGACGGTTGAAAGCCGTAACAATGAGCCTTATGCATAGTTTATATAAAATTATAACTAAGACTATAAGACTTAATAACTAGTTTATATAAGACTGACAAATGCGCCTGCCTTGTCTGCTTTAAGCTCCCAACTCTCTAAACCTTCTTATATTGGTCGTAATGACCATCCTTCCTAACCTATAAAACCTATATTGAGAAAACAGAACATTGCGTTCCATTATTTCCAGAACAATTCACCATGGAATGCTCTTCATAGGTCAGTATTTGATCCTTTTCCTGGTTCCAAGGCTATTTTTAAGGGTAGGCTGCGAATTAGGCATGCCTTTTTTTTCCTTACCTACTAAGGTCAACAGTATCACCGAAGCTAGCTACTAAATATTGTAATTAAGTAATAATAATAATAATAATAATATCCTATGGTTAGTATCAGTCCTGAATTTGTCTGGTTAGTACGCTGCTAAACTTGAACGTGGCCACTAACCATAGGATATTGCATAGGCTGTCACTAGCAGTAAACTAATGCGACTATGTAGAAGGCCTACAGATTTACAATTATTTGTACTGAAAAAATTGCCATAACCAAATGAAATATTTTGTTTAAGATTTAAAGAAACATTTGAGATAAATTTTAAGCAGTTGAAATAAATAAAAAAATTTGAAATTGAATAAATATGAAATAAATAACTAAATAATTGAAAAGGCTTAAAATACCTGTAGGCAGAAAACTCTGAGCGCGGGCACTGGAATGAGGGCAGCGGCGAAGAACGCCACGATATTACTGAGAGCGGATCTCAAAACGATGGGTCCAGCCTTGCAGAGGAGCGAGCCGCCGCTCGAGCGGAACGTACTTCTCTCCCACCGGACGCCCAACAATGAGAACATGTCGTTCACGCCGAAGCCCAGGGAAACGAACGGTACCATTTGTGTGCTTGATGCGTTGAAAGGGATACCTGCCAAAATAGATTATATAAATTCGGCTATTTCACATTTGATTACCTATCTGTCGTCTGGTAACATATGTTTTAAATTCCATGAAAAAAAAAATGCTTTTTCGATATTATCAGGCATATAAGCTGATGATTTTAGATCTTTTGATGATTTGCCTAAAACTTTTAAGATATTTTCAATTGAATTGACTGACTGATTTTATGTTAATAGTTTCAGGCGTTTACTGCCGACTTTGGCAAAAAAAAAATCATCAGAATCTAGTTGAAACTATGAAACAAGTTTTATTAAGGGTTGTTCAGCTTAAACTGATCATAAAGTATATTAGATTATATTTTCCATGTTTGCAAAATCATTTTATAGAACCTAATTATGTCTCATCTTTTTCTACTTCTCTTGAAAGTTTTTAAGCCAAGAATTGCAAGACTGTCTCCTTATTAGAAGTCCTTAAAGAGAGTGGTAATTTTGAAACTTACCACTGAACCTTTTTTAAGACGTTAATTTGTTGTTTTGTAGGCTTTTTTAGGATTTCTATAACCTTAAAAGAAGGACTACATAACTAGTAAGATACGGGTTGTTTTGCTGTTTAGCAACTTAAACAATGTTCAATTTTCATTGTTATATAATTGGATAAGATGATGATGCAATAGCTCGGGATTATTTTTATTGCTTTTAACGTATTTATTTTCTCTTTTAATTTTATATTAAGTTCAGCATTTAAAAATGGTTATTGCAGTCTATGTGGAAACCTATAGATACATTGAAAAATGCACTAACCTAAGAGTGCACAGAATCCGAGTCCAGCAAAGACGGACATGATGAGTAGAACCACTCCCGATATGCCGACTCCAACCTGCGACATCACCGGGTCATAAAGGCGCATTGAACACATCACGACGTACAGCAGCTGAAAAATCACTTTTATTATTCTTCAAAATCCAACTATAACATCAAGCATGCAGTTCAATTTAGCCGCTAAAAAAAACTGGCCAAAATATGGCATGTGTTTGAGGATGTTAAAATTTAATGTCCTAAATGTTAATTAGTTGGGAAAGTTTTAAACCTGCAATTTCAAAAACAATATTTTAATATTTAAAAAAAATGATTTATTGAGGATATTTTTGAGCGATCTAAAACTAGGGAGCAAATTGAGAAAACATAAAGGTAAATAAAAGCTTTACATAGAAATAATGAAATTAACATCATCACAATGGCAGTTGAATTATTAGTTGTAATTGTTAAAAAATATGTGTATTATCAAAATTATTATTATATTGAACAATTTGAATAAACTCTGATCAAGCAATCATTTTTATTTCAGTTATCAAGTTTTTACACCTGAACCGAACCGACCTTAAATGAATCTGGACCTCCAATGAAAAAGGATATGCGGTTAAATCGGAATCCGTCTAAAAGAAATATGCTCTATTTATGGTGAATAATGATATACCTCAAAAAAACAAAAAATTTAAGCTTTTTCATCTCGTTAAATTTGTGGTTAGCATTTTTTATTAATATTGATTCTAAATCACAAGCATAATTGCTTGTATACGTCAATAATTCTTTAGGACATTCTATTGATAAAGATATAAATTTAGTTATTTTGTTCTTTTTAAATGAGCATTCCTTTGATAAAGTTTAATAAAACACACTGGAGCTCCGGATCTATTATTATTTTATTTTACAGGTTTCCTTCTATGTGAAACTTGGAAGGAACTCCCCCCTCCATCCCTTACAATCAGATTTGTCTACTGCAGTGTTTTTCAACCCTTTTGAATTCGCGACCCCTTTACGAGTAAAAAATTCAACGACCCCCCCAGGACCTTATTTTTACTATGCTACTTGTATGTTAGTGATTTTAATGATGATTCTTATATTTATTTAATTTTCATCTTAATAAGACAAACTCGATCACTCACATTCGGTGGTCTCACAAAAAATGCAAAAATAATGAAAAGCGTTTTTCGCGAAATTATTAATCAAGAAATCAATCGCAAGTTAGTAGCGCGAGTCTCTCGCTAAAATGATTATATTTTTACTATAGTGTTGGAGCCTTAAGGACTTATCTTTGCTATTTACTTCTACCTTGTTTGAGTTCGCGGCCCCCCCAAGCAAGGCTTTGCGACTCACAGGTTGAAAAGCACTGGTCTACCATTCTTGCATAATTACGGCTATCAAAAAACATTGATAAACTGTTGACGAGAACCTAGCCACGAACAGGTGTTGTTAACACTTTTGTGAGGATGCCACTGTGATTCCCTTCACATCGATATTTGCTGGTTTCCATTCTGGAGCTGCATTATGGCTTCTCCAAGCCATGGCTTAATATTTGTGAGTAATGAGCACCGTACATATAAAAACTAACCATGAGAATAAATCCTATGATAATATGTTCTTCATTCAAGGTAGAGTATTCTGTGAGGATGTCGTTTAAAGAGGCCGTGGAAAATGCGTAGAATTTGTGTGCTTGAGCCAAGGGGTCTTTCTCGTTCAGTTTTTTGACTTCCTGTGAAAACATTAAAAGTATTTTAAAATCTTATAAACTGGAACAATTTTGAAAATATGTATTCGGTAGCGAACGAACACCTAGAACTAATGTGGTGTGGTTTTGGTTGTCGGCTATTGAAATAATTGGTTTATGCTAATATAATATAAGGTATGGTAAATGTCTATATGAAAACTTGATTAATTTTCTAAATTAATATAAATAAATTTTGGTACAATGAGATAGGATTCTGGAACCAAACTATAACTTTAGCTGCAATAGTAAGTATTGGGATTTTTAAGGGTTCTCGGCGGCCGGCCTCTTTTCGATCCTAATTATTCCAAATTTTGATCTGAAGTTTTTTTAAATGAAGTTTATCATCATTGATATTCGCTTCATATTCCTATATGCCCTTTAATATTTCCTGCATGATTTATTTTTTATTTTTATATTTTATTGATGTAATGATGTTAATGTTTTATAAAAAAATAATTACTCAAAAAATCATTTTTGTCTGTTTTTCCCATTTCTCAATCCCCTAGCACAGCTCTATCATGTCCTTACCTTTATATTTAATTTAA
Source organism: Neomicropteryx cornuta (assembly GCA_020383195.1). Taxonomy (NCBI): domain Eukaryota; kingdom Metazoa; phylum Arthropoda; class Insecta; order Lepidoptera; family Micropterigidae; genus Neomicropteryx; species Neomicropteryx cornuta. The sequence goes on from JAHKQU010000014.1 coordinate 465,872, forward strand.
ATTGCATTAATCTTGCTTAATTTAATTTAACTAAAAATATATATATATAATTGTAACAATTGTATTCTAAAGATGATTAATTGGTAGATATTGACTTTGAGGCGGTAATTTTGCCATATAGGTAATTATTACTAAATGTTTTAATTTTGTATTGAACTGTTGTAAATAAATAAATAAAATTAAATCGATTCCTAGAAGTATTTCCCGAGATTAAGATAAGGACTATTATCTGAAAAACACAACAGCTATGTATCTTGTCTTTCTATGAGCATTTTTATATTAGATACTAGTAACAAAACATACTAGTAGAAGAGTTTACACAAATTATGTATAGGTAGTAATCATCAGAATAATAAAAATATTTATAATCATGGATTTTACTTACTGAAGTGAGAAAAACATTATAAAAGGGTGTGAGCAGATAAGAACTATTAAATGAGTTATTTTTTTTATTAATTATAATATTAAAAAAAATAATTTGGAAAAGCAATAGGCACATTATTAATAAAAAATATTTATATGAATGCTCCTAGACACACCTAAGAAGAATATTAGCAATACCTTAGCGAATAGCCTCTGCCAATCCTGCAGTATCCCGGCAGCCATTTCTTGGGACCAGCCGACGTGATGCGTCTTGTAGTCGTCCTGCCAAAACTCGAAGAGTTCTCTTTCGGCCATGAGCTGAACTACACTCATAAGGGCGCGAGCACCCCTAACAACACCGCTTTTGTTGTGGCGAGCGCCGCCTATAATCAAGGCCTGGAAGAAATAACATTTTATTATGTATCGTAAAATAGACTGCAGGTCAAAGTAAATAAATATAAATTGTGGAAAGTAAATTGGAATCTTTCTCTATCTCTTTCCTTTACACAAACAGTACCCTTACACAAATACACCATTTGAGTATTCATAATATTTATTATTTAATATTTTTAAATTAGTTACTTAAAATGCCTCCATAAAATATGTATGTATGCCCCAACTGTATGTACTGTACAGTCAGCTGACATAGCCGAGATGTTTATAAACATATTATTTTAAAACTGATTGCATCACTTAGAACAGCTATTTTATTTATTATTTAATTTTAAAGAAATCTACAAATTAAGATTTGCATGCGGCAAAAAGGCATATGCATTGTGCTTATAAAAGTAATAAATAAATAAATGTTGTACCAATCAAGTGTGAATATGCTTACCTTTGTATGGTGTTTGCTCAGCATGTATTCCTACTTTTAGAAAAGAGTCATTTTGTCAGAACTCCTTGTTATTTTGTTCAAAATTTTGTATGCAAAAAAAATATTACTTTAGTCACTTTATCAGAATATAATAATAGCGTAAATTGAGTGACGAATACAAAAAAATTAAAAAAAAGAACACATTTTTTTAATAATTATTTAAAAAGAGCAAGACAAATAAAAAACAAATTTTAAACAAATGGTATATTTCCAAGAAGTCTCAAATTTTTTAAATTTTCAAACAGTTCGGTAAAATTCACAATCTGTCAGTTAAACACCTACTTAATGTTATGAATGATAAAACTACCCAGAAAGCATTTTTTGAAAATGTGGATCATGAAAAAAATGCAATTTATCATAACTAAAAAATGTTTTTGATATCTACTGACAAATTGTGCGTTTTAAGTGTTGCGAATGGGTAGCAATAATTATCATGAGAGTTTTGATATTTGATTTTAACTTTAAAAAAACATCTTAAAAGTACCTCAGGCCAGTGCATGTGTTTGGCTGCGAACCCGTAGCATCCACCTGTGAGGCTCGCCCCAACATCGATGTTTTTGGTGCCGCGGCTGGGACAGCTCAGGTCTTCGGGGTCCAGGCAGGGCTTGTCCATGTAGCCCGAGGTCACGCCCGACCGTTTCAGCAGCGACTCCAACGTATCGAAGGGAAAGTTGAACTTGTTCGCTTTGATATCCCGAAGTAATTTAGTCGGATGGAGGTTTTGCCATTTCACCGGTTGCGCCAGACCACTGCGTAGATCATTAAGAGGAGCATAAGAAACCCTGGTCAAACTGTGTAATATAACACTTCTAAAGAATATATATACATATACTTTTATTAAGACCATTTGGTACTAGTAAATCTCTTCCATAGTGTAATTTAATGTAGCCCCTAAGAATTTGGTGAGACATACTTCTCTAAGTTTCTCGGGCAGTCCGGAACTGTTAAGAATATTTTCAAGATACTTTTTAAAATTGAATTCTCTCAAAAGTATGTTTTCAAACCTATAATTCACCCCCATAACTGCCAGTTAAAGTCAGATTTTGTAAGCTTTTCATAAATAAAACCTCTTTATATGTCAAACTGCGTCGTCTGGAATGCCCTAGTTATTTTAGTTATCCATTACCTCACCCGTCACTTAAATAATGTTCCCTCGTCGTAAAGCGACGAAGGAACATTATTTAGAAGAATGTCCTTTAACTTTTCGAAAACTTTTATAAATATGTGTACACTGAGGAAAATATGTGAAGCACATGCGAAGGTTCAAAATTTTAAATACGTAAAAATTTGTAAAAAATAAATCCTCCTCTCTCAACACACAGCTTGGCCGCTCCGGAGAATATGCACCACAGTTCTGATATATGCTTGTGCTAAAAGAAACTCCACTGAGTTCCCTTTATATACGACCAGAACTGGTCGTGTGGAGTTAAACTACTAAAGTCTACTGTCGTAAATATATACCAAATTTGCCTAAACGAAGACAACAATATAGATTATTTTTGTGGAACGTGTAATCCACCAAACCTATATACAGGTGAACTTAAAATCAGCAGTATCTTTTTAAGGGGTGGTTCTGAGCACGAAATTGACCAACTTTGTAAATAAAGCAGACAAACTGGTCTAAAATGAAAAAGGAAAGAGTCGTAAAAAACATTTTAAAGTATGGTGGCTTAACAAAATACCGGACAGCGCGATGTCACAACGTTGAGACCCAGTAACCGTACCTACAAATGTATTGACCACAGTGAACGACGGGTAGTTTTCCGCGCGCAAATATTGTAATGTAGGTCAATTGGATAAGTCTGGAACACAACAATACTCCCAATTTATATTTTTATATGGATGTTTTTGTTAGGTATATGACATTTTTTTAAACAAAAGTTCAGATTAATTTTCAGAATCACCCCTTAAAGGGATACTGCTGACTTTAAGAATAATGTTGATTATGGCCGTTGAAATGTTGATATAATAAAGTCGGGAGTTAACCGCTTACTAACGGTATAATAACGCCAAACTCGGGCCCGAGCAGTTTGCTACCCTCCCAGAAGCAGTCGAGGGGCGTGATGATGGCGCACGGCAGGATGTTCTCGAAGATGGAGTTGGCGAAGTGGGCGTCGAAGTCCGGAGTGCCGGGGCCGTAGCAGAGGTCGCGAAGCTTCCACGTGATGCCGCCCTTCTCGACGGCCACCTCGGAGGCGGAGCGCAGCACCCGCAGGTGCGCGAGGAGGGCGCGCGCGTCCAGGGCGCCGCCGCCCTCCGCCTCGATGGTCTGCATGAGCATCTGGTGCGTCGAGGACTGCGGCTCGCCGAGCGCCCGCGCCGCGTACGACATCTCCTCCGACAGGCGCCCTCCCTCTGAAACAAACAAACAAATAAATAAATAAAATGCTACATAATACAGACATAATGGCATTTAGTATAATTATAAGATTAAGGCGAAGCAAATTGAAATTCGATAGTTTATTTTTATAGGGCGTCAGGTTTTACTCTGTGAGATTAATTGCAGCTTCATAATATAGACATTAAAAAACAAACTTTTCCATATTGTAGACCCTTCATTTGCCTTTAAATTATTATTTTTCCTAATGCTTTTTCTTTTATGAAATAATCTGCCTTTACTATTTATTTATTTATTTTTATTTGGCACATAAACAGTATAAACATAGAAAACATACATTAAAGATTACAATGAAGATGAATGAAGGGTCTTATATATTTCACTGTTAAAAATATAATTGGTGTGCAATAACAGTAATTCGCAAAAACTAAAACTAAAGAACCAAAAATTTAACAAATTTAACAAAACGTAGAAATTAGACATTCAAATATTTAGAAATTTGAAGCTCAATCACATTACTATTATTATTAGAAAGTTTATTATACACTATGTTGAAAGATCAAGGTATCTAAACATACTTTTTTATTAATGATAAATTATCTAATGATTACTAAATGCCAAATGTATTTGTAATGTAGTTGTTATAGATTTAAAGAGTCATGAATTGAGGTGTGTGAGAGTGGAATGGAATGTGAGGATGCACATCGCGAAGTAATAAAGGTATTTAATGATTTCTAAAAGAAAAGGTGGCGGATAAAAGATCTAAACAATATTATAGACAGCCTTAATAGCCTGGTTACGGTTAAGATAGAATAAATTAATGATTTGGAACTTTTTATTATGACTATCCTGAATTCTATTAAGCACGGCATTATACTTATATGTATCAGCAATTGATACAGATAAGAGATAACGAAAAGAGATTCCACTCAGTAAGAACAGAGAATCAACTTTTGAGCGCACGATATTGTATAAAAAAAACTCATCACTCCGTCCATCTGCCTGTTTTCAAATGACACCATTTTATGAAAACCAAAGAGTACCGACATCCTTGAAAGGTTTGCAAACGCGTGACAAGAAACCTAGTGTACCATACGACTTTGTTATTACGACAAATTTAATCTTCATTTGGAATATTCACAGTTATATATTATATAATAATAAAATGTACAGAAAATAATCCATTTACAAAAATCTATAAACTATTAATTTAGAAAAACCGAAATATATTACGACCAAAAAAACTCAACAAACAATAACCCAAGAATACAACCAAACACTAGAACACACGGTGACTTTCAAAGCCAATAAAGATGTTACAGTAAAACTAGCGTAATAGACCTTGCGCCCACCTGTCCCTATAGAAACCACTATTTGGTGACCCGAAACTTATTTGAGTCGCAACATACAGAACTGACAGAAAGACTATTATTTTAAGGTTACTCCATTTGGTTATAATAATTAGACCATTTAAGTTATATTCGCAAAAAGTCACATTTCACAAATCCTCCGCTACAAATGTAGCTCGTCTTTTTTTTTTTGATGAAATGATAAAAAATAACTACCACCGGATACTATTATAAAAGTTGGACACATCCACTATCCGGGAGGTCCTGGTGAAGGATGGCCTGGCTTCGGTCGAGGTTTTCCCGGTTTGGAGGAGGTGGTGTTTTATTGCAGAAGGGTTATATTTAGGAACCGCTACCGCTGTTAATGCGTTTAGTCCGCGTTTATCCTTCCTTCCGCGAAACCGTAAATAGTCGTCATCTCGGCTATCGATTTTTTTACCGTTAAATCGAATCGTTATATATTATTTTGTTCAAAAAACCATTAACAATCTATATATTAATACGCGAAGAGAAATCTTTGTACCCCTTTCTAAGCAAATTGCGCACACGGAGGAGTGTGAGATTTGGCATAGTTAAAGTTTATACGAAGATGTGCAAAAAGTTAAAATTGATCTATAGGTAACAAGTGTTACAAATATATTAAATAAAACGTTCATACTACTGGCAGCAGTTTCGAGCTGTGAATTTTGTGTGATTTCAAATGTTCCCTTTTCAATAACCTATCAATGTCCAACGTCTAGCAAAAATAATTATTAATGACATCTTATACATTTATGAACGTCACAAGTCTCATTTTTACATGAAAAAAATATAAAACTGACAATGAATTGTATCGAAAAATAAATACACACCCAACCTGTAACTGTGTTTTTTTTTTCAACTGTTACTTGAAGAGAATTAAGTCAAGCAACGCTCGCAGCTGACGTAATTAAAAAAAAAATGATACGCAATTATCACAGATATAGGTAGAGGCATAGGTAGAGGTATTAAGTACATTTTTTTGGCCATGTAAATGTAGTATTAGTAAATTATCTTATTGTATAGCTGTTTTGTACTTTCATAAATAAATAATAGGAAACCTCAATAATACTCAAACTTACTTAAAAGTTGAGCTAATTTCGACTGCTGGGCGACCACTAGTTTAGATATAAATATTATTCATAGGTGGCAAATGAGTCAACATCACAGTCGTGTCGCATCTGAGTGCAAATCGTATTATTTACCTGTCCTTTTAGCTTTTATCTGACCATGGTAACTGCCATGATACTATACGAGCATAGCGGAGAGTAGCGTTGTAAAGACAGCCGTTTTGCCCGCGATGAAAAATGTATCCTAAAAAGTCGACTCGACACGATTTTTGTAGGTAGGTAGTGTTTTATCGAGTCGACCGGGAGCGGGGTCATCAGCAGGTCATCAGCAGGTCATCAACGGGTGTCTGCGGACCACGGATTATGTCACGCCTTTTTGCGGGAGACCATTACTTTGTTGACATTCGCTTATCGGACACATTTTCATACCCCTGCATTCTCGTCTGCGACAATGAATCTGTCGATATCTTTTTTTTTTAATTTTTAGCTGTAAAATCGTATAAACATCTATTTATTTATTTATTCCTGATAAGTATCTATAAACATTATTATACAATTAACTTAAGTACCGCCTGATCTAAGGAAGACTGTGTTTGATACATATGTACTGTCTATATATTAATTAATACGTGAAGGGAAAATTCGGATTCCTTTCTAAGCATATTGTGCACACGGAAGAGTGTGAGTGCAGATAGCTAAACTTATCTATAATATATGTTATAAATACATTAAATGTAATAAATAAAACGTTCATACGACTGACAGCTCATTGACAGAATGAGTTTCGAACTGTGAATTTTATGCGATTTTTAAATATTCCTTTTTCAATAAAGTAATGTCAGGGCAAAAAACATAAATATTAGATTTATAAAAAAATTAGTACATTTTATTACATAAATTAAACCTTGTCTAACCTCAGTTACAGTAATTTCATTTTAAATGTAACATTGCAAGCAACTTATTTTTTTTTTAACATTTATATATTCGCACCTATTTTCCGTTATGCCTCCACATAGAACTGACGTGAGACACAAATAAGGAATATATATTAATAAAATTAATAAATAGGAATAAATAAAAATATTCACGTGAAAGTCGAATGCAAATTTAAATAGTGTAAATAGTATTACAAAATGATGAAATTATGTTGAGGAATACATTTAAATATGCACTGAATTTCCAAGAAATTTGAATACCTTTTATAGTAGATTAATTCATTTACAATCTGAAGTCACTTTAGGTGAAAAACTGCATTCAATCCATGTTGTCATAAGGGTAAAGCATATTGGCCTTATAATGAATACTTCAAATTATTGTACGATCACATGAAAATTCAATAAAAATAATGTTAAAAAAATATTTCGAAAACATTCATAAATATGATTCAGCATTCTGTAATTGTGTTTCATAAATTTCATAAATATTGCAGGGAATTAAAGCAAACAACACACGCTAATGACGTATTTGTACACGCTCACAGCTGACATAAATGCTAAGTTTTTACTGTTTGTTCATATGAAATGTAGGAAATGTCAGCTTTGTCGATCACAGACAAATAATGTTAAAACGAAGATTAGGGATAGAAATTTATTGAATTTATATTTTCCAGCCTTAAATTATCTTACATTTTTGCGCAACGTTTATTTATTATTCCATTGCATTATTCATTATTCCAAGAAAAATAAAAAAATAAATAAATTGTTTATTAAAAAATAAATTTAAATTATGTTTATGCTTCAGCAGTCGCGAGGTTATAGGCCGTTTATGCGTACGGTCGTAATAATCCAACTAGAGTAACCTTCCGGGAATAAAGTATTTATTTATAAAGATTTGATTCAAAAAGAAATTTTGCCGTTTGGTGTTTACGGCGTCCGACGCTAGCTGGTGCGTCGCGTCGTGCGTCGCACGTCGCGCGTCGCGCGTCGTGTGCAGTCTAACAGGGCGGCGCGGGGCGCGGGGCGCGCGGGCACGCGCGTGCGGGTGGCTATTTCGCGCGGGGTAACCACGCGTTGTTTTATACTGGAATTTGCGAATTCATTTATTTTACTCCTACAAATAATACCTAAGTAATTTTCGAGTAATTCAATACTAAGATTATTATATATCTCACTTGCGGAAACACGAATAACATATGGTATTAGTACACATGGTCTAACATTTAAAACATATATTCACAAAATTAAAAAACTTCAGCTTCAAATAATAAAAACTATAGTACAAAAAAAAAAAAAAAAAAATAAGTTATTTAGATATTGTAATACATTACCAATAGAAAAAAAAATTGATTATCAGGTAACATTGGAACAATTTTACTCTATGGAATATAAACAGAAAATACCGCACAGTAAAATAACACGGCAAACAACAAAAGGAATTTTGGAAGTGGCCAAATTCAACAATGAATATGGCAAAAGAAGGCTTGAGAAAATTGTTCCAATTTTATTTAATAACCTGCCGAGTAATCTAAATGAATCAAATAACTTATCTAAATACGTTTTAAAAAAAAGAATTAAAAAAATATATTATAAATAGTATTTTTGTTGATGAATGAACTCGATTTTATTATAATAAGACCGACGCGATTGGAAGTGACCGTTTTTTATAAACAATTAAAGACAGTCTGGATAGATCAGATACCGCCATGTGTTAAAAACTCAGCATTGTTAAAAGTGTTATCATTTATTAATATCGAATATGTAATAAAATGTATATATAAATTTTATTAAACAAGTAAAAAGTGGGAACGAATTAGTTCACATAAAAACCCGCAAGGGTTTAGTAAGCAAATAAATAGAAAGAAAAAAAAATATTTTTAAGACGCGAAAGTAAACAAAACAGTACTTGTTTCGGTACAGACGTGTCGAAATAAAAATTGAAATATGCAACAAAATTATTACCAATTATTAGATTATAATTCTTAGCGTTTTTATTTATTGAAATAAAACACCACAATACACACAAACAGAAAACATTTGAAAATAGAAAAAAATAATAGAAACTTACTTGTCACTTAATAAGTTTTAGCATTTTATTATTGAACTTGAAATGCACTTATTATTAAACAGCCATGACGGTTTGTTCTCAGGGGTTACTTTTCGCATAAACAGAGGACATTAAAATACGTAGTTTTGTAAAATAATTTCACTTTTCGCTCTCCGACCACGATATATATTTTTTCTCTGACTTTCAGTTTTAGACAAGTTTATAGCGATAGTTTTTTAGGCTGTCGAAAGTAACTTATAGCTCATTTCGCCTGCATTATTTTACAATAATCACTCGCATTCATCTGGATGGATGCAATTTTGATTAGCTCAAAGGCCTGTAAGACAATTACGACCGGATAGAAAGACGCGCGAGTAACAATAAATAAGATTTTGACAGTATCTGTGAAACTATGATTTATTAATGTTTCTGTTTCAATTAGAACCGCCAGTCAAATGCTAAAAAGAGTAAAAGCGATCGAGCCTTAACATCGAGCATACAATTACTCACAATCAAGTCGCATTGTTGGAGGTCGCCTGGACACCGCACGCGATCGCCATTGTGGGAGGCCGCCTGCGCGCGTGTTACCTTTGAACGCCGGGTTCAAACAGGGGCACATAACACATTATTTAATTTTACTACTTTATTTAATAACATCAATTTGTCATGTAACAACAACACTTACTATTTGGATATTACCTGGGAAAACATGATTAGTTTGATGGTTTTGGCTTAGTTTTCATAATTAAATTATTAATAGAACAAAATAATAGTAAAAATAATTTAAAATAAAATCATTTTCTTTCAGTTGGCCTCTGACAGTTTGTTCTTATTATTGTTCAAAATAATGTATGTTAAAAAAATACGCTACTGCGATTGCAAATTACTTTAATTTTTTCTTATATAGGATACATATTTTAATATGCTAAAAGGGTGTTCTTCCTATGACATTAGAATTTACTGAATTATTTCCTAAACTATGGGCAAGTAATAGTATTTATAATAATTATTAAAGAAAAACAATCAAAGGCTAATTTTACAATAAACGTGTGGTTAGAACTTTAGTTCAATTTTATGACTTTTTTGTAATATAATACAAATATAATTTTAAATTTTATTACATACATACCTCTTCTACGCTCTAACACATTTTCGACCTTGGACATTCTTCCACACACCCTCACAAATCAAACACAACATACACCTCACACAAAGAACACACTCATTTATTTTATCCGTTCTAGGTGAACTTACCTTTCAATTCAATTGCTAAACAGTGGATTTATGTAATTGGCCAAATTAATAAATATGTATTTGATGATTTATAATTAACTTACGCTGTATGTTGTATGTAAAATATATTAAATAAATTATTAACAACTAATAGATGGAAACATTTTTTGATCGTTTGAATAAATGATGTATGGCGGTCTGAACCGTTCGATCTGCCGCGCCATCATCCACGTCATCTCAAACTATGCGAGATCATGGAGCTCTTCCCGAGATATTTACGACTCGGGCGGCCGCCAGTCGCCAGGACCGGGAGAGACGGGAGAGGCGGGAGATTAGATGGAAAATAACAAGATTAGACAATATCGTTACGAGCACACCGCGGCTAAACCGCTCTCATTCGGAATGTATTTCCTATATTGTAAAAAAAAATCCCCTTCGGCACACCGGAAGGCGGAGGGTAGATTTCACCGAATCAAAGTAGGGGATACGCAAACTCCAATTGTACGAACTTGTATCGTGCAATTTGTTTAGCAATTATTAAAGACATGCGCTGATAAAATAAAGATACCAATATTAATAAAAGTTCAGAAAATAGCAATTAAGAATATCACAATCGTCTCGTGCAATATTTATTAGGTCTAGACATTTCTATAATGCGGAGAATATCAGAAAACAAGCAATTTTTTTAGGTTAAAATTGGCGCGACGTACCATATAGACACAGCTGTCAAAACTGTAGAGTTTAACGAACCGTTTGCGATTACTAAAGGTTGGACTTTTTCGTTTATAAAACACTCGTTCGTTAACTTGACTTTAACGAACGAAAAACAGGCCCAACGTTTATATTATGTGGATGGGAAAGTCGTTCTAGGTTAGATAGATTCACTGATCATACTTTAGTTTTCCTTTCCTTTAGTGGATATCACATCAATCACGAATCAAGTATTTTATTTTAATGTGGGTCTAACTCTGCATTTTTTTAATTAAAACTTTATAATATCCTAAGGTAATGTTTTTACTTCTGATTATTTCAATGGGAAATTAAAACCGTTAATATGCACCTCATTAGAAACGTTCTAGGTGAAATAGATTGGTTTATAAAGAAAACCAAAGAAATAAAACACGTTATGGTATAGGTAAAAAAACTGATGCGTAACTATACGGTTAAATATTAAATCATGATTGATTATGGCAAAATTTAGATGCGATTTGATCCGTCTTGGCGAATTGTATTAATACCTTTTATATGCACGGGAATAATATTAACTGTAGTTCCAAGACCATGCTCGTCACAGAAACGCATTATACTGTGAAACTGGAGACCATGACGTCACCATATACCACCTCACGCGATGTCCTCACGGGCCGATGCTGCTTCGTGGTCCTGTGGCTTGACTGGTTGCCGAGGGGCGGTCGGCCCCGTAACCCAATGCCCCCTCCCCGAGGAGCGCGGGGAACAGCTGGAAGGCGATACGGATGAGACGCGCGGAACACATCTTGCCAAGAAGAGTTTCCTCTCCGCACTCTTCAGGAGACAATTAAACTTATTTAAACCGGCCACTGTTGCGGGCAGTTTCAACAATGAAAGAAAATAGTGTATCATGGAGATGAGACGCTTCAAAACACCTCCAGAAGGAGAGTATAACAAAGAACGCACGATTCAATGATCAAGTGTACAATTTATTACACAACCACTGAACTTTGTAGGCCGGGACACCTTTTCCTCTCCCATTTCCTAACCGACATCGTGAACTTTTCACAGGTTTATTAACGGGTTACCCCTTAGCTGCGCCTTAGCTGGAAAATCTTTAAAAAATCCACATTTTTGGCAATGCACCACTCCTCACTAAGTATTCAGATATGAGTGTTTAGCATTATGAACATTTAACACTTATTTTGAACTTCTTGGAGGCTGATTTGTGAAAATTATTTTCAACTTCATGTTGTAGACAAAATAATGGTGTAACACACTAAATTTAATTCTTTTTTTAGAGATAATTCAAAGATACTAATTTTAGACAAAATATATTTCAACGGGGCCGCAAGTAAATCATACCCGCAAGCACGACGCGGCCACCAGCGAGCAACACTTACGGTTAAGGAATTAAGGTCGACATTAGCATAATCGAGAACAGTGTGTTACGATGTCCCGCATTGAATAATATTTGGGAATAGCATGCGTCTTAAAGCAGCTCTACTGGTGCAATAAATGCTTAATGTTAAAATACTAATTGTTCAATAACAATTAGTATTTGTTCAATTAGACAATTGACAATTAGACTAATTGTTCAATAACAATTAGTATTTCAACATTAACAATATGTCTGAATGCGAAGTATACAGAGCAGAAATGACAGAAATGTATGCATACTATTTTTAGTATTAGATGCTTATTATAACTTATTTTATTTATTGTAGTGTTCGGTAGTAACACCGCCCCCCTCCCTACCAACATCCCATCTTCGCCGCCAGTATGATGTTTGTGGGGGGGGGAGGGGAAGTAACTCTTGCTTCGGCACTTTCATTTATTGCAATACCGTTATATTAATAAATTAAAATAAAATAACAGGGCGAGCTCTCTCTCTCTACATTGGAGGTAGGCGATCATACGCCCGCGCATCGCCACCGTCTTACCTCCGCCGCTAGGCGGTAGGGAGCAAGCACTATATTTATTGATGAAATTATTCATTCAGTTTTAAATTACAATATTAGACAATCAATATTTATGTATTATAGATAAAGATATGCAAATCACCGATCTTTTTGTCATTAATAGCATGAATTATATAGTGCTTGTAATAGAAATATCGTTTAGGTATGAAAATAAGAAAAAGTAAAATAAAAATTAACTTTTATAATTTTCTTGTTACATTATTACGTAAGTCAGCGAGCTAAACTAACTACACAGAGATCTTCCTAAAAACAAGGACATTTATAATTCATAGTGATTTACATTGTATAGTACCTATGTAAGAATAATTACACCTAACTTTAAATAAAAGTATCAGTAACAGCAAAACACAACGCGGCAAACTTCATCATAAAACGAAATAGTCGAAACAACCAACTCAAACAAATATTATTTACGAACCCATTTATTAACTAACATCACCAGGGCAACCGGTTTGAAACGTTTTAATTCGGCTATTAGATGAGACCTCATCTCATCTCATCTCAAGTAGGCAACCTAATCTCTGTCCGTCAATTTCGTGAGATTAGAAAGACATTCGGTAAGCCTAAACGTGACAAATAACCATACTAAAATGCATGCGCTGTTTAGTATAGGTCAGCATATCGTGTATTAGTATAGGTCAGTAGGTGGGCCATACTATGGCAAACCGAAAACATAATCTTCTTCATAATACCTATTATTTGAATGGTTTTCAAATAACTCCGTAAATTGAAATCTGTAGTGAATTGAAAACCAGTTCGAAACCCAGTGCATCTGAACTGGCCAAATCATCATGCCGCTGACAATATTCAAAGGTTTGAACAGACTAGAACCAGAATTTGCTAGAAGTAATAATCTCATAGCTATGAAAAATGTCACGTCATGCACTTTATAGCGCATAAACAGAGATTTGCAGAATACATTACGCTCACTGATTATCATCATCACTGATCATTATGATCAATTCACCAATTAGCCGCTGGGTAAGTTGATGTAACTGTACTGTACACCACACTAAATGTTATCAAGTGACTCGATCAGCTCGCTGTCTCCGCGAAAGACGATAGTAACGCCGTTTAATGTTCTGAAATCGCTCCTAGCAGCGTATTTTAACACTGACTTAAGTTCGACTTAAGACTTAAGTCGAGGTTGTTTTGATTCTTAGCAAAGGCAGACTTTTATGTTCGACTTAACGCTAAGAGTGAGTTGAAATACGATGTTTATCGGTTAAGTCTAACTTAAAATTTAGGTTAGTCTTAAGTAGGACATGAAATGTCGGCCCTAAGTGTTCGTAAAGCAGCCTATTTTCAATGTGGTCCAGTCCGCGGCGGGGTGAGTGAGGGTTGGGGGCGAGGAGAGGGGGAATTCGACGCAAGGTTTTGTTAGGTTGATGTCTTCATTACGGACCCACTCCTTCCCTACGTTTCGCCTCGCTTCGGGGAAAATAACCTGTTTTTGGAAATGGTTACGTGAACGAATCACTATATCGGCGCTATTCAGACAAAAATCCTATTATTAATGAAGCGGACGATTTTTTGTGAATTCTCTGGCATTTCGAAAAAAAAATCCCGTAAGATATTGTGCATCTGAGCGAAACAGGGTGCTCTTTACACATACTGTTATACTGGATGACCGCAAAAAACGCCGTGGAAGATCAGTTCACAAAAATATATTCTATGAAATTTTCCGTCTACATAATAAATCCTGCTATGCGAAATCTGTAATGAAGAACGGGTACAACGTTAGCGTCAAGAAACGACTGGTTTATAAACACCACTGAAGCTAGGAATGGAGCCAGCGAGCGAGGCAGGTACGCTAATGAAGGCACATGAAAAATCGGCATTTTAATGACCTCGACATAATTGCGACCGCCGAGTAGACTACTCAAACCCTAGCCGAGCCAGGAGAGCAAGTTTCGGCACATTCCAATGTTCTGAGAGTAGCACAATTCAGCTTTAAAGCGAATTTATTTTACAGGGTTTCAAATACGCTAGTAGAGATATAAGTAATGTAGTTCATTTAAATTGAACATAATCTATTATTCTAGGGAATTAAATAATTACGCAAAATATATTAAAAAAAAAATGGAATAGTATTTTTAGAAACCAGAAACATCACATATAAAATAAATATAGTTTTATGATGAGAATAAAATAGTCAAAGGATTTACCTAAGCGATGTCTATGATATAACAAAAAAAAGTTGGATGGTTTAAATATTTAAAACGAAATATTTATTTTCTGGGGATTTTTCTGGAATATTGAAATGCATTCGTCCCTTTGATCCGCTCCGAATCGGATCGTATGACGTTTGAGTATTGTTATTTCTCGGCATTCTTTTGTAGTGGAAACCAGGTCTGGAGCGGGTCCATAATAGCAGTCGTGCTGAGGAATGGATGCTGCAGCCATTCGAGGACCCGCCCACATCTCCTATTGTTGGTTTCTCGCGCGCATACGAGTAGGTACTGATTACCATCGGGGCGAGCCGAAGGGAGTTCAAAACGCATTATGCAAAATGGAAGTAAAGTCATCGAAATGCGTTGATATGCAGGGCATCTCTTCGAAGGGAGCATGCTGCATGATTGTTCTCGAATGTGCTTCGATACAATGTGCCAAAGACTGACTAGGCAAATGGGCACCCTTCGGGTCGGGACACGGTTCCCTAGATTTGCTTAAAATATTCATTTAGATCATTTTTTATATAGCTGGTATTTCAAAACGATTGGATATTTAATCATAAAAATAATAAGTTTAGATACCTAGATCTTATGACTTCAACATAAAAGGCAGACTTTTAAA
Organism: Neomicropteryx cornuta; assembly: GCA_020383195.1. Taxonomy (NCBI): domain Eukaryota; kingdom Metazoa; phylum Arthropoda; class Insecta; order Lepidoptera; family Micropterigidae; genus Neomicropteryx; species Neomicropteryx cornuta. Next base: position 481,567 of record JAHKQU010000014.1, read on the forward strand.
ATTCAATTCTATTTCAGAGAGTTTTAATAAATGATAAACTGCCTAAAAGACTTTTTTTAAATTGAAGTGGTCTCTTAGGAAAAATAGTAATAAAAAGGTAAAGAAAGGGTTAAAACATAGAAAGGTTTGTTTTTTTTTTAATTTCTATATTATGAAGCTATAATTAAATAAAAACAAATAATTGCTTCCTGACCGCGCAGAGAGTAAATTTTGACCCCCTATAAAAATAAAGCACCGAATTTGAAGGTCGGCTGTCAATATTTCATCTCTGGTAGTTGAGAGTGAGTTAATCCCTTTGTAAAGTTGAGGTTTACATTTTTTGTATTTAGAAATTCCAACAATATTTTTTTTATCAAATCGAGAATGTGTGGTCTTCTAGAGGTACGGAAGTTATTAAATATTGCAAATGTAAAAAGTACAAAGGAACGAACGATGATTTTTCTTATTTTGTACATCTAACTATAATCTGTATGTCATTTTCACGGATATAGTTTCGATATATCTTTTAACAGATTAGCAAGCGTCAACAATTTAAGGTCAAAAAGTAAACATTTGCAGAAAATGTGGGAGGTCAACTTTTAATAACAAAACTTTCCTTACGTATGGGGTTCGGGAAGTGAAAATGCACATGTTAGTTTCTTTAGTACCAACCACCGTAAATATTATTAATAACTATTACTTAGGTAAAGAAACACTCTTTTGTATATACTCGGCGAAGGGTTAAGGAAGCAGTAACCACAATATTTACCGCTTGTACGAATTTCTTGCACCTTTTATTAATTACTATTATACTTTATTGACATTTATTGTATGTTTAATTAATGAACTACTTTTAAACTTTTCCGGTAGAAATAGATGGCTATGGTAATAGGGTTTTGTTTGAACCAACATCATATATACGAAACACTAAAACTAATTAAATCAAATAAAAACCATCTATCGAATGTTATTAATAAAATATGAAATCAGCGCTTTCGACTAACCATTAGTAGTTACTAGTGGTCGAAATTCGACCGTAATTCATTAAACTTTTAAGTTTGAGCATTATTGAGGTTCTTATATATACGGTGAGGTTACCTCTATAATAATTGCATATACATATATATATGCCTGTAAGCGTGTACAAATTGTGTGCTTTAATTCCTTGCAATACCTAATGAAATTTAAAATTTAATTTTAATAACAGTTGTGTAATTATTTTTCATGTAAAAATGAGACTTGACATTAGTTAGATTGGCATTGACATTCTGTCAATCAGCTGTCAGTAGTATGAACGTTTTATGTATTAAATTTAATGTATTTGTAACACATATTATAGATAAATGTTAGCTTTGTGCACTCCTTCTACATATAAACTTTAACCATGCCAAATGTCACACTGCAATATGCTTAAAGACCTTTATGTTTTACGCTGTTAGCTTACCAATGAATAAATAAATAAATAAACGCTACCGATGCGGGTGGTCTCTAGCCATCGCTATTAACGGCTCCATTCGCATGCGGACAGCCGACTCGAATACCGCAGCATTCGCAATATTGCTGTATTCAAGTCCGACCACGATTGAACGAGCTCATGATGGAACCTCGGGGGACCTTCGCTGGCGTTATGCAGATTAGGCAAAGCCATGTTTAGTAATGGCGCAGGTTTTTATTGACCAAATAACCAAATTAAAGACATCATTCCCGATAGCACGATTAATAGTTATTTATTCTTTTCATTAGTATGTGCATTCCTTAAAATATTTCACATTTCATACTCAACTCAAGAGGGTAGCCAGTTTAATACAGATGAGTAAGACTAGCTTTAGCTTTTAAACATATATTTTTAGGTCGAGGAAAATAAAATGTAAATCTCTGTTTTTTTTTAGGTGGGATAAATATTAATTTCGACTCATTAAGTATGGCATTTGGTAAGCATTAAATATTTCATCATAAAAAAATATGTTTAGTTATCTTGATCTTATTCATTTCTAAGAAATTAAATAAAAAATGCTACTAGTTCTTTTTAGTTGAATTGCCTTCTTGCAAAGACGGAAAATAGTAAATAAAAACCAAAGATTGCTTACTGACAGCGCAAAGAGTGAACCCTGAGGTCCAATAAAAATAAATCTCTGAATACCAAGGTCGACTGTTTTCGCCTTAATCGACCTTGTCTTCTTAGTTTTAGTGCATTTTATCTTACTAATTTTGTTTTACTATACATGTATGACTACTTTCTTTGTAAAAGATTGTCTAATATCTAGATTATTATTATTTTTTTTTAAGTGCCGTTTCGTATGATTGCAAGAATTGGCGACCGGACGAATATAAAAATGTCATAATAATCGTTTTTTCATCACGGCAAATAAACTTAGGCCTCAAACTAACGAAGTAATTCTGTGGCGCGGCTCCACGGGGAGGGCCCCTTCCGCGAAGGCCGAACCCTTCGGCCTCGGCAAACGCACCTAACATAAGTCACGCTCGCCAACTGCCAAAAAGCGAGTGCCGAATGGCGCGTCGTGTGCGGCCGAAGGCGCCTGTCGTCAACTCACTAGTGGTCAAATTGAACCGATGCACGCGTTGGTTAAAAAGCGACATTGTAAAGTCGAAAAACTGTAAGCTGACCATTTATCAATTACGACGGAGGTGTCAAATTTCACAACTATAAATACGGTAACAAAAAAGGTCTTAATCAGTAATATTTTTTTATAAACATGCGTTAATTTTAAAATGAATATTTTATTTCCATACGAAAATGTATAAGTTAACATTTTAAGTAAGAAACATAAAATATAATATTGATCACCACCTTTTTTGTTAGCGTATTTCATTTTAGTAATTCGTATAGGTGTGAAATTTCACAAATCCGCATCCCAATTAAAAAATGATCAGTTTATAATTTTTCGACTATAATCATTTTTATTTATTTATTTATTTAACAGGTTTCCCCATGTACATTATAATTAAAGTAAAAACAAATTAAACTACCAAAAGAAAAACAAAAAGCATTAAAAAAAAACAATATGAAACATACTATGCTGAAAAATTAAAATAATGCCTCCAGGCAAACATTAATAAATAAATAATTCACGCCGATCCTAACGGCGTAATAGAGAGCAGATTTTGAATCCCATTGGACGAACAGACAAAGATATCAATCTCCGCGGAAATGGAATTTAATAATTCGACTGCTCTCTCAACTGGACTATGCTTGTACTTGTATTTTATTGCACGGCCTGGTAGCGTAGCGTATTGCAAGCGCTTTGACAATCATCAATGTCACTTTTCGCAACAATGACGCCTGAATTATGTAACAAAATATAAACAGAAGACCGTCCATTATTACAAGCCAAAACAACACAAAAATTAATTATTACTTTCCGACCGCCATATACTAACATAGGAGTGAGTATATCGCTTACTTTCTTAACAGATGTTTTTCTTAACAGAGTATTGAGGTCAAATATTTTATTTCAAAAAAAAAAAACCAGTAACTTATTAACTTATTAACTTAGTAACCAGTAACCAGTAACCAGTGTAAACTTATTTTTTGTTCTTCCAAAACTTTACGGCTCGTACTTGATAAGGTACGTCAGATTATAGGTACTTTTTTGGTACAATTTGAACCTCAAAGATAGGAAAATAGGACAGACAAACAACTAAGTCTCGCCTTAAGGTGTATGTAAGGTAAGGCCTGTTTTTTATAATACAGGTGTCCCAAAACCATTTCCGAAGAGTTGAGGGTGGTTTTGTGTAATGTATAGGATGATGATTTTAGAGGCGTGGTTTTCAAGAAGAAATAAAACTCATATAATTTGATGCAAGAATTTAGTTTTATTATAAAGATAAGGGTTTGCCATTATGTTTTAAAAATGATTTCGGGTAAGTGGCCGCCGCGGCTGACTCGAACAAATTCCAGCCGAGAGGCCCAATTTTCAACCACTTTTTGCAGCAAGTTGGGCCGTATGTCAGGTCAGCAATAACGCGCCGAATATTCTCTTCCAAGGCGTTAATCGTGTCCGGCTTATCTGCGTAGACAAGCGACTTCACATAACCCCACAAAAAATAGTCCAGCGGTGTTTGGAGGCCACGCCACAGGCCCACGACGCGATTTTTATTTTATTTTAGAGTGACTTTTTCTAAATTTGCACTATTTGCAAACGTTGTTCAGGAGTAAGTCTATTCATTATGAAATGGCAAACCAAACTGAGCATAAATCAAGTGACAGCTGTCAAAAACACCAACTACGACAAAAGTAGTGCCAGATTGAAAACCACGCCTCTTAAAAAAACACCCTATATTTTGAGTACGAATTGCAAAAAAAACATCCTTATTTGTTTGTCCCATACTGGGACAGCTGACCGCCCGCAACAGACATTATTACACGATGCTTATTACACGATGCGATTACATTTTTTTTTCGAATTGACCATGATGAATTTTGATATAGTTTCCTAACAAATAACATTACAAAACGCAGACCACTTAGCGTCTTTTTTTGGCTATGACTATGACACCCTTTAGCTATCACATAAGCAGTAGCAGTAGATTATTCAACCAGAACCTGGCGACTCACAGCCAGGCCCTACAGGCGTCATTAAAGGGATCAATCAGTTTTAGGTTACGAAACCTGAAAAATACGTAATAGATTGCTTGAAATATCGTTAGAAGACCAGGTCATGCTGCAAGTTACAACAATCATTTTTTGCGGGTGATGGGGGGGGCGGTCTAACTATCTACTATCTCTGAGTAGTAGAATACTTACAAACAACCGGTCGGCAATAATTATAGTATGCACCGGTCGGGCCCGTTCCGTTCGTTGACGTAGATATTTATCTTAGTCTAGTACGGAGGACGTGATACTAAAAGCACCATGTGGGTGAGATGACTCAATAGGTTGGAGGTGTTTGCAATATATATACAGAAACAGACAGCTGACAGATATATATGCCATCAAAATGAGCGATTTATGGATAAGCTAATTTGTCCTGCTATTTTTAATGTTATTTGTTAAGAAACTTATAATAAAATTCATCATGGTTTTCAGGAAAAAAAATGTAGTCAATATTTAAAAAAAAAGAATCATGTCATAATGTCTTTGCTATCGACTCGCAAGCGGAGGAATTAGCCCGCTGACAGAATTTACACCTCTATTAAAAAATATAATCAATTTTTGGATGATTTTTTATACAATTTACACACAATCCCTCCCCCCCCCCTTCCTTAACTCTTTCGGAATGGTCTTGGGAAATCCTGTAAAACATTTCCCTAAACTTAACATTTCATAAATTTGTTGTTGGCATATGAATTACTTTTATTTTCGACCCAAAAGTGTTTGTTAACTATAAATGGCCATTGTGTAGTTTTTCTATTTTCTAATATAGTATTAAGAATCGGTGTAGTTAAATCTATATTAAATAAAATAATGATAGGTTTAAATTAAACGATGAAAAAAATCTGAAAATTCGAACCTCGCAATGTTGAGATGGGGGTTAACTGAGCTGTTTATACAATAACATGTATGTGCTTGTATAGGTACTAATAAAAATATATTAAACCAAATACAAGTAAGGTAATATTAATTTCAAAGAAAATCTTTAAATTGGGTCTGCGTCGGACCAAACGGTGGAAGTTACACTTCTTTAGCCGTTCGCACACACCCACACAGACAGGATATATAAATGAGATATAAGACATTTTTATGAATTATATTTTTTAGGAATTTTTACAAATTATACGAAAAAACGTATAAAAAGACACTACGGATTTTACTCCTAACGCGTGACGCGGTTTCTCGACCAACATCCCATCCCAATGAGTACATATGGCGCAAACAAGTATAGGCTTGATATGATATAGGCTTTAACGCTGTGCGCATGGCATTTAGTTGTTTATAGATACAGATACACATCTAGATATATGAACGAGTAAAAATCTGTAGAGTGGTGTGTTTTAAAAATACAACAAGAAAGATTAGCGTCGGTATGAGGCGGGCGGACGCGGGGCGCGCGGACCACGCAGACCACACATAGCGGCGCCCGGCCAGAGCGAGACGGCACTAGCGTTGGACGCGCTCCGCTCTCCGCCCGTCCCGCTCGCACGCGACGCGACCACGTGCTCGGCTGGCCAACAGACCTGAAGGTCGGGCGGCATCGCGTCGCGTCGCCTATTTATTTATTCTGCGGTTGCTTTCGCTTTGCATCATCAGCGCAGCATCTTGGTCCATCCATCCATCCATCCATCCATCCATCCATCCACGGCCATTATTCGGATCTATCGCCCTATTGCCAAATTTATTATACTTAAGGCGCCTACATACCTGAATTCTACCAAAATGCATACTGTACAGGTTTTCAAACGCGTTAGTAGAGATATCCAAAAGAAATACAAGTCATCTACTTTAATTTATTATTCTAAGGAATCACCCAAAGTACTTTATTTAAACATTATGCAGAAAATATTTAAAAAAATACCATGTTTTTGAAATATTATTTTTGGAAGTCACGCTTATGAAATCAGAAATATCCCATATAAAATAAATATAGTTTTATGATGAGACCACTTCGTAATAAAATAACAAAATATGCCTAAAATTCGAGATTATTGTTTTAGATTTTAAATATAAAAATGATAATTTATGCTAAAAGTTTTTAAATTTTCAGAAAATATATGTTTTTGTTACTATTTATAAAAAAATGTTTAAAAAAATATCCACCCCTAAGCACTAAATGCTATACAAAATGGTAGGACGCAAATATATTAAATTTGGGGTTTTTTCGTTAAAAATCTATGCAAACCCGGCTTTTCGGGTTCTATGAAAGTATCGCCACTGGTAATGGTATTTATTAAGTATAAAATGTATCGCTGTTTCTAATTCAAATAAATATTTAATTATTTCCAAAGTTACATTCCTGATTGAAAGAGGTCCTGGGGATGGTCGATGGGGATGGCATACGTTAAAAACTTACCCTGAACCCAGAGCTGGTCGACGCGCGTGTGCATCTGGGCGCTCTTGAGGCCGACGCAGAAGGAGGCGAGGACCAGCACGGCCACGAAGAGGACCTTCCCGGCGTGGGCGGCGATCAGGCGGCCCACGGAGCGCAGGCGCCGTGCCTGCAGGTCGCGCGCCCACTCGGACAGCGTCGCGGCGCCGGAGACGGTGCCAACGGCGCCACTGACGACGGCAGCCGGAACTGACGCACCGTCCGAGGACACTTGCTGAATCTAGACAATTGGAAATTTCAAAATAAATAATCAATGTATTATACAAACCTTATTTATGATGAATTACTTAAATATTTATTCAATAATATTATAAAAATAAGAAATAATTACAAAGAACGCTCGTTTTGGGGTAAATACCCTTTATCCACGGGGTATTTACCCGACTTATATCACTAGTTGTTATCAAAGAGATCTTACGATAGGAATAAATCTATTTTGTTAATCTATGGACAAACATTAACATTTATTGACCATCTATAGTGCTATTAGCCAGGTCATTTGTTTCCTGCCGAACTAGTTAACCGTGTTACGGTAAAAAAAAAAAATACAGTGTGGTACATAGTTTCGTTTATCGTTAGTGGACGCTAGTAAGATTTTATTTTTGAAATTTTAAAAGCCAGATATTAAACGTATTGCTCTAAATACCGCGGTTGATTAGTAACCTATATTATATTTACATTTCGTCATAAATGCAAATTTAAATTGGGTATAATATTAACACAATACACAATAACAAAATAACCATCATATTATTATTGATATGATGATGTTATTGGAATCGCTTTGATGATGAAAACATATTTCTTTCTCTCTTCTGGGAATTTTTTTTTTTGAGCTTTATCAGAAATTAGGTTGATAACACATAATTAATGGAGCCGCTAAAGTCATTAATTACATTAAAGTTCCGTTTTACGACCTTACGATGATGATATGAGCTTTATATATAAATTATTCGCGCTAGCTGAATCTTTGTTAAGGTGGAGCACCATGAATGCTATCTTTGAGAAAGAAAAATATTACGGCAGCGCAAGTTGTTTGACAGTTCGATCAGTCTCATAATGCCGCATCTAGGTACTTATATGTTCTGTGAGGTGGTGTGGTGCAAACGGTGCTAGTATATCGCCGGGCGGTGGAATGCCCGCGTGGCGGCGACTATGGCTCCACAATGGCGCAAGGCGCGACTAACAGGAAACGCATTCCCGGGGGGCATAGTCTGGCTGCCGATCGACAGTCGACTCGACGGTCGTAAGAAAAAAGGGATAGCGCGTTGAGTCGACTCGACTTTCGAGTGTCGATCGTCAACTAGACTAGCCCAACGGGACGGGACGACAAATACATGCCATAGCCTATTGTTAACACAAAAACGCGACGTTCGTGTTATTACACGAACACACTATGCGAACCCACCATTTTCACCTAAATAGTCGTTTATCAACAATTTACACACTCTAATGGTTATATATTCGCGAATACCCTTTCTGTAAATACCGACATACATAACTATACATACACGCGTTACATACGCACGCCTCAGTATCAAAATTAAAAATGCTCTCAGTATTTTTATTGTTCATGGTAACATATAACAGGGAAATGCTTTTAATTGGCCGTTTAAATGTATAATTTCTTGAAAGTATTTCTGTATTAAAAAATAATAGTTGCTATGACCTAGGTTAAACTATTAACATTAATCAATATTTATTTATTTAATATATTTTAGGGAATCATACAACGCAACTTAATTTATAAAACAGCAAATACAGTTATTAATTTGGCCAATTACTTGAATCCACTGTTTAACAATTATTGAATTGTAAGGCTGGTTTTATAAATAAAACTAAATAAATAAATATGGATCGTTTGAAATATTGTATACTTATATATATAAAAGTTTTATTTATTTTTCTCTCAGATTTGGGTTTTGGGCGCTTGCAGATCTGTAGGTCTAAATAGACAAAATTAAACTAACTTAACAGCATTTAACGCATGATGCTTTAAACGTCATCTTTCATATATTTTCTGACGACGCCGAATGGCGAAAACTAAAAAATAATTGTGTGTTAAACATGTGTATATATATATATAAATAACTGACGTTATTTTTGAATTAATTCAAAATACAATTAAAAATGTCTATATTCTTGATATATCCTGTGATGTGTTGCGTTTTGAGTATAGTTTGTGTTTGAAATATTCAATAAAACCAGAGCTTTTGATCTAGTAATTCGTTTGGGGTACTCTAAAGTGGATATCTCGCTTAAGTGAATACACATTAGAGATATTGCGACTGTGTGGTCTAAATGCGCTCACGAGCCAAGAAAGGCGTAATAAATCGGTACATCGATCCATTCGACAGCCGAATTCATTGCCATGGTTGCAATCATAATTGCTTTATTGATTTTACTGGCCGCACGTGCGTTGCTTAAGTAATTGGCAAAAAAAGAAAAACTTCAGTACGAGTAAGCCATGTCCCCCTCCGTCTACTTCCGAGGTTTCGTGGATCCATTTTTTTATTGCTTACAATAAGAGGTTTATTTTGAGTTCGGTTATTTTTTTTTTTTTTATATATTTTTAGTTGCCTACAATAAACGTTTTTTTAAACATACTTTTTTGATTTTTGTATAACTTTACACATACAGATCGAATTGAGACCCCTCCTCCTTTTTGTGAAATCTGTTAAAAAGTACGAACGTTTCTCAATTATCAAAAGTTTTTCGAAAGTTTTGATTGAACAAAATCATAAGCCACTTTTTTTACAATATTCAATAGAGTAACTAAGCATTGACTCACACGCTAAACAAAACAACGCCAACGTTTATTTTAAAGTAATTGATATTCTTAGTTTTATTTATAATTGGTTGTTTTTTATTACATACTCATTTAAATTTTAAAAGTACCTATAAACTTTTATGTGTATGCGTACAATGACTTTTTAATACACATACTCAAAACACGACTTTTATACACATATTACAACAAATTTACACTCTATTTAAACCTTAAATTTTCGTTTTCATAGGCCCTAGTGTCTTCTGCTGTTACTACATACACAAGCTGTTTTCGAGTTGGCTCAAATTTGTAAAAAAAATACTTGTATGAATGAGCGAAAGTGTTTTACAAATAGAAATCAAAAGAAGTATCATTGTTACTGAAAAATGCATCATATTGTTGTACGAAATCTCACAATGAAAATGAAATACAACGTTTGTACGCAGTTTCAAGCAAATATGTTTCGGTTAATTGCTTTTCCTAACGGTAAATGAAGAATGTTCGTTCGCCATTACGTACAGTACAAGTATTCTTAAGTATTCTTAGGTCTCGTAATTTGTGTGTACTCCCGAGAGAATGGTCGGGTTCGCTGGCGCACGCGAGCCCGTCTTTACTGCCGACATTAAAACGAATGCTCAACTTAAACTTACGATTCGAACTTGACTGTACTGTTATATGGCAGCGCCACATGGTATGGTATGGTATGGTACGCCGGAAGGCGGAGGTTCAAAGTAGGCGATAGGCAATCTCCAATTGTACGAAATTGTATCAAACCCTTGCGCAGCGACAGTGCGTATACTGAATCCCTCTTTATACTATACCGTAAGAGTTGTTTATATGAAAAATTGTTTCAAACAACAATTGTAGGGAAATTATAAGGGTAAACATTTTGAACTGATTCAATCCGTGCCTATTAAGAAAGATATGTTTTTCTTTTAATTTTGACAAACTAATTTTTCGCAACCCTAAGACCAATGGTTGGTGTTATGAAAAAAGTTTACTTATATAAGTTTAAGCCCTTATCTGAGGAATAATATAAAATTTAAATGGATTAAATATCTTATGTACTAAGAAAGTTATAACAAAATTTCACTTTTTCGAACCCCCTTTTTTGAAAGTGATTGGTTTAAAATTACGGCTATAATCGTGTCCACAAGAAAGTGATATAATAGATAGATAGATAGATGTATAAACTGGACCACTGGTTGGTGTTATCAACAAAAGTTTACTTATAAGTTTTAGGCCCTTATCTAAAAATTAATATTAAATTTAAATGAATTCGATATTTTATATACTAAGGAAGTTATGGCTAAATTTCGCTTTTTCAAAAAAAAACCCCTCATTTCCGCCCCCTGGTCTGATTTTGCTCATTAACGAACTTGACCGAGATTTTGTGCCCTTAAATTTTATGTATCAAATTGAAAGTGATTGGTGTTAAATTACGGCAGTAATCGTCGTGTCCACAAAAAAGTGGTATAATAGATAGATATATAAACTTTTAAACTAGGGTAGTTTAGGGTCCTAAGGGATGTGAAACGCGAAGATATGTCGAAATTTTCCGAAGACATGACACGGTACCCATTGCAATAGGTAGCATTCCCAATGAAATCTACCTAAAATGAGAAGATCCCAATTGTCATTCAAGAATAAAATCACAAACTGAACAGAAAGAAAAATTAGTTATAAAATATTTTTTCAAAATAGTGAAAGCTACTTACAAACGAACGACTTAGGGCGGACGATACTTTGCAGCGGAACGAAGTCACGGCGCGGGCGCACCCGCCTTTAGAAACGCTGGTCGACCACATATCGCTTTCTCACTCACGCTATTTGCCGTTCGCTTCCATCGAGTAACGAAAGTACACTTTACAAAAGCCGTTACTGCAAAGGAAACACTTTATGAAACTAAGAAAACGTGCTGTTACAAAATATTTAAGAATTTCCTATATGTGCGTGATTTGAAATAAATTATTTCGGGTAGATACACTTCACGAGACAAAAGTTATTTTGAAGGATTTTATTAATCCTTTATCGTTACATTAGCAACGTTTTCCCGGCAGCAATCGGCCCGGAACTGAAGCAGATAAGGAGCCAGTCAGAGCCGCGTTCCTCAGTCCTCGAGGTTCGGAAGAGGAGGGTTTCCGAGTAGTTCTCACGGGCCCGTCCGCCTCGCGCCGTGACCGAATTGTGTAAACTCGTAACAATCGATTAGAATAGCCATTGTGGACGGTCTGAGAGGCGGAGATTCGATGTTTCCACCGAAACGCGTCACCAGCGCCGAGCCAAGCCAAGCCAAGCCAAGCGGAACGGGAGAGTGTCAATATCTCGATTAAAGGTAATTCTTGTTGGTTTAGTCAACCCTTCGATGACAGTCGCTCGGACGTCGAGGTTAGTTATTCAACCGCAAAATACGAGTTGGGCGTGGTCTTGGGTTATAAGCTGGATTTGAGTAAGAAAGTTAACTATTGCAATGGGTATCAAGTTATGACTTCCGGAAATGTCGACATATCTTCGCGTTTCACATTCCCTAGAACCCAAAACCACCCTTAAAAGTTTATATTTCTATGTATCTTTCTATATCACTTTCAAATTGATACATAAATGTTAAGAGCACAAAATCTTAGTCAAGTTCGTTAATGGTCAAAATAAGACCAGGGGCCGGGAATGAGAGGGTTCGAAAAAGTGAAAAATTATTATAACTTTCTTAGTATATAAAATATCAAATCCATTTAAATTTTATATTATTCCTCAGATAAGGGCTTAAAACTTATATAAGTAAACTTCTTTGGTAGCACCAACCATTGCTCCTAGGGTTGGGAAAAATTAGTCTGTCAAAATTAAAAAAATCTTACCGTTCAAAATGTTAATTGTAGGGCCTATAATTTCGCTACAACTTACTTATGTTTGAAACAATTTTTGATATGGGCGACCCTTATAGTAAGGGATGGGGTTTGATATAAGTTCGTACAATTGGAGTTTTCTGTTGAAATCTACTTATGTCTTCCGGCGTGCCGAAAGAATTTTTTTTATTTTATTCGTTCGCCGAAACAATTTTGAGAATGTCGTCTGTGTCAAACAGATACTATACCTGGATTATGTATATATATATATTAGAAGCCACCACTTTTATAGAGTAGTGTATGAACGTCTAAAAAACAAACAGGGTCTTCGTAATCACTACCGCTGAGGGTTAAATGAATTCAGCCCACGGAATGAGGGTAGCCGCGTCGAATTCGGCAGTTCGTGTTGTAAAGGAGGCTGCGAGAAGACGAGGTGTCATCTTCGTGCGTCGCTAAGGCCGACTGAGAGTCGCGGCTGTTGACTCCTTTACAAACAAACCAACACTGCAGAGCAGTGCACCGACCACAAAAAATACAGCTCGCCGACTACACTGCCTGCTTAATAATTATTCGGCGCACACGAATTAGATTTATTTCGTAAATAGACGGTAACATAAATTAATTACCGTACAAAAAACTTGCACGATCATCGCAAAGAGAATTGCTAAATCTTAGCTAATAAGGAATCAAATTAACTTTCAAAATGGACATTTTTTTTATTCTTATTTCTAAGTAACTTATAAAATAACTAATAAGATAGGCGCCTCGAAAATAACGAAAAGAAAATAAATAAAAAAAAAATAATAATACTTAACGACAAATTATTTAGATTATTTAAAAATAAAATAGTGACATTAGTGACTATAAATAAAAGCGTTGGGCGTTAAACTATATATTGATATAATCTTATATAGTTACATAGTTATAGTTAAAACACGACTTCTAGTCACTTAATCTTTGGCCATGCATTATACTGTCATACTATTTAAATTTATTTTCTACTTTTGAATGCATAATATAAAAGTGATTTTAAGAACTTTTTTGCGTCCTAATATTTGACATACTTAGCTCTGTCGAAATATGGCGATATTACTTGACTTAAACACTCGACTTGGCTTAGTTCTTTTAGTCGCAGTGTTTACTGCTATCTACTGCATGATGTTGCTAGTTTAAATAAATCTAAATTTATTTTAATTTTCGATCCCAAGAGTATGGCGGCAAATATTGTCATCTTCAACAAGATTGGACTATGGAAAGCGGTTTAAAATTCTATTACAAGATTCGACATATATACGGCGCCCCATTAATTGCAGTTTTTACTTCCAAGTAGATTATTCTGCACACTTATGAACCTTAAGTAACTTCTTTTTTTTTTTATATATAATTACCAACAGGTCTTTCTAATTTTCATAATATTTACACATGCCTCTGAGTAATTGACATTTTTAAGTTTACCTATCTTAAAAAAAAAACAATTTACGGACCACTACTTATCTCATGTCATGACAGTCATCATTTTATAATTTTCAAATTTAATCGATGTGAGGACACATTTGATATAGTGTAGTACTAAAGCACTACTCATTATTTCATAATTACATAGTAATATTTTCGCTTAACGGTGGTATAAATTAATAGATAATAGATATCAGAATAGTAAATTTATCACTCTGAGGTTACATTTGGTAAGTAATAATTCGGTTACTGAGAACAGAATAAAATGGTGCACGATTAAATCAACCCTCGGACCAACAGTTGGGACACCCTCGAAAGTAGGTTTATAAATAATGTGTTGTGTTAAGCACCCTCTTCTCCTCGAGGAAGGGGGCTCGAGCCATCTCCTCCTCGGTTTTATCTTCACCCCAATTAATTCATTACGAGAATGCGCTTAATGACCGCACAGAGTGAACTTTCTCGGACCACTCTCCGCAGCGGCACCTTTCACGAGTCCCGAAGTGGTCCGGCGCCGAGACGGATCCCCGATGGCGCCGGTTAGGGTCGAAGTGACAGTCTCATTATTTCATTACCCATTTATTTGAAAATATAAAGGTGTGTTTGTCAGTGCGGGTGATTGCGTGCAAACGCGTGTCGTACGTTTCCAAATATGGGATGTCAAAGCGTGTAATGCGTTTTTATCTACACGCTTTGGAGCTTATTGCTGACGGAAATCTGTTGAAATTGGTGGTGTAGGTGTCGAGTGAACAGTACAGATCATAGTTTCTGGAAACGTCTCGCTCTTCTGTGGCCGCGGTTCCTGAAACATAGGATGTTCCTCGCAGGTTGATGCCTGAAGGCTGAAACAACATATGAACTGTCTGCTCTATCGTGCAGGTCACGAAGGATTAGCGCATTTGTCAAGGTTCCATGGAATTCAAGAGTTCTGGGCGTACATAATAAATGCCGGGGTCGCAAAATCAGCCTTTCTAAACCTCCTCTTTGCCGATCAAACGCGTGACAGTTCAGTAGTAATATTTGTACTCAAGCACGTTTGCTTTGTAGTTATAAAGAACATTAGCGATAACTGTCATAATGTTTTATATTCTGTAATATTATGAAGCAAGAAATTTGCCAATCGAACATAAGTATTAGCAAATCGTATAGTCGCACGTATAGACTGATTATTATTAAATAATTTTTGATTACATTTACCATATTTCTTGCACTGGCAGCAAGAGATGTGCTTAAAAAACATTTTACTGTGATTACAAAACAATATGGCGTCGCGGGCGAACAGCTGACGAAATCAAATGACGTTACAGGTGATCGTGAACATTTGCCGTGTGCAAAAAATATTGTAGGAAATAAACTAAATCATCAATATTTTTTTAACGACTTTGCACATAACCCTAGCAGTAAGCGAAACCTGTGAAGTACTGGATAGTCGCAGATTCGGCGCAGTTAAAGGTGACTGTCCACGCAGACCCGAAGACTTCTGCGGAGATGAGAGAGCGACTAGCGGTATATGTATATGCATATATCATGACTATAGATATATACGCTGGCGCCGAGCTGCACGCGACCGTCTTAAATCCGTACCTACTTATTACCAAATTATTAATTTATTATTAAATTGACAAATTAAATACCAGTAATTTATTGTTACTCTGAAGTAACATGGCTACTCTAACTAGGTTAAAAAAAAATGTTCCAAGAGCGGCCAGAAGAAGGTTGCAGAAAAATAAAATATTTATTGCGTACGTGAGACATTACTAATAAGAAGGATCATAGGATAAATATCATAAATACAATAGTGTATATTATTACATACATATATATATTTATTTAAAATATAATTCTAATAATTGTGTTACATGTAATTTATATACTAAATATTTTTTTTATTTATTTATTTATATCGTCATTTATATGCATTCTTATATATGTATAACAGCAAAATAGTGTTCGCACAATAAATACATTGCTTCTACCTACATTATTGTAATTTATAATCACGTGCAATGGATTATTTTTGTGCATAAACTTAATAGCACAATGAGACGTTTTGACGCACATATACATATAAATTTTATTATTTAAATACTTATATTTAAATATATTAATAATAATTATTATTAATTAAATACAAATAAACACCTATTTACCCATTTTGTATTCATTAGTATATTTTAAAATGCCCTCGGATTTGTTAGTACGTAAGTACGGGACTTTTACTGAGGTACAAGCGAATTGATATTCACGGCGCATTGCCGAGGACCGCAGCATCCGAGACAGATGCTGGGCGCCCGTCGGGGGGCGGGCGGGGGGGAGGGCGGGGAGGGCGGGCGGGGGGGACATCTCAATTTAGAGGCTGGCGTTTGTCGAACCCGCCGCCCGCCGCCCGCCGCCCAGCACCAAAGCAGGGTTGGCATTTCAAAGCATGGCCACCTAACGTTGAATAACAAAAGCGCACCAAACGTTCAATAGAGTGAGTTTTCATATTCAAGTTGAAATCAACAAGAAGTTCGTTTTGGATTGGCGAAGCCAAAACAGCAAACCAGGTCGCGCGTGGATGTTTTCATCTCGTAAATTGTTTATTTCTCTGACATGTGGTTTATTGTGGTGCTGTAGAATACGGTGATATGATATGATGGAGAGCAAAGTTTCATTGCAAACATATTGAAGGGCAGCCCTGGCCTCTTGGCCTCAAAAAGCCGCCTGCAGAGCGGACGAAGCGACGCCGGTCGGGTATTTGCCACCTGCCTCGATGGACGACGCAATATGCATCGCCCACTCTGCAACACATTTTTTTGTTGTGTAATCACGCCTCACGGATAATGCAAATTAATTGCACATTTAAACATAATAAAGGTTTTTTAGCCCTAGTGGGATTCCAAAAAAAACACGCTGTCATTTTAGCAGCGACCTAATGAGGGGACGCGATTTTTTTTTTGTATCACAAACCACGGCCTACTTTGTATGAAATATTAATAGCTTTTAATTGATTTTTGAAAATAAAGAAATCGTATTTTAATATTTTTTTAATAAACAAAACCTGAAAATAATAAAAATTCATAAAACCATAAATCTCCAATCGCGTAGGTAAATCCCTCCTATACTTTATTCTTATCATAAAACTATATTTATTTTATATAGGATATTTACGGTTTCACAAGCGGGTGGACTTCAAAATATGCTATTTCAAAAGCATAATGGTTTTATTTAAATATATATATTATTTACACAATGTTTAAAGAAATTTCCTTAGGTAATACGAAATCTCCCCACATTAATAAATTATCTTTAAAGGAAACTAGATTACTCATAACTTTTGTGGATATCTCTTCACAAGAACCTAGAAGCTGGTGGTCTTTGAAAACCTGTAAAACTTGTATTTTTTTTAGCATTCAGGTATGTAGGTGTCTTAAGGCGAAGCCAAAGAATAAATTATAATTTTGATTCATTTTCACCCTTATTTTCTATAGCTAGAATTTGTTAATCATTGGATATTTAATCTTAAACCCTAATTTTATGTTTCCAACATAGTAAAGGCAGATTTTTAAAATTCAACTCTGAGAAATTTAATAAATAGTAAGGCAAACGAAGGGTTAAAACATAGAAGACTTTGTTTTTTTTTTATTTCTATATTATGAAGCTGTGATTAAATAAAAACTAACAGTTGCTTACTGACCGCGCAAAGAAAAAAAATCTAACGCCGAACTGAACGGGCGTATGGAAATACTCGGGTATTCTGAAGTCTTCGGAAGTCAGCGAGCAGTCGGCGGCTGACGGGTCGCCGGCGGCAGGGCTGCGCTTCCGAGAAGCCCCCCCCCGGCCGGGAGACGTCTTTGGAAGCGATCCCTTCTATTCCCCGCGTTTCTCGGGATGCGATGCGACCGGCCGACGCGCCGCAGTCGAGACCCCACAAGTCGCGGTCGCACTGCGAAATGCGGAAACTCGCCGAGTGACGACCTTCTTCCATGGGATGAGTCACCTCCTTTCAGTTAGAGGTAAGGTCAAGTACATTGCCAAATTAAGTTAAGCATATTGACGGTCGATCTTAAAATTCGGTGAACGCTACCTACGACATATCTTCGCGTTTCACATCCCCTAGAACCCAAAACCACCCTCAATGTATCTAAATCACTCTCTTGTGGGCGCGATACTGCCGTAATTTAACACCAATCACTTTCAGTTTGATCCATAAAATTTAAGGGCACAAAATCTCGGTCAATTTCGTTAATGAGCCCGGAGGGCAGGAATGAGGGTTTTTTTTTTGAAAAAGCTAAATTTGTATATAACTTTCTTAGTATATAAGATATCGAATTCATTTAAATTTTATATTATTTCTTAGATAAGGGCCTAAAATTTATTATAAGTAAACGTTTGTTGATAGCACCAACCAGTGGTCCTGTGGGCTCCAAAATTCAAAAAAATCATACCTTCCTATCAGTGGGTACAAGATCAAATCTGTTCAAAATGTTAATTGCAGGCCTATAATACAGCACAGTAATTAATTTTAAAAGAAATTTGCGTATTTACATAAGTAGTAATTTAAATTAACATACGACGAGAGAAAAAAGGGATTCAATATACGAACTCTCACTGTGCAATGTTTGATACAAATTCGCACAATTGGAGTTCGCCTATCCCCTGAAATCGACCTCCGCCTTCCAGCATGGCGAAAAAGATTTCTTTTATAGGGCGTGAGGTTTTACTCTTTGCGTGGCCAGCGACCAATTGCTGGACATTATTTAATTACAGCGTCATAATATAGAAATAAAAAACAAAATAAACTATTCTATGTTCATTTGTCTTCCAATTACTATTTTTTCAAAGGCTGTAATTAATATTTTTTATAAGAGAGCTTTTCAACTAAAAAGAACTATTAGCAGTTTAGCATTTATCAAATTTCTCAGAAAGAGAAGTAAACTTTAAAGATCGACCTCCACTATGTTGAAGACTGAGACCGAGATATCTAAACATCCAATGGTTAGCAAATGCCTTCTTCGCTCGCTTTTAACTCTACACGGACTATGCTATGAAGTCGACGAGAGTGACAGTAACTCTACTCTACTCTTTTACCTGATCAGGATAGAATGTGGCCTTATTTGGTATAAAGGCCATTTTTATGGTTCTATATAAAATATATATTTTCGATGTAAATATGTAATATTACGAGTAAAGGAATCATTATTGTGGTTATCAATTTTATTCCATAAACGATAAAAGAAGAAAAAACAGTCAAAAAATATGTATATATACCTCCTTTAAAACTAGTATACGATACTATATTTTATACTAAGTGTAAAATGTAATATAATTTGTAAATATTTTGTTGAAAGTATGCATTTATTAAGGGCTGTGTTAGGGGTTTGTTTCAAAAGTCTCCGTTTCAATCGTTTGGTATATTTGAATAAATAATTTGGGCATTTTAACATCTAATTGCCTTTCTTCATAGCAATTGTGCCATCTTTTTACCAAAAAAAAACCTGCTTCTCGTATTTCTTACCTTAGTCTTAGGGGTTTGACGGTGGACTTAGGCCCATGGTTAAATCAACAACTCTCTTTGTAATCAGATCAATCACCAAAAGCTAAAACCCGGAGTGGGTCACGCTAAAAAAATACAAATATTTACGGGTATAGCTGGAAACTTCCATCAGCTCGTGTGATCCGCTTAATGTGTAGGTTTTATTACAAATTCTTTTCAAAAATAAACTTACAGCTAATAAGCATCAAACAGCTTATCCTAAACGCTGAACAAAAGTTGAAAAATCAAATTCTAAGGTCTCATCGCCTAAAGGTTCTTGGCTCTTTGAATGGGTCGTAATGCACCGAAACGAGACCAGACGACGACCCTCTGCTAAATGGTAAACGGGGGTGGGGGGAGGTAGTCCAATCACACAAATACCATATAAGTAAGTGAAGTGAAACCTCTATGCCAAACGGCATACAATCTGAGGTGGCCATGGGATACTTTTTTCAAGATACTTATATCGATCAGTACTTTCTCGTTCCCCGCGCGTGGAGAATGTGATCCACTACATAAGAAAGGTTTTCACTTTACTAAGATGTGGTTTATCGGTTAAGGAAAAGTTGATCTGGAGGAAGATATTTTTTCCGTTAATTTTCTACGCCAAATTTCTTGTTTTATGACTATGAACTGCAATGTACCTACCAGATATATTGTCTTTGGATATATTTCGATTTTATTAATGTACCCAGTACATATGGATTAAATTTCTTCGACAATATAATACCTACTAAACCGTGACTTAGAAATGTGCCTTGACGAATTACAAAGCTAGTTTTTAAATTTACGCTCTTATATAGGTAGCTGGTAATAAAGGAAATGACCTTTCCTAACATAGGCACTACTCTTGTGTAAAAAAATAAATTTAAAATACCTTCCAAATAAAAATATTTAGTATACTTGGCTGATCACATCATTTTTATTGTAAAAAAGAACTTTTTTGTGTATCTGTATTAGTCCAATTAAAAAAACATTGGTTTATAATATGAACGGTTGTATTTCTCAAAATGGTTTTCTTTACAATTATTGACATTTATCAAAACAGGCGTTTGTAATCGAAACATTCATAAATAAGTAAAAAAAAACTCTTAAAAACACCACGTCTTTGCAAATTTTGTTAAATGTGAGCGTTTCTCGAACGTTTTGTTTATTTTGGCATCTGACTGATGGCGCAATACCCAACTAAAACGAGAGCTGTGTATATGAATGACGTGACCAACAGATGGCGCTGAAGCGCCCGTCAAGTTGCTTCTGTCAAGATGTTTGTTGTTTTTATTAAAAGGTATTTTTTTGAATGAGTCTGCGCGATTATAAGGGTAAGGTTTCAAAAAATATTATATCGCTAAAGCAAACCTCACTAGGATGTGAATTTGGGCGCAAGTTTCATACAGAGAAATATGAAAAGACGTAATCGAAATTCGTCCTGATGAGCAATAGCTGACGGATGGACTGACCTTTTCGCGTCGGGGCCTCGAGGATTCTTGGAAGTCGGGGCTTCGGCGGGCCGGCGAAGGCCCTCGGGCCGCCGGCGCCGTCGCCGCTAGCCCGCGTTCCTTCGGGGCCGCTGTCGTAGGCGCGACCATGGTCTCGGGCCGGACGCGCTCACGAATATATACATCGAGACGGTTCTGAGCCGCCGTCGTCACACGGAACACAACAAACCCTCACGCAACACGATAACATAACACTCCCGATCCCTCTATGGCACCGCACGTTCTCCGTCTCGCGAGATGTTCGAAGTATGCGATCTCGAATCCCGGCACTGCGTCCGACGAGCGCGCGACAGACCTCACCCGCTCGCGCTCTAAAACAGACTGTTCAACTTCGTTCGTCCGCCATCGTGTTTCGCTCCTGAAAGTTGTCGCCCTGACGGCCGAGTAAACCCGAACGCGGTCGGAAACGGCCGACTCCCCTCCCCTCGCGCCTCTCACCGCTTGCCCCCGCCGACCGGACGGACGTAGAGTAGAGTACTGGTTCGTTACGACGGCGCGACTGACTCGACGGAGGACCACACACGGAGATCTCTTATCCCTCTCTGACGAACTCTTCCTCACACGAATACCTAAAAGCGTCGATAAATTGAAGCGAGACAGACGATGCTTCGTCGGAATGAAAACGTGTGCATTTTTATTGCGGTAATGACATTTTTGCAGTTTTTACCGCCATTTCACAACCTGGACTGTCATTCAATGATCACAATCATCAATCCAACGACATTAAATTAATTTACGGACTCGTATTTCATTCGTTATATTGTTAAAATATACAGGTAATATTAAACATAAAATTGATTTTATTTATAATAATAATAAGAAGAAATCGTTTATTTCAAGGGGCAGGGAGGATAGTGCAATCCATGACCCCTTAAAAAAAGATACATAACTTAGTTTAAATACAAATAAATAAAATAAAATAGAATAAAACACCGTAGACTAATACTCTTATATCAATGAGGTAAAAATCAAATTATAACATACAGAGAAATATTTTACAATACAATAAGAACAATGTAATTATCCTCAATAAGGATTGATAGTTACTCAACTAAATTTTAATCTGTTCTAGAGTGACCATCGTTTTGTTTCAGTAAATCGTATGAAATAGTGCATCGTTAGTGCGTGCGTGCGTTAGTGCATGTAGAGAATCACAACAAATTTTATTCAGTAATGTTATTAAAATTATTTTACTATTGCAATTAATTCTTCACCTAAATGTATTAACCACGTAGAGGTCCTTTTATTATTACCTAAACTCTTCTGTCCAAAGACAGTAATCATTTTATTCAACCTCGGCTCATTGCACTGTTCATCCTTCCTTAAAACATTTTTCCCATAATGAACTATAGCTGTTTTGATGTCTGATATTCATTATTTTTAGTTCTCTTAATAAAATCTGAAAGGTTTACTGAAAAGTAACTTTAATATACACTTTTGTGCTACCTACCAAATGAAGATTTTTGTTGCTAGCACAACCTCAATCCACAATACCAAGTTCTATTTACAATCTAGAATATGCTTCAATGCTTTTATAATAAACAATAATTTTAAATAATGTTGACTCCTATGAATTATCTTCAAAAACAAAAGAACAGTATCATATGCAAAAGATAAACTACTTGCTTCCTGTGTTAAATTTAATAAGTCATTTATGTGAATAGGGAATACAATTGGACCAAGTTGGACTACCTTGCGGCACTCCACAAGTAATATTTTCTGTATTACTAGTAACATATCCTAATTTGAGCTTATCCCTGCGATTTCGAGATAACTTTTGAACCACGTTAGTGGTACGCGAATATCAAAGAATGGAGGTTAAAAATAGTTTTTAAAACATAGGTACATATAACGGTTCTCGTAAAGTAATTAGCTACCATTAAGGTATTCATCGACAAAATCAATATTTCTAGGTGGGACTTTCAGGGATCACCGCTCTTTAATGATTCACTACTAATTGAATGATTAATTATTCCCATATCCGCCCAGTAAACGTTGGCAATCAGGTTGGCTAAAATAATCTTATTGACTGATTATATTCTTGAATTATCAGATGAAGGATTCGATAGAACTACCTAACTTAATATAGGTAATATATAAATACATATTCATAATACTGAACAGTTTAAATTTTGATTATTTGTTTTATTAAAACATTTTTTATTAAAATAAAACAATGCCTTTTTATAGAAAAAAGTCGTATTACTTGAACATATTCTTGTCTTCGAAATAACGTTCATATTGGAGAATGATGCTCCTAACCTATTAATTATACTGTGGTTTAAAAATAAAGATATTATTATTGCATTTTATTTATTTAGCTCGTTTTTTACGATGCTTTATGATGCCATTGAATACGGCGACTGAAATTTAACAAAATAGCGAATAAAGTCAAAGTAATGTTCACGGAATGATTATAAAGTTTAGCTAACCAACCTCTGTGTAAAGTAAGAATAAAATATTAATAAAATCAGAAACCCTGTTAAAGGCAGTAGAATATAAAAGTATTATTAATACCAATGTTTGCCATCTATTAAGTGAAGATTTATTAAATGTATTTCTAATAATAAATAATAGAAAAATAAGTGGATGTTAATATTTTATTTAATTTCATATTTTGAATATGGTATTTAAAAACAATTTGATATTATGATAATTCTGTTATTGATGTTGATACTATAATATATATTCGGTTATGTTAGTACGTCGTGTTCATGGACATTTAATTCATGGCACTAAATCTATGTCGAAAATATATTGCATACTAAAAATTAAAAATATATTGAGAATAAATCTTTATATTTTTATGAATTATCCCATTCCACAATAAGCCAAATTAGCGGTAATGATGATAGCGTGTAGGCACACTATAGTCTTTTTTCTATAGTGAGTGTTCGTAACGCCCGCGTCGCGACGTGTGTGGTCTTCGGCGATAATTTTCTCTGGTCTTATAATAGCTGCTATAAAAATGCTTTGTGTTGAAATGACTACTTTACCAGGAAAAATGAAGCCCGAACTGTAAAACTGTATGTCGTTTGAGTCACGTTGATACCAAAAAAGTGGGTAGCGCCTATACTATACAGTTATTGCGTCAGCATGTTTGAAGTAATACACGTTTACTCGTATATACACGTATATTTTTTATTTAAATAAATTAATAAAAGATGGTAAAACGAAATCAAGTAAATTAAAAATCTAAATAACTATAAAAACAAAGAATAACATTTATAAATGCTGCGTCTTTAATCCCTTCCCTAAGAACCCATCGAACCTAAGAAGAAATAAAAATTTCACAAAAAAATAACCTGTCATCATCTATATACCAAAATCTCCAAAGTATATTGTTTAGTAAATAAATATATAAATAAATAATACCGCACTCAGATGAAAATAAACAAATAAATCACGAATGTAATTGACAGCAGATCACAAATCGATCGGACAAAAGGACTAGATCCTCTCAATCGGATAAATACGAAACTAAAGAAAGAAACTCTTGCATGCAAAAATATTCTCTTGAGATCTCAATACTGACACATAATTATTATACTATTACTAAAATGTTTGAGGTACAGTCAGCAACCTGTCGAGTTTATCATGCGGGGAAAAAGGAAAAAAGGAAAAAAGGGACTACTGAAAAAGTCGTGTACCTTCGGACAGTGATGTTATTTCTTTACTTTATTTTAAAAATGTGATGTTCATTTTTGAAAGTGGCACCGCCGGTGTGGGAAACTCTCACTTGTTTATTGAGGGAAAAAGGCTGTGGATTTTTTTTTATCGCGCAAAACGTAAGTTATTTAAGGATTTTCCAATTATATTTTGACCTGTTTAAACACTCTAATTTTAATTTATTTAATGCTCATTAGTATTTAATGCCATTATGAAACAGAGTACAAATAAACATAAAATAAAATTAGAATGGCGATGGTATTCTGTGACTTTAATGTAAAACTACTACTCTATTATAAAATTATCAAATATTATAATGTAACAAAAATGAGAAAGATTTTTTTTTTTTGCTTCATTACAAAACTTCCAGCGTTAACATTAAACAATAAGTACCTTTAGTTACACAATCTTATAAACATACAATAATTAAAATATTTATTTACCTATTCATTTTATTTCAGTATTTTAATCGAAGTTATAATAATAAATATATACATATAATAAAAAACCCAAATAATGCAAAAAAAATCATCTGAGGTGAATTTATTTATTTATATTTTCATTTACATGCACTCTTATATTTAACAACAAATAGTATTTTCACAATAAATACACATTATTGTAATTTGTAGTAGTTTATCATTTCGACGCATTTCTACGGTTTCCCAAAATTTTATATTTTATCATTAAACTATACTTTAATAATAAATAGTGTGCGTGTGCGGTGCGCATGTGTGAGAGCCCGGTAGGTGAGGTTGGGTTGGGTTGGCGTGGTTCGAGTCGACAGGCATCAGATCAACATATAAATTCATTAGTTAAATCGCCCATGGCGGCGTTTTGTGGCGGCGAACATCAAAGGCGGGCATCTTGGGGCGGGCGGGGCGGGCGGGCGGGGGCGAGGGCGGGCGGGCGGGGGCGAGGGCGGGCGGGCGGGGGCGAGGGCGGGCGGGGGGCACCGCGGCCCCCGCCCGCCCGCCCCGCACGCCGTTCGCTCGCTCATTGAATTCTCAACGCATCGCGTCCGACTACCGGATACCCAACTTCATTGTGCTTTTATATCATTTCATTCTTAATCTATATCGATAAAAAAACATTCGAGTCATTGAGCGCGCATTATTAAAATTAAATTATAGGCTGTTAAAGATTCAACTAAATAAAATGCCTTTATGTGCTGAGCTCTGGACCCGGTGATGATGATGGCTTCTTAGGCGCGCCACGCGTCTGTTCGTGACTCGAAAACATCCATAATCAGCCAGCAATATTACATATGTCAATCTAGCTTTTTTTTTATATATATATATATATATATATATATATATATATATTTAAAGAAGTTAACGAAAGCTCAAACATTTTATATGTACTTGTAAGCGTGCCCTGAATTTGTACAGTAAGCAAGCTTTACTGCGCCCCTATCGGCGGTTTTTGTTATGATATAAATTATATGAGTTATATTATATTAAATTTAAACAATAAAATATTCGATTAATCCGTAAATATATTAAATTTGCGTTTTTTTCGTTAAAAATCTAGGCAAGCCCGGCTTGCAGCTTCATGAACGAGCCACCACTGCTTGTAGATACACTTGTACAACTTGTACAACTTGTACACTTGGTTTAAAATGATAACTCACAATAGCAAAACAAATATTGCACAATTGAAACAGCCATTTCATTCTCCTGAAGGATGCTCAAATTTTTGTGACGGAAACAAAAAATACAATATTTTGTAAATATATAAAACAAAAATGTTGCTGGTCAATTTAATATAACGTTTAAATAATAATTTAACGTGTTTATAATTTTTTTTTTATAATTTAATATTGTAAAAGATTGTGTAATTTATCTTTTCAGGCGATTTGCCGCTATTACAAAGTAATTATCAAATATAAGTCTTTATCAGTCTTAGTCAGTATCTTTAATACTCAATTATACAATGTATTTAAGCAATACATTATACAATTTTACTATATCTAAACGATTTGCACGTAATGTGCATATATTTTACACTTTTCTTTTTATTTTTAGCGATTCATTTTCATATATCCTACGTTGAACGTAAGTTATTCTTGTAAATATCCATTAAAACATTCACTTCTCATTTATTATACGTCATATTCGCTACATTTTCGCTTTTTTTCATAATTATTGTTTAATTTTTAAATCATTTATTCACTACTTTAATGAAAGTTTGACCGTATTGCATATCGCACAGATAGGTAGGTGAGAGTGAAAGACTTTCATAAAATACAGGCCTGTATTTAAACCAGCGTGCATTAATTACATCAAGCGATGCAACTATCTGTGCGTTCAATATTAATTTTTCTTTGAACATTCTGGCTATAAAATTTGTTTGAAAATTTTCAATCTGTAAAAATATTAAAAAGCATTCGAATTTTCCAAATGTCAATACTGTCAGACTTTTATATAAGTAATGTAAATTAACGGCAAAAGCCTATTATAACGTAAGGAATCATCTAAATACCGTATTTAGATATATATTATACATACACATTAACACACTCTTACATTCCACACCCTATTATATTCACAGAGTATATTGTATAACATTCATACAATGTTATCACTATAAATTAGATCCTAGTTAGTTCTGTTAAAGTTGTTAATTGTGTATTTCTATGTAACTGTCATTATGTATAGCTGTAAGCATTTCTTATACAAATAAATAAATAAATATAGTATTTATTCCGAAATATGAACCTACATAGTATTGTTTTGTTTTCATATGTTTATATAAACCGTCAATATGTTAAAATTAGCAAGGCTTTGTCCATATAAAATAATATTCCAATCGGAACCCAACGCCATCCAACCCCAACCCATTTGTCCAACACCATGACAATAATACCAATAATCTGTCTATATTTTTTGTAGTTCGTTTCTGATTTCCTTTCAGATGACGCATCAGCCCCGTGGACCGCATCCGAATTCCATTTGGAAGAACCCACTTAAAAAGCTGGCGACAGGAAAACAATCATCGTAATAAGATCTCGCTAACAAATTCACTCCAGGCAATTTATTTCATTTATATATTACCAAAATATTTATTTTATTTAATATTATTATTTCTCATGTTTGTTTTGCAACGCTGTCTAATGGCGGTACGTTGGTAGACCTCATGGTTGGTAGACGTAAAGTTAAATAGTTTTAGGATATCAGGCTAGAGTAGGTAAATTAGAAGGTGGCGGTGTGGGGAAGAAGAGGGCGTGGATAGAGGCAGGTAGAGCTGGTCGGTAAACGGAAATGTAAAATCCAAAATATAACAACTTAGTTTACTTATTAGGTTTCGCAAATCCGATATTCGTCGTAAAAAACGTCGCCCAACAATAATGGGGTACTATTCGTCTGACTACACCATGAAGACCACAAATTGTTGTGATGCTGAACATCTTTGAACTGCCTTCTTTAGGACAAACATTTAGTCTAGTTAACAGAGGCTGCAGTGGTACCAAACGCTCACGGATACAAAACTATTATTAATATATATACACAAATCTGTAACATCACAAAAATATATTTAATTGGTTTAATAAAATAAAATAGATACTCGCCGCCCTGAGCAGTGTTACCATGTCATCGTGAGCGATCATGGGAACTTTATAATGACATTGGCGTTTGATTTGGATTTTTTGGAAATGGCGCGTTTTGATTATATAATAAATTACAACAATATCAGAAAGAATCTTTAAAATCAGACCGCTTGAACTTACAGAGTTATTGCAAAAAATACGTCATTTAAAATCTCTCTGGGTACTGAAGAGTGAGGAGCAATAGTCACTGGCCCTGTGGGTTTAGTCTGAGCTGCCAATGGAAAACCAACTCGAATGTTTCAGGAAGCATTATATACATAAGGCAGGCATTATTTTGTCGCATGAAGCAAAAAAGGTAAAGTATAATTTGAGATTAGACGTTGGTTGTATAGAAGCTAGTTAGTAGATATTTATTTTCCTTTTCTATTGGTTAATATACCACACTCTCGTTAAAGGTGGAACAATCCCCTTGCGATTTAGCTGGAGAAAAACTGTAGTCTGTTCATGAAATGTTTTCTGTTCTACATATTACAATGAACTAATAGTCTTTGGTCTTCCGCGCCGCCCACCTTCTCTCCTCTCCTCTCCTCTGCCCTCCTCTCCTCTCCTCTCCTCTCCTCTCCTCTCCTCTCCTCTCCTCTCCTCTCCTCTCCTCTCCTCTCCTCTCCTCTCCATCGCTAACCATGCTTTCTTCCGCCATGTGATTTATAGTCTGCCAACGTGACAGATTGCTACTGGTGCCGACGACCGGCGTGGGTGGTCCCTCCCCCGCCCCCTGCTCTCCTCTCGCCTCATCCTCGATATGTGTTTTTTATTTCTCCGAGTAAAACAAAACACCATTACAAAATGACATGAAATTATATATTTTGTTAAAAAATCGTGTTTGTTATATCACGTAATTATCATCTAGGAGTTGATAATTTATAAGAATAACAGAGGCACTTTGGAATTAATTAAAACGATTCTTTTTAGGGTGGCATCGATAACCATCGCGAAATATTACTTTACTTTTTAGGATTTTATTATAATGTACTTCTTACAACATACCTAATATTTGTCAGTATTTTATACGAAAGAAGTTAGATGACACGATATTAATTTGTTAAATAGCTTTCAATCCAAGGATTTATCAAAAAATAAATAAAACCTTTTAAATTACTTCAATACTGTTAAAAAATATGTCAGGCGATTTGCTATACTGGTGTGTGTAGTTGAAGTAACCATTTAGATAAATCAAGACACTATTTTTAGTATATTTTAAAAATGAAGTAGACAGCTAACGGTTTTTAGAAAAGGAGAAATTTCTCAGCGCAGTGATTTGGCGGAATTAAGGCAAAGGTTGAATGGTTGAAGATATCGCAAGTAATAAAATCAGTGCTTCCAATTCCAGGAATTATCATTACGATCACAGCGGGATGGCCCCAGCCCCAGTATGAGCTGGCGAATGGTGCATTCCCTGCCATTGTTCACGAATGAGGTTGCCCAAGATGGCGATCGCTCGCGTCCACCAGCGAAAAAGTTGGGGTGTGTTCGCAAATTGCACTCCCGTAAATTATGTACTGAGAACGAAGTTTACGGAGAAAAATGTTACTGGCAAGTGCGATTATTATTGCAAGGTAACTATTTCTGAAAACTATGTCCTTACTAATTTTACCACTTCGCGCGCATGCAAGCATTTTACCATACTATTTCGTATAACATATATTTCGTATATTTAAGGACAGCGTTGAGAAACTTTTATTAAAAAAAAGGTTAATTTGGGAGTAGTTAGTATTAAATAAATCACAAGGTTAATTAACTAATTTACTTAATTAAGGTAATAAACTAATTTACTGCTACTAAACAATGTATATATGACAGCTACGTAGTATCAAAGCCATTCTTGTCTTTTTTTTTTTTTGATATGATCTCAATCTATTTTAGTTGTGTTGCGTGTAGCGAAAAAAGCCAAAATTGAATTTACCGTTCAAAATGTTTTCATATCAATGGCATGTAAGGTGTTTTGGGTGTCGATACGTAATTTTATTTGACTGCTGTAAATACAACATGACACATTTTCCACTGAATGTTGCCGTCTAAGAATGAATAATATAAACTGTGCGTTTCGGTCGGAACAACAAATAAAACGCACGCATCCAATAGTGACGTAAGTCGGCGTTCGAAGATCGAGCAACGTGCGATAAAGGGTTTCCGTTGCAGCATTTTTTGGTCCCTCCAGCGTCTTCGGATCCTGGTCCGCGATGGCCGTCCGAAGAGTTCGGAGTAATTTATGGCCTGGAATGGACAAATTTATGCCCTCCTGTGGTTCTTCAGCCGAAGCAAGAGACCGCCGGCGCGTTGCGGCGCGGCGTTGCCAGACGCCGCCACAATGACACTGACTATATCGAGCATTGTAATTATTGTAAAATAGTTAAAATGATTTGTTTGTTATTAGCTAACCTAATCTAACGTCCAAATTAAAATTGGATATAATCTACTACATATGCACTTTGATCACGCACATAATACGAAAACATTTATTTCATAGTATAAAACAAACAAAGATAAACCGGGTGCACTGAAAAAAATATCGAGATCTGATTTAACCGAAGAGTTTTGTAGAATCATATTTTCAGCAGGCCCAACCAAAATGGACTGTAGTGTATACAATCTGTGTACAAACCAATTCCTGTACAATTGATAAATCATTCACCTAACAAAAATTTCTTGTAACTTGTACCAAACATTCAGTAAATGCAGCATCCAAATGAAAAGATGTGTACAGGTTTCAAGACTGTTTTGTTAGCTCGAGCAAACTATTAGTACCCGCCGACCGCGGCACGCACCTCTATTCCGCATTTCGTTTTAAAACAATTTACGAATATTGTTATTTGTTTACCGTGCTATCAAATGTGTGACATAGAAACAGTGAAATATGTAGAAACTTGGGGTTTAGGAGAATATATTGGAGTTTATTGGAGCAAATTTCTATCAGCGATGAGGATGCTTTTTTTTTCAATGTGATCGAAGTAATATATATAAGTCTTGCACAGTCTACCGAACAGTTCGGTAGTGCTAACAAAGCATTTGTTTAGGCATACCAAACGTCGGTTGAGCCAACTAAAAACTCATTTGTTAAGACTAGTTTTTAGTAGTTCAACCCAGAACGTCAGGGACTATGAATAAAATGGAGTTAATAGGAATGCATCTGGCAGTACCGCCATTGAGATTCGTTACAAAAGAAGATGTTATTTTTTTCTTGATTTTTACGCAATAGAATTGTCATAACAATGGTCGAAGATTTTCGTGGCTTGAACCTAAAGCGATCTTAGAGCTCTTCATTATATTCGTCTAAATAAGATATTATACTGTTTACAAACACAGGGTTGGCACAAGAAGATTTTGAATGTTCATGGTTCCGACCCAGATGCCTGTATGTTTAAGGGCCGAAATTTTATATCCTACTTAAGACTAACCTAAATTTTAAGTCAGACCTAACTGATGAAAATCGTATTTCAACTCACTTTTAGCGTTAAGTCGAACTTAAAGCCCGCCTCAGCTATGAATAAAAATAACCACGACTTAAGGCTTTTAAGACGTTGCTTGGAGCGATTTTGCAGTACGTCAACGGCGTTGTCCGTGCTTGTTCTTATATTTTGTAACTAAATAAAATTGTCTGGATATGCATATTTTGAGCATCTTCGATTCAAGCAACACGCGTGAAAAAATCCTAGTAATCCTCAGCTGACAACTTAACCTCAAAACGTCAGATGACGCGTCATATGTCAAAAGTCATGCGACAGTGGCGGCAGATACTGTATACACAAACCATATTAGCGAGTAGCGAACTAATGACGAGTGCAAAAACATATTCACAACAAAGGCAAACTTAAAAAGGAAGTGAAATACACAATTCAATTTAAGTCTTACTTAAAAGTTAAGTTGATCCTAATTAAGAACGACTCTGAAGTGCCAATTACAATTAAAGAAAATATAAAAATGCCTGAGATTTATTTTCCAATCACAGCGCTAGGAGATACTATTTTCTTAATGGCCATTTAAACTTTCTCGATTAGTTTTTAATCGTATCCCACTCGATTACTTTGAGGGCATAGGGAGTGTCCGAATAGAAAAACATCCCCATTATAGAGGTCCTAATTTAGTTGACCGAAACGATCTCACCCATGAAATAAGTCATCCCGGGGCCTTTTAGCTACAAAGACCTTACGTTTTAATCAGTTTTTTTAACATTATATACTAGATTATAGTCAGGACTGTTGATTGATTTATCAAAAGACCTGTTTAACGTGCGCTATTGTACAGACAAAATTTATTTTTTTATTTTAACCACTGAGGATTCTAGCCCTGGACCTCTAGATTTTAAAAGAAAATGCTTATACCTCTGGACCACCACCTATTGAATATATGAATGTTTTCTGATAATTCAAATCTAAGACACTATTAGCTTCTATACTTGGTTTAAACTATTCGTGTATATGAAACTGATATCTCCGTCTTTTGTCTGTCGTGTTGTGCGTGCAACCATATCATTCAGTAGTGTCTAGATTCATTACGAGTCATAACTTAGAGGATAATAGAGTAACCTGCATTTTTTTGAAAATAACTACAGAAAGCTATGTTTAAGTTTTATTAAAATGTATTTTTTTTTATGTTTTGTAACTATTAAACATTAATTAATTTATAACGAGCACGAGTTAAGGTCGATAATGGTCACTTTACAATGCTACTATGATTCTTCATCTTATCTTTTAACGGATTTAACGGCCATTTAACGGATCAAACTTCATTTATAACGGCAATCAGCATACCTTAAGATTATTATACGGAAGTGTGCATAAATATCACTATTATTATGAGAAGGAAAAAACCAATTGGGAGGACATATCTAATACTTGATATATAGATATTAATAATACTATAATGACACCCATGGCTCCCACCATGAGTGCCAGGGAAAAACACGTTACAAAAGAAGAATTCTCCTTTAGCCAGCAGATTGGAGTAATATTTTTAACAATTTACATATCCATATAACGCTGGGCTCCTGAATAATGCCTTTGATAGTATCGCTAGACCTAAATAGGTTATTGGTATTTTAGAGATGGGTACACCATTACTCCTTCTACTATCTCGAACGGAGAAAAAAAATTGGCTGCAATTAATAATACTTACAGTTAAAAACATCAAATTGAATTTAGCGTTTTCCAAGGTAGCGCTTTAGGACTTATTGTATTTATGTATTTATTAATAAAATTAAAAAGGATTGAAATTCAAATTGTTCTTCCGTTACCAAATCTGCAAACGAGTTAGACTTGAACCAATATATTTCTGTCTAATTTTATTACCTATATGAAGAAGTTTACAGTATTATTTTAGAATAATAGTTGATCATGGTTGAAATGGATACAGCAGGTTGATATATTAATGTTTGGTTTAGAAAACATGATAATGATATTATTGAAGAGAAACCTGTACTGACAGGTCGCAATACATTTTTAGAATTCGGGTTTTTTGTGTGGCGTATAAAGACCCTTGTGTGAACTAAAACTCAAACTCAAATTGAATGGTTCCAAAACTTTTGGAATTGATTTTGCTCATGAAAATATAGGAATTTTCTCCGTAGAAGAAACCGCCAACTGAAAAAGCGGTCACGCGTCATTAGTTTATGTCGTTGATTTGACAGCGATTCTTCGTAAAACGCGCAATTGTGGATCGAACGCTCGCTCCGAGCTGTCAATTGCTCACAATGAAGCTGTGGCCTGTGAGGGATGAAATAGTCACAGGCGAGCTACCCTACCACAAAACGGCCGACCCTACTGCGAAATTGACGCCTGAATGCAGTGACGGCGGAGTCACTTTTGTAAACTTTGAAAACAACCTTTTTTGTCTTCTGTAAGCGAATTTTTTAAACCCGAAAAGAAGGTATGGGTGCGGAGTTATGCTTCCCCTTCCAGTAACAAAACTGTGTTAACCATGATGTTAGCCATAAGTAAGCACGTGTCAAAAGAGAAAGACAACGCGACCGGCAACCAACGCACGTGCGAGCGAAACAGAACGAGCAGCTAAGAAGGCCGCGTCCAGCTCATATTGCTGATCCTCACCAAATAATACATCGCTACCTTCTCGTAATGAGTGTTTTATTTCGCTCCCACAGAACATCCACGCTGAAGAAGAAAACATAATTTCGTGCACTATTTTAGGTAGATTTCATAAGGAAAGCTACCTATTCCAATAGGTTAGGTTAGGTTTCGACATATCTTCGAGTCTCAAATTCCCTAAAACCTAAAACCACGCTCAGTTTAAAAGTGTATATATAAGTATATACGAGTATATCTATCTATCCATCTGTATCACTTTCTTGGAAGCACAAAATCTTGGTCAAGTTCGTTAGTGGGCAAAATCAGACCAATATTTTTTAATCTCTGGATTTTTTTGGATACTACTAATAATATTATAAATAATTTGATATTATACATATCACAATTATTATACGATTCTAAATGAATATTATAAAATTGGTTAAATATATGAGTACCAAATAAATATTTAAATTTAAGTATAAATACAAAATTAATATTCATAATTATGTGATAAAATAATATACATACATTCGAGTAAATATAAAATTTGTTAAATAAAATAATGTTTTATACTTACATATGTACGAATATCACCTTGCAAATGAACCATAGAATCCATACCATCCATCCATAGAATGATACCATGATTTATAATAAAGTTGGATACGGTGTGTTTCTGCGACGACTTCAAAGTTTTGGTGAATCTGTTTTTTTATTGGTTACTAACAATAAGAGGTCTTTAACAGAGGTGACACGATTTAAAATAGTGTTGTTTTAGGAAAAAATAAATATATTTTTTTTATTGTGAATGTACCTAAATACATTGGACTCTCCTACATTTAATTTTAGGTTTATTTAGTGCGTATTGAGCGTTTTTACATTTCCGCTTATATAGTTTCCGTTAAAATAGTTTTTGAATGAGGTTTTTATCTATCGCACTCAAACATTTTTACAGTCCATAATTGTAACGGGTAAAAAATCTTAAAATATGAGAACAAATTAATAATAGTTATCATACGCCACTGGTTCTCGCACGCAGCTTCTTCGACAATGAACCACACACAATGGCAGTCAGCTCCACCAAAACTTTTATGGCATACTTCCATCCATCCAAGGTGTCTTCTATCCATTCTGCCCGAAAGGTATTGTCCAAATGGACCTCATTGTGGGTGATTGAGGTAGGTCTCTTCGATTTTGACTTGTTTGAAACGGTTATTTACGACATTATAGATATTGTTATTAGTTGAATATTTTATTTATTTTAAAAATAGCAACGCAGCGAAGTGTGTAGAAAAATTGTAAAAACACAAATAATCTTTAAGAATTTTCGAATTGCAAAAAATAGTATTAAATTAATTAAATAATTTAATTATTTTCCAAAAATACATTTCGATAAGGCAAACTAATTTACTAACAATAATTTCATATAACATAATATTGGTAAGAATAAAAACAAAACATAAATTAAAATTTTAATGTCCGTTGCCCGAAATACCTACATAAAAACCTATATCATTTTTAAGTACTTATATTGGTTCTGCACGTTAGCTAAGTTTATTTATTTGTTTGAGGATTGAATTAAATTAAATCTTAAATTATGTGTTTGTTCTTTCGGTCATTTATCTTTAATTGTTTACCTAATTTGTTAACAATAATGTTTACTTCGCACAAACAAATTTAATTCACCGAGCAATAGTAATAATTTAACATAATAATAAATAATAAGTAATAAATAACATTCGTCTTACTTGCAGCCTTAGAGAAACACAACTTTATGTTTAGTCATTAGTGATAATAAATAAAATCAAAACCAAAACATAACAATAAAAAACTGTAAATATAAAACAATATGCTCAAAGAAATAATAAAAAAAATATAAGTAGGTTGGAAATAACCTCAAATTGACCAAACCGTTGAGGTTTCCAATACCCCGTTCTACCATCTCGCAAAGCTCGCTCACAATTTTATTCATGGAGCCCTGGAGGCAAAGCGACTCTGATCGGTAGTGCACGAGGGTGACCAAATATTCAACCGACATATAGGTATATTTCTATTTCAATCGAAGCTATTATGACAGCGTTGTTTGTAAATCCCTTTTAGCTTGTTTACAATTTCGGAGATGCATTCTCGGAATGACATTCAAAAGTTATCGGACTCGTAAAAGGGTTGCAATCGAAGACATTTACGTTCGGCGCAGACAAATCAATTTTGAGCCGAGACTCGTCGGAGGCCGAAGGCCGCAGTCCGCCGAAGCCGTGGGCGATCGTCAGCCAGTATTTATGGGCCCTGCTCGACATGGGACACAAATATCCGACGAACACAGAGCACGAAGAGTACGCGCATTGCCCGTGAGTCATTGGCTACTGGTCTATTTGCCTGTATTCATCTCTAATGCCATATTGTTTCTCCTTTTAACCAACTTCAAAAAAAGTAGGAGATTCTCAATTTGATCTGTATTTTTTTTATGTATGTTCACTCATTATTGCTAGATGGCCGATTTTTTTTTACATATAACAAGTTTTTAACGGCGCAGTGGTACTAGTTATTTTAGTTTAGTTAAGATAACGTCTAGTTATAAGGTTTTCATGTCGATATCTTGTTATGTGCTTACTTTTTAAGTTGTAGCGGTTGATTTTTTGTTTTGAAGTGGGTTTATTAATGATAAATTCTTTAGGTTATACATTTTTTTATTTATTTATATTCACAGCACATTTTGACAATGGTAGTATAGCAACAATGATTAATGGTACGGCAAATTCGTACAAGCTTTTGACTCTACAGTACTATATTTTCTGCCCCCTAAGCTAGACTATGATCTGTATTAAAGAAGGCAGTGTTCCATCCTGTTCTACTTTATAACGTTACGCGAGACACAAGTTGCCTTTTTAGTTTTAAAGAATAAAGTATATTTTTTTTATATTTTTAGGAACCTAATAAATATGTAAAAGTTTAAATTATATTATGTACGATATACCTTAATTTACTATATGCTTATACTATATTATATGTATATTTATAATTTATGTTTTAGTTTTTTTTACTACCAACAGACAACTACATACTTTATATAATATCTATATGCTTTCATAATACTACATAATTTCCGGGTTCCATCTGGACCTACTCGCCAGTGTGACATTCCATTTGTCACAGAGTAGGAATTATGCAAAGAAATCGAGTATATAAGCTCTACAACGGCATGTTGGACGCCATCGATATATTCAACACTACCTTCCCAGAATTCAAGAGTGTCTACTCCTGCCCTAATCCTTAAGTAGTATATGTTTACTGAGAAACTTAATATTTGCGAAGAGTTATGCTATATTTAGTATTCTGGTAAATATGTAAATTCCCCAATCCCTCCTACTTCCTGATACCAACCTCGTTCCAATTTTATTAAGTTTGGAGGAAACTCTCATTGGCTTTTTTTTATTTTATTTCAAGAAACAACAGCTTACATAGTAAAATTACAATAAACAAAAAAAAACAATTAAAACACAAAGTTAAACAATTAAAACACAAAAAAATAACAGTTTCCTCCAAACTTAAAAAAATTGAAAAACACATTCGGGAGCGAGGCCGGGACCAGGAAGTAGGAAGTAGAAGGGGTTGGGGAATCTAGACAATCACCAGAATATAATTTAAAACATAATAAATTCTACATATACTCCTACATATGTTATGCTTTATGTTTTGATTGCTTTTTTTTTATTGTAAAGTTATTTTTGTATTAGGTTATTTTTGTTTCCTGAAAAAAAGTCGGTTTTATTTTTTTAACTACATATAAATAATACGGTTTCGCCGTAGATATGAGAAAAGAAACAATGTTCGGGTGCATTTGGTAAGCGGGTGTTTCGGCGCCGCCTAATGAAAACGTCTATGGTTCCAGGCCACCCGGCGGACGGCGGGCGCGGGGCCGCGGGGGCGGGGGCGGGGGCCGGGGCCGGGGCGGGGGCGGGGGCGGGGGCGAGGGGGCCCGGCAGAGCTCGAGGCCCTCTAGACGCGGGACCACCCGCGCAGCGGCCAGATAACGCCCAAACCCACACTCGTAATAACCGTCAAGAACGACTTCTCCAAAATGGAAATAACCATATATCATATCCGCTGGCTAGGCACTATACAATGTTAAATCGGATCTCATTTTTAGTGCAAGCTTAGGTTATGCAGACAAAGGCGGACTTCTAAGGAGGTGCCAACGTCTCTTGCAAAATCAGTCAGACACGAACTTTGGAATAGAATTGAATGATCGAGTCCCGGCAATCTGCGCATGCGCTTCATCACCAGCATCTCCCCTAAGGCGAAGCCAAAGGATAAATATTAATTTCGATTCATTTAGATACCTTAATTTTATGTCTTCAACATAGTAAAGGCAGATTTTAAAAATTAAATTCTATTTCTGGAATATTTAATAAATGTTAAACTGCTATTAGTTCTTTTTTAGTTGAATTACTCTCTTATATAAGACATTAGTTAGAGCCTTAGGAAAAATAGTAATAGAAAGGCAAAGAAAGAATTAAAACATAGAAAGGTTTGTTTTTTAAAATGTCTATATTATGAAGCTATAATTAAATTAAAAAAAAAAAATTGCTTCCTGACCGCGCAGAGAGTAACAAACATCTGATGCCATATTAACATAAAGCTTCAAGGTCAAGGTCAAGGTCGTCTGTCTACAAGCAAATTTAGTTGATTTGAGAAGGTCTACAATTTCAAATTATCGTGATTAAGGCGGACATTGCGATTCTGATGTTTACGGTCATTCCCATATTATTTTATGTAAAAATGTGACGACGCTATTAGGGTTTTATGTAAACGACATGCTTGGATATCCCATTATGTCAAATGCAATTCGCACACTTTATTTTCTTTAGCGTGTTCAATAAACATTTCTCCGTTTTTTTACTGCCGTGTGTAGTCCTTTATAATTATTAGCCTTTTAGAGTTTTAAAAGTGCGAGGAGTTGTTGCCCTCCTAAAATATTGTTATTCCTTGTTGAACGGCATTGTTGTCAATCCGTCGGCCAGGCAATTCTGGAGCACTGCATGTTATCTGTTCCTCGTTTCAGGCCGATGTCCTAGTCGAATGCCTATTACCAATTCATCCGCGGAAGTTGATATTCTCTTAAGAGATGTTTGTATATCGGTTTAGGTCAAATCTTGCAAGTGAATTAGAACTATTTCCTCTTATCCTACGGTTGAAACTTGACGTGCTGGTTCAGTTCCCATTACAATGCATTTTTATGGTAAGCATGATCTGATTCTACCCGTAGGATTGGATCCAGATGAAGGAACTCCTCAACGGTCAACAGCACAGATACGAAGTTTTGTATACGCATTCAAGCACTTTTTCTTGATTGCCTTTGGCTGTATAAGTGAAAACCTTCACATTAATGTCCTAAAAAAATAATCTAATAAAATAAACGTAACAGTTTATAAATGTCCCAAAAAAAAACTGACAACAAATGAATACATATAGTTATGTATATTTGGACCGCAGCATTCATACGATGTACAGCCGACTGGACAGCCGGCCCTCAGATCGTGGAGATAGGCCAAATGTATGCGCGGGCGCATCGCGAGATTGATGCGTCAGATTGAGCGAACGTTCGCGTCTCACAGATAACATCTCACTAACGGCCGCGCGGCTTTAATCCGCGCCTTATCACCGTCATCATCGCCGTCATCATCGGCGAACGCATTATCAGCCACGAATTTACTATGTAGCGTGATGATTTTGATCTTGTAAGGATGCCCATAAATAGGTCCGTATTACACGACACTTGGAATCACCGTTAAGTAACATCTCACTTCCATGAAATGATTCAATGAAATAATTCTATCATTATTTTAATACTTATATTAAAAATTCCACCCAAATTCTAAGTTAGCCAAACGCGAACACAAATTTTAAATTGGAAAAATCGTATTTTCATTTGAAAACAACGCATATGTATTATTTTATTTTATTTTATTTATCTTATGTATGTACGATAAACAAGGGGGTTATCGAACCAGATGGTGACGAAACGATCTAACAACATCTACATAATAATCCCGAGATTTTTGAGATCATCAAACTATGGACCCTTGTACAATTACAATTTACAATTTTCAACACACAAATATATAGATTAAATATAGGACGAAGTTTATACTAAATGATGTAACCCCTTTTACAGCACCTTTTACACTCTAAGTAGTGTTTAAAAAGAAAAACAGTTAAATAGTGTTAAGTTAATACTGATTGTTATATTATTTGCAAAATTTCGACCATTTTACCATATGACCCGCTGGTTTGCATAGACGGTTTCTATATATTATCATTAATGACAGAATTTATGTTATTTCTGTTAAATGGGTAGAATGAAAAATATTAGCCCATAAAACATAAGCGATTGTTTAAAAGTGCAAAAAGCAGATAAACTGATCTCGTAAACAAATAACGGTATATATTATCCATATCTCTATATTGTAACGATGCGGCATCATTTTGCAATCTAAACAGAGTGCAACAAAGAAAACAGAAAATGTTTTTGGTTTTTAAAAATTATATTTTATAAATGAATACAATAGAACGAAGAATTTTAGGAGAGATTTAGAGATATTGACAACAGCTATTGGGTTTTAGCAAAGTGATATTTTTATATATAATTATACACGAACTGAGAGAACCCCCCCCCCCCCGCATGGTCGCTATATTATCGTTAAATGTCTAATTACTATTATTTCTAAAATATTCTTGTTTCATCACAAAAAATAAACGGCTATAAAAACGCATCTTTACATTTTAAAGTTCAACTAGTTTGAAACATTGTCTAAAGAGGTGTTTCTTAAACGATTATTGAACATCCTCTGACGGGAAGGTCTGTGTAGTCACGTCACTCACGCCAGCCCAGCCCAGTCTTTTGAAAAGTAACGTTGTATTTTATATGTATCCAACTCGTCAGTGCTACCAGTAGCTACATACGGCTTGGAGACAGTAGCAGTGACAAAGCCAAGCGTCAATCGGCTAAGGATTTGTCAGAGGGCCATGTTAGGGATCAGTCTCAGGAACAGAGTGCGCAATGAGGAAATCCAGACTAAGGTCACGGACATCTTGCGACGAATCGCCAGAATGAAATGGCTCTGGGCGACACAAGGAGGCCGAAGAAGATCGTCCAATGAGAGTCGGAAAATCACAATAGAGGCGGATGGATGACATCCGTAGGGGGAAGCAGCTGGCTTCAAACAGCAGCGGATAGAAATACGTGGAAGGACATGGAAGAAGCCTACATCCAGGCGACGGGCTGAGGAAGATGTCTTCAGGTTGATGTACGTATTTTAAAAATTCGACCTTTCGATGAGCATTCAAAGAAAATAATACAAGCCCAACTGTCCAGTCGGACGTGGTGAAAGCCCTAATAGGTAGTACTGTAAAGACCCATAGCTTTGGCCAATAGTCTATTGCAGAAGAGTGACCGATGTCCATCTTTGTATGCTGCATAATTCAACTCTTTGAAATTACTATTCCAAGTAGACAAGCAGCCATAAATAAACTGGCGTTCATTTGATAGGAGACAAATTGTATTCGTTGTCCAATTGATTGATTTTATATTCTACGAACTACGTGCTTTGAACTGCAATTCCATTATGCTATGCTGGTTCGAATAACTACAT
Source organism: Neomicropteryx cornuta (assembly GCA_020383195.1). Taxonomy (NCBI): domain Eukaryota; kingdom Metazoa; phylum Arthropoda; class Insecta; order Lepidoptera; family Micropterigidae; genus Neomicropteryx; species Neomicropteryx cornuta. The sequence continues at coordinate 523,574 of JAHKQU010000014.1, forward strand.
ACGATCACTGGGACAGACAATTTCATCGCGTTGATATGAACACTAGCACGAAGAGTCGACGGTCAAGTCGAACTTCTGCACTTGCTTGTGTTCCATTCGAGATTGTCTCCCTGTCTTTTTTGCAAGCACTTATGCCAGTTCCGAGGATACGGCTTTATGATGCAAATTCTATCATATTATCAATTCATCTAATGTATTATATCCCATTTAATGTATTATACGTCTATTTTTTTAATAAAAATCAATAAACAAAAAAAAAAAAAAAAATCTTATTAGTATCCCAAGGCATATAGTTCTTTTTTGGGCGGTTGGTCCGTGGACACAGGGTGAACATAACCATTCCACAACAGCTGTGCGTATTTCAGCGTGAAAACGAAGTCTTTTCGTCAAATATGATTGCTTAGCTGTTCATGTGTTCATTTCATAAAATATTTAATCCTCCATTGACCAAGACCAAAAATTTTCCAATGCGCTTTTCATTAGGAAAGCTACCTATTGCAATGGGTACTATGTCATGACTTCCCGAAAATTTCGACATATCTTCGCGTTTCACATCCCCTGGAACCCAAAACCACCCTCATATAGGTATGTATCTATCTATCTATCTGTCTACTTACTTGTTGACACGATAACTGCCGTAATTTTAAACTTTCAAAACCTCGGTTGAGTTCGTTAATGGGTAAAATCAGACCAAGGGGCGGGAATGGGGGATGTTTTTGAAGAGTGAAATTTTGCTATAACTTTCTTAGTATATAAGCTGCATCGATAAATTGACTCTGAATAAATCGCAATTTAAAGTGTTCAGCAATGATCTTTTGTGTAAAAATTAACTGTTCTAAATTCGTGTAGTAGATATGTATATATATTGATATAAAATGGTTTTGTTATTTTTGTTATTAACTTTAATACTTTTTATTAGTAGAATCCTATTTTTAGTTTTACATAGTTTTTTATCGTTCCATCAAATGTATTTTTTATTTTATATGTACTGTGTAAAATTGTTGGTTTCTCCAATAAAGATAAATAAATAAATAAATAAATAAGACATTAATTTAATTTCAATTTTATATTTCTTCTTAGATAATGGCCTACAACTTATCTAGGTAAACTATTTTGATACCACGAACCATTGCTCCTAGGGGTGGGAAAAATTGGTTTATCAAAATTAAAAAAAATAATACCTTCCTATTAAGGAAGGTATTATTTTTTTGATTTTGAGGATCAAATCAGTACAAAATGTTAATTGTAGGGCTATATTTTTACTACAATTTTTGTTTGAAACAGTTTTTTGATATGTTCAACCCTAACAGCACAGTATAAAGAGGCATTCAGTATTCGCCTATCCCCTTCTTTCACCGGATCGGAACTACTGTTCCTTATCACAATACTCTTACGTATTACCTTTTCTTATGCCATTCCGAGTGATATAGTCTTGGCGCCAGGATCAATCAGCGCGAATTCTGGTGACAGAAGCTTTGTAGTTGTAAACAAAGCAGAAAATTAGCACGGGCTTACTCCTAGATAGCCGCCTGGCACTCCCACGCGTGGCCTCCGCGACCTCTGTGCCTCACTTACCTCTCGTTCTCGTTCTCGTGCGCTGAGCTCGCAAGTGATACCGCATTTAAGGTCACCGTGTGGAGTGCGACGGAATTATTCAAATGTGCCACCGCAGCTCGCATAGCAATGCGTCAAAGCTGCCGAATTCGTTTGTGGGAACTCACCACAAAGATACCGCACGGACGAAACCGTCGCGTCCAACATTTTAGATTAGATTCACAAACGGTCACGGAATACGCAAATATTCCGCGCGGGGTTCGATAGTTGCTAAAATAACGGTCATATCCTTCCATCCAACACTACCCAATGGAGAACCCAATAATTCGGTAGGGAGGACACGCCAATGATAATTTTATCACTTGCGCAACAGATTCCAGTTATGCGACCTCAAGAAATGCAACAGAAAAACAAACGATTTTTCCTTTATATATATAAATATGTTAGCAATAAAGTGAATTAATTCGAGTTGTCAATACAAAACCATTTATATACGTAACTGAGGCAATATTTAAGGTATATAGATTTTTATAGATGCAACAATTATACATTTTAAATATAATCCTAATCTATAAGAAAAGAATACACGAAGAGAAAAGAACCACTATCACATAATCATATAGTACAACTGAGTTAAAGTAATTAACATTTAGTACATCATAATGAAAGTACCAAAGTACCAAGTTTAAGTAGCTCATTTAATAAGTATTTTTAAGTTTAAAATGTATTAGTATATTCGTATCTAATTATTATAGATAATATTTATTATTTATAAGTTTATATTTATTGGAAAAATATATTCCATTTATATCCATATTTATTTGTGATTATTATATAGGTGTATTTTCCAAATGTATAGTTAGGCAAAATATTTTGCATTATAATTACTATATTATGTTTATAACATTTCTAAGAATAATGTGAATAAATAAATAAAAAATCATATAACAATATTTTATAAACATCTTAGTTTCCAAATGATACGAAATATTTAAATGATGATGAGTATTTATTGTATATTCAAAACCCGAAAAATATTTTCAGATAAAAGTACACATAATATAAAATATCACATCGTATCAGCTTTAGAATAGATTGATTGAAAGGTAGTCTGCGATACATTCTAAGTTCTCACTGGTTTTGTTGACCACGTTTACACTTCTTTCGATTTAGCTTGAAAGAATCGATTAATGCTCCAGATGAATCGTCCGGCTTCAAATCGATTTTTTCACACTAAGTGAAACCACTACCTTAATATTTGTACAGTCGAATCGACACATTTCTCAATTAATAAGATTTTTATAAAACTACTCAATAACTATACTTAAATTTAAATTAGATTTAAAATAATTTTGGAAGTCTGTCATTAAAATGACTGAATTTCGACTAACTTTCGTTTTATAAAAACATTAGCAACGTTAAAAACATGTCGGGCTCTGTAGGCGACTTCGGAGCACGACAACTCGTGACTGTGGCACTCGGGATAGGTTGTTTCGATACCTATCCTAGACCTTTCGGGCCGCTTACATGCCTACATATTACATATATCTTACCGTTTAAGGCAGCGTTCGTAAGAAACGCATTCGCTCGACCGTTTCTTCGTCGGCTTACGTTCCAAAATTGGTCTCTATGAAAGTACCTATATTGGCAAAGAATCTTTGGAATCGGATAAGTAGTTTCAGAGATTACCTTCAACATCTAAACTTACAAAATTTATTAATATAGATATAGATGTCATCTTTAAGAAAAAAAAAGAGTCGTTCTAAAATTGGTTATGTAATATCAAAGACGGAAAACAGTTATTTAAATGCGAAATGCTAGGGAAGAGATATACAAAAGGAGACAAACTTGTGATGCGAAGCTGCTAAACGCGTGGAATGAAATAAAGTTGTTATTGTTTCTCAAGGTTGTCATTCCACATTTATAGAAGCACGATAAAATCAATGGAGCGAGGATTCCTGATAAAGCATCAGGCAATCGCGCAAAAAGCAAAGATCGACAAAAAGCTATCGAACGACGGCGTCACTAATAGCTTTTCTTATCGAGCGGTTGTCTATTCTATACTATATTGAACACCCTGTAAGCATTGCTGGCGCGGCGGTCGAAAGAGACGGAAACACGCTGTTTTGTCGATAATTGACGAGTCCAAATTGCTTTTGAGATTATCTATTGTGAAGCCATTATTGCTTTCACAGCACAATACCACTAAAGTATCTCTAATAGAGAAACAAAATCTTATAAATACGGCTATTTTATAGCTCTAACTGCATAGATATAAACTTATCTCGTTATAGGCGATCATTTAGGCTATAAAGATAGTTTTTATTCAATTCCTCGGTGTTTATAAAACAACTTATTTACCTTTCAACATCTGCTGTCCCTCTCTTGATCTTGTCTAACTATACTGTATATTTTAACTGTGAATTGAGTCCATATTTATTTATTCATTTATTCGTACAAACCAAAATACATATATGCCGGCACCTACTGCGCTGATATTCCTTGATGACGCCGTCTGTACGAAAGAAGGCAGTGACTCTTATCAAAACTTAATTACAAGGGAAGTATATATACTTTTCGTCTACAAATTAAGGTCTATATTACGTACCCGTGACTACTTCTAGTATATGTGGAAGTTGACTAAATTTAAAAGAGCAATTTTTTTTTTAAACGCACTGTTTCTCGTTAAAAAGTAAGATTCAGTATTTGGCAGTGTTTATCATTGCTATGAAACATGAAATGGTTCATGACCACAATACAAGGCACAAAGATAGATTCGTTATATCAGTTTGACCTAGAACTGATACATTTCGAAAAAGCGGTTCATAGCTTCTAAATGTTTATCCACGACATTTGCATTCGAGAAAAAAATCACTTAATTAATTTGTAGCTGCGCCTTTGACAAGATTTTTGTCAAAATAATCAATTGCAATATTTATTAATTTTATTTATTTCAGTAATGCACCATGTAAGCTGTGCCATGTGGCCACGAAGGCCAGTACCTTTTTTGTAGGTAAATTTTTTGTAGGGAATTATGATTATTCAAAATGGAAGGTACCTTCCACACAAACATAACTAAAAATAAATACAAATTAAACGTATCAACGTAACACATTGCCTTATGAATTAATTAAAATACTTTGAGCACTGACAGCAACCGAAAGTAACCTTTCTCTATTTTATTAATGCGTATTTTGTATATAGTAATCAAATAATATTATCAAAATAGTCAATAGTCATATATAAATATCAAAATAATACTTCCGAATACCGTACCGCAAAGCTTATAGAAAAGTCTCAATTTTGGTTTATGAGCTTCATCTTCTATAAAATAGTTTTTATTTACTGATAGCCAAAATTCATCGTGGACCTTAAATCAAAACTCAAATCGTGTTTTTCTTTTTTGTAAACTTTTAGAGGTAAAGTTTACGAGCTGCGGCAAGCCATGTATTATAAAAGCAAAACGGTGATGTTGGCCTATCATTAAAACCGCATTTTCGATTTATTCCGTTCCGATGTAGGCAACTGATCTTTTAAAAAATGCGTCGAGCACAGAGCACCCCTTCACCATAAATAATAAAATAGTTTATAAGCGTGAAATGTTGATAAAAACATAAAATTAGTTTTAGTAAATTCACGTAGGACAATTTCTACAAATGGATAGAGGTATGTATAAATCGACCTACTCTCAAATAATGTGATATGGCTCTACGTTGCATTATCGGCATAATTGGAATGTATGACATCTTGGAGCGTAGAAGGTTTGTAGAATGTTTGACGTCGCCTCACCGGTACTGAGAAGATAACATCAGCAATAGGTTATAAGTAACTTTACAGGCTGTCTGAAATAAAATTATTGATTGATTCCATTGGAAACAAACAATGTATGAGTAGTTAAGATGTGTATGCATCAACGTTCGTCTGAATATATAAACGGAGAATTAAAAAATTAAATGAAATGAAATAAAAGTTTGATTTAATTAATTTATTTATTATATATTAGGAAAATACATTGTTATTAATATGGCCAATTACATGCATTCACTATTTAACAATTGAATTGAAAGGGAGGTTCTTCTAGAAGTGATAACATATAAAAAGAAACGTAAATAAAATAGTTTAGTTATTGCATATTTACAGTGATAAAAATATGTAATATTTAAAATATGGGTTTGTTAAAGTTATTACGTTAAAATGATAGATATTTAAGTTTTTACCTTCTAATTACCTGTATGAGACGAGTATATTTTACTTACCCTATTTTTGAATAATTTTAAAGTACAGCTAAAATATCTAATTCTGAAAGATTACTGTTATATTCTTGGAAGTGTTGCGTTTTGAGCATAGTTTGTGTTCGTTTTATGCAATAAAAAAGATCTATTGATCTAGTAATTCGTTGGGATACTTTGTAGAAGCTCTGGACAGTCCATTAGATTATTGAGTAGTTTATATAGAATGACAGCATCAGACACTTTCCTTCTGATATCCAAACTGGGAATTTGTGTAAATCTTCAGCTTCGTGGTTAGTGCCAAATGAGATTTGACAACGCCAACTTAGATGTATGAGGAAGTTATGTTGAATACTGACAAATGAGAAATACAATAGGTTCAATGTGTGTGGGTTTTGATTAATTGATAATTTTATAAATTTGTTCGCAATGAATACAAGTCAGTTACTTAGTAATTGCTTACCGACCTCCACTTTTAGAACTATTAATTAATTTGATTCCAATTAATAGATGTATGTTACTTTTTAATTTAAAACCAGCCTCACCAAAACTCTCTTTTTTTATTAGGTAGACGGAGTGTCCAAACGGAGTTTTTAAGGTTACCAAATCACAATTAACTCCAGCCCCGAAAAATCGTCGGGGTCTCAGTGTAAGTTTTTACACATCCAAACCCTTGGCTTAGATATTGCACTGTTTTTTTTAATTTAAACCTTTTGTTTTTTTTTAACATTAGGGATTAACAGCTTCTCTTCTTTGTGGCGCTCTTTACTAACATGGCACACGTTTGGTTTACATGAGGTATTTTTCAAAACAAAATCATATCACTTTTCTGTGTTCGTGTAGTGCTTGAGCGACGGCGCCAGTGATCCAGAGAAAGACCCTGCGGCAGCTATTAGACATAATAGGGGGCAATTTTACTATCAATACTCTATAAACTTAAACATCTTAGTTTTAAACGCTTTTACGTCGTCATAACAAAAAATTGAATACATAAATAAATAGTAATTGTAGATAAATATTTCATGGATTTTTATAAATAGTTAGAAAGTATGTGCCTGCAAAAGGCGAGAAATAAATATATTGCGACATTTTACATACAAAATAAAGGTACCTATTAAAGATCTAAAAAAAAACATAATTTATTGATTATTTTCAATAAAAAAATATTTTGATATTTACAAGTTCGATTTTCAAAATTTTTAACCGTGACAATTTTTGTGTGATATTTTATATACGAGGTCTAATCGCGGATAAGAGTATAATTACTTATTACATTATACATAATATTACCCGTATAGGGAGGCATAAGAATGGAGGTCTAACAAAATTATCACTGTTCCTGAGAAAAAGAAGAAAATATTTCTTTTATGAAAAATGAAAAAGAAAAATAAATGGTAGGTAGGTACATATTAGGTAGGTAGGTAGATGTTGAGACCCTCATTTTAGAAGATGCGGTGTGCAGCTTCATATTTATATTTTCAACTTTGAGAGTCTTTAATTGCCTGTTCAAATTATGTGGCGAAGCAAATTGCTCGCCGGGAAGATTTTGTAGTGATAATTTTAAGGTGTTGATTTCGGACTCCATGCTATCTACGCGTGCTATAAGTGGACTGAAAGATTTGATTCGAATTTCGAGACTATTACATTGATCTTTAACGGTATTTAGCGATGACATGAAGGCTTTCATTTGTGTCTTCAAGGTTTGGATTTCCGTCTTTACATTCGAAGGTCCTTAATTTCGTTGAATATGGTTTGCAGGTCGGTATTATATTATAATATCTGAGGATAAAATATAAATATCTTAGATTCAGCGTTCACGTTCTGTGTCGCACGGGGTTGTGTTAGCTGACCGCGCCGCTGTTGGCGGTAGGATCTCGCCAACCGTCGATATGCAAATTGACAATTCTTTGCTCTATGAATCTTAATTACGATCAAATTATAACAGTGATAACTCACGATCTCCTCATCCAAATTTAAAATAGTGTAAGTCAATTGATAAATCAATAAATACATTAATTTGGGTAATTACATAAATCCACCGATTGAAAAATTAAATTGAAAAGTAGGCTCACCTAAAACTGATTACATAAAAATAGGAATTATAATTAGAATAGTGTAGTTTTTACCAAAAAATAATTCAATAATAATTAAGGAATGCATATTTAATAAAAACAACTCAATTCCCAGTTTGTTTTATTTGTAATGAAATACAAATATAATGTTGTTCGTAATGTTTGTTGACAGCAATATTGAAATAACAACATGAGCAATTCAAACGTTTATAATGTTGGATTCAAGAGAGGAGAGATGATGTGATGGGGGGGGGGGGATCTGCATGGTTTATTATTAACTCACAAACAATTAGTTAAGGAAGCTGAGCGAGAGAGAGCAACATACGCCGAAAAGGACGAAAGAGAGGGACAACGAAGGTCGCGCGACGTGTGTGGTCCGGCTCAGCTCGCGGAACGAAAGCTCAACCGAGAGCCTGCGGAAAATCAAGCAAAGCTCTTTTTGGTGATTTTAAATTTATTTTAAAGTAGAAGAAAAAAAAACAACAACAAACAAAATCCATGCAGCAGTTTGTGTGTCTGTGTCCGTGATATTTGCATATGCGTTTTTAGCGGCGGTACAATGTTTGGAAAAATTGACAGTAGTATATAATACCACATTAGTACTGATGAAAAATCATGCAGAAAAACAAAATGTTAATGTTTTGAAATAAATCCTTTCTTCGTAGGGAATTTATTATAGCTAGCGTATGGTGCAATGGTTTAGCACGCTGTCCTAGGGGCAATTCCAGATCTATTAGCATTTGGGGTATTTAAATTTAGTAAAAAGGAATAACGTAACGCCATTACAGGTGTAGAAAATGCAAAAAAAAATGCAAAACTATTTTCTTTCTCACCATAAACATCTTAATGCAAATAAAATTTTAAATCACTACTTTCCGATGACATGCAATCTCAAATTTTCAAAATAAATAAGAAATCTTGTATCCATCTATGGAGCTCTGGAGGAACTCTTTTTTTTTTTGTTTTCAAATGCCTATTTTATACAGAACATTAATGATCATTATATAAATCAATATAATTATGTCAAAACATGTAAGACGCAAAATTTACATGTATCACTATTTTGTTTCTAGTTTTTGTTTATAATATATTTTTTTAAATATTGGTATGCCTAATATATTTAAATATTCAAATATGTGGGTGTTTTTAATAAAAATGGTAAGCAGTATAACAAATTAAAACCTTTCATACAAATTTGATTTATTTACAAAATGCATTATTTAAAAATACACTTCCTCAGTGCAAAATAAACTTTACAAAACTAAATAAATAAAATGTATTTGTTGAATGGTCATTATTATTAAGAACTAATTAGAATATTTTCCTAGTTCGACCACTAAGCGACCACTAGTATGTATAAACCGCGTAATTTCTTGGTATAAGAATTAGCCAATACGCCTTAGCATCAAAAGATAATATATACCTATAGTTCGCCTTTATCAACGCCCGCATAAATAATTGTGCGTAATGTGGGGTCGTTAGACTAGGCATTCCAGGGCCGGCTTAGGCGCCAGCCGCACAGCCGGGGTTTTATTCATTTATGCGATGCAATTTTATATGACACTCGATAATTGCATTTAGGCGAGTGCAAAACGAAAGCATTAATCACTTTAGTAACGGGGCATTAGGTGCATTTAGTGGCGGGTCGGTGTAAAATGCAAATAACCGGTTTAGTGTCTATACAGGGTATATGACTTAAGAGGGTGTTTATATTTCTGGGTTGCCGTTAATGACGCTTGTAGGGCCTAGCTGTGAGACATCAGGTTTTGGTTAAATAATTTACTACTACTAAACAATGTATAGAAGCAGTTGCCATAGCCATTCTTGTTTAAATATAATGGACCGTGTGCATTCAAACTAAAAAAATAACAAATTAATAAAACAATCAAAAAATAAATATATAATATCTAAATAATATCAATTAGCTCATAATTTTATGAGATTTTTAATACGTACAGTATAATATAGTATTGAGTTAAAATAATTAAAACATTTATACCAAAATAATTAAGTTTAAGTAGTTTTTTTAGTAAGTCTGAGTATCTTAGAGTAATTTTTATATTAATATAATTTCTTATATTTAATGTATTTAGTAAATATATCTATCTTATAGTATGTATGTTTGTTTGTAGGCATTCAGATATTTTCGGTAGATATTCATATCTATTTTTATTATAATGTTTCGACGCGGCAGCTATTTAATTAATAGACAAAATGTCTTCCTTAGAACCGGCGAAAACGTAGTTAGGTACGATAATTTGCATTGTAACATTGTCTTTATAAATTTGGTGGAATTAAATAAATAAAAAACACATTCGACCTCCGGCAGACCTTCGCTAAAGTTAAAGTGTCTATGAATTTGGTGCATTCCACTTGCGTGGTCAAGAAACGTGTCCTGAGTAATGAAAGATAAAGCTTCAACAGAACATTGTTTGGAAAATTTTATCTTGCATTTTCAAAACAAAACAAAAAAATTTTCAAACAAAAAAATTACGTTCGAATAATCGCGCCTTAATTTAAAATCATGTCATTTATACTAAAAGAGTATTAAGAGGATGTTAAAATCTATGCACTATATAAAAATTGATATTAAGGGAATTTGAAATTACCAGGACACATTGTTGCGGTTTGTGCATTTTTAATTTCATACGAGACAATATAAAAGAATATAACACAATTCGAAAACTCTGATAATTTCGTGACAAACACAATTACGGTCTCATCAGAGGTAACAACAAAAAGAATTCTGGGACACGAGTGGCCCAGCAAAAAATTAGGTGATATCTGAACAACTTTTAACTTCTTCTTCTTATTCAATCGTATGGCTTGTGTTGTCGGGGAGGCGCTATTGGGCGTTATTGTTGTTTTTATAATGCGAGACCGTTCATTACATGCATTTGGCCCGCTTACGCCACTGGGCCACCGGGCCTTTTAAATTATGAGCCCAGTATATATTTTATTAAACGCAAGATCTACAATCAGGCACGCATACTTATAATAAAATCTGTGCCAAAACATAAAACGTATCCGCCTATCTCCCCTGACTAACGCATGCAAATTTAGCTTAGTTGATTAGGGCCCAAAATAATTGTATATGACCTAGGTCTTAACAATTCTTTTAAACAAAAAAAAAAATAGGTTTAAAATATAGTTTTGTAATGTAATAAATAGGTGCATATAAAATGTTGATAATATCAGTAGTTCTTTATTTCAATAGGCAGTTCTATAGTCGAGTATTTTCTACACAGGTTAGTAAAATATCAACGGAACCCTCTATGAATAAACAACGTTCACATTTACAGTTTTTTTTTAATAGTTGTCTTGAGAATACTATGAATAATATTTATTGTGGGATTTAAGTGTATGCAGTGTAGTGTATTTAAGGAATTTAAGTGTATCTTATTTTGTGCTACCAATGTGGGAGGTTATCTCGCTTAAATAAATGCATTCGCCGGTCACTCTTAACTTTATAGTGAAGGCGGCAACTATTATCGGATTATCGATTAAACGGTATTTATTTATTTATAGGTGCATAATATGAATATGACTCGGTTATATTATCTACAAATAATTACTTAGTATATATATATATATATATATATATATATATATTATACATACACATTAACATACTCTTACATTCCACACCCTATTATTTATATTCACAGATTATAGCACTCATACAATGTTATCACTATAAATTAGACCCTAGTTCGTTCTGTTAAAAGTATCTGTTAAATTGGAGATGCCTGTAGTCGGCTTAAGTTGTTAATTCTATGTAACTGTCACTATGTATTTCTGTAGGCATTTCTCATACAAATAAATAAATAAATGATGCAAAAGTATACTTTGACCGTTTTTAGAATGACAGCCGTGAAGCAGATTTGGATTTTAATTCCATATGCGTCAGCAGAAAGCCAGATGAAAAATTATGATACCAAAATTAGGAGGCTGAACATTGCAATAACATGTTGAACAGTATTCAAAGAAAAAAAACTCTAAGTATGAAAGAAATATAGATTTCTAAAGTAACTAGAATACTATTAGAAGTTTTTTCGATTGTATGATCTTACTGGTTATAATTATTAGACAGGTGAAAAATAAAAAGTAAAAAAAGATAGGTGAATACCTCTGCTGGACATTTCGGGGCTCCATGAAGCAGAAGATATTTAACCTATAAATAATTTTATTTATTGATTTTTTCCAATAATAAAACAAAATAATAGGTAGGTATATGCTTAAAGATTCGTCTTAGGGGCGAACGGAGGGGATATTTCTTATATATTATATTCATGTATTTGTCTTATATATACAAACTTTACTCTAAATATTGCAACGTTACTCCGTCTTAACTCTCTCTGGTTTCGCTTGGCAGAGGTACCTGAGTTGGGTGCCAGTATATTAGATTCACTAAGGTCATGGACATCTTGCGTCGAATCGTCAGCCAGATATGGCGCTGGATAAGATAGACCGACACAAGGTGGCCGAAAAAGACCACGGACAACCAAGCAGAAAGTCGGAAGACCACAGCTGAGGTGGATGTTTGACATCCGGGGGAAACAGCTGGCTCCAAACAGCAACAGATAGGAATACGCGGAGGGAAATGGAAGAAGCCTGCATCCAGGAGTGGATGGCGACAGGCCGAGGAAGAAGAGGAAGATATTAGATTCACAAGGTAAACAGTCAAAACTTATTAAAAGGCAAAGACATCAATTCAGTAAGTTTTCTAATAAGATATTCATATATTCACAATAATCAAACTAAATGCGGCATCTAATGTCAATTTTCTTTCTTTCTGATAGAACAGCCCTGACCGTTTCCCTGATCTGACAGCACCGTGACAAAACGTACCTATGAAAGGTTAGTTTTTTATCGATGTCGCATCATAAGTTTGTTTCGACGCCACTAGCGCGTGCGTGTAATGTCAGGATTATTGATCGTAAATTTGTCGTCAGTCATAAAATCTGCCTCGTCGACATCAATCAGAACACTGAAGACTTTATTCCGACATTGTGCTGCATACTGCTTTGACGAGTTTTTATGACCGCGGAGTCCTTCTCGAGTCAAGAAGCGGAGACGGAGACCCTAGTATGTCGCCGAAATAGTTGCTGGTCCTACTATAAGCTGACCGTTGTTCAATTAGGACGGAGGTGCGAAAACGCGAATTGCGAATTACATTTTGAGTAATAAACATAATACACTTTTGATCAAGACCTTGTTTGTTACCATATTTCATTTCACCAATTCGTATAGGTGTAAATTCACACCTCCGTCCTAATTGAATAACGGTCAGCTTATAGTTTTTCGACTATACAATCAGACTTAGATTAAGTCTTCTTGTTGGTTCGAACATCAATGTATATATTTAATAAAATGATACAAAACATAACCTCACATATTATCACTATGCATATAGATAGACGAACCAATATGTATACATATATAAAAATGACTTTCTTTATCTCTGAAATGAATCTAACTGAAATTTAATTTCCTTAAAAGACTAGTTATTAATTCGACTAAAAGGCGCAGTAAGGTGACCGCCAAAGAATAACGAGTTAGACAGAGACGATCTGACATCACTGACGAGTGAGGATCCTCGATTTCCGGCACAGATTAAGACGAGAGTCAGAGTTGCCTCTGCATGCTGAATGCTGATGCCGCTATAAAACGAAGACCTCTCACGGCCCGCGGCGTTCAGGGCTTATTGCTCTAATTGAAAATAAATGTGCAGCTGGCCATGATCATTGATCACTTAGCATCTCCATCTCACAGCATCTTACGGCATCCGTGCCCCTCCGGGCCGGCGGTTAATCTGCACATCATTTCTTCGAGAAAACATTAAATAAAATTCATATAGGTATACCCGAGAAGAGATGATTAATCTTAAAAAATATGGTATAACAATAATTTACAGATTCCAACCCGTGACCGCTGGATCTATCGTAGCCGATGAAAGCCCAGTCTAGAAAACTAAAGTACCTATATTGACCAATTCATAGTTAATAACAAAAAAATCGATGGTGAAATAATCAAGTTTTAGGCACTGATCTCACTAAAGGGGGGGACATATCACACATAAAGCGTGTGGGTTTTTTGTGTGTTTAAAGTAGGTAGAGTGAAATAGCTTACCCAACTCGTTGTTGCTATTCCACTCTATGCTTAAACCTGTGTATATTTACGTCCTATAGTTGGGAGAAATTTTCGTGAGGTCAATTCGATTTTTTCGATTAGGATATTTAAATAACTCTTTGAGCCTTTGAGCTAGGGGGCCCAGGGACAATGTCCTCCCAGCTGCAAACGATATCTTTCAGAAATCCACCATTAAACTATCAAAAAATGATCTTTCGCTATGTTAACGTTTTACTACCATTAAGCACAGTATAGAAAGTTCATTATGGTTGTAATCAAACATCTTTAAATTTTGAGCTATAAAGCAGGAAAATCGCCGACTTGAGGAGCTTTTGGCGAAGTTTCTCACATTTTACGACGAGTCGCTTTGCCTTCGAAAGCATCCTCGACGTTTACGGCATTTTTATGACAGATATATTCAAAAATAAGAAAACCTGCGGGACTAAAAATCGCAGACTAAAAATCAATTTCGCGGGACGGGCCGACATTTTATAACGCCGACCAATTAATCGTGATTTACGGGGCTATTAATGGCGACCGCTAAAATGCTCTTCCGCGACTTTCATTTACTCTAAATAATAAAATAATGTATTCATTTAATCGCTGAGTTTAATTTCTATAACTTAATACGTACAATTTACATCATTTTTGAAGTTATTCTTCGCGCCCGTTGTACTCATTGGGATGGGATGTTGGTCGAGAAACCGCGTCACGCGTTAGGAGTAAAATCCGTAGAGTGGCTTTTTATACGTTCTCTACGAAAGGTACTCCAAGAGTCTCGGTGGGTCAGTGGTTAACGCACTCTTCGCCCGCGCTAGAGTCCCTGGTTCGATCCCCGGCTGGATTTTTTTTTTTCACAAATTATACGAAAGTATACGAACTTAATAATGATAATGTATAGGTGTATAGTATAATAATGAAGTGACATAATAATATATTGAATAACAGAGAAAAATGTCTTATATTTCATTTATATATCCTGTCTGTGTGTGTGAGTGGGTGTGTGTGAATGGCTAAAGAAGTGTAACTTCCACCGTTTGCCCCGACGCAGAACCATTTTTTTTATATATGTATTCCATTATAATAACTATTTTCCTTTATAAATAATACTTTTTGTGTAAAAGGAGCACATGCTACAGCATCGATTATATCCATTTATGTATATATTTAATTTATTTATTTGTGTGTAATAACTTAGTCATTATTTATGTTTGTATATTCATATATGTATGATAATCTTGACAGTTGGTAGACTTTTTTAGTGTTACCAAACGCTCACCTATAATTTTTACGATGTTACAAATTGTTATCTGTATTTAAATAATTATTATATACTGCAATTTTACAAAACATTACTGGCCTGAAACACAGTTTCCGAGGACGAGCGACTCGAATTTTTAAAAAGGCACACAACCGAAGTTTCCCTTCCCTCCATCACGGTGTCCTTGTCGTGATCATTTAGCCAAGCTAATAGCCTCCATACTTTATCTTACAGATGGATTATCGTAAAGCAGGGGAGATAAATAACTGGAGGGCAACCATCAGGAAGAAGGCTGTCTGTACCACTATTACCCTCTCGGGCGGCCATTACAATGTCAAATCTACTCGTCGACTATCAATTAGAATGCATTCACACTGCCACGATTGTCGGTCCACAGTTACTGGAAGCAGTGACTGGCGAGTGCGACAGATGTTAATCATCAACTCTTTCATTTTAGGGTTTAGCAACGAAACCTTATTGCTATAGCTGGGGGCACCTAAGGGACTCTGTTCGTATGTATGTCTAACACCGCTAAAGTTAGATTCGGTATTCAAAATTCTTTTTTAAACCTAAATCATAATTGTTTTAATTTTAAATTTAACTTAAGTTAACTACTCCTAGCTAACTAACCTAGCCATTACTGTCAGTCAGTTTAGGTAGGCAAGCAGATCACGAAATGCCTTTTGACTTTGGTTTTATTATAATTATAGTTATAATTTTGGAACTAGCTCCTGTGGCATAGCCGATATTAGTAATTCAAGGATTTTTTTTTCATAGCTTTAATCTATGCTTAACGTCCTCGTGGAATATTCACGAATATTGAATTGAACCCAACATTATTTTCCATAAAAAGTGCTTTCATTTTAGTAGAATGTTCTTGCCCTCCGACGAAAAGCTGAGAGCTAATTTCAAACCAAGCAAGTTCATAAGCTGGGTTGGTTTCTAAGCCGTAAGGACACTTGAGCCGCGAATTAATTCCGAGGGACTGTCGAACCGGCGAATCCCCCGAAGACTTAGCCTTCTATCCTGAAACCTGTTGAAAACGAGTTCTGCTGCGCGTAGCTAACATCTTGTAAGCGAGGCTCCACTACTTACTATCGATAACGCAGGACAGCCTCCGCTGTGCGTGTGTGTGTGTGTGTGTCGTGGCGCGTCACCCGCGGTTGTGTTAGTGTGAATGGTGTTTACAATAAGAAGTTTAATTGCACGCAATATATGAAGCAGAGCTAATTCCCGAGAGGCCGGGGGGGGGCAGTGGGGGTTAGCGGGAGGGGGTGAGGGGGTGAGGGGATACGGGGGGGACTGGCACGGGCCGCGAACTCGCGGGTGGTCGACAAACGGCGGCCGGCGACTGTGATACCCAATCAGACTAAGCCTCATCATTGGGATGACATCATTAGTAGATAAAAGTTCTCACTTATAACGCAACTCGGCCGAGTGGGCGAACGAGTGAACCAAACAAATCAGTCCAACAAATCGCACGGTGTCTCGCTCGCACACTCGGCCGAGTTGCGTTATAAGTGACGACTTTTTTCAGACAAAAAGAAGAAGGTCATATCCTTTTGAAAATTCAATTCGTCTGCCTGTGATCGGCCTAAAGAGTATTGAAAGTATATTTTTTCACCATTTAATGCATTTAGATGCTAAGGTATCTTCTTAAATATTTTAAATATAAATTATATTAAATGCACGCACAGATATTAAACCTTTAAATAAAATAAAATGAAAACTGCAAAAATAGAGTAATGGAACGTCAATACGCGACATTGCCAAACATCTTCGATATGGAAAATTGCAAAATTCAAAATGGCGAAACCGAGACATGGCACGTATTTTCACAAATTTTGTAATTTTTTTCGAAACTGTAAGTAGTTGATTACAATTCCATTTTGGCTACTTTTTGGAATCTCCTTCGATATCCATTACAAATTTCACTTTTAGTAACATTGACCGATCGAGATTAATTTACTAAATTGAACTAAGGTAAATTTAAACGAGTTATTTTTCAATCGTATAATTCATGCATTATATGCAATATCATTTTAAGTCCCTATTTTTACATTCTTCCCGTCGATAACACAAATTTCAGGTAAAACCAAAATCTGCTATGCTATATGAGTCTGTTTTACCATTGCGTTCATGTCGGCCCGTATTACCTAACCTAAAGAGTTACAAAGTTCACAATAAGTATATTTTTTATAAAATAAACCACAGTCTTAAACTACTTTTAAAGCGTGAAATACTGTTCTAAGGTAGTCCAATCAATTCGAGAAACAAATAACAAACAATGCTTCCGTATTAAAATGGTTATTATTTATTTAGGCGCGCCGCGAAACGCACGAATTACCTACGCGATTTTAAACTGTCGATTAAATAAAAAAAAACGCTATTAATTAAAGGTCACTCACCCTCACAGGCACTTTTACACCGTACACATCTCACATGCATATTCTAAAATAGCGTTAAGCTCAACAGCAAAGTTTTAAATGTTTTTGTACACAGGCGTAAGTTTTTGTTGGCCCTCTGAAAAATATATATATTATTGTTACGCTGTATATAAATAAATAAATTAATTAATTAATAGCGCCGTGTGCGCCGCGCGCATGGTCGACGTTCCCTGCGCGTGCGTGTGGCCACGGCGGGTGGTCCCTCGCGCGGCAGCACGGGGCAAATGCGGGGCCACGCGAGGGGGACGGGGGGAGGGGGAGGGGGCACGCTTGGGGTAGGGTGGGGGGGCAGCGAGACGGACGCTCTGGGTGGCTCGGCGGCCCCCATTACACGGCGATTGATTTACGAAACATCCTAAAAACCAACGCCGGGTCCCGGACATCTTTGGAACATAAGAGTAAACTTCCCTATTTTATTAGGAAAACCAGCAGTTAAATCTGCATACCTTGAAGTAAAAATTTAGCACACATTATATTATAATTCATACTTCATTGCGCACTCTAATAGCATATTTTTTATATCTTTCATTTCATTTATTTATTAATTTTTACTAAAACAATACACATTGATCACACAGTGGACACTCAGATTCATACACAATAATTATATAGGATAGATCAATAGTGTGTGAGTAATGTGTATCATTTGTGGCATTGTCTATAAGCAGTGGCGGCACTTCCATGAAGCCGAAGAGCCGGGCTTTCATAACATTTAGAGTGCACTCCACCATATGGCTATTTTGGGCGCGCTACTGTCTATATGGGCAGATATGTGCTATATGTGCTATATGGGTGCGCTACTGTCTATATGGGCAGATTTCAATTAAACGCTGGTATAAAAATATTGCTGGTTTATAAAAAAAAACCTTTTGAGAGTAAGGAAAGACCGCTGGCATTTTGGAAGACGAGTCGACGTTATCTCCGAAACACAAGCAATGAGAATGTTGTTTCGGTTGCACGGCACCACATGCACAAACATAAGTGTGCGGTCATAGTGGCGCGTCTCGGAAGAGCGGCCGAAATAATACAAAAAATATGTATTTAGGGCACTTCTTTTAGGAAGTTGATCTATATTATTGGCCTTCTCAAATTGTAAACACGCACAAGTCAGATGTTAGTGAAAATATGAAAGCGTATAAACGAGTTAAAAAATTACATCTTACCCAGATTTACACACTTTCTTTCCTTTCCAGATCTTCGACTACTGTCTTTGAATACAAGATGGATTAATAAATGTTACCTTTACTAGAAGAGAGAAAAAAAAATGGGCATGCCTTAACATGCCTTTGGGCATAGTATGAGAGTCATAAAACACGAATTGATAAATTGATAAAAATAATAATTCCGTTTTATCTAAAACAATGGGCATTTATCATATTAATTTTAAAGACGCCAATATATTTTACTTAAAAATTATTATTAAAAATGACAATACCACTAAAATAATAAAATTTAATAAGATTACAGATTTTTAAAATATTTATGTAAAATGTCTGGCAACCATGTCCGCACACGAAGGCTATCGCAACGGAACCAGCCGCGACGCCATCTTGTCCTTTTGCGCGACACCGGATGTTTAGATTCTTGGCGTTTATGCTAAGGGCTTATTTATTCTTTTCACTTTTGTGTTTGTACTTATCGATTGCAGTAATTATCTGCCTATAAGTTGAATTATAAAAAATATTTTTTAAGTTGGAATTAACTTGTCTCACGGTCATTGGAAAATTCACGCTAACAAATACGAGAGTGCGCCGCTGAGAAGGCATCGCTGCGTCTTTCGTTACAGCTAGCTCGGGCGTATAAATTAGCGAGCGAAACACTGACTATTTCCATACTCGGAAACCCCGATGAACTTTGATATGACGTCATGTTTGGAATCGCAGGGCCAATTACCTGGATTTTTAATCGAGCATGTTCTTGGACACGGTGAATATTTTTTAAACATGTTTTCTCGTTTCATTAACTTATTTAAGGCCTATTTGAAGCTCCCAGCATGGTCCTCCATTAGTGAGAAACTTCAGAAACCGTTCTATATTGGACGAAAGGACCATTCTCACAAAATAAAGGATTTTTTTAGGAGAAAGAATGTCGGATTTCATTCTTTTCTTCCGCGTGCCATAAGTCATAAAAGTCTGCAAGCCATTCCCTAAGACCCTTTATCAGTTGAGAAAATCGATAAAAAATTTGGATTTAAAATAACTTCGTTGCACCGGAGGAATGGTATATCTAATTACATACCTCCAAAGTATATGTAATTTTAAATAATAATAATAATAATAATGTAATAAATAAATAAAATATAATATTGAAAGGCTTGACCCTGGCGGTTGGAAGAATATTACCAAATTTGGATCAAATATAATTAATTAACTTTAATCATGATGCATATTTCAATATGTTTGGTTAGGATATTAGCTTACTGCTATACAAAACCTATCATAAAAACGTAAGACAAACATTGTAATCTTAAGTTCACTTTCTAAGGAGTAACTGGTATGTTGAAAAGTAGAAATTTGAAGCTATTTTTAAAACACTTTTTTTAAAAACGTTTTTGAAAAAAAAAATCACCTGCCACCTTTCTATGTATGGGAACGTAGATTCCCGTCATACTATTATTATGGTTGAAATAAGTCGTCAGTGGATATAAAGGGCACCTTCTAGAGATGTTAAATTATGACTTAATTTCTATAGAAAAAGATGTCATAAATCTTAATAGATAAGTTCGTCGGCGGAATGGAGACGAGACGAGACGAGACGAGACGAGAGTCCCTTCGGACGGCGCGCCGTGGGTGGCCGCGCAAAGCCAGGCGTGCGCAACATTTTTAATACGCTTTAACGAATAAAAACAAATAACATAATAAATACATTAACCGCATAGCGCATTAGGCAGGGTGTACATTTTCTATTTATATTAATTATGTACCTGGGCAAAAAGGCTCTACGCTTGGTATTGGCATCAGATGTCTCTGAATTACGGTGACACCTCTGGCAAATACAGAATGTATTTAAAATCACTACTTCCAGGAGGTTGATCTATATCAACAATTAAACATTAGTCATAAAAAAATGAGTTTTTTTTCTCAAATACTTACGAGAAATCGTATTTAATATTTAATCAAACCATGAAGTACGTATTGTAAATCATTGCTTTTGAGCGATTTTTCGAAATAAAATGTTTTTTACATGAGACTTACATGAGACCCCAGTCGTTTTTTGAGGCTAAAAATTTATTGATTTTCAAATTGTTTCTCGGAATACATACTATTAAATGTCTTCACCGAGGAAATGAAGTACTTTGCTTATTCATAGTAATCCTCACATTATTATTAGGGCGACTAGTGATGTGAACCCACCCTGTCTTCCTTTTTAGACGATGTCTGGTACTAAGGAAGACAGTATATTCACTATGCTAAAAAAAAAAATGTTTTGTCAACCGTATATGCGTTATGGTAATGTACGAGTATATTCTAACCTAACCTTGGTCAAATACAATTATTTTGGGCCCTACTCACTAACACTAATAAGCCAAATGAGCTTGTTGACCGTGTGCGGGTTCGAACCCCCGGCCGCTGGGTCAATAGTCAAACGCCACCACACCCTACATGAAATCTACACAACTATAATGCATATACGAGTGCGTAAAATGTCACATACCTTCATTAATTTGTGACGAATGATTACGCTTGTTATTAAAAATGATGTTACGTTTTACAGCCGGCTATTAAAAGTCTCAACCAATTATGCAGCTGCCAGAGGATGTCGAAGGTGCGATGAAGCGATTAGCACGGGAAGAACGAGGAAGGGGGGGGGGAAGGGGATATAAAATAATTTATGGACCACCCAAGGAGTTATCTCGACCCTATCTAATGTCAGCGATGCTGCGAATGGACCAGAATATAATTTATGTATCGGTAGTTAATCTACCCGCCGACCATATCGCGTTATTTTTTTTGCTTTACTTATTTATATTTTTATAGTGAAGCGTGAGCCCCACACCCATCCTTCGGACTTTGCCGACTGTACCCATGAAAGAAACGGATTATATCAAATACTAATTATTCAAACAAAACATATCTGAAAAGAGGATTCGGTAATAGTGGCACAGCTCTAATTGCGTCTGCCCATCTCTAACCGTTTGAGCTATTGACGCCAAATATAAAACTTCCATCGAACCCACGAACCCAACGCAAGCTCATGGTAATGTAATAAAGAAAATGTACAGCCTTGATAATTAAATTATAAGAGTGATGTAATTATAATAATATATTATATTGTAATTATAAGATGTATTTATTATATTTTCCTACAGATGAAGGGTTCGATTATTCCAAATGTGAACGTTATCTTTTTAAGGTAAAGGATAAATATTAATCGAAATTTATTTAGACCTTTTTTTCTATTAGATATTTAATCAAAAAAAAAAATAAGTTTAGATACCTTGATCTTATATCTTCAACACAGTATTTTAAAATTCAATTCCATTTCTGAGAAATTTAATAAATGATCAACTGCTAATAGTTCTTTTTTAGTTTAATTGCTCTCTTTTTAATTTAATTGTTTAATTAAAAGGCAAACCAACAAATGCTATCTGAACGCGCAAATAATAAAACCTGACGCCATACAAAAATAAAGGTCCGAATTTCAAGATACACTCTTAATACGCTTCGCCATAAGCCAATAAATAAAAAAAATAAATACAATGAACCTTTGTCTAGTTTCTTTTCCGGTTATTTTTTGTAAATTTATTTTATACGCCGAGTAAAAAAAAAATAGTTGTGGTGCTTATATTTATATTCATGGGGTTTTATTGAGCCATTTTTGGTCGTAGATTATTGAAACAAAAACTTCATGTAGTGATAAAGGTAACAAAGTTTCATTCCTGATTACTTTTTTTAAAATGTGTTTCATTAGTTCGGAATTAATTATTTTGTGATTATCTGTAATTGGGACCGTGACGAAACTCTCTTCGCAACAGTGTCAGAATCTGCCGTGACGTGAACATTAGAGTAGGACGCCACGATAAATATCTTTCTTGGGCCAATTTCCATTTTTTAAACACGACTGGTTGCCCTTAAGTTAGTTGGGAGTTTAGTATGGACTATATGTTGAACTAAATTTGCAGTTGAATCGACTGTATCGGCGCCAAGCAAGAACATTAAGATGAACCCCAATTAAACAAACGAAAAACAAACTCGATCTGCATCTCATTATTAAGCATAATTACGATAATCGCCAAGAGAACTTTAACAGGTTGAATTCAGATGCAGTCGCCCAGAAGCTGTTCAGAGTAACGAATTTGGGGTCAATTTCGATGACTCTCCGATGGTTGACCTTCACCAACCAGGACATGTTGGAAACCACTTCAATATTTACGACGATTGCTTTTTGCATTATGCTACGATTACAAAAAAATATGGCGTCGTGGGTGAACAGCTGACGAAATAAAACTACTCGAAAATTTGGTAGCAGCAACCATTTTATTTTGTTGTGATTCAAATCAAAATGGCGGTGTGACTGAACAGGTGATCGTGAAATTTGCGGTTTTTAAAAAATATTGTAGTATTATCATATATCATGTTAATGGCAACTAAAAATTATGGTAACTAAAATGAGAAATATGTTAGAAAATTATGGAACTGCGACCATACTTTACGGTTAATATTACCATATTTTTTTCAGTATGATCCTGACAGTAGGTACTTCGAAACGACCCTGGCCAGCCTTTAATTCAGGGAACTTTACTGGTCAGTCTTTTATCTTCAGTTGGTTTTGATGAAAGGATTTGGCAGGAAGTTTCCTTGCAATAGCATAGGTTAATTCTCTGAAGCCATTGTTTCTAATAACTGAAGTGAGGTATTTATTTCCTTTAAATCGTACCGTTGGGTAGTTACTGTCTTCTCGTGATAAGGTTGGAGTGAGAGAGAAATTGGTAGTGCCGCCGACCATTTAAATTTTCAATAATATTTTTCGGGCCCCATTCAGAGATTGATAGCTTCGCAAATTTGAGACTTGAAACGTTTGAGAGGACTTATATTATATATAAAGTGAACTCGTATAGGTATATTAAAAAGAAAACTATAAATGTGAGTGCATGTCAAGCATTGTCCATTCTTGGTCGTGTGTGCTTTTGCGCCGTTAATAGTTACTCGCTACCTCCTAATGTGAAACTGGTTTTCGCTGTTAACATTATCACACTAATATCCGACAGTAGAATATATATAATACACACCACAGTTCATGGATAAGTGATCATAAACAACGAAAGATTTTAAATGCCACAACACATACTCAAATGGAAAATATAGGTACAATATGATTATACCTATACTATAAATAAAAATCTATAGATCTTGTAAATTAAATTAAATAGTTCAAGTCATGCATGTGGACTTTATGTGTTAATAAAATCTTAGGCATCGAATCAGTTCCCTAGTTGCATTCAATAGTAAAACAGATATGCGCAATTATCCTGGGATGTATATATTTTCTTTTTATATATGTAATAGATCTTTTAGAAAAAAAGGTTGGTCATTTTCCTAAATGGTAATTAGGAGAGCGATACGTAGAGTTAGGCCGTAAAAGTAACCGCCAAGTGTCGTGTCTCCTAGTATACCCGGTGGAGCCGGCCAGTTCATAGCAGAGCGGGAAGAACGGTAGCGCTGGGCAATTAGCGTTATTTCGCAATAGTTATAGCAGCAATAAGGACCTTCAGTTATAGCAGCGGCTCTTCAGATCCACGAACGAGACGGGTCTCGACCGCCAACGGTGGGTGACATTTGCATTTAATTTATGTGGTCATTTTTAAGTTTTATAAGTTATTTTAGGTTAAGTTTAAAATTATAACAAAAAAAAAGTCATTGAAGGACATTAGGTACCTACTACCTACACCAGATTATCGATCGATCCAGACATATTTATTACACGAACTTGTGCAACATAGTAAATATATTTATAGGTTATTTTGTTTGATATACAGAATGTATTTCAAATCACTTTCAGGGGGTTAGGTTAGGCGATTTCGATACTATTTAACTAACAGAAAATTTTGCCATTAATAAAAATACTACAATTATGAAGTTCGTGATTGCATAGTTTGTAACTTTGTAATTTAGTTTCTTTTGGTTTTTGACATAATAATGGATAAACTTTTTTTGGCACAGACGAGTAGTGATTTCTTTAGTGACTAAGTAGTCACTAGATGGGATGGGTATCCTCAGTAGTTTGCTCGTGACCCTGTCTTCTCCAGAGACCTTCCTGGGCTTCATCTTCTTCAGCGGCGCTTGCAGCTCTCTTCCTCCGGAATATCTTCGGAGTTGACGCTAAAATATTTAACTGAAATACTGTTAAGCTTGCTGTTGAAGTTCTAGATGGTGGTCACTATTTCTGCTTTATTGGTAATGACGTCTTCCTGTTCATTCTCCACCATGTTCACTTTTTTCTCGATGTCCTACAGATCAGCTGGGTGTTGTGATTCCTCAGGTCTCGGCGCATTTCTTTAGGTATGGTTTTGGTAAGAGTTTGGTATCCGGCGGAGTCTCTATCTCTAAATGGTCCATGATATTTATACTCAGTTTGGTGTATCCTGGCTTGGCTTCTGCCCACTCGTGTCCACTTGGATACTGCTGGTGATTTCAAGAGCCAAGTCACCGAGGTCTAAGAGTCGAAGGTTTTCAGTTGATGCTATTTTTGCTTTAACGTTCTCCTGGTATTCTAGAAGCGTATGCTTTTCTGCTTTTCAAGTTTTGTGACAATCAGGATTTTGGCCCTTAGAAAGCGATGGTCACTGCTGGCATGGAATCTGTTTAGCACTGTGACGTCAGCACACATTTCTTTATTATTTTTAAGGATGTAGTCGATCTCGTTCTTTACCAGGTTATTCCGGCTTGTCAATGTCTACTTCCTACGGGTTGTTTTTATTCCACTTATTCATGCTAACCTCATATAAATTATTTAAGTACGCTTTTAAAACAAAGACTAAAGTAACTTTTTACCTCCAAATCACATTCATGTTATGCCAATAAACCCTCTAAGTGTTATTTATTTATTTTATCCTGAAGAACGGCATGCATGAGCCGTCTCTTGAGATGCCATCGAAACCAGCTTCCTTACCTACGCGTCCACTACCGAAGCAGCTTTTTTTTCAGATCCAATTCTGAAAAATGTTCGGTTGGACGGTTTTAGCACGGTCGTGATAATGTGGCAGCTAACTGACTTGCGACTACCTGCCGGTAAAAAGTTCCCGAATATGCCAGGACCAGGGCCGCCTAAGGGCTTATCATTTGATTGATTAAATTTAGTAACACGATGATATCAAAAATAAAGGTGGTTAATTTAATTGATCATACATTGTTATCAAAAGGAATCAATTAAGATTCTTAATTCTAGAGAAGAAACTCGATCGACGAGAGGCAAGAAAAAGGTTACAGTAATATTTCCTTATTATTATCGCACATTATTAACACTTTGGTGTGATATTTTTTCATCAAAAAAGTAAGATACAGAAACTTAAAAAAAAATATTATTTAACAAGAACTTGACGTCTTACGGCTAGGCCCTGCAGGCTTCATTGAAGGCATCTTTCCCCCAGACTATACGCGCCTGTGGTACCTACTTGCTATATTTCCTGACTACATTTTGTGAAAAAAGGTGACAGGTGTGAAAAATAAACCATATTAAATATACACTCAACCGCCGTCCCTACTAAAAACATCGTTTGGATGAGTAGGCACTAATGTAGGGACCTACATTAAATTTCTGTATTACCTCTATCATTGGTATATATAAAAAAAATAAGGTTCATGCATATTTTATTATATCTCTGTATAAAATATATAAGAAATATCATTCATAAAATGTCTTATACTAAATGAAAAATATTACTGAAGGTTCGAAAATATTCCAATAATAATTATTCGAAATTTATGTATAATTTAAGAGTAAATATGGATACATTTTGGGAAAAAGCGTAAAAGCACACAATTACGTTAGAACTAATTCCAAAAGGGACAAGAGGGACAATGCTTGCCAATGGGCCATGGTCCGAGCAGTCCGCCCAAAGGGACCATCGACATTCGTCAAGTCACGGCGGAAGATGTTTGTCTATGGGCGGATAAATATTTAAACGGCTCGCGAGCGGGCTTCCCCACACAGTCGCGCCAATTTCGAAGTGCATTCCATTCATATGGGTATGTATGTATATTCAAAAAATGGGGGATGGTTAGGTTACTCCAAATCCTAAATCAGTATGGCCCCCCGCTAATATACTAAAAATGTCCATTTCTTATTTGAAAACGACAATATATTTCTAAAGTAAAATAATTTTATATCTAATTATTTATCTTAACTTTTTTGTTGTGTATAAAACATTTTATGTATTACGACATTTTAAGACGTAAATAAACGGCTTAGAGGTATGTGATATTAGTTTTCTATAGAAACCTATTGAAGTTCTTGTCTGTAGGTATATTTATGATTTATTTATAATATATCCATTGTTTGATTTTTAAAATATTGTGATTTTTACCATGTTTACATTTTAAGTGAGAGTATATCGTTTTAGCATGTCTAATCTATCTATCTATAGATAGATTTGATGAATTTTATTTTTAAGCTTTCGCCATTCGGCATCTTCAAAAAATATATGAAAGATGACGTTTAAAATGCAACCTGCATGAATTCGAAAATCGCATTTTCAACTAAAAGATTAATATATCCAGCCACTACAATTAATTATTATATAATTGCAGTTTTACTAGATAAATCAATCAGTATTATGAAATGAAACTAATTTCTTAAATGAATATATCAAGTATCACGCGTTAAATGCTGTTAAGTTAGTTTAATTTTGTCCATTTAGACCTGCAGACCTGCAAACGCCCAAGACCCAAATGTGAGAGAGTTCCCATGTCTTTAAATCAATTTCGTGGGCAAAGACTTCAAAACTTTTACATTAAAGCAAGCGTCGAAATCCCTGCCGTGAGTTCTCGCGTGAATTGCAACGGGTAAAGCGGAAAGTAATTTGGTACAGGATAATCTATGATTATTAATTCTAATGTTTAGTGGCGTCGTAGTCTCACCAACATAGAACGCATCAAAAGCTGATATACAACGTTTCTGGTGGTGCACGTTATGTTAGTGTTAATTTTATATGTATTTTTATTGTTCGCGCTTGAAAATTTATCGTCTCTTACAATAATTTTGCATGTTTTACAACGAGGTCTTTTACATGGTTCGACCCCGTTTTTTTGAAATATATTTTTGAAATATAGTTTTTATAAATTACTGTTTCTTTGTCCTTTATGCATTCCTAAACCGTGGATCCGATTGCAATGACGAGTTTGGGAAGCTGTTGTGAGCATACCCGATTAGGTTTCTGAATTTAAAAAAACATGAAATTCAACCATCAAGGGGGGTAATAGGGGTTTAAAGTTTGTATGGAACTTTGTCCCTGCAGAGCCTAGCTGCCAACCCAGGGTTGAACATTAATATAAAACTGCTAACTTGCAAAATATAATATTTGCCAGAAAAGACACATAATATTAAAAATCTCGCACAGAGGCAGACTCGTAATCACAAGTAAGAACGAACCGATGTAATATTATAATTATGGATTTGTCTAAAGCGTTTGATAAGGTCGATCACACAACTTAAATGGGAAATCTGCTTCGAATTGGAAATGATGGAATACTTTTATAGGTGGAAATCATTAAATTGTTTGTTACAAATGGACGATAGTGTGTTGTTAGAGACTAGAGATGATTTTACTTCCGGAGACCTCCAATAATCTTTTTTATGTTTCATCACTTTACAGTATTTACACAATAAAAATAAATGTACACCTAGTTTTGGCTTATTAAGAAAGAATACCACTAGCTATGCAACAATGAAATAAAATTACTGGTTAGTTGCAAACTGTCAAGGCGCCTTCGTTTCTCAAAATACGATATTGGTGTTTGTTTCGGGCTTTGTACGATGTTTGCGATGGTCTCGCCCACTTAGAGATGAAAACGCGCAACGAAGGAGCTCGGACAATATTTGAGTGATCGCTTCTTGTTTATATGCTAAGTGAGATGACTGCCGAAGACCAATACAACCGATGACACCGTCCAGGAATCTCGTCTGACGTCCTACAGGGTGTTCCGTAAATATTAAGAGAACAACATTTTTCTTCCACTTCTTCCTCAATCTGTCGTCGCCCACTTCTCGATAAAGGCCTATTTCGTTTTCTTCTATTGGATGCTGTTTGTGGCCAGATGTCTCCTGCAGTTTGGTTCGTCGCTTCTCCACTGGGGATCTTCTTCGGCCACCAAGTGGTCGGTCTGTCTTCCGACACTTGTCCATGACCTTAGTGCGTTCTCGAATTTCCTCACTCAATCCACAAGATCGAACTTTCCGCGTATTTTTTGGTCTTGTGATAAATGTAATAAAAAAAATATAATCTGTTAAATCAATAAGACGATACTTCTTAAGAAGAGATTTTGTCGTCAAATTGCTGGTCCTGTTAATATAAATGGTACAGATTTAACGTTGCCATTAAAAATAATATTCAGTAAAGTGAATGATTTATATAAAGTACATATTTGTCATATCAATACGTGTTTATGAAAAAATAATTTTAAGCGACAGAGTGAACTATTTTCCGGACTCTACCATATCTAAGCACTGACACATTAATCTTACACAAAGTTGTACTTAGAACAGGTTTAAACACCTCGTTAGGTAAGCTTATTGGACTTAATTTAATGCGTTAAGATTAAGTGATACGTTAGTAATTTTGCGCCGACATAAACAGTATTTCATAAAATTCACACTATATAATAAATAATCCCCGCCCCCATCTCACAAAAACAATGTTGATATTTGGTAATATAAACGTAACTAGTCCATCCAATCCCCAACATTTTGTCCCAATTTTTAGTGGGTTACACCTTAGTGGACAGACGACCGTGTAAAATAGCCCAGTAGTCAAATGCCCTTAAAACAATATGTTAGTTAGCGCTGGTATTCACATGTTTCGTCCAAACTTCGGAAATAAAATAAATAGTTCTATTAAGGAAACATTTTGAGAAAATATCTGAGGATCCTTGAAATGTTTGTGCGTGAGCCGAGCTTGCGAAAAATCAAACAAAACAAATAAAGCATGCAAATCACGCAATTTTACGACCTTTAATGGAGGCGGGAATGCCGTACGCGACTTTAACGACAGAGCCAACGGCATTGTCCCGAGGGAACGGCGCGTCGGGCGGGTTCGCGATTAATCGGCGCTTTTCGGAAAAGGCCCGAAATGCAATAAAACCTCCACTCGAAACCATTACCGTAATAGCATTTTACTCTTACGGTAATAAACAATTTCAAATTATTGGTTATTTTCAGAGTTCTTAGTTTTGTGACCCGTAATATTACCTACTCGTTTACTTTTGACGCTTTTCATTTGCTGCAAAAAAACATCGATAATGTTATTTTTGATATAAAATGGTTTATTGTAAACTATCACGAAATGTGGTTATGTATTATCAGGTACTCTAACCATGACCAAGAACGCAGTAGCAACACATTTTTCATTACTATAAAATAACAGTAGAAACACATTTTTCATTACTATAAAATAACAGTAGCAACGCATTTTTCATTACTATAAAATAACAGTAGAAACACATTTTTAAAACCAATATTTAAATGCTTGAATGCGTATGCAAAATTTTGTGTCTGTGCTGTTGACCGTCGAGGAGTTTCTTCGTTTGGAGCCAATCGGGTCATGATTACCAATAAAAATGTATTTTTATGTCATCGAAACTGAACCGACATGCAAACATTGCAAGTTAATAAAAACTCGTAAAAGACAGATATTTATTTATAACAAAAAATATTACATTTGTAAACAAAGTATAAGACATTCTTTTTGTGGCCAAAGCTTGTTTTTTTTCCGTAATCATAATATCGAAGTCGTTTAATATTATCACAAATACCATGGTTCCTACCCGTTAAAAGCTTTTTAGCAATAACTTTTTTTTAAACGACTCGAGAGATTTGGTCCACATTACTCTAGCGTCAAGTTCGTTTTTGACTGGGCCTTGCGAGGTACTATTGGCAAAAGCGGTTTTTTTAAAAGATACCAATATTGGTATGGACCAAGGGCGGATCAAGATGTAAAGGACACCCATTTTCAATTTGCGTAAAGTTCTTGTATTTATAATAAAATTCGACTTATTAAGATTCGTTTATAACAAACAATTCACCTAGAAGTCTCTAGGTAAATTGTAGTTATATGAATTATAATTAGACAAATTTCCCGCAGACGCACATTTCCAGATTTATTTATTATCTTTTTTGTTGGAATTAAGGTTGATATCTTAAAATTTTTCGAATTTATAAATTTATGAATTTATAAAAATAGTTATAACAGTAATATAAAATTAATATTTCCGGTGATATGACTATGATACGGTAAATTATGAAAAAGGAACGAAGGTTACAAAATGTGTACTGGTGAGTGTTATTGAAAGTCTTGCGGGAGGGTACCTCCTGGGATCCGCGCCTGGTATAGTAGAGTGTTATCTATCACCAAGGAAAACGGAAGGGTTGTTAGGAAGGTCCGTAAAAAGATTTTTTCATTATTCTGTGTATAGATATCAGAATGGCGTGTTTGGCTGTCACGCGGAGGACATCGTGTGTGGTCCTTGACTTTATTAGAGAAACGAATTAGGGGTCCGATCTGCCTCCAAATAGAAAAAAGACTACCGCCCGCCCGTTTCGTGGGAAGATCCATTGGGATCGGGGTCCTTTTATTAAAGAGCTAAAAAGCCACAAACGCCGTCCAATTTGTACCAAGATTTTATTCGTTGAGCCTGTTCAGTAAGCGAGGAAAATGTCTCCGGAATATAATTTGTCCTAATAAGTGCGTTTGCTAAGAAATTCGCTTATAAATAACTTCAGATGTGATCGGAATACTTTCAAGAACGCAGCGGTAACGCACAGTTCAGAATGTCGGACCGTATAATCTTGAACGTTTAGAAACTACATATCTACCATTTTTGAACTGTTCGCTACGTTTTTCTACTCGCATTTTAGGTAGATTTCATTAGGAAAGCTACCTATTGCAATGGGTACCATGTTATGACCTCCAAAAAAATTCGACATATTTCGCGTTTCACATCCCCTAGAACCCAAAACCACCCTCAGTTTAAAAGTTTACATATAAGTTAATATATCAATCACTTTCAAATTGTTATATAAAATTTAAGAGCATGAAATCTCGGAAAATCAGACCAGGAGGGCGGGAATGATGGTTTTTTTTTGAAAAAGTGAAGTTTGCTATAACTTTCTTAGTATATAAGATATCGAATTCATTTAAATTTTATATTATTCCTCAGATAGGGGCCTAAAACTTATCTAAGTAAATTGATAGCGCCAACCATTGGTCCTAGGAGTGGGAAAAATTGGTTTTTCAAAATTCAAAAAAGCATACCTCATACACCCATAAAAGTGAAAGCGGTTCGCTTATTTAATCTTGTTTAAATTATTTAAAAAAGTTTTAATGGATCGATACTACGTAATACACGCTTCGACCGCGTTGGACGGTTTTTCCTAACGACATTTATGACTAATTATATCTCAAAATGAACCCCGTCTTCCCGACGAGAAGGAAGTTAAATCCCGGCTTAACCTTAGTTTAAACTAATTCCAACGCTGGCCGCTTCAAATGCTCCATTCGGACCCAACAATGGCGGACGGATCTGAAGAGTCGGAGTGGAATCGGCGAAGACCACCCAAGGCGGCAGCGATCGCCAACCCACCCAGCCAGCCTGTGGCCCAGGCCTCATCAGTAATTATCTTATTTAGTAGGATGGCAAATGATTCAGATCAGTGCAGGCACTGATTACTTCTGTTAGTTTCACGGGTTCTGCACAAATAAATAACAAAATAATCTCGATTAAGATATTTTTATTTTGATTATAAACAAACAAAAAAATGGTTTCGCCCATCAGATCTTTTGGATATTATTACATCGAGTAAAGGACACGGTATTTAATGTTTTTTTGTAAAAAAATCCGTTTATTATGATTTTTAGCCGACGGAAAAACATTAAAAATAATTATTTAAAAAAAAATGCACAGTCTGAAATAAAGGTAAAACTTTAGCGAGCCATATTATTTCAAAATTTTGATTTCGTGTGTTATGCAGTATCAGTTATTAAGTGTCTTCTTAATTAACGTCATATAAGAAACGTTTGTATACTAATCATTTTTGATTTCGATAAAACTATTAGCAATAAAGGTTATTTTTTGACAAGTAGTTCTATAATTTAACTTTAAACGTGCGTTGAAAGTATTTATTTTGGGTCCGCACACAAATTAAAAAAAATAAGCAATTTGACAGTGAACCTACTGATAAATACTTCGCTGCAAACTGCATTGTGCGTCATGGCCGATAGTTCAAGTGCCTATATTGAATGCTTTCCAGTAATTTTAACCCACGCGACAATAAAAATCCCGGTTTTATTCCCGCAAAGGTGGTCGACGCGTCACCAGATGAACTCGCCACGCATTATTTTATTTGCAAGGCTGTTTACTAACATTACATTACATTACATATAGCATGTCGGAGATGCGAGGCGTTAACGTCGACATTTTATCTCCTTAGATTTAGCGACGCTGGGTTAGTCCCCTAACCTAACCTAACCTAACCTAACTTAACCCACCCGCGCAACATAATATTAGACGAAGAATAGCAAGGATGGCTTTGACGCCCTGTAGCTACTATATAAAATCAACTGCTTCTATACATTGTTTAGTATAGTAGTAAATTAATTAACAGAACCCGTCGTCTTACAGCTAGGCCCTCAGACTAACCTAACTTTCGGCACTTTCGACGTGTCGACATTTTGGACGGCTATAGAGGCTACAGCGGGATATTTTTTTTAAATTAAAAAAAAAACATACAATGGTATTACGACATTCTTTCTAATGACATCTTAGTAATGAAACAACACAGACATAATATATAAATTTATAATCATTATAAAATTATTTTACACGTTTCTTTTTGCGCACATAGATTAGTTTATATTCATTTTAACTGGCTAGTAATAAATAAAATACTTTCCAATGGCCGTGATGTCATATTTTTGAAACTCGAATATGATATTTAAGCGCTCTGTCAAATTGCCATTATTGGTACCGAAAATTTGTTGGCTATATGTTATATATCTATATTATTCGGCTATTGTTGTTTTTTAAGAGCATCAATCCGCACACAAAAATTCAATCGCAAACGCATCACTGTCAAATCATGTCATTTCTTAGTGCAAAAATGTGATGTCAATTTTGGAATGGCTCGAGAGTAGCACAGCTGACTTCCAATCATAGGATTTGGCCAATAAATGCGAGAAACACCAACAAATTGCAATTTGGTACGGGTTATTGTATTTTCCAAAAAGAATAAAAGAACTATGATACCATAAGGACTAATCGGAAATAGTTTTTTACAAGCTTCTATTTAAGTTGCAATCTTTGTATGTCGGTTCAGTTTCGATGATAATGCATTTTTATTGTAAGCATGACCTGATTCGAAATCTAGGATTGGCTCCAGACAAGGGAACTCCTCAACGGTCAACGGCACACGCGAAATTTTGTATACGCATTTTTTTTTTAAATAATTGCTATGACCCAGCAAAAAAGCTTTTAAAAGCTTGCTTTAAAAATGTTTTTTACTATTAATTCCATGACATTCGGTTCCTTTTATTATGTATATTTAAGAAAAATATTTTTTTATTAATATTTGTTACGTAAATGAACAAAATAAAAATAATTACTCATACATACATGATCAAAATTCACATTCAATTAACTATACAATAAGTTTTTATATTTTTATAAGAGGGGATAACGGAATAATAGGGCAAATAATCGCCTGGTTTATATTATAGTTAAGGATTGATGAATTTTCGTGTATGTATTTTGTGTACACGTATTACGTGCAGACACATATTTTGTGTACACGTATTACGTGTACACGTATTTTGTGTACACGTATTACGTGCACATGTATTTTGTGTACACGTATTTTGTGTACACGTATTTTGTGTACACGTATTACGTGTACGTGTACAGCGCAAAGTTCGTCCGAACTGACCCGACCGAAGCCGACACGACAGCCACGTGGGTGGTCTCCGATTGCTGCCGTTTGCCTGTGTTAGTGTGTGTGTGTGTAATGCTGTGCTTTGCGGGGCTGGTGTGTGTGTGCGGTCTGCAATCAGCGCACCATTCATTCTTATTTCTGCGGCGTCTGACATTCGAAAAGTACGCTAGAATGTAAAATGACCCATTCACGCGCTCGCGCAGTTCTATCAAACGAAAATGATGCCCAATGATTTCCTTACTAACAGTGCAGAGTTTGCATTAGTCAAAGTTTGCAAAGTCCCGCCCGGTTTGCCTGCCTATAGGAGACAAATGTGGAACTGCGTTGAATGTGGAACTCATGAAATAAAAGCAAAATATTTGTATTATTTAAGTTTATTGCTGACTCTTTTTCTTTGATCACAAGTTATAAAAATATCAACATAAGCAGTAGAAAAAAAAAACATTGATTTTGTGTATTTACAAACATTGCCTTTTGATGAATAACTATGAGACAAATCTAACATAAAATTAAGTGCTGTTCTGAATATATGTCTATATTCAAAAGTACTCTGGAAATTATTTTCCAAATAAGATGTAGTTATATTATTCTGTAGATTTTTTGCAGCGGAATATTTCAAACTTCTGATGATGTTGGTTGACCGGACCTGAGATTTCCCGTCAAAACGTTGTGGAAAACATTACAGATTAAAAATGATAACAGTTGTGACAGGTTTGTAGAGCAAAAGTTGGATACGATAGAAATTGTCAATTTGGCGGTGGTATTCATTTGACGAAGCCCTCATTTCGCTCACAAATTTCAATATTAATATTTGACAATTTAATTATCATATTTCCTGGCATTTTATTATTCATTTTACAATTGTGACAATCACCATTATTGTTAATTTCTATTGGGATGCCTAATATTTTAATTAACATAATCTATAGATGCATATACACAATGAGTTTATGGGAACAAACATACGAAATTATATAAAAAAAAGAAATATACTGTATAGGTACTGTATTTGATTATTTGAGAAACACTCGACATAATTTTGATCATATTTTTTATTGTAAAAATAGTTTAATGATTGAAGTTTCATGAGCTCAAAAAAGCCCATTTTGAGTAACTCATTTACTGGTAACTTACTGGTTCTATTATGGAAAACGTTATAATATGTATTAGCTGCGAGAGTACATACACAACACAAATTTATTATAATTCACAACAAATCAAACACAAATATAAATCATTGTTGCATCACAACTACCGTTAATCGAAAATAAATATTGACAATTAAAATAGTTATAAAATTTACAATATTTCTACGTATACCTAATTTATTCTATTCCCAGTATTTTAAATGTAATGAAGTTATATATAAAAACAAAAGTTATGTATAAAACATTAAATTTAAAAAAATGCTCAGTATTTAATAGTAACATTTTTTGCAAAAATATTACTATTTAATATTAATAAATATAATACAACCAACTTTTAGTATGCATGGATACAATTTGTTGTAGTTCGAATAGTGTTTTGATTGTAGGTTGGTTGTAGTTAGAATACTAGTTTAATATAGAGCACCACTAACTACTATTATTAAATTTTCTATCTTTTTTCTGGTACCAAAATTGTTTAGGATTCTCATTTAAGTATTTAATATTCCAATATAAAGATGAATATGAAATATTTTTATACTACGACAATCGCATGTCAAAATTACATTATTTACAATTCAAAATTTAGGATGGTTTTGACACATACAATATTTCAAAGAAAATTTAATATATATTATATGAAAGAAAATAAGAGTAGCTTAAAATTTTAGAACTGGATGAAATGAATTTAGCCTAGTTAGGTTGCGGGGGTAAACTTTAACTAAAATGTCAAGAGTAAAAAAATGGAAGAAACTAAGTACTGTAAAATAATATCATAGGAGCCGTTTTCGTTAATCAATTAAAAAATAGACTACAAACATTTATAAAATATACTAAAGTAGAGAACTATCTCAATCACCCATACATACATTGGTTTGAGGTACACGAACTAAGCTATAAAAACCAACGAGTGCCAGACGGTTCTTGCAAACCCGAATAAATTAGAAATATTATGCATTTTAATAAAAGCTTCAAGCAACGAGGAATGCTCTCCATGTGGTTTGCTATTTGTATTAATTCCTTGGTTAAACTGGTAAAATTTTGATCGAATTTCCGACAACAAACACAAGAAGATTGAGTGATGATGCAACTGAAAATGGATCTTGAAAATTACTGTTCCTTGGCCACTATGCGGAAATTTTAATGTGAATGGATATTTTGCCCGGAGATCAGATAAAATGTAAATTATTATAATTCACAAAAGGTATAACAAAAATGAAAAAAATCAGTACAATTTATGATTTTATATTTGACAAATTTAAATGTTGGTAAATAAAATTCGCTATAAACATTTATGTACATAATTATTAAATACATAACTTAAGTAAAATTAAATTATACAGAATGCAGATTAATTTGATCGATACCTTCAGTGAAGAGAATATAACGATGGGTAGAGTGACTAATTGCATAAAAATAAAATAAAACCTCAATCCATATTATAGGCAATGTACTTATTTCAGCTGAGATTAAAAAATAAAGATGGGTTATCGAGGATATTTGTCGAAGACGTTTCTAAATAGCATCCAAAATATTGTACAAAAACAAATTACAGTGAAAGTACTCATGCTACTAAATGAATTGAGAAAATGATTTTGAGAAAAAACGTAAATGTCTTCAATTCAAAATTTTGTCTTCAATAAATAATATGTACCAAACATACTCATACCTATGTGGCGATGACGAAAATATATATTTTTTTACTTTTTAATGTATTTTAATAAAACAAAGGTACTCAGTTAAGAGCTATACCATCGCCATCGACTCCATTTGGGGGTCCGGTACAAGAAGCACGTAACCAGATGCTAAGCAGAGCTGAAGCAGTTATATATAGTTCGGAGTTTTTAAAGTACCGATTGGATTGTGACCGTAAAGTGCTTATTATTGGATTTTTGAGCTGAAAGTTTTGAGCTTGTCTTGGGATCTATTGTCCAGCTCAAATCTCACTTGATACACTTGGACCTTTCTGTCTTTATTCCTTATGGAAGTCGCTACATTCGCCGGTTTATATTATTAAAAGAGCCACCATTTCATTCTCTATGTTTAACGAGCAGTGCATTCAATAAGAAAGAATCGTCCTATAATATACGCAATTTAAATACAACATTAAGGCATATTTATTACAAATATTGTTTGATGATCAATTTTAGGAAAATTAAAACACCGTATGCACTTGCAATACCAATGAATGACTTGTTTTTGCCGTTTCTCTATTCTTCAAATTACAATTTATATGTATTTATTAAGGTTTACGATTTTCTTTTCTAGATAAACTATTCGGATTCCTAGAGGAGATGGCAAATACACGGATGGAGTGTATTCATTAATTTGTTTCAACACAATTAGACACTCAAACCATCTCATATTCAAAATGAAAGTCGACAATAATACGCGCGAGCATCTTAAGAAAGTTCAACTCAATTCGAAACCCGCGCCAGACTGTATTGCATACAGAAGCTTGTCTCTCAGGAGCCGCTCCTCGTGGAATTCGGGAAGTTTGAGGAGGTTGATGCACGTGGAAGCAGACGGAAGACGCTCCGCAGTGCCGGCGTTTTGAATACAAAACGGGGGATCCAAATCCTGCGAGGGGAAAGCGCGTTAACACGGTTTCTTTGTTTCTTAAAAGTAAATCCTCTAACATTATAAGTATGAACACACACACACACACACACACACACACAGGTAGGTAACGGGGCTGCATAAATAATAAAACAATGCAGGTTTACAGGAGGGAAGGATGGCGCAATGGTATGACTATCTACACCTGACCCTGGGGTCTAGGACAGGGTACAAAAGAAAAACAACTCTTTAATTTAAAAGCTTTCTCGAATTGTGATATATATCTGGTAAAAGAACTGTGGAGATCTATAGAAAGTGCTCCGTCTTACTTCACTGAACAGAGATATCACAAGGCCTCAAATCAAAACAAGGGATATCAAAACCTTCAAATGGCTATTTTGTCCAATGGCTGTTCAGACTATTATGACATACCGGCGTTTAACCAAATATCTACTCATAATCCTCAGCAAATTTGATCATAGTGGTAAAGAGTTTAAAACACTCAATGATTTAATAAAACGTAGAACACATAGTCATGCAGTTTTTAGTGTTAAAGATCACTACTACTTTCCCTCGACTCACACAAGCAAGGTAGCTTAGTCGAGCAAGGTATAAAATATATGTATAGACTACTTTTAATACTTTGACTAGGTCAAATAATACAAAAATAATCATAGGTTTTAATAATTAACAATAATATCTTTTGGTTGGTTGATTTTGACACACCGAGAGATTCGCTTGATGAATAGTTCGATCACCAAAGGTGAGTAGACTCTTAGCGTTACCCAGGGTGCACTGCGGGGAAGTGGTCGTCTACTCGTTGCACCCAAAAGTAAGGACATGCTTTTTAAATGGAAAATGTCAGAAATCCCCAAATGCAATTGTGGAAAATATCACATCTTATAAATTATATAGAAACTGGTCTAGAATCAGTTAAAAACATAATAATGTAATGTCATATCTTGACGATTGACGCAGGATATTTTCTCGATCGTTAGTTATAAAACGCAAATGGTTGGAACGTTGTTTTATCATACTGAAAAGTAGTATTAAATGAATTAGGAAGTTTCACAAGTTCACTGACATGTGGTACATAGAATAGAACGCAACAGAATCACTGAATTTAGAAATGATAGAAAATAAAATTTGCTATTTTTCTAAAGAAATTCTCCGAAGCCCTAAATAAATAAATATGAACTCCTAAATGGATTATACTATACTCTAAATATAACACAAGTATAACGAAATTAACTTAAATAAAATTGTTCTACAGATTTCATACCAACCTTGAACCCTAGCAGAGGCGGTCTTGAATAACTTGTAACAAACTTCAGAAGTTGTTTTTTTTCCTCATCAGTAAAATTGGAAACAACTTTCCAGAAGCTCTGGATCGTTGGGTGCTCTGGAGAGTAGCCACCTGAAAGGAAAAAGATGTTGGTTTAAAAGCTTTTCATTGATGACTATTTATTTTTTTAAAAGAATTGCCTTCACCTAGGTTACTTACAACTCTTTTGGACCCTACTCAATTAAGCCAAATTTGCTTGTGTTAGAATCAGGCGAGATGGTGGTATTGAATGTGCGGATTCGAACCCATGACCTCTGGATCAATAGTCAAATGCCTTAACCACCACAAGTCTACCACAATCTCAAATATCCTATAGTGATTCTTACATCATTGTGAAAGTTGTTTCCATATGTAACCTGTTCGATCAATTTGTAAGAAAATTTATGTGTATGAATTTTACAGTCTCAAAATGACTTATTTTTCTCCGTGTTCAAAATGAGTGGCCATTTTTTGTGCCTTCAGATATCCAGTCATCAGCTTGTACCCCATTCCTATGTTAATCCGGGAAGTTTCTCATAAGAAAAAAAGGTGTTCAAGAGTTACACCAAGAGCAGGTTGCTGAATTTGGATTTAAACTTATAGAGAACTTTGAACTTATGTACCCTGAGGACGAACTTTAAGAGTGTGTTCACTTAATCTATTCAATATGATTTTTTATTCAATGACTATTTTATTTAACGTATTTATATATATATATTTTATGACAATTACGCGGGTTATTTATTTTCATTAAGTATATTACGTTAAGTTTTAAAAATAATGGTAGAATAGGAACTACATACCTGAGTAATTAGTATTCCTCATGAGGTCTTCGACATCAAGCGGAGTATCAGCTCCAGAAATGAGCAACTGTAACTCTCGATGTGAGAACATCCCTAGCCACTGTCGCTCCACGACCGAGGTGAGGCCTTTTTTGAATGCAGCGCATTGCAGCCTTATTTGCCTACAAGTTTAAGACTGGCGATTTAGCAGCTATTGCGATGCGAAAAGTGTCAATTTGATAAAACGGAAATATGATAATGGCGTTGTCAAAAAATGTAACATTTCAGATACGAGTTGAGCATTCTATATTAAAATAAGCTATTAATGTAGTCAAAAGGAATTTTCTTACATATTTTTGGTATTACGCTAAATTTGAATCATACATAAAGGCAATAATTAAAAATAAGGCATTGTGGTATTTTTTCTATCGCGGTCTTCTTTTTGATGACTATTCATAATCTTTTTTTATCATACGGTTAGTGTTGTTAGGGAAGCGTTTTTAAGCGCAGTTCCGACTACATTATTGCCTTTATGATAAGTTCAAGCAGATCATAATTCGGAAAGTTTGTGATTATATGGTTGTTGTGGGTGTGTTGCCATTATACTATACAGGTGTCCCAAAACTCAACGTCCAAACGAAATGAGGTGATAGCGAAGGTTGGTGTATAAGTTGTCAATTCTGAGAAAAGCAAACCAGCTAGGGTTCAAACCCAAGATTTCAGAAGCAGAATCCATACTACAATAGCATTCTTGCTGAGAGTATTTGGTGAATTAATAGTAGATAGCATACATTTAGGATAAGAAAAAAATGCTGTTTGCAATATTTCAACGTTTATATCTGCCGTATGAGAGAAAATTAATTGTCAAAATAAAAGAGTAAATAATCACGTTTTATGTCGAAAGCTACCAATTGTATATTTAATAGCATTTAAACAATAAAATAAAAGCATCCCATACTTATTCAATTTATAGTCGGCCATCAGATGAATGTATTCTATTCTATTTTCAGCCGTAACTGCAATATTGGCACCCCCTGGTTTCAGCTCTATAATCTGAAACACAAAAATAACCGCAAATTAAAAGACATTAAAGATGTTTAGATAAATGTATTAACGAGGGTAGCATGAAGTTTTGCTCGCTATAATTTAACATTTCTCAGTCCAACAGAGCATGGTGTTATGAGAAGTTGATTTTGTCTAATCGCCTTTTGATTATTTGTATTTTTTTCTACTTGTGATGGTCGTGTAATGGCCTCCTGTTCTCCA
The DNA here is from genome assembly GCA_020383195.1 of Neomicropteryx cornuta. Lineage (NCBI taxonomy): Eukaryota > Metazoa > Arthropoda > Insecta > Lepidoptera > Micropterigidae > Neomicropteryx > Neomicropteryx cornuta. Next base: position 565,481 of record JAHKQU010000014.1, read on the forward strand.
CAAGCATTGTTTCAAGTATTATATTTATATACCATGTCCTAAGACAATTTCCGATAAAAAACTCAACTATAAGCCCAGCGATTTCAAGTAATATTTGTAAAAACAATGTATAAAAATTAATTGTGGTTTCGAAGAAAAAAAAATTGTAAATTATGTGATAATATTAGACGGTTCTTGTAATAGGTACTGCAGCTGATCGGCGCGTCATAAACTGCTTTGTCCGGTTGACGGTGGCGAGGTCATTGAAGTTTATTTGGCGCAGACGGTCAGGTCGGAGAGATCGGCAACAACTCTAAGAACGCATCGGTAAAGTACAAGGTGTGTGAAATTTTGTAGGTATTTAAAAAGGTGGTTTTAATCAAAATCAAAGGAGTGCAACTTCTGTGACAACTATTATTTTTTATTCCGTGCCCAGAACAAGAAACTACAGAAACAGATATATTTCTAATATTTGTCAACCACTGTATAATCAAAAGTTACACCCTATGTCAATGTACCTGGGTCTCGTAGTTGCCTAGGGTTGGACTATCAACTAACAGTAATTAACAAACCTTCTGCTCTCCAAATTCATCGCTGACGACGGTAAAATCGAGTCCCAAATCTTGGACATCTTCCTTGTTGTGAGCTTTGAGCTGCAGCAAACCCCGGTAGAGAGTAGGATCCAAGGATGCTAGCCCATGGACGTCCACTTCTCCCGCAGAACTTGACAGCAATTTGTTCAGGAAGAATTCCGCAAATGGAAGTTCCACTAGGAGATTTTCATACAGGATCTAAAAAGACATTTTTAATATTTAATGATTATTTTATTTATAAACTAGATAAGGCAAGTATTACTACTTTAAGCATAAAAAAGAATTATAGATTATTTGAAATTAGGGTTTGGTTCAAGGAAGGTTGGCAGCACCGAGGACGAGCGACCAGCAAATTACTTGTTTTCATTTAAATTATGTAAAACGGTTATTTATGCATCATTGATAATTAAAGCATAGAATTTTCATTTTAAAATCTCTTGAAAATCTCTTGAAAATTTATTCGTTTGTATTTATTATATGTGTTGGTGCCAGATATATTTCTTTATTACTCAACCTTTTCCCGTTAAAAAACAACACCTATTTGACATGTCCGCTTCCAGCTACCCACACTAGCCGTATCTAGCTACAGTACACATAACAACGGCGCGTTGACTCGAAAGCAGTCATATTTCAGTGTCGCATTCTCATCGAAATCACGCCCGCCCCAAAAGTATCTTTTGCCTCTAGCATGAGGAAGCCGTGTGCGGTGGAGTGCGGATATTCTGTTCTGCGAATTACACTCGTCAAGAGAAGGCACCATTTTCCCGGGAGAGCAAAACATATGAATAACAGAAGGAGGGAGATTGCGGTAAAAGGTACGTTCCTGTTTGCAATTTTATTAGAAATTATTATAATTAAATATTATTTATGTAAGAAATAAGAAAATAATAAGTGAATGTTTATTGTGTGAATAAAAAATAATATAGAAACCTAACCTTTCCTAACATTCTCCCGATGAAGTAGTAATGCCGGGGATAGTTTTCGTAGAGCAGATGAACGGCCGGATTGGGATACAGGGTGTTGTCGGAAGCCAGCCTGAAGAGGCCTCGGTGCGGGTCGGTGGCCGCCTTTAGGATATCGCTCAGGAATTCCCTCGTTAGACCGCCTCCGTCCACGCCGGCCTCTTCAGCGCCTGCCACATTCACCAGCTGGACACGGATCTTCAAACGAAGGTTTGGTTCTGCCAGAGAAATTTTCAATTTAGGACATCGTATTTAGGGTGCATTCATGAAGTAAGTAATAAGTCTGGAGAAGGGAAGAGGATTCAGTAGTGTAATGTGTAGGTGAGGGTATGGATATACATCCATAATTGTCAATTGTAATTTAAAACGGTCTAGTGGTACAGTGGTATGAAAGCTTGCTTCTGATACAAAGGTTCGAATTCGATCGCCAGTGAGTCAAACTCGGCCAGGTCATTTTACGCATATCTAGATACAAAGTTTATGAGGTTTACAGATTTAAACTAAAAGATTTTAACAATATTTTTAAATTATAAAGAAATTAGTACTGGAAATGTTATTATTTCTATTTTGATTCATATTTTTATAATTCAGTACTCAGTCGGTGCGAGTATAGCGTAGGGCCGAATGCGCTGTCGCGCGACAGCCGATAGGCATAACTGTGACAGATGCGACGCAATTTGGTGATTGCAATGCAAATAAAAAAACATTATGGTAAACCAATGTGCTCATAAAACTAAAAATTATTTTTTAACCCAGTCTCAAACGCAATGAAATTAAACTATGCTGCTAGGGCAACCTGTAGGAATAAAAAAAACATAGTATTACTTTTGACAGTATAAAACATTAAAATGCCAGTAAAATGACAGTTGTAAAAACATATAAAAATAATAAAATTAAATGTCTATAGAATATGACTTAAACATTAAACAAATATATTAACAAGTATTAAACAATAGGGTGTAAATGACAATAGTATATTAATATTAATATAGCTTAATACTCGTAGATACTTTTATGTTTAAAAAGTATACTCATGTTATATATCATTACAATATTATATTTTCTAAGTAAATATGTTTTCCTCACCACTGCGAAGCAATGGCGAGCGCAGATGTGTTTCGCGTGTGTGTATTGCTTCATTAACACGCATGTTATTATTACCTACCTGCATCATCGCAGTAAGGCAGGGATTGTAAACCTTACCAAATAAAGTCTAATTATTTTTTTATGTAGTTTAAAGGTGTAACTTTATTTACATATTGAGTACTATGATATATTAAAATGACTATAACTATAAACTATAAATTAACTATGACTATAGTTATAGAGTATAATGATTTGTTCTTCGGCACCTTTGCTTTTGTGAAAGTTTACAATTTATTTTCCCTATCAGTCATGTAGTTTGGGAAAAGACTGTTATGTAAAAAATAAATAACGCATTTTCAAAATAATAATTATCTGGAATACCATTTTCAACGCTGAGCTTGTCCAGAGCGTCTTCATAAATATGCGATCTCCGGATCATGATTTGAATGCTGGGTTCGGGAAGGAAGTTAGTCAGATCGCCCTGCTGCTCCTGTTTGTCATTATTGATAAGATTCTGGAGAATCAGAACGCGGGTCGAGAACGGCACCACAAACGGGATCTCCTTCAGAATTGTCATCGTTCGGATTTCCTTCGTTGTCAATGGCGGACCATCCTCTGCAAGTTTAAACAATCGAGTGTTATTTAAGAAACAACCTAATTGCACAATATTAAAAATTAATTACCTTATGTTACGTCAGGCAGGGTAGCACCTCATTTGTAGCCGATATTCTTCTTCTTTTTCTGGTACCATATCAGCATTTGTTTGATAAAATAATCTTATTGATGGCAGCTCTAAAAAAAGATTCTGTGGTCCGGCTAAAACACTTTTGCATTTTCATCTGCCAGGACTGCATTTGCCAATATTTTTCCTCGAATTATCAGATAAGAGTTGCTGTAGGTCTCTGGATGTCTCATGGCGTGACCAAAGTAAGACAACTTTCTTAGTTTCTACAAACTTTATCTTAATGTATTTTATTTACCTGACATATGTAGTTCAAATTACTACTGCTGTATTAGATGTAATAAAAATTGGTGGCCAACGCTTGGGTTTCTACTCCATCATGTAGAGTAATAAAATTAATGTTTTGTTTACAAGATTTTATGAATTATAATAAATACTTAAAATGTTATTAAAATTTGGAAATTTACTATTTAGATGAATCAATTTAATAAAAAATAAAAATAAGTAAATGAAGCTGTTGAAATATTTATTATGTGTAAATATTTTAAATAATTATAAGTAAACATTGCTGTATATGTTTTGTTTTTTGCAAACATTTATAAACGATTACCAATAATGTCCAATAATTTTAACTTTCCAAGCCTTCTTATATTGGTCGTAATGACCATTCTTCCAAGATAAAACCTATACTGAAGAAACATAACATTGGGTTGAATTCTCCTTTTTCAAGAACAGTTCGCCAGTGGAATGCTCTTCGTAGGTCAATATTTGACCCTTTTCCATGTTCGAAGGCTGTTTTTAAGCGTAGGCTGCGAGTTTTCAATCATTAATTTTTCCTCACCTACTAAACTAGACATTATTATCACAAGAGCTAGCTCCTAAATATTGTAAAATTAATAATAGTGTGAATGGTATATTAATAGTATGCCCAATCATAGGACATAACTTCATAACTTCTCAATACTGTCAACGGATATTGTGTAACACCTAAAAGCTAATTTCCTACATAAATATCTGAGGTTATTGTCAGTTCGTGACTTACCCATGTCGTCTCTGAAGTGCGTGCGATCGACAATATGCGTTTGGTAAAATCGGAATGGTCTAAGTCTGGAAATGCGTGAAATGGAGCGCTGGGGACGTGGCATAGCTCCCCCTACTGCTAACTCGGCCGCGGCACTCATTCCGGGAGCTGTCCAGGCACAAGGGCCGAGGAAATGCAAGCGGAGGTCCCGTGCATGCAGCTGACGTAGTAAGTTGACACACACCTAGAAATTTTTGAAAGTAAATTCAAAATCAAATATCAAGTTCACTTATTGATATATGATTTTGTACATTCCTTACTTGTTAAATGAGCAAAGCGCTGATTTTCAGTACAACCCTTACAATATTATTTTGAAGTTAAATCAAGTTAAAAAAGAGATAAAAATAGGGAAATAGAGGAAACGGGACATACTGTGAAATGTGTACAAACAAAAATAGAATGAAAAAATGTAAATATAAAGAAGTTCATTATGGCTTTCGCTGCTCAGCTCATTGCTCAAAATCTTCAGCCTATTATATTAAATCATATTAATTAATTATTAAAAGCATTTTCGATCATCCAATGCAACTTGAATGCTCACAAGTACATCGAAAGTATTTCAGGTTATCATAAACCTCTTTTGTCTATTAAACAAACACAATTTCTAAAGATTGAAGTTATTATCAGACTTATATTATATGTATAATTTATTTGGAACTCCACGATGGGGTATGAGGGACACATAATTAAAAATTAAACAAATCAATTAGGACACAAACATTGGATACCAATCATCGATACAAACTATACTGATAACTACCTTGAAAAGATGAGCCCAAACAGCCGTTTGCCGTTTAGCCTTTTCGGCTTCGTGTAGTTGATCGTCCGGATTGAAATTATAGTTAGATTGAGTGGTAAACGACGGTCTCGTCTCTGGAAATGCTAGTTCCACCAGACCTAGACAGACTTGACGAAGGGCAGCTGATAGCGGACCTAACAGGGTAAAGGTGAATGCAGTGTTGGGCTGGATCCCGTGAGTTATATTATTATCGGTATCATCTGAAAATAATAGAAATACAAATTTAAATTACAATGTGTAAATTGAGATCTTATAACAAAATATGGAGAGTTAAAATTATGGATAAGATTGTCAGGAACGAAGATTCAACTGATATTCAATAAAAGTAAAACGGATTTACAACCTTCCAAATGAGTTTAACCCAGTAACCCTTTTTCTATACATATGTGGACTAAGACTGCCACGGAGATCGTCAAATTTCCAAATTCAAGGTATGTGTTTGTATGTTTTCTGATCAGTCGCAGAAGTCCGTAGCCCCAGATCTTTAAGGTGGTGGATGGATTTGACCAAGAGCCGGCCTGTTTTTTGTTTTACTAACTTTCGCCATCAAGTGTTACTTTTGATCATTAGTTTTGAATTTTCAACCTTTAACTCCTATATAAATAGCTAGGCCTAAGGGCAGAATTGCACAGGTTTTTTTACATAATTTATGAAAAACTTAGGTCTAAGAGGTGCTATATAAAATTACATAGTTAAATACTGATATTATTGATTAGATTATAAACCACAAATACAATTATATTCGACAACTAATGGGCTTATTGAAATTAAACTTATTTGTCATTAAGATATATTATTTGACATACACAAATACATTTGACATATATAAATTATAACTCTATAGTTTAATAGTATATGAGCTAGAAACCGACCACAAAAAAGGACGGCCAGACATCCTGATAAATAGCAATGAGTAAAATAGTTTTTTCACCTTTTCTGCTTTCTCTGAGCTCAATATCGTGCAGAGTCGCCAAGAGCAGGGCGAATAGTTCACAGAAGACGGCGAGGGGCGGTGAGAGGACACGTTCGACTTCCCACGGAGCAAGTCCCCGTGAAAGCAAACTCAGGAGGGGCACGTTTGGGGGGGCCTCAAGGCGACTCAGCCAATTCCAGAGGCGGCGCAGGAAGCCTGGAGTGAAGGCCAACGTGTAAAGGAGCCTGTCGATCACATACAATTGTCAGTCAAATACTAATGTGTTTGTCTTTTTTCCTTCGCAGTGTAAATCTATAGATTTCTTGGGAATTAAATAAATAAATAACATATTACATTGAAAAATATTTTTTTCTAAAGCTAATTATTTTTTCTTTTATTATAATATTTGATTTTGTTAAATGCTAATATTGGGTTAGTATCTGCATATTGTGACAGTAGGCAATGATATGGAGTGCACTGATAAACAACTTTTATTTTATTTTTTTACCTAATTATGAAATACTGCAATTAGACTGCAATAAGAAAATCCAACCCAATATTCTCAGGAATAATAAAACCATGTAACGATGCTCTGACGAGCCTAGCTGTTGAGTCAGCTTTTAAATTTCAAAGCTGACTGAACTCTAACTCATCGAAGGAGAATGTTTTCAAAAAGTGAAGTTTTTTCGTAATCTACCTAGGTTAGGTTGGGGCCCAAATAGATCGAATCACTTCGCTTTTTTGGCTTTAAATGCTATTTTCTGAGGCAATACTCTTGTATAACTGGCTGTCAATCATAAAAAAAAATGTCATTCAATTATTGAATTAAAGGCTAAAATTAGAACACACCCTTTTAATAACCGCTTGGTCGGTTAGAGCTCAGTTCTGAAGGTATAAAAGCGAGTGCAAGTGCTGATTGCAAATCATTCACACTTCAGCACAAGACTAGTGACGTTGGTCTCTAAGAAATGGATATTAATTCCCAATGACCCACTCAAGCTGTCGCTCTACTGCAAGCCGCCACAGTCAGCGCAAAGTGCTCGGCGGTTACAAGAGATTTCTGCAAATCGGTACCTTCGACCGGCCAGACTCGGTCCACAACAGAACGAGATTATTAAGATGATTAAGTTGACATTGTTAATGCAACAAGCACCTGAATGCTATCCAAGTACAAGCAGCTCCTGGGTTTCTGAGGTGTCGCTACAAGCAGGTAGACAGTGAACAGAAGATTGAAGGAAGAGAATATAACTCCTCATAAACCAGCGACAGGTCGAAAGGTCCAATGAAGAGTGTAATAGTTGACCTACATCTTGTAGTCAAGAAAAAAAGACTGATGATAAACTACCTCCTACATTCCAACACTCACTGACTCACTTTATACTAGAGTTTGCATGTCAATAGAAATGGTTTAAATAAACCAGAACATGACAAAGAGTATCTATGGGATAATGTAAAAAAAAGGAATGCGAACGAGGATTCCTATTCCTGCGAACATACCAGGGTTGAAATGCTGCAGCAGAGGAGTGAGGTGCTATATCCCCAAGAAGAGTTGGTCAAATTGATTAGATCAATGAGAAAGTACATGCAAATGGTGATAAGGGCTAATACATCTTACACGGTTATACACGGGGTAATTTAATACCCCTTACTAAAAAAAAAGTCTCAATTATTGTATTGAACATTTGATTTTATACTTTAAGAACTAAGCGCGCCATTATATGAACTCATTTTAATAGTATGTTTTGATTTCGGGCTGTGATTAAATAAATGAGTGTATTTTTTTTTTCAATTGGCAGCCTGTTGGTCCTTTTTGTCACCTCAGAAAAAAGCATTAAAAGTCAAAAAAGCGGATTGATTCATTTTTTTTGCACCCAAGTGTATTTCTAGAAGTGTTCACAAATATATAAAATCTCACCTATATTTATGCAGTGCCATTCTATGGCTAAGCAGCAGATTGTGCGCAATGGAAGATATAGCCTGTATGGAAGTGTAGTTCCAGTCTTCCTCTGAAGCGCTGGCGCATACCACACCAATGCAGCGTGCTTTATCGTTCAGCATTGCCGTGACCAAACCGAGGGCGTGATCTTCCCGCCGGCAACTCAAACTGTGTTCCGTTTCGCTGTCACTGTCCTCGTCGACTGTGGGATGGCTTGACAGTGTGTCCTGGTGGATGTACTCTATGGCTTTGTTGCAGAGGTTGGACGTCAGCCTGGCCAGTATACTCAGGTACGTTAGAATACACTGGTTATCGAGCATGTTGCTTGAGTAGGGCTTTTTGATTTGTACTTGTGTTACTACAACATAATAAATTAAATATTAAACATATTGACAGACAAATTAAATAAAAACAGCTTTCTGAATAAATTAAGCTCCAGCTAGGTTTGGAATTTCGGACAGATGAAGTGCATATTCAAATTCAATATCTCACAATACTTGAGTCCCTGCTGCGGATTTCAATCTAGGATTACATCAGGAATTAAGTTATTTGACAATGATCACATATTTCAAACATATGTAAGTAAGAGGTCCCAAGATGATCACTGGAGCTAATGATTAGAGTGGAGAAGGACACCTATAATTTGTCTTATGAAGAGGATGTTAACCTCGAAAGCTAATTAAAAGTAGATGTTATGTTTATAATTGATATGAAGTGAATATTTTCCAAAATGTGCACTGTTAACAAGTGCTTAGTATGGAGTTTTAAAATAAATAAAAAAGGGAGTATTTGTTTCCTAGGATATCATTCAGTTATGAATATAGTTAACAAAATATTTATTATTACTTATGTCTCATAATTTTATATATTTATTATTACTTATGTCTCATAATTTTATATATTAAACTATTGCATTCATTCTACTATTAATGTTTACACAATGTTACCACAGAAAGGATTATTATTTAAATTGTTATGTTGACAACAAATATCAAATATTTATCGATATAATATAATAATAATAATAAGCCTTACCAAAATCGGCAGGTTCAAGTAAGAGAACCGAATACAAAAGCCACGAGGTGTTTTGTATTCTGTTCTTCTCCAGACGGTCCCAAATGCATTCTAGCATCTGAACAAAGGGAAAATTCTGCTTCGCTACTAAATGCGGAAGTACAAACAGCTCTACAGGATCCGTAAACTGAGGACTCAGAAATGATATCACAAATTTCGTTATCACCATTTTTCTGGAAAAAAAAAAATCATCACGTTTAAACACAGTACACAAAAACACAACATATTATTCGTAATTTATATTAATTACCACTGATTGACACCAATTCTTTGCATAAAATAACAAGAATTACTATGACACCAGTAGATATCATTTAATATCAACTGCTTCTATAGATTGTTTAGTAGTAGTAAATTATTTAACCAGAACCTGACGTCTTACAGCCCTACAGGTGTCATTAAAGGCATCTTCTCCCCAGACTCCACGCGCCAGTTTGTGGTTTGAACCTGTGATGGGTTGAGTAGATTAAAATAAAAAAAACATAGGTACAATGGTATAATGGTATAATGACATTTTTTCAATTCATCATAAATTTGAACACTATCTCAGTCTTTTTTTGTAAATTTTGACGCGGTGCTTAGTAATGAAACAATCCCCTCCTTTCTATTTACTGAATTTGAGATTTAGTTAATCCTAACTTCTCGCAAATTGACCTGTTTTTAATAATTATTATTAACTAACTTATTAAAAATAAATATATGAAAACAATTCTAACTAAACATTTGCTAACTATGACGACAAAGTACTTTAGTATTATCGTTGACTAGGTTAACTTGGTAGTGGATTTTAGATTGCTCAACCCCTAAGAAGAATTTGACAACCATTCCTTAGTATCTAAAATACAATGTTTCAAACCTTGTAATTTATTGAAAAAAGTACAGTTTCATCATTTTAATGACAGATGACAACATATTCAATAATTTTAAAATGCAAATCAATGCAGTAGATAAGCACCGTCTATGAATGGGCAAGATTAACATTTCTAAACTGTAAACATTTGTTATATCAATGCGGTTTGCGTCTGGCCCATCAGTCAATGAAATGTTAATATGATTAATATTTCTTTGGCAAAAAAAAGTACCACTGACATCTTGATATCACTTCTTGGGCTTCTTTTAAACACTATTCAGTTCTATGCACTATTCTTCTATGCAGTTGAGCTGTCTAAACACTATATAATTATGAATAAGTAAATTAAAATTGAGAATACAGATGAGCATTGAAGTAGGTACCTGTAATTCACATTATCTACTTGAGCAATGAAATCAAGCGGCCTGATAATAATGTTGATCAGAGACTCGCAAACGGGAGTCGGAGGGTGGGCTGAGGATCCTATTAGTGGTGGCGTTTTCAACTCGAGTACTTTTCTCAGTTCCGTGAAGAAACCTAAAAATTATAAATATTTTATAAAATCAATTTTTCAAATTACTACATCGGCTTTGGTTGGTTAAGAGTGACAAGCAGCTCTATAATCCATTCTAGATAAAGAAAGACTTTTGGTTACATTTTTGTTTTTGTTAAGTTATTGTTTCGAGTTTTTAGTTACATTGCTGTGTTTTTTTAATATTATATTTAAAGTTGTTAATGTTGATTAGAAGTGGGTAATAAAGTTTCAGATTTCTTTAAGTACACTATGAGTGATCAGCAACCTAGATGTTCGAACGATTTAACATCTCGGGAAAAAAAGCTAGAAGTCTCATTTGACGAGTGCGAAAATTTTTAAATCAATATTTTTTTTATATTTAAACATGTTACTTTCATCTAATTTCTCAATTTTATTTTCTTGATTTGCTTGGTTATTTTTTTATATTTAAAAATGTTACCATTTAACCGAAGACAAAATATAGCCATTGTTTCTAAATATATAGCGAAAGTATATTAAAGTGAGTATATTACCATATACTCTGGTGTTCCGCAAGGAAACCATTTAGCCCCAATTCTGTTCATTCTATTTTTAAACGACATTAACAATTGTTTAAGTCATCCTATTATTTGTTATATGCCGATCACTTAAAAATATATTTAAAAATGATTCCCATTATGACCAAACAGCCCTCCAAAGTGATTTACCGAATATTTTAAATTAAACAAGTTATTTCTAAATACCAATAAGTGTAAAACGATGACCTTTACAAGGAGAAAACAACCATTGTCGTTTTCTTATACCCTGAACGGTTGTCAGGTTTATATGGTAGACCAGTTTAAGGACCTACGAGTAATTTTCGACCCAAAGGTTAGTTTCAATCTACATCTAGACTACATAATTGGTGAATCTCTAAAGCTATTCGTTTTTATATTACGGGTGACAAAACCCTTCTCAAACTTGAAGGCGGCTATCGTCCTTTTTAATTCATTAATTCGAAATAAACTTGAATATGGGTCTGTCATTTGGAATCCGGTATATGTCACACATTCAGATAGAATCGAGAGAGTCCAACGCCTACTCTTGATATATACCTATAGATACCTTGATAGATATATACCTATAGATATACCCTAGATATTGACCTATAGATATTTTCGTGGAGTTGAACTAAAATACAACCTAAATATTTTTTTTGTATGTTACCGTGTAAAACTGTAATTATAGTTACGTAAAACATAATGTGTATTAATCAATATTAAGGTTTGTACGACATAGGTGGGGGAGGAGAGTATAACAAGAGAGGTTGTAAAAAACCATTTTTTAGAAAAAAAAGAAGTAAATATATGCTTTAGAATAATATATGCATTAATATTAGACAAAGCTACTTCATATTATGGTTGTTGACCCCTGACTACTGTCTAATATCGTAAACATTTATTCTCTCTTCATTTGGGTTACAGTATAGATGTTATTTTATGCTATAGTCAAGTGAAAAATAAGCACTCAATGTTTTGGTCACTATCCATGATCGGTGTCGTAGCGTCAGACCGCGGCCAAAGCGAGACAGCCAACACCTGCCAGTCTGTACATTAGTCACATTATGTAGCTATTAAATAATATAAAAACCTATAGCAAAACGTATGTAATAAGAATGCACTAGATATTGTATTAAGAGAATAAATTTTACCTTTGCTTATTAAAAAATGGAGAATATCGGACGCAATCGTAAGAGAATCTTCTGGGCTGAGTATTTGATTGATGGATGATACGGATGTAAATACTTCCAACATTCGAAGAGGCACTGCCAGAGATTCCTGAAAAATAAGTTCGCTAAATACTAAGTTTCAGTGTTCATAAACTAATTTCGAAGGGAAGGTTCTCCGGATGGAATAATGCTATGCATTTTGTGATGGTTGCTTGTGAATCATGCGCATATTAAAAATAAAAAATGTTGTCAAAGATTGGGAAATTTCTGTAATAATACCCATATTCAAAAAAGGTGATAATACGCAGGGACTGTGAAAGTGTACCCGGAAAATGTATTCAAGCATTATTCATAACAGACTCAGAGCCCAAGTAGCACATTTTACTCGAAAAGACAATGCGTATTCAGACTTAACAAAACTACAAAAGATCTTATTTTCACATTAAGGTAAATATGGGAGAAAACGCTGGAATATGGAAATGAAGCTCGCGGTTTATAGACCCTGAAAAGGCTTTTCATCGGGTGCCCTGGAAAGAGCTTTAGTAGGTCCTCAAAAAAGAGGAATTTCTGGAGATCTCATCTAGGGAATACAAAGCTTCTACAAAATATGCAGAAACTGTGTAAGGACTGGAAACACTAAATCAGACATTTTTTAACAACAATAGGACTTTCAGCATATCTTTTCACAATACTAATGGATGATTTAATGAAAGGATGTAAAAATAACACCCGACCGCACATGCTTGGATACTGGCGAATGAATCCCGTCACATTTTCACCACATGCTCACATTTTCACCAGATGATGTAGAAATTATTGCAAATAATCAAACCTCCTTACAGCATATCTTAACATTTGGAAAGATGAATTGGTAAAAAGAAACATGACCATAAATGTAAATAAAATTAAAAGTATGGTCACCCCAAGATAACACAAGAAACACAATATTGCTATTGGCAAGGTAAAAACGTTTAAGTTTAAACATTTTAAGTATTTAGGGGCTACCATACATGAAAAGAGGAGGAAATTCAAGCTAGAATCGAGACAGCTGGAAAACTGTTTTACTTTCTTATAGAGGGAACGGGAAATTTCTAGCAAAATTAAATGTGCAGTCTACTGCTCAATTAAAAACACCATAGCCGTTTGCAGGCCATAGAGATGAGATTACTCAGACGGGTAGAGTATAAGATAAGAAGATATCAATCAGAAATCAAACTTTCAGATCGAATCTCAATGTCTCATCACTCCGATGCACGATTGAGGACTCTCAGCGCCGACAGTTTGGACACGTTTGCAGAATGGGTTAAGGGCAATATCAAAAAATGGTTCTGCAAGCAAAATGCACCAGTACCCGACCACGAGGATGACTTCCTGCTAAATGGAAAGAAAATATTTAAAAAGTTCTCCAAGGTAGACAAGTACTGTGGCGCACAGAGGTTGGATTACGTAAGTGAAGTAAAAGAAATGTAACCAACGATGACTTATTCATAGATCGTCTATCAAAAGAATTTAAAAACTTTGCCAAGTGGAATTCTAGAAAAAAATATGAAAATTATTTTTTTTAAATCTACTAAAATCAAGACATACCTGGGAAGTGTTATCATTCAAGAGTTTGAGGTGAATTAATAAGAGTCGCCTAATTTGCGTGAAATTCCCTCCTCCATAGATCATACTTATCCAATGCTTTAAAATATGTTGTGAAATAATAATCTGCAATAAATTAATAACATTAAAGGAAATATTTTAATTAACATCGGATTTCCCATACAGAAAATATTTTCAAACATAACTTTTTTTATTATTTTAAATTTTAAAATTCAGGCTCCGTCGCGACTTAGTATTTTCATGTAGATTCGATTAAAACTTTAAAATTCTAAAATCTGTGAGATTGTTGTTGAGAACTGACATCACAAACATTTCGCTATTGGAGTCAATCCATGGGAGTTACGTTTCGATAATGATGAAGGTCTCTGGAGATATATTACTTTAGAGAAGAATTATTATGGTCTTGTCTTGGTTATTTATTCCTTCATATTACCCGCTTGATTGATTTTGTCTGATTTTGACTAATTTAAATCAAGAGGTCTAAATTAGATTCTCAGTGGCGGCTGTTTGAATTATCTGAAAAGTTATTTACGGATTATTTGTTTGTCTATTTTAAATGGTGTATCGTCATCCACTCCAAATTTTTTTATATTACAGCCATTCCATCACCGATCCCATCAATCTGACACCAAATTTCATTCTCAATTACCTTTAAAAAATCAAATAAAAATTAAGTTTTGATTAAAATGGACATTATCACATATCAGAATTTTATGTGATATAAAGGCACATTTTCTGTATAAAAGTAACAAACGACTGCAGCGAAGGTCGGTTAGAAGTATTCTTCAAGAATCACGCACACTCGATGCATTTTCGTTGCCGATACGGCGAGTTCAGCGCTGGCTGAGCAAGACGGGCCGACGTCGACCGAATGGGAGTGTCTGCGCGGACGGATCGAGTGAAACCGGAACGGCCGCCCACCAGTTGAATTACAGACTTGTACAGAATGATTTTGGATTAAGTAAATAAATAAATGATTTTGGATTAACCTAAAAATCGATTACATCGATAGTAATCAATACAAATTTCTTTTAGTAACCTAGATAGTAACCACGTTCTATAACCACTGCTTTTAAAAAAAAAGTTTGAAAGTTTAACAATTAACAAATGTTTATTTAATAAAACTCATCAACTCCATTATGAGGACATATTAGCAGAATGATAAATCAAAATGTCTTATTTCTAAAATTTAATACTAAATCTACACATAATTTCCTACCATAAAAAAATAACAAACTGTATTTTAACTCATATTAAGTACCTATCTACACCAAAATTATTTTTTTTTTTAAACTTTTCAGAAGATTTTTTTTTGTTTCTGCAAACTTTATTTATGATGGATATACAACATTTTAAACAGACGTTCCTTAAATGTGTAGGTATGTGTTTAAGAGCATAGAGCATAAAAACCATAGATATTTCTCACCAAGGTTAGTCACGAAACAGTAGGCCAGTAACAAAATTCAAATATTTCTTTTTACCAACGATCTTTTAAAACATATATACGTATAAACATATAAACATATATATGTCATATGAATCGTTGTTTTAAAAACCCGACAGGTAGATTCCCCCCGCCGTTCCGCACGTCGCAACACTCCGCCATGGATATCTCGCTTACTCGCTATTCGAGCAAGCGAGACGTATGATACACGAGGAGTGTGCTCAACGTAAAGTGGCGTACTTGGTGTTTTTGACTCTCAGTTGCCGTATCTATATGTTTTAAAAGATCGTTGCTTTTTACGCATTGAGGGCAATACGTTATTTTTAATTAATGGAAATATCATATAGAAGACGGTTGGTAAAATCAAACTGTTTACAATAGATATGAGATCCGAGGTTCAATTTTTGGTGTATGTTTTATTCTGGATGAATTAGATTTTTAGTTTTTAATTGATGAATTTTAATATGGTACTTGCCTACATTCATTCAAATTAATATAATATAATGTAGGTATGTATCACTAATATATGAAATGAAGGACGTTACATAAAAAAGGTTGTCATTACAAACCAGATAATTATACTTACAAGTCTATTTGTATCCTTGAATTTATCATGAAAGAACAATAATTTTCTAACAAGAAGTGCAAGTTTTGCTCCACTATTCGGTTGACCATCTCGTAAAATAGCATCGAAATCCTCCCGTTCTAACTGTTTGCAACGTATTCTAGTTAGAAAACTTCTAATGTAAGCTTGTATTTTAATAGAACCGCTCAAGCGACGTCTGTGTTCCTAAAGTTGTCAGAAAAAATGTTTGGAACATTAAGAATCCAGCCATAAATTATATATTTCGAAACAGCATGCGATAAAGCATACTCACTTCACGTTTTAGCCTCTCATGTTGAGCTTTTTGTAGTAGAGCCTCCCTATTACTTTTCTGCGAACTACTTGCTCCCGCAAGATTCTGTTGTGGCTTACGACGGAAATCGCCCTCAAAGGAATACATCTATATTACAAAAAAAGAATGAATTCATTTCACTCATCTTTTTCATTGAAAATAAAAATACTACGATAATTCAAGACAAACGGAATGTAAATAAACTAAGTGAACAGGCTGACGTACCTTCTCGAGGGCAATTCTTTCGTTAGTTCATTAAAATAGACACTTTAATATTGTAATCAAGTTGGGGTTTATTAGAACATAATTAATTGTCATTCTTACAGCAAAAAAGCGAGATAAAGTCGAAATTGCTCAACGCTTGAAACTTACAATTTGACAAAACGTCAAGTCACATATTCATGATTTTTAAACGTCATTACCGTTTTTTACTATTACTTTTAGGCTTCCGGGACTGCAATTGCACGTAAATTATTAAAGTTTAATATTATTATAAATATTGCAGTTTATTATTTTTTTTAATAATTATAAAAAATAAATATATACAATAAATATCTAAGGACCCTGAATATTAGAAGCTTATTTTTTTTCACGATGGCAATGTTATTTCATACCAAGCGTCAGAAAAGAAAGAAAGGTAAAAACCGCGCGAAATTCAATAATTCATGGTATAAAATAATGACGTTTTGATAGCAGCTGTTATCTTTCTACTTTATCAAACGTTATCGCTTATCTGCCATGCATTGTCTAAACATACCTGTATCGAGAAATGCTTTTATATAAATTGTACCGCTATGGCGTGATCACTAATATCTTGTTACCTAATTTCTTGATATTTGTATGCAATAGTGATATTTTTGTGACTCATGATTGTCCATTTTGAAGCATCTAGTTGAAATGAGATGCAATTAAATTAACTACCTACCTAGTGCTACATTCAAAATGAAGTTCCTAAATGCTTTTCTGTTCTTCATTGTGATTGTATTATGCTCAGATCTAAGAGCAAACTCCACTTCGCTTTATAGAAAATGTCCAAGACAGTGCATTTGTGATGTGCAAGATAAATTTAGAAGAGCCACTTGTAGCAATCAAAACATAGTGGATATTGACGTCGGCGTCCCAAACGACGTAGAAGTTTATGTTTTGAGCCGAAACGTCATCAACGAAATTGAAAATTTCGCATTCAGGGTAATATTTTTATTTAACTAAAAAAACAAAAAAACAAATTATTACCTTATCAACTTCCAGTAAATTGTTTCCTGATTTATAAGATGTTCACAACTGAGTAAGACTATCTTCACTAGTGGACTTCTCTGTTCACTTAAAACTTCGTCCTGTTTGAGAGAGATCAAATCTTAATTGTGTGTAATGAATATCCTGGTATGTGGGTATAATTTAAAAATAAACTGGGTTAAGGGCATATAATAACTACACAGTAAACTTTAACCGAAAGCAACAGAAGTGTAGTTAACTTAGTTTTTATGATCATTTATGAACTATAATTTAAGAATAACATTACAACTTTGCAACTGTAAATCATATGTTTTTCAATTACTTAACTATACTGTTAACTTCACCCTTATGTTTAATTTTCACCATCTAATAATAATAAAACCATTATTTTACAGCATAAATATTCTGTAACAGGTTAGCTTACTGCCACTTTAGGGGGCTAATTGCTAACTTTCATAAAATACTTGCTGAGACCATTCTGAGGTCCAAAGGTACCAGGTTCGATTCCCAGCCTTGCAAAGTTATTTTTTGCCCTTGGTAAAATTCAATTGTGATTTTCTCAAGTCCGTCGATCGATTTAAGTAATAGGATAACACAACACAAATATGCAATGCTTTGTGTTTAATTTGATAATTATTCTCTACCAATTAAGATAAAATAAGAATAATGTTGATTAAATTTCTTACAGAACTTAAAGTACACCTCTTTAGTAGAAGTAAACTTATCATATAATTTAATATTTTGGATTGGAATTCATGCGTTTGCCGGATTGGAACATTTGAAAAAACTAAACCTTTCCACAAACCGACTGCAAATAATTTCAAAGGATATATTTTGGTACAACAAACATTTGGAAACACTGGATTTGTCCGGAAATCACTTTCTAAATTTTGGAAATGAACCATTCCTAGTCCACGCAAACTTGATGGTAAACTATATTTTTTAAATCTTTTTTTTAATTTCTTTCATTGATTAACCGCAGTATCCTTTAAATTAGCTTTATAGCAGTTTTTCTCAAAACAATTAATTATAAGGCCAAAAATAATTTAGTAAACATAGTTTAATTAATGTACTCACCGAATGACCTTTCAAAGCTGTTCCCAGATCATTGAGAAGGTGAAGGGATTTTCCCGGTATACAGACACCTACCTCGACTGCATAAAATAATAATTAGGCATTTTATATGATGATATATGATCATTATATTTATCTGACTTGAAAAGGTGGTTTTTGTAGATAATTTTGGGGTGTGCAGAGTGCTGTAGGGTCCATTATTAAATGGTTATTTTAGCACAACTGAAAATGGCCGACAATTGAAAAAAAATAGATGTAGGTATTATTGGTACAAGGGGGAGGACATTACTAGTAATTCGTATTATGGCAGCTCTATTTTATAGTGCAATATTTGAGTGTTATTTTTTTTGTTAAAATATCATCCTTTCCTTATTTTGTTTGATTAGATGGTTACATAATATTTGACAATATTTTACACTAAAGAGGACAGGTGAGAGTTAAAAATGCATTTTTATAAAACTCAGCGCTGGGTTTAAACCGACATCCTGCGCTCTCAAGTACAGGACCTCTTTAGAACCTTTATAAATATGCTATCCAGCAATTTATCAAATTATTAAAAACTTATTCAAAATTTTTCAATATTGTCAAAGATTGTGTCATTTATCTTTTCAGGCGATTTACCGCTATTAAAAAATAATCATCAAATATAAGTCAAATAACTTTACAACTCAATTATACAATTACCGTGTAAAATAGTGTAAGAACTTCTCAATAGGAATTAAGTGCATGTACCCTGTAACAGTGCAAACGTTATCCTTTTCCATTACTGACTCGGTCATTCATTTATAGTGGTCAGCCTGTACATACATGCCAAATAACAATTGTTTTTCTTTTCAGGTATTAAACCTAAGCAATTCTCATATCACGTTCATTCCTGAGATTACATTTACAGAGTTACCTAAATTGGAGATATTGGACTTAAATAACAATTTTATGATTGAGTTACAAATTTCCGTCTTCTCACCTTTGCATCATTTAAAAAGACTCAGTTTGAAAGAAAACCCTTGGAAATGCACACTCAAATTAAAAAAATTGGAAGAATGGATTATCCAGAAAGACACATCATATGAAAAACAGTGTCTTGTCGAAAGTCAGAAGATGCCACAGAGGTTCGAAAAGATAATATCAGCAGTCGACGTTCAACATGAAAGGCAAGAGGTAGATGTCGGCGAAATATGGAATATGGATGACATTGAACAAACAACAATTAAATCTCCTATGGAAAATAATACTGATATCTCATTAAGCTTTTATGATCAAATCGAAGAGCAGTTTCCCTCATTTTGGGCTCTTCTTGCCGGTTTTCAGCTGGGCTTACTGCTCGGTATTGTTTCCACTTATTGCTGGATGGCTAATCTGTGTAAATGCAAGAGTTTATCCTGCAAATTGCCTCAAACTAGACGGCAATTGAGAAGGGCTAGAAATGTGGAAGAAATGGATACGAGAACCAGTTTACTTTGGAGTACTATTTTAAATGCCAATAGAGACACTCCGCCTATTGTAAGGAGACAGCATTCCAACAGTATCGCGAACCGTGGTCTTTACTGCCGCAGTACTTCTTGGGAGATTTTTCCATCGACCAACAATGACTCCTTTCATTTCGCAACCAATGTTCTTCAGAATGCTGAGAGATCAGAAACGCCTCCCCCTCCTTACCAACAATGCACCCGACTAGGACTAGGTGACGACTAGGTTTTATTGACTGGTTTTCCATTTTTTATATTTTTTTTTGGCTTTAGGTATGTGCTTTTAGGATTCATTATTGTATTGTAATCCAGAAAGGACTTGTGAATTTAGAGGCATTGGCGAATTTCTTTTGGACTAAATTTGTCTTGATTTTCGCTATTGAGCAATTCGATGATCATCTGACCTTCAATTAGGTGTTGACACTTGGATTATTCACTTCTTATTCCCTGTGATTGTACCAATCTCATTTTGGTTTGCACATATTTATGCGGCCCATCACTTCTCGATTCCTGTAGTTCCTATGAAATGTTTAGTTCCATCGTCATTCAATACAGTCTGCAGCCTCTCTCTAGTCTTATCTTTGCAACAATGGTCCGCTTCCAAGTATTTCTCAGTTGTCCTAGCCGACGTGTCTTGTGAGGTTGTAACTTGTTTATTTTTTTTTTGCCACATTTTATTTATGATTTTTAGAGTGCCTGAGAGCAAATGTCTCCAAAATGTGTGACAGTGTGTTTAGTGTAGAAGCGTTTCAAGCATTAGAAAATAATAGTGTGATAAAATTATGTGATAATTTAAAAGTGGCTTAGTAATATGTAGTATAAGTATAAACTAACTATATTTATTATTAAGTTAATCAGTGTTGGTAACCCGTTTTGAACACTTCAACCAATTAATAGAGGTATACAATTTTTTTTACTACAATAATTTCTGAAATAAAACTATAATTGCCCCATGATTGGTCCTTGCTTGATATTTAAATTAATATATCACTTGGTATTTCTAGTTATAGTAATATTGTGCATTAGTAATATAAATTTAAACATTTAAAAATGTCCATTAGTAAAGGAAACCTGAACTATGAGAAAACTGGAAAAAATATTTGTGTGGAATGAAAATTATTTTCTTTAATACAACCATTAGCTTTCAGACTATGAAATATTTTGCTGCCTTTTATAAAGAAGAAGTGCATTTTTTAAATCTGATTGACTTCTTTATTTGTGTTTAAAGTACTTTTAAATGTATGGAAATATTAAATTAAAGTTTAATTAACTTTCTAGCCGAATTTCTTCATTACCTCCAGAAAGTAGGATGATCCTGTAAAGAAGTCTTAAACCCATTTGGAGTTAGTATAGATTGTAACATAGTGGAGCTAGACAGTTTTCTAAGTTGCATGGAGAGTTTTACAAATTTATCTATTACTGTGGCCTCTAAAATATTTTATGGTGCATCCCTTCCCACCCGAAAAAAGAATAACATAAATATAACAAAGCTAATTATTCGGGTAATATTTGTATGATAAAAAAACAAAATTTCACTTCATATAAATTTATTGTTTTGTCCACTTGCCTAAAACATAATCACTCTTTCTGAAAGTTCACTCTGAAACAGATCTAAATGATTATGATAAAAACATTTTTATTTTAAAAACAATTTGAAAAAAAAAACTAATCCATCAACATTGAAATCTGTATTACTTTGTAGAATAAATAATTTAAAAAATCAGTCAAAAAGTACATTAAAGTATGGAACAATTTCATAAAACTTATATTAAGGTATTTTTTACCATGAATCTTTTTATTGCATTCACAAATTAAAAAAAAGAGTAAATAAGTCGGGGTAATTTTATCATTATGTACACTAAAATAAAATTCTCTTACATTAAAATAAAAAGAATGATGTATATAAATTTCTCTTAAAATGTATATAGGCCTTGAACACAGTTTATTTTTATGATCTTACTCGTAAGACGACATATGATTTACAAATTTGTCAAACTTCACTTTGGGCATAATTTGTCAAAATTACACATAAAATACGTTGGCCTTTTTAAAGCCACTTTGATCAATCGAAAATCATTTAAAATAGTAAGTATTCATAATAATTAACGGTCATAATATGCGCTTGTACAAGTTAAAGCTTCGTTGTCAATTAAAATATTTATTTCGATGAGATTCAATAAAGCATTTATTTTTGCAAACATTATAATGAAAATGTATTTTTAAAAAAGATAAAAAAATAAATGAATTTCAAAACTTTTAAACAGTTACACTTTTCAATTCCTATTCGTCATCGAAACATAGTGAATGCATGCATTTATTGCAATGGAATAGAACTTCATGGATGTTATTTTATAAAGAACATTTGGTATATTCTGAGAATAAACTAACAAAAACAAAAAATAATTTTGACATACATTTCACGTTAGGTAGGTAATATAAGCATTGGTTATGAATGAAGATTGTTGTGCTTGTGATAAAATCTGATTAATCATTTAGTTAAGATTAAGTCAATGCATCAGCTTCTTAGTCGAAGTAGAATAGTGACCAGCTATTTCTTAACTGAATCCTAGCGCTTCATGATTTTCCATTCACTAGGTTCATACTACAGATGAACACGCACGAGTCACAATTTGGAAATCACTCAAAAAAATGTTCTCAAATTATTTAATATAGGCTCATATACCATGGATCATCTCAACTAGCACTTTTCTTTGTTACTATGTTAATGGAAACGCACGTCCAAGTACTAGTCGGGGAACAATGTAAAGACACCATCACCGCTATTCATAAATCACCCACTAAATTATGTAGTTTTGTGCAAAATATAATCATCTTAGTGAATCATATACACCAATTGAAATCTTTAGTGCGTGATTTTGATTTAATAATGGCAGTGCATGAATTTTGTAAATAAGATACATGAAATGTCATATCACTATCTCATTAAAAAACACAAAAGGATAAAGGAATCAATGTCCATAATTGTAAAGAAATTCATATATATGCAAGCTGCGACATTAGATTAACAGCATTGAAAATAACATACTAAAGATTCATATTATTGATTTGGAAATACATATTGAAAGGAAATATTCAATTTTATGCACCTATAACTATAATAAATCATATGCTTAAAATAAAATATAACTAATATACACTTTCACATACCTATGTACAAATCAGTTACTCGTTAGCGCAAGTGATCGTATTTTTCAAAATAACACATGTATGTCAATCACACTACGATTTATTATTGTAGTTAGTCGGTTGGACAAAAATATATCTGTCCTAAGAGCTAGATTTAAACAAAGTTTAATATCTTTTAAAATATTATTTTAATGATCAGCTGTTTCAGAAATTAGAATAAAAACAAATATTACATGAGCGAGCATTTTGGATATATCTAGCTCTTAAAGTTTAAAGCTAGCAAATGAGATGACAGAAAATTTAAAATTTGCACACAGTATAAAACGTACTGCAATTTAACAGTATAAGTTAAAAAAAATCCTAATGAATAGTATGGCATTTATATTAGTAGGTTGTATTAGGTCACAAAGTTGGTAGAGAAGCAATGGTGCCAGAACAATTTATTAAATGAATAGATATAAATGTTTTCAAGTTATATATCCACTTGTTATATGGACACTATCATTGAGTAATCCGTTTTTTTACCTTCATTTCATAAATGTTTATCATAATTGTTTTTTTTATAAAATGTTTATTACAATCACAACCTAATTCCACCCACAACGCCTCATGTTATCGAGGTACTTATACATAGATTTCTAGGGTAGTTACTTTATTGTTCTTAGATTGTTTATAGAAGGTAATTATTATTAATATGTTTTTAGTATTTATTCATAAGTGTTGAATATAGTAAACAATCATAAGACCAAAATATGTAGTAAATGGTGAGGTTTGTATTATGTGTCGTATAATCACACCTTTACCTCAAATATCCTTGGTCTATGGTCTATCCACAAATCCATTTTCCCCCCTCCCCCTCTAATGTAACTGTCAAGCAGTGTGAAATGGTCTGTCGTAGCACCAACATCTCGCTCATAGCAGTTTTGCAGAATCTAGCAAAGAAACGGATGGATTCGTGCGAGGCATCAGCGTCCTCCACAACCTGTAAAGACAGTTGCAGAGGCACCTGAATTCCACAATCCATCAACAAAATTCCAGCACCTAAGCTCGACCATTAGGTAAGTGATTTGCGATTCATTTACGAATTTCGCCGCATTTCCTACAATAAGATTCCATCTCTTTTACTTCAAATAGATGCTATTAATATTGACCATACAAACAAAATAATAACCAATTTCCATTATTAGTAGGTATGTCTTTGAAGCAAATTAGTAGTTTTAAGATTGCCATATTATGGTTTTAAATTACACATTTAACATATTTTGTGGCAGTTAATTCAATTAGGTAGAAGGCTGCCAATGTTATAGTTTTATTAATAAATAAGGTACCATACAGATGGGGGGATATGTTTATATTCAATATGGGGTTTTACATCAGCACTGTATGACATTGGCATCTTCGTCTTCGAGCAAATCGTTGATATTAACATATTCGGGATTGGCGGAGAGTGTTTGTGTGAGGTTTGCGAAGGTGGGCCTCTCCCGGGGCTTGTAGGCCCAGCACTGCAGCATGATGTTGAAGATGTCAAGGGGACAGTCGTTAGGACGGGGCAGTCTTTGCCCTTTCTCTACAAGTTCTATCACCTGGGGAAAATAAAATATAAATATATTTTTTAAACTTAAGAGCACTACTGTCGGGATGCGCAAACTGAAATTCATGAGGTGGAGACTCGTGATAAGAGTGAGAGAGTGAGATGGAAAATTGTAACCATAAAATCAGGACACTAATTGCTACATAGACAGCCATAACCACCCACTTTAACCATAGTAACATCATACATGAGCTAAGCAAGCAGCTATTTAGCTGATATGCTCATATCTCATCCTCAGTTACTAGCAATTTGCCTAGATTCAAGAAATTTATCAAGGCGATTCTTGAACTGCTTTACACTTATAGCTTCCGCCACTTCCTATGGTAGCCGATTCAAATTATCCACAACTCTATTGGAGATAAAGTTCTTCCTAGGATTAGTGGAACCAAGAGATTTAGATATCTTCATTGAATGGCCGCGAATTTACATGTTTTGGTTAAACATGAATATGTCCTTAATGTTTGCACAATTAAAATGTTTAGTGAACACTTTGTAAGTCTCAATGAGATCACCACGATCACGTCGCTCTTGTAATGACGTTAATTCTAACACTGACAGCCTTTCTTCATATTCCAAGCGTTTTAGTTATGCGGTTATTTTTGTGAATGGTAACTATTATGGTAACTAAATTAATATAAATAGTAAAAAGACCCAGCTACTTGAATTGGTTTAATGAAAATGGGATTTGATTGGTTTGGTAATGTAGCATTGACAGAACTTACGCGAAACTCTTTTAAGTGTTAAGTGAAAGATAAAACTTACATCAACGCCTCTGCTATCACCGTATGGCTGCTGGCCGTAGGAAAACATCTCCCAAAGCGTGATACCGTAACTCCAAACATCGCTGGCGTGTGAGAAGCTGCCGTAGTTGTACGACTCAGGAGCGTACCATTTTATGGGCCACTTCCCACCTTGGCTGGCCTTGTAATACGAGCTATCAGCCGACAGAGCACGCGACAGGCCAAAGTCACTGAGTTTCACTTGTTTCCTATGCGATACATTAATGGTTGGGCTAATTACATGCGTCATTTATAACATCATAAAGGGTTAGGATATCCTATTGAAAAAATATGAGAAAAAATTTTTTTTGTAAATTTATACGAAATGGCGTTCAAATCAAAAATGGTTCACTGCTGGCAAGTATATTTCATCTATCTATTGAGCTCATCACTGAGGTTATTGAAATATCTTTGCGACAATTTGAATGATTCTTTGCGACAATTTGTGACAGCGGACGATACTTTCATCACTCGAAAAAGCATCCAAAACAGTGGACATAACGGTGGGCTTTTCAATTGCTTTTATATCAAATTCTCCGAACCGGATCCAGTTTGAATTTTTCTTGTTTCCAAAAATTGGCTTGACAGGAAGAAATTTTCGACAAATTGTGAATGCAGCGATGCCGTCAGACACGCATTTCAGAAAGCATGGATTAGGCATGCGGTGCGAGTTTGTAGCGATTGATGAAGCGTTCCTTCACAGTACCCTTTCGCCTATCGTTTCAGGATGTTTTTGATACTAATGATGCATGGTGTCTTATCCGAGCCTTCCGATAAGAGCAAAATGAAGTCGCCGTACTAAGTGTGTAGCCCTCAAAGGAGATTATGTTGGAAAATGTAACAATGTTCAGTTCTTAGATTATTCAATGCTCAGTATTTCTTTTTTGATACAATAAGACAAACTAGCTGTCAACTGGTCTGACGTATGTTGTCCGTGACAGGACAGGTAGCTTTGATTCTTGTTGCATCCAAAAAAGCGGAAGAGCTCTTTTTACCATTCGGCAGCCAGCGAAAACAGTTTGCCCGTAGAGCAAAACTTGAGTTAGTTCTTTCATCCCAACAGCGTTTGGGCGCTTGGTTGGTTGGTAATATCTTTATTTAAATTGGGGATTTGAGGATTTAATTTATTTTATGTGTAAATAAAAGTGAAGAGGTAAAAACACTGCCCAAATGACTTTTAATTGTGGGACTGTGGTTGAGTCCATACAAATAAAATAACTAACGCAGCATTGGCTTGAAACATTTTGTTTTTCAGTATGAACATTGTACATTCAATAAAATCGGAATCAGTACGAAGAAAATATTGTTTAATCTTTTATATCTATAGTATTATTGATAAATTGTAGAACAACATCTTACAATTAAAATTATTTAAAAAAAGAGGGGCTCACATGCTAGCAAGGAGGATATTGCGGGCGGCAAGATCCCTGTGAACAAATCGCCTCTGCTCGAGATATGCCATGCCTGATGCTACTTGCCAGGCCCAGGTCTTTAAAGAACCTCTTATGAGACCACCGGGTCTCCGGGCACCACTGCCTCTCAGTACCTCCACTAGGGAACCCATTCCAACTAATTCTTGCACCATGGCTAGGGGCGGGCCCTGGAATAAGAAACATTGCAAATATTCATTAGGTCATACTAATATATTAATAAAAAATAATTGCTATGGTTTGAAACGAGTCAATACTCTAACAAATAAAA
Organism: Neomicropteryx cornuta; assembly: GCA_020383195.1. Classification (NCBI taxonomy): domain Eukaryota; kingdom Metazoa; phylum Arthropoda; class Insecta; order Lepidoptera; family Micropterigidae; genus Neomicropteryx; species Neomicropteryx cornuta. The sequence goes on from JAHKQU010000014.1 coordinate 592,594, forward strand.
CACAATATTATTTGTTACACAACAGTTTTATTCTTTTCACAATTCAAACAATTTGCAATAATAGTTATATTTCAACAAAGCCAACTTCTAAACAAACTATTCAACTGTCAAAAAGTGCCTCCTTTTTGCGTGGCTCTTCATAAATAACGCTACAATCAATTAATATGTTGCAACATTATATGTCTAATAAGACAATAGGCTAAAAGGTTTAAAATCTTAAAAAAAGTCAATAAGAGTATGGTTGAATGTATTAACTTTGCTGAATTAAGTTCGTATAATCCCAATGGAAATATTGAGTTCTTGCGTTCATATTGTCACAAAATGAATGTATTTTAACAATGACAATTTATTTCAATTTAATAAACATTTAATAATTTTATTTGATCATACGTAAGAACCTTCAATTCATTTTCCTGATAATGGCTGAATTCAGAACGAATGTTTAAAAACGCATAGCTTTGGTTTTAGAAAACAAAATCAAGTTTTGCAGTCTTTTCGGAATAATAATGCCGCGGTGTTCAGATATTGTGTGTACTCTTGTGTATTATATTTATAAAAATGAAAATGAAACAGACATTTAATTCCTGTAAATGCCGATTTACGATACCGCCAACGGAGTCTAATTAAATGGAATAGTTTTCTGGGTCTACCTGTGGTTTTATTGAAGTAAGTGGTTGTGAACGTCCTAGAACGTGTGCAGTGCCGCCTCAGAGACATTACCTTAGATATTAGCGTTGTCCTTGGAGAAAAAGCTCCCGGACCCCTTATGCAAACACGGACCCCATGACGAAGTTAGGAAAGAAATAACACGATTCTTACAATATTTACGCCAAATAGTCCTAATTTAGTGAGCCTTTAACAGATTAACGTTATTATTGGAGCTCGCATATATATTTTGGTTGTGCGTGTAATAATACGTCGAGGACTTTTTGCGATTATAGAAAAATTTAATAATGAATGACTTCGACAGTGATCAGTCAAATTACGCTAAGGAAATGATGATGAGTCAAGTGGAAGCTGTTATTCACAAATCGCGAGCTTCATTAAACGCGGAATGTACATTTTGTAAAATCACTTCACATTAGATTGTCCATGGCCGCTTAAAACACATTAAAAGGTCTGAGGATGCGAGTAGTTAGCACCTTAAACAACAGGAATTTACTATTTCATAATTATACATCAACACTACGTCCCTAAAGTATGAATTAAAAGTAGTCTCGTTACAGTGGCTCAGTGGTGATCTAAACACCCGATGGAAAATTGGGAGGCCTGGGACAACTCCCAATTACAACTGGGTTGTACATTTTTAATGGTACAACTGTGTTTCTTGAAAATTTGTTCATATGGAATTTTGAGATGATATTCATATTACTATGAGTAACTCTAGCACGAAATTAAGTACTACTGTTGACATTGAACTGAGCTAAATGATTTTCTTGATAGCGCAACACAAAAAAAATGTTTATCTAGAAAGCTGCTAAATAACTAATTTGTTTTTGCATTTATTGTGTCATCTGCATGTCAAGGCATAGTGTATTCGAGCACTTATCGTATTAACTGAACGGTATAGGACAAACCAATGAAATGCCAATAAGCTTGACAATGCTGGGATGATCCAGGGTGGTCATGATACGTGCTTCGGCCAGGAATTCTTGTTTGTTAACCTCTGCATGCTGCGGGTGCAGTGTCTTGACAGCCACCAGCCTAGACGATTGGCCGGGAGGTGAGTAAGTACCCTTCAATACCGAACCAAATTCACCCTCACCGAGGGCAGAATCCAGCACTATGTGCGAGAATGGAATGAATTCTGAAAAATAAACAAAGAGATAATGACCAATGCAAGACAGTGTGGTGAGATCATTTTTTTAAATATAACGTAAAATGTCCAAAAGCTTGTTGCTAGATAAATAAATCGTATGAGTGCCGGCACTCACAGTTAAGATGTGAAAACGTCTGCGTTTATGCATAATGGGAGTATTGAAAATTTATATGAAATTTATCTATACTTTGTAACTATTAATACAGGTGGTAGTTGAGTTTACGAATCAATAACCATCGATCGTCGGTGGCAAACTCAATTTCCCGCTTGTCTATCTCGAAACATGAGCGGCTACACGGAAAACTCTTTGACAAGTGTTTCCGGATTAGGGTTATTAAGTCTTTTCCTAAGACCACACCGGAGATAGCAGTTAGGACTGCGGAGTTTGCTCATATAAATTTTTTGCTAAAATTTTTGTTTATTCTTGTATTTTTTTATTTTCTTTTGTTCGTTGGTCATTTGTCATAGTTTTCCATTTCAGCCTATAATATTTGGTTATTTATGTGTAAGATATTTATTGTTATTTTAGTACGTATATAATTATACTTTTAATATCTAATAATCTATATAATTATATGTTAATATCTTATCAAATCTTGTTACATTTATATTTAATTTAGTATTTTATTTGAGTGCCTTGACCCCCTCTCTTAAATCTTCTCATCCTACCTACTGGTTTAGCACTGTGTATGTTCGGGTGACAGCCAAAAGGATCAGTGCCAAATCGCCACCGAAGAAGGCAGCATCTCGTGTTGAAACGTCTGGCATTCACTCTGTAAGCTCTCTCTATTTTTCTACCACCTGTATTAACAGTTAAAAAGTATAAAATCAGAAAAACAATCTAGTGATAATTGTGAGCCTCCTTATCCAGTGCTTTCTCGCAAGCATTGTCTGTCTTGCTTCGTGTGCTCGTGCTGTCACAAGCGTTACTGTTACCAAATCGCAATTCACTGCACCCGAAAAATCCTAGGGATCCCAGTATAAATGTTTACACATGAAAAAATACGATCATCTCGAAATTTACCTTGAACAATAGAAAGCTGCTCAGTGGAATCAGCATTCTCATTGGAATTATCGGAAGAAAGTGATACTGCACTGTTGTTCTTGGGTACCTTGTAGGTATCATCAAAGAGCGTTTCATTCCTTGTGCTGGAATTCAGGTTTGAGTTGATATCACTTGTGTTTGAATCGGAGGTGTTAGATTTATCAATGTTTGATCTGGAAGTTAGGGTTGGAATGTTGTTATTTAGGCTTGAATTACAACTCGAAGCAGACACATCCTCTTCGAGTTTGTTAGGACTGGAGAAGAACAGGTTAAGCAATTCAATAGAATTGTTGACCTTGGGAAGGGGAGGGATGGGGGGAGTGGTGTTCGGCAAGGAAGCTTTTCTGCCATGCGCAGAATTTTGCTCTTGTCTCGTCCGATTTGCTGTCTTCTTTGTTCGTGGCATTGTCCCCAACTGGAAATATGATTAATGATAACGAATGAGCAATTTAACATACACATTTTTGAAACATACAATGGTACATGATTTCGCCCACTGCTAATGCTGATCAAGGAACGACTACCGAACAAAATCTGTTTGACTAATCATCAAAAAATAAAGATTCTGTAGGAATAATTGAAATTGTATCTGGCACATTTCATGTTTACGATTAACAGGGTATCTCGGCAATACTAAAAAAATGCCCTCGCTCATTCTCCTCAAAACCATTATTATAGATTCAAACTGTGCTGTGGCATCATGTACCTTAAAGCAGAGGCAAATTTGTCCCAGAAATTTGTCTCTTTGTCAAAGAGAGTGCACTCTTTGAGACTATAACCTGCTGCGAGGTTGCCGTTGAAAAATGAGAGAAAGGGCAAAAGGAGGATATTAGGTATATAGTGTCAGAAAAGTCGTGCCTGTACCTCTGGATTTCAATGAATGTAAGAATTGTCCTTTTTGATAATTTATTTCCTTTAAAATACACAGAAAATTACAAGCCCCTAAGAAATTTGTTGGAGGGAAACAGCTATCTTGTTATAATAATAGATTTATAAAAATAACTTCATAGTTTCCATCATTTTCACACATATTTTTTTTTTTTGTACACATCACAACTTTTAAATTGCTTTGGTTTATTTTTCACTTATGTTTGCTGTTGGTTTGTTAGATGATTGTATTTGTATTCCCACTTGTATTAATTTAATTTAATCTAATTAGTTCTGTTACTCTAGCAAAATTATTTTTAACTTTTTCTTTAACTACTTATTTAAAATTTATTTTTCTTCTTTTTGTACTTAAAGAGGCGAGGCAGTGAAATAGTACTATTTAGAAAATCTTACCTATTTATTTTTTGCATACATGTAATGTGTGCATGAGTGAAAGTATGTGTAACTGGAAAATAATATTTTTTTTATTTTATTTTCACTTGCTGAGTGTAATAATTATGGCCCCATATGTTTTTATATTATTATGAAACAATCTCTCAAATTTAATAAATATTTACTTACATTTGGTAGAAGTGGCTTTGGTCCAGGTGGTACTGGGGTAGAAAGACACGTGGGAAGACCATCTAGCCATCTGCTGTAGTGTTCGATTAGAGCCTCCAAAGAATCCAAAAATGGTCCATCATCAATAAAGTAGTAATTTTCTTTCTGTAAAACATAAAAATGCATTTGTGTTCAAAATATATCTTCACTATCATATAATATGTGGAATCGACGAGGTGCCTTGCGACCCCCTAAAAACTGAGAACGTTAACAGCTAAGATAGGGTGCGAAGTGACACATCCACAGTGCTGCATGTTTGAATTGTGTTCACAATACTGCCTTACCTGAAACTAATTACTCGTACAGGTAATTTTACCAAACAACAAAATAAAGCGTTGCAATTGTCTTTAGTTAAGGGCTTCAATATTACCTTGACCTATATATATAGGGTCAAAGTGCAGCTAGGCAAAAGATTTATTTTCCTCACAATGTTTCAATGGTGCAACTTAAGACACCATGGACCATTTGCCTATATTAAAATTCGTCAATACTCAAACTAATTACCTAGATTTTTTTTTATTATTTTGGGCCCTGCTGAACTAGTTTTCAAATAAGCATCTTTGTAATTTCACAATCATTAATACCAATATGAAAAGCTCCTTTGAATATTTTCGAAGTACGTTGACCGAACGGAATATTCCACACAGGACTGACAGGCGTGACAGGCAAACAATATGTACAAAAGTATGAGAATATTTGTTTTTTATATTTTATATTACATCGACATAGCTTTTGTAAATAAAACTCGAATTATTTACCATCAAAACCGCCAAAAACACTTCCAATTCACTAGTGCACTTTTCACATAAACAATCAAACGTGAAAAACCGAACTAAAATAAATAAAAAAAAAGACCTTTCGAGTCTATACCTTTTATGAATTCAGTTATACGTGACATGCCACGCATTTAAATATTAATAGAAATGCATTAAGACGATAACGTATTTTCCCCGTAATGGCACCTGTCGTATATGGCGATTACGGGATATACCGTTATTGGTGCTGAATGCGTTAGAGATTTTCTTAGAATACAACTGAGTTTAGGTTATTGGTCGCAAAACTCCACAATGGAGATATTTAATGAAGTCAGTGACTAGATCTTCCAAAATGCTTATTCTTTATACAGTTTGTTTCCAAATGTGCGCTACCAACATAGTCATAATTGATCAACTTCCACTAGCAGGTAAGCTCCTTTTCTAGAGGGTATGCAACACAAAGATCCTGCTGGGCAGAAGGCACCAGTATATCGATTTAATGTTTAAGGCTACAGTACAATTTAAAATATTCTTATTTATTTATACCTCATCCCTAATTATAAAGTGGTAAGCTTCCCTTTGAAAGAGCATGGTTAAAACGTAGGCACCGGTGTTTCTGTGACTGTACCTTACGAGGTACGTGCCGTCGGAGGAGTGCTTTTCGAAGTTGGTGCGCTGTTTGTTGTCGTGGTCTAATAAAATGGTGACTGCTTCGTCTCGCCTCAACGTGCCATGGTACCAGTCTGAGCGTGACGTGCTTGGAGGTGGAGGCTTGTGGTTTTCTGTTTTTAAAAACAAATTCATCTAAGATCATCTTCAGTTATTTTTAATCATTACATCACCATATATAATATACATACAAATATATTTGTATATATATATATAACTTCTATGTAAGTTTTGTGATGCGTTTTATGTTGGTGAAACTACGACGCCACTAAACATTAGAATTAATAATCATAGATTATCCTGTAACAAATTACTTTCCGCTTTACCCGTTGCAATTCACGCGAGAACTCACGGCAGGGATTTCGATGCTTGCTTTAATGTAAAAGTTTTGAAGTCTTTGCCAGAAGATGCCCGCGAAATTGATTTAAAGACATGGGAACTCTCTCATATTTGGGTCTTAGGCGCTTGCAGGTCTGTAGGTCTAAATAGACAAAATTAAACTAACTTAACAGCATTTAACGCGTGATACTTGATATATTCATTTAAGAAACTAGTTTCATTTCATAATACTGATTGATTTATCTAGCAAAACTGCAATTATATAATAATAATTGTAGTGGCTGGATATATTTATCTTTTAGTTAAAAATGCGATTTTCGAATTTATGAAGGTTGCATTTTAAACGTCATCTCTCATATTTTTTCTGACGACGCCGAATGGCGAAAGCTTAAATAAATCATAATCATCAAATCTATATATATATATATATATGCACAAATATTTCACAGATCTACGAGGGCTGCTATTTATGAATCCGTAACTGAGCACTTACAGAACAACATTTAAAAAGTGGTTACTACATTAAAAAATGAAACTAGAATATTTTTTTATTGTAATAAATGCCTTACATTAAAAAGTTTGACACTTTGTGATTTGTGACAGGGTTTCATAAAGAGTAATTGAATATGGCATTAAGAATGAATCAATATTACTTATAATTGCGAAGTTGATGTTGAACTTCGAAAAAATAAGCTTGTCTATTTTATTTGGTGTAGCACTCTAAATACTTATTATGTGTATGGCAAGAGCATAACTGCAATGGAAATAATTGACTAAGGCAGGTAGAGAATTTGAACTGTGTTCACATAGGTGAACTAACTAAAATATTTTGCAAACTGATGAATGTGTAATGTGAATGCTCGTAATATTCTTGAGAAGCTGCTAATAATACAAATGTATTACGCACTATGCTCCTCTTGAATAACATACGGCATAACAGCAGTTATTAATTCAACGAGCATTATTACACTCCCATAATAATAACGACACATATGAAAAACAGTATGAACACCAACACCATACACTCATAACGGCCTCTGTGGAGAAATGAAATCCGATTTTGACCAAAGGAATATTTGCTTAGAGGGCCAAAACTATTTGACCTATTAGATATATTTATAATATCAACTAAATCTGGGTATAAAGTCAATGAAATATGTGTAGTAAATTGCTTTAAATTATTTCATAAGATGTATTTTCTTTATTTTCTCTACTAGCCAGTTAAATAATAAATGCATGCTCCCACAGAACAGAAAGTTCGTAGTATGTCGAGCATCGCATATAATATATAAACAAAGTACTTAGCAATTAGTCTAATTTTCAGTTATTGTAATGTTTGTAGTAACGATTATACATTTTTTGTATGTGCTTTTCATTAATAAATGAAAAATGGACTAGGGAAATGGTATGGCGGTAAGTGGTCAAGGGTATTCCATTTTGAGAATTCAATATTAGCAGTGTCAATGATAAAGATTGGTGGGTGAAGTTTTGTTAATTGTAGATTTTTGACCAAGCAATAATGGGCAATGGGTTTATGATCAACAGACCATTTGAGGCTCTCGCGATATAGAAAGGTAATAGAACCAGTGCTGTCACATTGTTATTCCAGCGACAAGATTGATTGGGACTGAAAGTGTGTACCGGAAAGCATTTTAAGTAGGATTTGAGAATTCGACTGGAGATCGATTTACACAGAATTACTTTCATTGTGTCAAATTCTGTTTCTAAAACAGAATTTACCCACAGTAGTTCAATAATTATGGCACTGGAGACCCACAGTGTGAACTGTGCATTTTTGGTCAGTCGGCTTGAAATAATTCAAGCATTTAACATACCCTCGTCAGTTCGGTTAAGATTGGGTATTTTGACATCTTGAGAATGGACTATATTTTTATTCTGAAGTTGGCGTATTCATGATGGAAACTTTGAAATGAGACTTATTGTGCCTTGATCAGTAGCGTTTTGTGTCTGCAGGTTTTGTCGGCTGTGACCATAATTTAGACTGCTGGTAACCGTGCATCCAACTGAAACAGCTGCATTATAGGAAAATCTTTAACATGGACCATGACAAAAGTGAGGTCCCATTTATCCACAATTCTGCATCTTAATCACATTTTTGATGTCATTATTTTTATATATATTAACATGATAATTTTCTAATTTCATCTGAATAGAAATATTCTGCAATCTTTCATAATGTTAGAGTTTTAAATTTGCATTTTTATAAAACTCGGTGTTGGGTTTTAACCGAAAACCTCAAATGTCTCAACTCTTTAGTATCTATTTAATTATACTTTGTTTTGACAACATATGATTTTTGAAAAATTGAAATAAATAATATACACAGTGGGTACTTACTAAGCAACTCATAGCATTCAGAGTGACCATTTTTGAGAGCTAAATCCATTGGAGTTTTTTCTGCGGATGTTCGTGGGTTTACAGGTGCATTGAATGATAGTAAGACCTAAATAAAAAACAAATATGATAATTCGGAGTTTGACTTGGAATAAGAAAAATAATCTTTATCGGCAGATCTACGGCTGCTAGAATTAAACCGTAGGTGGCATCCTTGAATTTCATTTAGTAGTCGGTTTATTCTCCCTCTCTCTCGACTTAAATAAATCGCCACACACTGCATCAGAACTGTCAAGTGTCAGACATAGCCGCAAACTCTCTTTAAATTGGAGGATTATTAACTGATGCATATAAAAAAAATAAATATCAATTGCAAACCATATAAAAAATCAATATAATAATAGTAATTTAAAAAACACTCCACCTGGTTAAATCAATTGAAAAACCAGTCGTTGCCCACCAACTTCAACTTGGTCAGATGCCAAATAGGAAAACATTAAATCGGCCTAAGAAAAACAGGAAATCTATTAGTAAGCCGAGGAGAGCCTTGGGTTTTCATATATTACACGTTTATGATTGTTTAATTCTACAATTCTTCTATCACTTCGTCTTCTTTATTTTCTTGTGCATTATTCTGTTTAAATATTTTTTAATTGGTTTAGATGTTGGATTAATAATAATTTCTTAATTATTATTTTTTAAAATGTTACTTAAGCGTTTCAGATAGATTTTAAAACCTAATGATGACTTACAGTACAAAGTTGATTGCTTTTGTTACAAGCCATCACCAACCCCAATAACTATTAAGAATATGACGGTAACATTTTTTAAAATTTAGTTCTATAGGAAAAATAACATATTTCACGTTAAAAACTTATTTATTTATGTATACATAAAAAAAGCTTATTATAATGAAATTACAAAGCCTAATCTAACTGATCCATACCCGTACTAAGGTTGACTTTATTTGTGGTGGTGTAATCATAATCATGTTGCCTGGAAAAATTGAAAAATTTGGGAAAAACTGTTTATTCTACATTGGCAGAACAATTGTCAAAGGTGCCTGCATATAATAGGATGATAGGCACGCAATGGTCTAGAGATGGGGAGCGAAGCGGCCTATCCCGAGTACCACAGGCACGAGTTGTCGTGCGCCGCATGTGTCATCAAAGCCACCTAGATGTCAACCCGGGGCAATAGCCCGGGGCAGGTGGAATAGCTAGTAATAAAATATATTCTCAAAATAAAATGTTTTTATGAATATATACCATACCTTTATGTTTTCAATATGTCCATTTTCGGCAGCGTCATGCAAAGGCACCCTTTTGGAAGCAGCATGCCTCAGCTGAACGTTTGCTCCACTCTCTAGAAGAATCCGACAGGTAGACGGTAGGTTTAGTTGGCATGTGTACTGATGGCAGAAAAACATACAAAAGCAATGAATAATGCTTTATATTTACTGTCTAACACCAGATGGTGTTTGGAGAAGATATGACTAGGGGAACTGCTCTACAACAATAATGAGCTAGACTAAGATTCCACCAAAAAAGTTCTATCTCGCCACTCTTGAACCGTTCCAAATAGCAAAAGCATTGCTTAACTTGCAATTTCTTAGTACAAACATTGAAATATCTGACATAAAATATTACAAAAATAATGTTCGGTTCAGCTTCAAATGCTGTTAATTGCACTATATTATAGTGGCATATTGGAAATGTAAGCTGTTTTAAAATAGACCTGGTTTACAGTTTTCTGGTTTGCGATTTTTGTATGATTGCGAAGTACAAAAGAGCAAAAGAGTCACTCACCCCGTAGGGTGATAGCCCCGAAGAAGGATGATGCCAAAGACCACCTTTTCAAGTCAAATAAATTCAAGGCTCTTTAGCCATCGAAAAATAACAAAATAATAATTGTTCTTAAATATTGATTACTCAAGTTGGTAGCTACTAAATATTAGGAAGAGAGGAAGATAATTAAATATTGCTTATTTTATACCTAATAGCTAGGGAACTTATTCAGACAAGAAAATACTAACATGGAGCGCCGTGTAACCAGCAGAGTCTCTTGTAGAAGGTGATGTTCCTGAATCAAGCAGAAGCTTCAAAACGTCATCTTTACCGCCTCGAGCTGCCAACACAACGGCTGTCCTACCATCTTGGTTACGAGCGTCCCGAGAATGATAACCGCATCCCAAGAGGTTCGCAACAACTGTTTCGTCGCCAACTTCAGCTGCCCTACAAACAAAATGAAATGCTAGTGGCGCGTGCACTCGGCTAGGTTTTGGTATAAGCGGATCAAGTTCGAACCTATGAAGTAAATTAGTCCTGCCGTGCGTCCTGGAGTCGTGGGGCGGGGGCTCCCCTTTGCAGACCACCGCCAGCCTCGTCACAAGGCCATTCGAGTCGCATTGATAATGCTGAATAAGTGTGTCCAGGCCGTGGACGGTTGTATGCTCTTCTATTGAAAAGAATGCATCTTCTCCGTGCCGTCTAATCTGATAATGTACCACAACCCCCTGGGAAAACACATTTAAGAGTTATTTGTAGCTGGTAAATAGTTCATTTAAGATCAATTAAATTCATGTATAACATACAAGGACTTTATAATTTTATTAAACTAACAAATGTTCAGAACGCAAAATGATATCATTTTAGGAAGCAAGAGTGAGAGGCGGTTAACAATCCATCTACCGAACTGAAATATCATATCATACATCCCTTTTTTAAATACACTGCTAAGCTTAAAAGTGACCACTAACCTTAAAAAAATGCATGCACTGTAACTTTAGAAATTAACTAATGCGACTATATTCTACGATAACAAATTAATAAATTTAATTATTCTTAAGTATAACGATAAGAAACGATAATAATTTACTGGAGCATAATAAATTCAGCCTATGCAAGATTTACAGTAACTATCACAAGTAGGTATACTCTAAAAGTACCTATAAATAACAAAAAAATACAAGATTGATGTATGTTTTATTTTTTACTCGACTTGCGTCACTCTAAGGCCCGAATTCAGAGACGTTTTGCTCCCCTTAAGGGTGCCCTTAAGTGTGCCCTCAAGTGTATACTTCGCAAGTTAGAACTAGGGTAGTCACTATTCGCACTTTTGGAATTTATATTATTATTCTTATTATATTTTTTTTAGTGCTACTGTTTTTTAATAAATTTGAATAGAAATAATATGCCAAATTCAGAGTCGTCACTTTCGTTTTTACGATTATATTGGTATTCAAAGTTCATTTTAAGGGCCGCTGAGTGACGATCCGAGATTAGCAACACTTAGCAGAAATAAACATTTTCGGCCAATCAGCGTGCGACTCACGAAATGAGCGAACGAACGAAGCTAGCTAGCCAGCAGACGGCCGGCGACGTGAAGTTTGTCTGACATTTTTGTAGAGCAAGCATCAGCTGACAGTGACAGGAATTCTTTGTATTTATTTAACATTAGTTCTTTTCTTAACTGTCTTTCTTCTACTGTGTAGGTAATTTTTTTAGGACTCATTTTAAATTCAACACAACGAAAATAGAAAACAAAATAAATCGCGTGTCACTGTCAGCTGACGTTTGCTCTACAGAAACGTCAGACAAACTTCACGTCGCCGGCCGTCTGCTTCGTTCGTTCGCTCATTTCGTGAGTTACTCATTTCGTGAGTGGAATATTAACTCCAAAAGTGCGAATAGTGACTACCGCTAGTTCTAACGCTTGATGGCACACTTGAGGGCACACTTGAGGGCACACTTGAGGGCACCCTTAAGGGGAGCAAAACGTCTCTGAATTCGGGCCTAAGACTAACTCTGTTGTAGTCGTTTATACTAATCGCTCTCAGTCAAAAGGTTGAGAATTTTACGATCCCTATAAACGAGGAAATCATTGCATAATAAAAAACTTCTTTAACATAACCTACCTCGTGTACTACTGACAGAACGTAATCCCCAGGGGAGGTGTTGCTCTCCCGAACCAGAAATATTCCATCTCCGCCTTCTGTAATGTAAAATAATAATAAACTTTAATTTTACCTTTGCAGTTCTCTTGCGTACAGAACATGTAATTATTTCAACACCTGGTTCTCCAACAGTTTCCAAGAGGTTCTAGAAGAGTTTCTCCGTGTGATTTTTCTGATAAGCCAATAAGGACTGGGGCACCTTTCTGAGACCATTTAATTTAACCTGTACTACTTAACATTCTTATTAAATTTCTTAGTTGAAAGATGTAGAGGGTAATATAAAATTGAGGAATTTTGTAATTTGTGAGTTAATCCGCTCACGAATAACATTTTTTTTATTTCTAGAGAGGTTTACTGACCCTCGCTTCAGTGAGTAAAAAAGATAATGTCAAATTACATAGAATAATCTGAAAATATAAGGGAGAAGTAATTCATTAGTTAAATTTTGTAAATGTTAATGTTGCATTATTACAATTAGTTAATGCAAATCATTTCATAATAATTACGAGTTACTTAATCCTCTTTTATGCCAACACTAGGCACTTGATTGTTCGAGTATTTTTTCCATCCCATCTTTAATTCATCTTCTTTTCTGCGAGAGATGCTAGTCTTCCAATCTATCAAAATGGCTATTTTTGTTCTCTAAATCTCTTAAATTCATCCAAATATATATCTCTTTTTTCAGTACATAATAAAATATCAGTATTGCAAACCGAAGAACTGATATAATGTTTCTTAACATCATTAAAGAAGGTTGCCTTTTTCTTCTCGTTTCCTTGTATTTATGTATTTCTATGTTTAATACTCAACATTCATTAATAACAGATGGCGTTGCGTGCTGCTTAGGAACGAGAACCGACGTCATATGTGACGGGTGATGGCTGTATTATGTGGATCTGCCACATCAAGAATTCTTGTTGTTTTCTGTATAATAATGTGATATAAAATGCATTTAAATTTCAAAATACAGTACGTAGGTAACTAAAACAAAAACAAGCAAAAAGCATAGACATAAACAACAGCAGAGGCTGCCAATAGGATGCTAGCTAATTGAATTTTGCAAATAAAACCTGCATTTCCTTACTTCTAGACCAAAGCCGTTTATTTTACAACCTATAGCAATTAAATCCTGCAAAAGATACAATTTACCACAAAAAACATTCAAATATTACTATTTATCAGAGGATAAGGTAGGGGTTAGTTACTACATCATCTAGAAGAAATATTTGTATGTACAAGATATTCCTAACTGTTTATATGTCCCTTGTAATAATAACTGAAAACTAAGACTATTTGTTGCGCTTCATATAAATATATCATGCTCCACACACTAGCAAATTCCTGTCCCGTGTGAAGCATCTATTTGTTATTTTACCTGGCTGAAAGCCGCACTAATTTAGAGAAATAAAAAAAGAAAATAAAGTAAAAAACGACCAAACATACATTTTATAAACTAATTCAAATATTTTTTTTGCCGTAATTAACACAACCATTTATTTCTGCATCTTATACCTTTTTACGTTTAAAAAATATATATTTATACATATTTTGCATTATTTTATGGCACTCTGTAACCTCGTTGTTGATGCATATTTTACAGATACTCTTAACATATTTTTCCGAAATTACTGATGCTAGAAAAGCCCTAATAATAATTTCTAAGTTATTTTAGACTTGCTGTGATTTTTTTGGCAGATTGCAAGTAATGATGATTTAGTGTAAAAAAAAACATGAAAATCGGATGCTTTTTTGCCATCTCCAAGGTATACCGCCAAAGGCCTAGTTAGTGAAGTACTAGGCAAGTTCTTAAGTTATGAGAAAATAGACAGTTTGACAATTTTAGATAAGACATATTTTATATAAGGGGACGCAGGTTCGAATACCACTTAACTAGTTTATTTGCAGTGTAATGTTTTTTTAAATGTATACGCTTACTGATAGGTACTTACAACCATATGGCTATTATAAATAGTCACCAAAAGACCACTCTACCAGAGGGCTATACTTATCGTAGGTGTGGTTAATTAGGAAATTACAAACCAACCAAAAAACAATATTATTAAAATGTAGAACTTGTGATGGCCAAAAATAGTTAGAAAGTATTTTTTTTACAAACCGTCTGTTAGAAGTTTTTCGGCTCGTTCTCTAGATATCTTTCCATGGAACCAATTCACGTTGTCCTCTCGGTTCATTCTTACAAGAAATGAATTTGTCTGTAGTTAGAAAGTTAGAATTAGATTAACATTATGCAAAAAAGACAAATAAATGAGCAATTATAAACAAACAAAACAATTAATTAAAAGGCAACAAGGCACAAATCATCGGCATGACGCACTAACTCTAAAATGTATATTTATCACAATTTCCTAGCGAATTATTCAGTGACATCACCGATTAACCTAAAGTTGTTTAAATTATTGAACATAAATCTATATGTACCTTTATTTATACAGTAGGTATAAACAATATAATCATTGTCGATGCAAACAAACTTTAGCAAACTACAAACAATAACCAAAACTATTTGACAGCAATTGACAGCAACGTGCTTAGCTTGTCACAACACAACACCGACGCCATCTTGGATGAAATGAATGTTTGCGGTGTTGTTTTGTGTGAAAGTGTGTTCTCTATTAAAAGTAGCTAGCTAGGTCTGCCTGCGGCTGGCAGGTGGCGCTGCAGTCACATGGCTCGTGGCTGTCAATTAGCTGCTGTCAACTCAAGTCAGCTGTCACCTTTCGACTGGTATGTCATTCGCAATCAAGTGACTAATCACAGAAGTGATATGAAGAAGTTCATAGAATTGATAAAGTAATATAAATAATAATATCATATTATGTAGTTATTATTTTTTCAATTCATAAACAGTACTGACACAAACAGCATTGAGGAAAGTGACAGTAGGTAGGTAGTTATTAATAATAGTTCGAAATATTAGAATTTAAATTTCAGATTTTCCAATTAGAATTGAAAATCGAGAAAATGGTCCATGGGATAATTTTAACCTAACCACTAACAGGTACCCTTTTGTTTAGCACCGTAAAACAACTTTTAACTTCAACTTATTTTATCGAGATATCAGAAAAAATATTTTTTAGAGCTGTTAAAGTTATGTCAGAAATAAATATTTAATTAAATTCCCTAAATGTGAAAAAAATCTGCTTGAAAAATGTATTTGTATCTAATTCATAAACAAACACATTACTGACACCAACATTGTTAAATAGTATATTTTTATTTATGTATGTACCTTTATCAAGATAATATTATCTTTCATTTTTTCTAATCTGATTTAGAAAATGTCATAAAAATTGTCAACAAGGCAATGTCAAATAAATAGGTAACTCCTTTTATCCAGTTTCACATTTTTTCAAAAGTACTTACAAATAGTTCAACACTTTTTAATTTTAGTCACTACACACAAATAGATTTACTTATAGGTACTTAGGTACAAACATACATTTGTGAAAGTTAAACAAAGCCCGCACTAATATCTTGAACCAGTAGAGAACTCAAAAAAATCAAAAAAGAACTCGATGTCCAACTACTCAACATAATAAAGAGTAAGAAGTGCCGGCACCGGTAGGTGGTATCCCCTCTATCCCCTCTATCCCCTCTATCCCCTCTATCGCCGCGGCGCCGATGGCGAATGGAGTGACTCACGCTACGCGCACTCAAGACCTTGTTCGGAAATGATTCACCGTCAGATCAAAATACGCACTGCGTTTTTTTTACAGCGTTGTAAATATTTATCTTTACTTAGAAAAAAAAAGTGCGTGTGAAGCTTATTCACGCCTAAAGAGTTCCTTAAGTACCTCTGTTATGAAGCTTCGTACTTATTTCAAAATGTTAAAATAATTATCATTCTCGGTTGTTTAATTACTAGCCGCTCCTCAAAATTTACAAAAAAACCCTAAAATGTTACTAAAATTTATGATGAATTGAAAGAATGTTATACACTGCCAACCATAGGCGCGAATAGTCTGACACCTTTATTTTTTGCTCCGAGAGCCATAAATATCTATTTATATATGTGTAAACACGAATGGCTATGACTCCCTGTGGCTATTATATACATCAACTGCTTCTATACATTGACGTCTTACAACTATGGCCCTACAGGTGTCATTAAAGGCATCTCCCTCCAGAATATATACTCGTGCTTGTCTTATCTGACGAGCGCCCAATCAAAATGACAAATTTCGTTCTTCAATACTAAAATATCGTTGCCTTTAATTTTATATAATAAAACATTTTCAACCTCCTTAAAAATATTAAAAGCAAATATATATTAAATCTATATTATTTGAAGAGTTTTCGATGTGGTCTAAACAACTATGGTTGTTTTTCAAGAGCATCAATATATATACACAAGTTTTTAGCAATTCGACAAGCGGTTGTCATCTTAACTTATTATCAACCAAGATACGAGAGATACCCAATTACAGTTATTTTTGTTATTTTCAAATTATGTTGACCGATGTCGGTAATGCTGTGGGATATAAATTTAGTTTTTTCTATATTAAGAGTAACGAGTAAGAGTATCTAACCATATTTTTATTAACTTTAAAGTATTGTTTGCCCTTTCGAAGACCTCCATCCACGTTTTACCGCTAAAAAATATGGCTGTGTCATCTGCAAACGATACAAGTTGTCCGTCAATTTCAAGTTCGTATAGATCATTTATGTAAAGTAAAAACAAGATTGGCCCCAAAACGCTACCCTGTGGAACACCGAATTCTATATTTTGGTAATCACTAGTGCTATTTTCAATTTTAACGGTTTGTTTGTTTGTTTCTAGATAACTTTTTAACTATTTCCAAGATACTCCACCTATTCCACATCTTTTTATTTTTTTTATATAATATATGGTGGGATACTTTATGTTATGTTATGTAAATATAGTATTTAATATTATATTTGTCGCGGCGCCGCGATTTTTTTGCGTTCCTGCTCAGCGAGTTTCAAGAGAAACTATCACTGGATTACTGGCGATACGGTTTGTCTAACTGGATACCGTTTCTGTATTTCGACTTTGATTTTTGACTAGTATAGTATAGTCCGACATAAATTGGATTTTGATCATTTTTAAATTCAATTATTTACAACTTCGTCATAACTTCTAGTTGATGTATATTTCTTAATGAATCGATAGATCTCGACCAAAGCTGTCGATTGAAGTCAAAAAGAGCGTCGTAGCTTTCTTAAGTCAAAAGTTATACCTTCCGCAGAAATTGCCGTTATAGCAAAAACAATTTTCTTTAGCTTTAGCTTTTAAATGAGATGGCATCGTGACAAAATGATTTTATTTTGTATTTAACTGTAGACATTTTGGAATTTTAACGGTTAATTTATCAATTTGACGCGTTTTATATTTATGAGTAAAGGCAAATTTATTTCGATCGTCTTTTAAATATAAAATTAAAAAACGAAACATCTGAAACACATTTAGCACGCTACAATGTTTAGAGACCTAATGGATTATTTTTGTACTTAATTTTAATGTGTTTCGATATCAATTTTAAAATCCTGTTTTTATTTCTTTTGAAAATACTATTAGTCCGGTATTTTTTTTTGTAAATATAATTTATGTTCAAGAATGTTTCATGTTTTACTTATCGAAATAAAGTGCTGGTTAGAACTAGGTCCCCGTGTTACAATCTTCTGATAGTTATAATTCATGGTGATGGTAGTGCGTAATGGTTATGATAAAATATCATAACCATTACGGTTATGATATTTCTAACGACTCTAATTCAAAATAACAAGTTTGAATAAGTGGTATGTTTCTTATCGATAATGTACCTTTTAGAAATATAATTGGTCCTAGCACACTACCTTGTAGCACCCCAAAACATGGCCAAAGTTTTACTACTGTTAGTTCTACTGCTTACTATTGTAATTTGCCTCCTTTGACAAATGTAATGTGGAGCAGTATCGAATGTAATCTTCAAGGTAAGAGTTTTTAGAGTTATGACTTCATAATTTTGGAATGTGAATTTAGGACACTGGTCTTTAGCAATTGAAGTCATCCCTTTGAATATAGGACAGATGAGCGCATTGTTAAGATGATTATTAAATATCCCTAACTATAGTTTGTTTCTGATTAACTTATGGGTGACGCCGTTATTTTTAATGATTTTTGTCCACATCAGTGCCATCATAAACCTTCGATTTTATTATACTTACACATAATAAAATCCTCATTGTCGAAATTTAGAAAATTACCTACGTCACCGTGTAATTACTAAACATATTTACTGTCATGTTATACCTAACCTCAAACTTAGAAAAACATAAATGTTTTGTCTTTAGTCAACTTCGTTCAATTTTATAATGATTGTGAAATATAAGCAGAAAGCATTACGTACTTCATATAATTATACTTACTTTTATTAATCGTTGAGAATGCGCAAAAGCACGTGCTTGGCAGACCAGAGTTGCCAACCTTCTTAAAATTATTCTTTAATTAAATAACACATCATTAGCACTTTTCCATTTATTAAGTCTCTAATGCGAAATGTAGATATAACGAGTTCTTACATATTAAAATATAAAAGAAAGTAATCATGCAAGTAGGTATAACATCTAACCATTTATAACATATTATTATTATATAGATAGATATATGAATATTAGAACGAGATTAAAATTCTAAACGTAACATTTCATAGCAAGTCGGTTGTAAATTGTATTAATCATAAAAATACCTTTTCTGCAAAGTTCAATATTTTTGTATATTTACAGATCGGAATAATTTTTATTTGGTTAGCTTTCTTGCCAACCAATAGGTAATTACATTTCTTATCATTTGTACCTAACATCATTTAACCATATGATACATTATTACCTAATACTTTATTTAAGGACTTCTTCCACTCACACATAAATGTATAAAAACACAATAAATAGGTATAAGTGTTACAAATTTGTCACCTACATGCTAGAAAATCACATTTTATTTGACATACAAGGTATTAATATGTGGTAAATCGCACTATCTTCCCTGTCCCTTATAATAAATGATTTATTTTAATTATTATTATTCTCACTTACATAAGTGAAAAATGTATTCGTTACGTAAAAGGTATGTAGCGGCGCTACATATTTGGACTGCGGCTGGCAGCGTCGTTTTGGCCGGCGACGTGCGATCGCCGCCGGGCGCATCTGATTGGTCGGCATCTGCGCAGGCGCGCATTGGAACGGCGCACGGACGATTCGCCAGCGACGCAGGCAGTCAGTCGGGTATTATGCGCCGACAACTTTTATCGTACCTGATTGATATTTCGTTAACTGTTATCTTCTTTACTTCCGTTGTCTACTTTGTTATTTAGTCTTTAAGTTTACAATTGTTAAAATGTATCCCATTAGGGATTCTTGTAAATATTGAATATTGCCGCGCGAGGAAAAATTGACGTCTTCCTTATTTCACCCTGGACCTGTCACTCCCCGGCATAGGTACAAAGTTATTCCAAACATAATTAATTTTGTTTTAATTAATCAATGGTTCGTAGAATTTTATAAATATATGTATTTATGAGTTTCATTCGTATCAGGTTTTAATTCTAATTAAATTAAATGTATCCAGTATATACAAGAACACAACGGTCTTAAGAAGAAAAAAAATCTTTTAATATAACAAACATATTGTCCCTGCTTTATTCGCCGGGTGTATTCGATGAACATTTGGATAATCATAACATCGGTGTAAATATGCCGAACCTTGTAAAAGTATTGGTTTCGAGGATTTTAAAGCCCTAGTTCGGTGGTTTAGCTCTTAAACTAAGTAGAAGATAAAACTAAACAGATTAAACATTTATTGGCCGACGGTAACAACATTGGTACAAAGTAAGTGGGTGGTGGTACTCTTTCAATTAACGTCGAATGCTTCGGGTATTAAAGGCCTACCGGTGGCCTAGCTACGTAACCAAGGACCCTGCTTCAAAAATGAAATTGGGGCCCTATCTTAACTGGTTCGGTTTTATCAAGTAAAAAATATAAATACTTTAACGTTGCAAAGCTACTTCATCATCAGCTCTTTATCGCCCACTGTAGGGTATAACAAAGCAAAGCTACTTACTAAGTAGATTTGCTTACAAGTTGATCGAACTGTAATTCCTCGAAAACAATACCGTCACTCTGGTTCTAATATCGTTACCATGACATTAGGAATGTTTTTGAAAATGTTACAGCCACCTTTAAGCACAACCCAGTATATATTATACCCTTTGGATCCCAAAGATCCTAATACCGTAACTCGCGCTATAAAACGCTTGATATTATTTCAGTTACCCTATCAGCTGTAGGGTTTTGATCAAACATCAATAAACCTTCAGCATAAAATCTTGTTCAATATGATTAATTAGAATTAGACGATAAATAAATTATTTAAACTGGGTGAAATTTACCATGTAATTATTACTCAAATTATCCTGCGATATAATATCTTCAAACTGGAATCAAGATTTAAACATTTTTAATGCCTCACGACTGGAAATGTGGCTGTGATTTTGCAATGAAAACAATAAATAAGATGAGATTCATAATAATGTAAATGATAGGTATAAAATTATATTCTACCTAGTTGAGTACAATCGTAAATTTTTCGTAAATTTAATATTACCTAATAAATAATTATAAAAACGTAAAAACATCCCCTTAAAATATATAATACATGGATGATTCGTATTATTATAATATACGGTCAAACCGTAGAAGATAGTATAGAGTAATTACATTTTATTATTAAATTAAAAATTATGGCCAGTATGGCCGAGTTTTGTTTACTGGTAAATAATTTTCAATCGAACTTCCTTTTGCGGTGCAATAAATCATAAAAAAACCAGAAAGTAAATATTTTACCAAATCAGTTTCCAACGAGCATCTAACTAAAAGGATTCAGCTTAACTAGGTCATATCTGTACTGAGTTATAACTACCGCAACGATCACTTTGATCGAGATAATATTCGGATCACTCGAACCGAATAGCAAAGTCATAATTCTTAAAAGTGTGACAATTGAACATTTATTGAAGCAAAATATTTGTTTGTTTGTTTGTCCAAATCCTTAGCGCCTCATGTTTGCTTTCGAAGCGAATAAAAATAGTTCCTAATTTTTTTTTTTATTAGAGCAAAATAATATATCTTCCAACAACAAACCCTACCAACCATAGATCCATTTATTTCAAGGTCAATATAAATAAAATTTGTCTCATAGAGACAGGTCTTCTTTTTCGGAAAATATAATCGTCATACATTTTTCCTCTAATTTAAGAATACTTAATATTTTATTAATACTAGGATAGGTACCTTCAATTGCTCAAAAAAGGCCGGCCTTTAAATCGACAGTTAAAGCTAACAGCTTGTTAGCGATTTCAGTAAATATTACATTTTGAGGTTATTGCAGTGATTTAGTAAAACTTTTATAATACATAAGGTTGGTACTTAATTACAATTTTATTATGAAGATTATCCTATACGCATTCACCGCCATAATTACCATAAAGTCAACTAAAAAAAAAAAATTAATTCACGCGAACTCACTAACTAGATCGGTATTTGAGTCCATCGCACTGTCTCCATAATCCGTGACCACACAACGAGGTAATAAACCATTTTTCTATCACAGTTAAAAAACACTGAATCCCTATGAATGTATAACTGCTAGCTAGCTTATTATCAAAACCGCTAGATTGGCTAGAAGTAGCAGTTGGTCTCATCAGCGCCGTCGCTGCAGTCCTTGGTTCCGTCGCACAGCTGCGACACGGTGATGCAGCGACCCTCCACGCACCGCAGCTCTCCCTGAGGACACGGAGAACTGTGCGAACTCTGCTCTGCAGATGTCCTGAAACAGAAGTGAGGCAGTACAGGTCGAGTAGGAACATATTCACCCGCACAAAGGGAGTTCTGAATACGCTTAACCTATTTGAAGTAATTTTTTCCAGACCGTTTACTTTTAGAAAGTATTTACTAACGCGGATATCAGATGACACAAATAAGCCACTAAGCAGATTTACTATCAAAATCATCCTACCCGCTAAGACATCGCTCGGGGATTTGAAGGGAACGCTTCCCGTCCGATGTGACTCGTCACAACTTTAAAATTTTGCTTGTGCGTGGCGTTCTGCTCACCTGACGTGCTTTGGGTTTTTGGAAGACAGTCGCGTGTTCTGATAGAGCCTGGCGCTTGTCTGCTGGTACTTTGGGTTAACTGGGTTCCTTCTAGTCGGCACGGTGTCGCTCATCATCAGCAACTCCTGGCTCTCATGATCGGAGGACTTCGAATTCAGACTGCCTGTGTGAGAAAAAATAACATCGAGTATAAATTGCAACGAGTTAAAAAAGCAAAGATAGATTAACATTAAAACCTATGGTGATACTTTACACAAAGACTATCTTTTCGAGGAACCTAGTTGTCATATGGTGCTACACCAAGAATCTTATGAAGGTACTTCATAAGATAGAGCAGCATTATAGGATGCTATAGATTTTGTCATAAGAAATGCACTTTAATATAGTTCTATAGAACAGTGTGGTGTTGTTATACATTTTTCCTAAGTTCCTAGTTTCTCAAAGCATGAACCGTGAAAATACTTATAATTTAGTTCTTTAGATTCTAATGGCAGTACTGTTATGTTGAGAGTTGAACTTCAGTGAATGCATTGGAGATGGCACTGTGGAACTGCTGCACCAGTAACCATGGACCAGTAACTGTTGATATTGCTCAGTGGATAAGCGTTAAATTCAAGTAAATTTTTCTCCCAAAACAGTCAAAAGTGGTGATCGCTCATAAATAATTATGTGAATACTTTGTATATCTACCCTACCACATATGCTGCACACACGTTAGTTCATAATTTACATTCTAAAGCAATCCCAAATTAAACATCTTACACCAGCCACAGTGAGCATTGTGGCAGGTAGGTAGTAAAGAAGTAGGTACGATAAAAAGAAAAACCTCCGTATTGTGTATTCGTGATCAGACCTGTATCTCCTCCCATCGGCAGGACACTCGCCGGCCTTGAAGTAGACGCGTCAGTGGGCGGCTGGGTTTGATGCCTGATGGGATGTCTGCTGTACTGGACGAGTCTGTTCGTCGTACTCTTCGTGTAATCTTGCACACCATCCGTTGGTCGAATCTTAACTATCTTCAGACCATCTGTGGGTCTGTTCTCTTCCTCTTGACTGCCGATTATTGTCTCCTGAGGCGAGGGATCGTTTTGTATTTGCTCCGGATGCCCTTGGTCGTATTGCATCCTCGATTTGTGCTGTGGTGACGATCCGATAGGTCTGCTATTTAGGGATGGAAAATAAAACCAGATATTAATGATCACCATGTTTGTAACTTTAACAAGATAAAGTTCTCCTTCAATGGCTATAAATTAAGCATTGTATTTTACCTCGGTAGCTTATTGGTGGGCGTGATGAGTTTGTGGAGGTTCGGATGCGGCAGCAGCACTGGTGCCGGATGGGCGCTTTCGGCAGCGGTCGGCGTCTCCCTCTCCTCGGCGGCGCCCGCCAGCTGGCCACATCCGCGCTCGTCGGCTCCATCGGAGCAGTCCACGAACCCGTCGCACTGCCAGGTGCGCGGCACGCACATTGGGCTGTTTTCGCCGCATCTGCAGACCAAATTAGAGCATCCTCAGAATGCAATATAGTATGCCCAGGTGTATTACTATACTCAGTATTAGACCGGTATGGTTTTCTTATGACTAATAAACTTTACATTTTGAACCCTCAGTCTTCTGAGCCGTTTAACTGGTGCTAAAAATATCCGCTGCATTTATCGTTACCTTTTCTAGTGGCGAATGGTGTGAGTACATTAGTTATTCGTTAAAACGTAACCGCACTTGTGTTTTAATATAAATCATAAATCTGTGCATGGAAGCATACTATTTCATGAGGCTCCATAATTGCTTTAGAGACATTAGGATTTTATTTTTATACTTAACCTGCAAAGAATCTCTCGAAAACAATTTATTTTTCGTAATATTCATAGAACTTTTCATCTAATTTATAGTCCTGAATTATACTGTTTAAGTATTTGTGTGACCTAACGAATAAACGTTTTTTTGACATACAAAAAATTTGCTTAAAATTCAACCAAAAATGTAATTTTTCTAAAATCTATTGTATACCCCAGAAGATAATGATTATTAGTACTCAAATATATAGCAAAACATCTACGACACGAGTATTTAAGCTATGCAAGATAATCTACAGATTGACGACTAAGCATTAGTTATTGAAATGAAAATATTTAGGTAGATTCCTTTATTTGATAAAACTTTGATAGATTGGTAAAATTAATTTTAATATGAAAGCTGCAATTCAAGTTAAGATAAGTTATTTAAACAGTTTTAAAACATTACTCTGATGAAATCAACATATTTGAAAAAATATACAACCAATTAGTACAATTTGAAAACAGGTTTCACTTACAGCTACTTAGTTATAATTTTTGAAACTTATTATTAGAATTTCATAAAATTCTTTTGATTCCGAATTGAGGAGCACGATCCTTCTTAAATTGTACAAACCGTGTCGACGAAAAAAGTATTGAACACAACTGGTAGGTTGCCATATCATTGGTATAAAACAAGTAAATAAAAATGACACATATAATTAAGAATGTAAATAATACGTTATTATACTATACTGTTCGGACGCGATGAGACGAGCAAGAAGGCGAGGATGTGAATATTGCGTCCATTAACGGGACACATCCCTGTGATCTACAGATTTTGACAGTTTCTTTTTTAGACTAATAAAATAACTAATAACCTGAATTCGTCAGGTTTGCATTCAGTGCAGTTTGATTCATCCGTATCGCCAGGACAGTCGGGTATTCCATCGCATCGCCAATAGTTCGGAATGCAGGAGTCATCGATGGGACAGTGATACTCGTTAGCCATGCACTGGTGCTTGGCCAGGTTCACGCATTTGCTTGGCTCGTTGAAGTCGGGATACTGCTCGCATTGGAAGATGGGCGCCAGTTCTATTGTCTGCAGGATGACTTCTTCGCAGGATTCCGTTACAGCTGAGCAACAAACAAACTAGTGTTAAAAAAATAAATATACAATTATTGGCAACGCTATAGACGTAACTGCCGTGTTGTCGAAATATGAGAAACTTAATGTTTTAAGAATGGCTGTACTTACAGAGTTATATGCAAAATTAAATTAAATATAGGTTCATTTCTTTCAAAGTTTAGTAACAGCAATCATGATTTAAGCGATTTACTTACCTTTGCAAGCCCGTCGACAAGGCGGCAAAACCTTCATGCCCTTTGGTTTGCACTCCGGTTCCAGGAGTGTGCATATGAACTGCCGTGACCTTAAACTACATCCAGACCTCAGAATGAACTCAAAGTAAGGCAGGGCAGCTTGCAGGTCGTTGTTATTGGCGATCCCGGTGATGAGAGGTAGATTGGTCGTGAGGTCATACGGGAGGACTCCACGACACATCTGCAGACGAGTGGACTGGCAAAGACCGGCTGGAAGGAACTTCGTTATTAATAAAACGGAAGAACACTGTTCCAAATATGTAAAATGACCGAAATCCATAATTGGTTTTATATACTAGGAATAAGTTCTGTTTGTAATTATAAAAAAAACAAATACTGTTGGATTTTTCAATAAAGAATAAATAAATAAATAAATAAATACTGATTGAAGCGCATACCGCATGCATAAATTGGAATCGATACTGAAACGAATAAACTGGTCATGATAATGATACTATACTAAGCCGAAATCTGACTGGTTTAGCTGTTAAACCCATTTACCACATCAAACCTTGTTGCTCATACCAGCTGCCAAGTTTCGATGAAAACATTTTGAATCGAACCATTGGGATACTAATTACCAATGAATATTAATTACATTTGAATTTATTGCACATCTTCCTAAAATTATTCATAAAATGGCAACTACAATTTAGCAATTACTTTTAAAAATTCACGTAACAAATTAAATTTATTTATAAATATCTATTATTTTAAATAGAATATGGACGGTAGGTTAGGTCAATAGAAGTTGACAATAGATTACCTGTCTAGGATGTACTATTTAAAAAAGTGTTGTCAATTTAGGGTGCACATAACTTCATCGGCAAGTTAATCAGAGAAAATAAAATGATTTACTTACGATCTTCAGTGACGTTTGCCTTTGAAGTTGTGGTCTCTATTGATGACCTTCCAATGATGGAAGGCAGCGTTGGAGAAACCCTCGTATTGTAAGACGCATAGGTGGAAGACTCTTCCATGGGGACGCCAAAGCTGTTCTGATGGCCAGATGTGAACATCGGGCTGTCGCCGCTCTCGCCTGCCGTGAACATCCAGTCCAGCCGCGAGGCCTTCCTTTGCTTCGGCTCGTCTGACCCAGCCAATTCTTTGCTGTACATCTTCGCCAGATCAGTCTGAAACGGTTTCCTTTCAGTGTTACCGTACTGAACGGACGGAGTTAGGTTTGTCGGATAGATCGGATGAGAGTTCAGAGACAATATATTTTTGACCTGGTCTCGTTTGGTGCCAATCACCATCTGTAGGTAGTCTGTGGTTAAATCCAACTTATCGGTGGTTGATATTGATATTTGTGTTAAAGATTCTGGCGTTGTTGAAGTTGTAGAAGATGGCGTCGGCGGTGATGATGTTGCTGTTGGGAATTCATCATTAGCATTAATGGTATTGCAAATATATACGTCCTTACAAAAAGTATATTAGATAAGAAAAATGTTTTAAATTCAATAAAGTATCCCGTGCAACATTTAGCGATAGTTTCAAAATATAAATAAATGAGTATGAGTATGCTGTGATTACGTTATTGTCTTTACTAAAAGCAAATGCAAGAAATAGTTTACAAAACTTAGAATTACTGATATTAAAATAATGACTTCGAATTTGCTCCGGTACTTAATACTATAAATAAAACTTACGACTTGGCATTTAAGACTTTCTTTGACATTCCCAATATTTTTTACCAAATTTAGTTTTACCTTGAATATATTATATGAATGTATGTGTTTTCGTATTAAAATTAATTATACTTTCATTATTAGCCGTATAAATTGAACCGATAATATTATTTATTATATCACGGTTTTTTATTTTGTTTTGAAATCCTTTAAATCTTCAATTTTTGGAACCAAATACTTTAAATAATTCTATTTTTTGTTTAATACACCCAGATCGCTTTTGTTAAGAGATAAGCTTAACCAAAAATCCTCACACCCATTTTAACCCAGTTTTTATTTTGCTATTTTATTGACTTAGTAACAACCAACAACAGCTAGTATATGTAATAAAATGGTCAATTGAAATAAATCATAATTAAAAATAAATAAAAAGATAAACAGCAATAAATAAAAACACAAGGCTTGTGAGCCGAGCATATTTTTTAATAAAGGAGAAGTTCGCGCTAAATTGACAGTGCACTGCTAGTGGTCACTTAGAGACTGAACAGCGACTAACGCGATTATGCATAGGGCCGGATGAGTTTACAAGCGAAGGTGGAAAGTTTCCTATTGCCAGTAATTTACAGATGAACAAAATATGCTGGTGTTAGAGCCTCAATTTATTTGCTTCGAATACCAAATTACTTACACATCCAGTTATTAAATTCCGTAACCGGGTCTGTGCCAGAGCCTAAATCAGCTCTGTTGGTGACTGCTCCCGCGATCAGATCGTTCTCCGTCTCCGATGTGACAGCCTTTATGAGATCATTCAGGGAGGTTTCCCCTCGACTCGAGCTCTGCGACCAGGTCTGCTCTCGAGGCAGCTCACTGTCGTACTCGACTATTACATCGGAATTGTTTTCGGGTAGATACGAAACTATCTTCTGGGAATCTGCGAACAAAGAAGTGCCCGAAGTTAGCAAAAATGGCGTAAATAGCTATGTCGCGAAACGTGTTGCTGGACCACTTCACAGAATACACAGATAGCGAAGTTTCTATCCTTCTTTGTTCACGGCCGCTAGTACGTCTAGTAAGTGTACTTCCTGAGATAGGAATAGTTCAAAAGTACGCAAACAGATATGCAGATTCGTAGGACCGTCTGAACTATAATCCGACCTTCAGAAACCCATAAATTTTGGACGCAAATAATTATGTCATCGAATAAAAATTTTAAGTTTGATCCGTGGTTGGTAAACAATTCAAGATGCTATTTTGATTGGATGTGAAGATCATTCCAAAAAATAATTATTAAATTAAGAGAAAGCCAAAAATGGAAAAGACTGCACTGATTCAAAATATCACAATTACGTATTAAACTTATTCCAGCTTTGTTTTTTAAATTCAGGATATAAATAGTATTATAAATAGTAATTAAATAAATAAAGAATTGAAGAATAAACCATAATAATTGCATCCGATAAATATGCAATTATAAACCTTAAAATAAAACAGTATGATGTGAGTCGGTACTCTAATATAATCAGGAAATACTTATAATCTACTAGCTGACCCGGCCACGCGTTGCTGTGGCTAAAGTTTTTGTTATATTACATTATAGTAAACAATCTAAGAGGAACAATAAGAGAACATCAGTCACGGAGTCCGCTATGCTTTTTCACACAGATGGTATTTGTAAAAAAATATGGTGATCTCCTTATTTGACTTTCTACTACTATAACCCTTTAGTACAATGAAATTATTTACGAACAAAGACGAAAATGTTGATGTTGGTATACAAATTCACTGGATTGAGATTTGAAGGGGAAGTACGTTGAACACAATTAATTAAAATGTTCTTACACTTGATACTAAGCAGAAATCAATAGGTAAAAAATAAAAATTTATCAGATTTATTATTTCCATTTAATTTTATAACAAATATAAGTATATTACAGTATAATACAGTAAATAACATGTGACGCTTAAACTCATGAATGAGGTAGGCAAGGCAGACAGTCTTAAACTTTTAAACATTAATATCTTTTTTTTTGAATTATAAATACTTTCAATTTCAATTTAATTTAACACCAATCGGTGCACAATGTTTTTGGTTAACCTGTCTTTAGCTAACACAAATAGATTCGACGGTTTCCCAACACGTGAACACGCAACATATAGTTGCCCATGAGAAAAACATGGATTTTCCAAATCTAAACCACAAATGGACATTGTTTGACCTTGAGATTTATTTATAGACATGGCGAAAGCTAAACGAATTGGAAACTGTAGCCTTTTGAAGGGTATGGTAGAATCTGATGGTATCATCGGAATACGTGGCAGCAGGACCACTTTTCCTTTAAACTTCCCAGCCAAAATGGTTGCTTCAAGAATGTTTCCGGTGATCTTTTTGATGACCAAACGCGTACCGTTACATAATTGAGGTGGATTCAAATTACGGAGGAGAATAATAGGGGAACCAATCTTTAATCGAAGATTATGTGGTGGCATTCCAGGGATATCTAATGAATTTAAAAATTCAATCGGAAAATTTACACTTTCATTTTCATCAACAACAGTATCGATTGATTTAAAAGACATCAGATCGCCTGGTAACAACTGTTGTATCTGGAAGTTAATTTCGTCAACATCAACGTTTTTGGCTGCCAAAATCGCCCGTTGACTAAGCCATTCATGATTCAAATAATTATTCTGTATATCCGGGAAAATACTCTGAATCAATTCAGTTTTATCCTGAACAACAGTGCAAAAATTGTCTGGTAGTTTAATGCATTGCGTATTTGGTTGCAGTTTTATTTTACCGTTCCCAATATCTAGTAGTTGTTCGGAAAATATTAGTGCTGATGGATCATTTTGCAATTGTACTCGCATATTTATGGTCAATCGAAGTGTTTCAACACTTCGCCATAAGAATGATTGTTTCAAACATGCATTAATCTCATCCGCGAAAGTAGAGCGAGGTATAACCGGTAAGGTCTGCCGGAAGTCACCAGACAAAAGTAAGATAGCACCACCGAAAAGTTTATTATTGCTGTTTAAATCTTGCATAGTTCTGTTTAATGCTTCAAGTGAATATTTGTGTGCCATTGTGCACTCATCCCAAATTATTATAGAACTCTTCCGCAACACTGCAGCTATTCCACTATTCTTTTTGATGTTACACATTGCATCTGGTTTATTATGAACGTCCAATGGCAGCTTGAATGTTGAATGTGCTGTTCGCCCACCATCCAGTAAAGTAGCCGCAATGCCTGACGATGCTAATGCTAATGCGATTTTTTGTTGCGACCGTATTTTGGCAAGAATCAACGATATTAAAAATGTCTTACCGGTTCCACCGGGTGCATCCAAGAAAAAAAAACCGCCTTGTTCAGCAGCAACAGCCAGCATAATCCGATCATAAATAATTTTTTGTTCTGCTGTCAGTAATGGTTCACTGTTCATGATAATTGTTGCTAAACTTCCATGGTCATATTGATTTTCTCGTTGTAAATCGGTATTGACTAAGTCGGTGGCTGGACGATTAGGTGATGGCATACCATAATGATTAAGTGGTAAATTTGAAATAAGAACACATAAATCCTCGATCAAGACCAATGCTTCATTGTACATCTCTGGTGTATAATCTATGTTTTGGCATTGATTTGTTTGTCTAATTCGGTGCAAGATGTCTTCTGTCATACAATTTTTATATTTTTCCCACAAAGTTTGTGCTTGCGAGGGATAACATGTCGCCAAAATAATTGCAAACAACTGACGAATGTTATTCGGTGTTGATGTCAACGCAGCATCAGCAAGCGTTAAGTCCCAATGGTTATCGTCTTCTAGCAATTGCAGTTCACGACATGCATCCTGGTATGTATTGAATACTCGACCATTAGCTGTTCGTAAAAATTCAAAAGACGTTGGTCCGGGAACATTCACCAATAACAAACGTAAATAGAAGCACTCACGTTGCTTTGGATGTACCGTGTAAAGTCTCCCCAATGTCTTAGCTTTGAATATGCCTGTAATGGAAGGATGTGGTTTTCCTTGTTTCCGTGGCTCCCATTTTTTACTGGATTTGTTCCATGTGAAATAACGTGGAACATCACCATACACCAATGTCTTCGCGAATTGGCCAAAAACATCAGGTTTTTGACACAATGTAAAAAATTCAGTTAGAGTCGTTTTCGGAGCTTCGAACGCTCTTTGGAGAACATTTTCTTCAGTGAAGTATACACGTTGACCGTTTTCAAGATGTATTGCCAGATGTTGGACAGCAGGATCTCTTTCGTGGATGGGAAAGCTGAGAATATGCCAAATAGCTTCATTGCTGCTAATGTATCTGCCCATTTGGTATCGTGCTATTTCGTCATTTTTATTTATGTTTTTTACTTCAAATATGGCCAAATCACTGCCTTTGTTTACATATTTACAAATATACTTAATTGATTTAACAGAACTGCAAAGCTCAACATTGATATGAGCTTTGTAAGTTTTTGAAAGTAGTGGTGAGTATGGTACCACCCACTGATTATCAAACTCAACTTGATTTGGAAAGTTCGGCAGTCGCATTGTAAATGTGTGGCCACCATTCTCAGTACTTCTGCGGCGATACATTGGATAACCATCAATATCCGTGATCGTGTCATTCGTATGCGGCTTTGGGAAGTTTTTTTTACATTTTCCATTTTCCATGCACGGTGACGTCATGTTGAAAACACCGCATGGCCCATGGATCATGTGTTTGGTGACAATATCAAATAATTCTTGATCAATTAATGGGTCTGGAATTTCGGCTGAAATTATTTGATCGATTTCTTCAGGACGGATTCTATCTTTAAGCCAAACCAAAATGTGGGCATGAGGCAAACCTCGCTTTTGCCACTCTATCGTATACAGCCAACAACGTGTGATACCAAAAATTGTATATTTAACAATAAAATCAATTAAGGATTTCAATTTTTGTTTAAACACACGTGCAGTTAAATCATGACGATGAATGGCTTGTTGTCCTGGCAATAGTAAAGTTTGTATCTCTTCCCAATTCGGATTACATGTGAATGTAATAAATAAATCCGGTCGGCCGTAATGACGTACGTAAGTCATCGCATCTTGTATGTATTCCTGCATGTTCCGTGGACTGCCGATGTAGCTTGAAGGTAAAATGAAAGCATTACCGATGTCATTGGGATTTAAATTTCCATCGATGTTTCCAGCAACAGCATCTCGTAAGTGAATATATTATTCCGATCGTAGTTTTGACGTTTGCGTTTTGACGTTTGCCGCTCGCGTTGTTGAGGTTAGATTTTTTCGGTGGCATTTGACTGAAAATAATAATTTTCTTGTTCTTATGATATTCTCTTGAAGACGTTCGTTACACTGTTCTTGAGATTCTTGTGCATGACCTGCTGTCCTGATTCTTTGAGCTGGATTTCTTGATTCAATTTGTTCTGCCAACTGATGGGCTCTTTTAATACGTTTGCGTCGAATAACTGTCACTGTCAAATAATAACAGACATTAGCGCCATCAACCCAGTCGAAAGGTATCGACATCTGTCAGTTTTATGACTGCCAAATAATAACGGACAAAAAATTAGCGATAAATTAAAATTGCGACTATAATTTGAGATTTAAACTATCCTATCTCTCAAGTGCACATCGAACTGCACATGGTGTGCAAATTTTATTATAATCGGTTAAGTGGTTTAGGAGTCCATTGAGGACAAACATTGTGACACGAGATTTATATATATTAAGATTATATAGCATATTTATAATCTAATTTAATAAAATAATAAAAAAATACAATATGGCTATGGATAATATAAGTTTAGCAGAAGGACAAAGATAAACGAGTAAAGAAATCTACTTTTTAATTTTGGGAAAGTTTCGCAAACTTTATTAAACAACCTACCACGCCCAGCCACCAGTATCACGTTATAGTCACTGAAATTGGACGCAAAATAAAAAAAGCTAGGTTGAATGTCGCGGCGCACAGAGGGACTGATAACATCGAAACTGGCCGAAATTATTTTCTGCTGATTTTATATTTACGTAGAACATTGCAAATTAAGGTCAAAATATAGTGTGTTATAAAAAAAAATATATATTTATTAAACAATCAATTTATCTGTAAATTGTAATGATATGCGAAGTTAAGCATTCTGTAGTAGGTTTTCAATCATTATATTAATGTATGATTTAACTTGATGAATCATATCATCATTGTGTGACGCTTGTTATTGGTATGTGTAATGCCAGTATTGTTCAATCCTAAAACAAATTGGCAATTAAAGAATTTAAATTCAAAGTCTATGCAAAGATATTGTTGAGTTGATTAAACAAAATAGGGCAAACACATGCAAATTACCGTTTATATTATACTATAAATATAGCTCGGACTGACTCCTAGTTAGACTATAACTCTATATGAAACAACGAAAAATAAGTGGCCTATAACACTTTTTTTAACGATTAGATATCAACAAATTGGATAGAAATAAAAATAATATAAATTACCCCCTGCTTATGACGTCATAATCATTTGATGCGATTACACGTTGTTATTAAAAAGTTATGAATAAACGAAACTTCAACAGCTTATTAAAACCCCAACATTAAAACCCTTCATGCGTGGTTCAACCTTCAGCTCACTTTTATAAGTATGTTAATAAAGTTCAAGGTAATTAATTGCTCACGTCCAATCTGTAACTCAGCGTACGCTAGCTTTGGCCAATGAGATATTATCTACACTTCAAATTCGAATGATTTCAATATTCAGGGTCTATTTATGAGCTGCCAATGGGTAAAATTTGTGTACTAGTAAATACTCCAAACCTACAGTAATCTACAAATTATTGAACCTAAACTCAACGGGATATATAATAATATAATGATCAATTTGAATTAATAGTTAACTCTACTGTATCCAACGCACTTGAAATCAAGCGAGTGGAAAATTGGTTTTTAATTATATATCTACGACCGGTCAATAACGTGTAAGACATCGCTTTAATGGGTGGGTAAATACGACGGTTGGATGAAGTTTAATAGTAACAGAGTTTTATGCTCATTAAGTATGTATTTATTGCTATACATGATCGGAAAAAACGAACAAATAAGTACGTCAAGTAAATCGTTTTGGAATAGAGAAATTACACACGAAACTATACCATTGCAGAATCGGAAATCTAAATGTACTTAATTATCTATGTACTTCTAAAAACTAGTAATCCGGACATCATTCTAGAAATATTGTGAAAAAACGAGATTTTAAATTTTGGAGGTTTTCCTCGAGCCTCTTTTTGTTATAAGGGGATATTTTTCACAATTTGAATTAATAGACTTTCGAGGAGGACCTTAAGGAAAAAAGACACCTTTCAGTGTAAATAAAGCTTTTATGTTGATCTCCCGCACACACAAACACATCGCACATACACAATTATTACACACGTTTTTTCACGCACATAACAGACTTTCCACATAACATTTACAACGATTTTACTTAAAAGTTATAAATGTACATAATATGTGTAACATTTAATTAGGCATATTATTGCTATATTTTATTGTCAAGTATTTAATACAATAATATTTTTTTATGATTTATTTATTTATTAAACTTAGCAATTGAAATCTCCAGACTACTAGATAGATATCCGGAGTAAAGGTGACTCGTTCATGCGACTTCATACACTTAACTTAATGTGACTTTCTAATTAATGACCCGTGCTTTTAACTCAAGACGCGGTCGGCGGTATGATATTTCCTTCCGCGCGGCTAAGCTGGACGTATTCCCGTTCCAATGCGTTAAAATCCGCTAAGTAAAATTAATTATTCCTAATGAAGGCAGTACCTCCATATTGCCGCAGTGATAACACTCCAAGTTTCATAGGACGTAGCTGTCAAGGAAGTCAACCCGATATACGCTTAGATATATTTCATTCCAATCACCCGCTCTAACTTTTCAATTCCTGTTTTGAGATTGCTGGCGGCAATATGCGAGAATATTTATATTTGATTTGCCTTTATTACTAAATTCTGCAAAATAAAAATATTAAAAAATATGTAACTCAAAAAAAAAACTAACGTGTAAAAAATTGGAGGGTATCACCCCAGAAAAGAAATTTGCTTTGTATGAGATAGTTTTAGATTGCTTTGTATAGTTAATAACTAGATATATTCATTGTTTTATACTTTTTCACATGTATTGTTTAGGATTGAATAAATCATTATAAAAAATAATACACATATGATCATCTACAGAGGCGTGCTTTAGCTATCCAGCGGGATGCGCGATCAAAAGTCGGTGAGATCTAAAAATAAAAATCTGATTGCTATCAAAAATAATTTCCTGTTATGTTACATTTATTTATAATACCCATCGACAAATGTAAAAAAATCGAAACACAAACACGTTTATTTTAGATAATTTATAAGACGTGGGTTTTTATTTGTAAACTAAATATCTTGGATACATATTCAGCAGGCGAACGGAATTTAGTCTCGGCCTTTTCATTTAGAAATCAGTTAATTTTCATATGGTCGCTTAGTAGATAAAAGTAGCTTGCTTTCAGATACACTCGGTCGAGTGCGTAAAACTTGCAGTTGTATGGACAGTCAACTATAGCTATAGCCAAGTGCGCGAGAGGGACAGCATGCACCTGATGACGTTATGCTTTTTTTCGCGACACCGCCGTGATATGATCCTCGGAACTCAACCAAGTTCTTAGCCACCTCGCTGTATAGGCTTTAATAACTTAAATATACAAACCTGGCAGCATGACGTAGAACAGTGTGGCGAGCAGCATGCAGATGGCCAGCACGGCCAGGGGCCACCGGACGACGGCCCAGGCGCGCTGGCTGAGGGCGCAGAGGGCGGCCCTCGATCGCGAGCTGCAGCGCCCGGGGCGCCGCGAGCCCCGCTCGCTGTCTGCGAGGTCAGACACGCGATACAGCGCGTCGGGGTAGTTACCCTGCAACAAAGAATCGTTCTTTACCATCAATTTATTTCATTAGGAAAGCTATCTATTACAATGGGTACCATGTGATGACTTTCGGAATATTTCGACATATGTTCGCGTCTCACATCCCCTAGAACCCAAAACCACCCTCAGTTTATATATCTATCTATCTATATCATTCGCTTGTGGACACGATAACCGCCGTAATTTTCCACCAATCACTTTCAAATTGATACATAAAAGTTAAGGGCACAAAATCTCGGTCAAGTTAATGGACAATCTTAGTGGTTTTGCGAAAAAGTGAAATTTTTCAATAACTTCCTCAGTATATAAAATATAGAATTTATTTTAATTTTATATTATTACTTAGATAAGGAACTAAAACTTATCTTAGTAAACTTTTTTGAAATCACCAACCATTGGTCCTAGGGATGGGAAAAATTGGTTCTTCAAATTTCAAAAAATCATACCTTCCTCAACAGGATAAAATCAGTTCAAAATGTTAATTGTCGGCCTATAATTTCCCTGCAAGTTTCGTTTGAAACAATTTTTGAAATAAGCAACCCTTACGGCAAAGTATAAAGAGAGATTCGGTATACGCACTCCGCTGCGCAAGGGTACGGCGGATTGAGGTGCGTGACCTGCCGCACCAGGAGTGGGTCGCGCGGCAGCTCGCGCAATGTTTGAGTTTCCCTATTCCCTACTTTGATCCGGTGAAATCTATCTCCTCCCCGGCGTGCCGAAAAGGATTTTTTTATTTTGAAGTATTTTTTTTCTACTGAAATTCTGATTTCACTGCAGTTACTCAGCTGGATCATGCGTTATTTTAATATTATTCCTTATTTCTTTAAGAAGCAGAAAGTTCTTTTAAATCTAAAAGTCTCGTCTAAAACATAAACGCTCTTGGTTAATAATTACGAAAAACATAATCGTGTATGTCTAATTAGCACCTCTATGAAATCATCTCTGTTTATATGTATTATTTTTTCGGTTTTTGTATACGGTCAATAATATATTTACGTCTAAATTTTTGGTAAAATGTATGGAAAATTTGAAAATTAACGTTTTTATTCTAAAGAAGCTGAGATAATTAAAAAATAAAACGATATCCAATATGATTTTTCTTGAATATCTACAAATAAGCGAGTCACAACTTCACAGCGTTTGTATGGGAAGATTGAAATAATATTGTGAATGCGCGTTGCAAATCTACTATAACATGGTCTAGAGTGGAGATATCTATTTAGATGTACGATGACCCCACGTGACCTTTGCCAATGTATTTGTAAGGGAAAGGATGCAGTCGTTGGCTCCGCTACTCTATGTGTTGGCTTATTGGCTTATCACTTACTGCAGAGGTTATAGCACGTTTGATGCATTTATAAGCTGCATTCTCGCAGCCCGATGCGTTATTAGGGCCTTGAAGATAAATTCTAAGTTTAATTTATTTTGCATGCATTTACCACAATAATTATTCAATTGCAGTATTTATTCATTTCGTGTCGTCGATTCATAAGCAAATTCAAAATGTTTAAACGCTGATGTAATTCACTGTACCTAAACATAAATTGCCGTGGCATAAGAACCAGTTATAAACCGAGGAAAACTGAATTTGTTGTCATTTTAAAGAATTCATTTTCATCACCTGTAAAAAATGATAAACGATTATTTTATTGGGGGATACAAAATAAATAAAGATACCTCGACCAATTTAACAGCTTTATTAAAACAGAAATATTATCTACCAGTTTAATGGTAAATATTCGTACATTTTCTAGCGATCTTTGCAGTTTGCCAAGCGGTGTATAATTATTATGTTAAAAATATTGTCTTTAAATAGACTATTAGTGTTGTTAGTTTATTAAATAATAGCTTTTAGATTTAGTTGCCAACATAACTAAAAAAAGTTTAAGATAATTAAAAACCTTATATTCTATTTCTGTGAAGCCCTCGGATACTTCGTAATCTGTTATATTCAATAAAAACAGAAACATCCGTCCATTTTAGAACAGGTGTTTCTTTCAGGTAAGCCCCCCCCCCCCACCGCGGAGTAGGCCTAGCGCCCCCCCCCGAAGAAAAATGTCTCGATGCCCCCCCGCTATACACATAAGATAAAAACACACACGTAAATAAAAAATATAAGCCTTTGATAATTTTGGTTCATTTTAGTTGTATCTTTTTCCGTTATATTGTTGTAGGCTGAAAGACTTCTCTTTTCAATAAAATAAAAATAATTAACGTGAATTGATAATGAATATTATTTTGTTTTATTTATTTATTCCACCTTTCCCCCCTCCTCCCCCTCCTCCCTCTACCCCCCAACCTCTTAAATTATCTCCGGAGCATTTAGTCTGAGAGGAACACTAATAATACCTAGTTAAATCGACACTGTATAATCCGACATGCGAATTGACAGTTATGTGAATTAGAACAAATTTTAACAGTCCTTTATATGAACACTATGTTTAACGATTTGAAATGAAATAATAATTTAAAATGGTAAACGTGAGAACTATTCAAAGTGAACAGTATTGTATGAGTAATCATAATGCTCTCAATCTGATTAGGTTGAGAGCATTTAAAATCAAACACGTTACTCGATTACAAATAATATAAATAAAAAAACACATTTCGAACGGTGCTGTCGAACGTAAACAATTACATACGATTGAATTAAAATCGGTACATTTTTCTTAAGGTTAGTCACACCACAAATACATTCACTCCTCAATCACACATCATACACTCTAAACTCACACGCGAACAAATAAACATGCACGTAACACACCTCTGCATTAAAATGAACATACCGAAAAACCTATTTAATAAATAAGTGACAAAATGCCCTTATAATGTTTCTGTTTGTAACATGTACCTAATAGCGAAATCTATAACATATTAATACGCGATGAGAAAACTTTGTACTTTTTGAGCAAATTGTGCCCACGGAGGAATGTGAGGTTTAGCAAAGTTAAAGTTTCTATGAAGGAGTGCAGAAAGCTAAAATTTATTTATAATATATGTTAAAAATACATAAATTTAATAAAATAAAACGTTCATACTACTGACAGCTGTTGACAGAATGTGTTTGGAGCTGCGAATTTTATATGTTTTCAAATGTTCCTTCTTTAACAGTCTGTCAATGTCAAGCAAAAATAATTAATAATGCCATCTTATACTTCTCTGAATGTCAAGTTTTATTTTTACACGAAAAAATTAAAACTGACGATGATTGGATATAAATAAAAGTATAAAAAAAGAAATACAAATACAAACCGTTTATGGGTTTATTTTCCGACTGTTTCTAATATAAAATTTTATAGGTATTGCGGGGAATTAAGACAAAAACCACACGCCAAAAATCGTTTGTCAAACGTAAGCCACAAAGATTGGCCACGTAAGCGTGCTGACAATATTGGCTGAGGTATTACTACTCGTACTTACATATTACCATTGCGTACATACGATCATACAAGGGCGGTCTTCGAACCGGGCGGGGGGGGGGGTCACAGACTCAAAAATTACAATAAAAAGTTATTCCATATCCAAGTTGAAGTGTGGTTGAAAGTTATTCCATAAAAAGCTACAATAAAAGACTTGTGACGGTGTGAACGCGGCCGGCCACTCCGACCCTTCTATTACGTTACTTGCCTATTACGATCACGAGAAAGGCGATCTTCTGACCCGAGGCCTCTTTGAGAACCTTCGAACCGTTTACGATATGCCCATCGAAGACAACGAATGCAAACATTTACCCAACAACATTTAATTAATGTGCTTATAATATGATGCTTATACGAGTATTTATCGGATAAAAGGCAGATGCCGGAGACGGGAGGGATTGGGGGGGGGGGGGGGTACCAGCACAAAGTAATTGTATTAAATATGTAAAGCTCAATAATATTTGCATATAAAAAAAAATCTTTCAGCACGTCGAAGGCAGAGGTTGATTTCACCATATCAATAGTGAAACATTTTGAATACCCTTACCGTAAGGGTTGTTCATATTAAAAATTGTTTCAAACCAAAGTTGTAGGGAAATTAAATGCCTATAATTAACATTTTGAACTGATTTTATCCTGTTGAGGAAGGTATGATTTTTTGAATTTTGACAAACTAATTTTTCCCAACCCTAGGACCAATGGTTGATGCTATCAAAAAAGTCTACTTATATAAGTTTAAGGCCTTATCTGAGGAATAATATAAAATTTGAATGGATTGAATATCTTATATACTAAGAAAGTTATAGCAAAATTTCACTATTTCGGCCCATTCCCGCCCTCTTGGTCTGTTTTTTTCCATTACCGAACTTGAGTGAGATTTTGTAACCTTAAATTTTATGTATCATTTTGAGAGTGATTGGTGTAAAATAACGGCAATTATTGTGTCCACAAGAAAGTGATATAGATAGATAAATATGTAAACTTTTTAACTGAGGGTGCCGGTTATTCGTGCCGTTAGGATATACTCCTAGTGACATCAAATTACTTAGAAACAAAGATTTAGAAAAAGATTATATATATATTAATAAACGAATTATGATTTCCAAATAACAGTATTTATAGTAACTAAATTTTAGTGCCATACATTTACCTCCCTTAACCGAAGGTTTGAAACTACAAATTTGTCATTTTTCTTGAAATGATTTCTCAACAAACTGTCTTGATGCAACTTTGCTCCGAACGGCTATTATAAATTATACAAAAATATTATTGCTCGTGATAAGCGCATCTCAATCACAAGGTGCGAGTCAATCCACGCGCGTACCCTACTCCTCGGGATTCTAGTGGTCTACGTCTGACCTGAATACACTATCAGGTGTTCTTTTGAAAGCATAAGTAAGATGTTGACTTAAGCTATTTTTTTTGATAAAGCTGATTAGTTTTTTGTAATTAGAAGTTCCATTATTTCGGCCGTGGGTATAGGGGTAATTAATACAGAAACTAATTTATTTATTTACCAAGAAATAAAACCACAAAAGTGTTAAAAAAACTAAAAAAAATAATGATGGCGGCTGAACTTCTCCGATGATATTATGCAATAAATAAGACTTATCAAGTATATTGTCTATTTACAAGTAAATTACTCGGTTAGATTCCTAAATATGGATAAGAGCTAGAGGGGTTGAGATTAAAGTAAGGAGGAGGTGAGTTTCGACAAAGTCCAGTGCCATATGCATTGTCTGAAGTCTATGCAATAACCTGTTATTATTAGGATGTTTATGTGGAGGGAATTGGAAGCTATTTAAACTTGTATTGTTTTAAACTGTACATTTTTATTATCAAAATATAGATATCCGAACTCTCCTATGAGACGTCGGGTAAGATTAAAACCTAAAAGTGACCTACCATATTTAAATACAGCATTGAAAAATTGATATAAATATGCTTTCTTAGCAGAATGTGACTACTATGGAAATTCACATGAATTACGATAAATCGTTAGATTTTATATTTTTATCGTTAGTGCTATGTGTTTAACGCATTCGCTTATTATGAAGCCATTTTAACAAAGCCTCTTTCTCGTAAACATAATTACTGTCATTGCAGCAATGGTTCAAAACAGAAAATTGTAAAATTATGATTTGGTATAATAAATATTATTACGTGTTCGTTATTGTTAAATAATTGCACACATCTGTTAAGAATTCTGGTGAAGCTGATTGTCATAAATGAACTTTGCCGCATCGGTCACTCCTATTGGCTAGTTCTAGAAGTGACCAGAACACCTTCAGATAACACTACTGAAGTAGGTAGTATTAGAAAATAAAATTCGTCGAATAGATCATATAAGATTTCGAATAGATCATATATGACACATAAGATTTCTTCGAAAACTAAACCAATTCAGTCGAATGTTGAAATTAACTATAATGTGCTATTATAAAACTTCAAATCGAATGCATGTTTCGGAATCTTGAACATGAAACATTAGATTAAAATTTTAGATAAAATAAATACTTCATATTCTACGAAACATTTTATCCTTTGACAACGTAATAAAAGAGCCATTTAATTTTAAAATGTTCTCGATCAAGAGCGAAAGCTATCTATTGAATCTGCTAAATTGAAACTCAATAGGCAATCAATGCAATCCAGCATCGCTATGGTCAACTTTGGACCTAAGTTGACTGAGAGCTCGTCGGTTCATTTTACATAAGCAAAACAAACAAACTGTCTGTCAAATGTTAGATAAGTACATGGCGCCAGTAAAAGTATGGCCGCCTGGAATTGCGTCGAATGATTTCAATACAAAGACTTTCTTTATTGATTGATACTGCCGGATTCAGGAAGTAGTTAAGATGGGGAAATTTAAATGCACCCTATATACCCATTTTATATTAAAATTAATTACTTACCTTGGTAATACGAAAATTTCTTTAAGCACACTTGTGCGAGAGTCGGTAGAGATGAACCATTAAAACCAGTAAATTTTCAAACACTACCGCGATCTCTACTTTTCACTACCCGAAATTATTCTGGCCTTTGACACATTAAACCCTATTCTAATGCAACCCTTTTCGTGTCCGAAATTTTACCTAAGCGGTTAAGACCGGGTGCCGGATGCACATTTTTAAATATTGTTTTAATTTGCTAAATTGTTTTGCTGACGATCCTAATATTTTCTAAAATAATGAAATTTTTACCGTCCAACGTAGTCACTGTCTATCATCACAGAAATTCGCATCACTCAATAGTATTTAGTCTGAGAAGAGGTATGTTCTCAAAAGTTTTCCCTGCATTATTTAAAATTACAACTGGTTAAACTTTGTTTGATAATTGGGTAATTTCTTACTATTTTTTTTATTGGTCGTTTCGAATATAGAAGTTTGCCTCAATCATCTGTTCCGTGATATATTTAAGAGTATTAATGACAGTATTTCTATTTAAATGACTCTTTCTGATAAAATAATAATATATCTTGACTTTGCATTTGCATACGATTCGTGTTCTAGTGCGAGCCTTACAAAATACAACCGTTTCGATATAACCGTAAAAAAAACCATCATCGATGGTCGAGAAAGCCGTTGCGGCCAATGCGAGCGGAATGAATCAATATTGATGAATGATTTGAAACAATACCAACGCAAATGGAAAAAAGAATCCTCGGTTGGCTGGTCCCAACATATTTCAGTCGACAAAGCTGGCTCTATATCGACAGCTGAGTTCTAAGAGCATCTAATGGCACATAATGGCGCTATGGTCGTCATGAAACCAAATAATGCAACATATGTCAACAGATTTGTAAAACTACACAAACAAATGTTTGTTCTACAGGGCTGGCTTGGCGACACATTTCTCAGAGG
Source organism: Neomicropteryx cornuta (assembly GCA_020383195.1). Classification (NCBI taxonomy): domain Eukaryota; kingdom Metazoa; phylum Arthropoda; class Insecta; order Lepidoptera; family Micropterigidae; genus Neomicropteryx; species Neomicropteryx cornuta. The sequence continues at coordinate 636,183 of JAHKQU010000014.1, forward strand.
CGGCAATTAATTTATTATGTGTTAACAAAAACATTTTTTTTCTTTTATTAGAATTGCTTGATTTGTAGAAGCGATAATTCGTAAAGGGTAGCTGATGTGTAACAGGTAAAAAGATGTGCAAATGATATACATAATATATATTTGACAATAATAAGTTGTTAACGCAGGGATAGAAAATCGATAATTTTTTTGGTATGCAGTATATAAGAGTCGTCATTTAACATAGATATTAAACCTAAATTTTCTATATTTGTGTTGAGTACAAAAAAAAATCAAGATGTGTATCTATAAAATGTGGAAACGTTAAACGTTAAAACTTATTGTCGAGTGAATTAGAAATAATTAAATAAGTATGTAGTACGTGAGTCATTTTAATTTCGCAATAAATAGGTTTATATGTATGATACTTTCTAAAAATATGACATAATTCCATAATAAAATAGGTTTGCCCGAATAGATAACAAACAGATCGAAAGCTATGTTCAGTTAGTTAACTCAGACATCTCAGTTGCAGCAGTGGATAAACAGCTTTAAGACGAACCCGGATTAATTTAAGCACTCGTATGAGTTAAATAGCAAACTTAAGATGTAATTACCTATTGATTAAATAAGATTTAGTCAGAAACAAATAATAAGTGAGAACGAACTAGTTCACATAAAAACCCGCAAGGGTTTAGTGAACAATCAAATTGAACCTGTGTATTTTGTTTATAAATAAAGAATATTAAAAAAAAAGAGAGATACATATTTTTAAGACACTTTAAAAGGAAAGCGGTTTTCAATTAGTTTGAATATTTTTTTGCATATGGTCCCATTTTAATTTAGTTGAGTTACGTCTAGTGTAAAGGTAGGAAAAAAGTTTTTTTTTTTTGAGTTAAACCTTGTTTTCCTGAAGCATGATTATTATTTTTAAAAATTGCATCAGAATAAAATTATTATTCGACTACAGTTTTATTAAGAGTTACATATAATTTAAGATATATATAGCTTTAATCTAAAAAACTATATTTCTTATTTATACAATGAATATTTCTAAAATATACATGTATTTTTTTGGGTAGGTATATTCGGTTAGACTAAGTATAAGTATCTATTATAATTCTATATGCACTTTATTATGTATATTTTTATTCTTTATATTTACTTGAATATATGTTATGCGTTATGGTATATGTTATATTATATTATGCACGTACATATGTTTAGTATTATCTATAAAAAATTGTATTTTGTATATAGACGGTGGATACCGAATATTTTTAGCACACCGAATATATTGTTTTTCTTAGTACAGACATTGTCTAAAGATTATAGCAGTGCTAATTGCACAAAATTATAAATATTTCGTATTTCGTATAGTTTTTTTATTGTATTATTATACTGTGTAAGAATTGTCATTTTGGTAGATCATATTATATATACATAAAAAATGGAAAAGAATTTATATTAATTTATTTTATAAGTTTTACGTTTATATTTTATTTTTATATTTATTCTAAGTAAAACTGAACATTTGTTGGTGATACCTTATAACTATATAATAAAAACTTTGAATTTAAATTATTGAATTACAAAACTTTAAAATAAAATAATCTTAAACTATAAATTAAGCCGATTGCGAAATAAATCTACAATCTAAAAATTTATAATAATACAAACGATTACGATCCACCAACATATTGAAGTTGATGCATGAGACAAGGTTTATACTGAAGTAGCATACTCGTATAGGTACGGTGTGTTTCTGTGCCTTCCTGAGTTGCAATAAGCGTGCTTTGTGCTTTATATAATCAAATTAAATTAATTGCAATCTTAAAAACGCTATTGAGATACATCCTCTTGAAAATGGTATAATAGATGTGATTCTCAATTAGATATTATTACGATTAGATATCAGAGATACACAACTTCTTACAAGCAATTTGCAAGCAACGCGTTCGCCACAAATAAATTACCTAATTTGCACCAGGTGCAGAATAGGAAAGAAAGTCAGTAAAAAATTACCACTGGTGATCGTTATAATTCGATGACATGTCATGATATAATTATGTCATGGCACGATGACGTGATTTAGGGGAATGTTATAGAACCTCACTTTTAGAACAATTGATTTTTAACAAGGTTCGGGCCATCAATTTGGACATTTAAGGACATTTATGTGTCAAATTCAAATTCTCCGAACAGTAAAAAAAGTATTTTTATGCAATGACGTAGATTGTCTACTTGAAGCGATATATCGCCATTGCTGCAGTTCGCTACAACTGTCAACGATACATTATTAGCATTCGTACTAGAATGTCATATTCGCAGGACTTCAGCAATCCTAACATATCATATTTATGGCGTATAGCCTTGAAAGCTAACAAAAGGCTTTTATCGATAACACCGATATATTAGGTACTTCAATATATCAACAAGAGCTGTGGGACAGACGAATATATTCGCATTTTTTATTTAATTTAATTTAATTTTATGAACACAACATTATTAATTAATAGAGATCGTGGGTAAAGGCGTTGGACTATTGACCCAAATGTCGTGGGTTCGAATCCGCACATGGTCATACCCTTTTTGAAGCTTCCTTACCACCATCTCTGAATCTATAGGATAGGCATATTTGGCCTAGTTGAGTAGGACCCAATATAATTGTATGTGACCTAGGTCATGGCAAAACTTTTCTTAAAAAAAAATATATATTTAAACAAAAGTGTAGTTAGATCATCATGATCTAACCATCACTATTTTACACTTTAATCATAAATGCATTAAATACTAGGATTTATTTATTTTAACTGACGTATTAGTACAAATCTCGTTTCGAATATTTCGTAATTAAAGTTACATAAATTCTAACCACTGAATATTTTGACTTTTAATTATTTTTTCTTTATTTCATTTTCTTTGTTTGTTTATTTCTTTTAGTGGTGCTTCATTTATTTGTTTTTTTGCTATGAAACATATCAGATAATCATGATGAATAAACATGCTGATTTAAATGTGTGTGCGTAATCGCTTGAAATTAGCAACAATTACAGCGGTCACCATGACAACAGTGTCTTCTTTTTCTGTGACAACGTCAAAGAAGACACGGACATCGGTATTATTGTGACTTTTTTTGTAGACAGTTGAAGAAAAATAATGCTGGATATCGTTACATCACATAATTATCTGGTTTTTTTGATGAAAGAAAATATGTCTAAAAATCTGTATATTGTATATTGTTTTGGACGTAAATATTTATTTACGTCTAAAGTTTTCGTATTAAAATTAATATAAAAACCATGAAAATAAAACGACAGTGACAGTTGATTTAATAGAGATGCAAATTTAAAAGTTTTCAAAAAACATTAATTCTGTTTTTCAAGATAATCCTTTAATGTCTTACATCATTTAGTTTCGTTTTACATGCCATTAGTTGAAATATAATTATTTAAGTCAATCAATTGGTCGTGGCTTCATTGATAATTTAATTAATCGTGACTATTAACCTACTGGTTAAGTTCGAAACCGCACTTTTAATCAAACCGAAACCATTTTTAACATTTAATTTGCACCATCTCCCCTGACATAAGCACAAACACGTTTAGGCTAGTTGATTAGGGCCCAAAATAATTTTAAATGACCTAAGTCAGAGCATTTATTAAAAAAAAAAAATTATTTAACATATATTTTATTGTGTGCGAGTGTACACAATAGCCTCTCAAAAAATTCAAAAGTATTGTATCATTTCTTTATTGTTATACTTTTAGTACTTGGGTGTTTTAATTTTAATGGTAGGTGTAAAAATCATATTTTAATGGTAGGTATAAAAATCATATTTTAATGGTAGGTATAAAGATTTTCTAATGATTCTCAATTCGCCAAATGGCGTATATTTTAAAATATATTATATTATGTAAAATAATATTTAGACTATTAGACGCTATAACTTTTTAATACGCTTTTGATGTAATAATAGGTACATCGAATTATATTACAAATATTGGCAATAGGTAATATACTCGTATGTTAATATAGCTAAACACTATCCAACTTGCGAAGTTTAAAGCGTTTAAGGGAAAAGTTTTTGAGGGAATAAAACATGCATACTCATCTCGACAATTTTAATTATTTACATTATGAGTACTCGTCTCAGCATGTGGTAAAATTTATTAAAGTTGATCGACTTATATGGTTAGGACATTTGAAGCGTCCGGATGGTGGAAGGCGCTTTTGGTCGTAGGCGTGCTGAAAGCCCCTGAACCTGTCGAGGATTTACAGGCCTTAGAAGTCAACAAGTGACGCGAACAAGCCAAGTAGAATTCAAGACAAAACTGTGTCTACAAAAAAGAGCGTGCGTATAGGAGGTACCTATGTATTAAAATTATTTTTTCAAAATCTTATAAAAATAAAATAAATACTTCAGACAGAAATGTGAATAAAAGAAATAGAAAATAGCAATAAAGTCATACGTGTCATCCTCATTCATTACCATAAAAAGAAAACGGGATTTTATAAGTTTTTCCAACAATACTTGAAATGTGTTTATCGTAGATCAATTTTTATCATGTCAAGTACCAAGGTCACGACGATAGTAATGACATATTTCTTCATATGTGAATAATTTCTTAGTAGCATTCGCCTGGTCACGATGCAGTGGTAGATGATTGCACGCATTGCTATCAGATCAGGTTGACGCGTGTCAACCGAATGGAATGCTGGAGGCATTTCGACTTGCGCAAGCGCAGATCATAACAATTGAAACGAGAGAGACGGCGCGAGACTGATTGGCTGTCAGCCGGCGAGAGATTCGGATGGGTAGATGGAGTCAAATAGTATATTTGGGGCACCTTCAGCTGTCAGAAGTACTTTCAAGGCACCGATATGCTTTTGCATCGAATAATTATTTCTTCAAGGAGAAAAGAACACATGTCAATGGAAAAAAAATATGACGAAATTAAACATAAGTATAAGATACGAATATCCTAAAATATTTTAATTTCTGTTTTGTATTAAACCTTTAAGCAACGCAGGGCAGAGCAGGCAACAATTTCGTGATGGGAGTTGAGAAATATCGAAACAAAAATTGACGTTAATTTTCGGATTAATAATTTAAAATGTAAATATAGTAATATTAATGAATTAAACCATTATTAAATATATAATTTTACCTACACCGTTTATTGCTTCTAACTTCTAAATACATCTAAATACAGTAAAACAGAACAAGAGATTAAAAATTTAAGTAATGATTAGTCGAGTTCATGGTCATACCCATATTAATTTATTCAATAAACATGTCAGAAGAGTCAAAATAAAATTTATGTTTAAAACTTTTACAAATTACTTTAAATAAGAAATGACATTGCTATTACATATTTTGACGAAGGTAAATTTAAAGATCCTCATCAAAACCTGGGATTGAATACTACTAATAAGATAAATTAGGACATTCGAGCGTTAGTATCAGAAGAGATCGACGAGTGGACAACTACTTCATAAAAATAAAAGAATTCAGACTTACAGGTATCCGCTTGAAGTATCCTTTGGCGCTTTCCACATTTTCATCGGCTTTGTCAGCGGAGGTATATTGGAACTTGGGTTTATCGAAGTTACCGTTTCCGCTGCTGGCTTCTTTGTCGGCATTGCGGTCTGAAAACGGACTCAAATACTTGTACTTGGCTCTAAAGTTATCCACCTTATCATCGGGTACGAAACTAGAGATCTTATTGATGGTCAGGTCATTGTCCTCTGACTCATTTATAGTTGGCAATTGTGAGATTGTCGGAATGGGGTTGCTTATGGCTATGTTGCCGCCGTGGAATAGGCCGTTCGAATGGCTGACGCCGTCGTTGAGGATCTTTTCCAGCTTCTCATTAATGGACCTGGCGGATCTTCTAGGTTTCTTGAAGCTGTCCCTCTCCGTCTCGACGCGCCCGTCGGCAGCTTGCGCCTGAGCGTGCGGATGCAGGTTTCGCGACCTCAGCGCCGCGACCTCGAGCTTCCTGGCGCGGCACTGCTTGCTGTGCTGATGATGATGAGGCTTCGACTCGTTCTTCGGCGCGCCCTCCGTCTGCACTTTGTAGTTTCTGTTCACCATTTTTACGCCCGTTCAAATGGGCATCGTCTAAATCACTTTTATGTTTAGATACTGTCTCCGTATGAACGAAAATTCCGACGGAGCACAGCGCGCTGGGTTCGCAGAGTTCATTGCTATTATTATTGTCGATTTTCGGGTCGAAACGAAAGCAACCGAAGTACGGACTGAAACGTGATAGTGCCGACAATTATCTCTTCGTCTTAAACGTATTTATTGAAGATGCATTCTCTGCGCTCTTTACATAATTCAGCCTCTCGCGTGCAGAGGAATGCCGCGCCGACGCGTGTTTGTAAACACTCGCCATATCGGTGGCGACTGCTAGGAACGTTTCCTTCGCGCTTATCTCGAAAATAACAAGTACTGTTTACACGTTAATAGTTATCGATAAAAAAAAAATCATCGTGTAAATGCCACAAAATAAAACCAAGTTAGCTAATTACTCACTATTTGAACCCTTTCCTAGTTCCAAAAGGCTGTTTTTAAGCGTAGGCTGCGAGTTGTTGAGCATTCATTTTTTCCTCACCTACTAAACTCAACAGTATCACCGGAGCTAGCACCTAAATATTCTAAGTACGTAATAATAATAAACTGATTTCAACTCTGTAACAAAAACTGCAGGTGCATTATAATAGAGAGGCTAATTCAGACTGATTTTTTTTTTATTTATTCATATAAAACTTAGAGTATACAAAACTTAGAGGTTCTTATTCAACAAATTTTCATAATCTATTAATTTTTTTTTCAAATTTTCGCGTTGGGTAATTCAAAAGATCTAAGAATTCTATAATGTTTTTATCAAAATAAAAATAATGGTTCTGAATCGGATTTTGGATTTTCATATTATTATACTGCGAAAGAACACGATCATGTATTAGAATACATATTTTCCCATTATAATCTTTACCCATTGTGAGAATGTAAAAAATGCACTTTCAAATTGTGCTGGATAAACGACCCATAAGTACTACAGTTGGCATAATTTTGATTAATAAAAAATGGCTAAATATTATCGCTTCGTTATATAAATTGTAATATTGAAAACGTGTAAAGTATGACCCTAAATATATTTTTGCATATTATTATTTAAAATTACATATACTTTGGAGGTACCATTACTCCGGTGGTATAGCTGATTGGCAGGTGATGCAACTAGTTCTCATAAAAATTTCCTTTATTTTGTGAGAATGGTCCTTTCGTCTAATATAGAACGGTTTCTGAAGTTTCTCACTAATGGAGGACCATGCTGGGAGCTTCAAGTAGGCCTTAAATAAGTTAATGAGACGACATATTTTTCGTCTTGAACTTAAAGGCTCCCATTTAAGTTCAGATAGAAATTTCGTCGGACTCTCAAATCTGCGAAAGCGCCTAAATACGTGCCTGCTTGCTAACCGCTGAATTGCTTCAAGGTCAGAATTTAGATAGGAAATATATACCATCAGAGGTGTAAAGTTTTAAAAAAACTTAAAAAATAGATAGTTCATTATGTAGCGGATTTTAAATATTTAGATATCAAATTTTAACAGTAATTTTGTTTAACACTCGAATCATTTGCGAACTTGCCGATTTCATTACTAACTAAGCGATTTCATTGTGACTCAATTTGAAATCTTAAAAACGTAGATATACCTACAATACAATAAAATGGTTTTGTTACGAACTTTAATACTTTTTGTTAGTAGAAACCTATTTTTAGTTTTACATAGTTTTTTATTGATCCATCAAATGTATTTTTTTTTGTGTGTGTACTGTGTAAAATTGTTGGTTACTCCAATAAAGATTAATAAATAAATAAATAATAGAAAAAACCGACAAATATAAACTAGATGTTTCAAATACAAAGTAGCTACGCTTTTTAAAGTAATTTATTCAACGTTCTGAGCAGGCATATTATGACATTTTTAAATGTTCGCTTGGTAAGTCACTGAGCCCAGTAAATATTGTGCATTGTTCGAAGTTCGCACGGCGTTTCCCAAGCGAGCCTAACTACCTTAAATCCACCGACTCAATTCGCTAATCGACCCATTCTCTACCGAGGCAGCAGTATTACGAGCCATTCATCCATTTTTTTATCATTTCGATTTCGTACAGCGGAATATGGGTCGGGGACTGTTAACAATTCTAAATGATCATTAAGGTAACTTATTACATATAAAGGAGATGTTAAGGTGCGAAACGAAAGAGAGGCAGATAGGGAAATCCCATACGAAAAACAAATCGAGAGATGCGGTAGATCATTCGTCTATGGAGAGGTTTCGTACTACCTGACAGCACATGGGGAAACCTGTTAAATAAATAAATAAATAAATAAAAGCAATTATTTTGAGAACCCCTCCGATTAGGAAAGTATTCTTAACAGGCAAAATGTTACCGTACTGCAAGTTTTAACGATTACGTCCGTGAATAGGTATTTAACAAAGTAACGAAAACATTCTAAATTTGAGGTTAGAATACTGAAAATAATGTTATCGTTTATTGTCACCTAAATAATTCTTAATTCGTCTTTTGAGACCCGTAATAGAGTAAAAAAGTAATGAAGAGTATCGATTTTTCTTTTTATTAGTATATTGGAAAAGTTTTGACTGGTTTTTTTTTTCATTATCTTATCAATACTTCAGTGTATTTTATGTATACCAACTTGTTCGTACACTACAATTAATAAATTACTAACATAAAAAAAAAGAGTTTAACCTAACTGGGTAACGCCCATCCTAATGTAGACTTTTCTATAACAGAATTTGTTTTGTTTTTAGGACATACGCGTTGAGTAACGTAAGTATATTTTTATAGCTTTTGATTTATTTTAATTTCATTTAAATAATTTCTAACATAATATACAATAATTATTCAATATAAGCGAAATATGTCAAATTAATTTGAATTGTTTATTGACTATAAGACCTAATAATCTTGTTATTATTTGTGTTAAGGCACGTATATATATTAGTAACTTTAATGTCTACGATAGTAGGAGCTATTTTGTTTTTTTTTCTGAATGATTGCTCTCAAAAATAAATGTTATCCTGTGTTTTTACTTAGTTGCATTATTTTGGTAGGTGCATAGATCCCAAGGTGTCCAAAACTTGTTTTATTTTTCCAAAAAGAACGCCGGTTAGAACTCCTACGCAATCGGCGCGATCGTTACACATAGGCAACGGTAACACTTTTGCAACATCGCGTCCTCCTTAGATTACAATCGCGACGGCAGCTGATGCCATTTATCCGGAATTTTCCCGCGCATTCGAGCGTCGCTTTCGCTTTTTTGGCGGGAAAATTCCCACACGACAATAGCCGTCGGGAGCCGGCGCGTTGCGCGCGCGCGTTACGCCATCTCGGGTAGAAACTAAAATGCAACGAGATGCGAGATTCGAATCTTTATGTGATTGTGCAAAAATAATCCGGTTAACTGCAAACTATCTGTTATTATGTTTGGAACGTTTGCGCCCTTGACAACTGATTATTTCAATTGTAATAACGCTTGAAGGACATCAGCGATTTTATCTCTCCTTAAAGAATTAGGAAATAAACAGGAGCCTGGCAACATGCCTTTTGATTTCCAAAAAAATTAATCACAACTGTCAGCAACACACGAACAGACCTAGAAATATTCAAAAAATCTCATTTTTCAGTGCAATTTTTATAATATTGAAATATTTGAATCTAATGATGCCCATTTTAATAATTGATTTAAATTTTTTGTAGCGCGAAAAATCGCAAAAATCTGTCGAAAAATTTTTCGGTAATTGGTTTAAGGTTTGAGATGTTTTTTTGCATAAAACTACGAATAAAATGCAAGCGTTATGTGCAGGTCATAATATCAAACGGATCACATTGGCAGTATTGTAATGCAACCAAGTAAACACCTGAAAGACAACGCAGTTATAACTTTTTTCATATTTTTCCTTGTAACAAAATTTTATCAGCTGGGCCTTAAACATAGTTATGTAATAAGAGCATTCAAATATTTACATCAAAAACGTTCTTTATTTTATTTCGGTTGCCAGAATTATGACGTAAATAGCGTCGAATTGAAAATAAAAATTGAAATGAAAATAAAAAGTGATAATATTAAATGGTTCTTGTCGTAAGTTCGTCCGGTTTTGGTCAAGCGAGACCGAGGAAACGAAAGAACAAATTACAAAAAGGGAATTTACTCGAACGCTCGAATTAATAAGTTTTAGGGATGAATTATTTTCTAATTTTATTACCACCCACTGTAGTCTTTGGGAATGGTTTTAGGACATCTTGTACATATTTTAATTTTTAATAAAATTATACAAGTCTCTTATTTTATAAGAGAAGAAAGACCTTACATAAAAATAGAAAAAAAAACGAATTTCATCAATAAAATGTAATAATACATAATAAAACTAGTCAGAATGACATAATGTAAATAATGATGTGGTTTTACAGTCATTGAGCTGGGTTTGATAGCTTCTTTATGCGATAAGCGTTAAGTTAAAATTTAATGAAACAAATTTACGAATGTGATAACTACGGCAATACTTTATTTTATAGCATTGCAATACGATATTTAAGTATAAAGTGAGGTATAAAATTTCATATAATTTCAAATTATAAAGCAAAAATACTAAAGGTTATGTATTATGTTTCCTAAGGTCCGGACAACAGAACACATACCATTAAGTAGGTTAATTACTTATATATAATCAGTATATAATCAGTCAGGGATATTTTGTTAATAATTAGTTTAGATAGATCGATTTGGCATTTCTGAATTGTACTATATTTAATTATATAACTATATTTAAAAACAAACTAGGAACGACGGAATGTATTGAATCTTGGCATATTTTACTTTGGCGTATTTTTACTTTGTTTTATATAAAACGAAATATAAATTAATTTGGCATTTAGGTTGATAAAGAAATATTTAGTATGTATTTGAAATATTTTACTTGAAAACCTATTGAAAACTTTTAGCTTTTGTCAAAGTGACAGTGTTATAAAGTGGCTCAATTAATGGAGAGGCGTAGAAAAAATATAGCTCCGAAAGGGTTAATAATCAAACTGCCATGTGTAGAAAATACCTCCCTACCCAATGATCCCTTCAAGCATATGGTAAATCCAATAAATTATTACTACTTTATACATTTGCTAGTATTAATGAGTGCACGCGAGTGGTATAAGATCATCTAGGTAAAATATTTATGAAACAATTAACGACATACAAAATCATATTCTATCCGTTTTGGACCATAAATTTCTAAAAACTGAAGAGTCAACAAATTTGCATCATTAGAAGAAAGACACTCATAGAAATAAGTGCGTTTGCAAGTATATTATATAAAGAAAGTCTTATATACACGCATACGTTGTATCTAAAATTGATAATGAATGCGCTGTCACTCCAGCAGCGAACTATGTCGTCTTCGGTTGCTTTTGTTACGAGATGACGCCGTAATATGATAAAACACATTTTAATATTTACCCTAAAATCAGTATTAGTATAGTATGACTGATTTTTTTTATCAAAATTATTAATTTGTTTCGTATTTTCACACTTACTTTTCACTACAGTTATTTTAATACAATTTGAAGCATTCTCTGTACGAGTACATTAATTAATTAGTTTATTTATCTAATATTATAATTATTAATTTTAAAATCGGACAACTAATTATCGTTAATTATCAAGAAATTACTTTCATCTTCTTGCACTGTATTTCGAGTAGAACAATTTCTGGTATCGTAACGCACAGAATCGAGGTTGTCTCCTACGGAAATAGGCAAACCATATACATCACAAATGTTGCTAGATTATCTAGATAATCCGAAATTCGTCGTCATTTAAGTACTTTTCGCACAGTTTTCGCGCGCGATTTGAGCGCGTAGGGCGGGCGGCCGCGTCGCTCGCGGTGCGGTGCTCGCGTTTCGCGCGCGCGTCGAAGAATGCGTCCGTTTCTGGGCGCTGCGCGGCTCGCGCGCCATTTTCCCAGCGGGGGAAAATGACGGGTGTAACCTCGTTGGCACTTTTCTTGACAAGAGTTGAAAGTGAGCCCGCGGCCTGTACTTCAGCGAAACTGGTGGTCTCAATAACTAATTATGCATACAAAAGCTTTCCGCATGTTGAGATTTATTCTCAGCAGTTTAATTCAATTTTTTGTTTCAAGATCCTACATTCGTCCGAAGTCAGCTTGAATATGCGTCACAAGAATGGAATAAACATTACAATATATACAGAGTGTTTTTAAATTCAGGAGTTAGCTTCGGTGATGCTGTTGAGTTTAGTAGGTGAGAAAAAAATAGTTCTAACAACTCGCAGCCTACGCTTTTAAATAACCTTGGAACAAGAAAAGGGGTCAAATACTGACCTATAAGGAGCATTCCACTGGCGAATTGTTCTGGAAAGAAAAGTTTTATCTTGGAAGGATGGTAATTACGACCAACATAAGAAGGCTCAGAGAGTTAGTTGGGAGGCCTGTTCATTCGTCAGTCTTATATAAACTAGTTAATCTGAATTCAAAACGCCTTCTAGTTAATGGCTCCCAATTAAAAATATATTAGAAAAAAGTTTTTAATTTCAAAAAAAAATTAAAAATTAAATAGAAATGGTTTTAACGTTTCAGAGCGCGGTTGAACGCATGACGCGAGACCAGTGACCTCCGAGCGCGCAGCTCTCCTGTCACCTTTTTTAATAATATCATTTCTTTATCAAAAATTAACAATTAACTAGATTTTTGTAAATATACATATATTTTAACTTTTATGTAAAACTTTTTTGTATGTTTTATTTGCGGATAGGATTTGTGAGACTGGGCATATTTTTGCAGTCGCCCTAGCCATTTATTTATTGAATTTGGCAATTATATTTTAGGATATTCGTTAAAATACCAAACCAGCATCCTACTGATCCTTCCAGAACAAGTGAATATTATTAATTATTGTGTAATTTCGACTAATGACAACGCTTTCGTTCCGTGTTATATAAACTCAAGTGAAGCGCAGATGGTTTGCTAATTGACACCCTATACAAAAATAAGCAAAAGCCGTTTTATATAATACAATAAAAAAAACGTTGATTATTATGATGTCATTTATTTTACTTGTTCAAAATCAAAGTATTTTTTTCAAATACGGTCACCGTTATAAGTGACAGTTATTGTTTTTAAGGTCTTTCCTATTTTGACACTGTTTCGCGATTAACGAACTGTTATATTTCATTCCGTGGACGTAAGTTTGACAATGTCTTTATACTAGCTCAGCTAAGAACGTGTCTTGGAAAATAGAAAGTCTAAACTCAGGGTTGTTACACTAGTAGAAATAAATGTCTAGGAGTGGTAATCAATTCAAGGTCCCCTATTTTATAAACAACAAAAATAAAAACGTATAACTAACTAATAATCGTTTATGAAGATATAAGTTATCTCGGGTCAGTAGGTTCCAATCACTAATGTGATAGATATTAATGTTATAAATTGTCTAAAGCCCATCGTAAAATAAATCTGATCATCGGACAAACTTGGATCCATTAAATATCTTTTTCGGTGTAAATTGCATGCACCTTTATATTTATCATCATTTTGACAGAAAAAAAATAAAATAATTCGTAATAAATAATTTGTTTTGTGTATTTCTTAATATACAAAAAAAAACGAAATTGGTCTACTTTTTTAAATTTCCTTTCTCCAAAATGTTATACATCAAAACAAAAAATGGTCAGAAAATATGCACTAATTAATTAATAATATTATCATATAACATTTGCTATTTTTTTTCTTTTTTATGTGTATGATACAAACCTCTTCTATAGAGGTGTACTCTCTTTGCGCAACAAAGTATTTGGAAGCACCTATTGCACCAACATGTGTATTAACATTTAATACTTAATCTTGTATTTTGGTTCGATATGATGTTTATTTATTTATTTTTATTGATTCTCCAAAAATCCAACAGTATTCATTATTATAATTACAAACAAAACTTATTATTAGTATACAAAACCAATTATGGATTTCGGACATTTTACACATTATTAGCATAAAAAAATGGAACAGTGTTCTTAAAATATATAAGATTATGAATACATAATACATATGAATATATAATATACGGATACAGTAGAATTTTTTGATGTTTTATGTGAAATTTATGAGTGATGTTTGTGGTAGTTGTGAGTGTGTCTTTACTATTGATGATATTGGAAATCTCTTTTTTGAATGATAATAAGGAGGTATTCAATATATCGATTTATATTTATCGCTATTGTTATAAAGGGAGTAGATACGCGGTATGGTGCTATTGTTCATTGAATTAGTATGAATTATTAGCATCCGAAAAGCAAAAAAGTCTTCATTCGCTTAGCTTCGCATAGGGTGTAGTTGAGAGCCACCAGCGCACGTGATCATAACCGTATTGTAATGATATGAGTACATCCAAAGAACTCCCGTTTTTTTATTTCTTTATAATAGCAATTGTTACCAGCGTTATGCGTCAAAGCGAACAAAGCAATTGGCCGTGAGAATTCGGAATGTGGAACGGCGATGGACAATCTCGACTTTGATGTCGCGCCAATGATTAGTAAAGTACTATATATTTAGTAATTTAGCATCAAAAGCGAGACGCGGTCGCTCGACGAATGTTTGTATATAAAGAAGTCAGGTGGCGGTATAGGAAAATATAATGTCATGTTTCGTGGTGTATTGTCTGCCACTGGAAATTTCTCTTTTAGCGTTAGTGTGTATTGTTTTGGCGAAAATACAATTTCACTTTTAGTTTTTATCGTTAAGTTACATATGAGGTCAATTCTCCACTTTCTTAATTTCTTATAACTATGCCGACCTTCGCTGAATTTCCTTATAGTTATGAAAGCTACCTATTACAATGGGTACTATGTCACGACATCTGGAAAATGTCGACATATCTTCGCGTTTTACATTTCTTAGAACCCAGAATCACCCTCAGTTTAAAAATTTATATATCTATCTATCTATGTCACTTTCTTGTGGACATTTTAACTGCCGTAATTTTACGCCTATCAATATCAAATTAATATATAAAATGTAAGGGCACAAAATCTCTATAAAGTTCGTTAATGGGCAACCTCAGATCGGAGGGGGGGGGGGCGGGGGCGGTAAAGGGGTAAATGTAAATCAAAATGCACATCGAATGGGCCAAAAATGCCGCAGTCCCGAGTAGAGATAGGAAATGAAGCAACCTATAGCAGTTGGTATCACAGGCGCGTGTAGCATATATGTATATTTTATAAGGTGTTGGTGTAGTCTGGGGGAAGGGCCTAGCGGTAAGACGTCTGGTTTTGGGTTAATAATTTACTACTACTAAACGATTTATAGAAGCAGTTGATATTATATGATAGTGTACACACACTAGAGTGTGATGTCGGTGTGCACTAGTGTGTACTGTGCATGACTGAAATACAACTATACGTGTTTATGTATTATTTTCCATAAATATATTTTTGATGAAACAATTTATAAAGTATTGGAGTGTCATTCATTTTAAATTTTACTTTAAAAATAAAAAAATATATATCTATCTCTTTATTAATCTACCTTTACCGTCCTAAGTACGTACAGTCTCTTCAATCCCAGTCACAAAGAAGTTTCACTTTAAAATGGAACTTTTTTTCTTTTAAAAGGGAACACTTTTAAAAGATAGGCTTCCAAAAGAAAATACTAAACTAAACGTCATCGCAATTTTGCACCGGGTTAGATTATTTGTGCGAATCGAAAGAGACAAGAGATATCGCGAGAGCGAGACAGCGAGAGATGACATGTGTGGGCGTCCGGACGCTGGCATTGCGATCATTAGAAAATATGCAAATGATCATCACTCAGTCAATCGACAAGCTAACATGATATTATGCTGATTTTATAACGAGTTACTCTTAAGCACTTTTACAGTATCTACAGTCGTTTGTCACCTAGCATATTCGCAATAAGCATATCTATTTTCTTACGCATTACGCAAAAGCGAAGATGCCACCTTCAAAAGAGATCGCAGGGTTCTATTTATTGTATTCTCTTAACTTTGTACCCCCTTCTAAGCATATTGCGCGCACGGAGCAATGTGAGCTTTGGCATAGTAAAAGTTTATACGCAGGAGTGCAGAAAGCTAAAATTTATCTATGATTTAAATTACGAATATATATGAATTAATCGAATAAACCGTTCATACTACTGACAGCTGATTGACAGAATGAGTTTCGAGCTCTGTATTTTGTGTGATTTCAAATGTTTCTTTTTTAATGAATAGTCTGTCAATGTCAAGTAAAAATAATTATTAATGCCATCTTATACTTCTATGAATGCGGTCTCATTTTTATACGTAAAAATAAAACTGACAATGAATTGTAACAAAAATTTGTATCAAAAAAATAAATACAAATACAAGTTGTAATTATTGCAGGGAATTAAGGCAAACAACACGCGCTAATAACGTATTTGTACACGCTTTATTATAATTATCTCAGGTGGAATAACAAAAGTAATTCTTTTTACTGAGTACAATTCACATTATTTATACTATTATGGAATCAGGATAAAACTGACTTCCATGATAACGGACCAACTTTGTGTAGTATTTTTTTTACAGTACTTAATAAAAAAAATAAGTATTAAAAAGATGATAGAGCATTATATTAAAATGTAATTTTTAAAACTGAAAACATAACTGGTACCATTTATCTATATAATTAATGCTGGTACTAAAAGATTGTTTTATTGAATTTTTAAGCACAACTCATTCATAATAGTAAATTAAAAAAAAAGTCTTTCAAATTACCATTTGTAGGCAACAGCATTATAAAAGCGCGACATAATGCGAATTTCCTTAAAAGTCAAAAAAGTTTGTACTAAAATCTCGAAAATAGCATCATTCTTAGCAAGGTCTTGGTTTACTGGACACCGTGTACTCGTATATCCAAAAAATAGATTTGTATATTGCAAACCTCAACGCTGGGTTAAATTAAAGTCGAGGACCTCTTACATCCACCCGTTTTAAAAAATAAATAAAACTTTTAAAAAAAAATAATTTTGGCGGAAAATAATATAGTTTATTCTGTCAGGCGATTTTACCAGAATTTAAAAAAACCCAATCAAATTTAATTAGGTTAAATACTATACAGGATGTTCTAAGACCTTTCCCGAAGACTTTATAGGGCGCGTTCCCTATGACAAGTAATAAATTATATAAAAAATTGCGAAAATTATCAGTTTTTTTTTAAACTTTTATGAATATTGATACATTCTGATTTGAACGTCAATATAAATCATGTCTGAAATTGCAGGGTCAATTAACTGGATTTTTAATCGGGAATAGTCGTAAAACATGGTATTTATATTTATAATTATAATTATATATGTGTCACATGCAGAAAAAAAAGCAAGGAAAAATGTAAATATTAGTAGAAATGATAAAGTGTCTTCATGAGTTGGCGTAGAAAACTGACTATTTAGTCTACCCAATCTACTATACTATCTTATATCTTAAAAAACAATCATATAAAAACACAACTCGCCAAAAAAAATTCCTGAAACTGATGAAACGCAGTTCATGACTTTCCACTTACCTGAAACAAAAGAAAAAAAACCCGTTATTAATTAGGTCATTACATAACAAACATTATATTCATACAAACCCCAAGTTCTTATATAAAGTGAACAACGTTTATTCTAAGGCATATTTTCCCATAATGTAAGAGTGGTTTATCGAGTCAAGCAACATTATGATATAATTTATATTTGTATTTGTTTGGTTTTTATGGTATTGCATATATAAAAAATATAAAAAAGTATAGCAAAAGTCGAGAAAATATTCAAAACAAATATTATATAATAATATATAATATAGTTCAAAATTTAAATTTTTAAACGTTTTAAATTTCTTACAAATTCAATTTTTTTATCTATATCGTTTGTATGTTTATTCGAAAACAATTTCTTTTTAGCTTTCATATATTCATGTATAGAATCTATTTAAAAGATATTTAATATAATAGAAGCAGAAGATATATTTAAAAACTATTTATTTAGTTTAAATAAAAAAAAAAAAAAAAAAAAAAAAAAAAAAAAAAATAAAATAAAATTGAACCCAATAGTTTACCTTCTACGCTCTAAACTCTAAACTACTTTTACTCTACATTTTTAACAACATTTTTAACTACAACTCTAGTTTATAGAGAATGAAAAAAAGACTAGCGCTATCTGTCATTGTAAAAATAATGATGATATCAGTCATAACACATTTTCGCACAACACCACCAGATGACCGCAAATTTAATTAAATAATAAAAACTATGTTAAAAATTATTTTATAAAATATATTATTTATTACGGAATATTCGACTATATATTATATTCATTATTAAAAATAAGGGTTTTTTGATGAAATTGCTGTATTTATACGTCGCGGGTAAATAATTAAACCTTGCATAAGCCTTTCGAATAAGATTTTCGCTACAAAATCTACATTCAAGACCTAGGCAAAAATCTCGTGAATTCAGGCAACAGTCTCTAAAATTCGTAGGTCTCAAACTTTTTCATTTCTTTCCTGACAACCTAAAAAGGTAAAAAAACGCATCTTTATCTAAATAACTAAATAATTGGCTATCGGTTAAAAAGTTAAATAATTGAAATGGGTAGACTCAAATTAGTCAAATTATTGACTGTGTTAAAAAATATTTACTAATTTAGACACAATACAATAACAATAGGAATAGGAATAATAAAGGAATAACATTTTTTTCTTTAATTCTAATAATTTTGATACAATTAAAATATAATTCAATAAAATCATTATACTATATATAACTATAATACGGTGTAATAATAACGAACAGTGCTAAAGAACAATGTATCGCTACAATATTAAATTTTACACCAGCCAAAACATTAATTTATAAATAATTAAATATGCCAATTGATCAAATAAACTAATGCAAAGGAAGCAAACTTGACAACGGGAAAATTTAAAAAAATAAATGAAGTCTTATTATATAATTAGGGAGGGAAACGGATAGATTGAAATTTAAATAATTAAAAATTCAAATTTATTTATTATTTTTAACATATTTGGTTAGACTTGTATGTATTAATACTTTAAAATGTTTTTTCTTTACTTTAAATAAAGAAGGGGGTGTTTATATTCCGTATTACTAGTTAGAAATTTTAATAATTCATCACCAAATGTATTATCTAAGTAAAGTGCAGAAAGAAATTTCGTACTTTAACGGAACCAACCCTGTAATATGCAGATTAAGTTAATGTGCACATTATCGTCTATCCTACATTAACGGTAGCATATATATATTTTCAAAGTAAAGCTCTTTCGGTAAGTTTGTTTCAGGTCTATGGACCGTTGGTCGGTTTTCGTTTGAAGGCATCTGCGCGGCCGAGACTGCTCGAGTCACGGCACCCGGAGTGGGTCGTTTCGCTCCATGTCGTTCACAATGCCTAGTATATGCGTTTATGATAAAGCATTAAATGTATGCGTCACATCACCTTTGCTTATCGCTAAAACAAAACATACCGATTAAAAAAACAAACTTAACTGTTTTGTTTTGTCGTTTAAAATTAATTATATTATTTTTGTTAGTAAATTCGACGTTTGTAAATGTAAATGTTGCAAATATTGCTCGAAATGCCGTTTATTCGCAGATTAGAAATCTACTTTCTCGAGCACCAAGTCAATGTGAGAATTTTCTTATTTTATTTATTAGTTATTGTGTATCTGCAAATCATTTATTTTTTTCAATTGTTTATGGAAATGATATTAAAAATTGCTAGAAATAGATTACATTAAAAAAAATATGGAATAATAAGCAGTGTCAAAGCTTTTGGTTAGTTATACATTCGTGCGTAGTTACAGATTCAGTAGTATTCAGTTAGCTAGGCACTAACTGTTTTACCCGAAATCGCGCGACATAAAACCCCCGGAATAGTGAGGTAGAAATACGGTTGTAATCGATTTTCGTTACTGTGAAACGCCAAAAAATAACTACTTCGTAGCGTATTACGCGGAACGTCATAAATTATACTTTATTTTTAACATGTCTTTATTTTTTACCTATCTGTACTGCTAGGAGAAAAAAATAGGTCTCATCGTTGAGGTTTTTTTTCGACATAATAATTTCTTTCCGTTCAACACTGGTAATTTTATTATACCAAGTAAATAGTAATAAATCGATAGTAATAAAAAAAAAATATATATTGACTTTTGGTGGTTTGGCGTAATGCGGTCACTACTCTTTTATTCGGTCCCTTTCTGCTAAGAAGTATGCTATCACGGCACTCGATTGTGCAATAGAATCGTGTTCGCACTAGAAATTATACCACTACTAACTGCTCGTATTGTGAAAACTTCCATCACGATGGGGACTTATTAGGGCGGCAGTCAGACGAGGTCTCGCACTCGAGTCGCACTTTCGCAGTACACGATACGATTCTTATCTCTAGGGACGAGCGTGTCTCACTGGTGCCCCATTATCAGCGCTCCTCGTAGGAGGAACGCAATTCTTAAGACTCCTGCGGTGAGTCGCGGGTGTGGTGTCCAAATTGCAGACCACGTGATTTGGTCTTGGATTATTTATTTATTTATGTACAAAAAACAGCGAATAATGAAATATTTTTCTAATGATCGAAAACATTAAATTATTAAAACGATGTGTAATGCGCGTGCAATGTGGGTGTGTGTGTGTTTATACCGTGTATAAACACACACACACACACATTGCATTGTATACTTAATTAGTATTTGACTTATTTATTATTTATTTATTTATTTATTGACAGTAACTTAACATTCATTTCACATTATGAAAAGTACTACCTAACTAGGCAATGCCCGTACTAAAGTAGACTTTACTAGAAGCATCGTTTTTATAAGTATAACCGTCTCACTGCGCAACATACAATTACAATTATTTGAATTGAATTGTATGCAATGATACATAATATATAAATAATAATAATACATAAATATAATATATATACTATTTTTAAATAATAATACATAAATGTACCGTTAATAACTAATACATAATTTTAATAATAATTTATTTATTATAAAAATATAGTATAGTAATAATACACATATACAGGGTGTCCCAAGGTCAATCCCAATAAAAAAAACAGCTAATAGGTCCTACGATTCCTAGTGTTATTTGTTACAAAACTATATCAAAATTCATTATGGTATTCGAGAAAAAAAAATGTTGAAGTTTCTATTTAAAACCTAATATATTTGTGTAAAACGAGTTTACGTCCGCTCGACCGTGAGTTGCATTCACGATGTGGCGCCCGACGTGTTTTCAGCGGGTTTAGTATGCCGCGAATTTGCCTGGAGAACGCTGCCGTAATATTATGATTGTTTTACACAAATTTAGTTTAAAAAATAATTAATTTGGGTATCAAATATTTTTGGATTTTTTTATATAATTTCTTACTCGTAACAGGGAACATATAAACCCCCTTAAATTTACGGGAATGATCTTGGGAGGTGTCCCAAGATCAAACTTAAAACTTAAAGATTAAACTTCTCTTCTGTGTAGATACTATATCGTGTATTGATTTAATATTAGTTTATTATTTAGGTTTTACGTTTACAACATAGGTCAAGTATTTTATATAACAATTGGTAATATCTATTTATTAGTTTGAGTGTATACAGGGTGATTAATTAAAGTCTCTGTTTGTTTTCTGCCGAGCTCAAGTAGCCAACAAGAAATTCGTTTCTTATATGTTAACAAAGATAGAGACTTGCCCAGAATATCTTTGATTTTATTATAAATACGCGGCGCTAAGAAAGTGAAGTGTCTTTCGGTATAGTATGTTGGTGGCTACTAAATTGTCTCGTAACTATTCTATGACAAACTACCTTATGATCGTCTAGTTGTTTTGATAGTCGTCTAGTTGATTATATTTGATGATTGTTTTTTAATAACGATAAATCGCCTGAAAAGGTAAATGTCAATGTTGATGTAAGTAGCCTCCGTCCTCCTCCAGAGTTCAAGCTGTCCTCCATACCAAATTTCATGAAAATCGGTTGAGGAGTTCAGCCGTGACACGTAACACGTACGGGCTTTCGCGTTTATAACCTGTACAATGAATCTTGGTATATCTGCCTGTCTGCTTGACACCGTTTTACCGATCACCATGAATGTTGGCCACCCTCAAAGCCGCCTGCAGGGTTGAACAGCATAAATAAATAAGTATAAATATGGATTCATACTAATATTAATAAGAATAATAATAATAAGAATAAATAAATATTGATGGCATATATTGATATGATATTACTATAAATTAGATCAAAGTTCGTTCTGATAAAAGTATATATTAAATTGGAGATGCCTGTAGTCGGCTTAATTTGTTATTTATCTATTTCTATGTAACTGTCATTATGTATAGCTGTAAGCATTTCTCATACAAATAAATAAATAAATAAATATTATCGTTGGTTAGAAAAACAAAAATATTTACTAACAATATCAAGAGTTACTGTACCCATTGTAATTACTTGCAGGATAAATGAATTTAAAATAGAATCGTTAGGTTTGTTATATAGAACATAGTGATGTGGAGTTAGTTAATCCAGAGGGCGCATCAGAATCTCGGCGTTCCGGTTTTTGAGTCAGATGTGCTGTTATGTAATCGCTGCATCATTGTTGTGACCGATTTTTCATGACGAACAATGAGTCAGAGAATTCAAATTAGGAATCATCGCGTTGCTGTAAGTGGGAATCCATGTCAGCGGGATGACCTTCTCGGCTTGACTTGATTTTTAAACCATTGTTAATATTGACGACTTGAATATTATGCTAAATAAATAAATAACCTCGGTATGTAATGCACGCCCACGCATAGCAACGTATGATAATTTCCTCTTGTATTTGTCCTACACTTTTATCTAATCTATGAAAATTAATAGAGCTGGAATTGTGGTCATCTCCGCGTTCATATTACTCAAATATTGCAATAACTCTGTTGGAGAGCGTAAATTTTGGTAGCGAAAGGTGCCTTGTGGAATTAAAAATGTTTATTTTAAAGTTTAATAAGCCTTAAGGCCGACATTTTTCAGTCTTAGTTAGGATCAACTTAACTTTTAAGCATGACCTAAATTGAATTGTGTATTTCAGTTACTTTTTAAGTTCGACTTAGTTAAGAATATGTTTTCGCACTCGTGATTAGTTCGCTCGCCGCTATAGTTTGTGTATACAATATCTGTCGCCACTGTCGCATAACTCTTGACATATGACGCGTCATCTGACATTTTGAGGTTATGCTTTTCAGCTGTAGGATTACTAGGATTTTGCCATGCGTGTTTGCTTGAATCCAAGATGTTCAAAATATGCAAATCCAGACAATTATATTTAGTTAGAAAATATAAAATAAAGTACGAGACGAAAACCACAGATGACAATACACTCGCACACGGGTCACGGCGACTGTAGCGCCGTTAATGTACGGAAATCGCTCCTAGCAGCGTGTTTTAACACTGACTTAAGTTTGACTTAAGGCTTAAGTCGTAGTTGTTTTGAAACTTAACTAAGACGGACTTTTATGCTCGACTTAACGTAAAGAGTGATTTGAATATGACGTTATCGGTTAAGTCTAACTTAAAATTTAGGTTAGTCTTATTTATTTATTTTATTTGTATGAGCAATGCTTAATGCTTTTTCATGTCTTAAGTAGGACATAAAATTTCGGCCCTTAGTGGGATTTATTAATTGAAAAAGAAGCCCGTTTTTACACTATGGATTTATTATTTCTTCTATTCTAAAAACAACACTTGAAACAGACAAACTTTTAAAAGTTTAAAAGGTGAACGATAAACAAATAAAATTGCTTCTTTTAAATTTGAAACGCATAAAACCTCAACGGATGTACAGGATCAAATAAATAAAATAATCTAGTAACACGGCAAAATAATCTATTTTATAGACTGTACAAACCAATTCTTGTGTTTATAAATCGTACACCTAGCAAAACTTTCTTGTAACCTGTACCAAAACAATCTGCGTAGATGTTACAAGACTGTTTGGTTACGTCAACCAGTATTTGACACCTCAACACACCTCGCGCTTCTCGCCTATGCCGCCGTTTTGTTTTTCTACCTAATAGTTCGGTAGCGCCTACAAAGCAGTTTGTTTATGTATACCGGCGTGCAGTCAGGCGTACCAAACGTTGATTAGGGCTACTAAAAACTCTAGTAAAGGTAACCAAATAGTCAAGGTTACAAGACTCAATAGTTTGTGCGTACAAATCGAACTGTAGGCGCCAACGCGAATTTCTTGTAGAGCGTACAGGATTTTTCCTCAGTGTATGCATGTTTAAAGCCGCTATTTAACCACCTTCAAGGATGTTTAATCGTTTTAGGATACAAACACAAAAACATAAAAATGCCCCGTTTAGGTACGACGCTATTTGAAATTTTGCACTTTTCTTAATAAGGTATCCATAAATATAGGACGTATTTTTATTCACTGACATCCTTCAATATCGGCAACCAAACCCGTATCACAAAATTTGAAAAAAAAATATGCTAAAATAATTATATCGTTAAAAAAAAGCACGATCTCGCGCATGCTTTTAACCGCGTTCTCAAACATTAATCTTTTTAATTTATTTTAAAATTCGAATTCGTTTGACTCGAAATTCGGAAATATTTTTTGCCGATTAATGTTTCATTGTCGATATAGATCAACCCCCCCTAAAAGGACATCAGTCAAGTATAACATTTTTGAAATTGATTTACGCGCTTTTAAAACATTCATCTTTCATTGCTATTATTTATTTAATTTAATATATGTATGTAGTTCTATGACTATCGATATATTCGACTCTTTATAACACTGCATTTCTCGCATTAGAATAATTAATACGCCTTAAAGATAAAAAGTCATGTTGTTGTGGAAAAAAAAAATCTTTAAGTTCCGCATTTTATAGCGATTCGTGATAAAGAATTTATTTAATGAATAAAGTGTATAAATGTCTAAAAACAAACATAACGTCACCACTATGTTTTCAATAAGGAAAGACATTCTTGATTGTATTTATTATAAGTAAATTTTAAATCCAGCCGCGCTATCATGTTTGTTTTTGCCGAGGGAGCATACTAGTCCGGCATCCGACGCAGTCAGTCGTAAAGCTTTCAAATGCCCCCCCCCCCCCTCTTTCCCCTAGCGGGCTTAATGACCGACTTAAAATGTTGACGTCTAAGGTGAACTTAGTTTTGACATTTGTGAGGTAAGGAATGACAATATTTTAATTAAGCTGGACTTTTCTCAATAAAGCATGGCCTTTCTTAATAATTAATTTTTGATAGCGTTATTTCATAATATTATATTGATGTAATCTGTCTCTTCTTTACCATTTATAATAAGTTTCTTTATTTATTTTTATTAACATACAAGTGTCACACACTCACGACTACCACAAACATCACTCACAAATTATACATAAAACTTAAAAAAAAAAAAAAATCTACTCTATACGTATATAATATTAATAATCTATATATATTTTAAGAACACTGTTCAAATTTTTATGCTAATGTTATTATGTAATATGACCGAAATCCATAATTGGTTTTATTTATTAGTAATAAGTTTTGTTTGTAATTGTAAAAATGTAATACTGTGGATTTCTCAATAAAGAAAAAATAAATAAATAAATAAGTGATATTGCTTTTTTTTTCTTTTCTTTTATAAGCTATATATAAAATACGACGAGACATTTCCGATTATAAAAAGCTTACATAATAAAAATGTGCATTCTTATTAATTAATATGAACATTCCCTGTCTTTCTCCCTTCCTCCCTTTCCCCTCTCGTTTCTAAAATAAAATAGTTTTTGTTTTGTATTCTATTGCTATTGTAATCATTTATTACGTATGTAATTATCATATATAACAAAGTATAAGAATGTCCTTATTGGTAGTAAAAAACTTAGTATAATATAAATATATATATATATGTATATATTATAGTAAATATATTAGTATATAGTGTATTATATTTATATATTTAGGTATATGTAACATAATATAATTCAAACTTTTACAGATTTAATGTCGTTTTTTTCTTCTATGTACTATGTACTTTGTTTTTTAAATATACTATAAATGTATAACGTAAACTAATTTAATTAGTAAAACTATTCAGAGATATTATATAAATTGTGGAGGAGAAAGGTGAGGGGGGGAGGGGGCTGCAATCAATACTTACAGCATTGGATCCCAAAATATGCCACTGTTTTGAATTCAAATGCAATAATTGGTCGTGTTCACATAACGCTTTTCCTCAATTTATTTCAAGAATCTCTGTTGTAACTCAACGAGATCATTATGTCGTAAGAAGCTGCATCTCGGAAAGGTTATTTATCCAAAGGTTCCCGCCGCGCGTTTGCGTCACAAAATAAAACTGGTATTTGGTTTCAGTATCGTCAGTTTTAAGGGATTTTTTCCGAATGAGGTCTTGAGCTTGGGTTGTAGAAACAAAAACACTTTGTGAAGTGATCTTGTTAAAGATAATGTATTTTGAAAATCTCTATGAAGTCAACTACGCCTCCGCAGGTGTATTTAGTCAATAAAATAACGGCCTTCGAAAAAAGTCGAAGGCCTTCAATTTTACTCAAAGCGGAAATGTAACGTTTTAAAGACGATATCGAGTTATTTTTGTTTTGCATCTAAGTATATACAATCGTTGCTTAATTAATTAATTTATTTATTTCGTTATCCACATGCACTCTTACATATCACAACAAATAGTGTTTGCACAATAAATACATTGTTTATAACATACATTATTGTAATTTGTAATCACGCGCAACGAATTAGTTTTGTGCATAAACTTAATAGCACAATGTGCTGTTTCAATTAGACCCCGATGATTTGTAGTGTGCATTTCGACCCAAACTATGATACTTCTGAATATATTATATTTAATCATTAAATTATACTTTAATACCTATAAATATATAATACACATATTAACTAGTTAGAAATTATAAGCCACTAATTACAGGACATATAAGACGATTTTTATTAATTAATCTTTTGATGTATACTAGCCGCTGTTGCGGGCAGTTTCAATGATTAAAATGTTTATATCTGCCCGAACAAAGGTAGAGCCATCATTTATTTGATATACAACAATATACATTTTTCTTACAAATAAATTTATAATTATTACTTATTTTAAAATATAGCGAATATAAGTTTAATTAATAATATGTTTAGGCAACCAATGTCAGTCATCCCTCTAAAAAGGGATGGAAGGACAAACAAAACAGTCTTCTCCTGGCGAAAAGAGAGAAGACACGCACATCCAACCACATAAGATGCTGAGAATGATGGGTCCAGAAAAATCTTTGGGGCCCCTGGATCACATTTTATGGTGCGAATCCATTCTTTGCTCGTAGAAAACATCACGAAATGCTTCAAATTGTTCTCGCGTACATATCTGAAAAACGCCAAGCGTCGGATCGAATCCGGGATAGGTCAAAGGCAGGCATATTACTACACCACCGGGCAGCCTATTGACAGTCGATCTTAAAATGTTATAGGGTGTCAGGTTTTACTCTTTGTGCGGTCAGAAAGCAATTGTTGTAATGTAGACATTAAAAAACAAACTTCTATGTTTTAAACCCTTCATTCGACTTTTAATTACTATTTTTCCTAAGGGCTCTAGTACCTTTAATAAGAGAGCAATTCAACTATAAAAGAACTATTAGCAGTTTATCGATTATTAAATTTTTCAGAAATAGAATTGAATTTTAAAGATCTGCCTTTAAAACACCGAAACATTGAAGTCAAAGTATCTAAACATATTTTTTTATGATTAAATATCCCATGGTTACCATAGAAAAACGGGTCTAAATGAATCGAAATTATTATTTAGTTTTCGGTTATATCCGTGCGATCGTAGGATTGTCTGATGGCGAAAGACACCGAAGCATTCTCCATAGGCATTTCGCTAACAATCTCATGGCTTTTGTGGCATTAGTCATCTGTTATAATGCTCGTCGACGTTGTAGGCGTGACGCGCTGTGACAGTTCGCTCATCACTTTCCTCGATGACGCTCAAGGCGTTACGCGTATTAACTCCATCTCAAAACGTAATCATCATCAATAACGCCTACTAAATATTAGTGGAACTGACTCACCGTGTGAATATACCTCGGGCGAAAATGGGTACGGACAGTATAACGTCGTCTACCACACTATAAAGAAGGGTAAACACTTAGGGGGTGTTTAATGGTGTTGTTACCTCTAATGGTGTTGTTACCGTTAATGCGAGATAGACGATAATGTGCGCTTTAACTGGTTAATCTGAGATTACCGGGAGTGCTCCGTTAACGTACGATATTTCCTTTTGAATATTGCCTTGTAAGACGAATTTATTGTTTTATATTTGGCATAGAAGAATTATATTTTTATTCTTATATTCGTATTTGAATAAACAATATAATTCTTTGGGATCTGTCAGGGTATAAAATAAATGGGTCGGAGAAAAATTCTTTGTAAAAAAGGCTCAACGTTTTGATATATAATTTTAAACGTAAATTCTTACAGTTAATTTCATATTGATTTGAATACATCTGGAAGCCATGAATATAGAAATTGGACCCAACCGGCGTTTCACGAACTCAACCCCTGCAGCTAAAAATTAGTCCTGTAAGCCCTGCGCTATAAACGATTCTGATGATATCCTAAATTTGAGAAACCACAGCCAAATGACGTATTATACAGTCATTGATGTCATCGCAACTAGATATTTATTTTATTTTTATTTATTAAAATATCTAATTTACAATTTATATCATTAATTTTTTAATATTTTAGTGATTTTCAAGAGAAGAAAAAATGTACAATTTGTGTGGATTAGTAACACCTCACCAGGCAAACGCCTGTGTCGAGGTGTTACCTATTTGAAATATATAATAAGAGCGCGAGGTCTTTATTAAACATCTGACATATAATATTTGTTATTACTTATATTAATACTTATTTATCTAAATAAATGTCAAATATTATCTATATCAACAGTTTTACAAGTGATACCTTTGTATTATTACATTCAAGTGGACGCATTACAATTAGAATTACAAAAAAACGAGTTTCTTGTAAATAAACGTTGTAATCAATGTAATGCTGCAGTCTAGGATGTAGTTTTTAACGCTTCATCACCATCACGATAACGTAGGAACCGAACTCTTTACATGTTTATGACTTAGATTACAGCAGTAATTTAAATCGAACAAAATATCGACAGTTACGATTCGATTCCAATAGCTATTACGCAAAAGATTGATTGATTTATTGCAGTCAAACTAAAGAGGGCTTATTAGGTTGTGATCCATAGATCAAAGCCGGTGCCAAAAGTAAGAAGCGCATGAGTCGTGCGCCGATCACTGCTAACTGTCATTAAACAAATGAGTAGCAGCACGACGTCTGCGCAGTGCTCTGGTCCGACGACCCTTTAGCAAAATCAATTTGTTTATAATAAAAAATGCTCATATAATATCTTTGTTATTGAAGCGACACATCTTTGATGTTAGCACATTTGTCGCCTGGAACGAGGAAAGTTGTTTCAAATCACCTAATTAAAATAATAAATTAGGTCAGCGGACCAGTTCACTAATGAATAAATTATTTAAAGAGCAAATTAACCCTCTCCAAACTTTTTTTCCTAATTATCAATTGATTTTTTTTTATTCGTAGGTATTAACATCGGCTGCACAGCTATAACGACGTACATAGATATATGTTATTTTAGTTTTTTTATACTATAATATATAAACCGTGTCCCAAAACCACTACTGACTAAAAATCCAGCTAATTGGCCCTGCGATTTCGACTGTATATCAAAAAGAATGTATATCAAAATTCATCACGGTTTTCGAGAAAGACTTTAGAGTAAGAAGTAAACTTTAGTTGATTATAATAAAGAAATCTTGTAACAAGGTCTTTATTTTGAGCACACGGCTGTGTCTCTTCGCGACGTGTTGAAAATCTTCCTTTATAAATATGTCAATTTTCGGCGATGATTTTTTAAACTAATTATTTACTAATAACTGGTATTATTACAAACCCTTTTCTTAAGTCTTGGGGAACGGTCTTTGGACACTTGTATCTAGGTGTATTTTTAATCACTGCACCTTTCAGGGGGGTTGATCTATATCGGGCAGTAAAAAAGCTAAACTTCACACAGCTCTAATTTCCTAAGTTTCATTTTTTAACCGCTACGCTATCGCAAAATATTTCAATCAATGGCTCATTTTAGAAATTTAGGAATTCATACAGTTTGAGATCCGCTGGATTGACTTTTCTCTCCGCGCCTCTATCGAGTTGGACGTAACATCTCGAGACGATCTTCCTTATCAGCCGATCTCCGGCAGAGCGGAGGTTTGTATGACAGGAGTTATAGATCAAACCGTGACCATCATTCATTTGCTCTTCACAGATTTCTATTTTTACATCTTCTCGTTCTTACTTAGCGCTCTTCTGAGGGCTGTAAATTCATGGGAACATACCATGCTTAACAAGCAGTAATAAATGACTGAATGCAATCTTAGAGTATGTATTATTTATACCCGTATTAAGTAATTTGTTATTACGTATGTTTTCAATTGCACAAGCTCGTCTGCCGAGTAATAAAATTCCAAAACACAGGATATTCCAAAACGATTGAAACGGTGACCTCAAATAGTAATTTGTAATTTTATTACGAACATTTACAAAAAATAACTAAGATCGCAAAACATATAACTTTATCTAGTAACCGTCCATGAAATACAATAAAAATCTTTCATTTTTTGTGAAATTAAATAATTTTGCAATAAAATGCCATAATAGCATCCTACGGAAATATCAACTATATTTATTTATTTAAATTGCATCTATAAAAAAAACTCCTTTGGTAGCAAAAAAATTATCATGCAATAAAATTATATGACGTCCTCAAAAATTATCTTAGTTGTAAAAATATAGCATTTACATCAGTTTGTCTGTTCCTGCGTGCAGTTATAAATATAAAATCTTTATATTTGCTCTATTAAGTAATATTAGTAAAAACTTTATAGTAAAGGTTTTTAAAAATAATATCTACCTGATATTTTTTTTTTATTTAGGACATTATTGAACCTATAATTTCTTTATATTGTGTCACATCTAAATTTATTATTTTTTTTTATTTTAAGTGTACCTAATGATTCACATTATTAAGGTGAATAAAAAAATATGTCATTTATTTTGAATTTGAATGTTTGATTAATTTATGCGGACGATTCCCCTCGTGGTTATATTTTATTTCACATTGCATGAGTTTTGTTAAAATAATAAGTACACATGTCATATAAATAAAAAAATGGGTGATTATTATAAAAGCTAAAAATTTGTTTTTAAATAAATAATTTAAACAACGTGTCGTGTTATCTTGTCAGTTATTTTTTTAATGGACGTTCGATTCGTCTGACTGACTGACGTAATAATATGCAAATGGCTTGGGCCGGAAGCAAACAGAAGACTTTTTGGGCTTATCTGAATTTTTAAGAATAGTTTTAAAATATATTATAAATTTCCTAGTGGAGTTTGCGAGAATTTGATCTTCCAGATGTGTTACAAAATGGATGCGGCATCTGCCATAAAAAACGGATGGTTGGCTGCATAATTGTTTTATAGTGGGGGTTAATCAAAAGCCAGTGATGTTTAGTTTGTCAGTTTTTGTAATATATTCTTGTATAGAGAAATTATTAAACCCTTTAGGCAATTTTTTTTCTGTTTGCCCGTGTGCATGTTGCAACTCGATGACCCAATTGATACATCCTTATAATTTACATATACTCGTATATAGTACCTACATACATCAATATTATATTTACTTTTGTTAGTAAAAAAAACTAATATTCCGCTAATTTAGCCTGAAGATGAAGTATCTATTGAGAGAGGTAGTGTAAATGTTTAGGTGACCATTCAACAGTCAAATAAATGGTGGTTAAGTGAGGTCAGAAAATTTTATCTTAACGTGTTCCCGTACAATCACTTTTTGCTGAGTTTATTCTTTTGTATATATTTAACGTTAATTCGAAGTTGTTAATTACAAAATTACTCATTCGCCAATACCCACGACTAACTAATTCGAAAGGAGATTTTTTAAAATCGATTACAAATAAACAAAATAATAACTTACGCAGATCCGATCTTAATTTCCTAAAATTAAAAAAATACCGTAGATATTTAAAAACACGGAAGTTTGCGAAGGCAGTTATGTAGTTCTTTGTTTAAACTCTGTGTTTTGCATGCGTTTTATTCATCTGTCTTCACCGCACCCTAAAACCAACCAAGCAAATATAATATGATTTGTTGTGTGACACATGTTGTGAATCTTCTCATTCGTTGATCGAGTGACAAGATCTTGTCGATATATCTAATATGTCATTTTGAAACACACCTAACTAGGGTTATGAAACGCATGGAATTTGTGTTATAAAGAATGTCCGGAGACAAATCCCGATAAAAAATACAGCCAATTTAGCATACGATTTCAAAAAATTTAGATTTGTAAAGACGACATATATATTCTTTATTCTTTATTATTATTACATTACATATCTTTACATTATTTAACTATGTTTCAAGATAAACATAGACATCAACAAAATAAGGTAATAAAAATCACATAATTACATAAATTCGCATTTAGTGGCATTTCGGAATATTCACTGTGTCCATCTAACTAGATGCTAAACGCCTGTCCTAAGATGGACTATCGAAGTATACGGAGCAGAAAGAACAGAATTGCAAGATTCCTAAAATATCCAGATAAAGACCGAGCTTTTTAAAAAAAGTCGGATAAAGACCGAGCTTTTTAAAAAACGTCAGATTAAAATTGAGCATTTAAAAGACAAATTGGGATCGAGCTTTTTCAAAAATGTAAGAAAATTATCGAGCTTTTTAAAAGTCAAAACTGGATTGAGCTTTTCAAAAATGTTAGTCAAGACCGAGCTTTTTGAAAAACGTCAGATAAAGTCCGAGCTTTTTGAAAAAAGGCAGATAAAAATTGAGCTTTTTAAAAGTCCAAACGGGATCGAGTTTTTAAAAATCTAAACTGGATCGGTCTTCTTCAAAAACTTCAGATTAAGACCGAGCTTTTACTATGTCAAACAGGGACCGAACTTTTTACTCTTCATCTGGGAATGAATTATACTTGCTGGCCCCCTTATGCTACGTATAATATTAATTGTAATCATGTTTCTGTTCCGCTGTTCAAAAATAATTACATGATCCTTTTACTATTTTTACAAAGGAGAAGTTCGAAACTGTTTTTTAACAAATAGAAATCGCAGGACCAATTAGCTGTTTTAGGTAGATTTCATTATGAAAACTAATTATTGCAATGGGTACCATGTCATGTGACTTCTGGAAAATTCGACATACGTTCACGTTTCACATCCCCTAGAACCCAAAACGTTATATATAAGTTTAAGTTTATATATCTATCTATCTATCTATCTATATCACTTTTTGTGGACACGATGACTTCCGCGGCGGATTGAGGTGGTAGCTTGCGCATGCTTGCTACAAGTTTGTGCATTTGGAGTTCTCCTACTCCCTACTTAGATCCGGTGAAATCTACCTCCGCCTTCCGGCGTGCCGGGATTTTTTTTATCGGGAATAGTATTGAGACACGGTGTATGTATAGTTATTAACAAATTCGGCCTTTCAAGAAGGCCTGTAGAATGCGATCAGCGGTTACGCAAAGCGATCGAGGATCATAATTGTTGTGCGTGACCTCGCCGTGTCACGGCACTTTCTTCTCACAAAGATGGCGGCGCAAACGTGACGAAGAACGGACAAAAGTGTTGACGAGGAGGACTTGCACAACGCAGATATGCACGCGTCATCTCCATTAAGTTGCCCTTTGACCTTAGAGTGGACGTGGACCGACCTTTAAGACTCACCGAGACGATTGCGGCATAATATACAAAAAGCATGCAAAATACAAAAGACCCGGCGCAATTGGACCTCTTCTGAAAAACTCAACTAGTTGAAGAACAGAGGACCCACACAATTATTTATTTAAAATATTTTAGGGAAACATACAAGGTAACTTAATTTATAAAACAGCAAATACATAGTTATTAATTGGGTCAATTACATAAATCCACTGTTTAACAATTGAATTGAGAGGTAGATTCACCTAGAACTGATTACATAAAAAAAAAGAAAATAAATGAGAAACGTAAATAAAATAATTTATTTTTTGCATATTTACAGTGATAAAAATATGTATTAATTACAATATGGATTCGTTAAAGTTATTATGATAAACATAAATATTTAGGACTTTTACCTTCAAATTACCTGTATGAGACGAGTATATTTTATTTACCCTATTTTTGAATGAATTTAAAGTACAATTAACAATATCTAATTCCGAAAGATTGCTGTTACATATTTTACGAAGTGTTGCATTTTGAGCATACTTTGTGTTTGTTTTATTCAATAGAAAAAGAGCCGTTGATCTATTGATTTATTGGGGTACTCTAAAGTGGATACTCTGTAGAAGCTCTGGGCAGTCTATTAAATGATTGAGTAGTTTATATAGGATGACAGCATCAAACGCTTTCCTTCTGATATCCAATCTAGGAATTTGGTGAAATTCTTCAATCAGCCAATCAGCTGTCAGTCGTGTGAACGTTTTATTTTATTTAAGTATTCGTAACACATATTAAAGATAAATTTTAGCGTTCTGGACTTCTTCTCCATATAAACTTTTAATATAGATAAATAAATATAAAAAAATAGATAAACAGCTTATCTCTTAAAAAGAGTTCAAAAACCCAATGCAGGGGTTATTTGTGTCCAAAATGGTTTACTTTTACTAAAACAGTACTTGTTATTAACTTTGGTAAAAAATTATGTTACACTAAACTATGTGTTTTATCTCTAATAAATCTATTATTTATAAAAACGGTTTAACTAAAAATGGGTAATTTTAAATCACCAGAGATTCGAATATTATTCGTATAGGGGGCAAAATTATGCAAACTATCGAACTGATCAATAAAGTTGACATCCATATCATGTGTACCTATATACTGAATGGACCAGTTTCTCTAATCAAGTCCTATCGCTGATCATAAGCTGGTTTCCCTGCTTTCATAATCACTTTCCATCTTAAAAGGAAAAGTAGATTAATATGTACACGGTAAATATTCTCCTTGGCCTGTTTTTGCATGACATGCTATAATTCATTGTCATTACTATCGAAACATAAAATATTTATTTAATACGAATGTTTTGTCGATGTATTAGGATCTACATTTTTAGCAAGTTTAGTATTTAGTTTGTTCGAATCATAATCACAAAAAATAGCGAGATCACACCAGAAGCTGATGGTATAATATAAATATTGAAGTAAAATAGATCCTTATTAGCACACAGCTATACGGGACCAGTATTCAGATTGTTCAAGGAATAAAACGCAGATTGGTTACCCCTTTTCTATATTATTCGACGTGTGTTCAATAAGAACTTTCATAAAGAATTTAACGAAGTAAAATATTAATATTAAAACGTTGAGACTCTGTTACTATAATTTTCCACACTTTGAAACTATTATTTTTGAACTCTGACAGTTCCAAAGTATTACATTTTTATTCAAATATGAACACAATTATAGTTCTTCTACTGCTAAATATAAAACATTAATACTGTCCGATTTAAATTTTCAGTTGCACTTTTTATTATTTTTGTCTTTTTTAGTTTATGAAATGTCAGCTGAGGATCTATGTTTCTATACCTGATTACATCACTTTAGAACAGCAGTATACGCTATAAAGGTGATGTAAAATTAAATGTATTATTTTTTATAAAAAATAATAAATAAATTAAATTAAATGAAAATAATATAAAATGTTCTTTGTGCTCAAATAGAAACACGTAAAAGAATGTTATGAAATTGAAATATTATATTTCCGTTGTTTTATTACTAGCCCCGCGTCAGAATTTACAAAAAAAAAAAATCTAAAATAGTTTAAAATTTATGATGATTCGAAAGAATACCATGATACCATTGATAACCCACTGTCGCCTCTATGGCTATCCAAAACGCACGTCGAATGGGCTAAAAATGCCAAAGGTACGAATGGAGATAGGAAATGAAGCAATTAACAACCCATCCCAAATTGGTCACAGGTACGAGTAGCCTGGGTAGGAGATATCTTTAGTGACGTCATTCTTGTTCTGTTATAGAATGGATAAGAATGTAAGGTAAATAATAGAATGTCGGTGCTCCTGATCTGCCAGGGTCCTAGAGCCATTAGCTAAGTACCGAATTTAATGGTTTATGTTTCACGCTAAGTTTGCCTGATTATTGAAAGTTGCCTCTTTAGTAGCACATCATGTCACGGATGACCTCAACCATCCGAGCGAACCTATAATGACCAAAACATTCGTGGATCGTTTCTCCGCCTTCAATGAACGCCTAATGCGGGCGCCATTGAACATGCTCGTTGTATCAGACTCCATTATGAGATCTGACAGCATAGTTATCGCATTGCACACTTCAGAGCAGCTTAATTCCTTTATGCTGACTTCGTGTCAGGTCTAACCTTGACTCGCCGCAGCGCCGTTCCGAGATGATAATAAAAGCTGCCTTTGCAATAATGTCAGCGGAGACTTGAACTTAGGTCTTTAGACTTTATTGCGATATTCAATCAAATCAAATGTCAATACTTCAATGCAAAGTCCGATGATTTGAAACCTATTTAGTCCATCTCTAGAATCGACGCGACTTGTAGACTTGGTATAATACAAAACACCGAAAGTGTAGAAATTAAATTATGTTTTAGAGTTTAGACCCTTAATTTGCCTTTCAAATACTATTTTTTCTAAGGATCTAATGTTTATTATAAAAGAGCAATTCAACTAAAAAAGAACTATTAGGAGTTTATCATAAATTAAATTTCTCAGAAATAGAATTGAATTTTAAAAATCTGCCTTTACTATGTTAAAAACATTGGATTAAAGTATCTAAAAATATTTTTTATGATTTAATATCCAATGGTTACCAAATGCCAACCGTAGAAAAAAAGGGTCTAAATGAATCGAAAATTATATTTATCCTTTGACTTTACCAACCGATCTACCAGAACCATGCATACAATGCTGATTTTTTTCCATATTTACAATTATATTTTTTTCAGTATTTACTAGTATAAATATTAATCTTTATTGTATTGAAAAAAAGAAATTAGCTCCCTCTTACACTAGAAGTAACCTAATAAAACGTATATAAATCAATTCCAAGAGCTTCGGTAAAATTTACCAAAATAAAAATAACATTTCCTAAAATTCTACATGAAAGCAATTTAAACGAAAAACTTAGATTTTATTTATCTTCCCTAACATACGGGCAATTTAACTGAACCAAAAGGACCAACCCTAAGTAATTCCTCAACTATGCAAAAAAATATATATATATATATAATGAGATTCTCTCCAATGAAAAAAAAAAGCACATTAAATTGAGAACCTGCTTTTCTCAACGTGCCTGCCTGCCTGCGTGCATACCTAGCTAAAGAGAGAAGATTAACAATTTATTTATTTAGATATTGAATCATGCCTAACTAATACGTAAAGCAAATGATTAAGTAAGTCAATATTGAAGGAGCTTAATTTAAGTGTACTATAGGTAAGGTCGAATATTTGACTTAAGTATCCACCCACTTGGAATAATACTCCTGCTTAACAATCGAACTGTAACGCTCTATGAGAATAATGCATGTTAAATCCTATTGTAATGATAATGTAATGAGAGTGGAATGCCTTTCTGATCGTGACATGTGCTGCCAGGCTGCCACAACAATCAAATCTTATCACGGCTGCCAATCGCATAATGACACTATTATAAGATTCGCACATCGGCGGTAGAAGGCGCCATGCTGGTCCAAAACGACCTTCAAAAAGAATTCCATTACATGCAAAAAGGCCAAATTATAGCAACCTTTTTTAACATTAGTTTCATATACAATTAAACACTAATAAGATTTTTTTACTGTACCGAACAATTCCTCAAATAATTTAAAACACCAATAAATCTCTTCGATGAAAGCACGCGCGAATAAACCAGAAGTGATTAGATTACATAGTAACGTTACTTTTGTATACGAAGATAAAAAGCATTTTAATTCAAAAAAATACCAAAAATGTCCATGCAAGATTTTGAATTAAATGTCTGTAAAATAAAGAATACCTTATTAGTGAAAAATTAGTAATACATGAAAAATAATAGTCAATAACGTTTTATCTCATATTTATTTAGGCTTACTATTACACTTTTTTATTTAATTAAAAAGTATTTTTTTTTACTTTGTCGAAAAATCTGTATTTTTTCCAAACATTTTATCAAAAGTCTTTATAAAGATGCAAATTCAACAATGTTTTTAAAAATACGTTGATTCTGTTCTTCGTGATTGACCAATAACCGCACAGTGTTACTATGTTTACAGTCCATTATATAAGACGGAACGATTTAAAGCCACGCGCAAGACAGAGAGGTCCTCTTATATAAGACATTCCAGGATTCCAGGATTGAATAGCATATTCCAATCGACTGTGAACCACGCTATCTCGATATCAAAAAAATCTATAATATAAATTCTAAAATTCAAAGTAGCTGTGGTTATGTGTATCAATAAGGACCAAGTATACCGAAATCGTCAGCCAGTGATAAGGCAGAAGTATTGTTTTCGGTGATTAATTGAATAAATAGATGCTTTTAAAAGCTTGCTAATAGGTAAAACTTATAGAAATGTCTCAATCTAAAATAAACGGATGAAGTCTTATATGTTAAAAGAAATATTAAGAAGTGTAAAAATAAACTTCAGGAAGTCACAACCTTTTAAATTTTAAT
This sequence comes from Neomicropteryx cornuta, assembly GCA_020383195.1. Lineage (NCBI taxonomy): Eukaryota > Metazoa > Arthropoda > Insecta > Lepidoptera > Micropterigidae > Neomicropteryx > Neomicropteryx cornuta. The sequence continues at coordinate 675,158 of JAHKQU010000014.1, forward strand.
TTAAAAAAAACAGTTAAATTTTAGGTTAATGCTCATGTCAACGCTTATTTTTTTTTCTATTAAAAAGATATATTAAAAAAATAATTTCCGAGCTATGACTTTATAGATTATATTTTTCACTATTAAACATCTACGATATTATGACTATTAAATTTTCACCTGCTATCCAATTCCATTGTTATATCTGGTTTTTTTTTTGTCCTAAATCCATAATAATGACGCCATTAAATATATGAACCAATACAGGTTGCTCTTTAGTATTTAAGGTCTGGTTTAGTCATTGTGGGCACAAATGTGATGGTACCTCCATATATGGCCTTTATCGCCAAAATGTGTATTCCAATTAAGTCGCAACATTGACCTAACAAAATAACGGTGCCGGCATTCGAGTCACATGTAGGTAGGTGGTAATATTTATATTAATTTTCACGGTTCTTGGCTGATTTAATTCGCCATTAGCCCATGCCTTTTTCGTTCAATTGTACAAGTTATTGGTGTGAAAAAAATATATTAATATTCTTAAAAAATTTATTTATGTTATTTATTTTTTTAATATATTCACATTATGTTTATGTACACAGCCAAGCATACGGCTTATCAGCTGGAAACCAGGTGTGTAATATTTGTGAAATGTGTTCACATTATTTGATTATGTATTTTACACGTCTATTCAAGATAAATCGTATGTAGATTTTTATAGCCCAGTAGTAATTACAAACCAAAAATAAATATAATTATATTTAGTAATAATATTAATATTAGTAAAACAATAATTTACAAGCTTAATTAATTATCTAGAAACAATTTAAGAGAGTGTTTTTCAGAGATATCGTAGCAAATATTTTTAACATTGTATTTATTTTTTTAGATTTATATTACTTATTAATAAAGTTCTGGCCAATTATTAAAAAAATGGTATTAAAATAAATTGCAACGCTCGTTTACCGTAATAATTTTTAAACGAAAGTATAAGCAACTTATCGTAGTTGAAAAAGTGGATCTTATATATAAACATCGCGTTTGCCGGTAGAATGTTATAATATTTAAATCAACCAAGACTTATTTTAATTTAATGTTTTTATGAACAATTATTTTTATTATTCTAGGTGTATTTTTTCTAAAAGTGAAAAAACGTTTCGCTACATTTTCCGTCTACCAATACATTCTTGTTGTATTTTTCATACCTATGAGAAAATTTTAGGCGATGGTAACTATTATAAACTTTAAAATTGACAGAGAATAAAAGAAAGATTTTTGTACAATAAAATAGGTATCTTCATAAAATGTGTGTTTCGTGAAATATTTAAATTCATGTAGAATCATTTGTTTACTTGATTATATATGTGTATTATATATGTGTATATGTATATATGAATTTATTTATTATTATTATGGGTCATGGAGATGTCATAACAATAATCGATAAATCTTATTTAAACAAATTTATTATCACGGACACTAATTAAATGCCAGACATGTATTGTTACTTTAGGAGCAAAATTGCCACACTCTAAAGTTAGTATAAAAGTAAACTTATTATAAGTACAATGTTAATAATAAGAAGAAAACATTGGTAAACGAACAGAGTTACAAACAAAAAAAAAATATTAATAACAGTTACAGAGCCGATTAAACATTGTAGATTTAAAATTAAATCTGTTTATTTGTTGTGACTAAAAAAAAGATAAACTAAAAAATAAATATTAAATTGGAAAGATATAAACGGATATAAAATAACAAGAAAGAAAATTAAAACCGTTTGTGTAGTAATCGTAGTGTAGGGTTGCCATACGTCCCGGTAGACCGGGACATGTCACCGGTTTAGAGCCTCGGTCCCGGTTGTCCCGTTTGACCCACCACGTGTCCCGGTGAACGAATAATAATGATTTTATATTATTGCTAAAATTATGCGAATAATTCGTGCGACGACGTTAGATCACGTTGGCTGGCGGTGAAAGTGTGTCAAGGGATGTACTTGCATTTTACAAATATTTACAGCACGGAATGAAAGACTGGGTGAGGGAGCTGATGTAATTCGTGGTAATTTACGATCTCACTCAAAAACTAGGCGGTTAACTGTCTTTGTTTCCGGCCATTAAAAAAATTCTGAAAATGTGGGAACCATTGAAAGATTTCCTTTTTTCATAAACCAGATTGCGGCGCTATGGGGGGGGGGCGGTACCCCCCGTCCTCCTCTTATAACTCCCCTATATTGATATCAGTCCCGGTCGGAGCCAAACCAATTATGGCAACCCTAATGTAGTGTAAATAATATTGAGGTGTTTACAAATGTGTAAGTTGTACTACAGAGAATATTAAGTAGGTATAATAAAATATATTATTAACATAAAATAAATTAATCTGTTGCATTTCCATTGCGCGATTCACGCATTACTATATGTTTAAAGTATCTGTTCAACCCCGGCCTTCGCCCCGGGTTGGCAGCTAGGCCCTGCGGGAGGCTCTGAAAGCGCACGGCGCGCGAAGCTTTGTACCTGCGGCCCTCGGGGTGATTTCATCTCCAATAATTTAATAATGTACGTGTAGTAGATGACAGACAAAATTGACGTTCATGAATTTAAATATGACACAAAAAGTATTTTCGCATCGCTGTCAAAAGACATTCTAGACGGAATGACAATACATACTTTGTACTTTATGATATTATATAGTAGATATTATAGAAACAGAGGCGTGATCGATTATCGCCATCGACCACTAAATGTAAATCTGTGCCCAAATTACTAGTGACGTCAATCGAATGCTTATCGATACTCGCTATCATCGTCGCAGTTCGTGAATTTCAGCTGTAAGATTGTAAGGTGCGACGCAATACCTACACACATTTCGATAAAAAAATAACCTCACCATGGCAACTATTATAAAACAGATAAAACACCCCCGAGTTTTTATTTTATGATTACACACGAAAATTTCTTAACAAAAAACTTGTGTTATAAAATTTAAAGAGGTAATAATAATAACAATTATTATTTCGAACGTGTGCAAAACAATAAATTAACGGACCAACTAATAGAATAGAAAAAATGTTATTTAAATTGTCCAATGTGTTTTACATAGGTAGCTCCTATTATTAATTTAATTAATATAATAAAAATTTGCTCTATTGATATTATTACTTTCTATTTTCAGCGTTAATTGTGAATTTAAATATATAATTTTAAAAGGTTCTTAGTTCAATTTTTTTTTCGTATTTTTTTTTTTACTCTAGGTGAACACATTTTAGTTTGATTGAATTAAAGCTAGTTTAAGATAGCTAAAAAAATCAAAAACTACGATTTCCATTCAAAGTGATTTTATTTCGAAAGATTTTGATAATTATTTTTGCAAATTTTACCGGAATACTTGGAGTCGATTCCATTAAATTTTTTATATTTAAAACTGTAAAATCTTAAAGACATGTAGGGTTTGATGTGTTACGAGTAGCTATGAATAAAATTCTATGGTGTAGAAAAATGTTATCATTTTTCGAGTTTCTAAACCCGACGGTTTATAAGTTCCATACAAACTTCAAACCCCCATTACCCCCCCCGTTAATGGTTGAATTTCATGTTTTTTTTTATTCACAGACCTAATCGGGTGTGCTCACAACAGCTTCCCAAACTCGTCATCGCAATCGGACCGACGGTTTAGGAATGCATAAAGGACAAAGAAACAAAGATGCAGTACTCCTTTTTTTGATGTCGAACTTTATCTATAAATATAGTTAAATAATGTAAAGAAATGTAATGTTATAATAATAAAGAATAAAGAATATAAATCTAGTCTTCTTTAGTTTTTAGTGTGTATTGGGGTAGGTACTGTTTGCTGTTTAATACTTGATGCCACCATATTCCTACAAATAGGCGCTGTTCCTGCAACATACTATTTTACTTCATTTATCAGTCATGCATGTATTGACATGGCTGGCATAATCTGATTACTGATATCAAAAGTTATTTGTAGCAAATGCATCGTTTAATTTTAATAATTAATGCTATTTAATAATAATAAGATAGAAACATTGGCCGTGTTTCTTCCTCTTTATCATGGCTCACGCGATGAAATCAGTTATTTTTGTGTGTTAAAAACTTCCGCTTATAATGGACAACCTTGCGTTATAAAGCAAGGCTTCTAGCGCAAGGTATACGATATGTATATAAGAGTATAACTCCCATACACCAGAGTTATACTTTTACTGCGCCTGCGTCTAATACGCATTTTCGAATACAGACATTCGGTTACGAAGAACCTCCACTGATTGCCTCTTACCAGATAGAGCAGAATGTCTGGCGTTCCTGCAGCACAGAGAATAATGATATTAAGTCATTATTTTTACATGACTTTGTGCATTTTGCATTTAATTTGATCGTCACTTTACATACATGTTGATTATTTTGAATTATTAGGTACCATTACGAATGTTAACGCATTGGGTTAAATCCTATTTTTAATTCAGATTTTAATATTAATTGAGCTCTGACTCAATGAAACCACGAAACTTATATCCAGGTGGATGTCACACAGTGTATTTTGTATAGTGTATTTTTGACCATTGGGTATTTAATCATAAAAAAGATATGTTTAGATACCTTGACCTTATGTCTTCAACATAATAAAAGCAGATTTTTTAAATTCAATTTTATTTCTGAGAAAATTAATAAATGATAAACTACTAATAGATCTTTTTTAGTTGAATTACTCTGTTATAAAAGATATTAGAGCATTAGAAAAAATAGTAATTGAATGACAAATGAAGTCTAAAACATAGAAAAGTTTTTTTTTTAAATTTATATATTATGAAGCAGTTTTTTTATAAAAACCAATAACTGCTTCCTGACCGCGTAAAGAGTGAAACCTGACGCCATTTAAAATAAAGCAGTCATTTATGCTTCTAGTTAATTTTATTATCTTACTGCTGACCGTCTAGTGTTAGATACACGTCTATGACAGGCAACAGCCAACGAAGTTTCACATACGACTTTCCGTTTCATACAATTCTTTCCCTGGAACTAATAAATATCTGTAAAGCGCATTGATAGGTAACTTCGTATGCTTTTCCGAAGTTACAAAAATAAATAAAATATATTAGGGACCTCTAATTACCTACAATTTCTTAATATGTACGTCATGTGGTTAACTGAACTTTAGACCCGTGCTTATGAAACTGATGTGAAACAAAACAAGATAATTAAAATTATCTGCTCTAAAATACGCACAATATGTGAACAATTTTATGTAATACGGCCACTATCGCATTCGGCACCTTAATTACTTTCCGGTGGTGTGGTCATTCTGGTACATTTTTTTTTTAATATTTACTAAAATAATTTTATAATTTTTAAAAATTCCATAATGTTTTAAAACTTTTTTTTTATTTATAGCGTGACGCATAAAGTAAAAGATTTAATTTATTGTGGTTTAATATTCAGGTTTTATGTTCAGAGTATATTATGAGTGCTACATAATATTATATTTTAGAGGGTTATTCATCAGCACGTCGTTGATAACATTTTCTGTGCTGTGCTGATTCAGCTACTGAAATGAAGAGGGCGTTAGTAGTATAAATAGTGTATTCTAATTTTTCGTTGCGAAAATTATTATTTTCGGAAATCTGAAATGCTTTATTCAACTCGCGTTTTTTTAATTAACGTTTTTACTTCACTCAATGTGAAAATATGTCAAATTATGGTCATTTTAATTTAGTTTATAAATGCTTTATTAAAAAAAAATTGTCCTAAATATAACCAATCAGATAAAATAATATGTTGGTATTTAGTTTCATGCTGAATTTAAATAATATTATTTAGGCTCATTATTTATTGAAAATATATTACGCTAATAATAAAACTGATTGTGCCAATCCGTCTTATAAGGACTACGAAGTGAAGGACCTAACTCTGTGACCTCTCAGGCGTTTTAATCACTTAGCAATCGACGAAAGGTAAATAAATGATATGCAAACGCCTCGATAATGTAAAAATGGTAAAATTCCTTGATGATAATGACCGTCATAAATATTTTTCCTGGGACACGACATATTAGCTGACGTGTGTACGATATTTAAGATAGTCCGAAACAAAACTGATACACAATTTATTTATTAGTTTATTTTTTAAATGTTTATAATATAAGCAATTATTATGATAGACATATGTTTGTACACATTATAATAATATTGTGAACACGCGGAAACTTAAACTGCTTGCATATAAAATAATTCCATGCACACTCCATAAGTGCAGAAACCTAAATATTTGAATTTATGATATAGGGATGACTTAGAGAAACCAAGTGACGCCCTATTGCATGTTTTTAAACCCTTCAATAGTTTTAATGAATATACTCGTAAGCTGGCGTTTTGCCTCCTAACCTAATTTCTTGCATTTAAAACAAATATATATCCCAACCCAGCGCTGTCAATAGAAAAGAAAAGCCTGCGAAAAGAAGCCTTGCACGATAACGTAAAGGTGTAAATTTTATGACGGGCATAACGGCGCATTTTGTATGAAATATTGATAGCATTTAGTTGTTAAAAAAAAAAGGAATATGTTTATTAAATCTTTTTTTAAAATAACACAAAAACATGTATTTTTTGAAAGTTAAAAAACTTTTAGTATAAATTATCATTTTCACAGTTAAAAACTAAAACTAATAACTCAAATTTTGTTGTTATTTTGTTAAATTAAGTTGTTATACAAAAAATTTCTTTCCCTGTGGATCTCTCTCCTACCGCCTTTAAAACCCCGTAAAATTCGTATTTCTGTAGCATTCAGATATGTAAGCGCTTTAATGAACACTGGTTTAAAAAAATATAATAAAATAATATTAATTTGAGTGTTGCCAACCGCACCCGTGCGTTGCAATAAACAGAAGCAATGTTTGACAGACGTTTCCGCCGCGGCGATAAGTTTTTCGGTTTGCAATGATGGAAAAGTTTTCTAAATATTTTATAGACGCCCAGAGAGGATAAGAGCTTGCACAATAATGGAGATTTACGAAAAATTCAAAAGAGTAATGGCCGAGACTGACATAAACGCAACGCAACGCAATACCGCCGCAACGAAGTCACGGACGATTAGATCTTCGAATTTACACGACCTATAAACAATTGACGGTAATTTCACTCGTGCGATTCACCGCTATCGAGCAGAATTTAAAAACATTTCCAAAACACGCTTTTATTTAAGCGCTCGAACGCGTATACAAAATGTCGTGTCTGTGCTGTTGACCGTTGAGGAGTTCCAACGTCTGGAGCCATTCCTAGGTGTGGAATCAGGTCATGATTACCATACAAATGCAATGTAATCGGAACTGAACCACATGTCAAATTTCAACTCCGTATGAAAAGAGGAAGTGGTTCTAATTCAGCTTGCAAGATTTCACTAAACCAACATACAAGCTAAATAAAAGCTAGTAAAAAAATTGCCTGTAATTTTGGTGGGTGCATAACAGAATATCAGAGTTTGGTGTTGTATTTCAAATACCATAGGGTTATTAATTAATCACAGTTATTCTTTTTTAGATGTTTTATTTATAAAAAATATTTTCTAGCTACAACCTTTTTTGAAGAAACTGGGTTGGTCTCAAAAACTAATAAAAATGTATAAAAAAAACTTAACTTATACCGGTGTATTTAAAATCACGTTTGTCCTTTCGTGAGGTTGGTTCATCAGACTTTAATACCCGGACACTGAGAGAGATCTCTGTATCTTTTTGTCAGAGCTTCGACGATGCTTCATTAGGAGGTGCCTAGTGCTGGAAAGTCTCGAGAATTCGGTGTCGCACCATAGAGTTTCGTCCGTTATCTGGTTTACTTATCTGTGGAAATCGCCCCATGAAAGTGTACTCATCAATTTGATGCAAACGCCTTTTTCGTGGAGCGCTGACTTCGCGACAGGAGTGATAACGTTTCGAAACGAGGTCGTAGTGTTTTTGAATAATAAATCGTATTATCTTCACGTTCTCAGACAGTGCTAAGATAATGATCGAATAAGTTGCCGTCTGTCGCGTGGACACACATCTGCCAAAACAATATTTACCATTACGTCATTCAACAGGTCTTTTTAACATTAATGGTATGATATTGACAGCTATGTTTCGTTTTTTAAGCAATCAAAGTAAACGCGCATCAATTTCAATCTGAATTGCAATTAAATAAAAATAATTCCTAACTACATAACTTCAATCGAGTCTAATTTATCGATTCAAAGACTTTTTTAATTAATACCCTCATTGGTATTGCCAACTAAACACAATAAAACATTGTTTTGTACTAGAAATTAAAAAATATACTTGTGAATTCAACCTGTTAATGAGATAACAAATATATACTTCACACATGCATACACGCACGCAACCACGAAATTATCACTCACACATACACCTTCTAAAACATAGTTAAGCTCAACAAAGTTTTAAATACTATTGTACATAGACATAAGCTTTAATTGGCCATATTATTAACTCTTTAGATTTAAAATATTTACAGGTGTCCCGTAAGTCGTGGGGCAAACGAAAAGAGGAGATAGGGGGTCATTTCCAATGAAATAAACCACATATGTCTCAATACAATTCTTGATAGTTAAAAAAGTTATGGCATTTTAAAAAATAAATGAAAATGCCATTTAAGTCATCTAAAAAAATTTCATAAAAAAAATACAATTAATTTAGGTGTTATTTTTTGTTTGTTAACTTCTGAATAGTGCTTCTTTCTAATAAAGGTATTTTCATAAACTATTTTAGTATATTAAAAAAGTAAAACTTTATTTTTCTAAAAATAAATATTTTTCTAAAAATAAAACTTGGTATTCGAGTGGAGCAGACATAAAAAAATGTACTAAAGAAAATTACCCTATTATTGGAAAAATATTAAAATGTTTTACTGCACTATATCACACTACACTACATTACACTACACTACATTACACTACACGACACATTACAGACTACAGACTACATTTTTTTCTATACTACACAATAATAACACTGTATTTATTTTTTATTGGCGTAAGATATCTCCTTTAATGTTCTTTTTCTTTTTTTCTCTCTTTCTCTCTTTTTTTCTCTTTTCGTCGGTTTGTTTTCCGACAGAAAGTAGAACCTAGAACTTTTAAATATTTTGAAATATATTTAAAAGTTTTTACAGTTGATCTTCTTATACAAATAGGCGTGTATTATGTTTATTATATTATATTATTATTTTAAATTGTCTGCTTTAATAAAGTGACGATCAATTACAAACGGTAATCTTTTGAAAGTGGTATAGGATAGTGTTAGAGGTATATGTGTTGAGTGCGTGGCTGTTACTTATCTTTATTATAAACTCAACGCTGGGATGACCGTGTTGAAGATGATCTGTGGAAGGAATTCAGGCGCTGTACCGATTTCTACTCTGCCTACCAATGAGAAACAGAAAAAACCATCTATCGCTTTGTAAAAAACCTATTCACTTATCAGATTAATTTGCGTACGAATTCCATCTTATCTTCGCTGTATTTTTCCTACCTTTGAACGATTGATGATAACACATACCATATGTTTTGCTGTGATAAAAATAGTTTCAAAAATATTACGAATCAGTCTTTGCAGGGGCTTTTTTTTATAAATGTATTTAAAAAACCAGTCAAGTGTAAACTAAGTTATTACGCCGAGGGGGTTTTTTTTAAGTCGGTTAATATAAGAGGAAATTCTATGCGTTTAAACAATCGGATATAATGAAACTATCTACAAAATTAAATAAAAAATAAAACAAAAAAAAAATACGGTTTTATATTATTTAATGATACGAGTAGGTATACTCTTCGCAGCGCCCTCTCTCTAAGAAAGTATATATGGCAACTGAGCACTTCATTTTTTTGGAAAAATGCTTATCCACCGCCACCATTTACTACCATGGTACTACCATTTATTTTTGTTCTACTTTTTTCACTTTCTTTTTTATGTAAAAAGAATGGAAATCTCATGCAGTTCAACTTTCCAAGAAGTTATTAGGTGCCTGTGGAACGGAGTCTCACTTCAAGGTTTCCTATTAGTTTAGTACGCTGCCAGGCTTAAAAATGGCCACTAACCGCGACTATGCATAGGCCCGGAAAAGAATAATGTTTACGTAACAGATTAAGCCACCGAGTGATAATTATTCGTTGCATATGAATCGCGAAATAACAAAAAAAAGAAGATTTTAATAAATTATTATTTTCAAGTGAGATGTCGTTATGACTTAAATTAATGTCGTTATGCAATGATGCAGAGGCATTACCAATAATGTCGAGGATGACCAGCTCAGAATGCGGTTAAACGACACTTACCTACTTATTTACGATAGTATACTCAATCACAAGCTTAGTAATCACCAAACCAGTGGGGTCTAAAGGTAGTACATCTTGCTATGTATATTTTATATTTGATAGGTAAATTTTTTCTTGACATCTTTAAATACCAAATTAATTAGGCTTTTACCGAAATAAATAGGTGATCCTAAATTATTTGAGCGGGAATAATTCATGTATTGTTATTTTTTTGTGTAATTTTTAATGCTTTGCGGTGGGAATGGTCTACACCGGTGTTAAAAAAAAAAACAAGTATATGATATTTAATATTTTTTTGATTTGTGTCTGAATTGCGTCTATATATGAATATAACCTTTTGAGTTTTGGCAGCTAAACCTGTGTTTTGAATAAAAAAAAAAATGCCTCAAAGTCAAAATAAAAGTGTGGTTCGATTAATGGCACCCAGGCGTGTAAAACTCTAATTAGTGACCAGCTGTTACTACGCACACTAACGATAAAAAATAATAAAAATATTTTATCAAATAAAGGCGTCTACAGGAAATATCATTATTAAATCATTATTATTATCATACAGTGAAAAAGATAAAAGCAGAAGATTATATTGTGTTGCGTGTGTAAATTTGTGTGCGTGAAGGATGTGCGATGTGTGTAAGTGCTTGCATGATTTTTTATCAGTATTCATAATAATAAAATAATAATTTATTTCCAAACACTTTATTTCCCATGCATAAATAGGTTACAAAAGGGTGAACTTATTGGCGCAAGACAATCTCTACCAGCTAACACAGAGAAGTCATGTTTCCGCGCGCCTATTTATTTAAATAGGAAGAAAATCAACTTTGTCATGCGTCGTGCAACTACGACATTAGCCGAAGCGTCCTGCCGAATTTACAAGAATATAACCGAACATCGTGTCGCATTTGATTCATTCACTGCCTAGGAAAAATCGTGTAAGCTGCGCCTAAAGAAGTTTTACTTCAAAGAGACGAATTGCACTCGCTACGGCAGAATTGCTAATCGTTTTATCGACATGGTGCGGTGATGGTGTGGTATCAAACCCTGCGCTGTTTCTCAAAATCTACGTATAAGCCAATCTTCGCTACAAATGGATGTATAAAGAAATATTACTAACTCTTCGTTTTGGTTGGTCAAACTTGATATAAAATTTTCTCCACTTACCTGAAATTAAAAAAAAAAAATAGTTTCATGGGTGTCCAGTTTCAAACATAATATTATGATTTAAGTTAGATTAGTAAATTATTGAACGTTGAAGAATCATTGTTAAAAGATGCTTTACTTCATGCCGAGGTTCATTAACAATAATAACGTAATAAATAAATACAAAAATATGTAATTTATTACTAAATTCGATCTTTATATCATTCAATATCAATTAAATTGTCGTAAGCGACTTTTAGGTAGATTTCACCAGAAAAAGCTCATTATTTCGATATATCTTCGCGTTTCACATCCCCTAGAACCCAATACCAGCTTCGGTTTAAATGTTTATATATTTATCTATGTATATCACTTCTTGTGGACACGATAAGTGCCGTAATTTTACACCAATCACTTTCAAATTAAAACATAAAATTTAAAGGGAAGAATCTCGGTCAAGTTCGTTAATGGGTAAAACACCAGGGGACGGGAATGGGGTTTTTTTTTCGAAAAAATGAAAATTTGTTATAACTTTCTTAGTATATAAGATATCGAATTCATTTAAATTTTATATTTTTCTTTAGATGATGGCCTAAAACTTATCTAATCACTATTTCAAATTCGATTTAGTTCCATAACATGGCTATAATCTACAATTCCTAAACATGCCTAAACATAAAAGTAAGAGGCCTAGATACTGTACAGATCTTAACTTAAACTTATATCAAAAAACTTTTACACTTAAACTTGAACTAAAATTTAAACTTAAATATTTAAAAGTTAACTTTTACCGTTCAAAATGTTAATTATGGGCCTAAGCGCCCCCTAAAACTTTTGTCAGAAACAAATTTTTGATATAATCAACCCTTATACATATATTAGTATATTTATATATATTATATATATATATATATATATTAGTAAGGGATGGCCAAATGAATTAAGTGAATTAAAAGTGCTTATTAACCCACTGAATGTTGGAGAAGTATGAAGAATGTGGTAGAAAGATATATAAAGTTCCGGTATGTTCCTTTCTGGCCAGTTTCAGAAGCTTCTAGAAGGTTCTAAAAATTTATTTTTAAATAAAACTTTTAAAAAACCTTTGTATTTTTTGATACAAAAATACGAACCCCTAAAACCTCTCACTTATCCTGAAATGGACATGAATTAAGTCGCATAACCAAGGTATTTATATGCTTGAAATAAAACGTAACAAGTCTGTAAAACGTAGAAAGAATGTTTGATACAAGTTCGTACAATTGGAGTTTGCCTATCCCCTACTTTGATCCGGTGAAATCTACCTCTGCCTTCCGGCGTGCTGATAGGATGTTTTTGAATATTTCGGACGGGCAATCAATATTTAGCACGTTGGCGGAATGCGAAGAAATAATGGAGTAAGCATGTTTGGCACCTTAGTTGCCTCAGTATATAAAAAGCTTAGAATGTTATTACGAATGATCTACAATACCAGTATATACAATATTGGTAATGATATGTGCATCTTATTGATTTTTAATTCTTTCGTAGGTGAGTATTATTTCGACTGACCATGTTTTACAACGCTTAATAATTGTTAAGACTTTTAGTTTCAATAATAATTTTAATAATACAACATAAATAATTGGTAAAAGAAATTAAATCGATAGAGTGATTCAAATCATACTTCTCCTATTACTAAAGTTAACTATTTAATTGAGTTTAACTGGGTCATTCTCTCAGTTAACGCACAACACATTAAACAACCGCTGATAAGGGCCGTTTTACATGTGCCGAGAGATAGAAAAGGCGATTGTCACATTTTTTTGACGTCTGACCAAAAGATAACCATAGTTTGACCCAACAGTCGCTTAACCGGAAGTTATTATAACGAAAACAAATTTCTGTACGACGTCACTTAACCAGAGATGGTTAAAATGTTCGTAAAACTGCGTTACCTGGGATTAATCATTATTACATTTTGTAAACAATAAATGAGCTATTAAAAAAAATACAGTTACGGGTCATCGATTTAAAGCGGTAATCTGGCTTCATTCACTTTAAGGTATTTCTTGCTTATACTTATGTTCAGTTAAACTCCGTCCGGAGTGACTCAAACAGGTTGTATACTCGTACATGACGCCGAGAACACAATCATTTCATAAACAAGGTTAATTTCATTCATAAATATCTTTGTTGTGTCTATTTTTATCGTCCCTCCCATTTAATTCCCTAATATAGTGTGTAAGCGTGAAAAGACGATATTTCGAGCAATATTGAGCGCCAGCACTAGGATAGAGCGAACTGGCCGGCATCTCATAGCGCTCATTCGTTGGCCGACGTATATATTCGTCGAGGCGCCGTCATTCTTTCGAAAAATAGTGACCAGAGTGTTATTTTCTAATAGAGAATGTCATAGTGAACTAGATGCAACTAACGTTATGGCAATTGAACGTCCGATGCCACCAAAGCTGATTTTTCTTCACAGTGGTGAGTTTTCGTAGAAATAAACCACTGCGAACGCGGTTTGTGCGCCAAAAATTGTTATCGAGAATTGTTTCTAAACGGGTTAATCATTCTAGTACATCCTGTATGTTAAAAATGGACGGCCATATACTCCTTCGCTGGTGTGGGCAGCGTGACATTTCAGCGCGGATCGTTCTGATTTCCTCGAAGGTCCGAATGGGGAAAACGTGACCAGTTTCAGATCAAGGTTGGCCGCATTTCTGGACGCGACGCAGCGTGACGTCAGCGCCAGCGGTCGAAGGTGACGTCTGTCAAAGACCAGCGCTCGTAAAACGGGAAAATAACGCGTTCTCATTCGTATAAGCCACACATTACCTATCACACCGATAGCATATATACAAACCTTAAACCTCACGATCAGACTGGCTTTTAATCAATTTTAAAATGCCATGAGAATGGTGGCTGAGGTGTTAAGGCATTTGGCCCTCCCTAATACTCTAATGTCTAAGAGATCAATTCAACTAAAAAAGAACTATTCGCAGTTTATCATTTATATAATCACCCAGAAATAGAATTGAATTTTAAAAATCTGATAAAGTCAGAAGGTTTAAAAACATATTTTTTTTAATAATTAAGTATGCAATGGTTACCAGCCGTAGATAAAAAGAGTCTAAATACATCGAAGATAACATTTATCCTTTGGTTTCTCCTTAAGTTTTGGTATTTTTAATGTATAATTTAAGTGCGAATAACCATTAATTATTTTTTATTGAAATAGATTTTAGAAGAAAAAATGTCCTTCAAACTTCATTTTTAGTTGAATTTAAACTATCTTTCAAACGCACTTATTTACTGATAGTTTTTTAAAAAAGTTACATTTGAAGTTAATTTTATACATATTACGAAAAAGAAAACGGCTTCGACATATTTTTTACGGTATCTTCGTAAAAAAAAAATCTTAAGGTCTCTGTAGCAATTACTATCTCACCCGCACACGCTCGTCAAATCTCCGCCTCATAAAAAGCATGCTTGTACAGTAGCGATCTTATAACGACGCTACCGTTTTCAGTTCTTGCGCTCGAATTCTCGGCACAGAATAAATTAAATCGAGTACTGCTCACATACGTAATAGCAGGCGCCGTGGTACACAATCTCGCGCTCTTAATTTATAGAATGACAGCGGACAATTGAAATCAATGGTAGCATTTACTGTTGATAATCTACTTTAACGTGTCCATTTAAACCACAAAGTCATTACATTAGATTCATTGTTAGATCGTAAATTATCATACCAATCCCCTCAAGGTATGCCTCACCAAGACGTGTAAACTGTGCGCATTCAATTTAATAATTTCAATTAAATTAATAGCCGAGTACCCTCGTAATATTAAAAAAACACATTAATAATAATTTATTTAAAAAAAAGTGAGTACATTTTTTAGGATTATGCAATATTCTACGTAACTGAGTAATGCCCGTACCGATTTGGTTAGGGTCTGCATTTAATAACTATTTTTTCTTATAAATGCGTACGTGTAGATGAGTTTGTTTTGATTTTAACTGCCCAGTAATAAATAATACGTTCCAACAGCCGTGGTGTCATATTTTTGACAGCACGGCTGTTTGACAGCAATTAATTTTATTTTTTCTGGAGTACCGAACGTGTGTGAGCGAACGTTGGCGATTTTAATGGCTAATATAATTTTGTTGGGCCGCGTAATGAGATTCCTGACAGAACTGCGCTTGCCAATGATTTTCATTGAAATATTAGAGGAAAATGGCCGTATGTAGGTCTCTGGATGACTTTAGTAAGATAACTTCATTATTTTAATTGTCCTTCTTTGACTTTGTCCATTTCCTTCACGACATCTTCAACTCAGACTTTATCTATTTAACTGATACAAAGTAGCGTTCGTGGACATACATTCTTTGAAGCTTGAGAGCTGTACCCACGGAATTTATCTTGCACGCGGGCTGTACAGAATTTATCTCGCATACCTCGTATTTATTACGAAATTATAAATTAATTCGAGGCGTTTTATGGTAATTAGCCTTCAAATAATTTTAAAGGCTACTTTTTACGTTGCGAAAATATAATTGGTTTGTAGGCGTGGAGTGTCAAATTTGACAAAAAAGGTTAAATTGTCAACTCCGAACATAAACTCACACCCACTCGATAGCTTATTTGTTTGTCATTATGCGAGACTCAGCGACACAAAAATAGGTTTGCTTTCGTAATCTCACGCTCTGATTTATTATAATGCAAAACAATTCCTTATTATATTATTTCAATGTTATGCATGCATACATAATTAATTTGTGTCATCGATAGATAAAATGTAGGTAGGTGAATTTTGAATATTACACATCTTATTGAGTGACTTAAACTCCATAAACTCCAAAAACTCCATAAACTTTTACTACTATATTGTTGCATAAGTCATATTATATATAATCGAAAGGGTAGAAGTGCATATTAAATTAGGAAACGTTCTGAACAAAAAACCAAAAAACACTTTTGGTACATCCAATCGCGTTATTACATCTATCGTTCGTTTGCTAAACTGTCATTTTTTTTATTATTATTTTAAATAAATAATAATATTCTGTTTCCGTTTAATGCCGTCTAAATGTGTCTATTACGTTAAATTATTGTTTTTTAATATAATTATAAAACTTAGTCATCATGTTACTGTGGATAGATTAAATAGTGACTATATTGGTAAGTCACCTCAGAACAGCAACTAGCTACCATTAGATTATACAACGCGTATAAGACTGGTCGGTAGGATTATATTTTCTTCTTGTTTACAAATTCAGTATCCATCTGCACCTATTTTATTTACTTATTTATTTATTTAACAAAATATTAAAATACATAACATGTTTATATTAATCTTAGACACTAAGGTAAAAAGAAAACCTTATCAATGTTCAAATAAAAAGAGGACACCGCACCCATTATCAAAGATAAAACGCAGATTATACTAAATAGAAACAATATAAAATATATATTGTATAATACACACACTAAAAATAGCACAAAAACAAACACAAAGTAGTCACACACCAGAAAATACATACACAATAACTTCTTATTAACATAAACGAACGATTTTTTCTGAAATGATACGTTTTGTCAGATCTTCATGATGAGAATTTCTTCGGATAACGGTTTCTCGTCTCCCACACTGTCATATAGAATCATATTTATATTTTATGTTTTGTAGGATATATGACAGTGTGTATCAAATTTCACTTTACTCAGATCTTAACTGATAGAAATATCCAAAACTAACTATATCCGCCGCTACATTTCGGTTACAATCGCGTGTCTCGAAAGCAAGTCTTTCCGACCACAGGGAAATATACAAATGTACTCGTACAATCCTTCAAATTGTTTGAGAAGCAGCCGTTATCGAGAGGACTCGAAAATACGAATATAGCTATTTGGAAAACAGCTCATAACATAATTAAGCTCGAATAGTCTAGCTAGGCTAATTCTATGGCTAAAAAACTTCAGATTCTGTGTTTCAAATGAAACAATAATAAAATCGTATTTATGTTCAATTTTCCTTCTAGTAATGATCTTATTTAAAAGAGCAATCTAAAATAGTAAAGAGCGACTTATTTGAATATATAAATTTTGGATTTTGCATAGCGTTTTCAATCAATATCCCAGATACTATTTTAATTAAGTTCTAAACCGTTTGTATTAAATTAATCCTTTTAATGGAAGTTTCGCTTATTTATAAGTTTTTTAAATAAAATATAATTTTATATGCAAAATGCTTGAAATAATAGCTAATCGATTTCAAGCTACCGACAATGGCTAATATGAATAAATATCTTATTCTCAAAGCCATAAATAAATCAGTTCGTCGTTCATTATCGCCATCGATATAATATAAAGCCGTATTTAAATGAAGCTCTGAAAATGATTTGTGCGCCTTTAAATCGAATTTGATATCTTTTACTGAACGAAATAATCATTCGACATAATTTTTTGAAATTATGTATGCAACAGTTTGGGTGACGTAAGATGATGTATTCAAATATCGACAGTTTGAAAAGCCAATCAGCAAATTATCAAATAGGAAAAATTAAATATGGTTACAAATGGCATTATTATGTTGGATTTCGTGTGAAACGAAATTCTTGTTCATAGCAAATAAAAAAAATCCAAAAAATCAAAATCACAAAGATTAAAACATGCTTTTACTGTATTAGGGAGCAATGAGCACCCCTCTATGCTGTCTCCCTAAATAGACTTAAGTCTGTACTATGGAAGACAATTCCTTCTCAATACATAGATGAGATCAATGCGTTCCTATAAGCTAGGATTTAATTTCGTTTGTCTTTTTTTGTTTTTAACGCGTATTTATATTTACTGCTTATTAATACTTATGATTACTCTTAATGTTTACTCTTGATACGTAGCTTTTATACATTCTTCTCTGGATTTCTGTTTATTTATTTTTTTCTCGCATTTGTAGGTTTGATATTTTTTATTCTAGTTTTTTTTATTGTTTGTTTATATTGCACATTTGTTTATATTATTTTAAAACAGACTTGAAAATTTCAAATCTGTTTTAATAGTGTGTGAATTTTTTTTATTTTATTTTAATGTCATACATTAATGTCGAATTCATGGAAAATAAAAGAAATTGAAAATTGATTATTATTAATACTGTGCAGTGTGCAGAAAGCCAGTAAAAAGTCCAAAGGAGTTGATGGTCGACTCGGGTGTGCAGCAAATATAACTGCAAGACCCCATGAAGTGGACGGTCTGGAGGTTTCAGCAATCCCCGAGTAAAATAAAGGGCTCAAGTCAAAAATAGTCCTTATTTCCTCGTATGATCCTCGTAAGCGGAACGTCCTATTATTTTCAAAGGTCTCCATCACACGCCTAAAAGCTTTAA
The DNA here is from genome assembly GCA_020383195.1 of Neomicropteryx cornuta. Classification (NCBI taxonomy): domain Eukaryota; kingdom Metazoa; phylum Arthropoda; class Insecta; order Lepidoptera; family Micropterigidae; genus Neomicropteryx; species Neomicropteryx cornuta. The sequence continues at coordinate 693,969 of JAHKQU010000014.1, forward strand.
CTGACCTCAAGTAGCCTCGGTCTAAGTCTGTAGTAGCCTTTGTAGTATAGCAGTTATGCTATTTCTAACTGATGTGCCAAAAACGGAACTCCTACACTAATAATAGTGTCTGAACTAACAATAGCTAAAAATTAAGAGGATTATGACGTCAGAGCTTAACCAGAGCAAAATATAAGCCCTTGAACCAAAACGAAGACCTCGCTTTGGTCAATCAGATTTACGCTTTCAAAATACAGCCGACGCTAAAGAGCTTCGTGTCAAATTTCAAGCATCAATCATGTCTCTCCGTTGTGCCTACGATCGGAATATGCCTAAGAATTAAATTTATTTTTCAAAACTAATTATTAAAATAACAATTTTAATTCAAAACCTATATAGTTTTGCATGCGGTCACTATTTAAATGAGATGCATTCCATTAAAATACGTTTATGTTACGAACAAATTTTGAAATATGGCTCTATACTATTTTATGTTTTCTTTTTTTTTTAAATTCTACCAAAGCAGATTTTCGGTACAATAAATATTAATTCATATTTGAGAATTAAAATTTTTCGAAATTATATCCGACATGGATTCACCGTGCAATATTTTAGGAGAATAACTATTTTTCTGAGATGTGGTCTTTTCATCTATTTATAAAATAAATTTGAAACAAAACTCCATAACATATTAGCTCATGACCCCTAAACATATACTGAATAACATATTGTAAATAACAGCGCAATGATAAGATGTTATAAAAGTGTAAGAATCAGAAACTCAGTTGCTACAATACCTCAGGCTCAAAAAACTGAAAATCGGTTTCGAGTTATTTATGCAGCCTACAAACTATATACTTGTATTTCGAAAATGTATGTCAAAATAAAAAAAAACTGAGTATTATAATTAATATAAAAAAATACCTATGAATGTACTTCACACGATTAAGGGTGAATGTAATCCGCTCAATATCGATTTTTTTTACAGCTTTAGACAATTCTTCTAGATTTAAAGTTTTAAATATCTATTTCATATACTAATTTTAATTTTAATTTTATTTTATATTTTATTTTGTAATTTAATACTAAGCGATAAAAATGTATATCAATGATATTGTAAACGACGTGTAAAATACAGAACAAAATAATTTAAATATATTTCACAACTATCTTTATCTGTATTTTACACACCTGGTTTTGTCAGATAAGCCAAAACCAGGCAGGCCAGGGCTTGGCTGGTACATAAAAAAATAAATGTAAATTTATTGAATATACCAAATAAATAAGTTTTAGAGGAGGAAGGGGACATACCGATTAGCTTCTTTCTATATTTCTACAAAATATGAATCATAATTTAAAAATATTGCGATGTAGGTATATATCTTTTTTGTAAATACGTGCATACGAAGAAAATGTCAAAGGTGTTTTTTTGTAATTGCCCGTTGGTTGTGTTTACTGGACTAATTGTCATAATCCATTTATTTTCTATTTTGGACTTTTGCCGTAACATAATACCTAGTTGGCCGATGAATGTCCATTTTAAGAGGTGCTTGCTCGCTTGAACATCTGCCGGCCGGCCTAGGCAAGGCTATCAAACCGAACTGGTTGAAATAGTCTTCTTTGGGACTGGTTGGTGCTCCGGACGAGAGCGGCGACGCACCACTCCAACGACATGGTTCTGTCAGGGGAACGTTACTACCATGACCAAATTATTATTATCATTATTACGTGCTTGCAATATTTAGGAGCTAGCTCCGGTGATACTGTTGAGTTAAGTAGGCGAGGAAAAAATTAATGCTTAACAACTCGCAGCCTACGCTTAAAAATAGCTTTGGAACCAGGAAAAGAGTCAAATACTGACCTATAACGAGAATTCCACTGGCGAATTGTTCTGGAAAGAAAAGAATTGAACCCAATGTTTCGTTTCCTCAATATAGGTTTTATCTTGGAAGGATGTTCATAGAAAAAAGGTCGAAATTAATATAATCCTATGGCCTCGCATTAAGCTTAAAATGTGTTTTAAGCCGTCATACTGAGCCAGTTTCAAAACTAATCAGCGACAAAAGTCGTGCTCAAAACGATAGGCGATTATCCTTAGGTAAGAATGTTTCGCTTCTATTACCGCATTCTATAATATTTTACAAGAAAACATTCTGATTCGAAAACATTCTGAACACTCATTTCGATTGCCGAATGGCTTTTATTTCCTCTCGAAAACTGTGACTTAAATGAAATGTATGCCCGCGCGTCGACTTCTCTCAGGTCAGTGATTTTTATTTTTGCGGAAGGTTAGCGTGTTTTTAGGTTAATGTTTTCGCGTTAGGTAACATGCTTGAAGGCGTCTGTGTTTTATGGCAGTTTGTCTAGTTACCTATCGGTTTACCTATAAATGCAAGTATCGTTCGAACATAGGTGATTGATTGGGTTTGCCAACGCCGGCATATCTTATAAAAAAGAGAATGTATTTTACATTTGCTTAGCGTACATATTTAAGCAATACATCATTTTAAGAATTCATCGATTATTATTACAAAGTTTAAATGCAGGGTGAACTTAAAGTCAACAGTATCCTATTAAGAGGTCAGGAACACAAAGGTCTTAGGCCAAATTAGTGAACCGCATATCATAAAACGGGACTAAAGCGAGACATTTATCTAAAAGCGGGACATTTTTGCGTTCCCACATAGGTAATACGGACAACGGGATACAATCCTGTAAAACGGTACTGTCCTACCCAAAGCGGGACATATGGTCACGTTACACATACCTCACATTATTTAGTACTACACACTTAAATGCTAAGGTAAAGGATATTTTTTTCTTTGGCATATATAATGTCAAAATAAAGGTTTTACCGTTAGCATCTCAGGTGACAATAAAGGTTGTAACCTTTTTAAAAAAAATTATAATTTGTTCAAGTTTCAAAAGATTCAAAGAAAACCTTATATTTTTTTAAACGACTTCAACTGAGGAGGTTTATAATTCGATCTGTATGTGTTGTTTTTATTTACCACCCATTACTCTGAAATGGCTTAAGCGAATTCAATGACTCTTTTTTCCCATATGACTCCCATTTAAGTTTAGTCTGATTTTACATTTTAGGTTATAATTTCATTTGCTACGCCATACTAGAGTGACATTTAAGCAATGACCCGCCTCAAGTTAGCGCGTGCGAGAGAGAGACATGTCGAGAGCAATTTATGAAGACCTTTTCTACAGAATTGCCAATTTTAGTCATCGTAGGTGTGATTCATCGTTGAATAATGTAGTAAAAATATTTACATTTCAAGATAATATTTCATTTTATTTATTTAATCAAATACCTACTATACACCTTTTTTTGTCAGCCATAATTCATAATTCAACCTTTTATCATATCAAAGTTCCTTTGATTATTTTAACGCGAAGCTAAAATTTTCTCAAGATCTTTGCCTTTAATTTAGAGAACAGTAATCAATGAAAAAAAAAACCGTTTTTATTACAAAATTTTTACCAAGCCAACGAACTCGAGCTTTAAAGTATGGGAGAGTCGAGATATACACATAAATAAATTAATTGCCTTTTTTTACTCCAAAAATATTCCTACAAATATCAAAAAATGTACCATATCTAATAATCTGTTTATTTTTATTTTATTTCGACTTTCCATACTTTAAAACTCGGTTGCCATATTAAAAATTATTTGTGCTAAGTTCGTTAAAATGAAATACTTATATTTTGTTAATAACCATCCTAAAAAAGGTTTAGTAAAATCATTTACTGTTTATCGGCATATGTTGATGTAATGAAATATTCGATGCACGTTCAAATCTGTAGAAATATGGAAAATCTTCGTTATGACTGCGTTGCAAAGTGTTTCTGAGGGTAAAGATTGTATATGTGCGTGAGAGGGTGTGACGTGTTTGTGCGCGCGGGTGATTGAGTGCAAATGCGTGTCGCGCAAAACTGAATCTACATACGTGGATTAGCCAATAAATCCCCCTAAGGCTACGTTTTATATATTATTATATAGATGTATGCGCTGATGCAACAAGGTTTTTGCATATACAGTAAATATTCCGAATGCATCTTGTCAAATCTTACGTCACGCGCGCATTGCAATTTCGTCACGTGGCAATCACCAGCTAGCGCGTGCGTTGAAATAATGAGTAGTTGTTGAATTAAGTTTGTAAAATAATGTAGCACGTTGTATTTGGGTGTAAAATCTACAGCTTATTCAAGTTAAACAAATACAGATTGGGGATATCTGTCACCCGCTTCTTCAACATTTTGCAAGACCTTAGCATTTTCAAAACCTGTAAGATAAGTAAAGGAATTACTCTTCGAACGCAACGAGCAGCGTAAGTTTTACTGAGATTTTTTCTATATTATTATGTAATATTAAGATCCTATTCATTACTCAGTAAAAAAAAGTCCAAAAGGTCTCATATAAGGAATATTTTTTTTTTACGAAAATAAAAACATGTTTACAGTTTAAAAAAAAATGTTGTTTACTCAGATATTTTGCTTTTACACGGTATTTAATATTTTAGAAACAAAATAAGGTTAATATGATTTATATCCAACGCAAAAATGTGAAACTGTGATAATATAAAAGAATGCAGATTGAAATTTTGTTGTCAAACAACGCATTATATTTGTAATTAGTCAATTAAGGTACCTTTGATTAAGTGAAAAACCCCTCTTCTGAAATAGAGTAAAAATGCCCCCATTTTAATCTACATTTCCCGAATTAAAATATTTAATTCATCTAACCCATACCTACTATAATAATATCTTTCTTCATAGATAGATACATTATAAAATCTTCTAACGTTATTATTTAAGATAATCGAATAATTATTCTTGTATGTATAAAATATATTTTTTTTATGCGTACATTTTTAGGCACTATCTATCTGCATTTTAATGGTGGCTTCTTATCTAAAGCCTTTTAAGATAGGTAATTTCTGAAAACAGACTGTCTGCCACGCCAATCACGCAGTCTTAGAGTGACCGCGAAAAAAAATGGCGGCTAGCCAACATCGCGAGGACACAGCTGATAAGTTGATAACGCCGCGTTTACAATATCTTTATAATCGCCTAAAATTGTACACGCGAAACCAGATACATCCGCATATAGCCGACTACTGCAAACAGTACTTAAGTATAAGTGCGTCATACGATTAAAATAGATAGATTTTGGCATAATTTTAATTAAATGTCGTCTTTGCAATGTCGCCTTTGTCATTTTATTTAGTATGCACTTACTTAGATAACACAAGGACAATGCAATGATCTCTCGTAGTAGGTACCTAATTATAGTATAGGATCACCTTTGAACCGTCTTATAGCCAGTATCAAGCTATATACCTAGAAATTGGAATCTTAATTCGAGTTTAGTTTTTTTCTTAAGTTCTTTATTTATAAACAAAGTACATATTTTATTTGTTTGTTCACTAAACCTTTGCGGGTTTTTATGCCAGTATGGAGGAGGAGTGACAATTTTGAAATATAGGAAACATTGTTGAAAGTAAATGCTAGTAGTAGGTGATAATTTCGTTACAAATGTTTCACTTCTAACATGTTTTAGGTAGATTTCATTAGAAAGCTATCTATTGCAGTGGGTACCATTTCATGACTTCCGCTAGATTTTCACATATCTTCGCGTTTCACATCCTTTAGAACCCAAAACCACCCTCAGTTAAAAAGTATATCTATCTCTCTATATCACTATCTTGTGGCCCGAATAACTGCCGTAATTTTACACCAATCACTTTCAAATTAATATATAAATTTAAGGGCACAAAATCTCGACAAGTTCGTTCAGAATCAGACCAGGGACGCGAATGGGGGTTTTCTCGAAAAAGTGAAATTTTGCTATAACTTTCTTAGTATATAAAATATCGAATTCATTTAAATGTTATATTATTCCTTTAGCAAACTTTTTTGATAGCACCAACCATTGGTCGTAGGTGGGAAAAAAACGATTTTTCAAATTTCAAAGAAATCATACCTCCCTTAAAAGGTACATGTCCAAAATGTTAATTGTAAGCCTATAATTTCTCTACAACTTTTGTTTGAAATAATTTTTGACATGCCTGCAACCCTTACGGCACAGTATAAAGAGGGATTCAGTATTTCAGAAGCTTTCAGTATTTCTACAAGGTTCTACAGGTTTGTTTTTGTATTGTGTATTGTATATAAAAATACGAACTCCTTCAATCTCCCACTAATCCTGAAATGGACCTGAATCATATCACGTAACCAAGGAAAAATCGTAATGTCTTTATATGCTTACTATTGTAACTTGAAATAAATCGTAAAATATCCGTAAAACATCGAAAAGAATGTTTGATACAAGTTCGTAGAAGTTACAAGAGTTTGCCCATCTCCTACTTTGATCCGGTGAAATCTACCTCCGCCTACCGGCGTGCCGAAAGGATTTTTTTTATATATATTATATAAAAAAAATATAATTATGGTCTATGTTATGAATTATGTTTAATGAAATTATGTTCTATTAGATGAAGCGTCTTTTGTTAATTTCAATTGGACAGCTCAAAGTTAGTGATATCATAGATTTTTCAGAAAAGATTTAGTGTTCCAAAAAATATTTGACAGACGATAATTGGCATTTTTGAGATCAAAAACTACTCGAGTATGTAATATAATCACAATGCCATGCAATATGGTACATGTTCAGTATGTGAACTGGGGAACTTACTCCACGTTTGATAAAAGCTTTTACAAATACCTACATAGTTTTAATTTTACCAAAATTAATAAATTGCATGTTTAAATGTAAGCTCTAACGAATAAAACCAAAGTGTTTAACCAAACCATTTAATAAACCAAACCATTTTAACGATATTATGTAGATAAACTATATTTTTAAAATGTACCGCTTATGAATAAATAAATAAATAGATTTAAAATAAAATTGGTATCCACGACTCACTACGATGATTCAGGTAGGTAATAACATAACATGAAACTATCACCGGGATGCTCAAGAGACAAATTTGACACACAGGTTCACGACAGTGACACTCTTAAGGCGGTAGATGGCGTTTTTATGGAGTTTTAGTACAAACTAAATGCGTTGCTCACTCCGGTAAGGTCGCTAACTTCGCATTTGCTTTCGTCAAAGCTTTGAAGCGCTAATTAAAATTATACAGGCTGCCATTCCATTCCCATTCCCGAATACTTAAGTAGGGTGTAACTTATTAAAGTAGGTTAAATTTGCGTGTGCGTGTGTCAGGGGAGATGGCGTCACAACATTAGAAATGATATGACAATAATAGTCAAACGCCACGATTGTTGATCCCATCTTACATATCTTCTGAGATTCACATTTTTTTTTATCAGGAACCTTCGGGCATATGGCATTGCTAGGCCACGCGCAGAATGCTAAATAAAACTTTATCTTTTGTTCAACATGCGTACAAAGCAAATCGGCGTACTGACACATTCATCATGTGTAATTACTATCTCCAAACGAACCAATGGTACTGATGAACATTGTCGAATACCCAGTCGAAAGTAATGTCTTTATTGTGCAATGTCTTCGAATGCCGATCGTTAAGGCGCCTATACCTAAATGATAAAAAAAAATGCGAATTTTAGAGTTTTTCAAAGGCGTTAGGATAGAAATTCACAAGAGGTATGAGTAATTTAGTTTCCATTAAAGATATTTTATTATTTTAGGGAAATACCTAAGGAAATATAATCATTATGCAAAAATATAAAAAAAACAAAACCACTATGGTTTTGAAACTACATTTTTTGATGTCACCTGCTTCTGAAACTAAAAATATCCCATATAAAATAAATATATAATAAATAAACTAAGCGATTTGAGATATATGGTATAATAACTTAGAAATAAAATAAAAAAATATATGTTTTTGTGTTATTTTAAAAAAATGAATTTAAAAAACATCTCTTATTTTTTTTAAAAACCGCTAAATGTTATAAATATTTCATACAAAATGGTAGATTGCGGGTTGAATTATAAGTTTCGTTATGCCTGTAATAGAGTTCAAACCTTTTCGTTCATCACGCAAGGTTTCTTTTCGCAGGCAACAATTTATAGGTCAGAATCGTTCAAATGGTGTCCTTCGTTCACGTATTTAGTCCCCTTAAATGTAATGCGTTATCTCTTCACACATGAAATATAAAGTATCGGACTATTGGACCCTGGAATCGATAAACCGATTGCGAAACCATTTTTGATGTTGTTATCTGGGTTAGTTTAGTAAAGGGAATGGAGGGATATAGGACATGTGGGTTTAGGGTTTACAGCACATTGAGAGTTTAACAAAATAATATTAGTTACTATACCCATTCTCGTATTTACAGAAGATAGCCACGACTGTATTTGTTGGTATAGAAAATGTATTCTGTGACCACGATATAAGCCTAAATCTACTGATGAGGATGGAGTATTTTTTTTTCTGTCCTGTACGATTTAAAGATCTGGACCCTCTTAGAAAACTGGAAGCCTTAGAAATGAATAATATCTACGGACGCATGCTTTGTATCAGTTGAAGCGGTTTAGCAAAGTGATATCTTTTTAGCGTCAACAGTATTATATTAGCCAACATGATCACCAACGTTCCCTGAGCGGATCAGAAGAAAATAATAGTTTCACAGAGTTGTAGAAACACGAACAGATATTAGAATTTTTTGCCACCTAGTTGTACTATTGCATAAATAAACAAATTTACCAGTTTGTTAATAAGTTACTTCATCTATTTTCGCAAATATGGGGAAAACTGGAATATAAAATTAAATTGGAGATGCTTTCAGTCGCCTTAAATTGCTGGAAAAATAATATTAAACACTATCCTTGTACATTAATATAGATTTTCTATATTTTAAATATATGAAATTGAAACCAGCCAAATCACGGAAGTTTAATTTGAAGAAATTAAACATAAATGTTTTCATTCTCATATTATAATTAATTTGGAAAAAAACCTAATAAAAATACTATGAAATTGAAATGAGAAATTCTTGTGTTGTTGTTTTGTTGTGTAGAAAATATTACCTAATTAATGTGTTTTTTTAATATTTGATAAATAATTAAATGTTACGTAGTTGAATAAAGTAATTAAAACTATTATTAATAGAAAATCATAAATTGCCATAACCGGTATTTAACTGCTCATAAATTCTGGCATTTTTACTAATAACTTTAAACTATTTGATCGCCGAAGGCTTTTTGGGATTCTAATCACATACGAAATGAAATACTGCCGGCAATGAAACTTGTATGTATGAGTACGAGTATGTCTTCAAAAGTGGCAATTCCCAACAATACTCGTATTACTTTAGGCTAGTAAAATTAGAAAAATATTGGTGATTTGTTTTTATTGTACATTCTCTACTTCAAAAAAACATGTGCTGAATTGTATTGTTGACATTAATAAATAATTGGGTATATTATTTTTTTATAATTACAGTAATTTTTGGATCAATTAATTGAATTTATTTGAACTTTAATTCCTGTAATTATTTTATTATTTATTGCTTTACCTTCATTACGATTATTATATTTATTAGATGATATTTATACCCCCATTATTTCTTTAAAGTCTAATCTTACGTAATTATAAAATTACATAAGATAATAATATAAAAGTACTTTTTAAAACATGTTGATTTAGTTAATAATATATGACTAATTAATATTCAGCACACCTCCCCCCATGATTGTATTGGCTTGCACCCACACAAGGTGTGTTTTTTATAGTATTAAAACTTCTACGGAAAGATAGTAACATTGTCAATGAGCGTTGTATGTAATTTAATATTTTGTCTTATGTTCGTTTTGATTTTATTTTGTTCTTCAGCATATTTGAATAATTCATGAGAAAAATAAAAAATGAACATGATTATGACAATTAAATGTTATCCAATTAACTTTTGTGCATTTTATATTAGGCTAGGCACTGGTCAGGCATCAAAAAATCAGATTTCATCGCCTGAACAGTCAAAAACTTGTCTTTAAATATGTGCTTTTGAATTTATTTTTATCTGAGATCGAATATTAATTATTTTTTTATTTATCAAGGAAGAATACAAGTCATTAGAGATACGAAATAAGCATATAATGATACGAAATCTGACTTATTTACTTGTTAACTAAGAAAAAAAGAATAAAGGGACCCATATAAATTTGATCACAAATTAACTAGATATCGTAATATTTCTGTAACATCTTTACAAGAATCGGTTAGGTTATGATTACCATAAAAATCGATCATCTAAATTGTTCGAAAACCAAAATCTATCGAACAATGAAAGATTACAGATTCCTTCCGAATGAGCACGAGTTGCCAACCAAACTCCTTGACATCTTTGACGTCCCCACCTCCTCGCAATTACGCCTCTTTCATAGCAGTAAGGAGACTCAAACAACTTTTTAAAACCATAGTTTATTTGATATTTCAAATTTAAGGCGCGATTCATCCTACTCTTTTAAACTAGGTACAAGTTACTTATAGTACATTCTGCCAGCACTACAAGATTACATAGCTACGTAACAAAATATATATTATATTTGTTAAGTTCATTGATCTACTTCTAGGTTTGCTGTCTAGTATAATGAGTTATAGTGTCAACAAACGCTCATTAGACGGCGCAATATAGTATTTTTTTAAAATATGTAGTTCTCATGATAGCAGATTCTGTAATGTATTGCAAAACGAAGACGCGGACCGCGTCTTATCAATAAAATTCAGAACGGATTGATAACGGTATCTCCGACGATAGCGCTAATTGAATAACCTAAAATCGTTAGGCATTTATTTATACGGAATAAATGAATTCGCAAATATAGACCCAATGCACATTGGTAAGCTGAAAATGTGGATTATTGAAGCTGTTATTCTAAGATTGTGAAGGAGATAAATGATAAAGTGGTAGTGAACGATACAAAGTAGTGAGAAATGTGCAGTATCTACTTCCGCAATGCTGGTTGTCGTTCCATTTGCTGTTTGCACAAGTTTTTTAGTCGCCGTAAACATATATTATTCTTAGCGACGTTTGAGTGGGTGTCATCTTCCCTTTCCCCCCCCCCCTTCTCCCCCTACCCCCTCGCATCTTGTACTCGTATGTGCAATAAAATAAAATGAAGTTGCACAACGCAATGAGACGGTGCGCTGCGTCAGTAGGTATGTTTTGTCTTGTGGCATTTTGTAAAACAATGAATGCTCATTTCATTCCAGATTAGACACGGCGTCGTGATGAAACCTCTCGTTGATGCTCCAAGCGCCCTTCGAACTCGGAGCTCTGCGTCAGATGCCTAGTATGGGTGTCTAGTCTCAGGCACACTCGCGGCTCGCTCGCTAGCGTTTGACTTCATAGTAACTTGATTTTAGCGAGACTTCATGGAAGAATCAAGCAACGAAAACGATGCTAGCTCCCTTACTGCTACGTCAAATAGCCAGCAAGCGAGCCGCGAGTGTGGCAGAGACTAGGCCTGTTGGCCGTGATTAATGAGCGAGGTAATCAGGTCTAGCAATCAGCAACTTAGTCGCGATTGACACTCAGAGTATAGTGTCAATGAAGCTAGAAATCGTCTTGAAACTTCATGATGATGTCATTTGAGGTCAACCAACGACCGTATCATAATCGGTTTTGCTCTCTGATTAATTCTTAATTTTTGTTAATGTAATATTTATAAAACTGTGTGTTTTGCCTTAAGAACCATAAATAAATATTGCGCTCTCATTCAAACTGTATCATGACTCATTCTCACCCCCAGGATGCTTCAAATGCATTGCGTAGGAAGATAGACCGCATTTATCAACTTCTATTAATATATGGTTTACATTGACAATCACATATATTTTGCATTACCACATAATTCTATGGTTACTTTACTTTCAATGTTAACCCTTTTTATCTGTGTTACTTATAAGGACTCGACGATACCGTTCAAACACATACATGCACATTCTTACGCATGAATCTTTCTTACACCACTCATTCTCTATCGGAAAATCTGCTTTCTAACGTGTATTAATATTGCGAATTATTTATTATTAATTTTTATCTAGTTGCGATGTATTCTTTTCTTAAGTTGTTATTAGATAGTGTTTACGTAATACGAGTACTATATATAGAATGTGACAAAATATGTGCGTGTAATGGAAAAGTTATCTTTAAAGTTAAAAGTTATCTATCACTTCTGTGCGTATGTTGAGTATAAATAATACAGTCGCCTCTTTGCATAAGAAAAAGGTCTTAGTATATCGTTAATATGATGGTTATAAATATGTTTTTCCAATATTTTATTACTGAGTTCATTGCGTAGTTCATATTACACTTTGGTACATAGAACAGTTCTTCATTGCATGTTCACGTGACGAAACCCTTAATGTGCAATAAGGTCAAATCATTGATTACCCATATGTCGTTGTAATGGAGTCATCGTGGTTTATCATATAAAGTGATAATTGCGTTACCTAACAAAGCGGTGCTATGTACTCTCCGCTCTGTTCTTGAAAACATCGTAAAGGGAACAGAATATTATGCGTATTCCAGCATTTCAGATTCAACCTAACCAACGGTTCCGGTGACCTAACACGCCCGCAGGATGTTTTCTAGGAAGCATCGTTGGCTTGTGTTCACCCGGTATTTGACAGTTGCAGTAGGGGCTGATCCCAACCTCTTTAAAGGTCGAGACGTTCCTGGGCTAGGATGCGTTGGATTGTTCGATCTGCCGAGTGAAAAGGTCGTCTTGGAAAGGTCAGCTTGGGCTCGTCAGCCCGGAGACCGCGTGATCCACTATGCGCTTCGTGTGACCCACATTTTCTATTATTTAATCATACAATGCAATCATTTTTTGAAGATAACTGCTAAAGTTTAAATAATCTCTGTAACAATAATGAAAATCATTATCGTGTTCCATTTTAGAGTATATTTCGAATATAAGATTAAAATTGTAAGCCTAAACTATTTTTGTAAAGAAAACCAATATTAATTACATGACATGACTGATTTCGATTTTTAACGGTCTTCATTCATAATAATAAGATCACACATGCCCCTAGGGGTCCCTCGGTAACGTCGCATTCGTGTTTTTACGGTGTAATAAAAAACACGATTCACAATCTATATCTTGGTTTCATCTTCTATTCTATTATAGGCTCTATTCTAATTACACGAAATGATAATATTTAAAAACAACAAACATTTGCTGTAATAATTTTTTGTCTCTCTTTTTACTCGCTTTATAATATGTAAAGACAATAAAATTACATACTTTTATAAAAATATTTATAAATTTATACCTATAGTTATTTTAGTAATAGTCAATCTTACTGATAATGTCGATTTTAGTATAATTGTTTTGTTATAACTATTGCGTTTATCAATATGCTATTAGCACAGTATAATTAGGATGGGATGGGGGGGAGATCGGGGTTAGGGGAAAAGGATAGTGGAGGATAGGGGCGGGGGGTAGGTGGGTGGGGCGAAATGTAGGGGGATAGAGTAGGGATGTTTAAACACTAAAATGATAAATTTGGAGAATTACATTTATAAAATATGCTAATAATTTCTTGCCAACGATATCAAATAGCAATTAAGACGAAAATTCATTCCTTACGACAGAACTAGGTATTTATATTTAATAACACATGAATTTAATAAAACAAATGAGTAGGATAATTTATTTTCCGAGACATACAAAAATGTACATAGGGAAGCCCTAATAACATAACATATAACTAGAAAAATAAATAGTTAATGCCTAAAAAGGCAAGTTGTGTCTACACACAAAATAACTTTGACTTTAACCTTTTATTTTGGTATTATTTGGTATTTCAGCAGTTAAACATTTCACCGGACGACATATTTCGCAACCGTTTTGGGTGGGTGGTCACCTTAACTACCATATTAGCAGGCATTTACGGTCTCAAAAGCAATATCAAATAATCGCCCATCGAGAAGGTTGAGGAACTCAAAACTTTGTCATAAAAAGAAATGTATTCAAAAGTAAAAGTGCAGCTGTTTCATAAGAAAATATAATTTCTACCGCGGTTTTGCCAAAAGTATGGCTTTATGTAATAATACAGCTGTCTAAATACGCATATAATAATATATTAATCTCGCAGCAATATATTATTCTAATATTCTTTCGTCATTTAATGTTTAGTTAGATAGCATCGTCTATTTGATAATAAACCTTCTTATTTTCATTTGAGCTAATAGGTTTTAGGTATGTCAATTCAACCCAATACAATCATGATTGACTATTATAGTATTTTAAAATATCCAGAACGGACGGATATTAAAAATCTTGACATAAATTTTCAAATCATACAAAGTGGTTAAGAATTCTGAAAAAATGAACCAATATCATAAATATTGTCAATAATATCGTAGTACATTAAATAATAATAGACCCAAGTGTGAACCCCGTGGTACGATTGAAGACGATTTTTAATAAAAATTTAGAACCATCGGTATATTTCTCCATGGACTCCTATAGAATGTAATTTTATGAGTAGAATAGAGTGATTAACTCGATCAAATGCCTTGGAGAAATCCGTATAAATTGCATCAATCCATGCATGATTCGGAGACAAGTAGTTCACAATTTCACCAGTAATACTTGCGTTAAATATGTGTCATTGAATGTTACGAAGCGACTTATGAAATAATAATATTTTTTTACCTTTGCTATTTAATTGTGACCTTTTGACGAGTCATTTCGTGTAAATTACAAATTACAAATACGAGTGTATATTTTGATAATCTGTGCCTCCATGCAACGTAAGCTATAATTTCCTATGTAATTGCTATAATTGTAATAATATCTCGAGTCGTCTTTCCGCGTGTGCGCATCCAGTGTCTATTTTATTCGATTAAGTTTTGTGTAGAATTCATTTATCTCGTCGGCGCGTCGCCGCGCCCTCGCATCATTACGCAATTTTGCGTTTGGATGACTTCTGGATCGTATACTTTATACATTTTATTTTATTTTTATTTATTCTTTATTGGATACATTGAAGATATTTGGTAATTTTGGTGGGAGCCATCCCCCCATGCGCCATTTCTAGAGAGATTTTTAAAAAGAATACAGTTAACGTGGCCGATAGGGTAAGAATTAACATATTATATTTTAGCCTGACAGCCATATGCATTTGCATTGTCGCTTGCTATCAATAATTTTATGTATTTACGAATCATTGTTGATTATAAATGTTTTTTACAGTAGGCAATGCCTTTAAACCTTACAGGAACATAGCATATACTGTAACTAGATCAAAAATAATGTAATTAAAACTAATAATAATAATTAAAGGGAATAGTCACGGGTCCCAAAATCGCGGCATCGGCAGTGATGTTCGCGTCGTGACGACTACAGCCCGTGCCCAACATTCTCTTGGCATAAAAGCCACCGGCTGATCTTTCCGCAATGGTTATGACCTTGGCGAAAGACTCCAATATTACCGTCATGATTTAAACTGCGGTTTTCGCTACCCGGTGGCAATTCGAAAGTGTGGTTTAGCGGTTATAAATTACTTTTTACGGTTTGAGATGATAAAACCGTCCTTTATATTTTTTATTGTACAAGTTCACCAAACCGAATATCGAATCAAGGCGCAATGCAGACACGTCTCATTTCCGTCAATAAAATCTTTAGCTGTAAAACTTTATGTATTATTACGAATACAAAACATGTTTTATCGATTCATTTTCTACCATATTTTGTAATTCATTATTACATTTGAACGTATACATATACCTAATCAAAAGCAACAATCTGACAAAATGATCATTTTAGGGGTTTTAAATCGGTTTTGAAACTTCATCTTTACCACAAAGTGTAGCAAGAAATAATAATCTAAAACAGGTTGGAATCAAAACAAGCCATGTTAGAATTACTTACCATGTTACTGATAATAAATTATGATTAAGACCTGCACCTCTGTGTTTTATTGTGACGTTAATAGTAACATGTTGGGAAAAAAACGGCAATTTGCAAGACTCAGTTTCAAAAACAACAGAAATTTAAAAATATTGATTTTATTACATATTCTAGATGTAAATTGTTTTTATTAAATTGCCACAAAACACATTTACTTACTGCAGATTGCTGTTTTGATTCTATCGACTCATATATTTATTCTTTTAGCAAGTTTTTATTCATTGTGGTAACTGGCAATAAAATATAATTGGATTTATTTTTAACTAAGATATGTGTTAACGCACACTAGTAATGGTTTTAACCGTAGATACACACATTATTAAATTAATGTTCTTGTATATGATCATAAAAGTGGGCATGAGTCACCGCGATCTTACGTACGAGTATGTTTAACAACAGAAACTCAGTGTTTCGTTGTTTGGGGTACATCATAGAGGTATGTATTTTACTTTATGACTTGCGTTCAACTTCTGCTGCATTTGGGCCGAAAAGAAGAGGGTCTATCCTCTGCTATACTTCTCCTCCCCTCTCCCTTCCACCCATTCACCTCGCCCCAAGATACTCCGAAATCATCGAGAACATTCCTTTGAAGCGTGGCTGTAATTGCATCGCAAATTCTATTTACAGCTAATCTAGCTCGTTTCTGTACCGTTTATAGCAAATAAAATGGCATTTCCTTTTTTTACTACCTTAAATGTGACCGTCTGCCCCCCGCCCTACAACTACATATAAATACAGACATTAAAAATATAAACTTTTAAAAGTAATTTCCAATTATATGTAAACATTTATTACCTAATAATAATAATAATAAATAATAGTAATATTAACAACATTAAAATATACCTAGGGTACCTAGTCACAATTTTCTTTGTCATGTTTTTTTTTTTATTTCAAACCCATTAGTTAAAATAGGCAAATTATTGGAGATTATGATCTATATCATAATATCTATATGCTTGTTAAAATAGTACCTACAGATTATATTGAAATGTTGAAAATCTGATTTAAAAAAAAAACCGTATAATTTTTCTAAATTTTGTAGCATTGAGAGCTCGTATCTTTTATTTTATTGGATATTTTAACATATGAAAAAACAAAGTAGGTTTCTAGCAAATTCTAGCGAATTTAACGAGTTCGACATTGAAACTTTACGACGGCTGTAGATTACACATTGTTCAACTTAGCATAGGTATTATAACCGTCGGCCACGCGAGCGACGCTCGAAAGAGTCTTTTTGACTTCAAACGGCTCGAACTGACCTCGCGAAAATTTCTCCCACCTTTGGAACGTCAATATACTAGGTTTCAGCACAGGTTTAAGTATGGCAACTCTGTTGAAAGAAATTCGAAAGTTGTAGGGAATTCCCCTAAACGAATGATCCTTCATCATACTAACGTAACAGGATATATAATCTTCCTTCAGCGTCGCGGCCCCGGCTAGAGTGGAATAGCAACAACGAGTTGGGTAATCTATTTCACTCTAACTTATTATAAAAACAAATAACTTACACAAGTATGTGTCATATAAATCCTTTTATCTTTACCTACTTCGTTTTATTGCCTAATGCCTATATTATTAACTGTAATCTACTTTGTCATTGTTTTATTTTTTATTAAATATTATTATCTGCTGCGTTACACATATACTTAGTATGTAGTTTTACTTTGTTATGCCCTGCAGTGGGCGATAACGAGCTGATAAAGAAGTAGCTTTGCACTTTTAAAGTAGTTTAAATGCATATATATTTGTACTTAAAAAAACAGTTTAGATAGGGCCCAATTTTATTTTTGCACCTACTTTACCTACGTAACTAAAATAACCTAGAATATTGTCATGAAAAATAAAAAAATATTAACAAATAAATAATTTTAGTTTTATGTATGTTCGAGTAAACTATGTGAAGAAGGAAATGAAGCTAGTAGACCAGACCCAAGAGGACTGCCGTGTCCTAACATCGAAATTATATTCGCTTTTAATTGGTATGCAGAATGTTGCACGCGGGCGCGGCGTGATGCTGGCAATTAAAATAGAAGTCGTGCTTGGGATTGTCACAGCTCTGGGAGGAAGTGGAGAAACGATAGGAATTGAGGCGGAGAAAGTCATCTCACCAGAACGCGTTTGGGAGGAACTGGTGCGCTATTAAATCGGGACTTTGTCTATTCTCAGAGAGAGAGAGAGGAGAGGTCGACTGTCGAAACAGCGCATGCTGCAATACATCTAATACACGGTTCAAAATCGATCTGAACCACGACCGGATGTGTCCGCATCGAGATTGATATCGAATGTCCGATTTCTTAAGATGGTACAGCACTCGATGCAATAGATACAATCTTTAAGCTGATTATGACAATTTTAATGTGACATAAAATAACGTTTACCGCTATTTACATGGATCATTAATAGTATATTCTAATTAATAACTTCCTTTTTTCAAAAAAACGGTTTATCTGATGATTTTAAATGTTTACTTGAACAATCATTAGTCAAATTACAAATACAGGATGAACATAAAGACAGCAGTATCTTTTTATAGGGTAATTCTGGGTATAAAATTGAACAACTTTTGTTTAACAACTTTGTAAATAAAGCAAAAAAAACTAGTCTACAAAGACAAGAAAAAGTCCTAAAAACATTTTTAAGTATGGTCACTTAACAAAATATAGGACCGCGCGGCGTCGCGACGTCTCGAACCAGTAACTGACTGACTCCACGGGGCACCGTGCCTACAAATCTATTGACGTCAATGAACTTCGGGTAGTTTTCCGAGTGCAAATATTGTAATGTAAGGAACACAACAATACCAAACGTTCCAAGTATTAATATTGTTTTAAAGTTTGTTGAGTTTCATGTTCAGTTGACAGGTACTGCTGACTTTAAGTTCACTCTGTATGCTTATAAGAATCTTCTAGAAATCTAGACGAAACATATAGCGTAACAAACACGCATTTAATTCAGTTCAGCCATTTTTGTGCACTAAGCACAAACTAACTTACAAATTATCAAATATAAATTTAGTTAAAAATAATAGTTTAAGGTAAAGCCATTTAGTTTGAAAATAATTTAGAAGTAGGGATTTATTTTAAATAATCATCTTACTTCTATGACATTGTGAAGTTTATTAAGATTTAGGTACACTTTAGGTGTACGATTAAATACATAATTTAAATTATTACAAGTAAAAACAAAACTTTTTATGTACAGCATGTTCCAACACTCGAAAATTAATGAGATGGTAGTCGTAGTGAAGGTCATTCCCGATCAAAATCAACTCACATGTAGTTATCAGATTCTCCGACGTTTGCAAGCTATACCTAGGTCTTTCCCGTTTTTTTATTTGTCCAGTTTAACCCATTTTTCGAATTAAACATAAAATAATTTACACGTCAAATGTAAAAGAAAGTGGTTTATCAAAATAAGAACAGACCATTTTCCCTAATTAAAATTATATTGTCTAAAACCTACAAAGAAAAGAAATAAATTATCACATAAACAACAATTGTTACTGCTTTGAACATTTCAATTGTAAAAGTATATTATTATTAATAATATTAGTATTTAACAACCGCAAAAAAATATTATTGTATTAAATTTTTATTTTTAAATAATTAAAATCAAATCGACATAATAATAATAATAAATGCCTCACCAAATCAATGATGCCCTTCGACTTAAGCATGACTTCATAGAAGCTCCACTGAGAGTGACTGTGCCTGCGGTTCGCCCTGACGCTTTTCCTGGAACTATATACAATACAAACATATATTTAACAAAAAGAGAAAGTTATCTGGAACCGGATAACAGATTAAACTATATAAATAAATCTACCGCAAAATACGTTAGATAGCAGTTTTACTAGATTTAGAAATCACTAGATTGTCTTCTGATATTTTACTTTTTAACTGGTAATACAGATGGTAGAAGAATATAGAGGGCTTAAGGAGTGAATGCCAAACGTTTCGGGTCGAGATGCCGCCTTCTACGGTGGGGATTTGGCACTGATCCTACCGGGTTTTAGAGAGGGGGTCAAGGCACTCAAATAAAATACTACATTAAATACAAACGTTAATGTAAGATGCTAATAATAAAAAATATAACTATAATTATACACATAGTAAAATAGCATAATGAATACATAGGTTTTATAAATAATACTAAATACTATACTTACTAAATAAAATAGGTTTAAACGGAAAACTATGACGCGATTAGCATGACTGTGAAAAAATTAGCGCTGAATATTAAGACTATGCCCTCAAAGGCACCCAACTAGTGATGTGCCGTATCCCCGGATATATACTTTTAACGATCCGGCACGTTACTATACCCTATATATATGATCAAGCTTTGCAGTCCTGATCTCCAGTCGTTGTTGATCCGTATACTCAACTTGTTCGTTGTAAATTCCTTGAGCGAGTCAGTTTATGTGGACCTCTACCACTATTTTTCTTAAATATGAGACATTTGTAGAATATAGTGATTTTTGCTACCTTTATGATAAGATACCCCGCCAAGAAAATTATGGTCACTAACGTTTAAGAAAAGTAATCCGTCTATTATGATTTTTATCTGATGTAAAAAATAATAATATTAAAGTGCCCTCTCGAAATTTCTTGGATAACGTTGCTAGTCTTGAATTATAGCTTAGTTTTACTGGCATATAAGTCGTTGTCGCAATACAAGTTTATGAGAAAGGTTTGTTTTTAAGTCCACAAGACCTGTTGTTGGCATATTAATTGGGAACTAACCGAACATGTCACGTATATATATTATCGTATTATTTGTACATTGCCATATTTATAAGTATACCATTGACTATTGAGATGCATGTTTCTTTCATATGAAAGCGATTACTGATCATCACCATAAAACCATTCATAGAGACCAATATTAGAATGTCAGTTTGTTTAATTTATTTTAGCTACTGTGTCTCAAAACATAAAGGCTGAACAGAAAAAACAGCCTTTATAAGTCTCAAAAATTACACAAAAAGCGTTCGATTTTGCCATAATTTTACTGACCTGAATTTAATTTCTAAGATACTTATTCGTGCAGTTTTCTTATTGTAGAAAACAATATGATTCAAATTATGAGAACTTTTTGAACATAACCAGATTTCATATAGATAGTAACAAATTATTACAAACTAACTGTTCAGCTATTTCATAGATTTTCAAAAACTCCATATTAATTAAATAATTCCTTTTGCAATAAAAATCATGACATCAACACAAACCCTGCCCATGACCGTTTGGGTCTGGAGCTTAACGTTCATATTTTAACAAGCTGTTTAATGAAATGAGGTGTCATCTAAGAGATTACTCGTCTGATCTTCAGCATTACTTGACATTATCAGCCAACACCGGAAACCAATCTCTAGACAACTCCTTAACTTTCAGTTATCTTTTATATACCCACTCAATTCAAATCCCGTATTTACCTATTAAAATCGACCTGTCGATCAATGTACGATATTAATTATGATTTACGGAACTCAGCAATCGAAACTTTGTGCATATTTTAAGATAAGAATAATCTTTATTGATTTTTTCATGCCAAAGCTTTCAATATATAACTGGCATGTGTTTACAAACTTTCCAGGGTGATCACAAATCCTGTCTTGCGAAAAAGTACTATGTAACACTGGCCTTGAACAGTTTGAAATTGTGAATTAAAAATTACGACTAACGTTGTGCCCAGTAAGAATGCATGTGCCTTAAATAACTCTTCTTTTGTGGCTCTGTTCTCGAACAGACTGTGATTCTAGTGTTGGAAATTTAGCAGCCTAAAAATTCTGCGTTTTTAAAACATTTTCCAAAAGATCTATGTATCTTTTCAATTCATACTTTTGCGATATTGAAATGCATACTCGTAAGGCATAACCTAAGAGAGGTAAATAATGCGTAAGAGCGCAATGACAGTTATCAGGGCCTACAATATCACATAGATTATAAACATCGAAAATATATTTTTTAAAGAGAACACTGGCAGACGGTCCTAAAATCCAAACTTTCAACCAAAAGGAAACAAAAATTTTAGAAAATTATAGACCTATAATATATATCCACATATACGAGTATAATATATATACACAACGAGTAAAATCGTCCACTGTGGAGATATGGGCCATTACAGATGCACTCGGAGACTGTAGAATAGACGAAAGGTACATCCAACTGCAGAAAGGAATACAAGAAAATGCAGAATCTGATTTTGCCTTTTTTTCCTTTTCTCGTTTTAGCATGCTAAAACTGCAAAATTGAAGCTCGATCGAGGCGTGAGACAACAAGGTGACACAACCTTGCCAAAGATGCTCACGTTAGCCTCGGAAAACATACTTAAAAAACTCAACTGAGAAAATGAAGGCATAAGGTAGACGGTGAGATGCTAAACCACCTGCGATTTACTGATGATATTGTAATAATTTCGGGCAATATTGACGACATGCTCGAAATGTTACACGAACTCAAACTTCTCATAAGAAGTGGGCCTTAAAATGAACACATCCAAAACAAAAATCTTAAAAAACCTTCCAACATAAAACTTTGGCTACCAGTAATACGTTTATATGTACAATACAAGTATATATAATTGGGACACTTGATAATAACTAAATAAATTTCATAGCAAACTACCCTACAATCTGAAGTGTAAAGTTTTCAACCTATGCGTCCTCCCAGATCGAAAATATGGTGCAGAAACCATGACCCTCATAAAATGTTTCTTAAAAAGCAACAAAAAACAATGTCGAACAAACAATGGCATCCCTGAAATGGAATTGGGCAGGACATCTCGCAAGAACAGCGAAAGAGCGATGGACCCAAAAAGTCTTGCTATGGCGCCCTAGAACCACACAAAGACGGCAAGATACGGACTAAATGCAAAAAGGCTTTTGCCCTGAAGAGGGCAGATGACGATGATGAAAGATATTTTCATGGTGTTACTCAATCCAAGTTATCGCCGGCACAGATCTTGTCTGGCATTCACAAAATAAGCCTGGTCGAGCAAAGCCTAAAAAATTATACAACTTTAAGTACTGTTTTTCAAACAAAATAAAGCGGTTAGCTATAACCTTAACTTATGTAGGTAGGTCTATAACGACTACATTACTGACACTATTAAGAGTATTTATCAACCTGCTGATTGCCCCAAACGCGCCCATAGATATTAGTTTCCTATGTTCGAACCTTGCGGGCGCGTCAGCAGACATTAGCAACATTTCCTACGGACATTAGCAATATTTTAATGTTAAGATAATGTGAAGTATTTTTCTATTCAATTCTCGTGATTGATTGAAAAAAGGAATGACTTCAAGTAGTTTTATTTTTATTGTTTATAATAATTTATTAAGTTTCGCTTAGTTAATCGTTAAATATGCACACATATCACTAGCACATTTGCAGCTAACAATGCATGCTTGAGATAAATTGAGGAAATGATGATCGAACCGGAATATTACGAAACAAATTTGAATGTTTGCACTGATATTCGTAATTATAAAATAAAATCGCGTTTTTATGAATCATTGGTATAATTTTATAATAAAATATACATTTGATTACGACATTATGCCAATGTTGTAATAATTTACATGTATAAAGGTTAATTTTAATGTATCCTGTATATAGTTATTAACATATAAATTTTACAATAATTTACATTATACAATATATTATACTTATTGATAAAAAAAAATGCATAGGTACATTTGCACCCATGGCTTCAATTTGTGATACGCATTTAAAATGGGTGAATATTTGAGATGATTTTGAAGATGAAGGTTAGGTTGACCATTTAAATGCAGATATAAACGCGGCATATAAACGCTATTTCTACAAAGTGAGCATACACTCAATTTATAACTAGAAAGACAGCTCCCCTTATTTACATAGTAAGTCTCTCACTATATCTGACACTGAGTACAAAAACATATAGTCGCTATTTTGAAATCATCCGACGGACTAACCACCATCACGAACTTGGGCCGAAAAATAATTTTCCTGAGGACGGGATGTGTGATCATCTCTGAAACGTTCGGAATAATTCTTGATTTTCATATACAGGTGTTCTAAGACGATTCCCGAAGACATAAGGGGGGTTTTGTGTAACCTATTATATAGTAAGAAATGATATAAAAAAAAACATCCTCATATTTATTATATTTTTACACAGATGGTGTCAATTCGGTCAACGCGCGAATTTAGATGCGGCGCCGATCGATAATGGCATTGACATTATTATTTTCAGGTAATTTTTTTTTTTTCTCGATAACAATGATGAATTTTGATACAGTTTCTTAACAAATATCACTAGAAACCGCAGGACCTATTAGCCGTTTTTTTAATGAATGATACCGTATTATAAAAGTTGAAAATCAGTTAGTGCTCTAAAGAGAGATCTTCGGTGCGTCCATTCCAAAGAAATAGCTAAAATAATCGAAGCCCTTAAACTACGCCCCTCCTCCCCTCCCTCTCTCTTCTACCCCCCCCCCCCCCCGCTCCTCTTTTATTTAATATATCAATATTGCATGCAGTCTTATATTATCTAATTGCCTATAGAAATCCCGGATTAATGCGTTGGCATTTCATTAAACCGAATGATCGTAAATCGTTTAATAAAACACATAAGATGTACCATCGAACATACAAAAGTACAAACATTATAAAATACCTGTTATAAGTTATATCGATAACTGCGAGCGTTATAATTTTCCTGCATTGCAACGGACCGGACCGCCTTTCGTTCAACCTTCGCCTGAATTAATTTCCTGATTATCCGACATAATATAATTCAGGTATCCTTTCAACGAGTAATGAAGGAAGTATTTGGAAGTCATGAAATCACCTTTTATTTATTTTGAAACCTACGAATATGATTTCATTTGTTATGTCGTATCGCGGAAGACACAGTCACGATCAGGAAAATTAAATCATCGTAGTTTTGAATATTTATCGTACGATTTTTTCCTACATTTATAAAGTAATTATCATTACTGGAAACACCGCTTCATTTACTAATTTCTTGAACAATTTTTTAGCCAATTAATTGATATAATTAAAAGTAAGTATAAAGGTTCCGACTGCCTGGCCGTCAATCTCAATATTTTACTCTTTATTTTATTATTTATTTTTATTTTACGTGACTGGATCTCACCATTTAATTTAATAAAAATTCTATAATATGTTTTTTGCAGCTATAAAAATAAGTTGATCTATGAGGAAATAAAGATATAGGAAAGTAAGTGAAATATAAAATTTAAAATGCGTAACTACACACAATATGAATGAAATTGTAATAATTACCAGTATGCATGTACTGGTAATAAGTTTAATACTTTTTTATCAAAGTTTTATTTTATAAATTATTCAAATTTCAAGTATATTTTTTAAATTTTCTCAACTTCTTTAAAATTATCATAAAATGATAGTACATTCTCGTCACTCGGGTATCATGTCGACACGGATACGTGCCTAGTAATATTATACTAATCTACACACCGTACCGTGCTTATTATTTCTTTGAATAACTATATTTATTTATTTTTATTTATTTTTTATGCTCCAGTTAAGTCCAGGGCATCTGCTGAATACCGTGTGTGTAAGAGGTATTACAAATGTGGGTATTTAATCGTCTTTCACTTTTATAAATGTGTATTTCAAAAGTTACGTAATGCGCTTTTTGACAACTTTTTATTTAATGTGGTCATGTTGAATTTACAGTTTTTTAATTCCAACGAGATATTATTAAAAAATAAAATTGCAGTTGTCGAGTCCGTATTAAAAAAATGAATAAATAAACAATTCGTTTACAGGCAGAATATCGCAATATTTGAATAGTTCCAGTTCGTTACATTTAATATCTTTATTTTTTCAAGAACAATTAGTCTAATCTATTTTGTTATAACATCTTGGCAAAGATTTGTAAAAATATACTACAAATGTCATATTAGGCATGGTGGGATTTATGTCCATAACATACAAAAAAATATAAGTAAAATATCCAATCCCAAATACAGTATTTACACTGAAAGGATAAGGGAGGGAGGGGGTTTTAGGGGGGGAGGGGGGCCTCCCCCCCTAAAACGGGTTCCATTTCGATGCAGGGTTACTGCAAATAAATGTATTGAATCATAGTATTATTAGATTAACTCGGCTGATTCATTTCGGAAATGTAGTTGTCGTTTTGTAGTTGGATTCTCTCAAACAAACGTGTTTATGCCAGTATGCATGCAAACAAACAATCCCAGAACGCGACTAAATAAAAACAGGGCCTCAGTTATTATTATTTATTTTTTTTTTGTGCGCGTATTGTTGTGTTCTTGACCTATTCAATTACCTATGCTTTAATATTTGCAATACAAATACACCTACTGGGTCGCGACGCCGCGCGGTCTGGTATTTTGTTAGGTGACCATACTTTAAAATGTTTTAAGGACTCTTTCTTTTAACATTTTAGACCAGTTTTTTTTTGCTTTATTCACAAAGTTTTTAAATTTTATGTCCTGAATCAACCCTTAAAACGATACTGCTGACTCTAAGTTCACCCTGGTAACTTATGGATACTTTAATTCTACGCTTCAATGTGAAAACTTTCATTTTACAAGCTGCTCTTTGAGCCAAAAAAGTAGGTAAAACGAGTAGTAAAAAAAATCCTACTAATATTTAAAAAGCTTAGTTACCTACTAATACGTGCCTCTTCCAACTGGAGGTAGGCGCGCGGTCCTGACCTGCTCAATGCGCCACGCATTGAGATAGGTAGCCACAGGAGCATCCTCGTGGACGCCGCAAGCAAACCAAACGGTTCTTGGCATATTGTTAATTTTGTATGGAAAAAATATGTCATAATTAAAAAAATTGATTCTGTTTAAAGTAGAGATCAATCCGATAAAATGATCTACAAGATAAAAAGTTCAAATATATACTGTCCAAATGCATTATTAATTATGTGGTTTTTCTCCAACCACCAATTTCTAAATTTTTTTCAAGGGACCATTTTGTTTTTGTAATTTTACTGTCCCTTTGTGGGATTATTCTCCTTTTTTGACACAAATTTATTCTATTTTTAATTTAATATTACGTTTTTCGTCTAAATTTGTATTTTAATAATTTATTTTTAATTCTCTTTCGGATAAGAACTTTCACTAACTACCAAATAGGTAAAAGTGTAATTTTACTCACACTTCATGTCCGATCTTGTCAGTGTCGCGTCATGTCGGTTTTTGTAGCACTCTTTGTTGATCAATATAGTACTTAAATCTATCACAAAATCAACGGATGCATGGACAGTGAAATTGTTTTACAACAAACTTAAAGGCGACAGTTTCAATTTTATAAACATTGGCAAATTGACCGCACGAATTGCCATATTTCTGTTCGATGAATAAATAGACATCACTAAATAGACGGCACTAACCATTCAATTCCTTTAAATTTTTCACTAACCACATAACTTCTGTTTGTTTTTTATGTTCATTTCATAACATTCAGCAAAATAAGCGAATACTGAAGATAGTACCAAACTTGTATCGAAAATTTCGTTAGATTTATGTAAGCGTTGTTAAAAATTTATTACTAAAAAATGTTTCTATAGTTTTTTATCTAATTTGTATAACGATGTCAAAACACTAATATTTGTTTTTTTCCAAAAGTGTAACTAAACTACAAACGTTGCACACCTTCTTGTGTATGAAGTTGACGCTATTGAGGTTAGCAGATTTGACGTTTAAAAAAGAAAGAAAAAATATTTATTAGAAAAATATATGATACCTGTGAATTAAGATGAAATTTTATATCATTCCTTTTTTCTCACTCGATAATTATACAGTGATCATTTTTTTTCGTAAACTTAGCTACACTTTGTTGCTTTGATAAATTTTCGGTGATTCGGTTAATGTATAATTTAATATTCTTGTATAATATTGTATTTTACAATACATTGTCGTATAAGTTACATTGTATTGTAGATTTACATTGACTTATAACATTGTATCATTTTATATTGTTAATTAACATATTTTAATGTATTATAATATATGTAACTATTTAAAAAAGTGCTATTTCCTTTATATTTATACTGATGAAAATAAATAATCTTAAATAGAACTTGTCTACATTATTTTTTAATTGTTCAATACCAGTCAAATTGATCTATATATAATAATCCGTTTAAAAAAAACAACTAATTATAAATTTCCCAGATTTAACACTAATTGTTATAGTTTATACTCATTCGGTGGAGATATTTAATTGGTTTAAATTAATTCTCTGTAAATACACATGCTTTAATATTTGTAATTAACATAAGTAATGTAATTTAGCAAATATTTTATGTCACTACTAAGAGTAAATTGCTATACTTTTTTAATTTTTAATTATTGTTAAATATGAATTTCAAATGTCATTCCTATACAAGTAATGTTTTTTTTATTATAATCTATCTAAGTATCTATTTAAAAAATAATATTCAACATAATTTTGCTGTGGACAAATAAACTCCAAATTTACTCTTCCTTATTCCAATATTCACATACGAAGGATTAACTTTATCAAATAGATATTTGGTCGTTATCGTACGTACAGTTTTGTGATAAACCTTTGACGATAAATTAAATTTTATAATTTATATACTACAAAAATATGTCTAAGTATATCTATCAAAAACAGTAATTAACGAAAGAAAATACTAAAAAAATATTTAAAAATTAATATTTATTTTATCATATAACAAATAAATGAATCAAAAGATTTCAATAAAGATATTCCAATCGCCCAGATAATTTCACGGAAATTTTCCACTGGCAAATTTTGTAAATCTAAAGAATAAAAATTTACTCAGTTTTCGGAGATTGTTTGTCTTTCATTTTATTTATAACAAAAAGTTGATCTTTGCCTATCGAGACATGTTATTTCTACTTGAGCATCATAATGACCTGAGGACCTAGAATAATATTCTCATAATATTATCAATAAATTAACTAGCTTTTTAAATTAATTTACCATATTATTTTATTACGATTTGCTTTGCTCTTTAAATAATTGTAAAACATATATTGTATGTATTGCCATTATATCCAGAGATCTTTGAATTAGGAAGTGTCCTAATTACTTTATTTCGTAATTACTTTATTACTAATTATTTCTAAAAAATAAGCTGCGTAATATATTGTCCATTAATTAGAATTTAATTGCTTATATTGATTAATTATTTTTCAATAAGTTTCGATTTTCCATTTATTAGTTAGTTCAAATTTTTAATTTTTCGCTCCTGTTGTATTTTTTATATTCCATGCATGTTCTAAAGGCATAATTAATAAAAGATATTACAAAAGACAAATACGAATATCTCGCGGTTCTACCAAGTATAAACCTTCGAAATTTTCTTAATAAAAGTTAAATTTTGTTTTGTTTGTTTTCCTAAATGACTAATTAGGCCAGCATAAAACAATATATTGTTTAATCATAATACTATATTTCTTGTGGGGAAGATTAAACATTACAGAAATTGTAAATGAGGGTAATAATTATACATTTAAAGGGAAATATATCTTTTGAACGTATCCTTTTATGGTTTTCCGGTCGTAAGTTCGATACGCTAATAAGTGTTAATTGAGCCATTTATTGCATATTTGGTCACTAAATTTATCTTACATAAACATGAACTGCAGAATAATTGGGACTATGAATATGCATCCTTGTGTTTAATTTACTGATATTATGTGGTATGTATGTGATAAAAATGTTTAAAATGTACTTAGGCTGTTCAATAATTCTTTGTTTGGGATGAGTTTCTCGTCAGTCTCAACTTTGCCAGAAACAACCCTTATTTAAGGTGAAACTTATTGATTGACAGTCTACCTTAACATTCGGTGCTTTAATTTTATAAGGCGTCAGGTTTTACTCTCGGCGCGGTCACTAAGCAATTATTGGTTTTTATTTAATTACAGTTTCATTATATAGAAATTAAAAAAAGAAACTTTCTGTGTTATAGAGCCTTCATTTGCCTTTAAATTGTTATTTTTTCCTAAGACTTTAATGTCTTTTATAAGAAAGTAATTCAACTAAAAGAGAACTATTAGCAGTTTATCATTTAATCGATTTCTTAGAAATAGAATTGAATTTTAAAAAACGGTTATTATATTGAAGTAGTAAGATCAAGGTATCTAAATATATTTTTTATGCTTAAATATCCAATGGTGACTAAATGCCAACCAAAAGTGAATCCTTTGACTTTCCCTTAATATATTGTTACACATATACGATTAGTTTGATTTTTAAAGGGTTTTAAAGGAATTTTAAATTTCTAACTTTCTTACATCTGGGGGTATTTTATTAAAAAATATATTTAATATATTTTACTTGACAATAACCATACACATTTGTAAATCGTGGTAAACTAGATTGTCGTGAATATTATGTTGGTAACAAAAAAATATCTTACTTTTGAATTTGGTCACACAGGAAACGATTTTATAATCCACTACGAGTTCGGAACAGTACTGTATTTCAGACACAGTTTCAAAATAATAACAGTTTAACAGTATATCACCTCTGACTCTTCTGGGTCAGTAAGAAATTTGCTATACGTTTACATGCATGAATTCTTGATTGATTCGGTGAGCGCGCCGGATGAGTTCAGCTCACGAACTGATCGATCGTCCGTCGATCGCGGATTAACCGAGGCTTAACCGCTCGGTTACGGCCTGTCCGATCAGCGGTCAGCCCGACGCGAGACTGTCGACGACGAATGCTCTCGATCCCCGCCGCAGCCTCCGCGGCGCAGCGCAGCCTCCGAATGCGGAGAGAGGATGCGCCCACGCACGAGAGTAATTCCGCTGCACTTGGGTTTGAAAATCGAATGTAATCCGTTCGCATTCGTAATTAGTACGAGTATGTCGAATATTGTCGACGATATCGTCCAAAGGTATAGTTAAATAATCCTGATAATACACTCAGTTTTAGTTTCAGTTTTCAGCGTTGCCAGAAGCAACTTTTATTCGCAAAATATATATATTAAACAATGCATTCGGAGCATTTAAAGTTGAACTGAAAAGCGTAAAAAAGTCCCTTTCGGCACGCAGGTAGATTTCACAGGGTCAGAGTCCCCTAATTGGAGGCAAACCTTCAATCAACCCGCCGCCGCACCGTCCCCTTGCGAGAGTGCGTATACTGAATCCCTCTTTAAACTGTGCCGTAAGGGTTGCTCATATCAAAAATTGTTTCAAACAAACATTGTACAGAAATTGGGCCTACCATTATCATTTTGAACTGAATTGATACGGTGCCTATTAAGGAAGGTATGATTATCTGAATTTTGATAAACCAATTTTTTCCACCCCTAGGACCAATAGTTGGTGTATCAAAAAAGTTTAGGACATTATCTGAGGAGTAATATAAAATTTAAATAAATTCGATATCTTATAAACTAAAAAAGTTATAGCAAAATTGATGATTTCACCTATTAACGAACTTGACCTAGATTTTGTGCCCTTAAATTTTATATATCAATTTAAAAATGATTGGTGTAAAATTAAATCAGTTATCGTGTCCACAAGAAAGTGATATAGATAGATGGGTTCTAGGGAATGTGAAACACGAACATATATCGAAATTTTCCAGAAGTCATGATGACATGGTACCCATTGCAATAAGTAGCTGTCCTGATGAAATCACCCCCCCCCCCCCCCCAGGTCAGATGACTAGTTGCGCCTATGCAAACGCGTTAGAGATGCTCACCACATCGTTGGAACAGAATAGAGGGAGATGGCAGTAGCGGTTAGTTAGCTGCGGCGATGCTGTTGATTATCACCGAGGAACAGGACAAGTGTCGTCTGCGGCAGGCGCACAAGAGAGCTGGTGTTATCTACCTTTGAGGTGTTTTTTGTGGACTATTTATTACAGTTTAATAAGGAAAGAATTTCATTTTACGCCTAAAAAAATAAAACGGCTAAAATGTATCAGAATATAGAGACGCCAGAGATCTCCTATCCAGACTACTCGCGCTTGTGCGTGGTACGAACTTGTGATGGGTTGCTTTATTTCCTATCTTCATTCGCGCCTGCGGCCGTTTTAGCCAATTCGATGTGCGTTTTTTGATGGAAATAGAGGCGATATCATGACTTTCTTTCAATTCGTCATAAATGTTGACACCATTTTAGCGGCTAGTTATAAAACAATACGGACATTAAAACGGACAGATTATTTCAATCTAATAAAAATAATGATTAATATTATTATTATAATGTGGCACTGAACATTCTTGTACATGTTTCTATTTGCGCATATAGATGAGTGTATTAATTTTAACTGGCCAGTTATAAATACTACGTTCAACAGTCATGTCACATTTGTGAAATTCGAATATGATATCGAATTGTCAATGTTTTATTAATTAGTAGTAGAAATTTGTTTACTTTAATGTTATATATTTAAATTATTCGTATAGAAGCTAAAATGATTAACTTTATGCCGTTTAATACCTATAAAACTAATTAAACCTTCGCATAAATGACGGTAATATCTAATCCCTGTGATTTTTTTATATTCTATAGATAAATTCTATTATTTTAGCTATTACTATGTCAATTAGTTTAAATGTTAGGAAAAAACTACGTTTTCCCAAAAATAAAAATAAACTAGGAAATATAAATAACATTTTAAAAATGCTTCCTAATAAAAAAAAAATGAGGAAATTGGTCCACTTAAATACCAGTAACGTTTGAGAAGAATTTCGCGTAATTTATGTTTCCTTATCAGTAGATCAACTTTCAAAATATAAATTAAACTGGTATCTATAACTCACGTCTCTTGAATATTATTTGAAGATTAATATAATGAGTGTATTTGTTGTGTTAAACTTCTTGTCCCAATGTCTAGCTCCTAATGTCGGTGTAAATTATTTTGCGTGTACAAAGAGACGTGTAGGTACGTGAAAAGAGATTGTCTGTGAAAGGGGGTTGTGCGTGAAAGGGGGTTGTGCGTGAAAGGGGGTTGTGCGTGAAAGGAGGTTACTAAGGCGAAAATGAATGCTGGAAAACATTGCCTTAATCCAGGTTTCCAAACCGAAAGCACAAATACAGTGTCAGGCAGGCAGCCTTATTATATTATATCGTTAATAGGGTTATTATCATATGTTCAGTAGTTCTTTATTTTCATATGATTTGTGGTCACATTTTAGGTACTTAGTATTGTACTAACGTGATTGTGCATTTCGCCGCGGAACTTTACAATGGTTCCCTCATTATGCACAGAAAGAAAATGGAATGTTACATATCGCTTTTAGAATCTATACATTCTTGTATAAGAATCTACTATCCCCGTCCTTTGGCCAGCCGTCTGTCCGTCCGTCTGTTGCACGTTTTAACTCGAAAAGTACAAATGCGAAAGAATTAAATATGTATGGGTGTGCGTTCTTGAAAAACAATCGATTAAATCGGAAGCTTGTCGAATATAGATTATTAATAACATTAAAGTCAACAAATTTTTAATACTGTTTGATGATACAATGACAGTTCGATAGAGCGCTCAAATATTATATTTGAATTTGAAAAATATGACAGCATGGCTGTTCAGTTGAAACATTATTTATTACTGGCCAGTTAAAATTAATACAAATTATTTATGTGCGCAATATAAACATTTAAATTAATGTTCAGTCACATTATAATTATTATAAATTGAAATATGATGTCCGTGTTTATTTATTTATTGTGGTTACCCAAAAGAAATTGTACACAATACAGGCAATGACGCGAGCTGATTGTCTGCTCGTGACGCCGGGTTATTGAATGCACTCCGGTCAAGGCAACAAATATCAATCGTGTGTCGCGACTCTAAAGGTAATTTACACTATCAAAAATGAAATACTGTCCTTTGGTAAGCGCATAACTTGAGAACGGCTGTACCGATTTGGCTATTTTTTTAAAATGTTCGTAATAGTTCGCATGAGGATTTAAAAATATACCTATTATATATAAAAGTTGCCCGGAAAATTCAGGAAAAACTGAGTGTATTTTATTTCCATTCCAAATTTAAATTTTGTGCTTTAAACGTCAACATCAATGTATGGTCAGAATCAAAAGTATCACTCACCACAAGTATTGCGTGGCAGCATTTTTTTAGAATAATAATAAATTTAGGGATGAAATATTTTCTCATTTTTTTATATAATTGCTACTCGTAATAGGAAACATAAACACCTAAGTCTTCGAAAATGGTCTCGGGACATCTTTTTGAAAGAGAAAGGTAACGATTATCAGACTCCCAATCGCAGGCACAATGGTTTTTATTACCACTCCCGAAGCTGCTTTTGGACAAAAGCTACGAGAGGCCTCTTCTTGGTACAGATGAATTGTTTTATAATAAATACTTAAAAAAAACAAAAATTCTTAGTTATTATTTTATTTATTTATAATTACTGGTATGAAACATTGGTAATCAACTTATAGGTAAGTAATTAAAATAAATGTACATCTCATAGCAAATTGAGCTGTATTTTACACAAAATATACACAAACAAACATTAAATAAAATAGGTTAACTATCACTGGCACATTTCTCATAAAATGTGAAGAAACTAAATGTAGGTACGATAACATTATTAAATATATATCATTTTAGGCAAATTCTAAATTTTTTACATCAATCTCAGCGTTTAATCTACAAAAACTAAAACTCTTTAAAGTCCATACATTATTTCACAAAACATCACTATAAAAAATAATATAATAAAAAGCCAATAATGTATAATAATAATTAAACAAGCATTAACTAATCTGCCAAAATGTGGTAGGTTTAAAATTAATAATTAATAAAAACAAATGATATGATGCATTCTTGTTGATTCATTGCCGAGTGCGGCATTTATGAACTCACTAAAATTAATTCTTATTAAAAAGCAAACAAAAATCACAAAAAAAGATTTAAGTGTAAAGGAAGTCGAGGAGAAAGTATAGAAACTGAAGAGATAACATAAAAAAAACCAAGAAATGATTTTAATTTTGGAAAGGAGTTTTTTTAATATAAGCATGAAAATTCAAGAGTTTTTAAAAGAGTGTTTGCTTTGATAGATCTACATAGTTAATATTACAAATTTACTCTATCAGTACATATTTTTAACAGTAGAAAAATATACAAAATTAATATCACAATATAGCAAACTATCTATATATTGTATAGATGAAATAGTTGCGTACTTAGTTCACTAGAATATTTACAATTTGCCCGGCTCCCACACAATACTCCAAATTGAAATTTAGATCTTTAACAACGATACTTTAAAGAATAAACTAAACTTATAATATATAGATATCAGAACACAAACAGCTCAGGTTAATCAAGGTTAATATATGTAGGGTAAATTAAAATTATTTTTAAATATTTAAAACAGTTGCAGGATAACCGAATAACAAATTCTAACTAGCAAATGGATTAAAAAATGCCAAAATTCCACGTGGATTTATTCAAAACTCAGTAGGTACACTATATATTTTTAACACAAACAAAACAAATTATTACATCTCTCAAACCGTGTTAACGACTTGATCAAAACACTTGGCGACAAATTGCTCTCTCTCTCCGAGCTTTCCAAAGTCCCCATCAGATTGCTTGGTAGCCGTCTGCAAGGCCTCCTGAAGAGCTGTCAGTGCCTCATTCGTGAACCGTTTGCCGCGTAGGTGCGTCACCACCGAGGCATCGCCGTGGAAACCGGAATCAACGAAGCCGGGTGGTATGTTGAGGGTGACGTCATTAATCAGACCCTTCGCGACCTTTATGTCGATCCTCAACTCCTGCGGCTCCGAAGGTACGTTGGACTTATTGAAAAGGTCGGAGGGTACACTGAAAGATCTGCTGACGGTGAACTCGGGTGTCTTTCCGTAGCGCCAATCCCAACTGAATAGCTCTTCGCGGATCTGATTTAGACCTGTTTCGGAAAATGCATAAATTAAAAAGTGAACATGTGATTTAAATCCATCAAAAATACTTCCAATTCACTAGCGTACTTTTCACATAAACAATCAACCGCAAAACCGAACTAAAATGAAAAAAAACGACGATTAGTCTATGCTGTTCATGAATTCAGGTATACGCGACATGCTACGCTTTTATAGTTGTTTAATTACCGTTATAGGCGCTGACTTTGTTAAATAAAACAATTTTAATAAGAGAGTTCTTACGGACGAAACCCCAAAAACACAATATTTCATATTCGTTCGTATCTTCAGCTAATAATCAGCTAATCTTCATAAAATCTTTCAAGCGTATGAGTATGTACGAGTTCTGCTTAGGTGCAAATATATTAGTTCATTTTAATTATAATTTAAATTACATTTGAATATAGAAAAAAAAGGTAAGGTGGTGTTAAAAAGCAACTTCAAAACTTGATCTGTGAAAATTTATCTAATAGGTAAACAAATTTAATTTGAGATATGCGGTACAGAATGTGTTAAAATATAAAAAGGCACTGACCTGGGAACCATTCCTCTTTAGGATTTATAAGCTGGAATCCTCTTTGTTTGCATATTTGATCGTAGCCGCCATCCTCAATGTGAAGCGCCGGAGTTCTGAGGAACTCCCATCCAATAGCCGTCTGCAGAGAATCAACGGTGACCCGATTGTTCTCGTCGCACAAATTCGCCACAGGTGACCGTACTGATGCTGTCGCGTTTGTGATAGTAATGCCAGTCTGTTAGGAAGGCCAGAAAAATAATATAGAAGGTATGTTTAAGTAATTATGAAGAGCTTACAATGAACTTTTTCCATATGAAAGAACCGGTTTATCTTTCTAATAAATTAAAACATCATTACCAGATTAACTTGCTAGCTACCTTCCGGTTAGTATATAAAATTAGCCACTTAGCTAATGGTAATTCATATTTTGTAATTAATTAGCAAGCGGCATAGAATTACTAGAGATAGGAATATATTGATGGATCAAAAACCTTTACACCGGACAAACTCTACAAAAGAATGCTTTCCCATCAAATGTGACCTGCTATTTTGTATTATAGCTAGGTATTAAACTGTTTTTTTTTATATATTATAATGGTACAATCATCTTAATCGTTATTAGGTTAACAATTTGAATTATTAGTGCAGAAGTATTGGTGTATTGAACATTTACAAAAAGTAAGTGACCGACTTCGACTGTGGCCAAGCAACTTATTTTCAGGCGATTTAACTATTGTTCGTATGCATTTGTGAAGCAAATGGGGACAACTTACTAACAATCAATATTCATATTACCAAAAGACCTTGACAATGCCTAAACAAACAGTATGTAGCATAAATTTAAAAAAAAATACATTGTTACCAGGTATTAATGAAAACATGAGGTTGGGTAAAAACTTTGAACTATCAAGGTTTATTGTTCGGGCCGCTAAAAACTAAAAACCACTGGCTTTGTGTTCACGCTACTACTGGATGGAAATATTTATTTATACTTGACAGTCTGGTCATACTCCACACAACAGTTTGACAACAAACAAACGAGTAGTAACAACAGTACAGGATTTAATATGTAACTTTACTTCTGATACTAATTTTACAGATCACAAATTCCTAATCTATTGTCCCATTATCTATTCCACGCTATCGTGATGAGGCCGACCACGGTCAGTGATTTCCACGGCTACTACGCTCTTACCGTACTGAAAAATAATGTGTGAGTTCATCCTCGAAATGAGGCCAATAAGAAATTATTCAGGGAATGATCATAATAGGTAAATATGGATATTGCACCACACCGTCACCAAAGTCAACAATGCAGAATGAGTCAGCAAGTCATAAATAAGTTTCAGAGCTGTCGATCACCAACCATTTTCTATTCAGCACCGGCAAGTATCAAAATTTTACACAACCATTAGAGAATTAGTTTTTTTATTTACTTTGCAAATAATCATTTTGATGTAGTATACAGGTATATTTAAAATCACTACTGTCCTCTAAATACACCTGTATATAGAATTAAAAAAATAGGGCGCTTTAGATGGGGAATCAATACCATGTGGGTTCATATTTTACTAAATTTTAGAATTCAAGTCTAAATTATAGTATCGATAGACTTATCCATAAATCAATAATAATTATTTGACAAATCTTTTCAAATTTACAAACCTCATTGTTATTTATATGAAATATAATTAGCTACAGATTTGGTTTAACACGGGATATAACAAAAGGCAGCGTTAAATAAGGATTAGCATGTTTTGTAATTTTATGGCTTTTTTTCGTATTTCAAATTTATAACAATTAATTTAAGTGCCGCAAGCTTTCATATTAGTTCTATACAGTCGCACATATTAATGTTATTAAGAATTAGGGTTTATAGGGCGATGGTGACTTTCATTCCTCACTCAGAAATCTACAATACAGTTTTAACGCTTTGGCTATACCTACCTAAAGAAGCGACATATTGTGATCATAATATAATACAATCATATATCATAGAGTTTATCGTTGTTGAACATATAATTTTAAATACAGTAGTTACTTAAGTAGTAAATAAATAAAGTAATAAATAAAAAAATAAAGAGTATATAGGATCATAAAAAGTTAACCTGTTTTTTTTTGTGTAGTGTTCTCTATATGAGCTCATGAGTTTATAGGTATGCATGTATAGATATGTCATTTGAGTAGAAACATTTTAAAAACTAAATAGTAGGTACTTAAACGCAGCTTGGATGAGAAAATAAATATTAAACTGGTAGGTAAAGATGAATGTTTAAACATAATGCTTATGCATACGATACAAAGTACACATTATCACGCAGACCGTCCTAATTTTAGAAAGATAACAGCTCGCGAGCATGCATGGGTACCGTGCACAATAATCATTACCTCGTGTTTGGCCAGTGCTTGACTCAAATCCACTTTGTTGGCATTTACGAGGAGTGTACAATGGTGATACGCCGTATGGTGACCAAGCTTTGCTGCTGTTCCAGATACCTGCTATACTTATTAGTTAAAGAAAAGAATGTGACAAAAAATAAATCCATAATCAACAGCCTTTGTCAGGGCTCAATTTATACAAAACCGATATTGTAATAAAATAAACATAAGATTGGTTTGCATTAGATTAGCGTATTCATTATGTCTAAATTAATCTTTAATAAATTCTGACTTTATGATAAGATAATTAAGATAGGAAATAAAAGAATGTGTAAGGCTGCGTGATACCTGTTTTTCATTTTTCTTTGGCAAAATTTCAATATAGTATTTTCAGTTGGAAAGAAATAATAATTAGACTTTAGGTTTTGCCAGATGAATTTAAAGGTTTTAGACAAGATTTACAATATTGGTCACTATATATATTGTGACAATATGGCTTCTAAAATGCTTTCAATGTTTTATAATTGGCATTAAAAGAATTGAAATAAATTCACATTTGAATAAAAATATAATTCTTTAAAAAACTGTCAGAATAAAAAAATAAAAAAAAGAGTAAGTATGAAGGATTTATTTAGAAAATTACTCAACGTTTTGATATTTTTTTTAATGACCTATGAAGAGCATTTGAATCACTGGCGATTTTTTCTGGAAAGAAATGAATTGAACCCAATATTCCATTTTCTCAAGATAAGTTTTATTTTGGAAGGATGGTCATTACGACCAATATAAGGAGGCTTAGAGAGTTGGGAGCTTAAAGCACACCGGGCAGGATCATTCGTCCCAAGTCTTATATAAACTGGTTAATCTGAATTCAAAACAGCTTCTATAAAGTGGTTCCCAATTAATAATTGAAATTAATTCAGATGGACTATCATATAGAATAAAATACCTAAACCAGGATATTGACAAATAATAAATATTAGCCCCGAACTCACTAAAATAAACGTCATTGACCTTATAATTGATAGAGCCTTAATAAGAACTGAATTCCGCTATTGTAAGTCTAGTTAGATCTAACTATTAAAAAAATATATTTTTCATAGGACATTCTACAAACAATGACTATATTTCAATGAATTATGTTACTAAAATATGGGAACTACCTGAAATGTAAAACACGGAAAGTTTTAAAAAGTGTCTTTCAGTAAGTATGGTAGTTTACACAAAGAAAAACAATTTTAAATTAAGTAAGTATGTGTCAATCTAATAATACTAATGTTATAAAAATAATTAAAATATTATGTAGGTCATCACAGACAATGTTTTTTAAACATAAATATAAAGATTTAATATGGAACAACCACCTAGATGTATCTATGAAGCTATAAAACCACTTTGGCAAAAGTGAAATGTGTGATAAGATTGAATAATGTATGAGAAAACGAGCAATAAAAATGCATTCGGACCATTTTTTTATAACTATGTCAAATAACAGGAGTGATAACTTTTTCATATTTAGATAAAAATAATTTTATTATTTTCCGAAAAAAAAAGTAAAATAAAAATCCATATTTACAAATTATAATACATAAAAAAATGTTTAATTTAATTTACAAATGACCCGAGTTAGTTAAATAGTATAAGTAATATTTTTGTTAATATAAGTAAGCAATAAAATTATTTTATTACCATATAAATAAAAATAGGTACAGCCTTGAAAACTCATTGAAAAGGATACTTTGTAATTGCCTCTGAGGACAATATCTTTGCGTTCATTAATCTCGGCTTTGATGCCAAACTCTCTGAAGAGTGCCCGAGTGATGATCTCCAAATTGTACTTTCGGTTGTAACGCTCACGGGGTGTGAAGAAAGATAGGTTTAGGTTGCCACGGTCGTGGTAAACTGTCCCTCCACCGCTGTTTCGCCGCGCGATCGCCACATCCCGGCCGACGAGGTGAGCCACGTTCGCCTCGAGCCACGGATTCTGGTTGCGACCGATGACAACACACGGGTCGTTACGCCACGCCATCAATATATGGTGATCCGAAAAGTTTGAGTTGTTGTAGAGCCAAGATTCGAGAGCGAGATTGGTAAAAATGTCGGTTGACTGCGATATAAAGACTGATTTCTTTACCTCCTCCTCCGCCGGCAATTTATCTGGCATATTGGAGTACTTTGAAGAGCCGATTGACTGCGAAGACACCAATAAAGTCTTCGAGCTGCTTCTTCTTGTAATTCCGATTACGATGCAGCCCAAGCCCGCAAAACCCTTCTTGATTAGACACTGAGCCATTTTAAAAGATTATCCAAACAAACACACTTATATATTTTATAACTTTACGAGAAATGCGCCAGGGAAGTCTCTCGATAAGTATTCCTAAATCAATGAAAGTTTCTTATTAAAATAATACCTTTGAAGGTTTCAAGTCTATAAAATATCTATGGCGCTGATATTTAGTGGCAGCAACAAGGGCCGGACTTGGCGTCTGTGTCGGTGGAGGAGAGAGATATGAGGTATTCGTGAAGTGTGATCGTCTGATGCAGCCACTTCCAGGTTTGATGCAGGGAATTGATTCTACAACGGATCCCCAGACAGTCTCGACAGTCTCTTGGCATTCCTCTTTGTGATGTCAGGGTGCTAAAGAAAATTACACACCTAATTAATTAGGAACCAACACAAAAACTGCACAGATATTTTAGACAAACGATGACCGTTCACACAAAACGAGAAAAATGATAACCGAACACTACCATTCGAACGGAAAGCCAGACAGAAAATACGATAATTACCTCCTGCGGCGGCGTTATATTCATTTTCCAGTGATAAGAATATCAACGAGAAGAGAGCAAGGGGCGCCAGGGGGGACTGACAAGACTCAAGACGGGCGAGGTCATGTGAGGGCAGGCGAAGTTCACGAGCGCGCAGCAACGTACGCTTGATAAGCACCAGATTCTCGAATGGTCACTCGCTATTATTCGTCATACACAATTAGAAAAGGGAATAATCCATCCACAAATGTCCACAATGCGTTCAGAGTTTAGACATCCAACCTCGTTCAAACGAAATATAAACGTCAATGTCAAAAATTACGTACCCGTGACGTGCCTCACTCGTAAAGAGCGGAACGAGAGGCAATTCATAATACGTTTCATCCGCTAAATATTATATTGACAAATAACTAGTTATTCATTTTTTTTGCCAAATTTTTCAGTTTTTTATTCGCAGATTGTAATTACTTATATGACAAGAGTAGTCATTTAATTATAATGAAAATAATAAATAACCGCTCGCTAGGATGACAAAATGTGGTGAAAAAGAAAAAAAGTGGAACGCCGAATGGATAATGTTTAGAGATAATGGTTCACATTGGAGCGAGTTTCGTTTTTTCTTTGTCCTACATTATTTTAACCCGAGAATCTGTTTTTTGTCATTTTGAAACTTGATACAATGACGAAAAAAACATCTTTCACGAAAAAAATGTTATAACGATGTTTCTTTATATTAAAATTTCATAAAAGAGACCATTATTGGCTTTTGATTGAGAACTATAGTATGAATGAAATTAATATTTTTGAAGTAATTCATCTTGTTTTCTATCTATATTAAAACGAATGTAATTTATCTAAGTATAGTATAACAAAAACAATATCAATTCTATTTCCATATTTAGCCATGGATACATTATAATTGTTCATTTTTAAATTAAATTTAGGATCTACAAAACACAAATGTGAGTACGACCCGAAGCAGCATTTCGTTACACGTCTAATCGCATAAATCCATGTTACTCTACCGTGATTAAAAAAGTTTCATTTCAAATAAAAGTAACAATTACAAAATAAAAAATTTTGATTAAAAAAATAGTTGTTACCTACATGGTATTAAGGAATTTCAATTTGTTTACCTGCTAAGCTAACTGTAACCTGCGTTATCTTACGTGAAACTCAACACTACATGGGTTATGTGGGGCAAATTAAATTAAATGACAAATAATAAATAACATTAATTACCTAATTATAAGCTGGAATAATTGTTTTTTACCTGGTATTAGTAAAAAATACAGCATTTATTTTGAAGGTTATTATGGTTGTTTATAGAAAAAGCTCAAGGTTTTGTACAAACAAGCAAAAATACAACGAATCGATACTAATGTAAGAGTTAAATATTTAAATGTTAAAAAGTACTGACCTAGGTCATATACAATTATTTTGGGCCCTAATCAACTAGGCCAAATGTGTCTGTGCTACAGTCAGGGGACATGGTGTAATGAAGCGTTAAAAATGACATAACCATCTATGAATTCGAACCTGCGACCTTTGGGCCCATAGTCCAACGCCTTAATCTGACATATGGCTAGGTTAAGTAAAAGTTGCAAACTGACGCGGACACTAGACTACCACGATCTCTCTAATCATAAACATATAATAATTGTTCGTAGGTATTTCAGAGAAAATAAGTAAAAAATGCAGATCTAATAAAGCCTTGCTACATTATTCAGGAAGTAGTATTTCAAGTCATAGTTTTAACTAAATAAAGTTTTTAGAAATGCAATCTGTTAAAAAGTAATAATTAAATATTGTTTAGAATATTTCAATCAGCAATATATTTTTCATGAATGTTAACGGTGTATGTTGGGGCTATTAGCTATATTTACCACAAAAACAAATCGGGCCAACACAAGTATTTTGGAAACAATATTATATTTCTTAAACTAAATCTACAGAAGTTATGTTAATATCTAGCTATATACTACTAATTGTATGTGAAAATATATAACAGAGCTACAATCGTAAAATTGATAAATGATTCAGAAAATCATGAATTCCACGTTATTTTAAATCTTGTATCAATATCATAGTACTATCAATACCAATTAAAATATTGTACAACGGCTCCAAATAAACTATCTACATATTTACTAGCTAAT
This sequence comes from Neomicropteryx cornuta, assembly GCA_020383195.1. Classification (NCBI taxonomy): domain Eukaryota; kingdom Metazoa; phylum Arthropoda; class Insecta; order Lepidoptera; family Micropterigidae; genus Neomicropteryx; species Neomicropteryx cornuta. The sequence goes on from JAHKQU010000014.1 coordinate 737,630, forward strand.
TATTGTATTAGCCGTTAAAAATAAACAAAATAAAGCAAGTTTCGTTCTTTCAGATTGGATCGCAGCAAGTATATCTACATACTTTCAACGTGGACTATGTGGCTTCAAGTTATTAGTCTTACAAGATATATTGCACTTTTTAAGTTATTCATCTTTCGACTTAAAAAAGAAGATTTTCAACAGTAATGTCATCTTTTTTCTTCTACTGCTTACGTTTGCATAGTAATTTAGTTTTAAAATTTTAATTTTCTGATTAGCCAACGCTGTGATTGTTATTTATTTTTCTTGAACATGTAGATTTTATTCAATTGTAAAATAATTGTAAATGTGCAATAATTTGCACATTTGAATAAAAAATACAATAATCAATTTTGTTTTTGGTATGTTTTGCAGAAGCGCTGGTTTAAAACAATTTATGGTTTTTTTTTTAATCGTAGTAAAAGGCATATCAATATATTATCCAATATTATATTAATAACTAAAATAAATAATACCTTAGATTAATAAATAAATGTGGTGGGTGTGGTGTGGTGTTTGTGGTATAATTTTAAGGTTTCTCTCGATACCTTTTATAAGATCTGACAGCCCTTTTAGTAAATGCATTCGATATGTCGGTGTTCCAGTAATTTACCCTATTATTATTATTTTTTCAGTGTCTGTTGCAATATAATTAAGTAGGTAGATGTTTATTTTCACGGTGTGTATTGTGGTTTGATAATGAGAGTAAGTGCTCTAACAAGCGCAGAAAAAATGTTAGTGAATAGTATTTGTTTTGATTATATATATTTGTTATAGCAACCTGGAATTTAAAATTTATTGTCATTTAATAAATTGACATTCGCATTGATTAATTTAGGTGCGATTTTATTGGGTACCTACTTTATTTTGTTAGCACATTTTCATTTTGTTCAAAATATACCAAACCAAAATCATAGACAATACGTAGCTAAAGTCGTGAACAAACCATGAAAGCGGAAGTGAGTGAGTGAAGCACAAGAAATCTGACAGCCCTACAAGAACGAGCTAGGGGTCTGTGTTGTGAGTTGAGCCTTTTCTGGTTGCAAGTTAGGGTGGAATAATATTTATTATAAAGCTTTGGTGAAGATGGCGGCTAAAAAGTCTGTCAGTACTTTATGTAAGTCATTTGTCAAGCACTGTGATCGATCATTGAATAATGTTTAGCTATGCAATGGCTTTACTCAGTGTTAAACCTAATTTGACATTTCAACAATGAACAAATATGTTACATAACTCGTAGATTATTCTTAGTAAATATTGTATATTTTTCTTGCAGATGCTCTTCAACGTTGGGTGTTCAATTCATCACGTTTCAACCGTTACGGTAAATTAAAAGTATTTGCACCGATTACAAATGTTCCCAGGCGATATTTTTTTATAGCATTTTGATGTGTACCTAATTATTTTTACAGGTCTTTACAGAGACGATTGTTTGCACGAAGACGACGACGTAAAGGAGGCACTTAGGAGGATCCCACAACATTTGGTAGATGAACGAAATTTTAGACTGATCCGCGCAATGCAGTTGTCTATGAACAAGGTTTACCTGCCCAAGGAGGAGTGGATCCAATTTGATGACGACAAGCATTACCTTTGGCCCACTGTTGTGCAGGTGATGAAAGAACGTGAAGAACGAGAGGCTTGGGAGAAAAACCATTAAAATATCATCACAGTACTGTTTCTGGTTTAGAAATGTAAATTATAATTTTTCTGAGTTTATTGTGAAAACAACTTATACTGGTTTATTGTTAGTTAATTGTAATTAAATCTATGATCACAACTTGTTTCTTTTTCTTTATTAAAAGAACATTCCTAAATTTGGCAGTTTGCCCGACAGATTGCTCTTGGAAAAATGACATTACGTTTGTAGATGTATACAAATATATTTAAAAAAAGAAAATACTTTTAATGTCATATAAAATGATGCTTTTCAAAATAAAGGCATGATAGCAGCTTATCCTTTAAGTGTTCAAACTTTCCTGTAGACCAGGGGTGCTCAAACTTGAACTGCTGGCGATCTACCTCAATATTTTTAGACTACTTACGATCGACTCTGAGAGACTGCAAGTGTGTGTGATGCAGGGTTGTCGTACATACACGATACACCCTACCTACCTAGGTAGGGTGTATCGTAGCATATATAGATATTAGCTTTCTGCACAATCATTTCTGCGGTCGATCGCGATCGACCGTTTGAGCACCCCGGCTGTAGACGTTTTGAACTAATCATGAAAACTAAGGACAGTGTGTTGTTATTCCGCATCCAGTTACCACCTACGAAGAAAACATTTAAATTAACCTTTCAATGTTTAATTTTCAATACCTAGTATTTTTTGTTTATATTCTACACTTAACCCATTATATCAGGGTTTCAATTCCTGGTGAATTTTATTTTTTTTAATTGAGCTTTTTGATTTTTTAAAATAATGATCAATCATAAAATGCTATTTTTACGTTTTTCAAAATTGTAAATTAAATCTGTATCCCTTGATTATTCAGTCTTGGTAGCATTTACATATTGGATGAACCGTATAAAGCCATTTCTTTGCGGGAATAACCCCGCATCCCTGAATATGAGCTAGTTATCATTCCAGGAAGAATATGTAACAAGCTGATTTGTCAGTGGCTAACTTACTACTACTGCAATTAATGCTGTAGCTGTGGCGGAAACGCGATTAAAACCATTACTTGGGTCCGAACCACAAATCAGAGATGCTTCAAACCGTGAATGACAGACTCTTATAAACCATATGTGGCGTTCTGGATGAGTGTGAAAGAAAGTACATATATTCCAAACGGAAAACTGTAATAAATGGTTTTTTTTTATTTTTACCCTGTGTGGGACAGATCCTTTATTTTTTTATAATAAGCATTTTGTTCAATTATTTAATTAAGAACCTTAACGTCCGAAGAATTACTATCATTTGTAGCAAACTAGATCACACGAGCTAAGTTGGATTTGCAAGGACCCTAATGGTGCAATAATCAGTATCAAACCAGTTACAAATAATTAACAGTAATCTACATCCATATAGATGCATTTAATTTTGTTTTAAAAGTTAGAAGGACAAAAAAAAATTAAATACAAGCTCAGTTTCATTCCAAATTGTTAGAGAGTTAAAAGAAACTCTACCTGTATCACTTTCAAATTGTGACTCAGATTGGTCATTTCAATGAGTGATCCAGAATAAAATTTCGCATTTTTAAAATTAAATTAAAATGTATTTATCTTTATAATAGAGTAATATTTTGGATTATCACCCGAATAGAGATCTGGTATAGATTAATAAGTTAACTACGTTTAGCTTCTATGCATGCATTCATGTATAAGAAGCTGTTATTCCAGTCCTTTGGCAATCTGTCCGTCCGTTGCAACTTTCAACTCGAAAAGTACAAATGCGAGAGAATTAAATTGTTGTGTGTAGAGAGTACTCTTGAAATACAACCATAGCCATTTAGATCACATCGGAGGCTTGTCGGATAATATAGATATAAAACAATAATCAACAAATAAATGAAACATTGTCAGTTCCATAGAAAATATAAATATCATATTCAAATTTCAAAAATATGACACCATAGTTGTTGGAAACTTGAGGACATATTAGTGGTCAGTTAAAATTAATACAAACTCATTTAAGTGCGCAAATACAAAAATTTAAAAGAATGTTCAGTGCCACATTATAATTACAAATTGAAATATTATCTGTGTTGTTTCATTATTAACCAAATTTAAAAAATCTAAAGAGAGTTTAAAATTTATGATAAATTGAAAGAATATCATGATACCATCGAATGTTTTTTATTTTAATCTATTCAGACCTAAAAAATAATCTACTGTCGCCTCTATAGCCATCCAAAACAAAAATCTATTGGGCTAAAAGTGCGCCGCAGACACAAGCGGAGATAGGAAATGAAGCAACCCATCACACGTTGGTACCACGGGAGTGAGTAGCATGAGTGGGAGATGCCTTTGATAACGCTTGTAGGACCTAGCTGTTAGACGTCAGGTTCTGGTTAAACAATTTACTAAACGATGTATAAGAATAGTTGATATTATATGATAGCTTGTTTATAAACTGGAAAACCAGTTTTTTTGTTACTTCGAGTTTAATAATAATAAAAGCCTTGATAAGTGCAGTGCGCCTGGGCACAATGATTTATCTTTTTTTTTGAAATACTTAGGCCAGAGATGCAAAGACACGACTCCCACGTCCACAGCTGAGGTATATTTGTTTCAAAATATGTGAAATAAAACCTTGAATATTTAGAAATTTCTTTTAATTAATTATTTCAAAGTAAAATCAAATAGTTTGATATGTTATACGGAGTACAAAACAATGTTGTGCATTTTCTAATAAGTTAACATAAAATGAGTTTTAATTTTACAATTAACAATTATTAATGTTAACAAGTGTCAAAGTATGCATAATATAACAAATTAAAACATATCTTATAAAATTATCACAAAGCAAATATAACTTAATAGAGAGCATTTTCATTAGGTAGTAAATTTGGCACCGCATTAAAAAGATGAAAAAAAAGAGCTTTTAAAAAACCATTAATTTAATACAGTTAAAAAAAATACCTAGAATATTTTTTGATTTGGTCCTTGTTTGATGAAATACTTAAATCTATTCAATAGTTTTGAAATAAATTGATATAACTAAGTAAGAATATTGTTTATAAATACAATCTAAATAAATGGCATTCAATTAAACCGTGTTTTGCAATAAATGGACTGTATATTTACATGGAGTAAGCAAAATAACCTAGGAAAAATATGGCTTCAATTTGCATAAATTTATTTCGAGATTTGTAAATAAGACTCTCGAAAGTTGTTAATATGTATAATAAAACATTTTACCTATCAGTTTGCTAAATTACCACAACATGTCATTACCACGACATATTTACAGACTAATCAAGAACATAATATTTTATACAAAAATAATATACATGTTACGATTTATCTTAGATCTATGTAATGTAATTTTAAAAAGTAATGGAGTTTTGTGAGTTTGATTGCTCTCAGTCCTATAGATCATCGTCGCCGATTCCTTCAAATGCATCGTTCTCTACGCAGTCTTTACCAGTTTTGAAAGCCACACTCGCAAACTTCTCAGACAAGCGTCGTATTGAGAATGTCTCTTTAGACTGGACAGCATGTGGCAATTCCTCATTCTGCAAATAATTCTTAATGTTATCGATTCTTATAGAAGAGGTTAGGAGCTAGATATACAGAAATGTGTTTTTTTTTTTAATTTTTATTCATTTATTTAAACATTGTATATTATGTAAGATCCAACCAAGCCCAAGGCTTATCAGTTGGAAATCATTGAGCGAAGCACATGTGAGTGTTTTCATATTATTCTAGGATCAAGAACAATTTCAAATATTCACTTTACAAGCTGTTAACAAACTACAAACAGCTTTAAAAGGTAAAAATCTGTTACCTATTGTTTCCATAAAATTGTTAAACATAAATAATATATTTAAAAAATAGGATATTGCCTAATGATCGTTTGTGTGTATTAGTTATTGTATTTATTTTGTTTATTCATACAAATACATTATAGTTTTCGTTTATGTTTCATATTTGTTACTCACTATAAAATTAAATATATAACTAAGTAAATATTACTCTACTGTCTTCCCATACTCTGGTTCTGTCAGGAGCTCCGCAAGGTTGTGTTTTAGCCCCAAAGCTTTTTATCATATTTATTAATGACATGATAACTGAAACGTGTTCACCAATGCAATTGTTCGCTGACGACTGTGTGCTTTATAGAAGTATTGAAAAACCAAGCGACTGCAATATTCTACAACAAGATCTCAACAACATTTCGAATTGGATTTTAGATAACAAAATGAACCTCAATGTATCCAAATCTTCCTTTTTGCAATTTGGCAAGTCAAAGGTAACCCAACCCGACTATACTATTTCTGAACAGGTACGTAATCCCGAATAAGTCACCCGTAAAGTATCTTGAAGTATACATATTCAATACTCTACATTGGGGGTGGGGGCACATTATTTTATTTTATTTGCATAAGAAATGCTTACAGCTATACATAATGACAGCAAAGTAAAGTAATAAAAAAATCCGGTCGATTACTGCGTTTTGTAATGCGGAACTTAAGTACTGCTGGGCCACGTGCTAAGGCACTTGCGTATAAATCACAGATTCGTCCATCCTTAGAGTATTGTTTATCCGTTTAGGACTCTCATATTTCCTACCTAAATTCTGACCTTGGACCAATTCAGCGGTTAGCAAGCAGACATGTGTTTTTATCTGATCTTAAATGGGAGCGTTTAAGTTTAAGGAGTAAAATACATCGTCTTATTAACTTATTTAAGGCCTACTTGAAGCTCCCAGCATGGTCCTCCATTAGTGAGCAACTTCAAAAACCCTTATATATTGAACGAAAGGACCATTCTCACAAAATAAAGGAAATTTTTAGGAGAAAGAAGGACGAATTTCATTTTTTTCTTCCGTGTATTATTAGAGAGTGGAATAGTCTTAACTTCAGCATCTTTAAACCATTCCCTAAGACCCCTTCCCAGCTAAGAAAGGATTAAAAATTTGGCTATAAAATAACTTACTTGTACCCTCTGCCAATCAGCTATACCACCGGAGGAATGGGTACCTCCAAAGTATATGTAATTTTTAAAGAAATAAATAACACAAAATTCAAACTGCAAAACCTATGATACTACAAAATATAAGGTTAACACAGGGCCATTTGCTCAGTTAACAATAAAACTATTTTATTGTTTGTTGTGGACATTTTTCAGTTCAAATCAGATTGTTTCCATTCTGTAACAAGCACGGCAACAGAAATTAATATTGGATGAGGGAGGGTTCACAAATTAAATAAATTAGAATCGAAAAGGGCATATTTGAAAAAATTAAAACCTTATTTGATAATTCAAAGAACCTTACATCTGAGAATAGTCATAAATTATTTTTAATTAAACCTGAAGATTTATCCAGTTTCCGAAATGAGCTTTCAGATATAATTGATAAAATAAATATAATCAAATCGGAACGGAACGAAAAATACATACCCAATTACAAAAGGTTACACGCATTTGATGAGATTTATTATCTTGTTAAAAATGCTAGATTCGAATATTACAACAAAGTGATGGTACGGAAAACAAATATCATAATTTATTTTTTGGTACACACTATTGGTATTTTTTAAATACTCACTTCAAAGACTATATCTGTTTAAAACCAGGTTTTTTAATAAATAATTTTACTTACTGATGATTCCCCGTTGGGCGAATTGATCATAGGTGTGTAAACAAACGAACTGCCATCCCTACGGACATATATAAGTCGAGAATTTTGATTGTTACGCCTCCTGGTCGCCGTTTCAAATCCAGAGCCGCATTTCTGCCGCATAAGCTCATGGACAATGGACTGGAAAAACATTCTCTAATTATATCCACTAACTTAATTAAAATGAAACAAATAATTACAGACTGTGCGGCGTCGTCGCAAACCAGTAACAAACTGACTTTATGGGGCACTGTACCCACAAATGTACTGATGACAATGAATGACTGGTAGGTTCTCGCACGCATATATTGTAATATAGTCAATAGATGTTAGGAACACAACAATACGTGCACCAAACATTCAATACAGGTTGTTTAGGTTCATGCCCAGACGGACACCTTAAAAGGATACTACTGACTTTACGTTTACCTGTATTTATGTTAATTATACCATTAGAATAATTAGAATTTAATATAAAATAGCTATTTATTCTCAAATATAAACAAATAACCATGATTACCTTGCCACAAATAAAGTCTACCTTAAGTATATGGCATAGATAGTTGGTTAGGCTTTGTAATTTTTTATTATCATAAGTTTTGTATAGGTATGCAAATATAATAAATAAATGATTTAAAATCATGATTGATTGGAAATGTTGGAAAGCAGTTGCTAGACAGACTCTCTTCTAAATAAAAGTAATCTATACTAACGACCAAAAGTACAAAGTCTAATATTTCTCTCTCTTTATTACATAGGGATCAATAATCATGTTAAAATGAAGTTCGTGATGTTAGTCTTACCTGTAAACATACGCTAACATATGTCACATGCACACTTTTCAGCGTGATCCATTCAAGGTGGTCTTTGGTTACTAAATATTCAAACGAGAGCTCAAACTGTGGTCCATTGTCGGGAGATACGGATGATGAAGAGCCACTGCTCTTTGAATCATAATGGCCATTTTGGTTCACCCAATTATCATCGTTCTGAAAACAGAAGTATTTTATTTAGTAATATTTACTTGCTTTTGCAAAAGCTTTGAACACCTTTGTAATATTTCAAAACGTGACTTCGCTTAACCCTTATTTTGGCCACTAAGCCACTTTTGATATGCTTGCTCGTGTGGTGCATTTGTTTGATTAGATGTGAATGTTTGACATTGTAATATATTCTGTTTTATAATACTACAACTTACAATGTTGACTCCATAATAGGCTAAGGGTTGACTAGTTATGGCTTGACTTTCAAAAATCACATTGATAAAACACTTCCAGGTAGATTTTATTGTAATGATCGTCGACAAAAAAACAAAAGAAGGATGTAACAAAGCACACCAAACATTATTTCAAATTTGTAAAATTTTGCCATTCAACCAAAAAATAAAATATAAGTTTGTAGAACAAAACTTGTTCAGTTTGGTGTGTAGAATAATCCCATAATAGGATGTGCATGATAAAAAATTCTCTCTGTAAAAATATTTAAATCATGACTTCACTTTGGGCATATATCATTGTTCTAGGGCCTTCTCAATTAAGCTAAAAGGCTCGTACTAGAGTCAGAATACATTATTGGTGATAAACGTTATAGATCACATAATTGCATATAGATTATAATTTACAAAGACAAACAACTTTACCACTATAATGCCAGTCTCCTATATGTATTCGATATTGATTTGATGTTAGTAAAAATATGAAATACCTACTTTAAACCTACCACACAAGTGTTTTCTTCAATACGGATGTAAAAGCAGACACTACCCACAAATATAATTTCCAGATGAAATCGCTTGATAACAGGATAATGGTGATCAATTTTTATTATCCCTACCTAGAAACTAATTATTGTGTAGTTACATTAATAATAGATAACATTTTACAAAATTTCAGCAATGAGACAGCTTAACTGGTGTGCCCATATTACTAACTGTGGTCACACTCTATTAGATTTAATGTTAATTATAATATTTTATCCCGATTATTCTTCTGAGGAAGAAGAATTTGTAAAAGTCATGCAGCCGATACCAGTTTCTTTTTAACTGAAAGGATACTAACCCCATGCAGTGTAGTAATTCTCCAGCCCCTCATCCGAGTAACCCGAAACCTAAGTTCTCTCGGCTGTGCTCCTACAATCGTGAGAATCAAATCCCTGGCGATCAGAGCCATTTTTACCCGACATGACTTGGATACAGATGATGAAATAGTTATAGCTGACTTTGGTATTTGGGTTGCTGAAGGTGTCAGTAAATCCACACCCTCAGCGATAGCATCTCCGGCCGGAATACGCCCATAATGTTTCAGAGATCTTATGAATTCCATGTACTGAAAAACAAGGCCTCACGTTAAAGTTTGTTTGATTTGTCATAACATGTATTTATTATAAAAATATTATTCAAAATATGACATATTTTGTGTTCCCGTCACTACAGAACTAACACTCTATTACTGAACAAATGGATAAGTGTTCATATAAAGCATGGTAAGAACGCAGCTGCCATGTAAATCACTGACTAAGGGCAGACCCATAATGAAACAGTTTAGGAAATTTCGGGTTTGGGATACATAGAATTGGAAAAACCAGAATTGTGGAAGAACAACTCGTTCCAATTGTACCATGATAAGGTGCCTGCTTACACCTCGCGGCTTGTTTGCAATTTTTTGACGAAATACCACACCACATTTTTTTTTGTTCTGTTATTTCTAAAGAACTATGAAAGGACAACGCTTTGCAAGCATATAGAAGATAGAGACTAAATCTCTGAAGGCCATATCAAAAAGAGTGTTCTAGAAATGCTTTGAAGATTGGAAAAGACGCTGACAGAAGTGATTATATCCGACGGTGATTATTTTGAAAGGAACCATATTAATATTAAGGAATAAATATATATATTTTTTTATTATTTATTTAAGAGATAAAAAAATAAAAGTGCTATTTTATAATAGAGAATTTCATGGTGAATCAGATGATACATGATTTGTAAAGATTGAACGACTCTTGCCTGCATCATGGATTTTATAGTAAACGAGTGAGTTTTTTAAATTTTCCTTAGAAATGAATCCGTTATTAAGCCCTTTTGGCGCCAAAATTTTTGGTGGAAATCCTACCTTAACGAGATGAAGTGTATTTTTTGATCAGCCCTCTTACTGACCAGTCTCCCTTTTCCTCATCCATACATAACAGATTGTGGATGAAAGGGCGGTCTTTGGGGCATATCTGAAGAATGTAACCATATGTTTCAAGATCAGCACAACCTTTGAAAAGGTGGTGAAGGGATTTGGCTTAACTAAATACTGCATAGAACAGTATTTGAAGTAATTTTCCATGATGTCATTATTTTTATTTACTTGAAATTATGTGTGTGTTGTCTTTCTATGGATAAATAAAAGATAGTTTTCTATCCCTAATAACAATAGATCATGACGAAATGTTATGGCAATGTAGCAATACCTCTCTTTTTTGTCCCTTTTCCTGATACTGCCTGAGACGATCCCTCACAGTAGACGTGGTAGTAATCCATCCTAAGTCTACTTCTGCAATAGTTTGTATATACAGTAAATCCAAAGCAACATTGTCAATCATCAAGTCTACATCATAACATGGATCCCAATAGCTGGAATATAAATATAAATCATATTTTAATTACTTGTGTTTTTAATCAACGTAATTTATAAAATTACAAATTACAATTTTACAAAAATGCAATAAAGAAAATTATAAATTATTTATACTGTTAAAAATATTATATATGAGCGACAAAACGATATAGCCAGTACCACTATGAAATCGGCATTGATATTCAAGCAATAAAAACATTATAAATATACAAACACGAGTCTTTTGTGTGCATCTGGTGCTCAAAATTGGTAGCCTAGAGAAAATGGATTATAGAGAGAAATCTAAAATCTAATCTTAAGTTATTAAAAACTAAAACACAAATCAAAATTCGTCTGGGATGTGATTGTGTTGTTATTGCCGCCTGCAGGATTTAACTATCAAGCAGGATGAGTTTACATTCAGAAAAACTTTTACTGACGGGTATAGCAGATGCTCTGGTGACTCGGAGGACCTAGAGATCGGAATGAAGCAACCTAAATTTATTATATTAAAATGACCCACTAGTGATGTACACTAAATTTCAGCTCTGGAGGATGCAGGTAAGTTGGTTAAACGTATCACTATAGTAGTTGTTTATTAAATTTCCTCTATGGCGTTAATTCCAGATCAGTAAGAAAGGCATGTTACTAGTTTTCAGGTTAACTTGCAATTATCCTAAAGAAAGGCATGTTACTAGTTTTTCAGGTTAACTTGCAATTATCCTAAATAATATAAATTGCCATTCAGTAAACCGTCACATATTACAGAGCCTCTAACGATTAATTATATGAACAGCACGAAATGTAAGCTCTTCGATTGAAAAGCAAATGCGATAAAACAAAATATTTTAATAATTTAGTTTAGCTGAGCGAGCAATGTATGTCTGCAATAATAAAAAAAATAAAATGGTACCTTTTACGTAAAACAATTGTGTCACTTGGCCTTACATATTTCTGTGAAATATATGGAGATTCAAATCCTTCGAGTCTCTTAAGGGACGGCATTCCACTCTTTGCGCAATCCCAATCGATTAAGAAAAGTGAAAAATATTTCATGAGCTCTCTCGTCAACAACAATTGACGGCATACTTTTTCGAGAATTTGATCGGAGCTCTCCGTCGAAAGGACTGTTAAAGGAATTTTGTAGTTGCTCATGACATGGACCTCGATGAGCACCTCTTGACATGGCGCCGAATGTGTCTCCTGCTGGGAGGCGGCTAGAAATCCAGTCACAAGATCCGTATTCGAGAAGACCAGACTCTGTCCAACTAAAAATAACAATATGCATTATGCTAATTTTGAGACACTTAAATGTAGGTGGACTAGGCTGTATTGTAGAAGGTTTGAAAATACTTACTGAGCTGCATGTATCGTTCTAATAAAACTCGCCTTTCTTCCAGCTGCAAATTAGTCAGAGGTAAAAACTTTTTTGGAGGGAATTGAGGTAACATTTCACTTGGAAATTGATGTCGCAACTGCTCATGCAAACTAAGCAGCTGTTTATAACGGACGGTGCAATGAAACAAACCATTGATGTGGATATTGAAACCCTGAAAGTCAAACAGATGTTTGTCTATAAAACTGCAACAAGTTGTGGCGATGTTTATAAAATTCAATAAGATACATTTATGCGAGTACTTATATGTTTATCGAGTTAACAAAAGAACAAGAGACATTTTTTGTTGCATATGAAGATACAAATAAAGTTTGATAAAAGCTAACTACTATAGTAATGAACTTACAGTATACGATCCATTATCACATTTAAATTCATGCGTATCAGGTATTGAAAAATGCATTATAGCTGTATTTTCGATGTCATCACTTAATGGTGGTTTGAGTGAATACAAATATGATAACAATTATCAATAGTCACTTTCTGATTGCAAGCCCCTCTGCCAACAAAAAACCTAATTTACTACGTGAATTTACATTAGACCGCTGCTGGTTAGTATATGACAGTAGCATGACAGTTGTACTTCTTCTTTCAGAAATGGTAATTAAATATTACCAATATGTAATTGATATTACCTATTGGTAACCATTATTATAATAACAGCCCTGAAAATATTTTTTGAACATGAGGTTACATGATTATCGTGAGCTGCCACTATCGTGCCTAATAATTCAGTTTGACTATATCTATGTATCTACCATATTCACTTTTTTTTTAATATACTTAATAATTTTCTTGCACCCTCAATAAGCAGTTGCGTATTATATTCTCACCTCGCCTATTGCCAATAATGACGCCAAGATATTTAACATTACGGCCTTGATGTATTGACTAAAATATAAATTACTAAAAAAAATATGTATAGTTTTTTCAACCCCTAAAAAATATATATTTTCAACCCCTAATAAAAAAACATATATGTATAAATAAAAAAAAGTATCGTAAAGTAAGTATCGATAAACGTATTCATTTTAAAACGTTTTTTTTTTACATGTCTACCTAATCTCATTTTTCTAATAACCTAAAATAAACAATAAATTAATTTAGGATTGCATTCAGTGCTGCACAGTAAAAGTTTTAATTAAATTCCTATTCGCTAAAAGTGAATAAGTAGGCATAAGGTGTAACTATGGAATATCTAATTCGGTTAAAATTTGTAATGTGTGTTTAACTTGTATTTGTATCAGTGTTTCATTTATATTGACGACACCTACAGTAAAGTCATCAGGCTTCGTGGGTTATGCACATGCTATATAAGTCAAATAAATAAATTCTTATTTACTAATGATGCGTTTTTCATTATTTCTTAATTTCTGTTTTGTAGGTATCTCAATTGATTGTAAACGTATTGTATGGTCTACTCAAGGCAGTAAATAAATTAAGCAGTAATAAACTTTCCTTTAACAAAAGCAATTATCCTAAGATGACTAAGGATGACATATATTATGGGAATTTATATAACTAGGTACTTTCAAATTATTAAATCTAACATCAAACTTTATATTTTTTTAATATTAAGTCAAAAAATAAAAAAAATATTTAGCGAAGATTCTTTAATTTTTTTCTAGGTTTAATTGTTTTTTTTATTTTAATTAATTTTTGCTTTGTGTCTCTTTTATTACGATTTTTAAACAAATTATACTTTATTATTTTATTTTATAAATGGCCAAAACAATGTATAATGAATATCATTCTAAAAAGAAGAAAAATATTATTACTTGTCACCGTCGTTTTAATTGACAGCTGAAACGTAATTTTTAAATTATTTTTGTGTAAAATAAAGTTGTATAAAAAGTTGTGTGTAAAATATTGTTGACTAAATATATAAAATATGCTTCCAAGGAAAAAGTATCCCACCGTTAATATACAAAGTGATTGGAATGAAGTTCTAAGGTAGGTATTTCTATAAGCTTTTTTGATAACCGGCTGTTGTTTCTTTTCTTTAAATTACATTTGTTAATTTATAGGAAGCACAGAGGAGAAGCATGGATTTCTGCAAAGTATTTGAATGAACTTAGCGTTGAAGGAAAGTTAAAATCCGATGTAAATGACACAAAAATTAAAATTTCTGGCTGTGCAGAGTTCCAGGTCCTTATTCAAACAATAAGCACATTAACGGTGAAACATATCCAAAGTGGCACAGTCGCTGCTTTTGTGTCACCCATGAAGACTTACAGAGTACACAATAAGAGTGTTAATGCAGTGTCTGCATCTTCGTCTGAGAATGCTTTGGTTGTGTCTGCTTGCAGCTCGGATAAGCTCCTTGTATGGGATAGTCGAACAGGTGTAGTATATAGTCTACGTTTTATCAAATTATATATTTATATTAATATGTTTGACATAGGTAAATATTTCAAACATTAACTTACCATATATTGCATAGTTCTATATAACTAGGCAATGCATATCCTGAGGTAGAATAGCATTTTTTTTCGACATATATGCTGTGCAACATAAAATTTTATCTCATAATTATATATAATTATGTTTTACTTTAGTTTATAGGATAATATACTAAAACATGAAAAATCCAACCATGTAGCCGCAGTCGCAAAGCATCTAGGTAGCCGCAGTCGCAAAGGGGAAACCTATGCTAGAAACATATTGGAGTGGAGAAATGCAAACTTCAAATAAATAAGTAGCCGGACAGGGTAAAAAATAATAGGGCAACTGTCAAAATAGTAACGGCCGGCGATGTACCTGAATGCACCATACGGTGTCCGTCTGTGTAACTTGTGGAATATGCAAGTCAGGCAATGGGCAATAAATAGGCAAGCAAAATGACTTTGTTGAACGTGACTTCGTTCAACGCGACTTTGTTGAAGTGTGAGACATTCCATATTAGAGGCCTTGGAATCATTTTCGATGAGCGCTACATTTTTAATAAGCACGTTGACTATGTCTGTGAAAAAACCAATAGACTTTTACGATTAATTTTTAGAATTATGAAACCTTTTCGTAACGTAGTCAATTACAATGGTTTACTATTCATTAGTGAGATAATTATTGGAGTTTGGCTCAGTAATTAGGAATCCAGTCAACAATTTGAATCAATTCAAAAGAACTTTCAAGAATGCTGTTGTTCAAATGCAGAATTGACAAAACTTTAAATAATTGTGAAGAACGACTTCATTTTTTCAAATTGATGCCATTTTACCAACGTCGGATCATAGCTGATATCTTGTGCCTCCACTATTGCTGCATTGTAAGCTTGACAGTTCGAACAGTGTTTCAAATATAAGCATTAAGGTGCCTTCGAGGACGACTCGAAGTAACGACACATTTCTTATTTCAACTTCCTCTAATAATATAAGCGATTCAAAACCTTTAAATAGAATGTGACTGTGATATTTTTCATTATAATTTTGCTTCAATTAAAAATCACTCTTACATTGTTTAAAGACTAATAATTGTATAACATCAAAGAAAAATTATTATTTATCATTTTGAAATTACTTTATTATTTACTTCACATAAATAACATTTTCCTATATTTATAACTATAATATTAGAACAGAAATATTATTTAATTTATATTTTATAATTAATATATATGTAGAAATTTTTATATTATATTATCTTTATTTTTTAATATTTTTATGATATATATATTTTGCATGATATATATATTTTACATTATTGATATATAACACATGCATGTTTTGCAAACATGAAATTGGAGAGTATCGAGTACTGGTACCTGTGTATGAAATATTTGAAAATAATTGCGGTTACTCTCTGTATGTTTACTTTATAAAATAAATAAATAAATTAGGATATAATGTTTTTGCCTTTTATTAAGTGTAGGTTGAATTTATTTTCAGCTGAAGTTCTTCATACTCTGGAAGGGCATGTGGGCCCCGTCTATAGGTGTAGTTTTTTCCCATCAGGAGTTGTTGTCTTGTCAGCTGGTGCGGACACCACTTTGAGGATATGGTCAGCAGAGACAGGCATATGCCCCGTGACATTAAAAGGACACACAATGGCAGTGACCGATTTGGCAATAGTTGATCGTGGACGCAATGTGGTGTCTGTCAGTAAGTGAGTATTAAAATAATTACAATTTACATTGAATATATATTATTAAGTAATATGTATTTTTATATAGTCTTCAATTAAAATTTAATATAAAATATTTATATTCAACCCAGCAATGAAAATTATTGAGATAATTACACCATCACAAAGTTGGGCTGTAATTTTTATATTAATAAGCTTTGTAAGTATACCTATGTATACTTAAATAAATAATAAAAAAAAATCTGGCCGAGTAGTTTTTATGGAACTACTTTCTAATATACTGTTGTGTAGGACATACTTTGACAGATTGATTCACAGGCTTGCAAATTGTTGGGACGCAATGCTCAGCAGGATTAACTCTCGTCCTGTGTTTGTATCTGACATTATAGTATGCTTTCCCATAACGGTATGGGTTCCATATCTATAGCTGAATTCCAACAAAACTTTTCAAAAATTCTATCTTAATCGGTGTAAGGTACAGACTTATGTTTCTCAACTGATTAACTGCCAGCTTTGCCATTTGGTGTTATCTTCGCATTGCGCTAAACTCTGCCTCCCACCTCCGCCAAATAGTGTTATCTGCGCGTAGCTAGAAATTCCGTCTCCGCCAAGTGGTGTTCAGCGTCCTATTGAATTTTATACTTCATTGCATGACCTGCAACAGCAAATCCATATTATTTTTACAGTGGCGTACCACTAGACCTCGGAAAACATAAATAAAAACCATAAAAATCTTTATATTGTAAATATATAAAACTCCAATAACAAAAATATATTGACAAATACCAAAGTTTAACTGTTTATGTTGGCAGTTCTTAGTTTTCAACTTTTTTTTGCAGTGATTTGAAAGAGTGATTCCTTGAACAATGAATCTACATGGTTTTGCAAACTATGCTTGTCAAACTGATTGGGGTCTGTAGTTAACAGGATCAAGTTTATCTCCTTTTTTATAAATTGGGGTGACAATTGCGTTTTTCCATCTTTCCAGAATTACTTAACTGTCAAATGAGAAATGCAAAAACATTTGCAATACCCACATCTGTATTCACAATAAATTCTGAAGGGTGTCTAATCGACGGTGGTACGGCAACTTTTGACGAGAGCTGTTTCTGAATGTATGCATTAAAGGGTTTTCGACCACTGCTTACAAGATTGTTTTCAAAACTTATGAGATTTTTCTTGTTTCCAGTATAAGTTGATTGTTTAGCATCTAGAGTTCCGGTAGTCTCTTAGGAGGTTAGTAAATTTGTAACGGTTCCAAAGTTTTTTTTTTCTCGTTGATCCACGATTTTTTAGGGTTATTATAATTGCATAACTTGAAAAACGGCACTTTTTGAACAATCATATTAATGAATGAGTTCTAGCATTCTTCTGCAGTTCAGTAATAAGATAAAAAAAACCTACTAGATTTGTATTATGAAGTTCTTTATTAAAGTGGCGCTTTTGAAAAATCTTAATTATACAATCGGCCTGCGACATAACCATAAAGTTAGCATATTATGGCATATATGCATTGAAACATTTAATATATTTGTCCTACTTTACTACTTATTAGTAGGTACTTACAATTTTTTAGTGTTCCTGTCATGGAATCCATTTGTGATGCTTCAACCCTCTCATTTTTATAATAGTAGTCTTTGCAATATGATTTCTAATTTTTTACCATATCCTTGTATCAATCAATTTTTTTACATTTTCAGAGACGGCAAGGCTAAATTATGGGATGTTGGTGAATCAACTTGTTTGGATGATATTTTATCAGCTGACGGTGAGCTCAACTGTTGCTGCGTAGTATACACTAAAGAAAAATACGAAGTTCAAAATGATAGAGAAGTAAGTCTTGAATGCTATATTTAATGGTAATTATAATTTTTAAAATTACATATCCGTCATACACATGACCACATTGTTTTAAAATAATGTCTACAAAACCCTATACTACTATCTAAAAAAAATATGCTATTGGCCGTAATACAAATTAATATATTTTTTTAAATTTAAGTATGTTATACTACCCTCACTACAGATATCAAAAGGCTTGGATAATATGCAGTTCCAATATCGAAACCATCCTAGCCCCTAAAAAGCTAGGCAAAAAGGAGTGGGGTTAGGATCTGAAAGAAACGCCTCTCGACCAATCGAAGCGGAGAACTCCCCTAGAAAAAGTGCCAACGTCACCTCTTCGTAGCTTGTTAAGCGCTAACAAACTCGCACCACATGTCTAATCTAAGCTCGTCCTTACACCTTTGTTAGTATGTATTGTGATGTGTTTGTTTTTATCGTCTTAATGAACGTTGATCATATTTTTATATTTGTTTTAGGTTGGTACAAGTGACAAGCTATTAGTTGTAGGTTCTGAAAATGGAGCAGTAATTAGTCATCATATCGGATCAAGGCAGAAAAAATTCTCAACAGAGTTTCCGTCGGCCGTGAACTGTTGTGCGACCGTTGATAATACTAAGATTTTACTTGGATGTCAAGATGGACAGGTATACATTACACGTATCTAAACAAACATTTTTACTTTTTTATATGTAGCTTTACCTTTCAATACAACTATAAAGTTACCATACCAACTATAAAGTTACCTGATTATATTACCCGCTTGCGAACGTTTTATCGGCGAACTAATTAGTGTATGGGTGAACCCCTTTATTGATTGAACTATTAGCAGTAATTTAATATCTTATCCCCCAACCCCAATGGCAAAACCTCAACCAAGTTTTATAAATGAGTATTTTTTATTGGTCCGTGTTAAGTTGTTATTTTTTAAATATGACACTGCTTAAAGTAAATTCGGAAAATTTTCAATTGTTTTACATTTCAGTTAGCAGTAGTATCATCCGAGGACGGTTCAAAGCAATTGGAATGGTTAGAGTCGGCCAGCCCGGTGACAAGTCTCCTCTGCATTCCACCCTCGTCGTTCATAGCAGGCAGACAGGACGGAACCTGCACGATGTTTTCACTGAATAAGGAGCACGAAGCGTTAAGAGTCCTCCTAACCGGGTCTGACTGCGACCCCATAAGGGATTTATCCTGCAACGGTAGATGGGTATTTGTTTCATGTCGCGATGCCGCTATTAGAAAGTACGACATTAATCAATTGAGTGTGCATTTCAAATGACATACAAATTGGTAATGTAGAATTATTTTTTTTTTGAAACTTTAATTACTTTATAAGAATATCTCTAATATCACTATAATAATGTTACAGGCATTCTGAATGCAACTTGAAACTCTTAAAAGGTGTTTTTCTTGAACATTTTCTTTTTATTAGATAGGTTTTAATTACGATTAGTTTATTTAATCGTAACAGTTGATCATTCTCAAAGCTGACTAACATAAGAAAAACTAAAAGTAATTATTACATCAACCTTGCATTTACAGTAAGTGGTTTTTATTAACTTTATTTTTAGCATTTTTAATGAAAATTTTTTAATACATTATAGAATATCGAAAGAGTCTTTAACATACTTGAACAAGGAGAGTTGAGTTACTCTAAAGTGCTTAATGCTATATCCTACGGTTTCGAGATTTAAAACTTTTATATTGTCTGTTTGCACATTTTTTTGTTTAATCAGAAAAAGTTTTTGTTATAAAATACTTGTACAAATAATCGGTGTTATTTTTTTACGAGGAAAAAATAAAATGTGGATCTGTGATACAAAGTAACATAATAATAAAATAGATAAATTAAAGTAAATAAAAAAATTCATCGAAGACATCGGACGAAGTGAGCATGCGGAGGTCACCTTAAAACATTTCTCTAAGAACCCATCCCAGCTTAGAAGAAGAATTACATATTTAACCAAAGAATAACCTAATTATACCACCTACCAACCAACTTTACCCGTGGAGTAATATCACCAAAGAATATGTTAATAACAAATAAATCTAACTGCGACGAAAATAGTTTATTTTGTTACTTTTAACAAAACTTGCAGTCGAGGTTTAAGATTTAAAGAAATTTAACTGAATTTTTTAAATCCACAAAGTTTATAGCTAGCTTTGCGAAGAATCCTAGGGGAACTGGCGCAAAACTTGGTGAAAGATTTTATGTAATTATTTGTGAATATTTTTTTATTGACACAAATTAATTAAATAAAGTTGTAGCCATTTGGGCAAAGGCATGAAATAAGGATTGCAAATATGAGGTAAGAGCACAGCTGCCATAAACATCTGGCCCTATCATTTAGATATGAAGGGGAAATAGTTAATTAAATAGTTCTTATGATAAAGAAAAAAAATAAACATAAGAGTTTGCAGAACATGGGGAGCATTAACTTGTCTGGTGTCCGTGCCACACCGGTGCCACATAAGGTTGCGTGTATTTATTTAATTTATTTTAACAACTTCCTCTTGCCTTCAATACGGCGCATGCAGTGCTGGCGACGGCCGCGCGAAAGAGTTTTCAACGTGAGCTGGCCGGTAGCAGCGCTCTCTCTCTGTTGGTTCACCAAGGTGACAGGGAAGGAGGTAAGACAGCGGTACTGGCAGTCGACACGGCAGCTAGCTGGAATTTTAAAATGTTTGTTGCCGGCAAATACTACGCGTTAAGGACCGTGGACATTCCATCACCATATTGATATATTTTATTGTTAACTATTGTTATTGATAGGGACAGACTCGTGGTGGTTCTTTATGTTTTAACCTATCCGAGCGCATTTTGGGTAAATTTTTTTTTTTTTGAGTAATGCACCCTACACAACCCCACGAAGGCTGGTGCTTTTTCCGTAGGTATCTTAGCATACAAATTCAACAATTAAACGTCTCAACATAATGTCACATTGTTCTTATAACTATGGTGACACTATTCGCGACACATTAATTAAATTAAAATTAAAACCCAAAAACTGTGCGCTGACAGCAATCCCAAGTAATCCTTCCTTTATTCTAAATAATGCGTATAGAAATGTATATTTCTACTAAAGTTCAGTTGCACTAACCAATAGGGTATACCCATGTTAGTAAACCAATTAAGTGAAACAAAGAAATAATTCAATAATTGAATTAAAAAATATACATACATACATATACATAATAAACATACATCAAGACAAACAGCATATACATACGTAATATTAAATTGGGTTTTGAATAACTTATACAATATATTGAATAAACTAAAGAAAAAATATTTTTATAATTTATAATTTTGACATAAGTGTATTTTTTATGTCGTTTTTTATACTCTTCTCGTTTTTAAAAGTTTTGATGTAATTTTCTAACTCATTAAATAGTTTAGGGATTAATTATCGTAAAGTACGTGATCCGTAGTAATTGTTAATACGAGGAACATTCAATGTGTGTCTTTGAACTTGCCTTGTGGTGTAAGCATGAACTACGGGATCCTTATATGAGGCGTTGATCGATCAGGATTCGGTGTGCATTCATTGCTTCACTGGCAGGACATTGACAAATCTAAATAATAAACTTGAGATTATGATAATCGGTATTTATAACGGCCTCAAGCCGATGCAACTATTCCTAGTCAGAGTTGGGTATATCTGTATTTACTTTAGTTCTAATAACCAGTCCTCCCTTGTCCATATCCAGGTGTGATTTTTTTCTACCAGATCAGTTTTGGACCAGTTGCAGGGCTTTCTTCAGTCCACTTTTGACTTAATCAAACATGAAAGGGTTGCAGTCAACGGTATTGGAATGCTGTTATTGCGATGAATCGGTCATCTCATGCCGAAGCGGTGCTTTAACATTACCGATGTCAACAGTAGATCGCCGAACAAATGCACCAGTCTCCTGATAACTTTGGTACATTCGTTTAACCGCCGACTGGCTCAAATTCTTTTGTGGAGCCACTCTGCGCTGACTGTGCCCAAATTGAAGTAAGGCAACGGATCAGCGGTTTCCTTGGCGTAGTGTACATTTCTTGGAATTGGCAGTAAGTAATTGACCAGCAATGTCCTAGTCATAGGTCAGTTATTGAAGCTTATCTGTTTTCCAAGGAAGTTTTTAAGTGTAGGCTGCGAGTTATTAAAGAAAAAAAATCTTATCCACCAAACTAAACAGTATCGCCGAAGTTAGCTCCTAAATAGTATTGTATTGATTTAATAATAATAATAATAATAATATGCAAATGATATGCAATTAGTGGTGTAAGTACTCACTAGTGCACTTATCGCTAACATGAAGAGTACTTATGAAGCCAACAATTTCTGGTTTAAAAATAATAGTAATTGTAATCAATCATTGTAATGACAATGTCAATTATTATTAAATTAATTTTTTAAAATGTTAAAGAACATTAAATTGTCATAAAAATGCATTAATTATACTTTTCACCAGAATGTAGGACAAATAAACGTTTCTTGGTATAATGTTTGAAAATGTGTTTCTAAAGCCGCACTCGTACTGTGGTTAAATATTTTCAGCGAGGAAAAATAACCTTGCCCTATTTGACCCAACGGGGCTTGAACCTGAGAGTTTTGAATCAGATGCAGGATTTAATATCACAGGCAGTCTATAATAATAATGACATAATCTAGTTGGGATGTCGCTCGGTCTCGTAATTGTCGGTTCAAATTTAGAAAGATTAAGGAATAAAACTTGAAAATAAAAAAATACTGTTCATAATTTAAAAAAAAAATAAATAAAAACTAAGCAGACACCTGAATGTTTACAACTAAGTATCTAATATTTTAGTAATTTATTCAGTAGTGACCACATTGCACTGTCGTTTTCATATACATACTCGTATAAAAGCAGAAAAGATATTCTTCAAAAAATGGTGAGCATCCTTGGAAGGGCTTTACACCACAGGTCTTAAAATATGCATAGTCTACTAGACTATGCATATTTTAACACCTGTGGTGTAAGATTTCGTCCTGTGGGGACAACAGCTTGTTTTAATGTTGAATGCAAAGTTGAAGAAGATTTTGCGGTTAGATGTCACTTCAAGCACTTTGAAATTACTTTCTAACAATAACATTTTCCATTGAAATTTGTTAAATATTTATTATTTATTGATGCAAATCTTGTCCTCACAGTGACGACCACAAAAAAAAAAAAAAAAAAATAACCAAATTGGTCAAGCGATTATCAAGTTACATGCGGCAATCGATTTTTATTTATATTGATTACGCTTTTGCGTAATATACGAGTATGAGCACTGGCGCGTTGCTCGGAGTGCCGATAGATATGAAAACTATACTAATATTACTGATTTTAATTTACAAATTATGAAATTTTAAATGTTTATTCTACAATTAATTTGATAATAATATACGTACATATTTAATTGAATATTATAAGCAATGTGTTGCTTAATAAACCGCAAAATATATTACTCAAAAATATGAAAATTTTATCAAATAATCAGATCGTTGCTTGAGCCGTATAAAAGTATCTATTGTTATCTTGGTTTCTAGGTAGCCTACTTCCGCGGTTACAGAACAGTATGGATAATTGCCGATTATATCTGTGCAAAGTCGGAAAACAGCTGTTTCAATCCACATAATAGCCTATAAAACAGATTTATTCCCGCCATTCGTCGGCAATAATGCGAAAGACCCGCGTCCGAGCGGCGACCTCTCAATGCTTCTCAATGGCGGCCGCAGGCGTGCCAACCGAACGGATTTGGCGCGACGCTCGTGTGATACAGTTTGTCCGGTCGCTTGCGTGAGGCCACGATTAATTTGAGACCCTTCGAAAAAACAAGAAAATGCCGTTTTCAAAAATAATAATAATTTTCGATATACGCCGAGGGAATTACTCATTATAAGATGACCACGCTTGGATTTAGACGTACTCTCGCAGATATGGTTTTTCTATATAATGCCATTAACCAAAAATTCGATATCTCGTACTTGATTGGCAGGCATTTTCCCCTTCAGAGTTCCGTACAGGCACAACGCAGCGATCTGCAGTCCTCGGCACTCTTCTAGAGAATAAAAATAATATTTATGCATGAAATTCGTACATGTCAGTTATAATTAATGTAAAGATATAAAATATATACATAAATGGTCTTTCGAATAAAAATATTCGTAACTAATATACATTAATATTTTTAAATTATAATTATACCGCTAATAACATGTAGGTTTTTATATACACACGTTAAACACAAACATTTCCTTGCCACCGCGTTGCCACGCACTATGATGCATATTTATTTAATTCTAGCAAATTTTATAGAGACAAGTTACAATGCAAAATATCTTGCCTCAGCCTTTTTTTTTAATTTTTGACCGCTTTTAAGACAAACCACTGTAGACAGCTGATGTTGTAGCAGTTGGTGGTGCGGTTGGGCTGACATATACCTTGTCCAAGACCATTCCCGATAAAAAATCCAGGTATTTTTTATTTTTAAAAATATAATTGCTATGACCTAGGTCATATATGTACAGATTCGAACCCGCGACCTATGAGCTAATAGTCCAACGCCTTAACCATTAGACTACCACGATTACTGTGATTTCAAACATGTTTACTCTAAAAACTATGTTTACTTAGTAAGATAAACACGAAATTTGTTATATGAAAAATACAATTTGAATATTTTAACATCAGTTATATTGATTTTAGTTAGAGGTATCAAGCTGCTATCTTGAATGCTGTTGACAAAAATAATGGTAATAAACCAACGCGGCTGACCGCAGCAACAGTTGGAAGCAAAAATGGCTCTTACGAAAAATTACAGAAGTCTTTTATCGTGGATTTATGACTTTGATATCTATGGCAGCGTTTCTTTTTTAGATTAAAGAGTACCCAACCCTGAAAAACCTACGCCCAACACCTCCCCCCCCCCTTCTATGCATAAGAAGCTACTATCCCCGCTTGGCCGTCTGTCCGTTGCAACTTTCAACTCGAAAAGTACAAATGCGCAAGAGTTGATTTTTTAGGCGTATAAATATAGATATTCAACATTAAACTCAACGATTTTTTTATACTGAAGAATGAAACTTGACATTTCGATAGGGCGTCAACATCAAAGCGCGATCATATCAGAATTTAAAATAATATGACAGAACGGCTGTTGGAATGTTTTATTTATTACTGGACAGTTAGAATTAACATATATACTCATCTATGTGCGCAAATAGAAATATGTAAAAGAACGTTCAGTGCCTTGATTTTCAGTATATGATTTAAATATTATGTAAACATAAAAAATCGACTGCCAAGAGTGTGCTGCGATTGCTAGATTGCACTACAGTTCATATCGTAGAAATAATTTGTAATTTGATACGTCGTCAAATAGAGCGACGCGAATGTCAAAACTACCATTCAAAAATATTTAGTCGTTAGGTACTGAGTATTTTAATGGCTAATTATTTTTTCTATTTGTTTATTTATTGACAGTAACTTAACATTAATTTCGCATTATCCAAAGTACTACCTACCTAGGCAATGCCCGTACTAAAGTAGACTTTACTAGAAGCATCGTTCTTAAAGCATAACCGTCTCACTGCGCAACATACAATTACAATTATTTGAATTGAATTGAATGCAATAATATATACATAAAATATAAATAATAATATATACATCTACCGTTAATAACTAATACATGATTTTAATAATAATTTATTTATTATAAAAATATAATATAGTAATAATACACATACTATATACACTCAAACTATTAATAGCAATCATTTGTTACCTCACTCAACACACAAATAATTTCTCTCTAAAAAGCATTATTTTGGGCCTGCACTGCATAATTTTTCAGGATAACCAAAAACACGCAACAATAAACGATCTTGTGGACATCGCTGGCAGCACTGCTCGCGAAATTCAAAATGGCGTCTGCCGCCTAGTGCGGTGCGCCTAGGAACGGTGATTGATCGGCTCCAACGATCTTTTAAGATCGTTGATCGGCTCACAATCTTTTTGTATTTTAACTGCTTGATTACTTTAAAGATTTGCATGTTTTATTCTGATTGAATCATAAACATTATTTTGCTATTTTACGAGGAAAACAAAAGAAAATCATTTTGTAATCCAAAATATACTGTGACGTTTGTCTCCGTTCCGTCACGGTTATCAGCGACATCTGCTTTTATGATTTGTCCGAAAAAAACAAGATTTCTTTTTGTTTTGCTATGTTTAAAAATGATACTTAATAATAATAATAAAAATATGCTTAGTTTAGTTTCTCAGTCAAATGAGATAGCTCAGGTCGAGAATGACAATAAAAAACAATTTGTAGTTTTATCAAAATAAATAATTATATTTCTCCAAAATACTAATAAAATCAACTACTGAATGACATACTTTGGGTGCACATTGAATGAAAATTATAATTATAATCAAGATTGATACTTAAAGCATAACCTAAAAAAGTATTAGCCCATGCTCATACCGCGAGTCCGTTGTGCTCTTTAACCTTTTTGTGTTCGTTAAGGTCAATATATTCTTTCTTTTCATTGCACAAGACCTCTTCACGATCTCTTCATATTCAATAAACCATTGTATTTATAATAAATAGTTAGTAAAAATATGTTACCTTGTATGACCGCTGGCTTCGCGGAATGTTTGTTGAAAATCAATCAAGCACAAACACGTACTTAACGGTCAATTATAATTTAACACTTTGGCGTCCGAAAATCGACACACTTAGATTGACGTCATTAATATAAGCTCTTACACGTTTCGAGTGCGCACTTACGCAGGCCACCCACAATCTATAAAGGCAAGGTTTTACAAATTTAAGTGAACTTCTTTTCAAAGACTTCGATATACTCAATGTTAGAAGTGTCATTATGGTTTTAAAATAGATAACATAAAAAAAATACTTTTGTATGTTTTGTATGTAACTCCTCTTCTGGAAACAGAAAACACGCCGCTTATAAATACAAATGTGAAAAAATGTATAAAATATTACAAATATATTAAAAATAACAATTAATAGTATTTTAAATAACAATTAAGCATTCAACTACGTCGATGTATTTTTTTAATAATGTAAAAGGTCAGAACCGTAAGATAATATAATATTTTCCTATTAATTAATTGATACATATTATTGTATAATATATATATATATATATATTAATGACTTAATTAATAATTTATAAAATAATTTATACGTCATTCAGCCATTACAAGTTCACGAATAATACGTTGGATTATTTAAAATATATTATTATTTGAATTATTAAATTGGTACATTATTTTGATTTATTACATCATGTTAGCATAATATTTATTTACCTGCATGTTTAATATAAAATTCCTATTATATCGTATCTAAAATTTAAACAATAGAGGTCAGCGTAGTGTGGCAATTTTCTCCAAAGTGACAATATATTAATAATATCAAAACACCCATAATAATAATGTACAGTGTTTCCTCCCTAAGAAATATTATATATGACGTCGCGCAAACTATGTTGATACATTCTTCAGGTAGGTATAGTAACAGAACTGTTTCGTGAACTATGCTGGCTTATCACGCATCTAAAAGGAACTGGTCAATGAAGTTTAGTAAATGGCGCTGCCAGCTATATACGAGAAATGTGGTATATAATTGATGTTGGGTCGTCACTACATTTGCTTCTTGTATCAAAAATGCTGTTTATAAATGTTGACCAAAGTAACGCAACGAGCCATGTGATTTCAATTCTAGTAAGGACGAATACTCATGATGGTATACATATAAAAAAATGCAACAGCCAAACTATCACATATTGCTTTATACAATCAAATATAGTATTTATATAATCTTAATTTAAATAACCAAATATATTAAGTCAAAAATAATAATTATATAAAAATTATTTAAGAAAAACAAAAAAACAATAATTGTTTTCATACTCTTTAAATATTAATTATCGAAAATTTATAATATGAAATATTTTATTAGCTTTTCCATAAACAGTAAATTATAAGTGTTGGATGTTTCCAATTCTAATTGCATCTAATTCAATATCGATCTATTATAAAAAATATTGTCTGTTAACTATTACTAGTAGGTAATCAACATAATATAATTATTTACAAACGCCAGCTTAGTCTCGAGATTTCAGTGGCAAATGTAGTTTCATGCAATTCTGGTATAAACATTTATATTATTCTTATTTAAAAATTTCATTTTTATTTGCTCTTTGTAAACTGTTTTTTCTGTTATTTAACAAAAAAAAAACCGCTTATGTGCGACTAGTAATATTACTAACCATGTTGCTAATTGAGACAATGTTAAAGCGGGAGATCTCAGCAACACACAAAACAGTTACAGGTGACACATTGTAGAAACTTGTTTTAGTAAAAAAAATGTGTCTTTTTTTTTAGTGTGTACTTCCCTCCGACCTTCCTAAACACAACCCTAATTACTTATTTTTTTTTAAATTTGTTTAATTGGTGTAAACTTTCATTGGCTTTGTGTTCAAAAAGTTTTTTTATTATTTGAAATAGCCGGTTATAATGGCAACACCACAGTGGGGTCTGTTTCGCATCGGCTGTCGACTATTAGGGCGGTCGACTGTCGAGGCT
Organism: Neomicropteryx cornuta; assembly: GCA_020383195.1. Classification (NCBI taxonomy): domain Eukaryota; kingdom Metazoa; phylum Arthropoda; class Insecta; order Lepidoptera; family Micropterigidae; genus Neomicropteryx; species Neomicropteryx cornuta. Next base: position 766,468 of record JAHKQU010000014.1, read on the forward strand.
GTCGGAGCGCTTAGATCGTCGATCGATTGTCGAAACCGAAAGGAAATCCTGACCTTTTATGCAGTTTCGCATTCAAAAAACGAAAGCGGTGCCCAAATGCCCAGTGATTAATTACCGTAAAAAATGTCGGCCGGGACGAATGATACTGCACATAAATGGTCATTGTTTGAACTCTTTTGTGCGGCTGGAATTCACATTTCGGCTTAGATCAATTCATTCTGGACATCGACCATCTGACTAAGTTCATATATTAGAGATCATAGCATCGTCTTGCATGCCCTGTAACTTTCTTACATATTTGAAAAAGTAAACAAACTGCAAATAATACTACGACCAAAAAATGAAGCAATAATCCAATAAACTTCGTATTGTTAATAAGAAAGTAAAAAAAATCAATCCATCAAAATGTTCAAGACGGCGCAGAAACACACCGTATTCACTTTAGTATATGTACTTGTCGTTCGTTCGGGCGTGAGAGTGCACCCAGTGAATTTTGAAATGAAAATCTTATGTCTCGTGTTGAGGTCTGTTGTATATCTAGAATATTAGTAACCGCCCGGGTGAAGACCACTAATGGCATCACCCTCAGAGCGAAGATCTGCCTTCTAGAATAGATCCACAGGCTAGGACTCAACAAGATGGTATTTCGGGCCATATCTGTCCCCCTTTTCAACAGGCCAGAGATAAGGCGCGATCTGAAGACTACGAGCCCGCAGGTTTGCTGAACGGAGCTCGAAGAAGTCATTGCGGCCAGCCCCGAGGAAGCGACGTAAAAGGTCAGAAACCGCAATATATACATACCTATTCATTTGCAATATTATGTCAATGGGTCCATGATCTGTTGAAGGGTCAATTTGAGTTGGGTCAGAAGATATGTCAGATTAAATAATTTTTTTAATCTGGTGTAAGTCAATGTACTTTACTTTGTATAAAAGCAAACGCACATTATTTACAATCGAGTCCCCTGGGAATATTCCCAGGGGGGGGGGGGGGGTTAGTATATACTAAACTTTTGTTTAAGAATTATTATTATTTTTATAATTCTGGAAGATTCTATAAAAATACTGATATTTAGGTATACTCAGTATTTAAAAATATTAGGTATTATTATTCCCATAGAATTTCAATTTATTATATTCGTTAATGTTCCAAAAATATTTTTTTTGTAAAATGGTACCATTAAATTCTGTACGAATTAACATTAAATGCGAATAAATCATTAGTTGCGCAAGCATCGCCATCGACTCGATAAAAATATTGAAGTGTGTAAATAATTATCGAGTTCGCGCTTGTAACAACACTTACTACCTGCGGGCTAACGTGAACCAATTGCCGCTAACGCACTTTACCCCTCTTTGAGAGGTTTTATTTATTATGTGCTTTGAGCAAGGCTGTAAAAAAACAATAGTGCGAAGAAGTTTAAAAATGATAAGTGCATTAGCCAATGAAATAAGAAGTTGGCAGTTTCATTTATTTGGTTAAAAATGCATATGATTTATCGGGAATATCCCGATTTGTACCCTAAATAAATACAAGCATATGCACGTCAACACCCTAATCAGGCGAATTAATAAACACAAAAAATATTTTGTTCGTGTTTTATCAAGTTAAGTATGTATCCAGGGAAGGATCTGAAAAAAATCTTGGGGGATGTAAAATGTCAAGGACCATTTTCGATCTGCAGAAAATTCGTCTATTTAGTTTATTACAATTCGTCAAATTTAATACAAACTGTAGACTAATTGCAAAAAAACTATAAATATAACTTTTTGTTTGGAAATAAGGCTGGTTTAATTTTTTTTCGAATTTATCCCGCTTTAAAAAAACCACTGTACACTTTATAGTTTCAGTTATATTCAATGAAAAAGCATAGTCCTTTTTTTAAATACTAAAAATATAAAAGTAATTTAAAACGAATTTTTCTGATGGGTATGACTATACGATATGTACCATACGAAAAAGGAACGAACATTACAAAATATTTACTATTAAGTGTTATTGGGGGAAGAGGGGTTAATACACCCTTTATCCCCCGGGACTCCGCGTCTGTATATATCTAAAATAAGTATAAATAATGAACAGGGAATATTAGGTTTCCGCCAGTAGGCTTTTCTAACTTTCCGAATTTTTTTTTAATATCTACGTTACCAGAGCTTTGTGGGATAAGTTTTTAAAAATATTGTCAAAATGTTAATTTCACGCCAAAATAACTATAAAATTGTGTTTGTTACTGGACAATGTTGTAGCTAAATAAAATAAACATTTGATTCGATGCGACGATTAGTTACAACTGTTACGATCGAGACGAATCGCAGCGGAAGGAAGCAAAAAAAAATTGATACTCGTATCGACAACGGAAAACATTCGATTGGACGGCATTACAACAAATGGCGGAAGTTTTCTCGATCTCACCATCATTTTTATCGATTTTAAGATTAACAATTTTATTCATTTCTAACCGTTTCTAAATATATAAATAAGGAAATGTTTTAAGTGCCTATGGAATTCATAGATTCACGGGCGATTGGGCACATATATACAATTATTCCTGACATTTCAGGCCAGTAAAACCAATACTTGAGCATGCTTTAATTCAGACTAAGGAAACTAAGGTTAGAAATCAAAACAATGCCTAATTAAAATACTTATGGGTACTAATGGGTAATTATGGGTAACAAATAAAAACGAACAATTTTTACATTGAATAGGGTAAAAATCGTAAAAGGCGAATTTCGTTTCTAAAACGGAATAATGTGTTTTTGCATAAATTTATATATACATATATATTTTGAACATATTATCGGAACATTTTTTAGTCGGGTTATAAAAGACCATTAAAAGCGTGTAATCTGATGATGATATTCCTAATCTGTTTTCCGCTGTTCGATGATGAGAAAACTCAGCAATCTTTTAAAACACATACGCGCCGAATGAATCATGCTGGTTTGCTTAAATCATGCTGCCCGCTTATCAAACTACTGTTTTTTTCAGCTATCTGTATCACACTGCCTTTTATGTATTTAATTATTGATTGCAATAAATTAAAATATAGTATAAATAGTCAAACACTTTCGACTTACACTTACATAATTTTGCAAAGATAACTCCTTTAACATCAGATTGCTATATTAGTTTATTTATTAAATATTTTTAAGTTTGAAAACGTCGTAAAATAAAAATACGAGCGTACAGTCCAATATAATGAGAAGTTTAATGGTACATTTTGAAACATCTGTTACATAACCACACTGGTTTAATTTGTAAGTACAAAAGAGCGCAAATATAAGCACCTAAGTGTATATATTTTTTAAATTGCTAGGGCCTAGATTACATTCAATTATTTTCGGTTCTAGTCAACTAATCCAAATATACTTGTGCTAGAGTCAGGAGAGATGTGGTAATGAAGAGTTAATAGTGTGACTGAGTGCGGATTCGAACCCGCGATCGATGGGACATTAATCATAGACTAATAATTGGCACCGAATGTTTTGCTAATTAATATTTGTCAGCTGTATGTTTTTGCGTTTGATATTATTAGTTAATTAAAACAATACAACTTAAATTTCTTATTGTTAGTAAAAACGTTGAAGTCGCCGTGTGAAAAAACATACTCGTACATTAAAAAAAACAAGACAAGTAGTTAATTATTTAACCAGAACCTGACGTCTTACAGATAGGCCCTATAGGCGTCATAAAAGGCATTTCTCCCCAGACCACTCGAGCCTGTCTGTGTCTTCAACTTGTGATGGGTTGAATAGATTTAAATAAAAAAAAAATGGGTACAATGGTATGATGGCATTCTTTCAATTCATCATAAATTTTAACACCACTTCAGTTTTTTTTTAAATTTTGTGGCGCGGTTAGTAATGAAACAACCGACTCAATTTATGTATATAAAACATAATCAAAGTTTAAATTGGTGTATTTTTTCTTCTTTTTGTTGTACCTTTTTTTAAATTTAAAATCTTTTTTTCTATTTAATTTAATTTTATAATAATTTTATTTAAATTCGTTAAATATATTTTAATATTATCCTTTTTACGTCATTACCTGTATTGTGTACAATTTCTGTTATGTAACCAAAATAAATAAATAAATAAACACTTGCAGAAACTTTAATTCTTCTTTAAAACGAGACCAGAATATTGGAGCTATGTCTATTTTTAGCCTGTTATTGCAGTTTTATTACTTCTGTGTGCGATTGCCTCCCCACGCCAAGCATACTAAATTTATTTTATTTTTATTTATTTATTTGTAAACGTAGAACTAGTAGAGCAGATTACAGGTACATTATATCCTATTAAAAATACACAGGTCGCGATTAACACTCCTACATTTTGTGCCCTGCCTTCTTTATTAGACCACGTCTGTAATAAAGAAGGCAGTGTTTTATTGCGCTACAACTACGAATGCCAGACCGTATTATAAAAACAAATTTGAACAAAAATAACAATGTCGCATAGAATGAAATACATAATGAATACGCTCATAATTAACATACCAATTTGATTACATATTACTAAAATAATGAATTGGTATTTAGTACATTTAGATTATACATACATACAATATTACTAATTTATACATAGTAAAGTAAAGTAAAAGTTTATTTCCAAGAGCAACTAAATGCATGACAATTTTTAATTGGTCCACAAAAATTTAAATAATAAAGTATGCAGTTATATAGTTACATCAATTTATGCTACATCGTACCTAGAGATTTCTGTATTTATACTTCTCATAGTGAAATATGCTGAAATTATGCTGAAATGCACTATTTTAGAATTACTATGAAAAATAACTGCCACATAACATTTATTCTTTTAAATTACATATCTTTAAATTCATACAGATTTTTGTTTAATTAAATAGATTTTGATGGCTTTTTTGAAGATGATTATACTATATATACAGGCTGAATAAAATTATCCTTGTTCCTATGTTGTGGATATGAACTGATGTATTGGTGTTAGTACCTTCCTAGGCTCGAAGAAATTCGCAAAGGGCTTCTCATATATTGATGATTGTGAATGGAGGACTGCCAGGTGGCTGCTATACCATACCCATTGCGTATTCCTCCGTAGTGCAGCTCAAATCTAGAGCTCCTGCAACCAGTCCATCTCCGATACGAGCCGCGGGATATATGCCGGATTCTTGCTGCATATTTCGGCCATAGCGAGCCTGGGTGCCCCCCAGATTGAGGTGAGGGCTGGGCAGAGACAGATTCCGCAGTCTCTTCCTCTATATTGCAACCTCTGCAGATGGAGCTTTCGGTGATGCCCAAGGTAGTAAGGTGTCTGTTTAGTCTGCAGTGGCCTGTTATCAATCCAGTTAGGATACGGAGGTTTGCCCTTAGCAGGCTGAGACAGTATTTTGTTCTGGCCCGGCTACATTTTGCACTGTGGCACCTGTCTCTGTGCCTTGTCCGGGTTAGATGTTTTAGAGCAGATGTTGCATGGTTAGCTGAAAGTGGCAGGTTAGGTTCTGGGCCGAAAGGAGTATTACGTGAACCCCTCCTTGCTAGTTTGTCAGTTTCATTGTTGCCCTGGGTGTGACTGTGACCTTTTATCCATTGGACTGTGACATCGCTTGCGGATGAAATCAGTTCCAGGCAATGGTGGTGGTTTCTAAGTGCATATACCGCTGATTGGCTTCGGTGAGGAGATAAATACATTTACCTTCGATTCCCCGGTCATGTATTTCTTTGGCTCCGTGTATCACACAAGCCGTTTCCGCTTGGAAAATAGTTGTGTGGTTCTATATATTATTTTACATTATTTATTTATTTTAATAGATTTATACTTTAGTTGTAATCTGCATAAATTGTTTAATCCAGTGGCGTCGATTGAAACAATGACCTACCCTATAATCGATTGCGTAAGACGTAGGACAATACATAATATATATACTTTATACTCGTATATAAGAACGTGGACATAATAATATGCAACAAGCTAGATAAGGCGGACACACGCACGACCAGCGATTAGTCCGATCGCTGTACTGGCGGCGTTAGGCCAAGAGCCAAGGGTCAATTAAAAATGGCGTTAATAAAAACTTCCACCAAAATATCTAACTTTTAAGTATACTAAAAATATTAGCCGGCTGGTATTAAACGTGTGTGTCGATTTTAAATAGAACTTGCAAATTTACATCTTTTTTCTGTTTATGCACAACATTATATCACATAAAAAATATTTGATTTTTAATAAAAAGTATATATTAACAATGGATATAATATTTGGAATGTATACTTGTGTATGCAACTATAGTTGGGAGTGTTTTTATTTTTTTGATTTTGATCATACATCGAATGGTCAAAAGCCACGATAAAGTCTATAATATTATGACTTTTAGCTTAATATTTCATATTGCCTTCATTACTTAAATTATAAAAAAATATTAACGTCACATTTTGTTATTCATTATTTGTATGTATAAAGATAAATACATCGGATCTATTATGAAATTAATGTATGAAAATAAGAAAATAATGTAACTATCACGTTTGAAATTGGTATTTAAATGAAAAAAAAAAGTGTTATAAAGTATCTGTAACATATTTATTACTGTTTAATTTCATTTTTCTTGTAAAGTAGTAACTGTTTTCCTATATTTATTGTTAATTATAGTTTCATTTTATTTAGGGGTTTTGTTATCAATAATGAATATTTATTATCAATTGATATACACCTTGTATATCAATTGGTATTTTGTTGCTGTGTTTAAATATTATATTCCAATGTTTAAATATCCATAATAGGTATATCGATATAATTTATAACATAAAACGATATGGAATTACCTTCTTTAAATAAATAAGCCGTAAAAGAATAATTTCAAAATGAATCATTCTTTTTAGATATTGAAGTGATATCTTAAATTAGAGTTCCAAAAGATATTTTACATTTATAGTTTGGTCTCGATATTAAAATGTTTAAATAAACTATTGTAACAGATATTACCAATGTCCCTACTGTTCTGTTACACGTAATCCTGTAATTTATTTATAGGCATTCATTTCATGTAGCTTCACTGAATTTAAAATTAAAAAACAATATTTGGAAACTATTATAAATATTTTTTTGGTACTTAACGCGTGTGCATGTATGTACGACATAAATATGAATGCTATAAAAATGCGATTTTTACAGGTTTTCACTGGTTTTAGGAGAGATATGATTAATCTAGTTTATTTATATTGAAGATAATTTATAGTTCTAGGAAATTACCTAAGGATTATTTTTTAAACATTATGCAAAAAATATGAAAAAAAAACCACCATGTTTTTGAAGTAGCATGTTTTGAAGTCACCCGCTTCGGAAACCAAAAACATTCCGTGTACAATAAATATAGTTTTATGATGAAAAATACAGTGTAGGAGCGATATGCCTAAGCGATTTGGGATATATATGGTCTAACAACTTAGAAATAAAATAACAAAATTTGCCTAAAATTAGAGATTTTCATTTTAATATGAAAATGATAATTAATGCTAAAAGTTTTTAAATTTTTAGAAAATATAATTTTTTATTATTATTTTAAAAGCCAAACCTTTTTTAAAAAAAAACAACTAAATGCTATCAAAATTTATACTAAATGGTAGGTTTGGCATAGAGTTCAAACCTTTTCGTTCATCGTACAAGGTTTCTTTTCGTAGTCAACAATTTGTAGACAGAATCGTTCAAATGGTGTTCTTCGTTCACGTATGTAGTGTCCTTAATAGCCGCTTATGATAAAAATGTATAATCAAAGTTATATTTAGCTATATAGGGATTTCTTTATTTCAAGTAGGCAAACGCATTCGTTGTGGTTATATTTTTTAACTTGTTTAATCGCGGGCTCTTACCTTACAATCTTTACAAAGAACCACCGGCTATAAGCCCCGAGTACTAATGCTCTTGTATAGGAGGCACGACGTCTGGTACTCATGATCTAAATTACATTCTGCGGAACTGATTTCAATCGCGGCTAATTCTCCGGCTTGGATCACGTTGCCCGTAACTAGAGAACATCGCTCACAATGCTAATTGCGGAATGGCTCCTGGCCTAATCAGCCCAGCTGTCAGCTTTTATGATATATTTTTCTGTGCGTGCGAAATAATATATCGAAATCACGCTAAAAAAAATCTAACGCAACGCCAATAAAAACGTAAAAAAAAACATAGACGGTCATCTCTGCCGTCAGAAGTGAAAACTTAAAACTATGAAATAACATATATATATATATATATTTAAATAAAGCTAAAGAACTGATTCAAAATAATATTCTGAACTTACACCTAATTAAGTAACGCTATTAACTGTTTATATATACATTAAAAATATGCCAACTTTTAAAACTAGTTAATATTTATTATTGTACTACTTTACGACTTCTTATTTTTTATTTTATTATGTATCATTATTGTATTTAATTATAAGATCAAGAAACCGCCAGAGAATACAGCTACTTAGCTGGATATATAAACATTATATGTACGTGTAAACTATATATGTGTATATTATATAAAAAATGTTATTCTGTCAATATTAAAAATGAAAAATGAAACTAAATTTATGTTTAGATATTTATACTCACGGGAAAGCTTGTAGCCATAAATTTATTGTTTAATATTAGCCGGGTCTTGAGTTATTTAGGTAAGCTTGAAGTCCAATGAAACTCATTTTAATAATATTTAATGATTGTAGATGACAGTTCACTTATAGAAAATATAAAACCATATCACATAGCCTATAGATAGTGCTTTTCACAAAATGCACGCCTCATCGGTGACGTTAGCTTGGACGTAATTTCGAGTTTAATTCGTGCAAATTATGTTATTGCACCAGATGTTTTGATAGCGACGAAAGGGAAATTTCCTCTTTTCAACTAAGTAAGCTTCGATGACGTCATTGCTGACTTAGATCCACGACCGGATTAAGCGTGCGCGAACGATTTAATTATGTCATGAAGTTTCACGATGAAAAATATACTCGTAGATATCGCATAATCTCCGCGTTATTCTTTTATATGCTGTAACAAACAGTGTACAACTTTTTCAGTAGAGGCATTAATCACACTTGTTTTAAACAAACTACCTACATGCATATATAATAAAATAAACAAATCAAAAACAATGACCCAATCTCAGAGAGCGTTCTTTTATTTATGATCAAGAGAAGCTGATTTAAATTAAAAACGAAAAACGTATTCATAATTTGTAATGACGTTCTTGTTTTTAATTCTCATGTGAAAAAAATAACTTTTTTGGAATAACATATTTCGTTAAATTATATATTTATGTATATAAGATATTTTCACAGTTAATTTTATGAACACTGGTCTCTGGGAAGGTTAGTTATTTACGGTGGCCCCCGTTTAAAAATCACAATCATTATTTATATATATATGCGTCCTAACATACCTCGTTTAATGATGGACGAGAATAAGGATTTAGACCAAAATGTTTGCGAGTTTATAACTGTGCGTTATGCATGCCTAACACGTGAATGTAATTACTTTTATATGAATCTGTTACGAGTTCACTTACGTGACCTCATTTGCATATTGCATCACATTCGTGCTGCATTTGTTCGACGATATTGGTGGCCACTGTCACTAATCAGGTGTCATCGGCGAATTTGAAGATCACGCGCTCTCTAATCGTGAAGGCTGCGTCATTGACATACGATGCTTGAGATTAGGGAGTGTGCCGATACCGCACCTTACGGACTGCTTTTAATTGCTCCTGGATCCTGGATTTAAATCTCTTAAAATGTATTAATATTATTGTCACTATCAGTAGGCGCGTTTAACAACAATAAACAAATAAATAATAACCAATTAGATTAAAACAAAATAATTTATATTTACATCCATCTTTAAATTAGGTTGCGGTGGACACTTAATAAGAACTTACTTTAAATTTTATTACAATTACGCATAAGGGAATTATTGAATTATTTATTCATATGATTCAAAATCTTGGTAATGTTCTTTCTGTTTTTGTTAAATAAATCATGGAAAATTTATCGCAATTGCGATGATAGTGTTAAAGTTTGTAAATAATTAGAAATATTTCATATTGTGAAACATTACAAAATTATATAGATATAATTGTCTAATTGGTTAATCAAAATTGCGTGCGATTACATTCGTAATATTAAATATAATCTAGCTAGTAAATCACTGTCCAAATCTTCTAACACGAAGGCATCAGGGAATTATCCATCACAATATATTTTTTTATTTCATCGCACCTTTATGAAAATACTAATTTCATGTCACAACAAAAAAATAATAATAAATAATTAGGTTATCTAACAAGACACTTCATTAATCGAAGATTTTACAACACACCACAGAAGCGAAACTTATTTACGCAAGATACAACGCGAAGAAAACAGGTTAGGTGTGTTAGGTTACGCTCTATTTAATATTCAATACAGAATTAAGTGAATATTTCTGTTTATTGGTAAGAAAAATCTATAGATTCATTAAAAACGATAGATATATAAATATAACAATAAAGTAAACGAATGCTTTCAGCACTTTAAAATAAACAAGGGTTCTATCGAACACCGTTCATGTTTTAACGTTTAAAATTTATGAAAAAAATCCATAATACTTTCTATGTTCCATACAATTTTATAGTTTTAAAATATTAAGGGAATTTACTTTTAGGCTATGCCAATTCGCAAACGCAAGGCTCAATCTTTCAATTTCTTACTGCAAAAAATGCATTTGCGATTTGGATTTGGAAAACGTAAAATATCAAAATGTTTTTTTTTTTTGCAATCTGAGGTTGGCAATTTTTCAGTTGGATTAAATAAGAATGATGTTATTTTTCATTAAAAAAAATATACAGTTCCTGGAATTGAAAATAGGTTCTTCCTACTTCCTAGATCTGTTTGATTGTTATATGATTGAATATAGCGCAACTGACGGCATGGTTTCTAATATTTATGTTTAAAGGCGATCACTTCGCTATAATCGTGACTGTTAAATAATAAATAGGCTGTGCCTAGGTACTATCTTAAAAGTGACAGTCGACCGTATCCGGTCAATCTCGTGCGAACTGAAAATTACACTCGGGCCCTGTTTTAAAAATATAAGTTATACGCAACAATAATAATAAATGTAGTTATACAATTGTCGGGCTAAGTTTTAGAACAGACACATAATTGATACAAAGCTTACCTCTATATTAAATAAAAACAACTTTAATTCTGCGAATTTCTTTAATTCTTTAATATTGTTACATTACATTACATATCTTTATTAAATTATTTAACATTATTATTACATTTAGAAAGAGACAGTTTGTGTGTGCATGTATGTATCGCTATTATTATAAGGGTGGATATTTGATTATGTGCATAATAAAAAATAATAGTTATAAGAAAGACATTTATTTAAAAAAAATGTCAACACCATACTTACGTTTACTTTATGATTTGACGCAATGTGTCGGGTAGTTAAATAATGCTAATATTTATAAAAAAACTCCGTTTTTCTAGAAAAAAAAAATGTTTATTTGGAATACTTATTATTAAATGATATTATATTTTTATGTCTGTCAATTGATGAGTCAATTGAGAAACTAAAATATTGAAATCATGCTGAATAAAACACTAACATAGCAATTGAGCTTCGGATCTCATGTCTATCACAAACAGTGTTCTAAACTATAAACTTCTGAAAATAACAATTCTAAAAAAAACAAACATATATTTCAATATACTATGTATTCCAGTAATTGCACATTTATTTAAATAATTCAGAAATACTCACAGGTATTAACTAAAAGCATTTTTACCTTTTAAACGGCATTACGATATTTCTAATAAAAGTTACGCAATGTGAATGCATATTGATGATATAATTAATAAATGATAATCATACATGCAAAAACGCTAAACGCACAAACGCACAACAGGGCATTTGCATTAAAAAGAGAAGAGTTATTGTTATTGTTTTAGCCATAAAGGCCTAATATTTATTCTGTGCTTAAATTGACAATAGTTAACAGCATGATTATGACTATGATAATGAGCGTGATGCATAATTTATTTATATGATTTGATAACAAGTATGATCGCAGAATTTAATCTGCATAAACTGAAATCAAAATTATTGTATAATCGTTTATGTATAATGTTAACCTTTTTACTATTTGTAATATGCATTTTTTAGGTAGATTTAATTTGAAACGCTACCTATTGCAATAGGTACCATGTCATACCTGAAAACTTCGACATATCTTTGCGTTTCACATCCCCTATAACCCAAAATCACCCTCAGTTTAAGTTTTATATATATTCGTATATATATCACTTTCTTGTGGACACGATTACTGTCGTAATTTTATACCAAGCACTTTCAATTTTTTTCTTAGTGTATATTATATCGAAATTATTTAAATTGTATATTATTAGATAAGGGAATAAACTTATCTAAACAAACTTTTTTGATAAAAAAATAGTTTTTCAACATTAAAAAATCATACCTCCCTTAATACAGGATCAAATCAGTTCAAAATGCTAGTTGCAGGCCTATAATTTCTCTACAATTTTAGTTTCAAACAATTTTTGATATGTGCAACCCTTACGGCACAGCGTAAGTACTCACGTTGCGCGAGGGTTCGGCGCCGCGGCGGGTTGGGGTGCGCGAGCTTCCGTGCGATTGGGTGAAGTGTTTGATACTAGTTCTTACAATTCGTTTGCCTATCCCCTACTTTGATCCGGTGAGATATGATGAGTGCCAGATAAGTCAAATTATAAAATTGAATAACGTTATTTTTGTAAACTGGGCCCACTAGGGCCTCTGTAACTCTCAGCATGTTTCCGACCTTTTGTGCATTTTGAAATAATAACTGTCTGTTAAAATAGCAATCCTTGAACCGTCGATTTACACCGAAATATTTCGAGCGAGGCCGAACGTATTTTGCGGCGTCCTAGTAACGTGCAAAGGCATTTCGATGGCTTTAGATAGCCAATATTATAATTACAGGCATATTAATGGTACGATGTATCTTACAGTTTATTGTTCACGCCTTCAATATGCCACCGGACAATAGAACATTCTCTTTTCTGTTTGGTTGCATTATACATTTTAGTCATAACTTAAGGTTAATTACTAACTATAAAGTGTTTGATTGGGGCTAACACTTTTACTAGCATTTATGAGAAATACTTTAAATCACATTAGTTTATTTACAATATAGTTAGAATTGGTTAAGATGTGTAAACATCAACGTACGCCAATGAATGTAATGGGAGGGTTGAATATTAATAAGGAGGATTTAATGAATTTATATGAAATAAAAAAATAAGATCAAGATATTGGTAATTTACATATTTTGTTTCCAATTAATTAATGTCAGTTACTATGTAATAAATACCAACCACCAATTTCTCAATAAAAACGGAGCTTACAACGTTGTATTTAGGTAATAAATTTCATTTTCTTTGCGGTTACATACCAGTTTCACCTTCAAGGCACATCGGCTAGCATCGTGAACGTTGGCAAAGGCGAACGGTTCAACCACAAAGTTACTAAATCGCAATTAATGTCAACCATGGGTCCTCGTATAAATATTTACACATTAATACATACGTATCGATCATAAATACCATTAGTATAGATTTTAGTATACAACACTTTCTTAGATACCATCGGAAGAAAAACAGAAAATATTTTTTTCTGTACGCATTAAAATATTTTTTTTGAATTTCAAGACCATTCCCGATAAAAAAAAACTAATTGTTTCTTTGGTTTGTAGTGGTATTTGTTAAGAAACTATATCAAAATTCACCATGGTTACCGAGAAAAAAAAAATGTAAACTTTACGCGAAAATAGTAAAAAGATGATGTAATAATGTGTTTGTTGTGAGCGCTCATCTGTCAAGGCAGTTATCGATCGGCGCGGCCTCGGGGTTCGCGCGTCGACCAAATATTCACAATCGTTTAAAAAATATAATAAAATTGGGGTTTTTTTTCGCTGTTTTTTCAATTATTCTTTCTTACTCATAATAGGTTATTGAAAACCCCTTAAGTCTTCGGGAATGGTCTCGGGACACCGTGTAAACAGATGGTAATTAAATTATTATTCTAAGTTTGCGAGTTTGTGCTTATATCTTCCAAACTACGTCCAATTTCATAACTTAATTTTCGGTACGACTATTAAAATGGCTTTTTTTTGTAAACTTAAATTTTTAAAAAAAAAAAATAATGGTAACTATCGCGATATGGTAATCAATCACCCTTAACCAATCGACCGAATTAAAACTTAATTTTTACATTAAAGACCATTTTTAAACGGTGTTAATGTGTCTGAGAAGATATATAAATATTGACCATTAGTAATGGTGCCGATAAGGAGCTATAAATGAAACTTTCGGCCGTTTCGAAATAAATACTCATAATTTCGAGTTTAATGTTGATTGTTTCTATATAAAACATTTTGCGAAATCTATAGAATAGTTTGGTTAAAGGTTTTTTTTGTCGATAAAACGGTATACAGCGTTTCAACCGCTATAAAATAACGTTGTGCTTACGATTGACGAATAGTTTTCGTATCATTTAGGGCTAAGAGTAACGCTAACTTGCGTTAAAAAAACAATAAATGTACACCGTATTCAAACATCTGTAATCCAGGTACGTATCAAATATTTTTAAAATTATTTTTATCTTTTATTTAATTTGAGTAATTTTATGAGATAACTTGTATTTTTTTTTATAAATCCATCGTTAAGCAAGTTACGTTTGGTTTAGATTTTACTTATTTTTAAGGAAAATGAGTAAAACTTCAAAAAATACCAAGTCAACTTTTTAAAGAAGCTAACATGCTACTCTAAAATAAAATTTGTAAGCTTTTAAAAAATACCACTCATGTCAAATTTATGTCCCCGCTTATGTACAATAAAAATAAATAATCGATAATAGTTTTTTTAGATAAATAAGAATAAAATATCAGCATTTATAAAAAAATACGCAATAAATTGAATATACACGTTTTCTATAATATTATATGTAAATTACATTATCATTACATTCTCTACGCTATCTATATTTATTGCATTACCAATACTAATACATTATTAATTGTCCCTTACTTTTATATTCACATTCAGCCACACACACACACATATGTACACCCCAATTTGGTATAGCCGCCATCACTTCTATTCATATCTATTCACACAAGCATAATTTTCTTACCCTTTCCTTCTCTATAACATATTTTACGAGCATAAAATTGCTGGAATACATTGTTTATATATTTTTGACACGGTTGTGTTATAAATGGCCATTATTTAGGTTTAGTAACTTAATAATTTCATATCACAAATCTTCGTAAATAACTTTGTAGAATAAAATAAAAAGATTAATAATACAAATACCACCACTTGATGAAAAGGTATAAGTGTAAGATGGAGAGTTTCGATTGCGTAAGTATGGAGAGGAGAGGCCATTGAATTATAGTAATGTGTGTAGGTATGTATTACGAGTAATGAATTATAATAATATAAACACAGTCCGATCAATATTAAAATATGGATTGTTTAACGTTATCTTAAACGCATTTTGTCTTAATTTGTATAATTGTGAAAATAAAGCACATGCTGATCCACTTACATAAAATTATTTTAAGAACAAAGTATAACTCTGCATTAATTATGATTATAATACATAAAATACTAACAAATAAAACTCTACGGGTCATTGCCAATTAGCAACATTTTATTTAACTTATTTTCGCTTAAACTCACCTAGCCTTCACCCAAATTAATAAATCAATATTTTATTTGCCACTATTTTAGGTGTCAACTTATTAAGTTCGTAATAAATACGATAGTGAAACTTTTGAATATTTTTAATTGTAATATACCTAATTGTGAGGTCAAAGACGTACTCTACTAAGTTTTAAAATGACCACTAATATTAGAAGAAGAATAGACTGTCACCATTCTGCTGTCATTCGATTTAATTATATGTTTTTATCAATTTGTGATATGGCGGAGCTGAAGTTACCGAGTTGAGCTTCGAGTGGTTTTTTGTGATCTCTTATCAAACTTTGAAATTCCAAACAGTTACCAGTGCCGTTTAATACGATCTTATCGCATAAAAATGTTACTAAATATACAATTATTACTTACATCTCTTTAGAACATGAATATGAAGCTAAGCTAAAATAAAAGTTGAGGACTTGGGGTCAAACTGCGGTCACGGGATAGAGTTTTATTAATTTAATTATTATTTTTTTCTTCTTAGTGTGACAAATAAAATATGATTCTTACTCATAAATAAATTATTTAAAATATACCACTCATTTTACCCAAAATGTTAAAAATATAAAACATATTTTTTTAGTAACTTACACGATATTCACGAAATAGAAATAATGGAAAATTAAAGCAAATCTAATTATGGATATTTGAATAATTGTGAATTATAGAAATATTGGCGAATACAATTTGCCACAAATTGTTAATATTATAATAAAAATACAGTTTAGTAGAAAATGAAATATAAATATGTTGGAGAGCAACGGATATGAAGATCAATTCTTTTTTTTTCAATTTTAAAAAAAATGTAAATGAACCAGGTCATATACAATTATTTTAGGCCCTACTCAGCTAGGCTAAATGTACTCTCTAAATGTAAATGTAAATGTAGTCAGAGGAGACCTTTGGGTCTTAACCACTAGACTACCGCGAATACAATAATATTGTTAATCGTATTGCCATAAAATATTATTTACAATAAGGCAGTATCTTAAAATGTCTGCATTTTTATATGTAGTTTAGTAAGTCAACAGCGCAGAGAAAACCTCTTAAATATTATCAATGGCTAAAGCCAAAAATATACTTGAAACGAACTCACTAGTACCTTTGAATCAGAAGCGAGCACTATAAATATTGCCTTACCACGCCGCATTGAATTTAATATATACTCGTATATATATATTCCTTTTCTTTTACCAGTTTCGCAGATATAAAATCGATCCATAAAATGTTTTGAATCTCTATTTATTGAGGTAAAGTATTTTTACCTAATATCTTAATATGTTTACAATTGTATAAGTTGAAAGAGTGCAAAGAAGTGTGTACATAAGTTAATGTCATATAACTACTTAAGTACGGTCACATTACTAAAGTTTGGTAATATATTTTTTATTGAAAATAATTTGGTTTGGTATGACAGTCATACCTGATCGATATGACATCGAAATACTGGTTTTAAAAAAATATTAAACGTATTTTAGAAAAATACGCTTAAGGCCAGCCGGCTAATAATTAGCCATTTGCAGAGCGTTCTATCTAGATCAGAATCGACGCCAACGGCCATGGAATTATACTTTTGACACCTCAAAGAAAAATGGCGGGCGTCTAGTCAGATGATATAATATTTCGAAAGATTGATCTGTATCTCGTGTATACTCGTATATTAATACTTGACCGTATTAGCCTATCGCGACTGAAGTATCGAATTAGAGTTCAACGAAAGGATAAGGCACATAAAAATATACGAGTACATTGAAGACTTATTTTCAATGCCCTACAAGACATTCATTTTTTAAATATCATGGGCGAATATTGTAAGCACATTGGGTCAACGACTTATCTCGCAACAGCGGGCCGAGATAACTAGTCATCTATATGATATGCAGGAGGAGATGTAACGCGTAAAACAAAACTGGATTTGGAGTTCAAACCGTTTTTTTTCAGGTTTCCAGGAAATAAACTTCATATCAGACAGACCCATATCAAATATATGTTAGAAAAAAACTTTTATGAGGATAACGCCCAAAAATAACATGTTTTACTCCTAGGTAAATATTTTTAATCAATTAATAATCATGGAAAATGTGAAAATAGTAAATACAATGTCTTGTTGCAAATACAATGTGAATGTTGCGTTTAATTGTACATTTTATGTTTTAACTTTACTTTAAGGTATCGAAAAATACCCATTTTATATATATAGTATGGCGAAATTTACAATAATATTGCGACCGCTCTTTTAACTATAGTAAAATATTGATACGAATAACGTGTACGCCTTTATCTAAAATAAGGCTAGAAGCTAAGTTATTAGGAAAGTTGTGTGGACAACTTTAAACACAAAAGCCCACATAAGAGATAAATCAAGAGATGTTAAATATCACTTAACGTTAGGTAATTAATAAATATTTTTTACATATACCTAATTATTTTGTAGTTATCGACTACTTAATTGATTTTGAATTGCAAGTGTTAATATCTTAACATTAACAGTGCGGCAAAATATTTGAACGTATTACTTATGTCAGTTTTACAAGGAAGTATTATTTGTTAATGGACGATATTAATCATTCCTGGAATAATTATCTTTTATTTTTGGTTAATTACCATTACGCTTATGTTGCTTAAACTCGCCATTTTTTAGTATAGTATTTCATTGCTAAATATTTTAAATATTATAAATATTTTAACAAACCAGCCGCAACTTTATATCCACATAAATAAAATTTAAAAAAAAAACTGTATTATCTATATTATGTAACTATAAAGGAGGAGGAGTCAAAATTAGTAAATATACTTTACTTGAAAATACCTTCTTAGGAAGGTAAAAATAATAGAAAGTAATATTAACATCCTATATTTTTTTTTATTAAATTATATGTTTTATTCGACTCACTAACATGAAAAGATGTGATCATCTGAAGATGAAGTGGTTTGGAAGAAGAAAAGGATTTATAATTATATATATTTTTATTTTTAACTATTTTTTAGTTATTTCACCTATTTTTTTTTATTTTAATCTACTCAACCCATCACAAAATGAAACCACAGACAGGCGCGTGTGTTTAGTCTGGGGAGAAGATGCCTTCAATGAAACCTGTAGGTAGGGCATTGCTGTAAAGGCTTTAAGGGCTGTAGGGGATGTTCTGGTTAAATAATTTACTACTACTAAACAATGTATAGAAGCGGTTGATATAAAATGATACCTAGAAGTGTCATGGCCGTTTTTGTTTCTTGGTGCATTGGTGTAGAGAGTGAACCAAAATATATTTGTTGCTTTGCTATTAATAGAAATTTCATTAAAAAAATATCCTCATCCGATACAAATAGATATTCAAGTGTTCAAGTACCGCCTCGGCGGTTGCAAAAGAGACCTCGTAATGCTGTTTAAATACTTTACATCGCTATCTCCGCCGAATCTATTACAAGCAAATTTAGCTTAGTCAAGAGGGCTTAAAATGATTATTTATAATCTCGGATGTAGCAATTATTTGCAAAATTGAGACCTGCGATTGGTCACTTGGAATATATTTAGTATGGTGGTCGAGATTAAGTTGCTCACGACGAGCAATTATGCTAATTCTTTATAATTTTCATTCTTTTCACAATATTACGATATTAATCACGCACGTGGTTGGTGATTATGAAGGGCCTTTATCATATCATAAAATGGTGTCACTAGAAAACAGACGGACAATCAGCGATATGATTTTTTTGTATATTATCGTGCACTCCTTCCCTGTTTCATTTGCCTAAATGTAATTCAAGTTACGCACAGAATGCAGTGCTTAGTCGAATTCAGGATACTTATAATAAACAGTTCTAAAGCATCGATTTATTCCATCTTAGCCGTAACTAATTTATTAGGGCTATCTGTGATACTGTTTAGAACTATATGCCACCTTTTTATAACTTTACGATGTGCGCTTGTCACTCGTTATGGTCATATGTTATGTAAAATTAATTGTAATTGTATATTTGGCTGTTTATTTAAACCTTCGAGCCGCTGTCGAGCAACAAAGATCCTTGAAACAAAACCACGTCTCACTTGCACTATTCACCGAAGGAAAGTGAAAAGCAAATCCCCCCCATCCCCCCCGGTGGATCACCCCACCACTCGAGACCCGGCAGGCGCGAATGGTGGGGTTGAGCAGGCCATGGGCTGCAGCCGGAAAGTGCGCTTTCCACTTCTCCGCTGGCAGCCGACGGTGCGGCATCGCATCGCGTTTTCAGTACAGTCGAACGGACGCCGTCCCGCCGCGAGTGCGCCCAAGTCACAGCCGGGGTTTGCCGAGCGGTCATGTTGTGCCGATGCGCTCGTGATATCTGCCTTCAGTAGCGCGCTTTGTTGTCCTACCCGCCGTTTCCTCGAGTGTGTGTTGGGGCGGTTGGACTCGAGTTTGATGCCGTCCTGCCCTGCAGACATGGGGTCTTCCTGCCGCCGCTGGGTGGTCTTTCTATGCCTTCTTCTAGCCGTTAATTCAGGTATGTCTAATGCTAGAAAAAAAAACCAATCCGGTCTTATTATAATAGATTTATTCTCCGCTATTAATTGCTTCATGTTTCTGTTTATTATACTAAAAATTTATTATATATCGTATAATTCATATTTTTGTTTTTTTTTAATTAGATGAACGTGCATTATTGGTAGTTTTACAAATATTCAAAAAATGAGAACAAAAAAAAAGAGTGGTATCAAACGCTCACGGATACAATATTTTTAAATATATATACACGAATCTGTAACCTTACAAAATGAGTATGTAATTGTTTCACTAAATAAATATGCTTTTATTTGTTTACAGGATATAAATGATATAAAAGATTTAACAGTTAAGTATATAGCATGCGTTACTACAAGTGTGCCCATACGATCTTATGTATTTATTTTATTTATATTTATTTAGGAAATAAAAGAGTTACGTAACAAAAAAACATATAAAGGCGGCACACAATAAAAATAATGCTAGCAACTTACAAGTATAAAATAAAACCAATTAAATATTTCCACCGAATGCCTATAAAAATAGTATTTAACCAAGAAATGCAATAGAGAGGGAAAGGTTAGGAAAATTTTATATTAACGTTTGATTTTTGATAAGTTTTTTGAGCGTCACTAGGTTAATATTCAATATATCAGTATGTGTTATGCAGATTTATCTTACCTATAGCAAATATAGTCTATCTCGGAACAGGTGGTTGATATAATTGTAAAATATTTTTGTTAATTTTTCTATGTCGTGAAAAAATACAAGTTGAGTAATTGACCCCATAGGACGCATCATTTTGGAAGTACATTTTTGAAAATCGTTACAATTATATAATACTCAATTATGATTTTGAGTGTATGTACGTACATTATTGCTATATTATAATTATAATTTTATACCATATATCACTGATATCTTGCTAGTCTAGTGGTTAAGGCGTTGGACTACTGACCCAAAGATCGGGGGTTCAAATGCGCACATGGTCATACCATTGTTAACGCTTCACTACCACCATCTCCCCTTACTCTAGCACAGGCACTTTGCACACACTTTGGCACTTTTTAATCTCAATCTCTATCTGAAACATTTAATAATCTAGAACAAATAAAGCTTACCTTAGTACGGCCGCTGCCTAGTTAGGTAGAGTTTTGTAAAATATGTTTATGTACTTTAAAAGCCAATAAATAAAAATTATAAATATTATTATTGACATAACAATCATTTTGAATAAAATGAATTCTCATTAAAAAAAGTAATGATTATAAATTACTTCCCTCTTATCAGTTGACTATGATAAGTGCAGAAATAGCTTCTTGACTTATTAACTCGATTATTCAAAAAATATTCTATAATGTCTACATATGAAGTACGTTGTCCACAACTTCAAAACCTCATACTTGTGTATTTCAAATTTCAAAATATGTCACGCTTATCCTTTCAAAAACGTGTTAATCTAATTTCACCGTTTGTTAGAATGCCACTCTTTAACTACCAGTAAAATTTTGGTCAGCAAGTAAAACATACATTGCGAATGTAATTTAACAGACATTTGAAGTTGTAAGTTGTATAATTCCAAAAGTTGCAATTTTAAATATACATTCACATAATATTATTTACACGGTTATAATTTAAAAATGCGTGGTCCGATTAGAAATGGTTTCATAGTTTTGCTTAAATATCACATTGAAATACATTCGCATACTGTACCTATTTTTTATTTACTTTGCATAAGTAGATACGAAATAATTATATTATTAAATAGAGTATCTTTTAGTAATACAGTCAAGCTTCTTCTTTCTTTTACGGAACCCCAAATCGATTGATAACTCATTTATAATAAGGCCCGAATATGATCTGTTGACATTTCAGAAGCGGTTATAACCACGCGCCTGTCCGATTTTCATTATTACATACACGCTTACATCGTGAGGAAATATTTATTTAAGGCCAGTTGCTTCAAGCAAAATTGCCAAATAGTGAATAAATCCATGAAACACAACATATTGTTAAATAGTCGCGACTCTAAATGCCAACGGGTTTTGCATAGCTATTTAGTAGTGAGTAAATCGAATTTCTTAATTATTATAAGATATTTAACACTTTAACAAGATTAAGGCACTTTTCAATTTCTCAAATTCTCAATTTTTAATTTCTCAAATGAAACAAATATGTCTAATAAGTATCATTTTGTTTGGAAACACTTTATAAACAGAATGAGAAATAACGATATGATGGCCACAAAAGAGCATATTTTATTTGTTTTATTTTTTGTTCCCTTTTAAGAGTTTTGGTTGTTGACATTGAAATATGTTCATCTTCGTTCTATGTAAATTAATAATTATACATACATCTATATAAATAGTGATACGAGGGTAGCTTAATGATGTCTCTATAACCACAATAATAATAATATATATAAATGTACAGTAAAATAAATGAATAAAAAAAATAATCTTGGCCCTACATAATCCGGTTATATTCTTTTTATGACTACGTTTCTACAACTGAAACATTTCCTGATTGCATAATCACTTTTGTTAGTAGTCTTAATCAAATTCAATTTTCATATTCATTGAGTACACAGTATTTTATAATTTTATTTAGTTACATTTTTAGGTGTGGCGATAAATGGCCTGTGCTCTTTTATTTTGACTCTTTGAGCACCAACTTACAATGCAAAAAATATATATTTCAAATTTAAAAAATATATGCAGTTAAATAAAACATAAAAAGTAAAAATAAAAAAAGAACAAATCCAAGGATAAAAATAAGGGATATTAAGGGTGGATAAAAATAATAAAAAAATGTAGTATTCAACATGTTACGTAGGTAAAACTGTTTAGGTCATCCCTTGATATTTTAACGAAATTAGCTACTTGGACACTCTTTAACAGTCTATTATTAATTATGATATTTACTGAAGGGGATAGAAATTTGTATAAAAGTAAACAGTAAAAACCGAACTAGTTGGTTATTCGGTAATTCCATTTATTTTTCTTTTTTTTTAACGCTTTAAGAAACATAAATAATAATGAATAATTCCTAGTCTAGTTAATAGCGAAAAGGTTAATCAATCTTCATGTTGCACAATTGAATCATTCAAAATTTTTATTAAAAATGAACAAAAAAACAATCATAATCTTCAACTGATCGTTTTGAAGGAAACGAGCTTTTTAACCGACTTCAAAAAGGAAGGAGGTCCTCATTTCAATTTCTATGTTTTTTTTGTGCATACGATAGAAAATTCCTCACGGGTAGTCCTATTTCAATTTTATTAAATTCCGCCAAATGTAAGGTAGCAAAAAATACGTTTTTTGCATGTTTGTTTGCTTAAAGGGATTTCGATGTTTTTTTTTGCATATTGTAAGCGATTGCTTGACGATGATTCTATTAAAGTTTGAATAGAAAACTGTTTGTGTAAGGCAACTAAAAATATTAAAATTTAAAAGAAGAAATTAACCAACTTCAAAATAAACTTACAATTAAAAAACCTAAGAATAATAGTTACCTATTATTTCTTAGTTTTCTTTTTGTTGTTTTAAACGTTAATTGTGATAATCCCTCTTATATCAGCCGTGCATAATAGCGAGGCAAATATTGAATTTATTCACAAGATATTCTTAAACAACCAATTCACAATAGCCAATTGCTTGATGTTGATTTGATTGTCATCTTAATGCATTTATAAATAAATTAGACGACAATGAGTATTTAACAAAACATGCAGTTTAACGACTCACCTGTAGGTCAAGTGAGGAGTGCATTAAGGCTTTTTGATTGTTAAAGAACCTTGCTATTAGTTCGACGATAAAAATCATTTCGGACGAATAAGTCAGCGGCATTGGGGTTACTACATAATTGAATCGCGCTATTTTAGCGCAATTAATTTAATTAATTCTCACAAAAACTAAGTCATATACAATGCCAGGTCATGATCGTATGAAATATGTAACTAATCAAAGTCACGGAATATATTAATTTTAATAACGCAAGTGTGATTTTGGATTTATTCTGGATTTCTGAAATTCACTATAAATCAGACAATCTGAAAACGTTATGAGTAAAAAATACCAACCAATATTTAATGTACGTCAAATAATGGTTTAATACAATCATAAGCAATTACACTTTTTTTTTACACCAAAGAGGTATTTTTTGTGTTGCTTACGATGACGGATGACTATGTAGTAAAACGAAAATTTGATTAAATTTAAAAAATAAAGGTAACTATGTAGGCCCCTAAATAAAATTATTTAACACACATACAAACAAGTGAAAAGGTTCGTATAATACATACACTTATATTTACAGCCTTTAATGGTCTATTTTACTTCATTTTTAAACGTTTTTTACATATTAATTTGAATATTTTTTCTATCATGCCACCACACAAAATCATAAAATACTATTTATCAATTAAAAATTTATAATTAAGATTAATTAAATTAAATTTAACATTTTTTTTTGGGTTTAGTAAAAACGTAAAACATAACTCGTTAAAATTTATTCTGTACCTTTTAAACCAAAAGTTAAATGTTCTCACACCGTTTAATATTTTTTTTTAGTTTAATTGACCGGTTGAAGGGGGTGGGATGTTTTAATAATATGCTTCTTACTAGATGGTTTTTGTTTTTATGTTTTTCTAAGAAAGTATTTGGTGTCTTTAAATAACAACATAGTCATTATATATTAATAGTCAGTATAAATGTTAAATATATAGTTTTAATATAAATACAAAAACAGCCATAGTAACATTACCAAAAAATATAAAAACACGTATTAAGACATGGCAAATGGCAAACATTACACTAACACAACAAAACTTTAAACGTTATACGTGCTTACGTCATTATTGGACATTGTAAATTCGGCTTTTTGGATATCATTTAACTACCTCGCCCTGCTTTCTGTGGTTGCCGTGTGAGCGAGACACAGATAGTTAATTATTTAATTTGATCACTCGCACGGAGTGAAACATTCATCAAACACACGATGGGCCATACCTCGATTACAAAAAGAACTTCACCTGTAATCCAATCGAATATCATTGTATGAGCTCAACAGCGCCTTACATAACTCCTTTGTTTGCATCCGTCAATCACGCAATCCGCACGCATTAAATTAAAGCTTTCAATTAGCCGTGCAAAATTGTAACTAACATGTTGATTATCGGTCCCGGCTGCAGATAGGCTTCATCGGCTCTGGGTACACCACAGAGTCGCTCATTTACCGCTTTCTACGTCGACAGTGCGAGCTGTAATTTTCGAAATTGTCACTTAATAAACGTTCATTGGGGGGCTTATTATATCATGCGTAACAGATTAGAATACTACTTATGTAGAAAAAGGGTGTAACTATACGGCAGGGTGTTACTATAGTAATGTTATGAATGAGCAGTCGGAAGAGTGGGGGGAGTTTGATAATATGCCTTGTTTAGTTTACCTTTCTAGGGTAGGGAATTATGACTTTTAAAGATGAATCTTATTTCAACAAAATTATAGTACATAGTTCTTGCCAAACGACAAGGTAGTTTGTTTGGTACTATTTTGTTCAAATAGTTATAAAACAATTAATTTAAAACGTAATTTCAAAAGGCATTAAGTGACTATAATGTAAAAAAACTAAGATAGTGTTTTATTAGGATATTTTTTAATTTAAAAATGATACAACTTCTGTATTAAACACCCTTTTGTTCTGCCACCATAAAAATTGATAGACTTAGTTATTTGCAGTCTGTTTAGAGGCTTGGACGGTCAAATAGCAATGAATATCTCCCTCTCTTAAACTCTTTAGACCAAGACTATTCCAAAACAAAGTTATATTTTTAATTTATTTTTTCGTTTGCATGCATAAGACGCATTAAAATATAATATCTGTAATGTTGAACTACAATAAAATATATGAAAAGTTGGACTTCAGATCGTATCACTTCATAACAGACTAATAACTGTAAAAGACCCTTAAAACTTCAAAAAGACTCAGTGTATTTAGGCAGATAATGACGACAAATTCACTATTTTCATACTTTGGAATAACATGTTAAAACATATTTGGTTATTTGTGGTCATATGCCCACTCTAAACTGTCAAATGGTTTCCTTGGGTTGCTCCTTAATCTATGTTAATTCAATTCTTTGATTAATTTTCAATATGTTATTTTAATTTTTTAGACAGAAGAAATTCGCACAAACTACGTCGTTAGATTTCAGGTTCACCACAAAAAAGCGGCTATTAATGTTGGTGGAACAATTTTATGGTAGGGTCTTTGATAGATTTACATCGTATTGTTTCAAGCGTTCCGTGATCATACGTCGTTAGCCGACGTTACGCACTGAAATTATGCTGTTCTATGTAATGCGTTGGTAAGATCGAACCCGCAACCCGGTACTCGATCGCATCATCTGCTTTGATACTCAGACTATTCTCCCGTCACGCCATCGCGGAATTCAGCAGTTTCAGACGGTGCGCGTGCCGGCACTCAGGCGCACTGAAAATACTCGATCGGTAAATTGTTTACTTATTTATTAATAATTCGATAGCTGAACTTGAAGTAGTCGAAATGCTGCCTTCTTTAGTATAGACGATAGTCTAGTTAAGGTGCGGGAAACGGAGTATAGTAGTGTCAATCACTTCTACGAATTTGCTATTATAATATTGTCAAAATTGATTGTGAACCTAAATAACTAATCAAATATGAGCAACTTTCTTAACTATTGTTACATTTATGTACTCTCTCTCTCTCATACTACTAAACATACATACTAAATACTCTTTCTCTCATACTAAACTTTTAAAACACATTATACTACACTACATTATACACTGCTCACTATATATTCCACTATATTACTATGTAATTTTTATTAGTTAGCACCTAATTAGATGGACACGGCGAAGATTCCGATTTAGGTGAACCATGTGATTCTCTGATTTTTATTTCCTTATTACGTTTATCCATAAATATAGTTTAATAATATAATAAAGATATGTATTGTAATTTATTTTTATTTATTCTTTATTGAAAAATTCAACAGTATTAATTTTTATAATTACAAACAAAACTTATTACTAGTATACAAAACCAATTATGGATTTCGGACATTTTACATATTAACATTAGCATAAAAAATTTGGAACAGTGATCTTAAAATATATATAGATTAGAATATTATATGCGTATCAGTAGAATTTTTTGATGTCTCATGTGTAATTTCTGAGTGTTGTTTGTCATAGGTAGAGTGTGTGTATATGTATGTGTATGCATGTATGTGTGTATGTATATGTTAAAATAAAATAATAATTTAAGTATAGTTTTAGTATGTTTAAAAATAATTTATTACGAAGGTAATATAAATATAATATGTATGTATATTCTATATGTAATGGCAATTACAAGTACTTATATGTTACATTTAACCATTAACAGCATAACAATCTAACAAAACAATTAGGTTTTATTTATCTTTACTATTGATGATATTGGAAATCTCTTTTTTGAATGATAATAAGGAGGTATTCAATATATCGATTTTTTAAATATCTTTATTGTTATAAAGGTAGCAGATACGTGGTATGGTGCTATTGGTCATTGAATTAGTATGATAACGGGGTATGCGGAATAATTTTTGCTACCTAGTTGTTCTGTATGGTACATTTATATTTATTTTTTGCAATAAATTTGGACAATCAACAATACAATTAAAAGTTTTGTATAAAAATGTTAAATCAGTTAATTGTCTACGATGTACAAGAGAATTTAATTTATAAAAAGCTGAAGCGTCTTCAAGGTTTTGAAAACAGCGATGAGATTTAAAGTTTAAATACCTAATAAAATTATTTTGAATATTCTGGATTCTTGCTATGTAGATATTGTAATGAGGACACCAAATAGATGAAGCAAATTCTAAATGAGAGCGAACAAAAGATTTATATAATAGTTTTAACAGTAAAATATCATTAAACGGTTTAGATACTTTTATAATAAAACCAAGCATTTTAAAAGTTTTATCTACTATATTATTTATGTGGTTTGCGAAGCTAAGTTTGCTATCTAATATTACGCCTAAGTCTCTAATGTAAGAAACAGTGTTTATCGGAATGTCGTCAAAATTATATTGGTGATTTATTATGTTTCTATTCCTTGTAAACGTTATCTGAAAACATTTTTCTACGTAATAAAGAATAAAAGAATAAAGTATAACTTGATCTAAGATATCAAGAAATACACAAATAATTATACCTACATTCTTTAAAAATAATTATGAAAAAACAATATATTATTATACACAACTATTTGTACATAATGAAGGATTAAATTACATAAACATACATTAATAGATATATAATTGCTGTAACATTAACATAACATTCTTTTACTTTTTTCACAGTGTTGCATATACTTAAATTTATTTTTTCATGCTTTTACGATAACATTTTTGTTATTATTTTAAAAAAAGATATGTAATATTTGTTACTTTTGATGCCATATTAGTATCGTTAAAATCCAATTTAAATCAGTAATTTACAACGTGCAATTAGCAACACTCAATTTTAATTGTGTTTTTATATATATTATGAAGTTTAAGTCCAAGAAAATTTTAAATATGGTAGGTATTCATCTTGATCACTTTTTACGCAATCTTGACCGCGTTACAATTAAAGTACCAGCTATATCTAAGGTGTATTTTTAGGATCATTAAAATACTCCGAGGTGAAATTAGTATAGTTGTCAGTTTGAGTCGAGCCGCTGCGCGCGTTTTTCTGCCCCGCGGCGCGAGTTTTCACCTGCGCCTGCGCGCTCGACTCGATGCGCCGGCGCACATGTGAAAACAAATCGACCATCCTCCGCCTCTGTCGCTCGTACGGCCGCGTCCCTGTCGCTCTCTGCTACTTTCTCGCTGATGGAGTGCACTCGGCAAAAGCAGGCTCGCTATGGCTTCGGTTAAATTGTTAAATTGCTCAAAATGGGTGACACGATCGAGTGCATCGCTGACTCTGTCGCACTCGCGTCGTGCGTATTGGCAAGATCCTCTTTTGAACGTGAGAGTATCGAATTAAATTCAAAAAGTTTCTTTTTACGCATTCAAAAAGGAGGACAATTTTAGCACGATAAGCGTATAGCGAACCTACATAACATATAATAATTATTATTTATTTATTGGTTTTAAATTACACAACAATTTATTTCAAACTCTACCTAACTAGGAAGCGCCCGTACTAAGATAGGCTTTAATTGTTGTAAATTATTAAATGTTTCAGGTCGAAGAACGAAAAATTATATTGTTTTTAATTTAAAACTCACTTACAGTAATAAATATAATTTGAATTGATGGTATAATAATATTAAATAATGTAGCAATAATACATATACATACACTCATACTCCTAAATAGATATTTTTGTTATAAATTAGATGATATATGAATAGTTTAATACCCTAGTATAATATCCTTATGATTAGTTTCTATGATAATTCTTCAACCTAATTTACTGAATTTAGCCACATTAAGATCAGTCATGTTTGTTGTTTTTTATATCAAAAACAGTTTATCAGGTATTACCAACCATTATGTTTTTATTTCTACTATCGAAAATAAAGAATAATAAATATTTTATGTTATGATCTGCGATTATTGTTAATATTATTATTAACAGCCGAAATTACAAAATCTGACCTACTTTTACACTTTAAAATCAGTTGCTATGTACAGAATATCGACTTCAGGAATCTGGAAATTATCTAAAAAATATATTTTTTTTGTTCAAAACTGGAGCGAATTGTTTTTTATCTATAAAATTACGTCAAATACTCGAAACTCATTGTAGATTTTATTAGAAGGGTAAGATATATCTTTTTATTAATTACGTGTAATATATTTTTTTTAAATTGTAAAACTTATGGTCATACAATATAATATGTGTGTATAAATGAAATCAACGTTGGACCAAAAGTGTTAAAAGTTCATGTATTAAATAAATATACATTGTCTTAATATCAAAATAACTTTAATTGGTGTGACATAAATCATTGACGTATTAAGTGATATAGACGTGGCATAGCCCCTTCGAAATTGACGCATAAAGAAAATGCAAATTTGGGAGATATAATAAATTTTAACTCGCAGTTCAAGATGTGTTCGAGATTGTTTAGTATTTACAAATATCTGCGTTTCAAAAACCAAAATTTGTGTTAAAAATGTGTAAAAATGATTTAGCATAAAAGATGAAACTAAATAGGTGAGATGGGTTTAACCGAACGAATAATGCATCATTTTCGAAGAGCAATAAAAGTTCATTAAAGCAATAAATCAAGAAAAATTAAAATGTTCAGAGTCTATAAATTGAACCCGTCAATCTAAGGAATGTGTTTTAAAGATTATTAGTGATTATACGCGTATCCTAAAATTACAATTTTTATTCGGGATTTTACTAAAAAACTGCATCGTTAATTTGTAGTGGCACACTAAATAAAAATTATAAAACAGTTTTTTTTACACAATGCACCTTAACCGAGACGGCAATGAACCGAGCATGAACCCGGCCGGCCAGTGACTCTTCTATTTGTAGATATAGTTAATACTAGGTATCGTTTTATCTCCTAAATATCTAGGCTTCTATGGAATTAATAAGTTAAATTTTGTTTTGTCTAAATGTGAAGAGCCTCAAAAAGTCTGTGTTTTCTATACAATTTATCAAAAGTTTAGACTTAAATATCTTACTGTCTAAATACAAGAATCAAGAAAATAAAACAACAGAAGCATAGTTTATTTTATAAAGATGCAAATTCAATTAAGTTTTTGGACATTATTTGATTCTGTTATTCATAATTAACCAACAGCGGTACGAGTGTGCGTTAGATGAGACAGAACGATTTAAAAGCACACGCAAGACAGAGAAGAGCGATGGTGGTTTTGGCTTATTTACAATATTGACGATGATCTTAGAGTAATATTGTAATAATGGTCGACGATCAGTCTAGTACGAAAGCCTGTTAATTTATTCACTAACTTTCGCTAAATCATAATCGTTGGGTAACGTCTCAATTTAACATAAGATTCAGTTAATTTTATGTGAGTTTTAACATTTGAAACTCACATAAACAATAAATAGCAGATATTTGACTCCGTGATTTTATCGGGTAACATAAGTATGTTACCCGATCGGTCCAGACGTGAAATGAAAATTGTGGATAAATATCAAAAACACATGTGACAGGATCACATGTGTTTTTGACCCTGTAGCTAACTCTGTAAATAAATAAATAATGTAACCTCATAGATTATTGTCATTTGAAAATAACAAAATGAAAACGATCATATTGTGATACACTGAGCAAAATTGTAAATAGGTATAGAATGAACTCGCAACTGGCTTAAACGTCGAATGCAATACAAAGCTTCTATACTCATACTACCTGATTATTGACTAAATAATTTAATAAACTATGATATAATTATGAACATGATAAGTATGTGTGCATTTATTTATTTAAAAGAAGGTATATTGTGCACTGTGTAAAATATCTGTGACTATAAAACATGATAAATGATTAATTTGAAACACATAACAGGCCAGGAGGTAGGACGTAAAAAAATACTAACGATGACTTTATAAATTACATTTACATGTAAACTCACTGGCGTTTTTTTAGCAAATTTTTGACCCAAAATAATTGTATTACACTTAGAAATTATTAAAAAAATATCGGGAAAAATGTTTACAGATACTAATTACACTTGAATATTTTGGAAAACAAAAAATATGTAATGAGTAATGTTAGCGATGTCCCAAAGGATCTTTTCGAAAAAAAAAAATATTTGTAAAAGTGACCGTCCGCATGTGAGAGTGTCGGATTTCGGCGGGAAGCGGAGATAAAGGGTCCCACTTTCGAAAGTCGAAAGAAAATAACTGGACCGTCGGCGTCCCAAGCTCTGCTATGGGACGTTAGTTAGGATCATCACCAACACCATCGGTGGTTGGTTATATGGTTGCCTAGCTCCGAGCTTGCATTACGCGCCGATTTATAGTCATAATTATCCGATTATAATAATAATCGTTAAGCTCAACACATAATCGTTAAGTTCTTGTGCTCAACTCAAGCGTTTCAATCTTTGAAAAATACCTACCTAAACCAAAAGTATTTACTGGGCGATCTGTCGCATTTCTTAGGGATGATCTCTCTGGCATTCTGTTCGGGAATCATTTCAAAGCCGCAGCAGTGCTTAAATTGGTTGGCGAAAACTGTCGTCAACAAGTAAACTCCTGAAATTTTTATGAAGGGTTTATTGGTTTATTTTATTGGGCGTTTGTTAAATAATTTTAACATTGCATTTTTTCATTTTGTGTAGTATTTTTATTTAATTTATAAAATCATCAGATGTGAATGCAAAATATCACCACAAGATTGTTCGTAAGTAAACATTGCCGTGACCGTTTTCGCTGACGATTCGCCCGAGATGTAATCGCCGATACAAATGCCTATTGGTTGTATTGATGATTAGATTATGCATCACACACACGTCGGTGACAATTACATACGGCCGTCGCATTCTCACTTTCTGAATGAACGAAAGTTCCGTCGGCGTTAAGCAAATACGATGTCAATGTCAGGCCGATGCCAACTGAGGAGAAACACTTTTGCTTTTAACTGACCGGGCGGCGGTCGACCGGACGAATCGCTAAACTCGTCATGGGTATAAACTCAAATACTGCCACCTCAGGTCGAGGACCTCTTTAGTACCATTGTAATTATTTGGCAATAAAACCAACGCTTTTTATGCAGGGTGAACTTTTTCTCGAAACACTTTTTCACGGATTTATCAAACTGAACAAGTTTTGTTTTATCCTTTCAATTTTTGATGTTATACTTCTTTGCGCCCGTTGTACTCATTGGGATGGGATGTTGGTCGAGAAACCGCGTCCCGCGTTAGGAGTAATTTTTACGTTTGTCGAGTTTGTACGTTTGTAGAGTCCAATTGCTTTATTTATGAAATATGTTTGTCGCGTTGTAGAGTCCCTTCCGAAATTTGAAGCTAGTTGT
Organism: Neomicropteryx cornuta; assembly: GCA_020383195.1. Lineage (NCBI taxonomy): Eukaryota > Metazoa > Arthropoda > Insecta > Lepidoptera > Micropterigidae > Neomicropteryx > Neomicropteryx cornuta. The sequence goes on from JAHKQU010000014.1 coordinate 799,767, forward strand.
CTGTGTTTTTTTTCACAAATTATACGAATATACGAACTTAATAATGATAATGTATAGGTGTATAGTATAATAATAAAGTGACTTATAATAATATATTGAAGAGAAATATATTGAATAACAGAGAAAAATGTCTTATATTTCATTTATTTATCGATTTTTTAAAATAATCATCAAATATAATTTTATTAGGCTGAATATATTTACATTCAAGTGAATAAAAACCACTAACCGGAGTAGATTCTTTTTTACAATCGAGATTTTTTTTTTAAATTCGGGTCACGGTACATATAAAATACACACCTTTCATATTCATCATTTATAATACGAGTATGTAATAAATATACCTGACTTAACGTATTTATATGGTTATTCACAGTAAATGTGAATTATAATCGCTGTAAGAGTACCTAAACAAAATTTTTAAATCGTATATCTACAGAGATAATTATATATGTATATATTAAACTCCTAATTCCCACACACAATAGGTGGGAATTTTATATTTTATGTGACGCTCGCTGCCGATCCAATTCAACGGCCGTGCGAATATGTGTTGCTGTCTTCACCGTTCCGATGAGCCGGGTGTCAAAAAACCCATATCGCCTGGACGGGCATTGCGTTATCATTGACGCTCAATCACTTTTGATTTCTCCTTTTTACATGTGTCTTTTTCTTCGGGCTCTTTCATAACTTAGGCTGGAAGTATGCGAAATGTTTTAAGTGTTAAAGATAACTTGGCATTAGTGATAAAAATATTATGCCCTGCAACTTTGAAGTAAATTTCCTTTTAGCGTCTTGTGTCATTTAAACAACCACTTTTGAATAACCTGTCGTAAATATTTTGAATTTGGAATCATAAGAATTGTAAAAATAATAAAATGAAAGCTGACGCTGTGATTAAATAATAACTATTTATTTCGACGAAGAAATATCACACCACGTAAGATTTTTATGACTTTTATGAAATCGCAGAGCCTATTAACTGGATTTTATTTTAAACTTTCGGGGACACAAAGTACTCTAGTTAGTAATAACGATAAATCATATCCTACGAATATAAAATGACTTTTTGTTACACTTTTTCTACGACGTATAAAGCCTGTAAAGTTTATCTTTTTTATCTAATGTTGTTTCTGTGTCGATTGAGAACATAATCCATACAGACTATAATTTCTTCTCCGTCGTAAAATGTCGATTTAGTTCGGCGTTACAAGGTATTGTATGAGAAAAAATAGAATGGTTGTGTCCGAACTTAAGTGGATTAAAAGTGCATTTTAGTGTAGTATCGTTCTCGATAAATTGAAAGGCGACTCAACTCGAAACTTTTACCTGACTTTGGCAATCTTTATTTTTAACACCCACTGAAGCGATAACACCACAAAGTGCATTCGCATAACGCCGCGGAAACCTCTCAAGTGTTAAAACTACCAGTCTAAATCAAGTTGGTCGTATAATATTTCTAATTATATAATTTTTAATGCGAGCTCTTAGTTTTCGCTGCAGTTACAACATAATAAAAAACTGTTGAAAAAAGAAAACATTTCTAAGATAAAATGTCAATCCTTAGATTTTGAATCCGGAACACATTACATAGAAATCTATTAATACTGTATTATAAAGTTATTCCTACTTTTTTATTGTGTGAATATTATGGCTAGTATTAAACCCACCCTGCCATGTTGCTGTCTTCATGATAGGAGGCCATTTTGCATGTTTATATACCTACTCGTATACATATCTTGTTATTTCGCTCAGTCAACCGAATTAAGTCAAGCGTCGTTGAATATTCTCAGCGGCGAATATGACAATGCTGGTTTGCTTGCTATGGGATACGAGCCCAGTACCTCTGGATTTTTCTGTTAAACTATATAAATTCACTATATTATAGTGTATATAATAAACTATACTATGATGACTATTATGGTTTTATAGATTATTAAAACCTATCCGAAAGAGCTAGAGCATGCTAGAGAAAACATAGTTCTTGCCTTGTCTATTTTGTGCCCGCGCGCGGACGCGTAAAGTTGAAATGCTTAAAATATTTACGAGTACATTAGTAAAAATAACCTATCGACGAACCTCAAATACATTGTTACGGTGTACGATGAACCTCATAATATAGAAATAAAAAAAAACAACCTTTTATATGTTTTAGACCCTTTAATTTACTTTTATATTTTGAAAAAAATATATATTTTGCAAAAAAACTTTTTAGTTAACGTTCACCAATTAAAAATAGATGCACCTTTGTTTTGTAGCATAGTATGTAAAATCTAAGAAATCGAATCTTTAAAGTAATCGTATTATCTCTGTGTGTATTATATACCTACATAAAAATTGAATCGTTTTATCCCCGATTTATTGATTGGCTGCCATAATTTGTATTTGCCATAAATATAAAAAAAAAACGATATTGCATCAAACCGATCTTTATGTCCGCTTGCCGCTAGCTTTCGTTATCGTAACGGATCAATAAATACATAAATATGCGTAGATAGCAATAATGGTGAAACAAATGATTATTTCACAATGCAATCGTAACGCGCTCGATTTATAATCCACTTAAATTCGTACAACTGTAACGTAATTACGATTCGTTGATTGTGATCTAAAAGTCGCTAATAAGAAAATGCTAAGCAGGTGTTGCTTGGCCGCAACTTCAACCGCGACTCCGCTCTCCTTTCACTATCGATGTCAGCGAAACGGAACGCGCGCAGCGCCACCTACACTCGACCCGCGGAACTAACTTCGAAGCGTTATTCGTGGCCACCGCGTAGGGCGGATTTTAAATGCAACTACTGGCTACGGACATAGGGCGGTAGGACCAAATCGTTGTAGCTCACGATTTTTTTTTGTTTTTTTTTTCAAATATAATTGCTATGACCTAGATCATATATAATTATTTTAGGCCCTACTCAACTGCCAAATATGCCTCAGGAGAGGCATATTTGAGTCAGGAGAGGTAGTAGTAATGAAGAATTCAAAGTCTTTTCATATAAATTCTCGACAAGGCAATTATCATCAGAAATACTTATTAATACTGGCCATAATATATATACTAGTGAATATCTGGTAGACGAGTCGGCAGGCTCTCCTAGAACATGTGAAATAAAGTATTAAAATATATGAAATAAAGGTCGCGACAGCGACATTGAATTTGAATTTGAAGCGTCAATAATGGTATGACCATGTACAGATTCGAACTCGCTACCTTTGGGCCAATAGACCGACACTTAAACCACTAAACTACCACGATCTCTAATTTTTCCAAACGAAAACGCAGTTTACACAATTTTTCCTACGCGGTGAATGAATACCGTTCGACTAGACTTGACTAAATTCGCGAGGAACGCTCGCAATGCGACACGCTCATTCGGGAGGATGCATGGTGGTGTGATACTCATCCGACTAAAGTCGGTGCGCCCGGCTGTTACGTTGATTTTCTTCTTACACAAATAAATAAGCGTGAGGAAGCATTGTTGAGCGAAGATGTCAGTATGGAGTGATAATTTTAAGGTTTAAATTACAATTTTTAACTTCATTACGGAAACTTTACTTTTAACGCTCGTGGTATATTATTTGCCGTTTACGACTAACATCTTTATATACAATTTATACGCAACATGTCACTTTTATAGTTATTTTATAGTTGCCAAATACGATTCAAACATTAGTTTAGTAGATATTTTGATTTATTATATTTAATGCATTCAAAAACAATATTTCAATTCTAATTAACCGAGCATTATGTACAAAAGACAAATTTAAAACGTTTAAATTTTTCAATACTTTTAAATAGCATCCAAATTATTGATGTTATTTTTTATTCCGTGGGGTAGGTATATAGAATAATTTACCTCCTATTATATATTTTATATCGATGGCCTAAGGAAATAAACAACATACCGGTATTTTGGGTGCTAAACTTATAGTTAATTGCAAACAATTTGTTCCGGACTCCTAAAGCTTCCCGCGATGGCTTGGTTACTGTACAAATTCTGGGCACGCCATCGGTGTGTATTTATGTATTTATGTGTATTTATACTTATGTAAATTTATATATATTCTCAAAAACTATGTAATACATTTTCAAGACGATTTTCCGTTATAAAATCGAAGCCACTAAGCACCTATAGCACAGTAGTATATGAAGATGGTAGTATATGAACTTATAGGAAATATTTTATGTTAATATGATCGCTATTTATGTTATGGAAAATAAAAAGTGTATTATTTTCAAGTAAATAAACTCTTATTATCAACCAATACTTTTTATTTTAGGGTATCTTCGATGAGATCATGAGACCTTTTCTTTCGAATAAAACGAAAATAACAACAAATTATTGCATAAACGCACAATTACTTTACGTTGTGCAATTTCCGTTTCAATTAACGAAATATAAATAATGATTACTCTCATTACAATATAATGACAGAAGAATTTTATATAATACGTCAAAACAATTTCATTAGCGCATGCACTTTATGCAATAGTGCAAATAGTTTGTCACTACCAAAAATAAGAATTTTAAGCAGAATTTGATTGTAATTTAAAAAGTGAACTATTTTTACTTTCTTATTTATTGTAATTGCTAAGAATAATATAAGTCTGACGTGGCCCGCAATGATTTCGCTCAGTTTCAACTTTGGTAGACAGGGTCGCGGATGGTTTTGCATCTCTGTTAGAATATCTAGTTGAGAGCATTTAACCTGGACTGTTAATTTATTACAAATTTCACACCTTAATCCTACCCTCCTGGTTCACTCCGTCAGATATTGAAATTCTGCCAAGTATAGATTATCTGGAAGGATACAAAACAAAATTTAAAAAAAAACCATACACAAAATTGAAGCATCGTCAAAACATCATCGTCATCATTTTTAACAGATATCAGTAGAGGGCGAAAGATTTTATAAGTGTGCGTGTGTACGGCATTTATTAAAAAAATTATAAACTAGACTTGCAATATTTTATATAGTTAAGAATCCGCGATACTTGTAAAGTAAGCGTGCGTTGATCAGTCGCAATGCGGCGTATGCCCTGGACGTGTCAATTGCGTAAGTCGATCGAATGCGCAAAACTTGTCTCGTCGCGACTGTCACTACCACTTTTCGACAAGGCCCACATAACAAAACGACCGCGGGCGTTATCACATTTTTTTTACCTACGCTTATTGGCAACCTGATTCCGTTACCTAACTTTGACCTACTTTACCTTTTATCTGAATTGTAATATTATTAAACCAGTTATTCTCGTGTACGCGCTTAAATCGAAATCATTGCAAAACCCAAGAAACAAATTAATATTACGGACAATGCACATATATCCCAAATTTATGTTTCTTTTGAAATACTGTCTCGTAAGTAAGAAAATAGGTCTTTGATAAATGCGAAGTAGATGTTAGTAAATGAACGTGTTTTTATGTTCGTCGATTATGTTCATTGATAAGCCTGATTCCTTATCTTCGGTCATTTTTTCCATTCATTCATTTCTGGAGGCGAGAAAGTACGTTATACTGAAAGCAGAGTTTATTTAATATTGCATAAGATTAATCTACTTCCCGATGTCAATACCATAATGATTTTTATGTTATCCGCTCGCATACAGTGGATAATGTTCTTGGATATCGAATGAATTACCTTTCATTCGGGTATTTGTGAGCCAGATTTATTAACCCGATTTCTAATATGAACACACCGTTTATTATAGTTTATTTATTGCAGAAGAAATAAATTAATCTAATATAGCATATGTTTTATTTCTGCTGTCTTTTAAAATGTAAAAAATATAATTAGTTTTTAAGTACGTTTAACCGGCAGATAAGACAATGTCTTAGCTGGATCTATACATTGTAATTGTATATATTTGAACAATAAAAGTTGCTTCTGGCAACATTGAAATTGATATTGAAACGTTTACACTACATCCATTATAATAAATAGATTTTTATGGAATAAAGGCAAACTAGTGGACATACATATACACTGTAAAGTAGTTTATATTTAAAAGAAGAGAAAAAGTCAATCTTTCAAAAAGCATAAAATCTAATAGTGAATACATGCTAAGTTGACATTTCTTTCCCTTAAATAGTGTTGTGATATACAAATATTATTTATAAGTGGTTTCGTATAGGCGATTTCTTTTATTCTTTGTACGAATTACACCTTCTGAATATATTTTCCTTTATTATTGCAAAAAATAAATAAGTTTTATTAAATATAACATGAATAAGGTAATATTATGTAGGTTTATACCAACTTTTTAAATATATATCATATTTTCTTAGCATGTGTCAGTATTACATTTTCTGGCTTTATCCTTCGTATTCGATTATTGGCTGCGTTTATATTCTATCCAATTATATATGTTTATACCCTATGATATGCGTTTATATTCTACCCTATAATATACGTTTAACCCTATGATATGCGTTTATATTCTACCCTATGATATACGTTTATACCCTATGATATGCGTGTATATTCTACCCTATGATATGCGTTTATATTCTACCCTATGATATACGTTTATACCCTATGATATGCGTGTATATTCTACCCTATGATATGCGTTTATATTCTACCCTATGATATGCGTTTATAGTCTACCCTATGATATACGTTTATATCCTATGATATTGGTTTATATTCTGCCCTATGATATTTTTGATGTCTACATATATGTGCGTTTAATTGATTATAAATTAAACAAACGATGAAAATGGTAAATAATCTAAAACTACGAAATACCTAAAGAATTATATGTACAAAAATGTCAAAAAATTATAAATAGCAAATATTCTATTAAAACTATTTTCACACATTCGAAAGTACCTGCACAGAATTAATGTCGATACTTAAAGAAAATATTGTATAATTATAATAACTTCGACTTTATTTGAATTGCCATGAGAATAAATTATTTTAACGAATACATCATAAAAGAGAAATTGAAATGCTATTGAAATGCGCTCTTCATTGAATTCAACACTTTCCCCCAAAAGTATGCGATTATTATTGTTTCTGGCAGCATTGTGGGCAAGCAGAGAGCAGGTACCAATTAATTTTATGTATGGGACAATTACGTCTATGGTATATTATTTTGTATTGTTACCTCGATATACTCGCGTATTAATTTCGTGCAAATAAAGATAAAAAATGGAAGTAAAATACTGATGCTGTGTATACAACTGTGGTTGGTTTAAATACAAAAATATGTACTATATACATTGTAAATACAATCTATATAGATTGATCGAACAGATAACGCCCATATTTATTTTATATTGCATTTTTGTTAGCAAAAAAGATCGGTGTTAATTCTAGTAATACTTATAATTATTAATAATAGTAACTCAATACAATATTTAGGATATAATTTCGGCGATACTGTTAAGTAAAGTAGGCGAGGTATATTAACGATTAACTCGCAGCCTGCGCTTAAAAACAGCCCTGGAACAAGGAAAGGGGTCAAATACTGACCTATAACGAGAATTCCACTGGCGAATTGTTCTGGGAAGAAAAGAATTGACCCCAGTGTTACGTTTTCTTAATATAGGTTTTATATTAGAAGAATTTTCATTACGACCAATATAAGACTTAAAAAGTTGGAACCTTAAATCAGACCAGATAGGTGCATTATAAATTAGTTAATCTGAATTCATAACGCCTTCTAGTTAGTGGCTCCCAATTAAGAACTAATATTAATGTAGGTCTAAACTTAGAACTTAAATGAATCATATTTGCTAAAGCGCTTAAACATATATCTGCTTGCTTCTTTCATAATAAACAAGGTTATTAATATTTTTAACCGACTTCAAAAAAAGGAGGAGGGGTCTCAATTCGATCTGCGTTGTTTTTCCTTCTGGATATATTAAGTTACTCATTACTCCGAAACGGCTCGAATGATTTCGATGATTTTTTAATAAATTTTTAGGCGTGGTCCCATTTTAATTTAATTACGTCAAGTCGTAAGGCGGAAAATAAGTTTTAAGCAAAAAAAAATTTTTTTTGGCTTTGACTTTTTTTTCATAATGTAGGCATGATGATGATTTATTAAAAATTGATTATTAGTGCAAGGCAACTAAACAAATTCAAACAAAAAACCTTAACTTAAAATTGATTTCAAAATAAAGCTACAACTAAAAAAACTAAGAAATAACGGGTACAATTAATATCTTATTGTCAGTAATTACTAAAAAAACGGATCCACCAAAAAGTCGTCGCTGAAATATGGTTTACTGAAGTGGCATAGTATTGTTTTTTTCAGTTTATTTTGTAACATAGGTTTACAAATTTATATAACACGTGCGCAAGCGCAAAGTTTAATTATATAGTTTTATATAAAATAACTTTTATATAAATATTGTAATCATTTACGGTATATCAGATAACAATATCAATCATACATTATCTTAAACAGCTATAAAGGTGATGTAAAATTAAATGTATTGTTTTTTTTTAAAAATTAATAAATAAATGAAATGGAATAAAATGATATCACAGATTGGTCGAAACGGATCGTTCGACTAAAAGCCTTCTTATATTGGTCGAAATGACCGTTCTACAACTATAAAATACTAGATTTTGCTGTATTTAAAAAGTGATTTAATATGCTGGCAGTTTCCATATTACAGATACTTTTTATGTGTCGTATTTTGACGCGTCATTGCTCAAATGATTGACGATTGCGCGCGTCGAACGCGAGGCGCTGTTGACTAATTGCCGCGTTTCGACAGAAAAAAGACGGCAACGGCCCGTCGAAAAAAGCCTCCATGTTGAGTGTGGTGTGTGTGTGTGTGGTGTGTGTGGTGTGTGTGGTGTGTGTGGTGTGGTAGCCAGACAAAGCACGACGAAATCGAGCGTTCCCACAAGAAACGCTTCGCTCTCGCGTCGCGTCGGGATACGTTTCCGCGAATGCGGCGAGCTGTGGAAACCATATCAGATCGTATCGCTTCTCTCTGCGCAATCGACGGAGACGAATCTTTCGACATGTGTTCATAAAAGCTATCATTTTACTTTCATTTTTGATGTGAAAACATTTATACTTTGACCCCCCTAGGTAGAGTGAATTTCGATTGGGTTCCGATCTGTCAGTGACGTCACCGACGAGGAAAATAATATTTTCGTTTCATCTAGACCTTTTTTTCTATACCTGACATTCTGGTAACCATTGGGTATTTAATCATAAAAAAAATAAGTTTAGACACCTTGATCTTATGTCATCAACAAATTAAAGGCAAATTTTTAAAATTCTCTTCCATTTCAAAGAAATTTAATAAATGATAAACTACTAATAGTTCTTTTTTGGTTGAATTGCTCATTTTTAGTCATTAAGGAAAATGAAATGTCTAAAATATAGTAAAGTTTATTATTTTAATTTCTATATTATGAAGCTATAATTAAATAAAAACCAAAAATTGCTTACTGACCGCGCAGAGAGTAAAACCTGACGCTCTATAAAAATGAAGCATCGAATTTCAAGGTCGTCTGTCGTGACGCGTAAGAAATTGTATAAAAAAATGCGAACATAATTCATGCCCAAATTTATTCATTTTTATCGAAGCGCTCGTATAAATTCCCTTTTTGCTCGCAGGCGCTCGGCAAGGTCGGTCAATGACCCTGCACAGCGCGGCATCGGATCTCGGAAATCATGATGAATTTTGAAATGTGGTCAAAAAAAATCATGTTTGAAATACTAGGGCCAATAAGCTGGATTTTTTATCAGGAATGGTCAAACACAAAAAAATACTATTAATAAGGTCGATTAAAAGGAAATAAATATGAACGATGGAGTTGTAACGAAAATAAAGGAAAGGAGAATCTATTATACAATAATATTAAACAAAATTGCAAGTATTAAGGAAGTACATGCGTGTGTATGAGTGTGTGTAATAAAGTGTGCTGTGAGTTTACGGGTGTGTGAATATATTCATGATATAAAATTTCCAACAGTAGTCGTTCCAACGGCAATTTAAATTTATCTTTTAGGTAGATTTCATAAAGAAAGCCACCCAGAATGCCGAAAGGATTTTTTTCAATAATAGTTATGCTATAATATGCTATAGAAGAATTCACCTACGATATAAAAAAAAAAATGTATCTATATAATTACACGTCAGACCATAAAAACATAATTTGTTTTCCGTATTCGCCGATTATTAGTTTTCTTGATAACGCTTTAGTGTTATGGATTTGTTTAAGAGAATTCTAGTGTTATATAACGATGCGCTCGGAATGCGCGACGCGAATAGTTCGACGCGCGTAACTTTCAAATTGAAAGTTTAATTCGAGATTCGATTTACGCATGCAGATTTAGTAAGATTGATAGTTGTTATTAAGATTTTATAATAGCTCCTTTTGATACTTAATGATCTACGCTACTTTACACGTAACTGCTCCAATAAACTTCTACTGACCATTAGTTATTGTGTCTATTAGGTAGGAAAATTATTAATTTTATTACACTTAGATTTTAGGGAAATGTTCAAAAGCATTTTGGAAATTGTGAAGATCATGATAGTCTCTTCACTAAGAAATTCATTTATAAAAAAAATACCCGAAACTCTCTGTTACAAGTAAAAGTCTAAAAATTAAGTACTTAAGCTTATGAAGCATTTTTCGCTTGTATGGGTTAAAATAGGTATGCCATGAGACAATATATACTACCTTATAAATACGGTACTATGTAAAAGAAACCTTTGTTAAAATCCAATAAACATATTTCTTTTTAAAATTTCGCATACTATTTTATAAAAAGATATTCAAATTACATTGCAGAAAAGAATGTAGATTTATTTATTATTTAGAAAAAAATAATTAGATTATCAATGTTTAATATTTAAATTATTTCAAAATAAATATGCCTAAATTATATGATGAGTATAAATGATTTTTACAAGTAAATATTCTCATAAAATATACACTTTAAATTCACAATGATATTAAGTAGGTTTATTATAACTAATATTTACAAAAAGGGTTGTTTATCTAATTTTCAATGTGATTTTTTATATCGATATTTTTACTAATCCGAGGGGTATTATTCAAAAAACATTTTTTTAACCAATAAAATGTTTTCTGACAGATTCTTTGGATTTTCGAAAGTACTAGGTACAAAGACGCATGCTTAGTTTAGAAAGTCTTAGTATTATTGGTGTAATGTATATTAAATGCAAATGTGTTAATAACTGTGATATATATAACCCAAAAACATTAAAAGAGACCCTCATGTGTTATTCAGGTTTTCATATCATAAAATTCAGTTTGGATCATATCAAAGCTTAGTGCTTCTCAAAAATATCCCTTTCGGCATGCCGGAAAGCGGAGGTAAATTTCACCGGATCAAAATGATATGTAATTGTTTCTATAAAAATAAATAAATAAAGTAGGGGATAGACGAACTCCAATTGTATCAAACTCCGATCTACTCTCCGTGCGGCAGCACGCGCACCTCCATCCGCCGTACCCTTGCGCAGCGAGAGTGCATATACTGAATCCCTCGTTATATATACTATGCTATATATATGATTCCCCATTCCCGTCCCCTGATCTGGTTTTACCCATTATCTAACTTGACCGAGATTTTGTGCCGTTAAATTTTATGTATCACTTTGAAAGTGATTGATTGGTGTAAAATTACTTCAGTTATCGTGTTCACAAGAAAATGATATAGATAGATATATAAACTTTTAAACTGAGGGTGGTTTTCGGTTTTAGGGGATGTGAAACGCGAAGATAAGTTGAAATTTTCCGGAAATCATGGCATCGTACCCATTGCAATAGGTCTGGTAGCTTTCATAATGAAATCTACCTAATAGAAGTGAAATTTGGCCAAAAATCCAAGGGCGGCGCGTTCGGTTAGATTATTATTATCTGCACATTTGCGTGTACAGTTTATTTCTATTAAAAATTCTTAGTAGGTGTAAAGCGTATTTTTTTTCTTAGTAGGGGTAAAGGTCATTGTGTTAAGTATAGTTATTTTGGTTTCCTTAAACGTATATATAATATATAGATAAAATAATTAATGTCTAATCAGTAGCAATTATTATTATTATAAGTTAGTATGACAGGTAGGAAACTCTCCGTGCGTTCACAGTTGGCTCGTTTCCTCGTCTAAATAGAAGTAGGTACTATAATATGCATATCATTCTGCGGTATAATGACACAGCATCAAAAGGAGACGAACTTTTGATCCGCCTGAAAAACTCAAGTTGTTGCGCTATTACGCGAGCCGCCGCTGCGTTACGTCGATCTCGGAAAAAATGTCTGCCGCGATCTGTCATGGCGTGGCTTCCGTTTCCAGATCGAGAGTTTTTCGTCGGAATTTCTCGACAAGATAAACGCGAGGAATGTATGCGAGGTGGACGGTGAAACTCTATATCGATCGTACACTATAGGAATATTATTAAAAAACACGTCATAATTTTCAATGATAAATTATATTTTTGTTAACCTAACTCTCAAAAAAATATCTTCTTTTTTTTATATGTATTTATATATTATTTTAAGGTGTCATTTTTGGCATGAATCTGAACATTTGCTCAACAAGTTATCATATACCTTGTTCTTAGTATCTTAATTGTCTCATACTCAAATTCTATTCATTCGTCATAATCATCAAACCAAATTCATTCAAAAATTCATCTATTGTATATATTATTAATATACTAATTAATTAAACCAACTCATCTTCCTTACTCGTTAAACGAGCAATACTCTGATTTTCAGCACAAAAAATAACAATGTCACAAAAATAGAGGAAAAGTTAAGGGAAACAAAAAACGTTTAAATATATTAATGAAATAAATATTATTGAAAGGAAAAATCAGGAAAAATCATGATTTATCTATCTGTAACTATTTAGGACTTCCCATGATATTTTAGATAATTACATATAATAATTATTATTAATAATTAATAACACAAATAATCACTTTAAGATATCCGAATTTAAATATAACTGGTAGGTAAGTGTTATAAATAAACCTAGCTAAATTTTAAACGGAAATAGTTACGTGTATTATTGGTTTTATTTTTGAATTAAATTTAAACTATATTTTAAACAAAAAAAATCCCCGGTTTTAAAACAATCTTAGTAACATTAGGGTTTGAAGAAATCGAAAAGTATGTAAGTAAAACTTGATTAGATCCTAGGGGCCCGTGTGAATGCGCATAACTATCGCCGTCTCGGTTGTACCGTATGCCGTTCCAAGGCAGGCGTTTTCCTCATACTCGACAGTCTGCATTTCATGGGCGCCGTACGCGAGTCACGCTCACAACAAACTAAGGCGACATTTTGCGCTTTTTTCCCCGATATCGGGTGAACGTTTGCACCGAGAGTTGATCGAACTGCAGTCCGCTGTGAACGCGCCGTGAAATCGCACGAAATGTGAAAATACAATCGATTTTTGATGCACTGTACGCGGTAACAATTTTAGGTAAATTCATTAAACTACCTATTACAGTGGGTGGCCATGGAAAATTTCGATATATCTTCGCATTTCACATCCCCTAGAACCTTTAGAATCTATACCACTTTCTTATGGACACGATAACTTTCGTAATTTTACACCAATCACTTTCAAATTAAAGGGCACGAAATCTCGGTCAACTTCGTTAATGGGTAAAATCAAACCAGGGGCGGGAATGGAGGGGGGTTTTTTCGAAAAAGTGAACATTTTCTGTAACTTTCTTAGTATATAAGATAACTGCGGCATACATTGGAGCGGAGTTTAGTATATAAATGTATTTCTCCATAGGGATTACCATTTATTTTTTTATAATTCTTTGCGCAATCAAATGTATATGTTTTTGGTATCTATGCACAGAAAGAAGACATTGTCATGGTCATTTTAAAAAAATAATTATTAAAATCGGTCTTGTAGTTCTAGAGCCTTAGTCCGTGAACAGAGTGACATTTGAGTCACCACATGGGAGCTTCGCTTGCTCCGCTCCAATTACTTAGATAAGGGCCTAAAATATACTCGATTGTAACGTCGTGGAGATTACCCGACAAGTCACGTGATTTCTTCTTGTGGGTATGTGGGTTCGATTGGGGCTGCAAATAAACCAGTTGTCCTTCCGTGTCCAGACAAATCCTTTATTCTAGCCAGGTCGTTACATATAAATTACAAAACCACGTTATACACTATCGAAATGAAATAATAAATCTCGGCGAAACGTTTATACATCGTGTTGCTGTAAATCATAATTCCCTTAATAGGCACAGGAATAAATATGAGCAACCCTTACTGTAAGGGATGACCAAAATGTTTCACCACTTTGATCCGGTGAAATCTACCTCCGCCTTCCGGTGTGCCGAAAGCATTTTTTTTTTAATTCGATACGATTCGATTTTAAATTTTAATTTCATATTAAGAACGAATTATTAGCCATCGTGGTCTCACTCTTCTGTAATGTTCTATTTTCAGTGTAAGTATCGGAGTGTTCGAAAGGTGGTTGGTCATTTCGCATTCGTACAAGATATATTTCAGAGTGAAATTTGTCAAAATTACTCCTCGCTCTCCGTGCTCCGTCGCGGAAAAGTCTTCACAATGAAGATGGTCCGAAGAGATCGGTGAACGCTTGGCCGCGGCCAGCAGGCCAGGCCAACCCGGAGTATCAGAGCAGAGAAGTGCTCGCGAGAGAAAACGTCGCAAATGAAGGGGAAAATAAGTCTAAGGATGCCAACTATTACGTTCAATTCCGATGCGACACGACCATTTATATCTAACAGGATCATTGTCATGCATTGAGTTATGACAAAATGACTTTAATGTAATAGATATGGTAGTAGTAAATTATAATTAATATAACATATTTATGATATATCTTATAAATGGCTATCTGATGTATAGACTGCTATAAGTTTGTTTTATTAATTTCAAATATGTATATTTGAGTATATTAAAAAAAACAATTTGAAGTGGATATTTACAGAATGTCCCAAAACCATTCCCGAAGACTTAAGGAGGGTGTTGTGTAAATTGGCTCTGGAGCGGCGATTTTGAGGCCAATGAAATATTCACGTTGTGATCTTTTTTTTTGTTCCTATGATAAACTTTAATAGTCTAACCGGGGTGCTCAAACGGTCGATCGCGATCGACCGTTTGAGCACCGTGCAGAAAGCTAATATCTATATATGCTACGGTACGCCCTACCTAGGTAGGTAGGGTGTATCGTGTATGTACGACAACCCTGCATCACACACACTTGCAGTCTCTCAGAGTCGATCGTAAGTAGTCTAAAAATATTGAGGTAGATCGCCAGCAGTTCAAGTTTGAGCACCCCTGGACCATATTGTAAATTTAAGGCAATGATGGCTTTCGGAGCAGTGATATTTTTTTATTCCTACAGTAATTTATCATGTCTATTCTCTAAGAAATTCATTTTGTTCATGATTTTCAAAATTTTGAAAAATGCTTTTAAATTTTATTTCTTATAAAAAAATATAACAAATTTAAGTTATTAATTGTAGGGACTGTCTCTTTTATAGCCTGTACTACTCCATAAGAGCGGACTTACTTACCAAGTACATAATTATTATGTTAGCAATTACCGGTAAGTTCCGGCAAAAGGTATAAGATAATTATTTCAAAGATCATGATCTTAGCGAGGTCTTATGATAAAAATTTAAGTGATGTCGGAAGTACATATCGTGAATTTCACCGCATTAAATTACAAAGACCCCATTTCAACCGCCGCTGGATCAAAAGGTATTTTAAGAGTTAATTGCTTCTCACAATAACTACAGCACTTAATTTACGCACGTTGAATGTCACAGTCGAAAAACAACAATTAAATTCACAACTTTATAGCTACCGTTTTCAGCGTTTATAATGTCAAGGGCCCTCTTATCTGTTATACTTCTTTAAATATAATTTTAGTGCGTTTTAAGACGGGTTGTTTTATATTTATGTTTATGCCAAGCGATTATTTTTTTGTTATTCCCATTTATTTTCATTTATGTTATCAATAGAATCAGCTTCCGACCAACATCAGAAAGTCTGCGGCCATACTAACTTCAAAGCAAAAATGAAAAGCACCTTTTGCCAATACAAAAAAAGATACAATTCACTTTTCATCTAACCTTCATATTTTGGGGCGTATTATATTTCTCTTTTACTTGGCACTATTCTTTTTATTTTATATCCTTCATACTATTACATATCTTCACACATATACTTTCCTAAACGAATAAATCTTTATATGTATACACATATGCTCTAATAATATAAGAAATACATATGAACGAGCATAACCTTTACTTATAAATAGTACATGAAGCGGTAATACATTGCACCTTTATTTTAAAAATAAAGTATAAGGCTTTATTGTATATTTTATAAAAATATATGATTTATTTTCACCTCAATATTTATATTATTTTAATATATATATCCTAAAACAATATTATAAATATGACAATAGAAATATTATAAATATGTCTACCTTGGAACAGGCAGTTCACCTAGTTAGGCTAGACTACGTGACGTAAATTATGATTTCATTTTTGTACTTAAATAAATAAACAGTTTAAGATTTAGATACACACTAAATTTAAATGTATATATTACTTAATTTTTAGAACCATGAGAAAAAGACGTTGGAACTTAAATTTAGTGCATAATTATTAGTTTTAAAATAATTTGGGGGATACTGAATCTGCATTTAGTAGACTAACTTATTAGGTTGTTTTGAATTCGCTACAATATAAATATTAGATATGCATTTTTAAAAATCGCATTAATTTATTTAATGCCTTTCCCGATAGTCCTGATCCACTAACATTATTTAAATTTTACGTTCCTGGTGACTATCAATCAGTGTGGTCACCATCACAGTCACTTCCTCGTTGCAGAACCAAAACACTAGATTACTAAAACACTATTAACAGGGTAATATTGCAGCTGAACCATGCTTCTTCAATTATTGTGTATATGCATGGTCGCAAAAGTTTGCCGTGCATATTTGAAAATATCGACAAATAGTTCACGTGTAAATTTATCTAAATTTAAAATATGTTGTAATATGTACCTGTACCATTTTTGTTGTTCATAACGCAATGGTTTCCTGTAATATGTGATAAATAACTAGGTTAATATGTGATAAATAACTAGGTTAATATGTGATAAACCTATGCTAGCAGCATATTTGAGTGGAGAAATGCAAACTTATAAATAATTCTTTTTCTAAAATTCCAACGAAAATCGCGCGAAAGAATTTAACTTGAGCTTTTCTATAGAAAAATTATTTTCAAAAAATGTTTCTATTTTTTCGAATTTTAAAATTCCGGCTCCGTCACAACCTAGTATTTTTCATGTAGATTGGGTTAAAACTTTAAATTCTTAAATCGGTGGTGAAATCACAAAAATTTCACTGTTGGAGTCAATCCATGGGAGTTATGGGAGTTAGTCCGATTTTCATGTATTCTATCGTGTATGTAATCTACTACCACGCGGCTGACCACACGACAGCGTTGAGAAAAGCGCTGTTAAATCAGCGGTAAAATATTACCAAGCCGGGTTAGACCTGCTGGGATTCGAGCCCGTGACCGATGAATCGGAAGCAGGCATTTATTCCACTGCGCTACTATGTAAATCGCTAGGAATTATTTAATTCACTATTATTATTTTTACGCTCGGTGTTTATAATTATTAAAATTATATACAAGTTATATAATTTTATACATTTTATTATTTCAATACATAGTTTCATATGGGCTAGTTGCTTTTTAGTCGGTAGAGCTAGTTCGATTTTAAGCTATACCCTCACGCATTTGCGCCGTCAACTGTTTAATACATGCTAAATGTATTTCGCTCATAGGTCCATAACACACACAAAGACAATATAATAACCGCTTTGAACACAAGCAAAAGTGATCCGGTCAGTTGAAAGTGTTTGATTTTTACGAGCAGGTTGCACATATTCAAGTTTTCCTAAAGTCGTCAGTAGGTTAGCCAGTCTCCGTCGCCCCGGGCCGTCTAGACTCTAGAGGCTGTCGATAGCAACGCGAGGAGACTGTCGCAGTGTTTATTATAGAAATGTGTTTATTGAGACAGTGTGAAACCGTATTCTATTGTTTAGAAGAATCAATGTACGCTTAAAATAGAATTTGTGAAAGGCTGGCAGCATGGAAAGTATGCATAGCAACCAAATCTATATATTAATACGAAGGGAAAATATATAGATTGTACCCCTTTTTAAGCAAATTGCCTCCACGGAGGAGTGTGAGATTTGGCATGATTAAACTTTATATGGAGGAGAAGTGCAGAAAGCTAAAATTATGTGTTATATACACATTGAATTAAATTAAATTAAAATAATTATCAATGCCATGTTTACTTCTATGAATGTCAAAATAATTTTTAAATAAAAAAATTAAAACTACCATGAATTTTATATTTTTTTTTATCAAAAAATAAATACACATACAAGCTATAATTGTGTTTGTTCAACTGTTACTAACATTAAATTTTAAAGTTCATAGGCATTGTAGGGAATTAAGGCAAACAACACACACTAATGACGTATATGTATACGCTCGCAGCTGACGCAATAAAAAAAAAATAAAATAAATATATGCAATGATTATAGAGAGTATAAGAATTAATGCTCAAACTTAAAAGTTTATTGAATTACGGTCGAATTGCGACAACTGGGCGACGTTTTAATTTTTTTTTCTTCGTTTATAAGGTAAGGTCCATCGCCCTGAGGTTCAGCACTCTATCGTATAAAAAAACGCCGACGTCCCTAATACGATTACTTTGTATATTTTGCGCGATTTTATAGAGAAAATATTGTATTGTATAATATTTATTTATTTTTATTTATTTATTAATATATTATCAGTGATGAAAATTAAATGAGGAAAATCGAAAAGAAAACCAAAACCTAATAATAATAGAAAATAATCTTTATTTTGCCCGAACAAAACGAAAACAAATTAGGTACGTTGACATGCCCTTACGAATTTGTGATTTTAATTTTATGAAATAATCCTGCACTTTTACTTAAACTAGAACTCAGTGTCTTATAATAGTATATAATATATTATATGGCAAAATACAAACGAAATCAGCATGCTAGGTTATGTCGAGGAAGCTGGAACCGTGTTTGCTCAACAAGTTCTAAAATATTCAAGTAAAAAATAAATGAATAAAATAAACATTCAGAAAAAAAAACGATTTTAGAATAAATTTATAACTTTAATAATAATACAAAATTGGGTATGCGTCAGACCAGTCGTATACGAATATACGAAAAAACGTATAAAAAGGCACTCTACGGATTTTACTCCTAACGCGTGACGCGGTTTCTCGACCAACATCCCATCCCAATGAGTACAACGGGCGCAAAGAACTATAACTTTAATAATACAATAAACTTTTCTTTGTTGGTTACCACTGAAAAAAAACAGATCCACCAAAACGTCGAAATTGACTACGCCATGATTATTATTGGTTTATTAATAGACAAGATAATTTTATTGAAAATGATAAATATGGTAACTGCGTTATAATAAATAGTCGTTTATAACGCCGCCAACGAGAGATAGTTTCATGAAGTATATTTTCCAAACCTGAGTAATTATTTCCTCCTTAAAGGCAGCGAATCAAAGGTGCGTGGGCATTCGTGGGCATTCGTGGGCAACCAGCCTGAGGCGCGCTGCGGTTATTGCAAGTGTAAATAAATAGCGAGTGCATGCATATTCATGTGGTATCGGGCACGTGGCTCTTGTGCAACCATTTCAACCAACTTGACGACTTCTCACCTCGACTCCCTTCATCCGTCTTAAGACTTAATTAGACCACATTCGAACGTGTTATTGCTCGAGCTGATCATAAATCTCGCAAAGGCTGTCAAAATACATCGACGTGTAAAATATATAGATTAAGAGATAAGAGTATCTTATGAAAGCGTTACGTGAAAGAAGGACACAATTTGAAAGATATTTGCACGATGAACACATAAACATATATATACTAAAAATTTAAAAACTTTTAACATAAATTATCATATTCATTATTTAAAAACTAAACCAAAAATTTCCAATTTTAGGCAAATTCTGTTATTTTATTTCTAAGTTGTATATCTAAATCGCTTAAGTAAACCCCTACTTTTCTCATCCTGAAACTGTATTTATTTTATAGGGGATGTTTCAGGTGTCAGAAGCGGGTGACCTCAATAAATTATATTTCAAAAATAAAGTGATTTTTTCTATTTTTTGCATAATTTTTAAAGACATTTCTATATTGGATCATCCGAACAGTTTAACGTCGAATTTATAAATTTTCAGTAATCCGTAGCGAATCCAGGAGTTGAAATTAAACGAATAAACTGCACTGCACTATCTGCAAATATAAAATAATGTAGAGGTGTATCGAAACTGTTGGGTGTTTTTTTTTATATGTGTACTATTAAAACAACACTTAAATAAAGTAATAATAAATTACTGATATTTAATTTCTTTCCAACGTATTTTTTTTTAAAATATTTTTATGCATAATTGCATATACAATTATGTTGGGTACTGCTCAACTAGGCCAAATGTGCCTGTGCTAGAGTCAAGGGAGATGGTGGTAATGAAGCGTTAAAAATGGTATGACCATGTGAGGATTCGAATCCGTGACCTTGGTGTCGATAGTCCAACGCCTTAACCACCAGACTACCACGATCTAATTTATTCAATTTTATTATATCATTTATTCTTGTAAATTCTTCTTGAGCCATTTAATAACAGTTAAATATATGATGTGGATCGATTGGTTATGGTAACTAAAAATGTTAGTTTTTTTTATACTTAATAATGAGTTTGTCTTATAATTTGAGCGGATTTTAAAAGGCAAATAGTAGCACGAAAAAAATATTTCTGAATTTAAAAAATGCTTACCAAACTCTAAACAAGTCCTATTTAAGTTGTATTTTTCATAATTCAATAGAAGAAACGATTTCTGAGTCGGCTTTTGACTTTTGGACCGATATCAATAAACTAATTGAGAAATTAAAAACGATTCGTCGGCGCTTTTGAAAGCCTGCGTCTGCGCAATGTCTGAACAGCCGCCATGATTTTCACACAAAGCGGACGACGCTAGACTAATCGGAATGCAACTAATGGCGTCTTCTTTGCGTCGCTTTCAGCAATTCGACACGTTAAGAGTCATTATCGAGTTATAATTAGCGAAATGCGCAAACTCGCATCAAGCCGCGCACATTAACGGACGATTCTTTATTTCTATACTTAGTTTGACAGTTTGTCATTCGATCTTATTATAAGTAATATTTACAGAATGAAAAAGAATTGATTTAAAGCGGGTTTAAAATAGGTGAAAAAAAAAAAAATTAAGTCACCAGGATCCTTTTAAGGGGTGATTCTGGGCTTGATTCTGATAGCTTTTGTTCAACAAGTTTTCATATAGATAAATCACTTGATTGCATTGTTTAAAGACTAATAATTGTATAATCTCAAAGAAAAATAATAATTATCGTTATGAAATTGCTTCATCATTTACTTCACATAAATAAACTGTTCGTATATTTATAACTACAGTATTAGAAAAAAAATATTATATAAATCATATTTAATACATATGTAGAAAGTTTTATAATATATTAAGATATGTATTTTTTATTATTATTTTTTTATATTTTAATGTATTTTATATATATATAAATTATTATTATTATTATTGTATTATATTGCTTTATATCTCTTAAATGGCACCTACTTGTTATTATCAATTTTTTTTTTCTTTCAAATTCTAATGTTAAAAATTAAACTCAAATGTATTCAATTTTGTATGTATAATTAACTTAAGTTTATACACATGCATTTTTTGTAAAAATGAAATTGGAGAGTAAAAGTGCTGGCAACCTGTGTATAAATATTTAAGAATGATTACGATTACTCTCTGTATGTTTACTTTATAAAAATAAATAAATAACAAAATCCATATAAAATACTCTATTGAACGTTTGATGAGCGTTTCCTGACCTATCCAACCTACATTACAATGTTTGCGCACGAAAAACTACCCGTCGATCACTTTGTGGTACGGTTACTGCGTCGCGACGTCATGACGCCGCGCGGTCAGGTACTTTGTAAGTGACAATATTTTAAAATGTTTTTGGGACATTTTCTTTTGTCAATGTAGACTGTTTTTTTTTTTGCTTTATTTATAAAGTTGTTGAACAAAAGTTGGTCAATTTCATGCCTAGAATCAAACCTTAAAAGAATACTGCTGTCTTTAAGTTTATCATATCTAGTTAGGTAATCAAAGTAACCCCTTTCTTATTGAAACCCAATGTGCTGAGCTTAAGTAATACGCCTATAATTCTACTCTGATGCCAGATTATTTTAATTTTTTTGTATGAAATATTGTAATTTTCTTTTTGTTGTTGTTGTTATTAAAATTGTAGTGTAGGATTATTTTATTATTTTTAGAGAAAATGTAATAAAATATTAATGTAGCATGTTATAAATAAATACATAACGCGCTGCTGTTGACTGCATAGTTCCTTATTCCGAACAATTTTAATTACGCACTAAAATTGACCTAGTTGTTATTTTTTTTAGTGTTTACCGGGATTGTGATCGTCATGCGATGCGTTACGTTCGATTGGACCGACCGATGTAACACTCGACTCAAAACGCATCGGATCCGTCCGTTCGGAAAGGGAGCCAAATCGTGACCGATCGTCGCGATCGCCGCGATCATCGTCGCTTACGCAAGCGCGCGTAACTCGGTCGCGACTCGCGGGTCGCGGATCGCGGATCGCCGATCACTCGCGCGTTTCGAATCGCGGGCCAATTGAACGGATCCGTTTTCCCGCCTTTCGGTCACACTTTCTCCGGGCGCTTCGTCGCGTCGTCTAACTAATAGAATAGCCGATGACAGTTTTATTCTCCTCAAATGTTTTTTTCTTGTGTCTTCGGCGCAATAATTACAAAATGGCGCATAATTGATCGATATTGCGCAACGGAATGACTCAATTCAATTTCATGTTTCCACGCGTATATAATTCATTACAAATGACATTTAATTTATTTGCACGTATGCGCAATTATAAAAAAAAAATAGTTTGTATTGCTTAAATATACTCGTATATATATAATGATTTCCTAATAAAGATAAATTAATAAAGATAAATTAAAATTAAAAAATTAAAGACTAAATTGCTATTCCTTGATTTTTTAAAAAATAACGTAAAAGTTGCATTTTTTTAGTACCTCTATAAAGTAATTTTAATAAATGGACGGATTTCAATGGACTTTTCACTTTTGCTTAGATATCATTCGAGGCCTATTTAGGTATAAATACCAGAACTATACGCTCTTACGTTCTTATTTGACATGTTGGGTTTTTTGATTTCTGTTAAAAACATCTCGAAAAATTACCTAATATTTAATTGGATAACAATATAATAAATTGGTACCATTATCGTTTGTATATATTGAATACGCTAAATTGAATTAAATCGATTTGTGAGTTTATTTGTACCATATTAAAAAAAATAGCGCACATTAAGGCGCGATCATATGCGAATTTCAAACATATTACAGCGCGGCTGTTGAACGTTTTATTTATTCAAATTGTTTTTCCACAATAACTTGTACAATTTATATAATTTCTATGTACAGTAACTTACAGAAAATAAATTAGGAAACACGATCAACATATCACTTTGGGATAAAAGAAGGTATTGACGTTTTCTTATTGCACTAATATGCCAGTATCTACAGTTTAATCGAAATGGTCAATAGATTGTGATGACAACATGATACGTATTCATGCTGAACGCGAACGTGATAATATTACAATATCAAATAACATTTGCGGTAGAGATGTTTGAGAAGGGAATTTAAGGCGCCCATTCACGCAATCGAGCGGAGAAATCCGCTCGCGAATGGCAAGATCTGTATCAAATTTGCGCCTAGGCGGCCGTTGATCCGTAATAAATTATAACCATATACGCCCTACTTAAACCGTTATAACCGCATACGACGGTACGCGAGAAAATGCTTTGAACCATTTTTGTTACAAAATTATTAGAAGATTTTTAAAAAAAATTGATACACTTTCTAAACAATACAGAAAACTCTACATTTATTTTTCAAATATAATGAATGTATCACTTGCAGTTTTAATTACAATTTCTCTGTACAATATAGTAATATACTCGTAAAGTAGTGTCTGCCGAGTGAACAGCGTAAAATTATAGGCGTATTACCTAAACTCAGCACTTTATGTGTACTATATTTACACAATTAGATCTTAGGATGTTAGGATGACATTAAGTTCCTACATACTTTATACATACCCTAATAATTTTTGTATTTTGGGTGAAGGATGCCTTTTATGACGCCTGTAGGGCCTAGCTATAAGCCGTCAGGTTCTGGTTAGATAATTTACTACTACTAAACAGTGTATAGAAACAGTTTATGTTATAGTATGAAAGCTAGGGTGTCATTACCATTCTTATTTATTTATATGGCTCATATGCAAAACGCTAAATAAAACTCTTTCAATATTGTTTAAAAGAATGTTTTTGACGATTTGCTGTTATTAAAAAAAACTCTGCTAAATATTTATATTATGTATGTGGGTATTTTGGGTATTTTATTATGTGTAATTTTGCTTTAAAAGATATTATGTAATTAAGTATAAAACTTCTAATTAACGACTCATATGTCATTTGTTGTTAGGTAGTGATTTAATTTAATCGTAATTAAGTTGTTGGTTTTCGAGTACTTTTTATTAAATTATTTTTATACTACTACTTGTTTATTTAAAATACTTTTTATTAACTTGTGCATTAGTCATTAAATAGTATCATAGATCAATATAAATATTCTTGGAAATAACATCCTTGAAAATGCGTAAATATTATTATCTTAAAATTAAAAATTATAGAATAAAAAGGGCATCAGAGTACCTATTTTACGGTTCGAAACCTTCTAAAATAGGTTAAATGTTCATATCGAGTTAGTAATAGAATAGTGAGACAAATCTAACTTCTGTGTGGGTTTATAATTGAAAGACCTTCAATGAAAATAAGATAGTATTCCCTATTTTATCGTTAGAGTATTTAGCGCGCGCTATAGGATAAACGAGACATACCTCTGCGGCAATGTTGCCAACCGCGCGCGCCTGCACCGCCCTTCGAAACGCGCAAGTAGACTTTCGATACACATTAAACTATGGCATTAATGACGTATTTCAGAATAGCACTTACTTTTACCTAATACGCAAACGCTTTATACATCACCCTTATACAGCAAATAACCTTAAACAACAGCCTTATCCATAGTTGCGTTGGCACGTTAATAAGATTAAAAGTGTCAATCATATCTAAACAGCGCATGCATTTTGGTTGGTGACTATCACTACAATACAAATATATTTTTATTTAATTTATATACTCCTGATTTGCTATTTGAGAAACCTCTATATCTGATGCGATGGCCTGTATGCTAGGCACCACGATAATCACCCAGCACAGGATGAAGAATACTACCATACTAAATTACAAATATATATATAATTTGTGATTACTACTTTAATAATAGTAATGTAAACTAACGGCGAACGCCTATTATAAAGTATATATATTTATTAAAGGATGAACATGGTCTAACTTTCCCATTATGACCGCCGTTCTTTCCCAGGCGACACATAAATCAAAAAGTATATTAAGATTTTTTAAATTCATTCGTGTCGGATCGATGCGTAGTTCCCATGGATGGACTCCAATAGCGAAGTGTTTGTGATGTCAGATCTCAATGATTTCAGCACCAATTTCAGAATTTTAAAAATTTAATCGAATCTACATGAAAAATACTAGGTCGTAACGGAGCCGGAATTTTAAAGTTCGAAATAATAAAAAAGTTAATTTTAAAAATATTTTCTCCATGGGAAATCCCATGTTAATTTTTTTCGCTCCAATATACGCACACGCTAGCAAACGTTTTACCTTTGTGACTGCGGATAGTAATTTGGCAAGTTGAGTCTCCGCTTTTAAAGATGAAAAAATAAATATACGGATTTCGACCGTACAATGTTTAGTACAAGTGTGTATTCGTTTTAGAAACAAACACACAGCCATACTTAACACAGTAAAATCAAATTAGTAATAAATATATCAAATAAAAATGAAAATAAAAATAAAAATGCTTTCTACACATTTCTGTAAATAATACTCAGCGTCAAAAGCCGCGTCTACGCTTGTAATGACACCGTAATGACGCGACATGAAAAAGAGTTCGACGATAGGACATGTGGCTAATGTTCCGAAAAACAATATTTTATTATACTACGGAACAAAGATTTATTAAAATGAAATTGTTAACGGATTTATTATTATTTAACTGCTGGTGTGTGTGCCATTTGTGGTTGAAAATTATATATATTTTAGTTTTTTTTACGTAGATTAATTTATTGTAGTATCTTCGAGGTGTTCATCACATGTTTTTTTGTGTATATATTTATAATAAAAAATTACAGTAAAAACAACATTACTGTAGTAACCTCCTAGATTACATTCAATAAAATAATGTGTACGCAATTAAAATTATATACATAATTAATGTATATTTTGTATATAATAATAATTGTTTAGAGGTTTGTGTTACTTTATGTATGATATTTCTCTTATATATTAATATTTTTTGCTATATATTTTGACTCTTGACTGATGTAGAACACTTATTTGTTTTTATGATTATATTTTTCATCCAATATAATCGTATAATTTCTTTCGTTTTCATTATTGTAAAAATTATAAAAGGTATTGGTATAGAAATAAAAGTTGTGTTGATATCTGTATAGTAAAACAATAATAAATATTTTATTCCTTTTTTATTTCACATTTAGATCATTCGTAAAAGAAAGTTTTAGAAAAACTAACTACATTTCAAATTTAATAAAAGAAATGGTTTATTTTTTGTTGCTTTAGTCCCAGAACAATAAATCTAACCAAAAACATTTTATATCACAGCAACCGGTTTGGTTATTTATCTCTCTTCCACATATAACTGATCAAAGTTATCATTTTACTATGAGCCCCTATGTTCATTATTATGTTTTATTGTAATTATCTCATGAGTGTGCTGTTTTATGTATTGTATTGGCTAGAAATCTCATAAACTGCTTAGTAGACTGATCAAATTTTGACGAAAACCTACCTGTACATTATAAACGGAAACTCCTAATTAATTAAATAGACGAAGATAATGTAAGCCGTTGTTGAACGTAGTAAATTTATTTATAATGATTCATTTATAAAATAACAAAATGTTTTCATTCGATAGAATCTTAAAGTAGTAAAATAATTATATAAAGAAAATACTAAAGACAGTTTTGAGTTTTTAATTTCACGTGTCCAATTAACTTAAAAGCGATTCGAGCTAAGTGGTCCATGACATAAATTCCGGGGTAGGTCACTGATCTCTGCCGAATTATATGTACACTTCACACATTAATTTGGACAATAATTAATATTTTAGGATATTATTACATTTTCCATATTATTAAAGATATTTAGATATTATTATAGCATCGAACAGATGACGGAAGTGGCACATAAAGCAAACAAATCTAAACTGCTTTCCTTGGTACAGTACTTCTATACAGTTGTAATGTCATATTTTCAATTTATTGGAAATAACACCTATTTTATTTATTTGTTTACAAGTTTACAAATAAATAAAATTGGCGTCAGATTTTTATTCGGTTTTCTTTTAAACCGCCTTAAACGTTGAATAAATAAGGACTATGAATTACAATACATTTGAACGATTCATTAAAAAATTAAAGCGTTCTACCTAAAAAATTAAAAAAATTAACCCAACAATTTAAAAAAAAGAAATCGCTAAAAAAATATTTATTTACTGAAACAATTACATACTCATTTTGTAAGGTTGCAGATTCGTGTATACATAATAAAAAATATTGTATCCGTGAGCGTTTAGTACCATTGCAACCTCAGTTCGCTGCCTTCTTAAATAGACTAAATGGTCTGTCCTAAAGAAGGCAGTTCAGTTTATTTTTATATTTTTGATATTTGTAGGTAATATTTGCCACCTACCAATAAAGAGCGTTTTATCTTAAAAAAAAAACAAAAATATATATTATGCGATAAAATAACACATTAAAAAGTTGTAATAAAATAAACTGATAAATGAAGTAATTGATTTGACAGTGATTTACCATGGATATCTGTTTTCCTTAAAGTAGCAGTATTTTATCGGTTAATATATGATATACTGTATATATAATGTTGATAACATTTATACTAGTTTTTAGTGTGTGTCAGCAATTCTTTCATGCTTTGAGATGTTATGCTAATCATGCTCAGAATGTGAATTTGCAGAGTCAAGATTTAGTAACGTTGACCTATTTTACTTAAGTAAGGTTCTGTTTAATGACTCTTGGCGTATTTTTTCTGTTGGTACTTTACGAACGAAGATCATTAAGTAAAACAAATATTCGAAATAAATTCAATAATATAACTCAAACAAGTAGGTTATTAAATGAAACATTTGTATCACAATTACACACACATATTAAGCGATTGAAATATTCTGTGATCACTAAAAAATATTGACTAATTTCCGTGAAATCATTAATAGAACCACGAAAGTCACGATTTTCAGTATTAACATAATTATAGAGCTATAAGAATTATCTCATGTTATGACAAGCGAGATTCAAAATGAATCGATAAAAAATGTATAAACTCGTGATTTGAACATTTTTAAAGTACCAAAAATATTTTTTATTTACATTGAACTAAGGGAACATTGTTTTAACAAAAATAAAAGTGTTTTTATTAAAAAAAACCCTTGAAGCAGATCTTTGTAGCTTTTAACTGAGTAAAAGAAAAAAAATCCAGAAAAGAAATCTGAAATACATAACACATACACATACATACATATTATTTCAGAAAAGAAATCTGCCTAATATGATTTTTACCCGATGTGAAATTAATTGTTAAAATTATTACTTACTATAAAGATATGCACATTCAAAATTGAGCACGTTCGGGATACTTTCGATTACATAAAAAAACGGTAGTCTGAATTACAGCAAAGAATCCACATTATTATAGTCTAATTCTAATACTTCAGGAAGTAATCATATTTACCTAAAATAAATTCTTAACTTTTTTTCTCGGAAAGTACACGCGATGAAATAGTATGCTCGACAATATGCATTGTTAATCTGTGAAAATCAGCTGCACAAACAATTTAAATCGCCCATCGCACTCGAAGCGCGCGCACGCTTCCCCGATCTGTCAACCGGATGACCTTGTGTTCGATGCTCACTTGATTTCCATAACCACGACCTGTTCTGACCTAATAATCTATTCTGGTGCCTTCTGTTGCTCACAAACATGACCCACGCAACTTATGTCACCGAAGCTGGCGACATACGTAGCGGTACATCGCTAACCAAATGGTAATTAATGGCATTACCGGTTATCGTACCCAGGTGTATCTATAAACGTTTTTGAAGTGAAACATGAGTAAAGATGCACAATACCTAGTGATATGATTCATACGACTGGACGTGTAACGAAAGCAGCTGCATCAACCGTTACAGGTAGCTTGGGCGTACAAAAACATGCGCTGCGTTTATCGCTACATTTCTATGTACTGAATAGTATACACTAATTAATCATTTTTTTCAATCAATATATATGTGTAGATTGAATTGAATAATGATCACAATTTAACCACCACTAAATAGGGGGACAGATACATAAATGTAACAGATTTTGCTAGTTACTTAAATAAATAACAATCAAAAATATGCATTTTATACTTCAGTAATCATGAGTCAATTATCTCTTTTCTGGAATATGAATAATAATTATTTATTGAGTTAAAATTTAAAAATATATAATTTTACTAAGCCACAAACAACTACAGCGGTAGAACTAAGCTAGCTTTAAATTTAAAATGCAATGAATTATTTCGACTAAAAGATAAAATGAGTCTGTTAACCTATTAATATTATGTTCCATAATAATATATTATATAAAAACCTATCTTATTAAAACTATAAATAAAATTTACATAATACATATCACATAAATACATATCAATAATATAATGTTTGTTAGCAATCATTACTACCTTATTTATTCAAAGATTTAGTTATTATGTACTCAAGCAGCTATTCTAAACAAAACAGCTAGGAAAATTACGTCTAAAAACACGCCATAGAGTAAAAGATGAGAAAAAAATCAATAAACTATTCAGACTTCTTTTTTTGTATGAGACCACGCAACTGAACCCACATAAGGAATTATAATGGTCCGTTCGCATTAAATGACCAAATCGGTCATCACGATTATAATGTTAGATTTTTAGCGAATTTCCAAATGTGTATATTTCATTTTAGCACGGTTGTATAAACTCACCTTTGATAAAATGTTTGAGTTGAATTGAACAAAAAACGATGTCATAATTTGCTATTGATAAAAAAAACCATATAAGCGACACATTAGTATTTTCTCTTTGACAAAAATGCAACAGATCAATAATTATATAATAGTTTTTGAAGACGCGATTGTGTGGTATTTTTTAGGTCATTTAAAAAATGCCTGGATTGCGGAAATAAAACGTAATAAAAAAATTTAATGACATTTACATGTTTATTATTTTTTGATTTTCCTTGTTTTGACTTTCCTTGTTTCTTTGTTTTGTTGTCAGTTTTTATGTTTTTGGGAAACGAAAGTAATAATACCTATATATTCAAATATGAAAGTTTTTGTTGTGTAACTGCTCTGCGGGTGCGAAAATAAAAACTTTTCTCGTCTCGTAGTTTTAAAAGTGTGTATATTTTTTAAAGCCATCTATATTTAATATGTTATTTAAAATATCAAGCATTAATAAAATCGGAAATTAATAATATATCATATTAAAAGACGTTTATATAGGAAATTAATGTATTTGTATTTTTGTTGTTTCAGGTAAACCACATGATTCAAAATATACTAGATAGGGTGAGTTAAACGTACATATTTTTTATTATGTTCACTATACTTAGAGTTTTTTCTATGTGGTTTTTTTTAGTGAAATCGTTTGATTCAATGCTAATTGGATAATGAGATAATCAGATTATGTTTTTTATTATTTCTGAACTTATTGAATTTTATTCATCCATTACCTATTTTTTTTTCTTGACATATAATCTGAGACATATAGATGATGTTTAAAGATAAGTATTTAAGTTTTCTCTGTGAAGATATTTTTGCCTCTAGTTTAAAGTTTGAGGCTCATGAGGTTTGAGTTTGAGGCTCAACATTTGAATTTGAAAATCTGGGCAATACTTTGCCCATTTGCATACTTAATAGACGACAAAATAAAGTCACGTAGGGATATTGCGCTGCTAATCTTATATTCTGCGTTGGCCTCAAGTTTTCCTTCATAATTTTTCGTTACAAGAAAAGCTAGATTTTTTTTGAGAAATCACAACCATTTCGTGACTAAAATAATAAATCACTACGATTTAGTAACAGAATGTATTACCATTTACATGGTTTTTATTAAAATATAAATATAAATGTTAATTTATTACTTTATTTATTTTTATTAACATACAAGTGTCTCACACACTCACGACTACCACAAACATCACTCACAAATTACACATAAAACATAAAAAAAAAATCTACTGTATACGTATATAATATTAATAATCTATATATATTTTAAGAACACTGTTCGAATTTTTATGCTAATGTTATTATGTAAAATGACCGAAATCCATAATTGGTTTTATATACTAGTAATAAGTTTTGTTTGTAATTGTAAAAATGTAATACTGTGGATTTTTCAATAAAGAATAAATAAATAAATAAAAAAGCGACTAATTTTGACCTTATTGTGACTAATTGTCCTTCTAAAAAATAAATTCAATGGGACTATTATTGATACAATTATTTTCTAACCTATAATTTATTTTAAAGTACATTTCGTTTATTTTTCTCGTTATATGGATTAAAAATGCTTGTGTCAATAAACTAAATAGTTAAGCCACAAATAATAGTGAAAATTGTAATATTTCATTTTAAAATTTTGGTTGTGTAGCCCAATACATACTAAAAATGGAAAATATTTCATTGAGTCACTAAATCGTACATAATAATACAAACTCATAATTGATCGTATCAAATCAGACGGTAAATACTTATTTCAACTACTAAAATTATCATTTTTGAACGCTTGTATAAAAAAAGTTTGTTTATATTTACGATAACTGAAGACTATCGTTGAAAGTTGCGATTGAAAATCTTCTGCAATATACTTTATCTTTTTAGGCCGAATCATTGTAACATGTTTTAACAAATATTATTTTCTGTTAAAAGTCCATGTAATACTCGTAGTAACATACATACTCGTATATATTCGACAAACTACTGTCCGGAGGTATTTTATTAGCTTGTATGATTATAAATATTTTATACACAGTCTGCTTAAGAGATAATGGTGTAAATTTTTCGAGCTGTTAGCGCCTCGTTACAGAAACTTTTTACGAAAAAACACTGCACGCGATCGTCCTACACGAACCACGTTCAGATAACATTTTGCAGTAGCTCTGCCCATACAAGAAAAAAAAAATTTAGTATGGGACGCTAATAATCGTTATCTCCTAATGTATAAGCAAAAGATTTTAGAAAAATTAACTTCCTTCATAAGTTATTGGGCGTTTGAAAATCCATTTTTAAATGAATTTAACCTATTTTATATGGGTAAGTATTTCTTCAATACCGCTATTTTTAAGATAATGTTATTTATATACATAAGAAGTAAATTTTACGAAGATTACAAATAAGAAACGTGTTTGACGTATTATTCACAGTTACTTTATAATAAAAAAAAATGGGTCTGCGTCTGGTCCGACGAGAGAGAGAGGATATATAAATGAAATATCAGACATTTTTCTCTGTTATTCGATATATTTCTCTTCAGTATATAATTATGTCACTTCACTATTATACTATACACCTATACATTCTGGCAGTTCATTAGCAATCGTGCTGTATTTCATTCCAAAAAAGTTTATACGAAAGTATACGAATATACGAAAAAACGTATAAAAAGGCACTCTACGGATTTTACTCCTAACGCGTGACGCGGTTTCGCGACCAACATCCCATCCCAATGAGTACAACGGGCGCAAAGAAGTTTAATTTCAAAAAAATACAAGGTCTTTGTAGGAATTTAATATCGAGTCTCACATGATTTCGAGCCTACAATGTTTCTGCACGCTTGTCACGAGTCTGCGCCTCATGAAATAGCATACTTTTATGCCACTCCCATTTCAGAGTCCGCGCTTCTACTTTGTACTTCAGTCTATTTCTAACAATCATCACGATTAACATATCGTATCTACCTACCGTTTTAGGTAACATGCCTGTAAAGACAACATACTGGTACATTCAATACAGTTACATCTCTAATACATCCGTTTACTGTTAGGATACACCCTAAAAGCTACCTATTTATTTTATTTAAAATTAACAAACGTTCTGAAAAAAATATATTTTTCAATCGGAATAGAACCATTTTTATGATCACGTTTTAGTCCTGCGTTTTATTCTTTTATTCTGTGAGTTTTTTTTTTTATGTTATTACGGTGTTTGCTCATCGTAATAACTCCCTCCCTGGCTTTCATAACTAACCGAAAATAAACGCCGTTCGTAAAATGTTAAAGAGTCCTTGAATCTGTCAGCAGAACGGATATTTCGAAAATTGGAACTCGGCACAAATTTTTGACAAGCGGTTGACAGTTGATTCGAAACAATGAACGAAATGTTACTCGACATCCGCCTTAAAGAAACGGGCTGAAGGTCGAAAAGGCTTGCGGTATAAGTATATACCGAATTACGTACGTATGTTTAGGAAACCGGTTACATTGAGTTAGAAAACGGTCAATATAACCGACCGTTTTCTATCTCGATGTAACTTAAACCGATAGTTAAGTACCTATTTACTAGAAACTTAGTGCTCTACCACATCCTTTTAAACTATTGAACAATTTTCTTCCTGCCGGTTACGAAAATAAAATTTTCAAATCCACCTCAAAAACTCTTTTGAGTACCGTAAAATCTATGCAAATTAAATCTGTTTAGCAAGTACCAACCACAGCACAAAATATGAACCGTAATATTGGTGATTAAATTTTACATAAGATTAAGTCAATTATCGAAACCGTCTTTTATGAGTATAGAGATGAGCCGTCATATATAATAAAATTACATAATATAACGCTTACACTTATTTTGCATAAATTCTTTTTTATATTTTATATGAATGTAAAATAAAACCATAAAAGTATGTATAGTAATAAAATTCATCAAAGACTACTTGAGATGCAATGAGTTGATTTAAATAAGGTATTTTTTTTATTTATACGATCAAAAAAAAATCATAAATAAACTATAATAAAAACAGTGAGGTGCAACCAAATAAGTATATTTTAAAGACATTTATTTTAAGAAAAATAACTTTCGTCCAGTGTTGATATTTACAAATGAAGAGTAAATTATATGCATTTTATGTAAATTATGAAGAGCTGAATTAAGTTTAAAGTCTCAATGACGGAACGCTTAGACAGTCTATAAGATTTCTTCGAAGTCTGACGGTTGATTTCGAAAAAAATCTAAAAGTCAAGGCTGCTCGGTGAAAATATAGCCTCCGTCCGATCAGACACCAAGGTTATGTCATCAACGAATGAACGCCATTTTGCATTGTGCGATATTTTAAATGGCGTGTCTATATTCTACATTAAAGACCAAAAGAAAAGGTTAGTGTGCCCACATTGTCATTCAAAAATATTATATTTTATTCTCAAAAGGAATTTGAGAAAGGTCGAGTTAGAGACTAAATGAAACTAAATGAACCAAGAAAACCAAGATGCATTGGTTTATTGTTTTGAAAAACGAAATATATAGATAGTCTAAAAATACATTTACGGTTATGGTGAAAGTATAACTATATAAAAGCCTAGTTAAAATCTCTCCTTAGTCTAATACACAAATGTTTTATTAAAAAAATTAAACGTTTAAATTGGCACGCATAATTAAGTAACAAGGACAAACTTATTGGTATTATAATCCTGAGTGTCCAACCGAAACTAACTTTTTAGGCCGAAACCGAAACCGAGAAGGAAATTTACAAATTTTTTTTTTACAAAAACTCTATCCAACATAATTATGTATCGTTTATTATAAAATATGGGGCGTTTTAAAATGAGTCATAAAACTTAAAGGGCCTAAAACTAATACTAAGCTAATTATAATTTATAACTAATTAAAACATATACCTTGTTTTTATTTTTCGTCTTTACAAAAGCTATCAAATTATCGTCTTTACAGAAGCTATCAAATACAAACTGAGGCTCTTATGCATTTAGGGAGTTATTAGCATAATTATAAACAATATTTATTGAAATGGAAAAAAGTTAGTAGATTGTAATATTGGTATTTTCACATCATCTATCGCATTTACGTCTAAGCAAGTGGAAAATTTTTATTGTGGTAATTTAAAATAACTACACTTTGTCTAACTAATAAGTTAGCCAAAGCGGACAATAGTCCAGTAATCTACTTTTTAAAACGGCCAAGCCAGTAAAATTAATCCAGTAAGTGAAATCGTTTCTTACTTTCGATTAAATTTAAGAAATCGCTACTCATTTTTTTCCACAGGTAGTAACGTAAAGGTTTTTGGGTCGATATCGTATTTTAGGTACTTCCCATTAGATTTATTTTTGATAAATAGGTATGTGAAACTTTGTCGCATTATTAGTATTATAAGTTTTAAGTTTTCTTCCAAGAAGACTTTTTACCTATAACCGTTATGGTCATTATTTGAATTCAGCGTGTTCCCAAATGTTGATCTTTTGAATATGTATTAGTATTACTTAATGCGTTCCTTTATAAATTCGAAGAATAAAAGCTGCTATTATTTTTTCCCAACGATTTAAAATAAAAACATGTTTTTACCTAAAATAAAAACATATTCCCTTAATGATTCCTTTTGCATTTTGTTGTACTAAGTAATGTACATAATTTTTAATGCTTTAAAAGAGAGATTCGATTCGAGATTCAAGATACAATGTTTTTTTTTTTGACGTGAGCAAATAAATATGTGAAAAATATTATTATAAAAAAAATTGTTAAATTGACAAACAACTCAAAAGTATTGTAACTAGGCATACTTTCGAATAAATAAAAAAATCTCGGTTAATGAATTAAATGATGTTTAAACCTTACTTTTACTGAATTTCTAAGCAGGGCAGAACTGGTTTGAATATATTTTTTAATAATTATAATAAACGCACACTGTTTATTATATTTTTTTAGTTAGCAATTTGCCCTTAAGTTATAAAATAATATATGCTTTAAACAAGATGCCCTGCAGTATTCTGAGAAGCGGATGTATCAAAACAGTATGATTGATTAGCTATGTCGTTATGGTCAGGTCGTCTAGCAAAATACGAATAAATGTGACGAAACGTGACACGTAATATCAGCCAAGTGGCGGACCCGCGCTGATACGAAATCAAGTCACGCACTTAAACCGCCCGTAGTCACATAAAGCACACGTGACGCGGCGTTACTGTCGTGTGACATGATGTGTGACAGGCCTTTATTAACAGAGTTACAAATCTAAACGAATGGAAAGAGCAACAATGACGATGTTCGCGGGTTTACCATGTAACTGAATCGTTTTATATATTGCCAAATGATTTTCTATTGTCCTTGTCGGGACTGGTGAACTAAATTACTAATATTTTACGAAGATACAAAAAAAAATAGAATAGACCTGCGTTCCAGTAAATTTATTACTTATGGATGGCTACTTTTATAATTTTTCAATGATCATTATAGCAATAAATAGAAAAGATTCACCGTTTCATAAGCAACTCATAATTTAGAAATTGGTATTTTTATTATGTTCTAATTATTGCAATAATTAGAATAATTAGAATAATAATAATAATAGAATAATTAGAATAATTAATAATAATAATTAGAATAATTAATAATAATAATTAGAATAATTAATAATAATAATTAGAATAATTAAAATAATTATTGTTGCAATTATATATAAAAAAAAAATATATTTTTTTAATACTAAAATGTTTGTTTATATAACACAATTTCTTATGCACAGACGCATTCTCACATTTTTTGCGTAAAATTCATACTACACCATACCGTATTCATATCCACAGGGATTAGTATATTTTAGATTTATGTAAATCAATAACGGATACAGATCATAAAGAGAAAAGGAATACAGTTTTTGGTAGATTTAATTAAGAAAGCTATTGCAATGGGTAACATTTTATGATTTCCGGAAAATTTCGACATATCTTAGCGTTTCACATTCCCTAGAACCTAAAACCACCCTCAGTTTAAAAGTTTATATATAAGTTTATTTATCTATCTATCTACCTATCTATACCACTTTCTTTTGAGATATGATAACTACTGTAATGTTACATGAATTACTTTCAAAATGATATATAAAATTTAAGGGCACAAAAACTCGGCCAAGTTGGTTAATCGGAAAAATCAGACCAGGGGGCGGGAATGGGAGGGTTTTTTCGAAAACCTGAAATTTTTCGATAATTTTCTTGTTATATTAGATGTCAAATTCATTTTATATTATTTTTCAGATAAGGACCTGAAACTTATCTGAGTAAACTATTGGTCCTAGGGGTGGGAAAAAATGGTTTTTCAAAATTCAAAAAATCATATCTCCCTTAATAAGAACAGGATCAAATCAATTCAGAATTTTATTTGTAGGCCTATAATTTCCCTACAAATTTTGCTTGAAACCATTTTTGATATGAGCAACCCTTACGGCAGTATAAAGAGGGATTCAGTATACGCACCTCGCTGCGCAAGGGTACCGCGGATTGTGGTGTGCGAGCTGCCGCACGGGGAGTGGATAACGCGGCAGCTCGCGCAGTGTTTGATACATGTTCGTACAATTGAAATTCGCCTATCCCCTACTTTGATCCGGTGAAATCTACCTCTGCCTTACGGCGTGACGAAAGGGGTTTTTTTGTATTAGGGTTGCGTTAAAATAATCGTAAAAAATGACCTTTAATATTTCATCTTTTTACCTTTTGTGGCGTGTGTCGATACGGTTGCACAATAAGCCCGACGAAAGAGAGCAAGTGGGCTGGGCGTCTTTGTCCGTCGCAGCCTCCAGCCAATGCTCTCGTGACGCTCCTTGACATACCGCCGAGGGCGAACTTACACCACACGAGATTATTTAATTACACTCGAATTAGCTTTTCGTTTTCGTTCCAACTGGCTTCTAATATACTTGCACGCCATATGATGAAATTTGCTTTTGTTTTCGCACATTTTGCACGATACTAGGGCATTCAGGAATTTCAAAGCTTTTTATTTATTGAAAATATAATTTTACAACTCTTAAGAAGGACAATTTAACTATGAAATATATATAAGTAATATTAAATATCTTAATTAAAGCGACAAGCGACTTTTACATTGCACAGATGTTTCCTGCCTCCCTAACTAGACGAATCTGTACTAAGGGAAGCAGTTTGGGTTTGTTTGCTTAATGGCACTTACGTTTACTGATCGATGCTATAATAATATCTAAAAGTTACATAAATATAAGTAAAATAAATAGAGCAAATAAATAAACAATAAATATGTATACATATACATATTTGAAAAATACTTTTATTAACAAGTATATGTGTAATGTGTAACCTTTAAAAGTCGCTTTTTTAGGACAGATTTCTAAGGCTAGTAAGGTGAGGTTCCAATGGTACCAAATACTTGCTTAAATATTGTTTTAATTTGCAACAAATTGTATCCGATAACCCAAAAATTTGTAAATATAATAAATAAATATTCAACTCAACCTCTTTGTAGATTACAAAACTCTCCTTATTTACGCGAATGGACATATCAAATGTGTATGGAAAACCTGCAGCACTCGGACAGAGTCGCTTTGCACTCATCACTGAACCGTTCAGAAGTCTCGTTCAGGAAGGTTCCTCAAGCAACGTTTCAATATTGCGATTCAATCAGGAAATGCCGCATGCGCTTTAGGTACATTTCGAGACTAAAATTCCTAAAATAATTTAAATGAAATATATTACTTAATTTCTTAATTTTTAAGATGTATAATGTTATTTTTTTTTTGTTTGCATATTAAATTATTTCAGTAATTGATTTATAAGGTGTATTTCAATTATTTACTAAATAATGTACTAACTATATCGTTTTGAAATGACAATGTCGAAAGTAGATATAGACTTAGTATGTGTAATTTAAGAGAGTTTCGTCGCTGGTATGAAGTAACATATGTTGTCAGAATTTAAGAATTAAAAAAAGTTGAGGTCAAAATTCGGACCTAGATATGTACATAATTTTTATATTTAATAAGGATTATATAATTCAGAAGGTTTCCGACATTTCACAATTTCATGGTTATTCGGTTGGGTTGGCAATTCCCAATAAATAATGGTCTTAAAATTATTGAATAATTTACGACGCAAATGTTTTCATTTTCTGCTGAATATTCACTATGAAAAGTAGTTCCTTATGAATATATGATTACGTTTATGATTGGCAAATGGATTGATAAATTCATCACTTGTAATAAATTTAAAATATACATTTTCTTCGAATGTTGCATAAATTTAAATATAAAATATCATAAAACCTTAGAAACTATCTTACGTATATGTAAGTTGTAAAATTCTCTGTGCTGGTAAATCGTGTATATTATTGCAAACTCATACAAGATATCTTACAGTTACCGAAACTCTTGTACTCTTGTTCATAACCATCAAAATGTGTGATCAAAATGTGTGATCAAAATTTGTGATCAAAATGTGTGATCAAAATGTGTGATCAAAATGTGTGAGCGCCCAGAAGCCGGACACTTTGATAAACATATATAATTTATAGACGACGTTTTAAATTCATCGGTGGGCGATAGAAAACTGATTGACTGCTACCAGCTGTCATATGAGGAGCATTAACATGACTGTGCTAATGCAGTTTAAAAAAAAGAAGATTTATCAATAATATGCTTATTTATGATAGTTATACAATAGCGAAGGATAAGTTTTTTAGGTTAAATCTACCTTACCGATAATTTGAAAAATATATTTTTTTTGTTATGGTCAACCCCTTACAAATTCAACTTTTCCTGGTTCTCCGCATTCACAGGTGAAGACTGATTTTTGCAGAACTCTATGTATGACCTCTAGCTGGTCGGTGTAACCCGGTAAAATCTATGAACCGCAAAAATGGGACGTCGCGTTGCGGCGCGTCGTATTGTAGTGATATCAACGCGTGGGAATTGCCTTCACGGCCGCGTCACGAAGGCGACGACGAAAACGTCAAGTGCTTGCGTATATTTCAATTAGAATTGTGACATTGTGACAATTAAATTGCATAAAATATACATCTGGACAACTGCCAACTCATTGTTATCGTACGATAATGAAATGGTCTTTGCAAATTTCCCTTCTACTCGATTTTACCAACTTTCATAATTTATTTATTCAAATATTTTTGAACCACATTGAACAATGCTCAAAATTCTTTACTGTGGCATTGATTATTTCTATAAACAATGTTGTTCCACCTGCTAAAAATAAGAGACAGCCTAACACTCAAGTATTTTTATTAGAAATAAACTTTGTTTTCCTTCGAAGAGCTTTGCGAGCCGTGCGCTCGGGGGGTCACTGACCGCTCACGCGCCATGCGGTCAACCACGCTCTCAAACATTAAAACGATTTTGAAATTAATTTTGAAGTTGTTTTTCATGTAAATGAGAAACATTTTGCAAATATTTTTTACTGATACTGTTTGATTGTCGATATAAATCAACATCCTAAAATGAGTGTTATTAATTTAAACACATTTTGTATACACAAACCCTTTTCACTCTAAACCTGATCTCAATTTGTCAAATATTTTGCTGACCGAAATCGATAGAAGGGTCCAAACATTCTTAAATTCCTGTCCGCTTCATAGAACATACCAGATTAATACTCTTTGACTTAAAGCGCCTTAGAGTCGGACTATTTTTGAACCACAACTGCAAGCAGTAACAGAATAATCATCAGAAATTTAGCCAAATGGTGGTATTACGCGCTGATTGGCGCATTTTAAGCAATTTTTTAATATTATGAAATTCAATATTTTATTTGTATTTTTTAGTTGTGTTCATTTAAAATTGACATCAATAAATTTATCACAAATGAAGGTTAAAACGATTTGCCAAACGAGCGCAACTCATTAGGCTGAACACATTAACCGTGAAAAAATAGCAGTAAGCAAACAAACCAACAAAAAAACGTGTCTTAAAAAAAAGCTTATACATTTCGCAAACATCCGATACTCGTGCTATGATGCGAATTTTTAAGACAATCTCACAAATAAATCGTGTATCGTATCAATTGGAATTGTATTTTAAAATTTTAAATAAATATTTTATGTGAAAATCACTAATATTAAAAACAATAAAATATTGGTTTGTAATCCAGTAATCGTCAAATTTGCCGATTTATAAATAAGATATGCCTTACTAAATAAAAAAATAGTAGATACGTATTCGAAGAACTTCAATATAAGTGATCCAAGGCCGAAATCCTTTAAAAATAACTCTTAAGCTAATTACTGATTTTAATATGTAAATTAATGGCAGCTAAGGATTTGTGTATTCTTAAACAAACTATCTTAATTGTGCCCTAATTTGTAATAATAATATTTTTTTTAATATTTACTAAATTAAATAACCTAAAACCAAAAATACAATTATGTTTAAAAAAAATGACCCTATAAAATAGGCAATCTTAAGGTAAAAAAGATATTAGGTAAACAGGGCATTTAAAAAAGGATGCCTAAAATATATTTTTCTTAATATACTTAATTTTATATTTAAGCTAATTGAATACGTATAAAATAATAATTCGAATATTAAACTTAACAGAAAATTAAACCACGATGTAAAAAACATACTTAAAAAATAAAATAAAATCTGACATACATTTTTTTTTGTTCATTTATTGAGTCATACTCTATTGTTTTGAGTGTGGCTTTTGCGAACATCCTGTATTATTTATTAATTTAATTGAAAAGAAATCTACAGATTTAAATAGTAGTAGTAATTTAAATTAACATACGAAGACAGAAAAAAAAGTTAATACTACATATGTCTAAACACAGATTCCTACATTAAAATTTAAATACTTACAATTATTAAACATCGTCTAAATAAAATATTTAAGAACGAAACTGAAGAAAATGAAAATAAAAGTGTAACACAGAAATTTAAATACAAAAATTACTTACATTTTTCAGAGGTATTTATAATATTAAGACATTTTTTTTAAAATTGTAATTTACTTAATTTTATCATAACAATGAATAAATTCATAAAAAAAAATAAGAGGAGAGTTAAGAGCATTTTTGGAAAAACAAATTGGCGTTTTGGAGAAGCTTAGGCTTTAAGTGGCATTTTTCTTGTGATTGGCATTCAAAACAACCAACGACTTAGCAGAAAATGCACCTAAAATTAGTAGCGGATTTTTTAATTTAACAATAAAAATTTACTCGTTGTACCATAAAAGTAGATTTATTCCTATTTACCCATTAAATGTGTTTCATACCGCGTACAGTATGTAACGATAAAACAATCAATGGCCAAGGTCGTGTAAAAGCACAGTATAATAATTATAGGTAGAATGAGGTTTGGCCTTGCTCAGCAAATCCGAGTATAATTATTATGTATGCTGGTAATAGTTGCCCAGCCACGAGTGACATTGACCATAAAGTTATCTTTCTTGTTTGCATAAGACGGAATGTCAACCTTACATTCATTTCCAAATGAATACAAAAAAAAATAATAATAATACATATTTTCCGAATCGTTAAACAGATTTCCAATGAAAATAATTTAAATATACCCTCGAGTAACACAATTCAATCCATAATTATGAAAATATAAATATTATATAAATAATTGTGTAGGATATTAGATAATTTATGTAGTTATTGGTAAATTTATAAACATAGAAGTGACAGATATAATAAGTACTGTAAAAATAAAGTTGTAACAAATATTTTGTTTAGATTTACTGCAATCGCTAGTGTTTAAAGTTGAACTTTGCGCTGATCAAGGCCAATAATTGTTAACTTAAATATACTAATCGTTGTTGAAGTGATAAAGGTTGAAAAACTGAAAGCATAAATCGACATAATAAAGTTACTTAAAATAAGAATGTTACGTGGCTTATCGACGCAGCGAATTTTCATGGTAACGTGCACACGACACGACACGGCCGACATTACTGTAGACGCGGACGGGGTTAGAAGCGAGGGCGCGCGCAGTCCAAGCGCTTTTCGTGTACGTCGTGCCCTTTAGGAGGGCGATTGGACTGTACCGTATGATACGAAGCCATTCGGCGTTTTGCAAGTCGCGTGTTAGCGGACTTACTCGCATATAGAACAGCCTGATATCGGGTGATTAAAAAAAATTTTTTTTTTTTTGCAATAAAGCTTGTTTTGCGCTCAATACACGATACAAGCGATTTCTTATTAATAAATTAAAATTTATATTATCGTTACGAAATATTTCTGTTGATATTTTATTAATACTGTATTTAAGGGTTTAGTAGAAGGGGGAGGGGGAGTATTGGCGGATGTGTTTGCCTGGCATCAACAATCTATAAACTTCTGCGGTAAAGGTTAGTTGCTGTACTTCATACGGGTTCTCCGAGACTCGCCTTATTAACACAGAAGTTGGTAAATCAAATCGCGAAACTCGTTTTTTTTATTACTGCCCAGTTCGCAATAGCCGATATTTATAAACCTTCCAAGAACATTACTAATGAAAAAGGCTTATTGAAATCGGTTGCATGACGCAAAAGGGGAATTTTTTGAACAACTCATTTTTATTGTAAAAAAATATGTAATGCTGCAAGTTTTTGAGTTACGCTATTTATTATTATAAAGACTTGGCCATTTGGAATGAATTAACAAGAAAAAAAAATACAAACAATAGATTAAAAAAAACAGTCTCCTACTAAGAAAACTTTACATTCATTCCCTTATGCTCTAGACAAAGAATTTATAAGTTATAAAATAAAAGTATTAGAAAATTTTGGTTTTATTTTTGTGTAATGGAAATATAAAATGTATATCTAATTATTGTTTATTGATATGCTGTATTTATTTTACATTATATTTATATAGCTTTTAGCATCGATCAGATGACGAAAGTGGCACATTAAGCAAACAAACCCAAACTGCTTCCCTTAGTACAGATTCGTCTAGTTAGGGAGGCAGGAAACATCTGTGCAATGTAACAGTCGCTGGTCGCTTTAATTAAGTTATTTAATAATACTTATAAGTTACATAGTTATATCGGTCTACTTAAGAGTCGTAATATTATATTTCAATAAAATATATAAAAAAATTACTATATTAACGAGTGGCGTTATTTCAAGCCAACCACTTTAAAGAGGTATAATATACTAGCGGTATAAAAGTACCTCCGCGTCGGTCCGAACGGAGACATGTACCGCAGTATATGTC
The DNA here is from genome assembly GCA_020383195.1 of Neomicropteryx cornuta. Taxonomy (NCBI): domain Eukaryota; kingdom Metazoa; phylum Arthropoda; class Insecta; order Lepidoptera; family Micropterigidae; genus Neomicropteryx; species Neomicropteryx cornuta. The sequence continues at coordinate 844,392 of JAHKQU010000014.1, forward strand.
AGCTGTCACGCCCTGGCTCGAGCTCGCTCTGAATTTCGCAATTTAAACATGAAATAATTATAAAATTCCGCAAGGCTATATGGAAAGGGACAGCGATAGCGGTGCAGACGTGCGTGCGAGGGCGACGGAAACAGCATCACCGTTCTCCGTTCGGGCAGCCGCTTTGTAAAGCGGTCTAATCATTAGCATTATCCGCATTGGACCGATTGACTTAACTTTCAATACAATAAACGGTATAGTCGATCACATTATTATAACTCTAACTGGTTCGGCGCTTACGGTGCGCGACGCTGGCCCTTCGGGGCTCAAATCGCTATTCCGAATCTCCAGACTGGGTTATTCTTTAATTTTTCTACAAACCTTTACACGTATGACATTTTATGCGACACGGTATTCGGGTATATTCGGCGACACCATTCGTGTATCGTAGCACCGCCGTCAAATCATAAGACATTGCATCATTTTGTTCTTATTTAAATAAATAAGCGTGTGGAAACATTGTTGAATGTAGATGCCAGTAAAGGGTGATAATTTTGAAATATAAATGAATACATTATGCAGTTGCTGACAAATTTTTGGTAATCGGCTGTCACGTTGATTTTATTCTCATACTATAAATAGGTGTGCGATATTGTTGAATTTAGATGCTTGTGTGGGGTGTAATTATAAAATATTATATGACTAGTCAACTTCCTTACAGAAGTTTTACTTCTAACGGTGTAAATACACACACACACTGTTTTTATTTCGTTATTTAAATATAGTTTTTCTAGAGCAACTACGATCTAATTAGATTAAATATAAGTTAGTGATAATACAAAAAAATGTGTTTATGTACAGGTGTTCAATAAATATAGGATAAAACATAAGGAGGTGGTAAAACATTTGAAACTTTTTTAAAATTATTTTTAGTTAAAAGTATAATATCTAAATTAAATCATTTTACTGGCAAGGCCAACAAAATAAAATGCAGTGTTGCCAGTATATTTGCATAATCCACGGAGTATCATCTCCGAGAAATATTTTAAAAACTCCAAAATGGTTGAGAATTTATATTATTTGGTTGAGAATTCAATCGAACACACAGTTACTAAAACAATTTTTATGTACTAGAGCCTTTTTAAGTTGTATCCACTATTTACTATAAACACCATGTTAAAACTAAAGTAAAATAAATGTAATTTATGCATATTAAAAAATATTTAAATACGACAATAATAAGAAAATGGTAGAAACCCTAATGAGTACTTTTTTAGGTTTTATATTTTTATAGAAACTAGATTAATAAGAATTTAAACGTAATAAGTGAGCCGTTCCCTACCAACATATTGTATGGCAGTTTAGTAGAATTTATTAGAATTTTTTATTTTTGTTTTGGTTTCAAAAGGAAATATAATTAAAAAAAACAGTTACGATCCATTTCAGTTAAATAATCGAATGTGCTTCAATTTAACAGCTTTTTTATTTTAGTAATTCAATCTAAAGATTACCAGTTATACCTAGCTAGAACATTGCATCCATCCTTAACTATGAAAATCAGATGACTCTTTCTACCGTCGTAGATTTTTTTTTAAATGCCTTTCACCTTCATTCTGCCTAGTTAATTCAATTTCTGTTATCATATAATAAATAGCCTTTTCTAATTATAATTAAAGATTATTGCTACACATTATAACGATATCATTAGTATATTTTAGATTAACTAGATAATTCTTATATTTGAATGTTACATATAATATATAGTTAGGTATAATAAATGAAAACGCTTTGAATATAATTTGAGCCTATAATTTAATCATTTTGTAAGTAGGTAAGTTAATACCGTATCGTTTTAATTGATTTTATGTACTGTTCTGTAGCATATTTCAAGGTAGGTTAAGATATAAATTATCAACCTTGAGTACCGAAATCGGCATTAAGTTTTGTTTAATATATCATGTTTTACATCATGTTATAGTATATATAAATTAGTGTTGTATTCCTAAGATGATAGAAACCAATAACATCACCTACAGCAATTTTAGTTAAATTGTTTTTATTTTAATTTATTGAATTGCAATTCGTGTTTCTTCTTAATAGAAATCTTTCACAAACATTAAAAATTTAAATTGTATGTCCATTAAAATAAAAAAAAATACTTTCCACATACGTTAATGTAATATATGGGTATTTAATCTAATATATGTTATATTGTATTATAGTGTAATATATAATTTGTTATGGAATATTAAAATATATAATAACGTCATTGGTAACGTAATTTAATTGTAACATAGATAAATAAAATATAGGTAGTATCCTCAACAACTCAACATCTGGTGGTTTCTCAACATCCGCAAATGTTTTTAAATATTTCGTCAAGGCCTTACGGAATCAGCGACACTTTTAAAACTTGATTTTAACAGTTCAAACGGCCTTTAAATTAGTTTCATCATTTGATTGTCAACAGGTGGTGATGATTATCATCGTTTTTATTTTTTGTCACCTACTTTATCATAGACCGTTAGGACACGCACGCACTTAGCGGATTTTCTAGATTTGTGCTAATGAAACTTACGTATGGACCGCCAAAAATGTTAACCTTTACTAGATAGGAAGACACATTACATGTTATACTATATATTAAAAAAAAAAATTAATTAGTCAAATAAAAGACAGAATAAAGAATAATAACAAAGAAGAATAATTCATTAAGTTTAATCAATTAAATTAATTATATTTAATTAAGTTCAAAATTCTTTAACCTATTGTATTTATTGTTTTGTTTTTTAATAACGGTACATCGCCTGACAAAATAAAAAGCATAATTTTTGACAGAAAAAAAATATTTTTTTTTTGAAAGTCATTAGTAATAAAACCAACATCTATCTTATATACTAATAGTATATAAACGTCTAGAAGGTAATAGCTTAGGTATGTTTATAATTAAGTAACCTAAAATTATGTATATTGCTTGGGAATACAGAAAATATTATCGCCTTCCATTCCATAAAACTTGAGCGAAAATAATAGAGATTCTGGTACCAATAGATACTCTGAGGCAATTCCAAAACACAAACCGATCGCTCACTTGTCAGATCTTGCAATTTTTCTACTAGAAATTGCATGATTTGACGACTTTAGATGAAATGAAAACGGTTAAAAAAAATAGCACTCTCTAAACTTATTTCTTAACCGCATTTTCAAATAAATAAATATTGTTTGAGACACGGCCGTCTCATTGTAGACAGTGACTGTCAATGTTCGGTTCGCCGATCATAATTCATTGTGAAATAAATGTGTTGGGTTACCAGTTTTGGTTCGAAAGAACGCCGCTTGGCCCCGGCCGCCATGTTGCAATTCTGTTTGAACTGCCACAAGACACAATATTATTTGTCAAAGAAACAAAATGAAATGGCCAATGCACGGGCGTCCTTTTAGTATCGACACACATTAGAGATTTGATTTCGTTATTTTAATTACGTATGTGAATGTGTCTAAAAACCGCGTTCTATAAAGAAACAAGAATGGCTATGACACCCTGTAGCTATCGTATGCTATCGTATCAACTGCTACTATGCATTATTTAGTAGTAGTAAATTATTCAACCAGAAGTCTTACAGCTAGGCCATTATTAAGAACACTACTCCAATTTTTTTATGCTAATGTTAATATGTTAAATGTCCGAAATCCATAATTGGTTTTGTATACTAGTAATAAGTTTTGTTTGTAATTATAAAAATGAATACTTTTGGATTTTTCAATAAAGAATAAATAAATAAATTATCGGCATCTTACCCCAGACTACACGTGCCTGTAATACCAACTTGTGATGGGTACCATTTGTGCCCGCGGCACTTTTAACTTATTCGATGTGCGTTTAGGTCTAAGTTGATAAAATAAAAACATATAATGCTATCATGACAATCTGTCAATTCATCATAAATTTTTACCGTAAACTCGTCAGTGATATAACTTTCAATTTATTTACACAATTAACATACTTGCGTAATTCATAAATATGGGAATTTTCTTCAAAAAGTTCTAATGACGTTATTTTAATTTAACAGTAGAGGATAGGTCCTGATCGAAATTTGTTATTTTACGGTTCTTTCATTTATTTATATAATTACTTAATAAAGGAAGACCAACGCAATAATTGGACCTAATTAATAAGGTTATTTACTAATAATATAAAGCGTAGTAATAATTTCGCCTGAAATAAAGCTAAATTGTTGCAATGATCAGCACAAAAATCAAACATGGCTTGGCTCTTCGTGAGATATTGATCCGCTCATATTTTTATCTCTCGAAAGACATTTCGCCGAAAGTTCAAAGGCGCATTTAAAGAGCCGCGTCTGACCTCTGCGGAGACAGCGGCTGGCATTGAGCGCCAGAAACGAGAGCAAGCCACCATTATTGAAATATGATTACAGATCGGCTGAAAGATGATAAATTAAGGCGGCAGAATGGACTGAATGAGGAAGTGAAACCGCCTCGGGAATAAATTAAGTTGAATTCGAAATTGGAAATTCAGAATATTATTAGGTTGCAATAATAAATTGTTCTTATTACTTTGCAATAATGTCGTTCACTTATAATAAATACAACTTGTCAAAATAATATTTAATATGTTGCAGTCAATGTTCGTAAAACAGTTAATGCGCGGATGCGTGTTACTCTGCAGATAAACGTATATAATCTTTTCTTCAATAAAACATGACTAAATCGTTAAAATTAATTTGCTAGTTGCAATTTTCGTTCTTTCAACAATATTAAGTTAAGTAGTCAAATAGTTTTGAGACGTAACCCTAATAAAATTAACTTAATTTAAATAATAAATAAGTAGTTGCAATATTTTAATAACTACGACACTAAATTGATTACTTATTGGTGCAATCTAAAGATAAGTAACATTAGAAGGTACATGGAAATCTATTTATGCGATAAACACACCTATTTGTGGAACATTTACAGCTTCAAAACTATAATAACCTTAAAAACAACACGAATCAACTTGTCTTACACACGCGACGATAGCGGAGAGTCTAGGATATAAGAGAGCTGGAAAAAAAAGCGCTTTTATCTCGCTCTCTTATATATTTTTTCGCACTTTATACGTTGATGGTCACATTAACTAGGTAAAGGACAGATACGTACTATTTAAAGAAAATTTAGTACTTTAACGGAACACACCCGATAATCTACAGATTAACCAGTTAATGTGCACATTATCGTCTATCGCACATTAACGGTAACAAATACACTTCTGGAGATATTGTCCGAAGCAGAATTATTATAAACATTATTGCTTTAAAAATGTTCCATTTAAAAGTGTCTTAGACCAAATTTAAAACAATTCAGAAAATTATTACTATTTGTAAAGAAATCATGTTGTAAATGCTTTAAAAATATGTTTTTTAAATAAACGTTATTTTTTATTTACATAATAAATATTTGATGTAACTGAAATCGTTTTCATTTATAACGTTAAAAAGTGTTTATAAAAATACAAATTGTTCAATTTTCTACATCAAATGTCAAAGTTATTTATCCATATAGCAACGTACCGCAGTGCAACCACATACAAAAATTAACTGCTCTTTTCGAAGTTATACTTATGCAACTATTTTGTTAAATATCTTTTGAAATATATTTTATTATTTTCTAGGTTCAATTTTTAAACTTTTGTTTTTACACATCTATAGTTGCGGTAGGCAGTGGCGGTAGGTAGACATGCCACTGCCGGTAGGTATATATAGGTGTTTTTTTTAGAGGCGTGATTTTCAATCTAGCACTACTTTTTTCGTAGTTGTTGTTTTGACAGCTGTCACTTGATTTATGCTCAGTTTGGTTTGCCATTTCATAATGGATAGACTTACTCCTGAACAACGTTTGCAAATAGTGCAAATTTAGAAAAAATCACTCTAAATTTTTTTTAAATTACTTTAAAATGAAGTAAAAATCGCGTCGTGGGCCTGTGGCGAGGCCTCCAAGATCGTGCGATTTAACTCCGCTGAACTATTTTTTGTGAGGTTATGTGAAGTCGCTTGTCTACGCAGATAAGCCGGACACGATTAACGCCTTGGAAAAGAACATTCGGCGCGTTATTGCTGACATACGGCCCAACTTGCTGCAAAAAGTGGTTGAAAATTGGGCCTCTCGGCTGGAATTTGTTCGAGTCAGCCGCGGCGGCCACTTACCCAAAATCATTTTTAAAACATAATGGCAAACCCTTATCATTATAATAAAACTAAATTCTTAGCCATAACATCAAATTATATGCAAATTATCTCTTCTTGAAAACCACCCCTCCAAAATCATCACCCTATACATAAATTGAATACATCTACAATGTTCCCAATTGGGCGTGACTGTCGGGATGCACAATCGAGGGATAAAGTCCAACGTCATTTGATGCAAATGCACTATAGAAAAACTGTCAAAATCATAGTTAAAAGTTATACTGTGCAGAAACTTGCGCGAAAACAAACCCAAACTCAACAAACTCAATCAGCGCAACATTTTTTTTGATTTGGCGTAGTATATTTTGATTTTCGACCAATAGTTTTTGAGCCGCAAGACGAAACTCTCTAGCCAGATTTTTTTGTCATGCTCTCAAGAGCAAATTTATAGACGTATTTACGCCAAAAAAATCGATAGAAAATAACAATGGAAGTATTCTACAATAAAAATATTTTGTCGACGTTTTCCCCAATAAAAAACAGTTTATTAACGGAAATGAACATTCCATATTAATGTAGTTAAAACAACGTTATTAAACGATGACCTGTTATTAACTAATTGTTAATATATGCGGAAGGTCGAATTTTTTAAACAAAAACATGCGTTTTTTAACAAGAATTAATATTTTCGAATCGCTAATGACGCAAGTACACCCAATCAATGTACGAATAATTTATTACATCATAACTATCAAATTTTTGTATCTTTTAGCGACCTCGGCCTTTTTAATAAAAATCTCATTAAATCACACGTAATGTTCAGTAATCATAATGCTAATGATAATTACCGTAGATGGATGTGTAATTAAGAGTAGACAATGGCAGTTCTGATGCGAGATTCCGTTAAAAAATATTCGCTTTAAATGTAAATCAAAAATCAAATTAATATAAATTTAGAAACGATATTACCTAAAATATTATGTATCATTCAACCTGATGAACAATCCGGACCCTATAATAAACCTTCATCGGCCAATAATGTATCAGACCAGATAACAGAGACATCGTGAGATTACAAGATTGTATAAACCATACTAGATTTGTACACTGGCTCATAGTAATTGTGGATACAAGGCTTAATATAAGGCTGGATCTAAGTGGCAAGGTCAAGTCCTGGCCCGTTTTATAATAACAATAAATGAACAGGATGCCAATTAGAACTTGTTAAGGAAAGAAGTTGACTAAACTTTTCATAATTAGGTATTTAAAATACTTGTTTAAACTGTGGTTGAAGAGTACAAAGTGGTGGTTAATTACGGCTAATGCCTTTGCCGAATTTCCAGTCCGAGGTTATGTCCTGTGCGACCAAACGAGCTGATGCTGTATAACGAATGACATGGTAGAATCCAATAGATTGCCCTAATTAAAAATTATTGTAGTATTATAGTAATCGATTAATTTCGTTCTAGGCATTACGCAGCTGACTATAGATTAGATGACTATAGATCCTTTACATACATTCATGAATAAGAAGCTACTATCCCCGTCCTTTGTAACTTTCAACTCGAAAAATACAAATGCAAAAGAGTTGAAATTTTGTGTGATGCTCTTGAAAATCAATCATAGGCGTTTAGATCATATCGGAGGCTGGTCGAATAATAAAGATATAACATTAAAATCAACAAATATTTGATAGAGCGCTCAAATATTAAATTCGATTTAAAAAATATAACGGCACGACTGTTAAAACGTATGATTTATCATTGGCCGGTTAACATTTATTCAATCTCATCTATGTGCGCAAATAGAAATGTGTAAAAGAATGTTCAACGTCACATTATTATTACAAAAGAAACTAATATGTTTTTAAAATTTATGATCATTTGAAAGAATGTCATGCTACCATGATGTGTTTGTTTTTAATTTTAATCTACTCAGAACTAAAAAATAATACACTATCGCCTCTCTGATCATCCTAAACGCACATCGAATGGGCTAAAGGTGCTGCAGGCACAAGTAGAGCTAAGAAATGAAGCCACCCATCAGAAGTTGGTAACACAGGCGCGAGTAGTCTGGGTGGAAGATTTTTTTAATGACAACTAGCTACAAGACGTCAAGTTCTGCTTAAATCATTTACTACTACTAAACAATGCATAAAAGCAGTTAATATTATATGAAAGCTATAAGGTGTCATAAATATTATTATTAATTTACTTTGATAGAAAGTAAGTGAAAAGGTCGTCGTCAAGGTCAGCACCTGATGTCATTAGGAAAAATCTCTATTTACAGTCAATGTGGGCTTTCTTCAATGCGTGCGAATTCACTAAGCTATAAAATATCTGCGTTAGGGAAGTCGTTAAGGCCTGAGAAAGGTGTTAAAGAATTGGCAGCTATAACGTTTTATCATTGTTTTATTTTGAATCTAATAGAAACCACTTGGTTTCGAGTCCCCGCATGACTTTCTACCCTGAAGTCCTGAAATTGTCTATGAAAGTCTATGAAAGCCTAATGCTTTTATAAAATATACCTATATATTTGTGCGTCTAATGAAATACGGTCAAACTTTCATTATAGTAGTAAAAAAATGATTTAAAAAGGAAACAATTATAATAAAAAACGATGATAATGTAACAAATATGATGAAAAATGATGAGAATGAGTCATAAGTAAATAATTTAATGAATATTTACAAGAATAACTTACGTCAACGTAGATATATTCAAATGAATCGTCATGGCTAAAAATAAAAAAGAAAGTGTAAAATATATACACATTACGTGTAAATCGTTAAGATATTCATTAATTTTTGGTAAAGTAAGTAATACTTAAATTCCCCCTTACCTTCGAGGTTATAAAATTAAAAATAATAGAGCTAATAACGTCCGGTCTGAACCGGATTTGCAAAAGAATGTCCCAGTTGATACATTACAATAGCAATTCTCGCTGTAAATATCCAAGCTATTCAATTGGCATTTTGCTAGCATGGTCCCATCGCGCTGTGACCTTACAAGGAAGTCTGCGGTCTGTGAAAAAGAGAACTGGACCACGCACACGCCCAAGGTCGCTGTGGTTCCGAAGCGGATGACATTCACATTTCGCGTCGAAGGCTCGAGGCGTGCCGACGTGGTCAATGTGGTCAATGCCAAAGACCAGAAACGTTGAACCCCCGCTTTATGACCCACCACCCAATGACGGCGCAGTTTTGGCAGTCTAATCTAATAATACCAATTACATTAGACAATAATTTGGTTGTAATTTAACAACCGTTTTTTAGTTTCCTGCAGTGGTTAGGTCTCATTACTCATTAATGTCCATGCTGCCCGCTTGTGAAACCAACTCGACCCTAAAATAAGGCTACTTCCGAATATTTAGTTTTATCTCATTCTTAATCCCCAGAGTCGTTTTCTGCTCTCTATCCGATCTCCAGCAGTTATAACTACTAGAATATTATGATTAGTCTAAATTTCATTAAATTTATTTCTGTAATTTAATTTATTTAAGTCTCACTTACGAATAAATAATCTATAGGTTGGTAAACTGGTAGATATTGCCTTTAAGACAATAAGTTCGCCATATATATACATTACAAAATATGTAATTCTATATTAAAGTGTAAATAAATAAATAAGTCGTTTGCCTGTGAAAAAAAAACGTTCCTTTTTGCAAGCTTTTTTTAGGTCAAATCTTGCCAGCTGAATTAGAATCACTTCCTCTTATCATATGGAGTTGAAATTTGACATATTGGTTCAATTCTAATGACAATGCATGTTTATGATAAGTATGACCTGATGCTACACCCAGGAATGGATCCAGATGAAGGAACTCCTCAACGGTCAACAGCGCAGATACAAAGTTTTGTATACGCACTCAAGCACTTAAATAAACTCTTGTTCTTTAAAATATTGTTTACTATTATTAATTTACAGACGAGAGTTTTTGTCATGACTACGTTTGTGTTCCTGAAGAGGGGTGTTGAAAATAATTCTGCTGTTATATCAATATTTTAACTATACAGGCGAAACCTAAAAACTGCAGATTAAAAGTATGAAGTTCTTTGGCTATTTTCACATTGTGTTGTGTTCGCCATTTTCCGTCTTCTATTTAATAATACTTAATATTGGACATCGATCGATTGGCCAGTTGCAAAATAAATAAAAGTATGATGATGGTAGCAAAAATTTGATATTGGCAATAATAAAGTATGGTTGATACAGTGACAGCAATAATTTTTGTTGGAGTTACACATCGATAATTGTTCAACTTACTTGGTTACAGGTACCATAATTTTCTAACATATTTCTCAATGTCAGTAATATAATTTTGGGTTGCCTTTAACATAATATCTAGTTATTGCTACAGTTAACAACAACTCTAAATTTCACGATCATCTGTTCAGTCACACCGCCATTTTGATTTGAATCACAGCAAAATAAAACGGTATCAAGTAAAACAACATAACACTATGGTTGCGACCATCAAATTTTCAGGTTACGTCGTTTTATTTCGTCAGCTGTTTACCCACGACGCCATATTGTTTTGTAATCATAGTAAAATATTGGAAGAAATATGGTAAATCTAACCAAAAAATATTTAACGACAATCAGTCTCTACGTATAACTATGCGATTTGCTTACAATTATGTTCGATTAGCAAATTTTTAACAACCAACCATTTTGCTAAAATATTTTTTTCAGTGTAACCACTCAACGTTTTGGTCAATTTTGCTTAAATCAGTCGGTCGCCGCGCATGCATCGAACGCGCGTTATGACAACACCTCGGGATGTTGACAAAATAGTTATTTTGCACTTGACTGTAGTTAAAAGGCGATCAAACTAAATGGATAATGAATCAATACACCAGTTCATTTGTTCTTCAACTATATTAATCACCTTCGGTTGGTCTTTTATTGCAAGCGCAGTTTTATAGCTACGAATGTGGTTAGATTGCATTTACTTACGATCGAGTGCAGGAATAAAAGTTAATTATTCGGAAATTATCAGTTCCTATTATAAATTGAAACAAGGCGCACACCATATATATATTCCGCCTGTAAAATAAATCTCACCGTGCGATATTTAAAATACCTTCAAACAGAGAGCGTCTTGGGTATAGTGATATCAAATATTAAAAATACAAATTCGCTTTGGTGTATTATAAACTTCAAAAATTATTGTTTACATTTATCTCTTATCATATAAAGGGATTTTCGAATCCTTTTACAGACTCTTGATAAAACAAAATTTACCTGTTTCTAACGATAAGAACAAAATAACTAATTATATTTTCTATTATATTATAAACATATCTAGACGAACAAACTAGTACAATAATTTGGTCTCCCCAATTTTATTGAAACTTTTTTTTTTAAACAATTTAAATGAACAATTTAGGAAAGCACGATCCAAGAAGAATCTTGTCTAAAAAAATAATAAAGAATCTTCGCTCACCGCGCATTTATGAGTATTTGCATAAAAATGCAATTTATCAAGATAATACATAATATAAGGTACTTACACATATTTATATATTTAGTAAAAATAATTACATACTTATTAAATAATATTACAGATTCGAGTGCATAATTAAAATAGTTTTTTATTAGTGAGCGTCAGGTATCACTGCAACCTCTGTTCGCTGCCTTCTTAACTTGACTAAATGTCTGTCCTAAAGAAGGCAGTTCAATTTCTTCTCATTTTTTGACTAGTTGCCAACTAACAATAAACGAGAATTTCATCTTAAAAAAATATGATATAATAATATAGAAAAATAATAATAATACATAAACATAAAACAACTTTGACTAATATGTATAGTTCGTGTGCTGAAATTAAATATTTTATTACAGTTACATGCATTCTAAATTTTACATACTCACAAATTCTTAGAATTATTTTAAGGTAAACATTGGTTTTAACGATCTTATATTATATAACCTAGTGTTTCGCATACGAGCATAAAAAATAAACGATTTCTGCAACCTTCTGGCAACTCTTTTATTAGGTTTTTAACCAACATAGAAAGGTCAATACAACAAATGACCGAAATTTGATTTCTTATCTATACCACAGTTTTTTACCGATTCGATGTTTAATACTTTTTGTTGTAGACATCTTCCAGGAATAAAAAAAAAATAGCTGTTATGTTAATATTGAATTGACATCCCGCTGTTCAAAAAGATTATTATACAATTACATAAGAACAACAGACCTGTTAATACAACTCATCTGTTAATCTTTATTTATGGTTGCTTTTGTAAATAAATTCGTATTTTTAATATAAAATATCTGTGCTAAGGTGGCAGTAAATATTCATAAGATAAATGTGACAATAAGTCCCTTATTGCTGACAATGCGAGAGATACGATCTGCAACCATATTGCCATCGATTGGTTCACCGTAGATTGAACAGGCTTTCTTCTCTTAGCTACAAAAATGTCCCAGAAAACTTAACCTGAACGTTAATTTACAGTTCAAAAATTTTTTGTTAATTTCTTAATATCTAAAATGCAAACATTAAACGTATATTATTTTTGCCTAATTTTGAATATTTATTTATTTATTTATTTTGAAAGTACATAACAGGGATACAGGAAGACAATTCTCTAACACTACATTTACTTGGCCAAAAAATGTACCAAACATGAAAATGGTTGACAACAACAAATTAAAATTAAACTTAAATAATGTGTGTGGAGTGTGGTGCCATTTGTGGCAGGGACATGTTTGCGCGCGCGCGCGCGCGTGTGTGTGTGTGTTTATGTATGCGACGCGTGTGTGTACGATATGTCTGTGTGTGTGTTTAGTGCGTGTATATAAACCTACATATTATTAGCGATATAATAAATAATTTAAAAATAACACAATAAACTTACGAATGTTTAATATTTTAATGAATATAATATTTATTTATACATTTTACACTAAATATTATCATAACTTGCCTTACGAATTTCACGCATAAATAAACCCCTGTTTTCTTGGAATATATATACTGCGTTGAATTGTTCATTATACTCCCTGAGGACTCTACACATCGTCGCGTTTTGTGCGTGGTTAGTATTTATTATGTGCATGGTTAGTGCGTGGTTAGTATTACGTATATTATTGTATACAGGAAGTTTAACATTTACTAATTTTGGCAAATTAAAACTAAACATTCAGTTATGTTTCCAATCATTATAACACACTTCTGTTCTAAAATAATTCCTACAACATTGTAAAAAAATACTATGGAAATAAATACCTTGTATCTTTTGTTTTGTTGGAAATATATATTCCATTTCATTTGTTTTTTTTTTTTTTGATAGATATGTTCCATTTAAGCGTCACTCCGGTCAAAGGCAGGACAAGAACTTACCTTAAATCGTGCCTCCGGGTCGTGCGGCCGTTGCGAAACGTGGCCTTTCTGCCTTGGCGGCTATATTGTACTTTGTCCAATACAATATGGCGATTTGCGCCGGTCAGCCCTCGCCAAGGCGCTTGCGCAACCGTTATAACTCTTATTGGACACACTCTTACTTAATAACGATCGTAAGCCTTTGGATTTAAACGCAAATATAATATTGATAATAAATATTTTCGAACAAAATTAAGCGGCACATTTTATCTCATAAAATTATGAGTATAAGAATATATTTTATTTTGGATAGGCACAGTTATAGAAGCAATGAAAAAATATTTTATAATAAATTACTTTATACACGTAGAGTTTAAACTAAAAATCATAAATTACAATCACCATGCGCATAAAATATGCCTTTAAATATTAGAATTGATTTATATACAAAAATAACATTTGTTTCACAGAGAAAAAAATATGGGCATAAAAAGGGATGAATATGAAATATAATTAAATCCTTAACAAGATTAAATTTCGATAATAAAATAAAAACTTTTGAATAATTGGTTAATTCTCCAAAGCAGAGTTTATTAGGGGAGATCTATTTTTGATATAAATATATAGTTATAGTATAATATCATTTAAGTAGTTCTTTTAGTAAGTGTTTGAGTATCTAAGAGTAATATAATTATATTAGTATGTTCGTATGTAATATTATGTATTATATTTATTTCCTATATGAATTTTGTATTAGTATATAACAGTATTTTTGTTTGTATACATTCAGATATATTCCATGCTTTTGGAATAGTATTCAGTATTTTTCATTTTTTTTAGACGCGGCAATAAGACTCTAAGTAATAGATAGAAGGTCTTCATTAGAACAGGCAATAACCTAGTTAGGTAAAATATTTTGTATTATATTATTTTTATACTATTTTCTAAAATAAATTAATTAAATAATTGAAATTGTTCGACTGCGTTTCTACAAAATCCGTTATTGTAATGAAATACTTAACAATTGCTCTTATATATTTAATCTATTTTCACTAGTCGTTACAAATATATAAAATACATATTTCGAAATTTAAATACACCATCATTACAACATCGCACTCCTGAGATTAGTTTATACAGTAATAAACATTGCATACACAGTGTTTGTGTATTAAAATAATAATAACTACAATTACCTTATAAACTTAAAATACAACAAAGGGTGACCTTTTAGAAGTTATATTCCCACAAATTGTTAAAACTCTTTGTATTCATACAAATTTCTCGTCATTAACGTCAACATAATAATTTAAGACCGCAAATCAAAATTACTACATTGAAATAGGTGATAATACCATAATTTAGACATATTTACACGGTAGGTTATTAAAAAGGTGTAATTTATTGAAAAGTCATTGGCGTAAATTCAAAATTTAGTAGAGCCATTAGACAATTGCATTAGAATGCTACTAAAGTGACAACGCACGCGTTTTTCTATGGTTAGTGGATTTTCAGATTTGCAGCGTTCAGTTTTTTTTATTGTTTCCTAAAAATAAGAAGTTTATTGTCTTATACCTTAGTTTTTTTTTATTCTAAATATATTTAGAAGTCTATTATTTTCTTAATAATTTCTGTTAAACCTACAATAATTTCTTACATTCTCCACAACCTCGTTCATTCCGAGGAAAAAAGGTTAAATTAAAAATATTGAACGAATGTATTTTTCGTAAATTCAGTTGAAATTAAAAAGCTAATTAATCATGATCATATTACATGCCAGCGGTGGCGGTTCGAATCACGCTGCGTCTTTTCCATAAAAGTTGTCATTTTCTCAGAACTGTTGACTGTTTAGGTAACAAGATACACACCACCAGTAAGAATACAAGGAACTGTGCTTTAATCTATATTTATATATTAACCTACATGTAAGTAGGTATTTAAGTCACAACCTTAAAAGGTCACTGCAAGTTAAATTAAAACCTACACTTGTTTAAACTATCAAGAAGTTTCAAGAGCAAATTTTGCCAAAAAAAATCTACAAATTCCATTACACAATTCAATGAAACAGCTCCTAGGCAATCATCTTCCAAATTCAGAAAACGTACTCAACTTTATCAGCATTATAACTTTATCAGTCTGAAGGGCGAATTTTGTGCTTGATACAATACAATAGAACTGCCAAGGGCGCAATACACTGGAAACGCATGGCACAAATGCTCGGTAGCTGATATAGGATATAGTATAGGATATGACGAGGGCCGTCCATATATTACGTCATTTGAAATTAGGGGGGAGAGGGCGGTCTGAACTTAGGTGAAATCTACCTTTGCCTGCCGGCGTGCTGAAAGGGATATTTTTTAGGTGAAATATGGTTCTTTTTTAGCAAAGAAGAAAAGACTATTCTTTCAATAACGATATGGACTTTTATTGCAGTTCATGGAAATTACGTCAGTTTTTGCGAGGGGGAGGATAGGATAGGGGGGGGGGGGGCAAGTATTTGAGCAGGTAGCTAGCTTATTAGCAGGATAATAACTATTTTACGGCGTTGGTCGGGCGGGCAATCCGAAAGGCACGCTCGCAGCCGACACTCGATAATCGAGACATAATGGCCGCCTCAATAGAACCGCGACGCGAATTCCTCGGCTGCATTGTGTTGCGTCCGGAACGCGGCGAAAAAAGCCGAAGATATACGAATGCATTCTATGCAGATATTATGCATACGGAACGACAGACGGCGAATGCACTGCACCCGCCCACGCCGCGAGTGCTTACTGGCGCCAGGGGCGCAGCTCATTCGAAAGCCTTGTACAGCATAGAAACTCCTTCGAAAGAAGTTCCTTCATCTGGAACCATTCCTGTCCGTCTATACAGACTTCAAAAGGGCGTTTGATAAAGTACACCATAAAATTCTTTTCCAAACCTTAATATAATAGTGTAATATGCAATTTACTGAAATGGTTAATATCCTATGTGACCAATATAAGTTAGGTAGTCATAATGAATGGTCACAACCTAACATTATCCACATCACACCATTGCCAATTTTTGCTGTATATTGACAAAATATATGTGGCAGTTGATAATTTACGGGATTGCCAGCACCTATTTTTAGAAAGACTATTTTTTCCCTAATGTGAGAAAAAATAATACACTTCCTCTGTTTGACTCTGAGCTTCATTAAATGCTAACATTTTTTTTTTTTTTTGTAAAATTGGTTTGACCTAGGTCAAATATAATTATTTTGGGCTTTGCTTGATGTCAAATGTGCTTGTGCTAGTCAAGGGAGATGAGGGGTTAAAAATATTATTAGTAAACCTATATTATTAAAAAACAACTAAATGGTTATATTTTTATTTTTTTTTACTTAAAACGCTCAGGTCTTTGACCTGACCCTATGCAGGTTTTAGATTACCGCTTGAGAGATTAAGCGGAACGTTTAACGAAGTGTTCCTGAGTCAGTTGCTTTCTCGAAAGCCACAGATTAAAAAAAAAAAAATTATAAACATTCTACAGTCCTTGTGAAATAAAATATTATTCTATAGTCCACTCTTTAATTTTAATTCACTTTTACCTTCCTGTCATAAATTTCTATTTATATTTACTGTTATATATACATAAAGTAACGCATGATAACAAATGTAAATATAAATTTCTAATAAAATGAACCACTCTATGTATTAATAACTTTTAGGTATATATTACAACCCTAAGTGTTCTTTTTACGTTTTGTATTAGTTGATTTTTCTTGATTGAATAAATTAATACAAAAAATGAGTTAGAAGACATGAAACATATTTAATTTTAGCTGTTATTTCACTCCCTTTAATTATTTTAAAAAATAATACATCTGTATTTATTTATTTATTTATTTATTCAATATGGTACAATAAGAAGGTACAACAATAAATGATATAATAACACTGCACAAGGAATTAAATTAATATAATATAGACAAATTAAACACCAGTCATTTATTGTTGCTCTGAAGTAACATGGCTACTCTAACTAGGTTAAAAACCCTGTTCCAAGAGCAGTCAGAAGAAGGTTGCAGAAAAAATACAATACTTATTACGTACGGGAGACGTTACTAATAACAAAAGGGATCATAGGATAAATATCATAAAAACAAAATATAATACATATAATAAATAGTTCATAATATTATATACATATATATAAATATATATATTACATACAATATACATTTATTAAATATATAATTCTAATAATTGTGTTACCTATGATTAGGCTAAATATACAGAAAAAACTAAACATAAAGAAATTATATAAAATTACTTATAGTCTATATATGTTAACTTTTCTATTGCAACACACTGCTCACCATTTTTTCAGATGTGTCTCTGCCTATTGCGAAGAGCCATTTGGTGATGATTTTTGCAAGACTGAATTTAGATTGTGCTTTTTTAAATTGCTCATCTGCGCTGTTGAGAAGTTTAGGTCCAAGGAAATTGAGATGCCTTTGCCCAAAAGTGGTATTCATTTTTGGCAGTATCATATTTCCTCGTAACCTTGATCGACTTACAATAATTGAAGGATTTAAATTATCTAAGGTTTGTTGCTTATAAAGCCGTTGATTAAGAATGACGTTTTTAATAAAGATTTGTCGGATATCAAGGACTTTGTAGTCAGAAAATAAGACGTCGGAACTATAACGAAAAGGTTTCCGATTTATAACTCTGAGAACTGCTTTTTGGCACTTTATTAGGGGGTTTAGTACTGTACGAGAAGCGCCACCCCAAACCGAAACGGCGTATGATAAAATGGAATTTGTCAGGGCGTTATAAACCATTTTAAGTGTTACTTTATCTAGGCAGTTCCTTAAAGGCAGTTCCTTATATTGTATATATAGGGATAATAATAATAGACACGTGTATTTCTGTATTTATTCATTTATGAATTAAACATTAGTTTTTTAATTTATATAGTATACCCATTATTACACTGAACATATGCTATAAGTTATATTTTTTTGAATGTACTGATCAAATGTTATCACAGATTTGAATGTGTTAAACCTGCTCAAAACGTGTTATATAATTAACTTTAATGTATTTGTTTTCTTGTTTCAGGTAAATGCTCGAGATTATGTCTAAGATGAAGATATTTTCTAAAGTGATTTTGACTATACAGGTGAGAATTAAAAAGTTTTATGTAGACTATTTGAATGCTATTTTTAAAGGTTTTTTTTATTACTAAGTCCGAACTTTATTAATACTTCCATAATATAAGTACTTATAACTAAACCAATGATTAAATATTCCAAATATACCCAATATAAATCAAATATTATATTTACCAACAACTGATGATTAAGATAGAGTTACAAAAAAATGTCTGCCCGATTTTTAGAGTATTATCGTAAAAATTGTACAACGGCCAATATAAAGCATTATTTTCACTTCTTTATACAAAAAATTGAACATTTTCTATATGTCAAACTATGTGAATTGACATATATGGAACTGCTACGATAGGCAGGTTTATCTAGTATGTAGATTGCATGTACTCACATAACCTTTCATAATGTGTAAAGATTACTATTTATCATACATTTTTGAGTTTGCGAGGTCACACTCAGAGCGCCTCTTTCTAACCTCAAAGGTTTAATGAGTAGGTACGTTCTCCAAACATATTAACGCGAATCACGGGCCATTAAATAATAATGGCCGCAAGGGTCAGTTTAAAATTAACCTCATAAATGTGGCATCAGGTTTTTTTACTATCTTTAAAATATAACTAAACGATCTTACAAAATAATACACTGTTTTATATATTATGCACATAACTATATAGTACAATATTTATCAACAAAATAATATTTAGGTAAAACTACGGTTATCTGCGGGTGTATTTCGTAATCACAACATTGTCTTTTAAAAATTCAACTTTAATTGCGTTATTTTCTTGCAAACGCATTGCGTTTGAGGCATGTTTATCCTTAAGTTAATATTCATTACCGTATTCGCGAATAATTATTGCAGCATTTGCTGATCCCATGGTATTAAGCCATCGCATGCTGACTGAATTCATGATTTTGGTTACATGCGTGTTTAATTATTGTTTTTGAATACAATTCAAAATTATATTTTTATGATTCAGCCATGCGGTGATTAACTGACCAGTTTTAGTAACTCCTTCGTAAAAGATACATCATGCAAAAAACATACCTTTAAAATTTAAATTTTACGATTATTGTATATAGGCTGTCCCAGAGACAGTGATCAGCCCAAAATCTGGCGATTGAGGACATGACTACCAAGCCACTGAGTACTATATAGGATGATCTGAAAGTCAACCGGTTTAGAATTTATTCATACTTTTGTGATTTTCGAAGAATGTCCTACCTTTCATAACAGAAATGATTACTGTGCCAAAACTATATAGTTTATTTATCTCAAATGTATCCCAGACATAGCAATATCATTTGGTATTTTTTTTTTACATAAAACTAAACTAAATACATTTTTTGTATTTTTTGAGGAGAATTTCTGTTTATCAGAAAAATAAAATAAATTTTCAAAGGTGTATTATAGGCAAAATATGTTCAGCAAACGCCGTGAACACAGTGATTAAAAACTACCGTGGTTTATGATTATTACAGGGGAAAATTAGGAAATTGTTTTTTCATAGATATCGAAAAAATAAAATTTAATAGTAAATGTAAATGTAGTAATGTGCTTTGAGAATATCAAAACAGACAAATACTCATATATCGTGTTTATTATTATTATTTAAATAGGTAAGTAATAAAATTAAATTGTTGGACCCCTAAATAAAAAAAATGTTCCTTTAAAAAAAACAAACTTATCCGGATAAATATCTATTGGTTTTCTTTTTTTTTTGTTAAACTGCAATTGCCATTTGGTAGTTTAAGCTTATCCACCAGTAATCAGTAATTTTAGGGTGACAGTTAAGACATAAGTAAAATAAACATATTTTTTTACTCTGTTTTGTAGGAATAAAAAATGCCCTAATTATGTAAATATGACAACTATAAATTCAAAGTATAATTAGTATGAGCAGACTAATATTGCACTTCTACCTATTTATTTGTTCTCTGTATTATCGGTTTTTACTAAGCATTGTTTACTTCCGAATACTTCAAGTTCATTTTGATTATGAAACAAATTTTCTATTATACGAGTATATAATAAATAATTTACACATACTTTACATTAACGGATCTAGTATTATGCATGAATGACATAATATAAGGATGTTGTTACGTAGTAGCCGTATAGCGAGTATCGGGAAGATAATATCGGAAATATATTATAGAAATAATTTAAAACCATTTAAAAGCTAAGGTTACGCATATTTAAATATTTTAAACTACACAATATCGAAGATGAACATATTTATAATGATTTACTTATAGTGGATGAACACCACATTTGGACAAAGGTCACTAAAATGCTTAGGTCTTCGAATATACAATAACCTACACAGAGAACTAAAACATTTAAAACTATAACCAATTTAAAAAAAAAAAAAATCATTTGTGGCTTTTCGTAAAGAACTAGTGGAATTACACTAATTCCTATAACTTCTTATTTTATATTAACTATTTATCTGCATATGTATAAATAAGTATATAACTTATATTTAATGATTGTTTTTTAAAATTGGCAAATCGCTTTTAAAGATAAATGACACTATCTTTGACAATATTGAAAAATTTAGAAAAGTTTTTTAATTTTTTGATAAAGCGAAGGATAGCAAAATATTGATAAAGGTACTAAAGAGGACTTGAGAGGAGGAGGAGGAGGAGGAGGTACTTGAGAGCGCAGGATGTCGGTTTAAACCCAGCGCTGAGTTTTATAAAAATGCATTTTTAACTCCCACCTGTCCTCTTTAGAGTAAAATATTGTCAAATAATATGTAACCATCGAATTAGATGAAATAAGAAAAGGATGATATTTTAACAAAAAATATAAAAACAATGGGTATGTGATTTTATTGCAAGATCTGGTTAATATTATCGCATAAAGTTTACATTGTTGAACAGCTTAAGTACTTAATTTTTAGACTTGTAATGCTAGTAACAGAAAGTTTCGGGGGTTTTTTTTTATAAATGAATTTATATAGCCTAGGTCGTATGCAATTATTTTGGGCTTAACTTGACTGTGATTGTGGTAGGTCAATAGGTGGTAATGAATCATTAAAAATAGTATGACTGATTTGAACCCACGCCCGCTGGGTTAATAGTCAAACACCGTAACCACAATGTCTTTATTCTCTATCTATTTCATATTAATTCCTTAGTGCTGTGTTAGTTTGACACATATGACATAAAGCATAAGCGACGTAGTGCATTTGACATGACATAGCTTGTATTTTCTTATGGTTAGTGGTCACTTCTAAGTTTAGCAGCGTACTAACGCATTTATGTATAAGACCTTTATTAACTAACCTCATTGCACGCAGCATCATTTATCTATGTAGCCTAGATCGAGAGCCCAAATGAAGAGAGGATATGCAATACAATGCAAAAAAATAATAAAGATAAAAAAAAAACCTTTCTTCACGCCTAAGATTAAACCGGATTCAGTCATCCCTTTCCGTAAGGGTTGCTGAAATCAAAAATTGTTTTATAGAAAAGTTGTAGGGAAATTATCGGCCTACATATAACATATTGAACTGATTTGATACATATAACATATTGAAGCCTATTAGGGGAGGGGGGGGGGTTGATTTTTTTAATTTCGAAGAACCAATTTTTCTCACCCCTAGGTTCAATGGTTAGTGTTATCAAAAAAGTTTACTTAGATAAATACGTAGATGTATACATTTATATATAAACTTTTAAACTGAGGATAGTTTTGGGTTCTAGTGGATGTGAAACGCGAAGATATTTTCCGGAAGTATGAAATGGTACTCATTGCAATAGATAAATTATCTAATGAAATCTACCTAAAAGAGGCAGTTAGGCCGTGAAAATGTGTATAAAATAAACTACATTTATAACGATTTAATTACTTAATCAGCTTTAAGATTGTCATTAAGGCACGGCGGTGCTAAGGTCATGACACAATGCGTGCGTTGCGCAAAAACGCGCCAATGAGGAGCACGCGTCATAGCCGCCATCTTGAACGGCTGTCTTCGAAATAATGTCGACATAACCTGCATTATTAAACACCTATTTGGGTTGCTGGCCGCTACGATCCGGATTCCTAATTGCGCGCGCATGATTGCTACGATTACAATAAATTAATTGTATGCTTGGCATAGTTGCGATTCATCATAGGTGTCAGGTAACGTTTTGGAATGTCTATTTAGGAAATTTCCCAAGGCACCGCGCCGGCCTAAGTACTGGAAGGTGAATGAAACACGACTCGATTTGGACACGAGTTTCTATAAAAAATGCATATTAGTAATATTAAAAAAAATCCCTGGAATGAACATTTAGAGTTTTTTATACTGCGTAAAGACCACGCTATCAAATGTTTCAGAAAAGTAATTCGCCTATTAAAATGAATTGCTTAGATACTTTTAGAGGCTTTTAAAGTCGTTTGATCGTTAAGTAACCTAAAACTGACGATTGAATGATTGGTCATAAGGATGTTTAAGGTTTATGTGTGACACAAATCGCATTCGAGTTTACAAACAAGCATTTGTGAAATTAGTTAATAAGTAAAATTGCAAATAATGGCAGCGGAGATTAGGATTCCTAGGAAGACGTGCACTTTTGCACCATTGCGTGTTTACAATGTAAGGAAATACTGAGATTACCAGAAACCAATATGCAAGACTAATGGGACCGTCATGACTTTTGAAATACGCATATAACATGATGTATCTAACAATCTGTAAGCAATTCTCCCCGTAGATATGAAACAACACCTGTCGGTAAGTATATCATTGGTACCAATGCTCTTAAGCTAAAACTTTATCATAAAAAAAAATTGTATCGAATTGTAGTTTAAACACAAAGAATAATATATCAAAATATCACAGATCTCCGATAGTTAATTTTGATTTGCGTAGATCACATTCCACACAGATGAATCGTCTAGTAATCGACATGCATTTGTGTTGACATTTGCATAAAAATATCGCTACGGGTAGCATCGTGTGTGATTGCATCTTAACAAGTGCTGGTACTCGGACATAGTTTGAACGAGCGCAGAAGAAACCGATTGCGTTATAGGTTACATAAGAAACGCACTATTCAGCAGTTCTCCGACCACCAGCTGATCGAGACGGAAGAGATTTGTCTCGGTTCCCACGCGAGGGGAGTCGAGTAAAGACCACGAGATAACCCCAAAAACAAACTTAAATGATTGGCATGTTTTGACGTTGATATAATATTTCGTTTTTTGTGTATAGTTCTGCAAAAAACATAACGGTCGCATTTCAATAGCTTCCATTGGTTGAGTTCGCTACCAACCATTGGATAATAAATCCTCTGCTGGTCTACTGCGCTATCTATAAACCATTTTTAACTGCCCAGTATTGACATTACATGTAGTACAAATATTTATTTACAACTTGAACAATGCGTTTCTATTTTGGATTGGTTCGAAAATAACGGATCTAAAAGAATGTGTTTTCTAACATTCTATAAAAATTGGTTAATTGACTTGAAAAAATATACCTTTCTTATGGGTAATTGTAGTATATTTTCATACATAATATAAGTAAAATCGAACATTTAAGTGTTGCTGATACTTTCTTTTGCATAATAAAACTTTAAATTTGAATTACAGAAAAAAAAATGTCTAGATACTTGTTTTTGTAAAATAGTTTAATAAAATCATATGATTTTGTATTTCTTTACAGTTTTTATTACTTTTATTTATATTATTAGTACTTAAATTAAAAAAATAAATTAATTATAAATTGTTTATCTAGCTGGCAGCACCATAATCATTTTCCAGCTGTGTGAGTTTATTTTTGCAAGCAATCACTAATCAGCCGCCTCTAAATATGGGCAGCATTTTTTTTTCCTCAAAACGGAATGTGTGTTCAAAGTCGCTCCGATTAAAAGAACTGCTGCAGCGAGAAATCGCGCATTGGTTTCGCACGGGGCTCATTAGGCTATTCATAAACGCTTTTAATGGGCTATCCGGGCATTATGGCCGATTCTATTACCTTGGAAATGGACTATCGGGATCAGTCTTTTCACATTGACTTATCGTGAAACTTTTGACATTTGCTAACTAACCGATTAGGACCACTTGCTCCATTGGCTATTCGCTAATTGCACCATATGGGACATGAATAATTATTGCCCCTAAATTAATATTATTATTAATTGCTTAGACACCTTACGGTCATTGATTCTGCATTTGTCTACTCTATCTGCTATATGGCTAAGTGATTATAGATTTTTATGAAAATAAACAATTTTTAAATGACCCATGAAAATCTTTTGAAAAGTTTAATTATTTCATAAATGTACAAAAACGGCAACACTTAAATCATATTCACATAGCAATTTATGTTAAAAAAAATGGCCAGTGGCGTGTAAATATAAATTACATAATTATTCAACATAAAAACGCGAAAAACATAAAAGAAAACTATTATTTCTGTAAAAAATAAAGTATTTATGTAATGTAAACTAACAATATATGTATGTGTATGTAATTATACAATTTTACAATTATTTTTTAACAGAGCACATTTTAAAACATTTTATATAATAACACAAAAGTTTCAACAAGTTTATAGGTTAACATATATAATAAAAAGGAAAACAACAAGATAATAAAATACAATAGCAGTAAACAAAAAAAAAATGGGTCTGCGTCGAACAAGACGCTGGAAGTTAAACTTCTTTGGCCATTCGCACACACCCACGACAGGATATATAAATGAAATATAAGATATTTTTCTCTGTTATTCAATATATTTCTCTTCAATATGTTATTATAAGTTACTTCATTGTTATACTATACACCTATACATTATCATTATTAAGCTCGTATATTCGTATACTTTCATATAATTTGAGAAAAAAAAATCCCAGCCGGGGACCGAACCAGGGACTCTAGCGTGGGAGACGAGTGCGTTAACCACTGACCCACCGAGACTCTTGGGGTATCTTTGGTAGAGAACGTATAAAAAGGCACTCTACGGATTTTACTCCTAACGCGTGACGCGGTTTCTCGACCAACACCCCATCCCAATGAGTGCAACGGGCGCAAAGAAGTATAACTTCAAAACGGTAAATTAAAAATAAATAAACAATATATTTTTTATATTTATATATAGTATATGTATTTACCTATGTATTTTTCGTTAGTGTTATTTGTATATATAGAGTGTGCAGTGGGCTGAGAGTGTAAAAGGTGTGTGCAAGTGAGAGATGATAATGATTGTGGATCCATGTTAAATATTTCCCTGATCCGTTTACTTAAATGAAATACGTCAGCATTACTAAAGTTGACATATGTTTTCATAAATCTGTACAAGGAAAGAACGAATGTTATCACCGAATATAAAAAATAAGCTCGTATAAGGCGGTCATTTCAACCCATTAAATGCTGCTAATTCGTTATGTTAATAAATAATAAAATCTCCCTCGTTAGAGTTGTCAAATCGAACGATCGATTTAACCAAAAAAGGCGTGCAGTTCTTTGTATTTAGCACTAATCGAATATCAATA
The DNA here is from genome assembly GCA_020383195.1 of Neomicropteryx cornuta. Taxonomy (NCBI): domain Eukaryota; kingdom Metazoa; phylum Arthropoda; class Insecta; order Lepidoptera; family Micropterigidae; genus Neomicropteryx; species Neomicropteryx cornuta. The sequence goes on from JAHKQU010000014.1 coordinate 870,526, forward strand.
GGCATATATTATAATATAATCCGAACGCCTACAAACGAGCGGGCGACTAGTCAGCTCGACTTAACTGGATTAGTTAACGATAAATTACCGCCGACGCCGCAAGAACGCTTTCACTCGGAAGTGCTAAGCTTGATTAGAGACAACTTCCGCTCAAACACAGCTAACAATTAATTATTGCCCGCCTCAATACCTTCAGGGGGAAAATTCATCGATTGTATAATGGAATAATAAAATATCTATCAAGCGAAAATTGCAATAGCTACGATACTAATTGATAACTACATGTTTATACTTTAAAATTACAGATAATTTCTAGGTACCTAAACAAATTATCAAAATAATAAACTCTAAATTACCCCCCCCCCCCTCCCAAGAACTTTCAATAATATTTACCAGTATTATTTTTAAATTACTTTTTTATTTTTAGTATTTAAAAGACTGCTTTTTCCATTTTACATAATTGAAAGTGTAATCGTACAATGGTTTTTTAAAGCGGGATAAATTCGAAAAATTAATAAACCCCAAAAATACCAAATAAAAAAAATATTTTTATAGCCCTTTATTTACTTTCTGCTATGTGTATATTTAAAAAAACAAGAAATAAATAAATGTGGTAATTTGTCTGCTGGAAATGCGTCTAATTACAACTCATCTAAATACAGCGTATATTTTGCCAGATAGTTCTAGACGAATTGTATTAAACGAATTTTATTGTAAATAGACGAATTTTCCGCAACTCGATAAGCACAAAGTAATAATTGATATAATAGATGGTATAATAGGTATTTTAACCAGGTTCTGGTTAAATAATTTACAAAACAATGTATAGAAGCAGTTGATTTAAAATGATAGCAGGTGTCATAGCCATTCTTGTTTTTTTTTATTATACTACTTTTTAATTTTTGTGATAATACGTTTTATATTAAGACAATATACTATCTTAAATTAAAGTTTTATTTTTAATTTAAAATTTAGTGTTTAAACTATCGGCGGTAATCGAAATAATATTCATAAGAAAATTTTAAATTACCTGTTTTAAAAATAACTGATTGCTATCCATTAAATTGTGCAAATATAAAAAAAGAAGTAAACTTTTGAAAAAATCTACTGGTATTTACTTCATACTACATTCAAAATAGTATTTTTGCATCGTCAAATTCCTACGAAAAGTGGAGCAACGTTAATATGCGATTGTGAACGAAGGACGCAGCGGTTAGGCTTTAATCTATTAAGGCAGGTGTGATCAACTTGATTTCGCGTTCCATTGAAAATGGTAGTAATTTAAACGAGTATTATGTAATATGTGGAGTACAATTTTTTTTTCATTATTTCATAAAACTTTTTAAAGTAAGTTTGGTTATTTTAAATTGAAATTCAAATCTTTGGATCTGTATTAGTATAACAACAGTATAGAGACACTTGAAATGAAACTCACATACATCGTGTCCAAAGACCAATCCCGATAACAAAAATCAGCGATTGGTGCTACGATTTCTAGTGTTACACGTTAGGAAACTATATTAAAAGTTATCATGGTTACCGAGAAAAAATTATTAACTTTATGTGAAAATAGTTTAAAATATGTAATGATGTCTTTGTTGTGAGCGCTCAGCTATCGCCGTGTGCCGTAACGGTGTCAAGGCCATTATCGATTAGCACGGCATCGAAATTCGCGTGCAGACCAAATTGACACCATCTGTTAAAAAATATTATATATTTGGGGATGATTTTCTTTCGCATTTTTCATATCACTTCCTATTATCTCAATAGGTTGCAAAACCCCCTTTAAGTCTTTGGGAATGGTCTTCAGACACCCTGTATGATATTTATGCAAATGTTTTTGTGATGGGATATATATTTATTTATTTATTGTGACACAATTAATTTGACAAAGAAATAGAATTGTAGTAGAACAAATTACTGTTACAAATGAATATAATAAATGCACAGGGAGCGATAAGCACTGCTACATGTTGTGCCCTGCCTTCTTTACTAGACTATGTCTGTACTAAGGAAGGCAGTGATATATTGTGCTACAGCTAAGAATGTTTACCCGTCAAGCACCTATAGAGAAATATGAAAGTGTCTTTTGGTAAGAAAATAAATTAAAACATATAAACATATAAATATATATATATATATATACAATGTTTTCGCATAGAATGTTTATGTTCAGACAAATATGTCTATATTTATAGTTGTATTAAAAGAAAAATAAAATACATCATGAGTATACTAATTGAGCTCATGTTAACGTAGCAAACATATATATAGTTCATCAGGTCCGACATTTCTTGCAATTAATCTATTAGGACTGAGGTATCTACTATTTCTCCCTTAAAATATGCACTACGCTAAGAATATTTAAAGTTATTTGTTGTCATTGTTCTGAGAACGAACAAAAATTCAACCGGCTATTTAATTTAAATTGCCACTTCGTATTGCGGTCCGGTGATTGGAAACCCCATCGGTGTCACGTCAGGTCCGCGTGCGAAATCAAATGCACTTATTGAACTGACAGATCGCGCAGTCATTTTGCTATGTCATTGATCAAACAAAATTGGACCACGCCTTCGTTGCAGTACAGGCGCCTTGAGTTTCGCACGCCTGCGCGCGACTAAATTACATAATTATATTATTTCTAGCTGTGAGTGTTATAATACGCATATTGTTCGAGGGCTGCCAGCCCTTCGAGTCCCGTGTTGCTACGTTCACCAGTATTTTACCAGATCGTCTTAGTCCTTAGTCTTAATCAGTAAAAAAAAAATAACTTAGCTACAAATTAAATCGCAGCCACAGAACAGGGAAGTACCTGGAGAGGGCACTGAGGGTCTGATTCCGTGTCACGGGTATGATCCTTACGTCAAACGACCGCGTTGCAAACGTGTGTTGTTAGCTCTTATTTAAAATTATGAAAAAACGTTGTTTTATTCGGTTAGAAGCTGTGAAAGTGATAGAAAACGTAAAACAAAAAAGTAGCATATAAATAGATTATTACAATTTTAGGCATCCTCCCATTAATGTGTATGTTCAATGCGCAATGCGGAGTTTTACACATACATGCAAACAGCCTGGCGAGTCCCATGCATTTTGAATGTGGGTGTATTAGACGAAGCGATTCATTCCCTTTACATCTTAGAGCTGCTTCAAACATAATGTATGGAAGAGGGGGATAATAGCGTTTCTAGGTACTTCTGTGCTCTGTGATTACAGTAGTCTACTTGTTAATAATGCAATTTGCTTCTAATCTACACCTAAAAAACGACAGAAAAAGACGACTGAAATGAAACGGATATACCGTTTACGGTTTTTTTTGCAATATACAGTGTTTTTTGAATTTCTTAAATTAAAGTATTAAAATATAAATATTTTTTAACAGGTCATCAAATATATATATATTCTACTTATAAAGGCTTTCTGTTCTTTTTTTAAAGATCTGTGTATTATTACTAGGTCTTTGTGTTTTTATTGACATGTATAAATAATAAATAGATAAAATATATACATAAAAATAATGTTCGCGTCTCATACACTGCTATGAAAGGGATGTTCCATGCATTTAACTTTGTTAATTTTTTGGTTATGTAGGTAACAGTAATTTTAAAAGATATTTTCCATTGACCGTATATTAATTTATTTTTCGTAAGATATATTTCTCATTTTGGTCATTTTTTAGATGAACATTATTAAATTATATCAAATTCGTATAAAATCTAATTTGCTTTTTAACGATGTAACACCACAATCTACTCTGACTCTAGTACCAAAGCCCAATGTTAATTGAATGTAATAGTAATTGTAGATCGTGGTAGTCTACTGTTTAAGGCGTTGGACTATTGACCCAAAGGTCCCGGGTTACGAATCCGCACATGGTCATACCATTTTTAACGCTTTATTACCACCATCTGCCCTGACTCTAGTACAGGCATATTTGCCCTAGTTGAGTATTGCCCAAAATAACTCCGCCCAATTGCATGTAACCTCCGCCCGGAGGGCTGAGGTTACATGCAATTATGATATATAGGCATATATCATGTGGTATATAGACAAGGTATATACCCGTTACTCAAAATAAGACATTTTCCAAACGTTAAACAAAACAAACAGAATACATTTAATGTATGTATTTTGTTAAATTGTTGATTTAAAATATTTATTTGGATTATTTTGAATATTATCTGAAATACTGCATAGAACGAAAATATTGCAATAATTAAAAAGTATACTGTATTTATTTTTGTAAATTCTTAGGCAGTTGCCACCATTAAATCATTATTTTATTATGTATGATTTTTATCTAAATTTAGTATTGATAATAATATTAATAATAAATCTGGATTGCCACGGCGATTTTAACAGAAATTATAGAGTATTTAGCTTAGGTATACGAGTGGAGGAGTATCAATTATCAACTTGATCACATCCTGAGCAGATCGGATGGCCGTTTCGCAACGGAAATCGCTCAAGTGCTAAAACTCGCATCCGAATTGCGAAAGATGAAGAGCTTCCTGGCCTCCAAACTGACACAAGAATGGAGGAATCGAGAACAGCGGAGGCGCCATCTTTGTCCGTCGGCTGAATATGAAGGAAACATTTGCATGCGTTCTTTTGCGGGTCATATTTCGATTGATCTGACCGATAAAAAACAATGCTGCGATGTAACGTAGAGCTGGTGCGCCGTACGCATGAAGCTAGTTGCTGGAACGACAGTTACTAGCTTTCGTGTCATCTATAATGCACTATAGTTTAGACCCTAGACTGTCTGTAATAGTTAATAATTTATTTAATGTATTCTAGGGAACATACAGTGTAACTTAGTTTATAAGACAGTAAATACAGAGTTATAAATTTGGCCAATTACTTGAATCCACTGTTTAACAATATAATTGAGATGTCGTTTCACCTAAAACTGATTAGATAAAAAAAGAAAATTATGAGCATCATACAGAAAATAAAATAGAATGGTTAAAAAATGTATTAATTAGAATATAGTTTGTATAGAGTTATTATGATAAACATAAATATATTTAGAACCTTTACCTGTATGAGACGTGTATATTTTACTTACCTTGTTTTTGAATAAATTTAATTAAAAATGTCTAATTCTGAAAGATTACTATTATAATCACGACATATTCTGTATTGGAAAAATCCAACTAATCGGCTATTTGCATAATCTCTTCAGTTGCTGTGCACGTATTTTAAGATAAGATAAGATAAGATAATTTATTTCCAAAAACAAACATAAATTGTATAGGAATGACATTTGCAATTGAAAACAGTACAGCGGTTAAAACATGTGAAAAAGCATTAGCAAAGGTATAGGTACATATATAAACTAGTAACATATTATAGATACACGTAAGTTAGGAAGTTAGTTTAGTAAGGTTAGGGTAACATCCCGTATAGTTTTGATATTTTGTCTGCTAACTCAATCTACAAAGATGCTGTTATTATCAACAGTAAAAGATAACCCAGCCGGGGTGGACCAAAATCGTCTAAAATTAGTGTAAGTGTCAAAATATTCAATTCGAAACCAAACACCAATCAACCGTAGACCATAGTAACAAAACTTTTTGCATTGGACATGGGTTTGATTAGGTTATAATTACAGTTTTTAAAATCTCTGTTATAGTGCGTGATAGCCTTTATAAATAAATATGTATTTGTTTACCATACAAATGTCAAAGTTAAGTTAATCATTTCCTTAGGGCCCAAATCGTAAAATCGGGTGGATATCTTAAAAATGTGTTTATTTTAAGGTTAATAGAGAGCAATACGCACACAGAGCCAATATTAAAATTCAAAATTAACGACAAACTATGCTAAAAATGACGTCACACCTTGAAGGTTCTATTAGGGTTGTGTTCACTTGAGGAACAACTCAGCATCAGTTGTAATCCTTTGCTGGGACCCAGGGGTGTAGAGCTCTTGAATATATTTGCATAAACCTATTTATGGAGTTTTAATGTTCCAAAGGCGGTAGTAGATTTTTCCTATTATTTTCATAATAATAATTCACTTCGCGGCATGCTCGCAATAACATGTTATTCATTATAATTTAGTAGTACCGTTAACATAACTTAACATGTACCAACTTGTTCTTAACCTCGTTTAAATGATCCATAAAATGAGCACACATCCCGCTTTTAATTAATTTATTAAATACTCCTAATAAAAAAAATAATACAAACATTAATTATTTTGTAAAGCAATAAGCGTACATAATTAGAGGAAACAAAACCGCAACTTACGAAATCACATATTGTTACACTATAGCAATACTAATTTCAGATTAAATTCAGTTTCAGCAGTAGTAATAATGTATGCGGCTCATTTTTGAAACAATTAATTATTATTTGGTAACGAACCCAGATCTACCGACGTGGATCTATACACATACCAAAGATTTCGAAGGTTTTAGTTTAGTCGAACCCAAACTTTGGGTCAGACCACCATTCTAAGGTGGGTTTACTGAGCTCTGAAATCATTCCCTTGAATCAGCGGATCTAAAAAATTAGTTTATGTACCTATAGCAAAACTAATATCACTAAGAACGGATTTGCAATGCCGACGGGTTTTTACTTGTCACAGTGCACATTTTTGGCTTAAATTTAATTAAATGAAGTAATATTAAACTGAAACTTAATTTCCGCGCTTGTTTCAAGTGTACATAATTTAGAGAAAATGTAACATCTGTTCATACAACAATAATAAAAACAGTCTATTACGTATTAGCTAACAGTATAATGTCATATGGAATCATTGGATGGGGAAGCGCTCCTCTCTCAACATTAGACCCTTTAATCAAAGCACAAAAATCAATATTGAGAGTATAATAAATAAAAAGCCTTTCAGGTACCCTAGCGAAGAGTTATTTCGGGATTTTAAAGTACTTGATATTCGGCAAATTTATGTTAAAACAATTATTTCTCATTATCATAAACATAAAGAAATGCAATCCGATCGATATTAACCACCAAACCATAGTGACACGAGACACTTCAATGCACAAAGTGGTTCCTAAAACTAAAATCAAATTCGCCCAAAGGTATTTTTTTTTTCTGGCCCCTAGGTTATATAATAAAATAATAGATATCCTGCAAATAAAGCTTAATAGCAAATTAATTAATAAAAAGACACTGACTAACTGGTTAATTGATCTTGGTAGAAAGGACATTGAGACTCTGGTCAACTATATTCCTGTGTAATATAATATAATATAGTAATATAATATGATCTTTTCTATTTCTCAACTTATTATATATATAAGCATTTATATATATTAATAAATATATATGTATATTTTTATGTATTAGTATTACATGTACGTGTATGTATATAAATGTTAATTTTCGTAGTTTTTATTTTCTACTTACAAAAAAGCTCAGCGCAATTGCATGTAACCAATCTATTAAATAACTATTAAAATTAACCTACCTTAGTACGGGCAATGTCCAGTTAGGTATGGTTATGTTATTCATTATCTAAGAAATATGTAAAAACAAAAATCAATAAATAAATAAATAAGATACTTTTCAAGAAGGTTGAATTTTTACAGATTGGTAAAAATTAAAGCATAGCTCTTACCGAAATATTTTTTTAATATTTCAATGGTTTCACTGGTTCGTAAAAGTGGTAAATCTACTGTCATTAAAACATTTAACTTATTATCCTTGAATGTTTCGTAATATAGGTATTTTTCTTCCTAAGAGCATTCAATCCATTGTATATCGTTTATTTGGTTACCGACCAGTAGGTAGTTATGCGAGATACTCTCGACCCACATTTTCAGTACTGCTGCACGAGGTAACCCGTGGTTTAACATCGACTAGATATTGTTGAAAGATATTAGTATAACCAGATAACCAGTCTGACTGCGCTTTACAGTCACTCTTTTTCTCGCTGGTTCAGAATAGGATCACAATATTTTTGAAGGAATAATGTCACCATACTCCTGAGAACATGTGTCACGAATTGAAAATTCCTTTCGACACGCCGGGAGAGGCTGAGGTAGATTTCACCGGACTAAAGTGATGAAACATTTTGGTCATCTTTTATCGTAAGGGTTACTCATATCAAAAATAAGTTTAGACCTTTATCTAAGGAATAATATAAAATTTAAATGAATTCGATATCTTATATAATAAGAAAGTTATAGCAAAATTTCACTTTTTCAAAAAAAAACTCCCATTCCTGGCCCCTGGTCGAGATTTTGTGCCCTTAAAGTTTATGTATCAGTTTGGAAATGATTGGTGTAAAATTACGGCAGTTATCGTGTCCACAACAAAAGTGATATAGATTGATAGATAGATACATATTTTTTTAACTGAGAACTGGTTTTGGGTTCTAAGGGGTGAAAACGTGGATAAATGTCGATTTTTTTCCGGAAGTTCTGATATGGTACCCATTGCAATAGGTAGATTTTCTAATGAAATCTACCTAAAAAGTGGTCAATCAAGATTTAAAAGCAAAGGAGAGTTCATGATACGACCAAAGGTCAAAATAAGAAATTTAGGCTGACCACCGTCAACGCGTTTAGTTGACATTGGACATCACGCTGGAAAAAAATAGGAAAGTCTCACAAGAGATTGGAATTAATGAAAATCATCGGTGCAGGCATGGTTCCACCGAACCGTGGAGCCGTGAACAATTCGAGGTCGGATGGTTCTAACGCAATCGAACCATGTCCACATCTTGCCGCACAGGCTAGCTGATACGCTATATCATAAGGCATCAAACCATCTTCTACAGTTTCTACAACTGTCTTAATCATCATCAGAAGTTTTTTGAATCCGTTGCTTTCGACACATATATTTTCTTCTTTGACCATCTATCGTTTACTTCTTGACACATCTGTCTTTGGTGAGAAGGAAAAAATACGTATTATAGCTTTCGTTTAATTACGAACTTTTCAAAACTTTCCTGCCTGGACCCTGTTAAGCAAACGTAAACCATGCGTTGTCCTTTTCCTAGCCATTTGGCCAAGCGCAGTTTCTTTGACGGTAAATACCGTTGCCACAAGTGTAAGTAATAAATCGAACCGGGTTATGATGTAATACGCCTGTTTGTAGGTCAAATATTTAGTGTCTCCGTATCCGTTTCGGCCTACGACTCTAACAAATCGCTTTTTCTGCGCTCTTGTACACGTCAAACGAACACAATTCTCTCTATGATCAATGCCCATTAAAACCTCAAGATTAAATCCCTACTATATAATGTAAATTTTACAATGCAGTTCTATATTGCATCAACACTAAGTAGGTATGTTATATTCAACGATCGCTGATACGATAAAATCACAATAGATCTCGGCCAAAATGCCGAATTACGATCGGTTCAATTTATTCAAATTGTCTTTGTTTCGTTTATTGTGTAACCTCGTTTCGAATATATATTATATATTTTTTATGCCCAGTGTAATCATAACTGTATTGTAATACCCAGTAGTATTGAGTAAGGCTTTGTGAATATGCTTTAGTATCTGGCTGACTTCACTTGAGTATTATTGTTTCTATAAATTATTGCATTTACATAAAACGCACGGTTAGTATTTCAATATTCACTAATAAATATCGACAATGATAAATTCTTAATAGACGACGTTATAAAAAAAAACTAAAAGTTTTTAACCCCTACTGTAGGGGTTTTTTGTCGATGAAATTTAACCTAGTATATGACATTTTCGTTTGAACACTTATTTCGCGGACACATTGTATAAGGCTTAATCTAGTTTATGTTAAAAAATTACTTAACGTAAAGGCGGTCTTAGAGTGTAGAGTATTAGGTGAAAGACGGTGTATGGTTTGGGTGTAGATCTTTGAAGGGTATTGTGAACATATACTCGTATAATAAATAAATAGTAAAAAATCACCAGGTTAAATGGAAAACTTCAAAACTAATATAATTAATAATAAAACTAATAAAAGCCACCTTAAAATTAACTTATATATGCAAAAAAAGTATATTCAAAGCGCCTATAATTTATTATATATTTTTAACATTTATTAGAAAAAATATATAGATATAGAATTGACCCTCTTTTTTTTAATTCGGTTAAAACCCTGTGGATGTTTGGCAGTGTAACCTTTATCTGATCACCTCGTTCGGTGCAGCGTAAATAAATTAATGAACTTTATACCGTTTTAAATTTAAAATCAGATGTAACGCTATTGATACAGAATACAGTTTCTGACGGCAGTATGAAATGCTAATAATAATTAACTGACCTATGAAAAATAAAAAACTCATTTAACCACCCTATTTTACTTTCTTCCTTAACATAAGGCACCCAACACACCACTTACCTTTGTAGCATACGTGTGCATAGTTATTATTTACCTTTCCGTCATTAAACTTTTGTTATTTATTTTTTAAATATTTTATAATATTTCAACTTTAATTTTCATTAGCTTAAAAAATAAATGATAATGATGAGTATCTAGTTTTAAATTTCAAATTAATTTTCATTAAAGATGTATTAGATTTTTTATTGGTATTCCATTATGTAATGCTCTTTTTCCACGTAATGTTAAATAAAACATATAACACTTAATTTGATCACATTTGGAATCCTTCAAGCAAGTTAATTTATTTAATACCCAATAAAACACGCCTGTAGTAATAATTCGATGTAAACAAGACTAATTTTAAGTAACTGCTCATTAAGAAGCGCATTTTGATCTGGAGGCATTTGGAAATTTACGAAATTTTAGTTTTTAAATGAAACTAGAGCAGGGTCTACGCTACTGAATCGACATTTTCGTTTTTTTTTGTTTTAGAATTGGTAGTTAATCATTGGGACATATGTAATATGTTAACGTCATCCAAAATGTCGATGGGTACCTATATACATACACAAATTTGAATATTTATTATTTCAGATAGAATTAATTTAAATTTATTTGACTTTAAATTGCATTCTAGTTTATTTGTTTATTAGAGGCGCGGTGGCACATCTACGCGTTCAGATTGTAACACCTTCTACAATGACCTTACTAAATCAGACTTAACTGTTCTCACTAAATCATTGATGAGTGAATACTTGAATTAATAATGCTATAATAAACAGCGGTAAAAAGATCATGGCGATAGTCATTAACGACCTTTATGTAAAGAAGAGAGACAAGATCTACTTAAAAGGTTAAAGTTTATTTTATATTTATTATTTGAAATCTTAAATTGATAATTAATCTTTGCTTCTAACAATAGTTTTCTTCTAATCGAATGGCACGGGTGGGGGGAGGCTGTTAGGAGTAGTCATTAATGTCCTCATCTTGATGACTTTGCCTATAATTAATAAATAAAATAAAGATGCAAGTAATTTGATTTCCCTCATTAGCAGCTGCTCATATTTATAAGTAGCTGGCAGTTCGGCTTCGCACGGTGATATATTATTTAGCCTAAAAATAATCTTTATTAGCAACATTACTCCCTTTAGCTTTAACCTTATTGATAATAGCAAATTGATTACACAACATATTATTCAAAAACATTATTTCATGCGCTCACGTTTAGATTCTACCAAAGTGTCGATTCTCTAATCATAAAACTGAGTTATCATTTTATCGACTTCGGTCTCTAAGCGGGCGTCGCGCTGTGATCGACCTTTAATTTTTATTATCAGTATTTAATATCAATAGGTCTAACCATGTTATTACCTTGTGAAGTCCTACTTCAGTATGTGACACTTCTTCTCCGCCCTCTAGATGAAGTCGTTTATATAAAGCAGTAATAAAATTGGCCAAGGACACTATCTTGAGGTACTCCAAACTTTATTTTAAGCTTCTCACTCAAAGTATACCCCAACTTTTTACACTGGGTTCGACCAGATAAATAATCTTGAGGGTACTACCACGAATTCCTAATTGTTTGAGCGTATTTAGCAAAATTGCACGGAAAATGTTATCAATATATATTATTATTATCTAAGTATTATAATATAGGGATCTGTGTTTAGATTCATGTAGTGTTATTTTTATTTTTTATTTGGCCTATAAAAATTTAAATCTGTAGATTTATTTAAAATTATATAAATAAAAAACATAAATGCGTACTCCGCAAAATTCAAGTCAATTCAGAGAATAGCGAGTGCGTACGCTTACTAAGTACTTTATTATTTGCTATGTAGAGAGATCATTTTGTTGTCCAAGGCCTACGGTTTCTGTGTAATTATTACCGCTAAATATTTAACAAACATTGCAAATGAATCCATTACCACAGCGCTACTCTCATCGAGACAATGAGGACCAACGAGTCTACCCAAGAGGCGTGTGAACCTCGCTTTAATGTTACCTAGTCATTCTAGCCAGGCATAAAGCCAGCGACATCTATGCATCACATTTAATATCAAAGCAAACATAACAGAGGGTGTGAATTCAACGATTTAACGAAATAATAGAAATTTATATAGCTTGTTTTTAATCAAAATTTGTTAATGTCATACTGTTAAATTATAATATGTTAACGGCTTTTGTCTTATATATATATTTACATATGACCAATATCTGCCCTAGAGAAAATGTATATTTATTTAGACACATATCGACGATATTTTTTTTTTCAAGAAAGAAATTGCTACGGCCTAGGTCATATGCAATTATTTTGGGCCCTACTCAATTAAATAAGCCAAAGGTGCTTGTGTTAATGTCAGGGGAGATGGTTATGTACATAGTTCTTCACCTAAGAGTATTTTTTTCTAAATAAACATACGTATCTGGCTCTCGGCCCGTTCGGTTGTAATACCATACTGTCGTTCTATCGCACCTTTACATAATCCTAATTGTTGCGAAGTGGCTAATGATGACTTTACTAATAAGGAGGCCTCAGGGCGAACATGGCTTTTACGTTTGTTTAACGCTATAAATGTTTGTTTAATTTTTGTTAAACAGTTTGTTTAATTTTTCGTCAGTTGTGTATCATCCCATCGCAGACACGCGAAGAGCTATTTTTGCTAGAAATCATACTGAAGTATTGAAAATAAAAGCAGTTGTAATGTTAAGATACTTTCTGAAATAATTCCTTTTCTGTTTGTATACTGATATTAGCTGTACATTCGATAATAACAATTTCATAAAGTAAATGTAAAGACACTTGGCCTTTCTTTAAAAGTCTACATACTTTAAAGATTGCCAAGATAAATGTAAACTCATCCAAACATTCGTACATTCAAATATTGAGGTGAGTGTGTCAGAAAAAAAAACTCAAGTGGCAAATGAACTTGTAGCTCATTAGCAGCTTTTATGAAATGATTGCACGAAATATGAATACAGTCAATCTCGTCGTGCAATTGTGAAGACACACCATTATGAATGTGAAGAATCTCTGAAAAAAGTCTTGATAAAAATATACACTAACGTTGCAGCTACCTAAATAGGACAGTTACTTTAAATATTCCACTATGCATTTACATATTATTTAGTTGTATTTATCGTTATCTAGTTATTAAGATGTTTGAAACCACGCATTAAACCTAAGCCAAAGTATTTATTAAAAACTTTAAAATACTGACACTTTTAGGAGCTCATTATAAAATATGAAAAATATGAAATAGCTATAAAATTGTTAAATTTATAAAATTATTAGAAAAATGTTTTATTGTTACAGGTGAGATAAAGACAGATGCATTGAAAATATTTTTTACATACTCGTAGAAGGTAAATTTTAATCCAATTATTTTTCTATTATTTAAAACACAATCGTAAATAAATTGTAGGTAAAAAAAACAAATACATATAATATAAACCGACCCCAGAGAAAAACCTCTCTATCGTTTGATTTGTTGAAAATCACTTGTTGAAATATATCAAATCAAACCTATTGAATGTATGTATTCTTTATGTAGAATCTAGATTGCAATGAGTCCAATCTGACTGTAACTCGCAACATAATACTAAATTCCGACCCATCGAGGTGAGCATAAGCTTGTGATGAATAGCTTCACACCACAACTTCACACCACAACTTCACACCATGAATACATGAAAAGTTGTACGTCTAGAAAAAGTTCTTAGTCATAAGTGAATACTTTAGGATTTTCATTCGGGAATATTTTTAAAATCCCGGTTTTTGTCTCCATACAAAAGTGTCTAGGCTTATATGGAATTAATAACTTAAATTTTTATTTTGTCTAAATGTGAAGAGCCTTAAAAACTCTGTATTTTTCAATACATTTTATCAAAAGTTGAGACGTAAATATCTTTTTGTCCGATTACAAGAACCGAGAAAATAAAAATATATAAGCATAGTTTATTTTATAAAGATGCAAATTCAAGTAAGATTTTAGACATAAATTAATTCTGTTTTTCATAATAAACCAACAACGGTAAGGAGTGTTTATGCGTTAGATGAGACGGAACGATTTAAAAGCACGCCCAAGACAGAGAAAAGCGCCACCGGAAAGAGGCCCCTTATTCTTTTTTTTCATATTCACATTCAATAATATTAATAAACACCTAAATAAACCGTAAGAAGTTACCTAAAAAGATATATACGTGCTAGAAAAAACCCAAACCTTTCATGAAAATTTATAATAATTTATTAAAACATAAAAGATTAACTTTACCTTAGCTAATAATAATATTCATAAGTCAAAATAAAATTAGACGAGGAAGGGACGTAGAAAAAATTCAAATCATTGCATGATTCTGTTATGATTAAGAGTTCGGAAGTATATCGAAAAGTGATAATAGTTATTTCCAAGCGTTTATTGGCTCGAAGGACTAGGCCACACTTAGTAGTATGATGAGAATTTTAATGAATAACCTCGCGTCATGAAGATGACACAGCTGTCAGCTCTGCATTTATAGTGCGTCCTCAGGTAACCAATTGTAGATTAATAACAAACTGAAAAAGTGTTATGATTTGCAAATTAGAGGTTAATTTAATGTCCATTAGCTACAGACTTATATAAATTTCCTAATCGAAATAGGTATCGATAATCATCCTTTGGGGGTAAAATGAAAATGGCTGAAATATTTACTCTAAATCGTTATACTTTAAATTTACTCAACTGAGGCAATGCCAAATTGAGTGGTTTTTTCAAAAGGTGACCTCAGAGCTCCCGAACAAATAGAGGTTTTTTTAGCATTATTAATCGTGCGTTCGGTGAAACGTTCGATCTTGTCCCATTTAGTGAGAGTAAACATTGCATTGTGATGCCGTTCATGGTCAGCCTTGGAACAGTAGGCGTCCGAATGAACACATACCTAATAATATTTCTCTTAAATATCCATATTTCATATTTCAACCGTTTCTCTGCGCTGGTTATTGCCTCTCCTACGCAGAGGTCGTACCCTTGAGCCACATCACGAGACTCAAATGTTATCTTTAAATTTGATCTTCTTTTTAATATATTTTTTTTAATCCCTGAAAGGTGAAACTATTTGTTCACCAATGCTGCAGTCGTTTCGGTTAAATCTTAACACCCACATATTTAGGCGTTACTCATAATAAAACATAGGCTTGTGTCACACTTCATACCTAGAAATATTAAACCCCTTCACTGAAGTTATTTAAAATGAACTACAAGCGACTACATTTTATGATTATATATCTCGTAACTACAATTATTTTAATATACTAAGTAGATAAAAGTCATAGATTATTTGTTTTCTAGTTGTTCTTCTTGATTCGTATGACCTGTGTTGTCGGGGAGGCGCTATTGGGCGCAGTTTTGACTGCCTTATTGTTGTTTTCGTGATACGAGGGCGTTAATTACAATCAAACATCTCACAAGTTTGTAACTGTTTTTTTATGTGTATGTCTTGTTATTTAACTCAGTCTACAGTGTTGAGAAAAGCGCCGTTGACTATTTTCAACGACGAAAAATTACCTGGCCGGATTTGATCCACTTGGCATTTCAACCCGGGACCTCTGGATTTAGAAGCAGGCGCTTATACCACTGCGCCACCACCAGACTTCTAACTATGAAGATGAATAACGCAAATTATCTTTTATTGCATTTTGATTAATATAAGTTTAAATTAAATATCGTATGATTTAATGCAAATATTTCATAATGAGCAAAATTTTTAGTGTGACTAATCGTTAATCATTCAAATTTGTAATGCGTACATCATTTGTTCAACTAATTTGGCTAAGATTTTAACGCTATGTTTAATTGATTTGAATAGTCAAAGCTATAAACAAGGTTTATTTCGCGAATATGTTTTTATAATGATATTATAATATAAATCATAAGTTACAAATACGATGAATATGTAAACGGACAAATCTTACATAATTACTTTATTCAGCACAGTTACACATGTTTTTTTAATTTGCAATAATATTGTAAGTAGTAGTGCACTTTACATATTTTTAATTGTCACTCATCAATGGGTACAGCAAATTAAAACACAGGTCACAAAACGAAGCTGTCCAAATCGCTCCTTACATTGTATCCTACTAGCAGTCATGTTATTTGAAATAAATAATACTTAATAGTGGCGCATTCGCACTAGTTAACGATAAGAAATCGATACCAGAAGAAATTGATTTCATCATCGGCTCATCTCGAGCAAAATGTGTTCAGTGAGTGCCCAGTTGCGCGCGGCCGAGTTTGTCGTCGGCAATTTGCGTCATTTACCGTGCGTTGATAGTTTCTACGACCGGCTAAGGAGAGCTTTTACAATCGAAGTTCGCTATGACCTATCTATCACCTTTTGTCGACGGTATCTCTGCCTGTAAATGTGGTTAACGAAAAACCAGCCTTTTAATAATTTCAAATAAACAAACGAAAAACAAAACTAAATTATTTATTTTCTCTCTAATTTAAAAAAAAAAGTGTTTCACACGCGTTTAAAATGACGAATGAAAGGATACGTGTTTTCAGATAACTTAGCTCATTAGAAATTCTCCCTGCTACTCTGCAATACCAACTGTATCTGTATATGTGGGTTAAAATTACATTTTTTATGTAGAATCTTATATATTTTTTTTTATTTGAATGACATTTTTTTCCAATTATTTTTGCTAAAAAAATTAAACATATACAGGCTGTTTCAAACCCTGAATTGGCACTGATATTTCAAATCTGATTTGTAAAAACGACTTATCAAAATTCATCATAGTTTTTGAGAAAAAAAATGTAAACTTTACGTGATAATATCAAACATTTGTTGCAATAAAAACGCGAGTTGATCGTACGCTCGCGACGACCAGGTCATTAACCGCGAGCAGTCAAGGGTACGAAACTAAATCGCGTAAACGCATTTTACACCAGTACTTTAACAAAAATAATAATTATGGGGATGAATTATTTTTGCATTTTTTTTATTACATAATTTCTTACTCGTAACATATTTTTTGAGAATGGTCTTGGGACACCTTTATTTGTATAGAAATTGTAAATAAATAGAAAAGGCTTACTTGTCATTCAATCATCACATAGCATCATCATTTAATCATTGTTTTGCGTATTTTTTCTCGTACTTTTAAATTTATATATTTTTATCTATTTTGTAAACATTTTCAACCATTATTGTTCTTAACATTTTAAATCGATATTCTCAATGGTTATATAATAGATAGATAGGATAAATAGAAAATAATAAAATACTTATTACAGTAATATATTTATCTTTTAATTAAAATTATTATAATCAAGAATTATAATAATTTTAATAATATTATTATAATAATATATAATATTATAATTATAATAATATTATAATTAAAAATTATATTAATTAAGAATTCATTCATATTCATTCAAATTCTTACTAAATATTAAATAAATAATTACAACAAGATTAGACCCGGATATTAAATATAATAATGAAATTTAGACATTTCTCTCTGCCGGGTGTTAGTGTTTTATGGTATGAACTTTATTTCAAATATATTGTGTATTTTATTTTTTAATTAGAGCTATAAATCAATCCTAATTTAGTACATTTTGTAAAACACCTAATTACGTCGTACGTGTCCTAATCAGTACGTGAAATAGACGCTATTAAAAACAGAAATAACGTTAACCGTAAAGTAACGCTCGGTTAAATTAATTATTTGCGTATCTTTGTTATTTTACGAACTTAGAAAATACTTAGAAACTTAAAACTTTTATTTCCTAAATATAACCCCTTATCCACGCCCGCCATTCTGAGTAGCCACGCCCGCCCGCAGTTTTATTGAATGAGATACAGCTTATAAGTGACTGTTTTACTTGATTTACATTAAAATATGTTTTATAAATGCACAGTGAATTATTGTTTTTCGAATTTATATACAGTGCATTATATACTTTATACATAATACTATATGAATATAAAACATACTGAACCCTCGAAATATTTGTATAAAAACTGTCAGGAACTTCTATTCACTGTAGACCGTACAAGACAACTATTTTAAATCACGCTTTCTATTATTTTACAATCCGTGTAACATATTTTACAAGCACAATAATTGTTAAGATTAATTGCTAGTCGCCTGGCAATTTTAGTTGGCCCAAAAACCTATTATACAAAGATTTCATAACATATAATTTTACATTAATTTTTGAAGGTACACGGAAATTTTAAGTATTGGACAAAATCGATGATAGTGTTAATCGATAATAGCATTTTGCTATTCTCTAAATTAATTTCTGAAGGCTAGTGCGATTTACAAGTAGGCACAGACGATTTCGCGAACTATGACATTAAGCTCACATGTTCGTACATTGCTTAACGACAGTTTCGCATAGCTAGGTGACTTGTATCACAGCTATTAATAATCGCTTATGCCTCTCTCCACGCCATGCGACTTACCACATGAAAGCATTTCAAAAGAGCTCTATGATTGCTACCGAGTAATGTATCTGAAGGTTAATAAAACAAGAATGGCTATGACACATATAATATAATTTAGTAGTAGCAAATTATTTAAACAGGACCTAACGTTTACAGGCGTCATCTCCCACCCAGGCTACTCGCACCTGTGAAGAAACTTTTAATGGGTTGCTTCATTTCCTATGTCCACTTGTCGCTGCGGCACTTTTAGCCTATTCGATGTGCGTTTTCGATGGCAATAGAGACGACAGTGGGTTATTTTTACACTCTTGAGTAGATATAAA
Organism: Neomicropteryx cornuta; assembly: GCA_020383195.1. NCBI lineage: Eukaryota > Metazoa > Arthropoda > Insecta > Lepidoptera > Micropterigidae > Neomicropteryx > Neomicropteryx cornuta. Next base: position 889,583 of record JAHKQU010000014.1, read on the forward strand.
TAAAATAATATGCAATTCTTTCAATTAATCATAAATGTTGTATTTTTTTTTTTGTTATTTTAATGCGCGACTAGTAATAAAACAATACGTTCATAGTATTTCAATTATTAATAATCAATTATAATGTGAACTGAAAAATATGAAAAAAAAATAACAAAATGACATAGATAGTTTAAAAATAAGCAGTTTTTACCTTTATTTTTAATAATTCAAAACAACAATTTTTCGTACCTTTATTTAATTTTTAGTAAATAATAAACAATTGTATTCTAATGCGTTATTTTTTGAACAACTATAAAAGCAATTTAGTTAAAAAGTTTAATCAAATTTGATCTAATTGAGATTGTGAACGACACACGAAAGAATGTTGAAAACGTGTTTCCGCATCGGCGCAATCGATTTTTTTTATCGAGTCTCTGTCTTATTAAGGTTGTTGCACACAGCTATTACTTTTGACATAACAACAATTGCAGTTATACAACCTGTTAAGTATCCCGTTGTGTGGCTATTGTTGTGTGTAGGTGGCATTGTATAATCTACGGATTATTTAATTTGCCGATCATACGTGTTAGGCGAATAGCAACAAAGGCCATACATTTGTGCGATTTCGTTGAAATTATTCTTCTTTTAAACTTATGTCATAAAAACAGCTGTTAGTCTATGCAATGTGTGTTTAATAATTTAATGTTGTCAATGGTACCGAGAATGTGTTTTTTTTTTCAAGATTGCAAAAAAATAAAATTTGAATTGTGAAATTATAACAATTAAAAATAAAGACCGTCCTAATTTAAGATAATAATATCCAGCGTGTTAAATAAGATTTTATGCCGTTTTTACCACAGAGGTATAAAGTATTGTTTAGCGCGTTATTGTTTGAAAATATAGGGCGTGCGTCCGCTATGGTCACAAGGAAATGATCCTAAAAATTCGTCCTTTCTCCCTCTCTTTTCTTTCTCCCTGACTCGCCGCTAGCCATGAGCTAGAACAACCTATTCCATGCGTCTTCCACCATGGACAACCTAGTTTTAAAGCGTAAAAAATTAAAAATCTTGATACAATCTGAGTTACATTTTTTCAGATGGTAATTTTTAGGCATCGAGCGAATAACTCGTTCCATTTTAAGCGAGGCCCGGATGCCCGATGTAAGGTGCCAGGGTCCTCAATATCACTTACAGGCGCTAACTGTGTGACACATAATAAACTTGCTTTTAAGATATTTTCAATTTGCGGCCATTACTATGGCAGAAATGGACTGTGTAAATTTCTTGAAAAATGATAGAACTGCACGATTTAAGGCATATTTGGGTGCTACTAAGCGACCCATATGTAATTTTCTCAAAATTAATTAGTTTACAGAAGAAACATACTTAGGGAGATAATTTCTTCATACTACTATGTTCCTCTATCGTGACATGTTTTTGATATACAAAAACTCACAGAAGTCTCAAAAATGTATTAAAAATCTGATGTTACCAGCGTTTCCTTGACTATTAAGGCGAAATATATTGACAGTCGACTTTAAAATTCGGTGCTTTATTTTTATAGGACGTCAGATTTTACTCTTTGCGCGGTCAATAAGCAATTGTTGGTTTTTATTTAATTACAGTTTCATAATATAGAAATTAAAAAAACAAAATTTTCCATGTTTTAGACCCTTCATTTTCCTTTCAATTACTATTTTTCCTAAGACCCTAATGTGTTTTATAAGACAGTAATTCAACTAAAAAAGAACTATTAGCAGTTTATCATTTATTAAATTTCTCAGAAATAGAATTTAATTTTAAAAATTTCCTTTACTATGACATAAGATCGAGGTATCTAAACATATTTTTTATGATTAAATATCTAATGGTTACCAGCCAGTCATCGAAAAACGGGTCTAAATGAATCTATATTAATATCTATACTTTGGCGACGTAGAATAATGCTAGTTTGAGGTCGAACCGTGAGGAAACCACAGTTTAAGCAACGTCTGTGCAAAGGAAGGATATTATTCTGTTATTGAAGTAAATTACCTACTAAAATCCGTTTCAACGCCTTTGCCTCGTACGCGAAAGTGCGTCGAACTGCAGGTTATATATATATCTATCTATGTGTGAATAGATGATATGCGGACGCAAATGGAATATTCAAACTCGTAAATATGCAAATAGCATACGATCTGTCCATCGCGCGGTCCGTATTATCAATTTTTGATCGAACGAACATAATCGATCATCTCGATAGTTTAACTTCGGAACCGTCCTGTTTTGATCGATGAGCGCAAGACAGCTAGGAAGCAAACATCAAAAAAACTTATAATGTGTGTGTGTGTGTATTCGGTCTTTTTTGGTAGATATATATGTCAGAAACATCAGGCGTTAACAATCTTGGCAATTGAACACATATGTATGTCAATATAAATGCTTGTATATATACACTATCACATTACCAATAAATGTACGCGTGAAACAATATCATTAATTGACGCCTGGTGTAGGAATTTGGACAGTATAAAATTAAATAAAGATAACTTATTCAGCTAGTCAGCCGTATTTTATGAGTCTCGGTAAACTCTAAAATCATATCATCATTATATTTGTTCCAATACTAGTACCGTACTAGGTGAGTATTATTATAAATTGATCAAAAAGGTTTTATAAATCTGAGATATATTAGAAAAAAATAGAAAGGCGCCACTCATAAATCATTTCAAAAAAGAAATGTACTGTCAGGTTTTATAATTAGATTTTACAGTTTAATTCTAACCTGTCCTCTTTAGTATGAAATATAATCAAACTAATATTGTATTTACATACATATATATATTGTAGTATTATTATTTACTGTATTATTATTACCTTAAAATGACAATCACGCAGACAGTAGTTTTCTACTGCACTCGAAGCCCCCTATACCCCCCCCTCCCCCCAATCGAACACAGCTTTCAAATTCATGATTATAAATTGCATACACCTAAACCGGCATTCTGACAGAAGATTACCAAAATCTCACATGAGATTTCGCGTGAATACGAATGGCTTAATAGATAGGGGAACGCATTTCTAATGACCAATGGTGTCGTTATTTCCTCAAGATAATAATATTTCGTTGTAAAACTCACGCAGAAGCTGGTGAACAGCGTTACTGGTAGTGCGAGTAATTTTTGGCTTAAATATTTATCATCGCTTACCAAATGGCACCATTCATACGTACCATTTTTTTTTATAAATACATCAATTTAAATTTAATTTATTTCCATGAACACAAACAAATGTATATAGGAAGGACATTAAAATAAACAAAAAATGACTTATGACAATAAAAAAGTCTACAAATTAATGCACAGCAAATCCATGAAAAGCACAAAAAACTGACCTAAACAGAGAAAAATCAGTTTTTTTTTAATCTTTATTTACTTATTAAGTGACACCATTAACAAGCAGTAAATGATTATACCCGTCCAAAATAAATTCAAAGGTTAAACTAATAACAGACTTAAAAAAGAAACACATCAGTTAGATAAAAATAGAATTTCACAATAATCGTGGATTCTGTAAAAACAGGCATCGTTCGCTCATTAAACTTTTAGGAGAAAGTCTGAGTAACAATTTAGTATCATTACACTAAAACGTTATTATTTATTTATTTTTTTTTGTGAAAGCCCATCTTTTAATTTAACTGTTACTGTCTCCATACTATTTTCTAGAAGATATTTTGTTAAGGTTAATGAAATATGTTTCTAAATGGTTTTCATAATAAATATATATTCTACGATTGTGTTTTGAAAGGGACATAATCAGATTTAAAACTTGTTAAAGAATCTCTGCCGTAAAACGATACGATTCCAAACTAAAAGCAAGTGCATAATTTACCAATTCTTTAATAATACCAGTTTATGGTATTTTTGGAAGTGGTCTTTTATCAGGAACTGATGCAATGCTTTCAAACCGCGTGGAATATAATATGTAAATGTGTAAAAAGAGCTGCTATTGCTAAATAGCTGTAAATATCCAATTTTACATAAATTTTCATTAGCTAATAATTCAAGGAAATCGTTTTTTTGCATTTTAAATAAAGGATTTCTCAGAAGTGATAATAATTACAAAGATGAAAAAAAATAAATTTAATACAATGACCCTTTATCTAGTACTATTCCTGGCCAATTTTTATAAGTAATAAATGTTTTATTTTTTTCTGTAACCTTTTTCTGACCGCTCTTAGAACTGTTTTTTTTAAGCTAGTTAGAATGGCCATGTTACTTCAAAGCAATAATAAATGACTGGTATTTCATTTGTCTAAATGAATTTATTTTTTTCGGTGTTATTATATCATTTATTGATGTAACTTCTTATTGTGCCATTATGAATAAATGCATAAATAAATAATTCCATAATAGATATTTATAATTCAAGTGTATATTAAAAAAAAAAACAATACTAATTATATTGTTAAAACTATTAAAAACATACCTGAACCGTGCGTCGAATCACATAATATTAGCAAATTACGCTGATTGGAAAGCGCACTCGCCGTCGGCGTCGGCGTTCCGTCGCACTCGCTCGATCGCTCGATGCGCTTGCGCAAGAGAGATGGACGGATCCGGCTGACCGCGCACCTACGCACGCGCACTGCCAATCTGGTCACACGCTTTGAATAAGTTTGAACTCGTTTGTATTCTCATAACGTGACGGTCATTCATAGCTCGAACCATACAAGCGACGGTTTTTTAAAAAAGTCGAAGTTCACAGTAATAGATTTAAAAATAAATACCCTTCATTTTTTTTTTTAATTTAAACTAATTTTCGAGAGTAAATATTTTATAAAGAGTTGCTGTTTTTAGAAAAGTGTTGCTTCACATACGCAAAGAATGACACGCTATTGGGGTTGCTATACCATCCCACAATATTTGAAGATTCATTCAAAAAGTGGACATATCTATACTATCAGATGATAACAATAAAATGACGCACCACTTAGCGGGCTATCGCAGAAGCCCGCTAAGTGGTGCTAAGTTTTGCCTATGTTTTTAAATTGAAATTTAGATGTGCAGAAAATTAAAAAAAAAAACCTAAAAACATTAGTGGTTTATTGGACATAAATGGTTTATTTGTCATTATCATTTTTTGAACTTAATTCATTTTGAGTAGCCTTAATTTAATTCAGCTAACATACGAGTAGGTATATTGATCCTGAGGCGGTCCGAAGTTCATCTACATCTTTGATAAAATGTTTAAAAATTTAAAACTGACTAATACATAACAAACCACACGGAACTACATACAAACAATGCGTACAATGTGTAGGAAGCTATAATTATTTTCTCAATATGTAAATAAAATTACCAATTCTGGTATTTTCCTGCATAGGGTGATGATTTTAGAGGCATGGTTTTCAAGAAGAGATAAAACGCATATAATTTGATGTTATGGCTAAGAATTTAGTTTTATTATAAAGATAAGGGTTTGCCATTATGTTTTAAAAATGATTTCGGGTAAGTGGCCGCCGCGGCTGACTCGAACAAATTCCAGCCGAGAGGCCCAATTTTCAACCACTTTTTGCAGCAAGTTGGGCCGTATGTCAGCAATAACGCGCCGAATATTCTCTTCTAAGGCGTTAATCGTGTCCGGCTTATCTGCGTAGACAAGCGACTTCACATAACCCCACAAAAAATATTCCAGCGGTGTTAAATCGCACGATCTTGGAGGCCACGCCACAGGCCCACGACGCGATTTTTACTTTATTTTAGAGTGATTTAAAAAAAATTTAGAGTGATTTTTTCTAAATTTGCACTATTTGCAAACGTTGTTCAGGAGTAAGTCTATTCATTATGAAATGGCAAACCAAACTGAGCATAAATCAAGTGACAGCTGTCAAAAACACCAACTACGAAAAAAGTAGTGCCAGATTGAAAACCACGCCTCTAAAAAAAACAACCTTTATTTTCAATATTTGGTATGACCCTGGTTTTATACAATTATTTTGGGCCCTACTCAACCAGGCCAAATTTGCCTGTCCTAGAGTCAGGGGAGATGGTAATGATGGTAATGAAGCGTTAAAAATGGTATGACCGCGACCTTTGGATCGATAGTCCAACGCCTTAACCACTAGACTATTACGATCTCTTTTATTATATACTGACTTTAATATTAAACATTAAAATATTATTATAGTTAAATGAATAATATTTTTAGTTATAATAACATTTTATTTTTATTTTATTCTTTATTTTTTTTATTCTTTCTTATTTTAAATATATAAAAATAAATCTAGTAAATAAAGCATTAATGAAAGCATACATACCAGGAAACAGGTGTCTTTTTTACTATAGTATCTCAGATAATAGGATAATATGTATTTATCTTTACGTAATTATGATGGTTGTTAATTTTTATTATTACAACGTACCGCATTTGTGGCAACTTAACACTTTGAACGAAACGAGTTATAACAATTGATCAGATCTTCTTTCGTTAAAGATTAAATTACCAAGACAAATAAATTCGCCAACACGAATATATCGTATCAACGGGAGAAAGTAATCTGTTCCTTCATTCAGCTGATCATCAAAAGAACCTCAATAGAGCCTCAATGGGCAATTGATGCTTATGTATGAATAATTCGTGCATTTTATGTATGCTAATAAAATAATATCCCTACAGATCATTAAAAGTAAATCGCATTAAAGTGACAACTGTAAGCAAGAACTGTCTATGGTACAGTATAAAAAGATAAGCTTGAACCTCTCTTTACCGGGTGGAAAGTATTAGGTAGGTTTTAAAATATAGTACAAAGATTAATGTTACCAAATCTATCTTTTAAGCTGAATAATGTGATTTGCACGAATCAGCATGGGTTCCGCGTAGGTCGATCCGCAACGTCAAACTTGCTAGTTTTTACTAATGAAGTGGCCCGCAATCTTGACGTAAATATTCGAACGGATGCAATTTATTTTGATATTTCGAAGGCCTTCGATAAAATAGATCACGATATATTATTGAAAAAGCTGTTTGACTTTGGTTTGTCAATTGATCTATTAAACTTGGTTGCTAGCTATTTTCAGAATAGAAGGCAATATGTATCTTGCGGAGACTCAGTGTCTGATACTTTTAATACGTTTTCTGGTATCCAGCAAGGGGCCGCGCTAAGTGGTTTATTTTTTATTTTATTTATTAACAGTATTTTTACTGCAGTAATAAATTGTAGTTTGCTGGTCTATGTGGACGATGTGAAGATTTACCGATCAGTGACTTCACTATCTGACGCGCAGCTTTTACAAGATGACATCAATCGTCTTGTAGAATGGGCTGACGATAACAAATTACAATTTAATGCTTCTAAATGTATCGCAGTATCCTTCTCACGAGCTGTGCGTGAAAAAATAAGTTGTGAGTACTCTCTGGGTAATGAGATCTGTCGTGGGAAATATGAGGTAAACTCACATTCAGAAATTAATTTCGGAAATTATAGGTTGGCAACACCAGACGGACGATATAGTTTTAGGTTTTAACATTATTTTTCAAATACGACGCATAAGGCGGCGCGCCAAACAAAAACGTCTAGGCACGGATTAGGATACGCGACCGGACCGTAATAAAGATGCAGAGGGCTGTAAAACCCTTGTACCGCCATATAACGAACCGGGAACTTTGTTTTTAAAGACGCCGCGAAGGTCTTTCAAAAATTGGTAACGGTGAATTCTAAATATTCACATTTATTTAATATTTTAATAGTATAAGAAAACTATAGTTTTTTGGTGCCAAAATTGACTGAATGTGAGAATGATCACTATCCACATATGTATAAATGTTTTTTGTCTAGCTTGTAAGATTGTAAAACTGTATAATGATAATATTTTGTTGTTATTTGAAGTATCCATAAGGTAGATACGTAACATTTATATAGGTAAGATATTTAAATCTTAAGTCAAAATAACATCATTATAAAGCAATTAAGGGCGTGCGAGGCGTAACATATTAATGGATTTCAATTTGAAAACAAAACGCTTGGTCGCGCGCGGTATTTAACGAGAACCTAATTAACAGGCCATTAACATTCGCCGCGAAATGATATTTAATTCAAAGGAAAAAGTCACTGGATTTAGGTTTGTAGGTCAAGGAAACAAAATAGAATACCTATAATTTAATAGTTAGGCTAAAAACGAATTGTTTATTTTTATTATATAATTACAAAATCGTTTTTATCCAACAAGGAAAACATGTAAATATATCTTTTAGATTAAGGGAATATATTTGTTTAGCATAATATTAGCAACCAATAAGTATGGAAAAAAAAAAAAAAATTTATTATAATAATTATGTGATTTCAAATATTCCTAAAACGCTCGTAGGTTGTGGGCAAGAGGTATGAAGGGGGTGCGTCCGCTGAAGGGCGAAAGCGGAAACGCGTGAATAAAAGGTCGCCTCATACCTACATTCGAGTTAGTTGTTTCTAGCAAGACGTGACTAGGCACCGTTTCGCTGCTAGTGTTTTATAACGTCAATCGATAGCCGTCGCGAATATTAACTTAGTTAAAAATTTTTAGAAGTTGGTGTAACTCTATTAATTACGTACCATCCAGCCAGAGGTTTCGGATACCACGAGAGCTAAATGTTAATCACGCAACGAGATAAAATCGAGCTAAATCAACGAGGTCACAAATTACCAAAACAAATGTACTTCAGCGTTCGAGACTCGTTTAGTAAACGATTGAGAAGTTAGGCTGAAATCTACATATCGGTGAGTGAATTGAAGACAATCTGACATTTATTTCATAAAATAAATAGTCACAAATTGTCACCTTTTCGGAGAACTGTATTATAAACTGTCAATGTTTGTTCGCATTAATTTAATTAGTACTGAACTTTATTCTGTGTTTTTAAATTGTGATTCAGACAATATCCTTTTGCTTATTTAACGGATTTACGACCCGTTGAATATACTGTTTTGAATAAATAGTGTGATAACTTTCAATTCTGTTTTTATTGATTTTAATCATTTTGAACTTTTTGAATTCGTTGCATTATAAATCAGGCTAGCTTGATTTGAGGAGACTGACTCTTGGAAAGCTCAGATCTACAGTCCACCTTGAGAACGTGGCACCAGAAGCCACCCAGCTGTGTCCCGACTGAAGAGGACTGGTCTTCGGATCCGCTGGAAGCGGATCGGCCGGGACATAGCATCTTTGTTGGTCCTTTCGAGCGCAGATTGGACGAGCCCCGAGTTTTCTTTGACAAGATGTCAAAAGGTCAAGCGAGCCAAAAGGATATGGCAGATCAGGCAACTCCAGGAGAGAGGAAGAGCGAGCGCCTGAGGCAAAGACTGTCAGGCAATACAAGCCGCGGTTCAGGGAGAACGATCAGCGCAGGACGCCGACAGGACAGAGCCGAGGAACAAGCGCCATACACTACGGAGCGTCTGAGCATGACGGCACAGGATTCCCAGGAAGCCGAACAGGTCAGCACGGAAGCAGGCCCATCCAGGCTCCAGGAGAGGCTGCAGGCAGCGGCCCAGGAACTTCCTGCGTCACGGGCATCATCCGTTGCAAGCCGCAGGTCCAGGACGTCAGCCGCCTCGAGAAGCAGCGTCACCAGGCAACTGCTGGCGGCAGACCTTGAGGCTGCAGAAGAGAGTGCCAGGCTGCAGGCACAAGCAGCTGCAGAAAACTCCAGGCTGCAGGCACAAGCCGCTGCAGAAGCCACCCAAATACAGATGGATCTGGTGGCAAAGAGGCTGGAGATCAAGAAGAAGATGATCGAGGCCGAGGAAGAAGATGACGATGAGGGCAGCATCGCGGACTCATCAGCATCGTCTAGGTATTGTCGCGAATGGGCCGCGACGAAAATACCGAGAATCGACACAAGGGCGGACGATTTGAAACAGGCGTTTCGAAATCTCCGTATCGGCGCGACACAAGAGGAGCGGCCGGGCGAGAGCGAGACAACGCGCTACCGACAACGGTCGCCGATAAAGACTGAAAAAGTGTGTGTGTCAGTGCCTAATACAAGTGATTCGTATCGAAATAACATGTTAGTGTCGGCGCGTGCAAAACTTTTACGTGACTTGCCGAAGTTTACCGGAAACACTAATGAGTTTCCAATATTCATTAGTTTATTCAATCAAGGGAACGAGATGTGCGGCTACTCCAATGCAGATAATTTAATCCGCTTGGCTGCCTCACTCAGCGGGCCAGCCAGGGAGGCTGTGAGGTCGCTGCTAGTCGAACCGGAGAACGTTCCGGCCATCATGAAGGTGCTTTATCGACGCTTCGGCAGACCAGATGCTCGCTTAGATGAACTGATGACAGAGGCTCGCAGTGTTCCGAATATTGGGGTAAGTGACTCACTTTCACAATTAGTTAATTTTGGCACCATCGTTTGCAATATTGTACACTCACTTAAAAGTATGGGACATGACGGATATTTAATTAATCCGCCATTGTTGAAAGAATTAATTTTAAAATTACCTCAATATTTAAGGCTTCAGTGGTATAGAGAATTTAGGGGAGAACATCCAACACTAACAGATTTCGGGGAATGGCTAGAGTCATTACTGGACGCGGCCTCAAAAGAGGAAACTAACTCAGGTAGTTCAAAGCCCGCGATCAAAGAACGCAGCGAGTTAAAAACGCGCGCGATTAAAAAATTAGAGCCGACGCGTAGGCATATTTTTAATACCTACGAAAAATCGATAGAGAATAAAAAATGTCTGTACTGTAAAAAAACAAATCATGATTTAAATGTTTGTAGGAATTTTACGGCTCTAAGCCTAAACAGTAAACGCGATTGGGTCAGGGAAGAAAACTTATGTTTTATTTGTTTAAAATTAGGACACACCGCACTTCAATGTAAAAGAAAAGTGTCGTGCGGAATTAACGGATGCAAAAGTAAACACCATAAGTTACTTCATCCGATAACGCGTTCGGAACCCGGCCAAGCAGCCCCTCCGGAGGGGTCAACCACGGTCGAGACAGGTCACGTGACGCACACACGTCATGAGAACGGAAGCATTGGACTCAGAGTTGTCAATGTGAAGGTCACGGGCGAGGCTGGGTCCATGGATATACTCGCGTTATTGGATGAGGCATCAACTCTGACTCTAATCGACGAAAAAATAGCAAACAAAATCGGCGCAAAGGGCGTGGCATCGACATTAAAAATAGTAGGTATTAACGGTATGAAATCACAGAACTCGTGTACTCGGTCGGTAGATATAAAAATTCAAGCCGAAAACAGTTCCGTAATTTATAATTTAAAACATGTGAAAACTATGAAAAATCTAAACTTACCTTATCATAATTTAGATATCGATAAATTACGAGAAAATTATCCGTTTATATCTAGGTTACCTATTAAGTCGGTTCACGGAAAAATAAAAATGCTTATCGGACAAGACCAGTATGGCCTCATCTTGCCCCAGGAAGTGCATGGTGATTGGCGCAAGGGACCTGTCGTCACGAAAGCGTTAATTGGGTGGTCAGTAAGCGGTAAAATCGGACCGGGCGCTAATAGCGATCGCGTATTACATTCACAACGTAAGGAACGCGACGCGAAATTAAAAAACGGTAATTTCGACGCCGGGACAAATGGCGGGCGCGCGTTGCACTTACAACGCAACGAGCGCGACGGGCTATTAAGAGACGATTTAACTTCTAATTTTCAAAAGGTGAAAATAAATTATCACAACAAAGTGACAAATAACGTCTTTGTCACTCACGTTGCTGAGACCGAAACAGCGTTAATAGACGCGTCCAAATATTCAAAATGGACGCGCCTAATTCGTTGTACAGCGTGGGTGTTCAGGGCGGTCGATATCTTTCGAAAAAGGGGGGAGCGGGGGGCGCTTTCTGCGAAAGAAATCAGTAACTCGGAAAAGTACTGGTTACGACAAGCGCAAAATGAAATCTTCGCTGGGGAGCTAAAAGATATAAGCGCAAATCGGCCAGTGACAAAATCGAGTGAAATTCGTCATCTAAATGCATTTTTAGATGACGAAAAAATATTGCGTGTAGGCGGTCGCATAAATGCAATGCGAAATATCGCATTGCAATGTAATAAGCCGGCCATATTGGATGCAAGTCACCCCTACACCAAGCTATTGATAAGCCATGTGCATGAGACGAGCTCCCATCAAGGTCAAAGGTTCGTATTAAACGAATTAAGACAGCGTTTCTATATACCTAAAGCGCGAAGCGCTGTGTGGAAAACGGCTCAAAAGTGTCCGTATTGCCGGGGCCGACAGGGAAAGGCGATACCTGCCCGGAGGGCCGATCTACCTGCCATACGACTCCGGCATCACGAGCGTCTCATGCACCGAGAAAAATGGCAACAACCCGCGAAACATATACAAGTAAGCGACGTGGTATTTCATAATCGAAAAAAGACTTCCGCAAAACGCTTGGCTGCGCGGCATAGTAGTGCAAACACACCCCGGCACAGACGGACAAACCCGGGCGGTAACCGTCAAAAGCCACGGGAATCACTACAAACGACCGGCAGTCAAAGTGGCAGTTTTACGAGTCCACGACCATCAAAGGCTGAAAGAGTAACGTTTCAGAGAGGGCGGAATGTCGTGGGAAATATGAGGTAAACTCACATTCAGAAATTAATTTCGGAAATTATAGGTTGGCAACACCAGACGGACGATATAGTTTTAGGTTTTAACATTATTTTTCAAATACGACGCATAAGGCGGCGCGCCAAACAAAAACGTCTAGGCACGGATTAGGATACGCGACCGGACCGTAATAAAGATGCAGAGGGCTGTAAAACCCTTGTACCGCCATATAACGAACCGGGAACTTTGTTTTTAAAGACGCCGCGAAGGTCTTTCAAAAATTGGTAACGGTGAATTCTAAATATTCACATTTATTTAATATTTTAATAGTATAAGAAAACTATAGTTTTTTGGTGCCAAAATTGACTGAATGTGAGAATGATCACTATCCACATATGTATAAATGTTTTTTGTCTAGCTTGTAAGATTGTAAAACTGTATAATGATAATATTTTGTTGTTATTTGAAGTATCCATAAGGTAGATACGTAACATTTATATAGGTAAGATATTTAAATCTTAAGTCAAAATAACATCATTATAAAGCAATTAAGGGCGTGCGAGGCGTAACATATTAATGGATTTCAATTTGAAAACAAAACGCTTGGTCGCGCGCGGTATTTAACGAGAACCTAATTAACAGGCCATTAACATTCGCCGCGAAATGATATTTAATTCAAAGGAAAAAGTCACTGGATTTAGGTTTGTAGGTCAAGGAAACAAAATAGAATACCTATAATTTAATAGTTAGGCTAAAAACGAATTGTTTATTTTTATTATATAATTACAAAATCGTTTTTATCCAACAAGGAAAACATGTAAATATATCTTTTAGATTAAGGGAATATATTTGTTTAGCATAATATTAGCAACCAATAAGTATGGAAAAAAAAAAAAAATTTATTATAATAATTATGTGATTTCAAATATTCCTAAAACGCTCGTAGGTTGTGGGCAAGAGGTATGAAGGGGGTGCGTCCGCTGAAGGGCGAAAGCGGAAACGCGTGAATAAAAGGTCGCCTCATACCTACATTCGAGTTAGTTGTTTCTAGCAAGACGTGACTAGGCACCGTTTCGCTGTCAGTGTTTATAACGTCAATCGATAGCCGTCGCGAATATTAACTTAGTTAAAAATTTTTAGAAGTTGGTGTAACTCTATTAATTACGTACCATCCAGCCAGAGGCTTTGGATACCACGAGAGCTAAATGTTAATCACGCAACGAGATAAAATCGAGCTAAATCAACGAGGTCACAAATTACCAAAAACAAATGTACTTCAGCGTTCGAGACTCGTTTAGTAAACGATTGAGAAGTTAGGCTGAAATCTACATATCGGTGAGTGAATTGAAGACAATCTGACATTTATTTCATAAAATAAATAGTCACAAATTGTCACCTTTTCGGAGAACTGTATTATAAACTGTCAATGTTTGTTCGCATTAATTTAATTAGTACTGAACTTTATTCTGTGTTTTTAAATTGTGATTCAGACAATATCCTTTTGCTTATTTAACGGATTTACGACCCGTTGAATATACTGTTTTGAATAAATAGTGTGATAACTTTCAATTCTGTTTTTATTGACTTTTAATCATTTTGAACTTTTTGAAATCGTTGCATTATAAATCAGGCTAGCTTGATTTGAGGAGACTGACTCTTGGAAAGCTCGGATCTACAGTCCACCTTGAGAACGTGGCACCAGTGCCACCCAGCTGTGTCCCGACTGAAGAGGACTGGTCTTCGGATCCGCTGGAAGCGGATCGGCCGGGACAAGATCATTCGCAGATGCGACGAAATTCGCGACTTGGGGGTTGTGTTTGATTCGCGTCTAACATTTCATTTGCACATGCGGAGCATAGCTACGCGTGCAAATAAAATGTTGGGATTCGTGCTCCGAACCAGTCGATCTTTGAATAAACCGAAATCCATCTCGCTTTTATACTGCACGTTCGTGAGGAGCATATTGGAGTATAGTTCCATTATCTGGAGTCCTCATGAGGTTACTTACGGTAATATCCTGGAGGTTATTCAGAGGAGGTTCCTTAGATACCTTTATCTCCGTAGGTATGGATATTATCCAGAAATGTTTCCTAATACGTATCCATCAGCATTCGTATTAGGGATGTTAGGCTTTAACACACTCGAGTTTAGGCGACAAATCCATACATTGTTTTATTTTTATAAGGTTATTCGCGGTTTCATCGAGAATCCCGTAATACTCGGTGATATTGGTATCTTTGTTCCGGACCGTCGTACTAGAGCGCGGAAGCACACGTTATTTAAGCGGTTAGTGTGTCGTACCGACGTATACAAGTATAGTCCGATTGGGAGAGCAGTCGAATTATTAAATTCCATTTCCGTGGAAATTGATATTTTTGTCTGTTCGCCCAATGGGATTAAAAATCTGCTTTCTATTACGCCGTTGTAGGATCGGCGTGATTTATTTATGCATTAATGTTTGCCTGGAGGCATTATTTTAAATTTTTAGTGTAGTATGTTTCAAGCTATTGTTTTTTGTTTTTAATGCTTTTTGTTTTTCTTTTGGTAATTTAATTTGTTTTACTGTAATTATAATGTACATGGGGAAACCTGTTAAATAAATAAATAAATAAATAAACACTACAACGAAGTGGAAAACTTTTATTTAAAGGCTTGTACGCGTGTACAAAAAAAATCGTGTCTGTGCTGTTGACCGATGAGGAGTTCCTTCGTCCGGGTTCTACGTCCAATCCTGGCTGTAGAATCAGGTCATGCTTACCATAAAAATACATTGTCATCGCAACAAGTCAAATTTCTATAACTACGTAGTATAAGAGTATGTGGTTTTAATTCAGCTTGTAAGATTCAACCTAAACTAGTAAATAATATTGAAATACAAACAAATGCATAAAAGTGCTATAAAATATATAAAAAACGGATATGAGATAAAGTAAACTAATAATCGTACCTATTATTCATTTTAATGTATTTGAAGTTCAGGGGCGTAACAGGTGTTTTTTTTTCTATTTAAATAAATAAACTATAAATTTTACGAATCAGTAAAGAAATCGTAATAATAATATATTGAATCAATGAATGTTTACACCATCATTTTCGACGAGGAGAAACATCGTTTCCGTAAGACAAATGAGGGCTGTCTTAAAATAGTTACATTTCAGATATCGTATGACGTTTTTGATTTCAAATCAAATTAATATTATGACGTTCGGTTATACAAAAATCACTTTCTCTTAATTTGATTAATAAAGAATCTGTTAGTGCCCACACTTTCTAGCGTCCATATTTTATCTATTCGATGTCAATGTTATGACCTTGTATGTAATATTTCGTAATAAAATTAACTAGGCACATAACAACAAAATGTTTTCGATACAAATTTAGATCACTATCATTTACTACATTTTTTTATTTTATTAAATTAAATTAATAAAATATAATCAATGTTTAGATTAAAATTTAGTATACTCGTAGTATACAGCATTATATTGATAAAAATAGTATTTATTTTTATGCTTTTTAGATTCTAGGTTTTTTTTTCTTTTAACCGTATTTTTGAGTTTACTGGGTGACATTTTTTTCTATACAAATGGTATGAACCGTTGTATGTATTATTTTTAAAATACAATACAAACAGTACGATAAAATATAATATTAATAATGTATTTATGTTTATTTCAATTATTTAACATCAGTTACTAAGTAAATCTCGTATATACCAAACTTCCTTCCAGTCTAGAACTGAGGCAACTCACTCTAGCCTCGAAAAATCCTCGGATCCTGGTTTAAATGTTAACACATTAAAAAAATCTCTAAATTAAGTCTAAAAAAAAAAAGTCTAAATTAATGTAAAAAAATCTACTATTTTTTTATCTACTTTTACTGGCCTAATAGTCGAGGGCAACCGAGAAGTAACTCCCTCATCGGAAGTGAATGGATAATGAAAATGGACGATGAAAATATATTTTATATACTTTTAATTTTAATTTAGTTTTAGTTTGGGATCACCCCTAAGTTGAATTTTAAGAATCATTTTACAAGATGGCCGCCTGCCGCGAGCGGAAAGGCAACACGGATAATTATGCAAAGATGGCGAACCCTTGCAATCATGCGGTGGAAATTATGAGTTCGCTTTCCACTGTTCGTACTCGTACGAGTTGATATGTAATACGATTGCGCGGTGATACAATATCTATAACATCCGAGAGTTCGTGACCATATTAATTTGTTTGGAGAAAGTGCAGCCCGGCTGCGCGCTCGAGTCGTGCTACTGCTAGTGGCTCATACGAGCTCGGCCGGCGACAATATTTATTTTTTCACGGTTTTTAATATTTAAACACCTTTTTATTATTACTAAGTAATTACAATATTTAGGAGCTAGCTCCGGTGATACTGTTGAGTTTAGTAGGTGAGGAAAAAAAATAATGCTTAACAACTCGCAGTCTACGCTTAAAAACAGCCTTGGAAGAAGGAAAGGGGTCAAATACTTAGGACTATCAAATCCTACAGAATTATTGTATGACTAAAATGAGAGTCTCTTAATAAGAGACGTTCTGTGAGTCTATATTACAAATAGTGAGTTTTATATAAATAATGAGTATGTGAGTTTAGCATATAAATAGTAGAAATTTATGGTTCCAAAATATTTTTTTTGTAGTTTTTAGCACTTCAACCTCTCGAGGTTTACCTAAAATATTTATAGTTACATCAACGCCGGCAGTTTCTTAGTGATTGCATTCATTATGTATTGTAAGCTGACGTTGCAAAAAAAATAAGGAATTTAGCTTGAAAAAATGATTTACAAATAGATTAGAGATGATTTAAATATATTTGCGCTGAAAAATATAAATTGTTTCCATGAAACACGTAAGATAACGTATGAAACTAAATTATTTTATTTACGTTTTTCAGTAATCAGTTCCAGGTGAACCTACCTTTCAATTCACAGTGGATTCATTTATAGGCTAAATTAATAACTATGTATTGGCTGTTTTATAAATTATTAAATGAGTTTTTTGTTTGGCCCCAGAACTGGGAAGATAATGTAGATAATTCCCCTACCGCCCAGTTTTAATATACCTGTCCAGTTTTAACATACTAAAGCAAGTGACTACAGAATAATCATTTTAATTAATGAAAATTATGTAAATAAATATTTAGAATTTGTGTAATATAAATCACATGTAAATCAGCAACTTTTAATATATTTTAATGATCAAATATAACTTTTACTGTGAGATTTTCATTGAGGTTATTTAAATAGTTGATTTAGAAATTAAATCAAATATTTTATTATTTAAATATAATAAGTTTAGATTACGAACGACATCATTAATAATTTCTACAAATCTTTCTAACGATTGCTTAAATTTCGGAATGGCTTTAATTAATTACTTTCAACACAAAACTGATTCCAACGCTATGATTTATAGCAATACTTTCGTTATAAACTGGTTATAAGGAAATAATTTTCACGAGTTTCTATGAGACACATCACATGTCATAAAATAATATAACATTTAAATAATTGGATAACTTTATTCTAATTGAGTCTATGGGTATTTTAAGATAGAGGTACAGCTTTATATTTTATGACAAAAAATATATAATAGTGTAAAGTTAAAAATAAACATAAAATTCGCAAAGTAATAATGTAGCACATGATTTATTAAATTAGGTACTAAAATTAATAGTTTTGATATAATATGCACTTATAAAACTGGCTTACATTACGTTGACAAAAGTATTAGAAAATTGGTCTTTGATAATTTCAACTGTGCCAGAGACTTTAATACTAACCTAACAGTGTCGTAGAGTTGTTTCCTTTGGAACATTTTCCTCACCTCAATTTAAGAAATATAATATGATTTAGCGTAAAAATGCAAAAAAATACCGAATAATAATAAAAAATACCCTGAACAATATATAATAATTTATACCCTGAAGCTATTTCGGCTTTAGTTACCTAAATTTATTTTTTAAAATTCACTATTTTGTACAGATAAAATTTCTTTAATACTGAATTCGTCTCACTTTCTAATTATTTGGGCTTATATTAAATTAAACATTAATGGCTATCACACCTGTAGCTATCATATAATATCTACTGCTTACATTGTTTAGTAGCAGCAAATTGTTTAACCACAACCTGACGTCTTACAGCTAGGCCTACAGGCGTCGTTAAATGTATCTTCTCGACTACACGCGGCTGTGCTACCAACTCGGTATGGATTGCTTCATTTTTATCTCTTCCTATCACTTGAGCCTGCGGCAATTTTAGCCCATTATGCGATATGCATATTTCCATACATTTTATCAAAATTTCAGACTTTAGTATATTATTGGCTGAATACTAGAATCGAGATTGTAAAACTATTAGACATAGCTGTTGATTTCATTAAATTGAAAATTTATTTTTTTTTTTTTTATTCATTGGTTTTGCATTAGTATTTTCCTTTCTAAAAATAATTAGATGAGATAGAATGATTTAAAACCACGCGTAATATAAAGAAGAGCTCTTTCTCCGCGATACTACAAGAGAAAAGGTTTTTTTTTTGGCATTTCACGCTCAACGGTCACCAAACTACAAATTGTCCGCAAAACGCTGCACCGTCTAATATCATGCAGAGCAATCTGTCGGCTTAATTTTAATTGGCACGAGGAAAGTTGAACGAACTATCATTTTCAAGCGATTTTCCAAGATTTATTCGCTTTGATTGTTTTCTCGTTAACCGACGGCGAAATTGCGTAAGGTCTAATTAATGCGAAACGCGCCGCAGATCTCACGACGATTGTATTTGACTACTCTCATAAGGCTGACCATAATATTATCATCTCTGTATAGTAAAACATTGATTGAAATCTAATATAAGGTACATAAATAGGGCAGATACCTATCGCCTTCAGTTATGTGGACACAAGATAACCAGCATACTGAGAATTAGGATTTTGAAGGGCGGATTAATTTCGCAAGGGCGGGATTTTCTTCACCGAGTTGGGAAATACAAATACAGGTAAAAAACACTATTCAAACTATTTTTACTAGGGTCTAAAAATACTCAAAAGTAGCCTAAACTATGTTTTAGGCATAATTACTTTTTTAAAGTTTTCCCCGGACCCCCGTTTAAAATGGGGTGGGAGGTATCCGGAACCCCCCGAGATAGACTTCTGGATCTTGGACTACTCTTAAATGGTAGGTATTAATATTGTTAATACTCTTACTTAAGTGGTATTTTTTGTAAAATTCCACTTTTAAGGTTTTTTTTATCGTATCGCTTACACTTACCATGTAAACTTCATGTGTCAGATGTCCGACAATTGTTTTTTTAACCCTGCTTACATCTAATGTTCGAAAATGCAAAAACCCTATAAATTAAAAATGTATAGTATACGAGGGTTTAATTTGATTTGTATTGTTTTAAAAAAAAAATATCCTGTGTTAATAAATAATAAATAGATCGATCTGCAAAACAAAAAATTGCTCCACTCTTTTGTAAAATCGCTCGGTTAGGTTAGGTCAGCGCTATCAATGATATTTACACGTCATGAATAGAGGGGTTTCGAATAAAAATTATAAACAAAAATATAAACAATCATAAATTATACAAACTAACATGTCCCAACTAATGTGTGAATCGGAAAACGCGAAAAACACAGGATTTTCTCTTCCAAAAAGTATAATAGATTAGGTAAGCAGTCAACCAAAAACGGGAAAAAAATTAAAGCAAGCTCTTTCATGTATCGTTATTATTTGAAAAATCAAAACTCAACTTCTTGATACTAATATTGTATTATATGTATATTTTATAATTTATTTAAACATTAGTTAAAGAACTATTTGCAAATAAATTACTTCGGAGGTATTGATAGTGAATTACTATGTATTCCTTTTATTTTAATACGAGCCTTAAATCTTAATACTTTATATTATTGTCAACGGACACCTGATACAGAAAATAGCACGCGCCTTTTTGGTTGCAATGTCCATAATTTATATTGTAAGTCATTTGTCAATAGTTATCTTCAATAATGGTAAACTAGAATAGATCCGACCGAAAGGTTGAGTAGGACCATTGTTCTTTTATACTGCCATTCTGTTGCATGCTGATAATACATACACGCTTGACATTGCACAAACTTGTGTATGAAAAGTATCTACTCTTAACCTTGAATAGCGTTACAAAATGGTTGCGGGATAAGATGCGAGATTAGAAAAACAAACAGCAAACACGTTTTTTGACCTTAAATATATATACTCTGTATATTAATATAACTATACATACTGTAGCATTTTGGGTTTAAGGAATACCAGTTAATTATAATAAACAATAGCTTCCAATATTTACCACAATTATTGTCTAGTTCGTTGACAAAATGTTATAATTATAAAATTATTAAAAAATGCATTTGAATATCATTTGCCCTCATATGATTTTCGCTCAATCAATGGTTTTACCATAATAACCTTACTTATTTCGTCGTTACTGTGTTAATTTTTCACAAAAACCGATTATAATTAGTTTTTAGCTAGGTATCAGAATATTGATTCTAGTTGTAGACAGAGCAAAAACGTGAGAATAAATCAGTCAGAAAAAAAGTCAGTTTCGCATATTTTGACAGTTATCTCGTTATGATTATGTTTTCCAAGATGGCAGTTTAATTTACTGAAAATTTATAATTTACAATTATTTATTTGTTAAAACAATCAAATTTTTTATGAATAATGAAACAAACCTATAGAAAAATACGCAATGAACCTACTAAAAACTATTGCCACGATTTTTTCACATGAACTAAAATGTCTATACAAATTCCTAAACGACCGAATAAACAATAAAAATACTTTATACCATAGAGGTAAATCCATTATAGGCTACCTTAGGATTACCTAAGGATTATTAAGCTAAGAACCATAATAATTAGTAAAATACAAAATTTAACAAATCAGGGCTTTCAATTATTGAATCCAGAGATGGTTTTGAATTCGCACAATATACACTACACTATACTTACCTACACTTAACTACACTAACTACGCTTAACTATTTAACTGCACTTAGCGTTAAGAAATTGAATCACACTACCTGTTTGACATTAATGTTTTCATTTCAGGCTCTATTAAGGCTCTATTAACTGAATAACATTTTTTTTATTTATTTTTTAATTGTCAGCCAGTTAAACAGTATAATTAATAAAGTTTTTTTTTAATACGACAATTATCACCTCAGAAAAAGCATTTAAACTGTAAAAAAATCGAAGTGAATCGATTTATTTGCAACCGAGTGAATTTTAACTCTAGATGGTGATGTAGAGTTAAAATATGTTCTTACATTTAGCTTGGTTGCGTATGGGTTGGTATTTAACCTAGGCCATAGCAATAATTTATAAATAAATAAAATAGTTTATTGCCTGTTTTTGATCGATATGCTCAAAGCTTATACACATTTTAGAAATATGTGGTTTGTTTACCTAACGCCTATTGATTTTTGTCAGCTAATTGTTCTTTACACTAATTCAACAGATCTGCTATTAATGCTTACCTCTTCCGTACTAATTACATTTAAAATGAACGGTGGAATCTACCCACGTTTAACAGCCAAGTGCTCATTCTAATCGAGATATCCAAATATGGCAGTCCAATGAATGAAAGATCCGTGATCTAACTATGCGAACGTAACGAGATATGTATCTCTTACGCATGATCGGTCATCCCAAGTGTGGCATGCGCCCGCGCAGGTGAAACGTTGGCCGATAACTATGAATCGTTTCTTCTGGCAAGTTTGCACCATGTTGAGACTTTTAAATACACATCGCAGTATCACGCCTACTAACTGAAGGAGTCTTCAAGGTATTCGATTCACCCTTCAATTTGCATTGGGGAAACAAATTACAGATTCGAATGCGGGACCTCTGGATTTAGAAGCAGGCTCTCATACCACTGTGCCACCAGACCGTTAGATAACAAACTCAGATAATAGAGCTATATTCTAAGACACTCCTTACGTAAACAAATTATAGAAGAGAGACAGGCATGATGGCGGGAACGTGAAATTACGATGTGTGCCCACTTTGGAATATTTTACAGGCCTCTTCTGTCTTGCGCGTGCTTTTAAATCGTTCTGTCTCATCTAGTTCATACCGTTGTGGTTAATTGTGAAAAACAGAATTAATGTATGTTTAAAAACATACTTTAATTTGCAATAAACTATATTTCTCTAGTTTTATTTTCTCGATTTTTGTATTCCGACAATAAGGTATTTATATCTAAACTTTTGCTACAATGTATAGACTTTTTGAGGCTCTTAACTTTTAGACATAATAAAAATTTAAATTAATAATTCTGTAGAAGATTTAGGAGATAAAACGATACCTAATGTTATTTTTTTTAAACACTCTCTTTAATTGTGTATAGTTAAATTGACTTAGCATTTTAGGTGATTTAAATAAATCTGACGGTAGTTAAGTTATTGTTCTTGGTTTTTTATTGCTAATTGTTATCGCTGTTAAACTTGTAAGTAATTTAACTTTATATACCTTCTCTTTACCTTCTTTTTTTCTTTTTTAGCTTCTCTTAAATGTTTTAATTGTCATATTTTAATGTTTATAACGTATTATATATATGATATACGTGTATATTTTAAAATATTGTGGAAATTAAATAATTTAAACTTATCTTAATTATTACTTTAAAATGTTATATTAGGTATACTTATTTTTTGTTTGTAAAATACTACTAAGCTATAAAAATGTATATAATGTATGTGTATATGTATATTGTAAAGGACGTGTAAAATACAGAATAAAATAATTTGAACATATTTCACAATTATTAATATCTGTATTTTATACACCTGGTTTCCAGCAGATAAGCCTTGGGTTTGGCTGGTACATAAAAGAAAAGAATTGTAAATTTGTTGAATAAACCTAATAAATAAAATAAATAAATAAATCTTCTACGTCTACAAATAGGAGAGTCACAATATTACAGCGTTTGTATGGAGAATTAATGACCGGGTTGAGTCCTCTCATAGCACTTCGCCTCATTAACAATAGTTACTATTATGACATTACTTTTGCCAGCAGAGTAACTTAATAGGGATACTCGCACACCAGCCGGCGGTGGACAAATCGCCGCGACAAGTCGCTCTGTTGACACGCACCACAGAATAAATAATACTCCTGCACCAAAGACTACTAGAGGCGGCAGCTTTTCTACAGAAGGCGACCGGTTCGCTTCCGCCATTTAACTGGTACTGCTGTGATTGAAATTCACAATAGCGCCGCCATTTTGCACGCTTGCCCTGCACTTATAGTATTTAAAGTACTAAATGCCAGCTATGATGCAGCTGCTCGATGCCAGCTCAAGAAATAGAAGAGAAATTGTCTCGACGATTGGCCCTAGCGTAAAATTAAATGTTGCATCGAGATTTGGCGGAATTTAGAACGAATTTCACGCGTATAAAGGACACTTATACATGGTTGTTTCCAAGACCATTCCCGAGGAGTTAAGCGGGAGTTTATGTTCCCTATTACGTGTGAGATATGCGAAAATAGTTCATGCTCAAATTTATTAATTTTATTAAAAGCGCTCGTGTAAAGTCCCTTTTAAGGCCGACTCAGCACGGCGCGGCCTCGCTAGCGACCGAACTTATGACATTTCATATTATGATATTATCACGTGAAGTTTACAATTTTTTTACTGGGAAACCATGATGAATTTTGGTGAGGTCAAAATAAATCATGTTTGAAATCATAAGGCCAATAAGCTGGTTTTTTTTTTGAAAATATTTCCTAGAGAGAAGCCTTGCCTATCTGATTTTGAAGCTATCTGATTTTTAAAAAAAAATGTAAAATTTGATTTTCTAAATTTTTTTTATATCGATATAATTTCCAAGGTCTTAAAATTTTAAAGAATACGAGCGATGCAAGGTCTCCCAAATTCATTATGGTTCTCGGGTGGCCTCTCGTGGGTGGGTGCATAGGAACGGTTACTTAGGCTCTATTTAAGGATCGTGAGATTAATTACCAGTTTGAAATGAAGGTGTGGCGAAACGTGATTGCCTTCAAACGATTCGAAGACTCCAAGAGTCCGCAGATCTTGGCTTAACGGAACCGCGGGACCAAATCATATCTGATTGGTCAGCTGCCGTGAGCTCTGTTCCGTTTCCGATCTGAGATTGATGAGTGACATTTACGTTTAAGTAGGTAATATAGTGTATAGGTCACGATCACACTTTATACATATGAAATAACATAAGTTCATAGCTTTGAAAGTAAATATTCTATTTCATTTCATTTTTGTATTTCTAATAAAAATAATAATAATAAATCGTTTATTCCAACAGGTAGGGAAGATAGTACAATTCTTGTCCCTTACCGGATAACGGGTTCTTAGACATAATGTATAGATTTTTAGGATGTTTCTTTAGGGTGAATAAATTTCAAAGATCTTCTGATTACAAAACCATCTATTAATGAACGATGTTCACACTTGAACGATATTTAATTCTTTAAATCTTATTCATCAACTTATCATTATGCTACGTAATTTGAGTTCAACCACAGTTTTATTACAAACACAATTATTCGAATAGTATTTATTTTTTAACGGTACTCTTACAAAATAATAAAATACGTAAAATACATATTAACAATTAATCTTAGACGCTTAAGCAAAAAAAACCTGCATATGAAAGATAAAACACAGATTATAATAAATTGAAACAATATACATTAAATGGATATTATATCGATATTCATAGTAATATATGAATCATATAATATGGATATTATGTGATTACATATAAAAATACATATCATCGTATATATATACTATATACGAGTATAAATAAATATAGTGTTTGAACGTAAATATGTACTTTATGTTAAATATGATTTTTAAGCGATTTAAGAATATACTTTTTGGATTGCCGAAGGCTATTATGAAAATTATCATAATAATATTATTATAATATTATATTATTATTATAATATTTGGTATTTATAATAGAAATAATAATTTCGTAAGATGTGATTCTAAGGTACATGATAATATGTTGTGTATTTATTTACTGTATTAGTTGAAAATTTGAGAATAACACTCACTCATCACTTTTACATAGCTAATAATTTTATTAAGAGTTTTTATTTAGATATTCTTGCATTTTAACAAATTTGCTTTTTGCTTTAAATTAAATAAGAGTTATTCTCGTCGGATGTCTCGTTTTAACTATATTATTTTATTCATAAAGAAATGAGGTTCATAAAATGACTCAACCGACACCATTTTTATTTTATTGTGGTGATAGCAGTCTATTTAAAAAAAATAGATAATAAATTGGGAAATTTTCGTTTACCACAAAATAATATTATTAGAAGGAATGAATAAGTTTTCGTTTTCGCTCGTTCTCCAAATAAGTCGTTGAGCGACTATTTTTTGTATGTTCAATTCGATAAAGTGATGAATTATCCCATATGAATTTGCTAAATGCAGAATTTAAGCACATTTAAGCACTCTACGGTATAGACCTAAAGCTGATCCACGTTATTACAATAACTAAATAAAAATATATTTCGCCACATAAAAAGTAACACTTCACTATCTACTCTCTACTCTATTTACTTTAATTGAACCTGAACTCTTTTTGCAACTCAGACTTTAATGTGACGTAACCTGAAATTGTTTTAGAAGTAAAATAAAAACACGCGGTCGGCAGTGGATACAGTCAATTTAAGATTAGTCGTATCCTCTTTTTTCGCCTTATTCAAATCCTTGTTTGATTTTTTCATTAATTATTTTTTCTTGAACTGGTAAAATATTTAAAGAGTTCAAGTCATTATTTTAAATGCCTGCCTTCAATCAGACAAAATTATTATATGATCAAAAACTATTGCAAACGCGCTCGCTTTCGCAACCAATAGCTGGATATCCGAATATGCACCGTAATTTTACTAACAATAGATTGGTAACATTTCGTGACGATCTCGACCAAAGCTCCAAGGAGTATTTAGTGGTGAAGTATATCGGAGGTCCATTTTGCAAAAATATCGATTGAATAATCGGCCCATAGGATGACGTAATAATAAAGGAAATGCGAGAGCAATATCGATTTAAATTGGAGCAAATCCACGAGAGCCTTTTATCGATTATATTAACGTCGCTATCAGCTACTAAATTACTTTCGCTAACTAAAAGATACCACGATAATACAATTACTATTAACATTTTATTCCGTCGTTAAAAATATTTTTTTAAATTTATTTAGTTTGTAACCAGCTATTACGCAACAACAACATTTTTACAAAGGCCTAACAATCTGTTTTTTTTTATGTATTTATCGATTTTATTTTTATTTTAATATTGTTACACAATCGTGTAAATTAAGCTGTTAAAAATAAATAAAAATTTAGGCCTGCATAAATAGCTTAAATATTTTTTAAGAATTGCAACCAGATATATAAAATTAATTCATTATGAAAAAGGGTACAAGTTTATTGTTGATGCAACCATATTGGCAGTTGATGATAAAAACAATAAGGTGTACGAGATTGCATAACTCTGAATGCTGTGTTCATTATTCGTCTCAACAATGCGACGATGAAGACTGTTCTGTGATAAGAAAGGTTATAAATCATCCGATAATCAGATAGGTCGGTTCTGAATGACGTGATGTCTTAATAATGAATGGGAGCGTTTTTTATTTTTTTTTTGTTAATTCAAAGAAGGAATCATTCTCTATACATGGAGACAGGTTAATTAGCAATTCCGATTGGGCGAAAGCTTTGCCAAACACCGGTAGAATAAATTTTGATTGCATCCATTAAAGTCTCCGTGCGCTCATTGACAAATTGTAATATACTTACAGATTGCATGGATTTCGGAACCCGGATGCTCATAATATTTGGATTAACTAGAATAAATCAAGTTCTTTTACAATTAGAAGTTATATATTAAACTCGACCATCTACATAAAGTTACATATTGTGTATAATCTAAATTTACCAAATACTCACTCATTATTTGCATAATATGTTACAATTTATTTATTTTTATTCGGTACTCTAATAAAATATTGAACATATAACATGTTTAAATTAATTAAGAGACTTAAGTAAGAAAAACCTTATCAATATTTAAATAAAAAGAAAGCAACTCATGCATATTAAAGATAAAACACAGATTATACTAAATAGAAATAACATAAATTATATATTATGTATTAATACATACACTATAAATATGGATGTTATATGATTGTGTTAATGTTAATCATGAACATTAATAGTATATTTTATACAAAATTGTATATATTCAAATTGTTTTTCTTATAAATAAATTTTCTTGTAATTTCTTTAGACATTTATAGTTGTAGCACAATGAAACACTGCCTTCCTTAGTATAGACATAAGTCTAGTAAAGAAGGAAGGGCACAAAATTTAGCAGTGATAATCGCTCCCTGTGTATTTTTAATAGGATATACATTCGTAACCGTAATTTACAATATTACTTTTGGTTTTTTTTTTTGTAAAATTTAATATGTCATAATAAATAAAAAAATGTATAAAAACGATTTTAAAAACACGTTTCTATAATTAAAATTACATAAGAAAGTGAAATGAAAACATGAAATAAATATTAAAATAAAAAAAAACATTAATGGTAAAGAAATGCGAAACAAATAAATTTAGATAAATATACGATTCTCACCCAAAATTTATACCTCACGCCCCAGTTTCATTCAACTTCACCGACCTAACCTAATAATACACTTAACACTTATATGATAAATTATATTAAATGCATTAAATACAGTTTAAAATAGTATGCAAATAAATTTTATTTATTTTTATGTAAGTGATTAAATTAGTACACGTGTGCTTCCACAGTTGGCATAGGCATCAAGAACTTAACCACTCTTCCAGGATACATTTCCAAAGGCCGTCAATACAGTTTAATTAAACATCAAAGTGAAGGAGTCATGTGTCCCTCGATAGAGGAACACCACAGAAAATTTCAACAAATCAGAGCGATGACCTCAAAATGCAACATCCCGTATACCTCAAGTTTACCTAATTTGACGTACTTGGCTCGAAAAGTCTGTAAAATTGACATTTACATGAGCTGTTTTTTTTTTATCCATTTTGCTCAAAACGTCTCAGCGAAGTTATTTATATTGTGTGGCGATTTTAATGATGAAAAACTATTAAATGTATTGTCTCTATCGGGATGTACCAAGTGTTTTATTGAACACTCCGCCATTCAAAATTTATCTCTCTATTACACCTCTATTTTTTATTTTAATTGCTATGACCTACGTCATATACAATTGTTTTGCACCCTACTCAACTAGGCCGAATGTCCCTGTGCTGAAGTCAAGGGTTACGGTGGTAATGAAGCGTTAAAAATGGTATGATCATGTGCGAATTTGGACCCGAGACCTTTGGGTCAATAGTCCAACGCCTTAACCACATGGCTACCACGATCTCTGATCTATGATTGCATCTTGAACTCATTGTTGTTAGTTCTCGCTCTAAGGTGCTATAATACATCAAGTGTGGTCATTTTTAACAATTGCTCTCCTTTGTTTTGTGTTTGCAATATTGTTATTGTGTCTAAACAATTTGTATCTATATTTAAAAATCACTATACTGGTATCTACATTCAACAATGTTTCCGGACGCCTTTTCCACCGTGCCACCGTGTCCCAAGAGCGTTCCCGATAAAAAAAACATCTAGTAGATCCTGTGATTTCTAGCGTCAATTGGTTAAGAAACTATACCAAAATTCATCATGGTTACCGAGAAAAAAAAAATGTAAACTTTAAGTGAAAATAGTAAAAAAAATCAAATCGCTGTATACCGTGATGGGGTCAAAGTCATTATCAAAAAATATATTAAAATTGAAAATGTTTTATCGTATTTTTTACTCATTTCTTACTCATAATAGGCTAAACAAAACTTCCCCTTAAGTCTTGGGACACTCTATAGAAGAAAGTCATCATGACAGTTGAGCGCGCCGAGTTCAGCCGAATTTGCACATCGCCTCCAATCGTCCTCCAGATACTCATGATACAGATGAGCGTGTCGCATTATTCGATTCATTCGTTGCCTGAAAAATTCTTCTTCAAAATCAACCATCTTGCGAAAATCACACTTTCGCGTTAGCCCGTGATCACACAAAGCATTATGTGGGCGTTAAGTAATTGTCAGTCCGGCGAGCACGAAAAAGCCGAGCCGCCATGAGGAGTCGTTATGCAAACGACGGAGAGAACAATACAATGGCATGCGAGCTGCAGTCTTCAATTGTTTTTGGATTCTGCGTTGCGGCCATATTTTGAGATTTGGCCCGATTGCGGGTCGACACTCGAGAGCAATGATGCTGCTGTTGGGCCATCTCCGGGAGAACAGCTCGTGGTTCACACGCCGCGCTGAGCCGCAGCTCTTGACCGACTGAACTTCTGCACGTCTAATGCGAATTATTGTCCAAATTAGCCACAATCCTCATCTTGGTGTTATGTAAGGCGAGAATTAAAATTTACCTTATGAACGCTAAAACGTGCACCCGCCTCGTTGCCATATTCTACAAGTTATTTGATCCTTTTTAGGGATCTGTGAGTAAAATCTGATCGCTACGCTTATTTTTATTTATTTATTCTTTTATTTATAGATAAACGCAGATAGCACCAAACGTAATAAAAAAACCCATAAGCTCATCTTAATTCGCACATAATGGCATGTCGGAATCTTCACCGTGTCCATCAAATTAGGTGCTAAACGCCTGTCCTAAAATGGACTATCTATCTGTTTCCATTAAAAATGTGTCTGAATGCGAAGTATACGGATCAGAATTCTAAATTCACAAAACATATACGTATGTATATTACTTAAATGAATAAATAATGTTTAGATAAGAACAGAGAAAAAAAAGAACATAAAAAGAGATTAGCTTTTACTAATAACTTGTGCTTCAGCGCGTGACCCTTTTATGCAAAGTCTACAGATGTAAAGGCAGTCCATATTTGACACACTTTGTAAATATTAATTTTGACTCATTTAGACTCTTTTATGGCTGGCATTTGGTAGTCATTGGATAATTTATAATAAAAAAATGTTTAGATACCTTGAACTTATGTCTTCGACATAGTAAAGGCAGATTTTTTAAATTTAATTCTATTTCTGAGAAATTTAATAAATGACAAACTGCTAATAGTTCTTTTTTAGTTGAATTGCTCCCTTATAAAAAATGTTAGTGCCTTAGGAAAAATAGTAATTAATAGACAAATGAAGGGTCTAAAATTTGGAAAAGTTTGTTTTTTTAATTTATATATTATGAAGCTGTAATTAAATAAAAACCAACAATTGCTTACTGACCGCGCAGAGTAAAACCTGACACCCTATAAAAATAAAACACCGAATATCAAGGTCGACTGTAAATATGCTTCGCCTTAAGGCTACATAAATGATAATGATGAATGATCCTACGGGGTCTTAAAAAATATTTAAAATCGGTTCATTCGTTTGGGAGCTACGATACCTCAGTCACAAGCCACACAGGTCACACATACACACACACACAGGTCACAGGTCGGTATCATGTGTTAAAAATAATGACTTTTATTGCTTATTTTAGCTTTTATCGAACATGTCTTAACAATAAATTTAACTAATTAAATTTATATTCCCCCTTTTTTCTGGGAAGACTATCTTTAAACGTAGATTGATTACTAAGAAAATAACACCGGAGCTAGCTCCAAAATATTATAAATATATAATAATGGCGGTTTATTTTTTGACAACTCAGCATCGCTTGCTATGTCTGTATTATTATTTTATAATGAAATATTATTGTGTAATATTTAACACTTAATGCATTGCCCATTAATACTACCACAAAGCTATCGAAAGCTGTAATGGACAACCAATGTTTCTGTACTAGAAACCGCAATGGCGCTGTTGAGTAGCGGACGCGATCGGTAATAAACAGCTTCTTGGCAGAGCAACGTTTTTGTTAAATGGTTCGAAGAATATTAAATTGCGCCTCGAAAATATTCTTGAGAGTTTGTCAACTCAAATCTCTACCCACGACGAAACCTTAAGCAATTTTGTGAAACTCATTCTAATGACCATTGGAGGTTTCTTTATATAACTGTCAATTTGAAAGACGCTAACTTCACTAATTATTATTGTAAGTTATCATCACTTCATAAAAGATATACATATCTTCCTACTCAAAGTTAATAAATCTGTCAAAAGTGAAACAATAATGTAATTATCTTAGTATATACAGTTTTACAGTTTTCTAACGGGGACATCTCCGTGATTTTGAGCACCCGAAGGGTAAGTATCCGGGAATGTAACGCCACAGGTAACGCTGTCTAGATCTGGTGGGCGATTTCAAAATAATCGAGTACTACTCGACTCTGAGGTTCAAGTGCCCATCACTGCCGACTAGCGTTGCAGAGAAGTACAAACCAGCGACTCCCTTATAACTTATCCCAACTACTAACACAATAGTCCTACAAAAAACTATTTAATTTCCAAATAAAACATAATTAAGAAAATATCTATAATAATATTATCTTAAATAAAACTCGCTTTAGGTCCTCAGTAGCTAACCTTATACAGTTTGTGACTAGCATCCTTTCTGTAAGTTACACTATTATTTCTGCCCTCAGACAGATTAGATATTTTTATGTCAGGCTTATGAACTGACTATATTTGAAATTTTATTTTATTACAACAGACTTTCTCTTTGTGATACCTAATATTATTCATTATTAGAAACATTTTAAATGATTTAGTTATAAAATAAAAATAAATGAGATGTTTGACATAACTATTTAGATATAACAAAAAAACCTTTACTTATATTGTTACTTTAAATTCAATGAATGTAAATATAATAGCAAAGATGTACTAACAAAGATTTAAATTTAATAGTGAAGTCGTATTATGTAGTAACCCAATTTAAGCTTAACCCAAGAAAGGCTAAAACAGCCTCATTTATAAACTATAAATGGAAAAACAAAAGTGAATGATTTAAATTTTAAATACCATAAGTTTTTTTTTAAAAACTTGTCGTTTTGAAACCTTATCATATGATTAATAACGTTTAGTATTATTTATATGCCTTTCCGTAATAAAGGCTGGAGGTCCGGCACCCCCGAAGGTCATACGGGGGTCACGTACTCAACCTCCCATCTCTGATGATTGTTATTTCCGGGGCTTCCCGGCAATTGAAAAAGATTGCCGATCCACCTAGCTTTGTCCTTATCTAAGAACTATGCTCGCATCCACATTTGCTTCACGTATAGTCTTCTTTTTATCAGCGCCTAGGGTCATGGACATAAAAATATGCAGTTTAAACAAAGGTCTCATAAACTCAGCGCAATTATTAGGATCTTAGAATCTATTAGAAGTCTATTTTATTCTAAATCCCATCGATATTCTAACTATCATACTTATAAGAACTTTGAAGTTATGGAGAATGTTCTCCGTTGTGTATTATTTAGAAATAAATGGTCAACAACTGTTTAATAACTATAACACACAGTTTAATCATTTTAAAGACTTGGTATACATATATATTCCAAAAGTTTTAACTGAAAATCGTTCATTAATAAATTAAA
This sequence comes from Neomicropteryx cornuta, assembly GCA_020383195.1. Taxonomy (NCBI): domain Eukaryota; kingdom Metazoa; phylum Arthropoda; class Insecta; order Lepidoptera; family Micropterigidae; genus Neomicropteryx; species Neomicropteryx cornuta. Next base: position 922,741 of record JAHKQU010000014.1, read on the forward strand.
TTACAGGGTATACACACTAGCGCTATCTATGACATGGCAAAATTATCGTTTCTAAACTGTAAACATTGGCGTTAAGCTTTCGCGTCCCAATAATAATGTATGTTTTTTCTCATTAGAAAACCGTAAAGTACAAAGAGCAGTTCCATCTAAATTTGTTATCACTTCTTGAGCCGGTCCCAGAAATGTGCACAAATGTTTGCAAAGATGCACAGATGCTATTAGATACAAAGTTGGCAGCGTAAATCGCACGTGATTTTATAACATATAGGGTTACTTTAATATGTTTTGACGTGTCTAGTAATCAATACTTTACGTTTTTCCTGATGGTGATCCCAAATTACTTTTATCTACGTACGCAAATAAATAAACAATTTAAATAAATAACCTCACCGTGACACTGATAACTAGCGGACTTATCTTATGAGTTCTAGTCACTTGTAGATAGCTCTATTCAATATTCTTCAAAGCGAACAAAAATATTGATGAAATCATTTACATGAGATTTATCTTCTTTTGTTGTAAAACTTCAGTTTAATATTTTTAGTTTTTGCCAATCCGGTCTTTATTATCCCTCGAGGAAAAATTTTACTATAGATTTATCGATTCCCAAATTGATTTTATCTTGTTTTAATTTTGGGATCCTAATATTATAAAAAAATAAACGTACGAGTATACAATAAATACTAATAATAATAAAATTAAATAATATTACTGTCGATGCAACATGATCACCTTACTTAAGTTTATTGTGACGTTTCATTACAATGGAATGTGGTCACATTATCGAAATGATATTACTAAACTGACGGAAATCCGATTTGTTAGTTATTGACTAATAAAATTATGTAAATTGTATTGTTTGACAGTTACTCTGTAACCTGCTGTGTAATAACTGCTTTATTCCAGTTTGTATCCATTTTAGTATTTTGTATAACAGAAGAACAGCTATGAAGAACAGCTATGGCTATCAACTGCTTCTATACATTGTTTAGTAGTAGTAAATTATTTAATCAGAACCTGATGTCTTACAGCCTGGCCCTACAGGCGTCATTAACGGCATCTTCTTCCTAAACTACTCGCGCCTGTGGTACCAACTTATTATGGCTTGCTTCATTTCCTATCTCCACTTTTGTTTTTATGTCTGAATAGATTAAAATAAAAAATAATACAATGGTATCATGACGTTATTTCAATCCATCAATATTTTAACACCTTTTTTTTGTAAATTTAGCGTTGTTGTAATGAAACAACGCGAACATAATATTTTTCAATTTATAACAATAATTATAATGTGGCACTGAATATTCTTTCATATGTTTCTATTTGCGCACATATATGAGTTTGTATTAATTTTAAATGGCCAATAATAAATAATTTGTCCTTAAGTGTTCAACAGCCATGCTTTCATATATTTTAAATTCGAATATGATATTTAATCTTCCTATCTAACTGTAAATGTTTCATTTTTTAGCACTAAAAATATGTTGACTTTAATGTTATATATCTATGTATATTCGACCAGCCCTAGGAGCCAAGGTTGTTTTTCAAGAGCATCAATCTCCTTACAAAAACCGACTCTTTCAAATTTGTACTTTTCGAGTTAAAAGATGCAACAGACGGCCAAAGGACGCGGATAGTAGATTCTTATACGCGAATGTATGCATAGAAACTAAAAGCCGCCCTAGAAACTAGGTTTAGCGAAAATCTGTTTTAATAATCTCAGCATTGCAGCAAAATTGCAGAAAATTCAAACTAAACCTCCTCTTTGCGTGGTTTAGTGGCGACATTGTAAAATGTCTCGAATTACGTTAAGAGCCAGTATATCGTGAGGTGACCTTGAGGTTCGCCTTTTGCAAATGGTGTCGGCCACGTGCACTTCGAGCGTCCGTCGACAACATCAAAGAATAACCATTTGACAGTTTTTTAATTATATTAAAAATATAAGGCAATTAAAAAAAATCTAAGTTTAAGGTTTTCTGTAGAATTTTATTGCGGATATTTTTATGTATAAATTAGGCTTACACTACATATGTAGTTTGGTTTATGAGAATTTTAAAAAATAAAATTTAACAATTTCAATATTTTTTTATGTAAACATAGTTTAAAGGTTTGCTAGAAAAATTTTCAGTTAATCTAATTATATTTTTTATATATGCCTGGTATGAAAAGCTATCTTGGCAGTAGACCTCAAAACCATGCATAAAATGCAATTCGAGTGCGTTATGGCTCTTAAAATATAACGAGTCATCAACTTAATTAATAATGCACGTACGATTCTTAATGCAACAACAAAATTAATTGAGTTAACTAAAAAAAATAACTTCTTAGGGATGTGAACCTTACCCTTTTTATGTAACTATTCAACCCCATAAGCAAAAAGGATCTATATTGGAGCTAAAATATTTTTTAATTAGTGACGTTTTTTTTTTAATGTTTTTATGAAAAAAAGAGATATATTACATTAAATTGGTTCTGGCAAAAACATGGATCATGGACCGAAAGACTCGGGTCCACATATAAGATGAATCTTGCACTCCAAAACCCTCAAACCGAAAGTGAACTTCGCGTCCATTCGAAAATCCCTTGAGAATTGCGCAAAGTTGAGCGCATTTCAAACCGGATGAATCAGCTGTGCTCGTATCGTAGAATTGAGATTGAGATAGCAGCAGATAACCTGCCGCCGGCCGCCGAGTGACATAACGCCGTGCCACTTACTCGCAACCGGTTGAGCGGGACGGCGAACAATGTGCCGTTTCGTTTGTATTAAAATATCGCGGTCGCCGAAACGAAACCCGTACCTACCGCCATCTAAAGTGGTGCACTTAATACTTGCCTGGCCGATATTGGAAAGTTGGCGAGGCCAAATCGCAGTGCTGCGAGTGCAGGGAATTAATTTATTCTACATGCTAGTACCAGCGAATCTTACGAGTAATATACTAAAAATCAAAATATAAAAAATAAATGGGCCTGCGTCGAACAAGACGGTGGAAGTTATACTTCTTTGGCCAATCGCACACACCCACTCACACAGGATATATAAATGAAAACGTATAAAAAGGCACTCTACGGATTTTACTCCTAACGCGTGACGCGGTTTCTCGACCAACATCCCATCCCAATGAGTACGACGGCCGCAAAGAAGTATAACTTCAATAATAAATAAAACTGTTGACCGTTGAGGAGTTCTTTCGGCTGGATTTATTCCTGGGTCTAGAATCAGGTCATGCTTACCATAAAAATGCATTATCATCGAAAGTGAACCAACTTGTCAAATTTCAACTCCGTAGGATAAGAGGAAGTGGTTCTAATTCAGGTCGGAAAATTTGACCTAAACCGACTAACGTTGAAAGCCACATTAAAAGCTTATAAAAAATATCCAATTAAACAGTGTGGTTTTTTTAAAGTAAAAATTATTTAACATATTGTATTTAATAAGGGCAAATTGCCTACCCACATAAATATATATTTACAGCGTATTAGTTAAAAAAAATAGACACCCCTCGAATTTGAAAGCAGGACGCAATCCGCGCAGTCGAACAATAACACGAAATTGTGCGCACAAGAAAATATTTGTACGCAATATAGTTTCAAAAGCGGCCAATCCGCCTGATTGCATGGTCCGACCGCCACAAATTGAGCATTGTGCGAGCAGCTGAGCATCGCACGTTCCGAAACACCGTTCGATTTCATTTGCCGCGCATCGCGGGTAGGCAGTCAAACAATGTGTTCAGTTTAACGACTTGATGATATGGTAGAGTCTTCAACCAACCACCACCTAGTTAGTTGCGCAGAACGACTTCTCCTTCCTTTGAAAGAAGTAACAATAATGCATTAAACTCGTTTTGGATTTATCACCAAATCCTCATTTAATATGGCTTAAAAAAAATAGTCTTTTTGCGTAAGCGAGAAGCGCAGGTGCGATTTACTGCTCGTTGTTAATATTCTTACTTGATACATACACATTTTTTTTTCTCATTTTTCTTATATATATTTCTTATTTTTGAAGTTATACTTTTTGCGGCCGTTGTACTCATTGGGATGGGATGTTGGTCGAGAAACTGCGTCACGCGTTAGGAGTAAAACCCGTAGAGTGCCTTTTAATACGTTTTCATTTATTTATCCTGTGTGAGTGGGTGTGTGCGATTGGCCAAAGAAGTATAACTTCCAGCGTCTGGTCCGACGCGGACCCAATTTCTTTATGTTTGTATTTTTTCCCTATTTTGCAGGGTTTGATGTGAATTAATTATTTATTTATAAAGAAAATCAACGTTGTCAATCTCACTCGGCGCAACGACATTAGCTGAAGCCTTCTGACAAACATAAACAAGCGCCCTACCTAGTTTACACGAATGTAAACAAGCATGCGATGAGATGTCACATTAGCTTCATTCACTGCCCAGGAAAAAATGTGTGAAGTGCGCCTAAAGAATTTTACATTAAAAAAACAATATTAATAATTTTATGAATCACCTAATTGTCACTGGGGCGCAATGTGACATGTGTATTTATGTTTTTTCTAATGTTAGGAATTATAAAACAAAATCTTTTAATTAATTGTATAGCAGCTTGGACAATAAAATTTCAATAAGATTAAAAATTGTTAATAATTTGTTTCAGGTAAGAATCAATATTTGAAACCTATCATTGAAGTATGCAGCTAGTGAGTGTAATTCCTAAGTATGTATGTAAATATATTTTTATTCAATTTGTATATTATTACATAGGTTAAAAATAGTGCAATAGTAAATATATTACATATGTGGTTAAATATAAATCAAATATGTACCCATATATTTAATTGCTGAACTACCGCACTGATGTTCCTTACCCTTTACTTTACCAAATCATAGACTGTATTTAAATTCGCAGAATATCCTAATATACTATAAACCTGTGAATTTACTGAATGCTAGATCGATCCGTTTATGTTCACAACCAAAATCTGATTCAGGAATGCAATAGTGACGCTTTCAGACAAGTTGTAAATATACACACTAAATCCAATAAAAAAACTTGTTTATTACTGCAATGTTACACATTTAACTATTTTTATTAAAACATTTAAGTAAATTTGAATCATATTTTTTTTTCGTTACAAATTAAATTATACTAATTCTGATTCTTTATCATTTAGAACAGCACAAGTGCAATTCACTACTACTTTCATTGACGGATAAATATACTTATTTTATTTAAAAAAAAATGAGACAATACACACGCCTGCGACCTGTTCTCACGACTCGATTGGATGCAAGTGCGAAATAACTGTTTTTTTTATCCTATTTGCGGTGAATGCGACTTTGACGCTCGATCGTTTGGGGGTAGAACTTCAGGATTATCGCATGAATTTCATGTCGTACATTTTGCATTTCAGCGACATACTCAAACGCGGAAGCAAATGTGGGGCCATTCGCTGGAGTGCCTTGTCTGGGGCCATTTATCTGGTTAGCGGCGACTGTCGGCGCTACCTACGTTGCCCAACCGCAGGGCGTGACTGACACCAAACAAATACCTCTGCATACTTTCCATTTAAATCCTTTCGTGTATGCAATGTACCAAGGCCATTCCTGATAAAAAAATCACTTTCGGAGCTAGATTTCACCAAATCAAAGTGGTGAAACATTTTGGTCATCCCTTACCGAAAGGGTTCCTCATATCAAAAATTGTTTCAAACAAAAATTGTAGGGAAATTATAGACCTACAATTAACATTGAACTGATTTGATGATTTTTTTTTATTTGATTTGATCTAATTTTTAAATGAATTCGATATCTTGTATAGTGTATACTATAAGAAAGTTATTGCAAAATTTCACTTTTCGCAAAATTTCGAAAAACCCTCTCATTGTGCTCATTAACCAAAACTGAGATTTTGTGCACTTAAATTTTATGCATTAATTTAAAAGTTGGTGAAGATTGGTGTAAAATTACAGCAGTTATCGTGTCCACAAGAAAGAGATATAGGGGATTAATGACATGGTACTTATTGCAATAGGTATCTTTCCTTATGAAATCTACCGAAAATCCAGTTAATTAGTCGTATAATTTCAAACATTATTTGTTTTGGTCTTATATCAAAATTCATCATAGTTTCCAAATTACAAATGTGTAAACTGTTCGTGATAATATTAAATCGTTCTTGTCATAAGTTCGCCCGCTCTGGACGCAGCGCTGCTCCGGGTTGTTGACAGGCCTAGGCTGAGCGCGAGCGAGCAAACAAATGGGCAACGGAAATAAAAGTTGTAAATTTTGGCATGAATTATTTTCGCATTTTTTATACCATTTCTTACACATAATAGGAAACATAAACACTCCCTTAAGTCTTAGACGTTTACAGTGTATGTATATATTTATTTATTTGTAAGTTATTTCATTTGTAAGAAACTTACTCGTTTGCATAAAAGTAGAGTACCACGTGAAGAAAAAAATTAGGTTCGTTTTTCGGAGAAATATAGATTTTCTATCCAAAATTTACATAATTAAAACGAACATTCTAATGAGTAAAATAACTTAAATTACATTTTCATAGTATGAGTGAATCTTGGCAATTAATTACTTGATTGCAGGTCTAAATGGAAGGTAGTGAAAGAGACTCAAATTGCAGGGTAGGTGATGCTTTTAATGCCGGCCGTCAACGTGTCGTCCGTTGCCATACAGGCTAATTCGGAAGATAAATGAATTACAATGTTATGCTTATTGAGTACGGGACAATGGCTTGCACGCCATTTACGGCCGTCGTTCCTTGGACATACAGGCTGTTTTAATAATTAACCTGCACTGGTAGAAAAAGTAAAATATTATGAATCATCTATTTAAAAAAAAATATAAGCTAAATAAAAATTAAATCATTTTTAAATCATTTGATTTAGCTACAAAAAAAAATAGTTTACGTATAGCAATCTTTTTTTTTTTATAATAGGTCTGAATCTAATAATCAGGTTAAAATAACCCCTTCGTCATTAGCGCATTAATTAAGGACAGAATAATTACATCCAATATGACTAATGCTGTTAAAAATAAATTGAGGATAATAGTTTAAGGAGTTTGAATGTTTACCCAGCGGTATTAGAGGCACCATTTTTAACCCTTCATCACCTGGATTTAGCACAAATTTAGCTTAGTTGAGCAGAGTCCATAATAATTTTACAAAGCTAAAATGGTAAAAAATATTCGGTAAAACATCCTTTCTTCTCTGCATTTCTTTCTAACCTTTCTTGAATATCAAAATTAAATATAAATATTATAATTACATAACTGTATATAATAAATAAAGAGTTATGTAACATATTTTCGTCAGTGTTGTAGCAAATTACTGGGCGAGAGCAGCGAACGCCTCTCAAGGGATATTGGTCGAAGCATTGAGAGGATATTTTTCACCTGACTTATTCATCTTAGTTCTGTACTTCTGATCATTTTAAAACATTTCTAATCCAATAATTATTTATTATTTTTAACAAGTTAAAATATTGATATTTGTTTTGAAAATAGTTTTAGGGAATGTTAATGTGTGTGGGACATATTTAAAACAAGCTGTATATGCGTCCGGTGGCGGCCACTGACCGACTGCCATTGTCACGTCACGTCACGTCACGACAAGTTGCGTTGGTCACACATTATTATGCACACCTTACAAGAAAGTGCGAAGGCGTAATTAACATGTCCGTAACTGCTTTAGCCCCAACATTAAATGATAGTTTAATTATATCTCTGTTCTTAATATAAGTTTTTTAGTCTTGCGATATAATCGTAATATTAAAAAGAAGGTAGATTTCACCGGATCGAAGTGGTGAAATATTTCGGTCATCCCTTGCCGTAAGGGTTGCTCATATCAGAAATTGTTCCTAATAAAAGTTGTAGGGAAATTATAGGTCTAAAATTAACATTTTGAACGGATGTGATCCCTTACATATTAAGGGAGGTATGGTTTATTGAATATTGAAAAACCAATTGTTCCTAATAAAAGTTGTAGGGAAATTATAGGTCTAAAATTAACATTTTGAACGGATGTGATCCCGTACATATTAAGGGAGGTATGGTTTATTGAATATTGAAAAACCAATTTTTCCACCTATGGGTGGAAAAATCCACCAACCATCAATCCAACCAACCAACCAACCATCCAACCATTAATCCCATAGGATTATCCTATGCTATGCTATGCTGTTGGTTGGTGCTATCAAGAAAGTCGACTAATAAAAGTTCTAGACCCTTATTTAAGGAATAGTATACAGGTTAAATAAATTCTATATCTTATATACTAAGAAAGTTATACCATGACAAGTCATGACATGGTACCCATTGCAATAGGTAGCTTTCTTAATGGAATCTACCTAAAAGTGCACACACAGAGGGTTTTGTAGCTCCCTGACGTACTAATCTAATAGTTTAATATACGAGGTGTGATCAAAAAGTAAGGTGACTTTTTATTTTTATCAAAAATTATTTATTCATTCATCAATATTTATTTTGTCCCCTTCAAAGTAACCCCCCTCAGATAGAATACGTGCCAACGCTTTTTCCAATCCTCAAAGCACTTCTAATAAGCACTTTTTGGTATAACCTTCAGCTCATCCCGCGATGCGGTCTTTATGTCCTCAATCGTTGCAAAACGCCGTCCTTTCGTGGGTGTCTTGAGTTTCGGGAACAGGAAAAAGTATATATATACTCCCTATTAAACGTCTCCCTATCACCATTGGTGTCACAGGGAGACGTGATTATAAAAATAAGAATTAGAAATAAAATAAAAACTTATCCGATATGTTACAAAAGCAAAGTAGATTCGATACGAATTCGATCAAATCGATTGTGTCGATAGAGAGAGCTATTATTAATAATGCCCGGCTGACCTGGATCCATTGTCGATTTTATTATTTAATATTGTTTACAAAGCCCGGTCACGATTTGACTCGATTCGTCGAATCGAATAGAACGCTATTCGATTCGAGTGAATTCGAGCTGTCAACGAATAAAATCCCCCCCCCCCCCCCCGATTCCAATTATTATGGAATATCTAATAATTTTCGCTGCGTTTCGAAGGACATGCGCTTTATTGTCGGCGCCATTTTGTGCAATCGACATTTTAGAATCGGTTTAGTATCGATTAGTTCTCTCATGACGCTTTGTTAATATGTACATATTTTACTTGCGATTTTATTGTGGTTACTGACGCCATTTGATTACTGTACTTTGTAATAAAACAAATCCTAATTTCTTAGATTGCACGTCCAGTCGAAAGTAATATTTTTCAATAGTCGAAAGTCGTATTCTGTATCGAAAGGTATAGATTGTTTGATCGTCTTAAAATAACATTTAGCGGTTATTGGTTCAGCGGGGTACGATAACTTGATTGGGCTGCTGGGGTTCGGACTCAAAACCTCTGAATCAAAAGAAGGTGCTTATATCACTGCGCCATCATTAATGCAACGAAAATAATCTGATTCTAAGCGTGCCCTCCAGCATGTATTATGTATTATACCCTAAAATGTATTATACAGGATGTTTCAAGACCATTACCGAAGATTAAAGGGAGGTGTTGTGTAACCTATTATGATTAAGAAATTATATAAACAAAAAACATCCACCAATTTTATTATATTTTTTAATTATCTTTACGTACAGTTTACATTTTTTTTCTTTTTGTTATGATCTCTGAGTATTTTAGGGTTATGTCAACCATCTCCTTTGCCCGGCAATCTATTGTGTAATGGGAACGCGATACAAATCCGCAGATAATAATTCTGAAAACATTTCTATGGACAGAGAGAGAGAGAGAAACTGAGAGAGAGAAAGATATAGTTTAATAGCTACAAAGATCCTTTATTAAAAATATATTAATAGCTTATTAATTTATTCCACCATGTGTATAATTAATTTTAATATAAAAAAATGCTTATAGGTAACAAATAACTGTTTTTCCCCTTTGTATGTAAATTTAAAGTAATATTAAAATTAAATAAATGTGATGTAATATTAATCTTAGAAAGTGCTATTATTTAAAAACAAATAAAATATTTAATACGATAATAATGTTATGATATTAAGGTGGTTTACAAACGTAGACAATATTATTGGATATGGATTTAGATCTTTGCAAAATAAATATTAGGTACATCAAGTACTTGAAATGATGAATTGAAATGTTTTCAAGGCCTTCAACGCAAAACGGTTATCTGCAGAATAACTTTTACTAGGATTAGCATGCCTTATGCATAATAGTTAATTATACGAAAAACATATGTAAGCTTTTTGTTAACCTATGTTTGACATAATATAAGAAAGGATTAGAGAATCCATTTTCTCAATTCAATCATTTACATTATATGCATAAATAAACAAAACGCAGGTTTGAAATAAACATTAATGTCAAACATAAGTGTCGGAATGCGCAGACTATAGGTGAAGGTGAATTTATTCGTGCATTCCCGACACGACTTTACTCGCTCATACGGTGTTTCACGGGTACTATTACTGGGTCTCTGGCGAGAAGATCTTTCCAACCGCATACGATTTCTGTATTTCGACATTTTATATATTCTCGTATAGTTTAACTTCAGCTGTATATTGTCTGAACCATTAGATACATAGACGTATAGTTTTCCTACGTAATCAATATATCCCGAAAAACCCAAACCCAAAACCAAACCAGCGTCGCAGTTTCTCCAAATTAAAAGTCATACTGCTCAAAATTTCCATAAGGGGCGAAACAAATCCAATATGGCGGTGTGCACGCGATTTTAGCTATTAGATCAAGTGGTTTTTTCGATGTGAACAATAAACAAAACCGCAAAACACAACAAAAAAACTATACACGAAATGTTTTTTATCCTGATTTCCTCATCATCAGATTGTCTATTATGCTCCCAATACAAGAGGAAATTCACGCCTGTCTTCGGCTTGGGAAAAATAACAAGATTTCTGGTTCTGGAGGACATAATCTCCATTTGACAGGCATAACCTCCCACCAGCAGTTCCAATTGCGGATTCGTTGGTGCTAATGCCATAATAGCAGCAGGCACCGCAAGCTGTGCTGGAGGACGATTATGTGCTCTGGAACTGTCAAACGTCCTTGTGAGCAAACATCCTTGTTAGATAAATTACTTAAATAACAAGTTAAACGACTCGTTTAAATTACATTGCCATTTAGCCAATTACATTTGGAAAGTTCAATGTCAGATCGTAACAGTATCGACGCGAAAGCGATTGTGAATGTCATCTTAGATCAACATTCATTGACATCTCAAATCGTACTGATAAATGGAATTAGAATAAGTTCAATGAACTTTTTTTTAGATGTTTAAGGAGGATCGGACGTTTCGTACTTTTGTAGCATAAATGATAGAGGTTACTATTGAGGGACTATTGTGGTGCGCACTCTGATTTAATTTGCGTAATTTGATTTAACAAAAAATATAGGAATAATTTAAAAATATATATACACCGTATCCCAAGACCATTCCCGATAAAAAAAACAGGTAATAGGTCCTGCGATTTATAGTGTTATTTGTTAAGAAACTATATAAAAAAGCTTCATGGTTACCGAGAAAAATTGTAACCTGTACGTGAAAGTAGGAAAAGGGTCGTGTAATGATGTCTTTGTATGAATGCTTAGCTGTCAATGGTATCAAGGTCATTATTGATCGGCGCGGCATCGGAAAACGCGCGTGCTTTATAAGATTTCGGGAATGGTCTTGGGACCCCCTGTATACTTACATATTTAGATACAGTAGAGAAATATACATATTCTGCAAAACATCTATGGTAGTGTTCTCTTTTAAGCTAGCGGCGTAGTAACGCGTTTATGCATAAGGCCGTATGTGTTGATTTAAATTCTGCAATTAGTTCAGTTTAAAGATATTGTTGTCGAGAAGTCGATCAAAGTCATTCGTTGCGTCATGGCAGGCGATGACGTCACGGCGCAATCAGAGCGTGGCTTTTCACCTGCTCTCTGCGGCGGCACGTGCGACAGCGACAAGGTCACCGGCTGAAGTCGCCTCGGGGGAGAGAGAAGGAAGATCGGCCGCATGGACCCGACTTCAAGCGGATCGAATCTGCCCATCTGGGATGCGACGCCGGGGCGGAGGTAATTTCACCGGATCGAAGTGGTGAAATATTTTGTTGCTCATATCTAAAAATATTTCAAACAAAAGTTATGGGCCTAAAATAGGGAAGTATGATTTTTTGAATTTTGAAAAGCCAATTTTTCCCACCCCCATTGACTAATGGTTGGAGCTATTAAAAAAGTTTACCCTTATCTAAGGAATAATATAAAATTTAAATGAATATTCTAATAAAGTTATAGCAAAATTTCATTTTTTCGAAAACCCCAATCCTGGTATGATTTTGCCCATTAACGAACTTTACCGAGATTTTGTGCCCTTAAATTTTATGTATCAATTTGAAGGCGATTATCGTGTCCACAAGAAAGTGGTATAGGATAAATAGATATATAAACTTTTAAACTGAGGGTGGTTTTTGGGTTCTAGGGGATGTGAAACGCGAAGATATGTCGAAATTTTCCGGATGTCATGATAACCCATTGCAATCACAATTTTTTTTTAGTTTCGTTCACTCCTACTCGTGTGAATCCACCGAAAAAGATTCGCGCGTAACTATAATATTATAACTATTAATTTATATTTAAATATTGTACTCGTAATAATTTAGTATAGTATTTAAATATTTTAATTACTAAAATAAATTTTCTTTAAAACTAAATAATGTATCTTGAGTGTCGCGTAACAACTGACTTAAACACAAACAGCCTGACACAAATTGCCGTCTTTAATACAATAATTAAAGAAATTGAAAACGAACATAATATATCATTAAGTTAGTAAATCTTTAAGAACATTGAAATATTTTCTAAAGATTGTGTGAATAATCGTCAAAACATCTTTTAACATCCTTATACCAATAATAATGTTTTGTATAAAACTCTCTAAATATATGATTATTATTTTATTTTTATTGTAGTTGAAAGTGAGGGAAAATACATCACCATTTCTTTATATAATGTAAGCTAACCATAACAGATTTTAGGGTTAAGTATATACTTATTCATTTATTGTGGTTACCCAATAGAAATTGTACACAATACAGGTAATGACAAAAAGAGACATTTTTTTTAATTTCTATGACCTGGAAGCGTTCAAAATGGCATGACTCGAATCCACGACCGCTAGGTCAAAAGTCAAACGCCTTAACTACTAGATTTTCACGATCTCTAAAGTAAATTGAAGTTTAAAATTCATAAACTAGGGTCACCCGATTGTCTATTTAATATAGTTAGATGTTAATGCAGTGAATAATAATAAAATATAAAAAAATAGATGCAAAAAAAATGAAATATGAAACAATGATTAGATGAAACATACCAATGTTTTTCAAGAGACAGAAACGCTGGATGATTGTAATTTTTATGAAATTGTAAACGAAAGTTAGGTTGCCTATTTCTACGCAAATAAAATATCGTTAAAATTCAAGAACAGCAAAGTATTTTATAGTGAACTTTGGGAAAAACAAAGTGCAACGACAAAAAAAAAATACTTTAATTTTCTGCATTATACTTAATTATTGAACTCAACTTTTGCAATTTTCCGATTCAGACATACCTCTGTTGCGAGCCGTTTTAAGGACGATGTGCACTTTATTGCGGACCAAATATCAGTATTCATCATTTATCGTTATAAAATAAAAGAAAATATATCCTCAAATATTTTCACTTGCAATTATTATAACTGACACATAATTGTTGAGTATTACTTTACCGACGCGCTTTGAAAATGTAATGGTATCTCCAAAGAATGTTGATCAAGGGAAAATAGTAGGCACTACTTTTGTGCCCCACTCAACTAAGCTAAATTTGCCAGGGGAGATAGTCAAACTAGGGAGAGGGTCAAACATCATAACGACTAGAGTACCACGATCTCGAATTTATTTGAATTCTTTACTGTACCATGAAAAGTTATTATACCATGAAAATATAGTAGTTATAGAGCAAAAATGTTGGATATTACGGTTTAAAATTGGTTTTAAGATAATCGTTGTAAACTCTATGCTGTAAAATCTAGAATTGTAAAAATGGTCGAAGACCAAAAACGTTATTTGTACGGTCGTATTCGGATTAATGTTTGTATTTAAGGTTGACCAGTGACTGCAGTAAAAAAATATTTTAGAAAAACATTTGGTTGTTTAAAAATTAGCTAATCAAACATAAGTTTAAGAAAATGTATGTATGTTGTATCTACAGAATGATTATTGTTAAATATTTTTTGGTTAGATTTACCATATTTCTTGCTATTACAGCAAGAGCGAAATAAAACGACGTAACTTGAAAGTTTGGTAGCAGCAACCATAATATTTTATAGTTTTTACTTGTTATCATTTTATTTTGCTGCGATTCGAATCAAAATGGTGGTGTGACTGAACATCTGTTTGATTGATTTGCTGTTTGCAAAAAATATTGTAGCGATAGCTAGATATTATGTAAAAGACAACCAAAAATTATGGTACTTACATTGAGAAATATGTTGGTATTTGCAACTGAGTTTAATTATAATCGATGAGTCATTCCAACAAAAAATATTGCTGTCACTATATCAACCTGATTGTGTTCAGTGTGTGAGAGGAAGGTATTATAGTTTGTGTGTAGTCCGTGAAAGTTAGTTTGTGTGGTATCGCTCGGCGTTTTACCACGGCCGACAAGGTGGGTTCAAAAACCGTGGCGACTTCGAACGAAAGCGAAAGGAGTTCGCTGCCCGGCGATTCGACTCGATGATATGATGGTATATTTTTTTTCTCTGGCTTATACGTATAAAATACACCATCAGCATGGACAGGCCCTATAATATCGACAGAATCATTAGAGAATACAACTTCGAATCCTGAGCAAAAACCTGAATCAATTAACCAGCATACAGCTATAATCTCCTAAGAACCCGAATAGGAAGGGAGGAGGCGTTAGTGTAAATATGGTTCTGTGCGCTCTGTATTGTCAAAGATGAACATAGATTTAGTTAAATTTGGTAGTCCCACTTCTGGTTATATTGACCCGATTGACATGAGAAACTCGTTTATATTGGACGAAAAGTTTATTGGGCGTTTCTTACGAAATTCGGGGAATGGAGTAAGTAGTCTTAATTGCAGTGTCTTTAAACCTAACTTGGTTAATTGGTTTTTAGTTTGGGATTGGTTAATCTTGCTTCTTTAAGCAAGATTAAACATTGTCCAAAAACTAACATTCCAAATAAATTAATATTCTCAGCACCCCCAATCTGATACTTAAAAGAGTAAAAGCGTATTTGTGAAAATACCGGGCATTGGCATTTATTGACAACATTGCCATTTCCAGCATTCACATAAAAAAAAAGATATTTAAATTACTTTTAAAAATCAGAAATCATTACTTATTTATGCTATTTTTGGAGTGTGGATATTTTTTATTGTTTTATTTAAAGCATTATGCAGCTAAATAATAGCTGACATTATATTTTTTGTCCATTTAAGCCTTCGTTTAATCCGTAAAATAAAAAAAAATGAGAGGTATCAAATTCTCTTGCGCAAGAGACGTTTCTTTGTCAATTATGACTTCGTAATGTTTATTTAGTTAAAAATAAAATATATTTTAGTTCTCACTGAACAATTTGACGAAATTTCATTTTTCTCTCAGGCCGTTATAAAACGTTAAAAAATCTATATTGTCTTGGATTTATCTTGCAATTTATTTTCATCGGAATCTCCGGTAAATAATAATCAGTATCAAAATATTTTATACAAATACTTATCGTGGTTTCCTCTAAATGTATTAATATTTATTTGGCCTCTTTAGTACCTTTATAAATATTTTCCTATCCTATGCTTTATCATAAAATTAATAAACTTTTCTAAATTTTTCAGTATTCAAAGATTGTGTCATTTATCTTTTCAGGCGATTTGCCGCTGTTACAAAGCAATCCTCAGATATAAGTCAAATACCTTTACAACTCAATTATATAATTATCTATATATATATATATATATAAACTAAAATTGTATAATGTATTACTTAAATACCGAATTTAGATGATTCCTTACGTTATAATAGGCGTTCATCGTAAGTTTACATTACTTATATAAAAGTATGACAGTACTGACATTTGGAAAATTCGAATGCTTTTTAATATTTTAACAGATTGAAAGAAGCGCACAGATAGATAGTTGAGAGTGAAAAGCTTCCGTACAATACAGGCCTGTATTTAAACCAGTATATATAAATAATATATATAAAATTATAATGTTGTGTTATTTTTATGTTATTTTTTATTTTTAATACTGAAATCCGAATATCAATAAAAATAAAGATTACTGCTTCTTTAGTACAGACGGCTGCCGTCTATAGTTAGAAAGACAGGGAACATTAGTGCAGTGGCGTAGTGTGCTTGCTGCTAATAATAGTTGAAATATTTCCTTTGTTTTGTAAATGTATGTTGTTTGTTTCTCAAGTTAATAAATAATTGAAATTCAAATTAAAATTCGAATATTTATTTCCATTAATACAAAACGTATGTAGGAATGACAATAAAACATTAAAAAGATTATAAAAAATTTATGACAAGCAAAACAAACAAATTATCAACAACAATAAATATTCATAAGAAAATAAACCATAGAGCAAGCGATAATTTAAAATACAATCAAAACATTAAACTGATAAAAAATAAATTAAATTAAAGACAAAGAAACATTAAGAGAATTATTTGAATTCATTCAAACTATAAATAGTTTGTTCAGTAATATTCCTTTTGAATATATTGCAATCATGAATTTCTTTTAGATTTGCGGGCAACACATTGAAATATTTTAAACCTAAGTATTGGCAATTGTTTTGGAACTTAGAAGTATGGGCTGGTACTGATTGAACATATTGTTCCTTATAACGGGTTTTATTATCCGTGTATATTGCTGTGAGTTTTTGCATTTTGCTTATTGGCAAAAAAGAGACATGTTGCTTCTTATATCTATATAGGCCAAAAACTGTTAGAATGCCTATTTTTTTAAATATGTGGCTTACATGACTCTCTCCGATATCAACGAAATAAATATCAACGAACTTAAACGTCACGCGTTTGTTATGATCGGTGCCGAGTGTAGGCACGGTTTGTAGGGTAGGGTAACTGAACGCAATTCATTCGCGGTATTGCGACAATAGGTTTTAAAATAAGTTTCGATTGGAGTTGACCCCGTGTGCCCACGTGCCCCTGGGCGCTGACAGCGTTCATAACGGTCAGGCCACACAATCCAGGTCACAAACCTGCACTAACGATTCGCTATTGCAAGAACCTTAATTTCTTGCGTACGCTGTAATTATTCACTATAAATTAAAGTGACGTGAGAAGTTATGACAGGCAATTAAATAAAGTATTACGTAATATCTATGTTATAATTGTAATATGTGTCAATTAAATTTGGTACAAATCATTTGATTTATTGATAATTATGATTATGTTATATATTCGAACAGTCTTCGATGCAATCTAAACGCCTTTGGTTGTTTTTCAAGAGCATCAATCTACACACAAGAATTAAATTCTTTCGCGTTTGTACTTTTCGTGTTGTCAGATGCAACAGACGGCCAAAAGACGGAGATAGTAGCTTCTTATCATGAATGTATAAAAGCTTAAAGTATAAACATTTTACGAGCTATGTATATTTCTTAACATTTGTTTATTACATTTATCATTCGTTATACAACTGAAGATTTTTATGGATGCACGACGCGACACGTTCAATAAAGATTACAAAGTACAATTAAAATTGTAATTTTATGGTTCTACATTGCATAAATGAGTATGTGTGTTTATGCAAGTATGTGTGTCTGTGCGTAATCGAGTGCGTGTGCGAGTATCTATTTAGTGATATTATACTGATTATAATACGATTTAAATTGCGAATTGAGATATTACAAAATCTGTCATACCTCACAGATTTTTGGCTGTATAATTGATTTTCTTGTATACTTATTCTAACATAATATTAATACCAATGTAATATTAATACCAAATTAATACCAATGTCTCTAAATAATAGAAATATTTTTGACCAAACCCTGTATTCATTTATACCTATTTATTATTTTTTTTCTGAATCCATGTTTAATATCGTATCACACTGAAATTCTAAATAACCGACAGTATAAATACCAATCCCACAAATTCAAATAAAAACGCTATTTTATTAAATTTTAAAACTATCCAATAAATTTCTGATTAGCCCTAATTTTTAGAGACTTCAACGACCTGTTTTATTTACTGTAAGTAAGAAGTATGTTTAAATAAAACTAAACCTAAGGCCTGATAAATAACCGGTCAAAAATAAATAAAAGTATTTAATATATTATTAGACCGTTTATTGCTATACTTTTTAGGAACCGACGGGGGGTTAAATGCACTATTTACACGTAATGGTTTCCTTTTAGGGATAGCCGCATTAGCTCTCTGGTCTCTGGTACCAGCGGCCGACGCGACGCGATGTTATCCTGAAACGTGGGCAGGACACGACTTCTCGGGGCATATTTATGATCCTCGGGCTGAATGCTGAACAACTCCCACGGGACCACGATCCGGGAGTAGTAAAGGAATATGGATTATCAATTCAGCATAAATAAAAGACAATGCTTTGTATTGTGACAGGTTTTTCATACGTAGGCAGTTACCCTTCGCTGCCTTTAGGATTCCTACCAGTATTCAGTATATTTATTTCAAAAACAACTTTGCAGTTGTGTATGAATGACAGAGATGAAAACAATAGAACAATAAAAGTACATAGAACAAGAATTACAATAATTGTAATTCTTGTTTTTATTATTAAACTTTAATTTTTATTAAACTTTTATTAAAGTTTAATTATTAAACCTTATGATGACGGTAAGTCGTATACATGAGTAGAAGAAAGAATAAGTAAATCTTGTATAATATAATAGTACAATAATAATAACATTTAAGTGAATGCAATAAAAATTGCGAATGTTTGTAAATAAAGTTACAAAAAAGTTTTTAAGAATCATTTAAATACACTTAAACTCCATTACTTCCGATCGCTATGTTTGTTATCTCGCTGATATTATATAATTCGTAAGTTTTTAAGGCATAGACAGCTATTTCACATTATAATCTATTAACAGTATAACCTTGACTCGATTTCAGACGTAGTTTTAATTTGAACTGTTACAATGAATAGCAGAATTACTACGCATTATTTAGTATCACCATTGGTTATATGGTGGTTTTTAAATTGCCTAACTGCAAAAAAGAATTAGACAACCATCTTTAGTAACTAAGACGCGATAAAGATGTCTCAAACATCTATAAAACATCGTAATTTATTGGAACAAGCGCAGTTTCATAATTTTAATGATAGATCGCAATATATTCTTTAGATTAAAAATGAAAATGATTTTGAAAATGATGAGAATGATGAAAACTGTGTGAATTCCCAAGATTTTTTTTTATACTGTAAATATTTATGCTTCTATTTGGGCCTAGACTATTTTCAAACGAAATAATAATAATAGATTATGGTTCGTTACCAAAAAAATAATAGCGTCATCTACATATCGGAATTTTTTTTCGGGCGCTTACTATGTTTATGGGGTTGAGCTATCTAAAACCACTAAATATTCAATGGTATCCACCTTAGGACAGCTGCCTAGAGAACTAATAAATCCATGCGAGTATTATTTCCTTACTTACAGGTAAGAAAACTTTACTTTCCAGGATTTCCAAATCTTCTTTTAGGAAATTTTGCTTTGAACATTATTTTTTTTTTAAGTGTAAGGCGTGCGTGTATATATATTTAATGATAAAAATATCCAGGGTGTATTTATATTTACTAAAGACCTTTTAGGTGTTAATTTATATCGACATCTAAACGGGTCTCGCGAAAAAAATAATAATTTCGAAAAAAAAAATTACACTAACGAGCCGCGCGCTCTAGCTGTCATCGCTCGACCTCACTCCGTGCGTTCAAAACCGCATTCATAAACATTGAAAGTATTTCTTTTGAAATTCGAATTCGTTTTTCTCGTAGTTGGGAAACATTTTTCCGATATTAGTGTATCATTGATGATATATCACCCCCTAAAAATATCAGTGAATACATCCGTATAATCTGTATGTGTAAATAAATCTTAATCTTTTAGGTTAGGCCGCAGTTTAAACCCACAAGTACATAGAAAGCTACTTTACATGTTTCCTGTGTCGCACGTTCAAATTATTCTATCGACTTTTCATAATCTTGAACCCGTGAAAAATGTTTCGAGTGGTCCAAAGTTATGAGCGATGCATTGGTCTCGTGCAAAGATTTCGTTGCGGTGGCTCGTTACAGCTCACGCATTACCTGAAAAAAGTATGTGTACTTTAAAAAATCTCGATCCTAACAGTATTATATCAAAAAAATACAATAATAATTTAAATATTTATTTTTCAAAGATAAATTTGCCTAAAATTTTGTTTTATATTATCCTAAATCTTTGTTTCTAATAATTTAATTTAAAAACGTAAGAACCAGAATTATGTAAAATAGCTGAATATTTATGTAAATAGGATTCGCAATATTCTAAATATTTGTTTGTGGTTTGTTTTCCACATTTTAAATATATTTTCCTGATAAAATTAGTAGATAAAGTTTTATTTGCAATTTTAGTGTTGTATTTTGAATTATTTCAAATATTTTATTGTTTGTTGTTAAATTTTTAGTTAAAAATATTTTTTGGCAATTTTACAATTCATTTTTGGCGATTGTTGAACAACTTTGGCGCATTGTGTTGAAGGCAAGGCAAATATTTTTGATTGCCGATTTGATGGTCCTTTTTTAATTTTATTGGCACAAGATCGTTTAAAAACCGCTTAAGTCTCATAATTACCTCGAATTTACAAAAGGATAATCCGCCTTCGGCAAAACTCCATAATAGTCGACTCTTATTGTGTTAAGAATCATTAAAATAGACTGTTTATGTTCCCAATAATACCGCTCATTGTAGTCATAACATTTTTCACCTGAGCCTAATCACCGCCATCTCCATGACTCTTCACAAGAAATTTAGCTCAGTTGAATAGGGCCTAAAATATTTTTTAATAACCAAAGAAATATAAATAGTCCTAATTAAATTTAAAATACTTGTAACTATTATTAGAGTATCAACACGTGTCAATCAGCATTTTTATTAGGGGTGTAAGGCTTTAAAACGCTTTAGTTTAGGCGGCAAGTTCATCTATTTTTTTAAAGTTATTCGCGGATTTATCGAGAATCCTATAGTATTCAGAGAGGTTAGTTTCTTTGTTCTGGACCGTTTGACTAGATCGCGGAAGCACACGTTATTTAGGCATATACAAGTATAGTCCGATTGGGAGAGCAGTCGAATTATTAAATTCCATTTCCACGAAAATTGATATATTTATCTGTTCGCCTAATAGGATTAAAAATCTACTTTCCATTACACCTTTGTGAGATGAGCGTAAATTATTATTTGTTATTATTCGCCTAACCAGGCGAACCAAAAATAACCATTTTTTGTTTTTTATTGTTATTGTTTTTGGTTTTGATTTTTGATTTTTCTTTTAGTATTTAGTATTATTTGCCTTTATGTTACGAATTCAAATGTGTAGACGGGGAAACGTGCTAAATAAATAAATACCAACCGCCAATTCGGGCTCGGGAGTAATTTGCAGTTGTTCAGTAAATAGTGCATCATTAAAACTGAAAACAGTTCGTGCGTTACGAAAATTGCCGAGTCCATCCGAACGGGCCACGCCGCCTTGTCGTAATGTTTTAAGTGGTCGCTTGTTAGCGTCGAAACCTTCTGGTCGGCTACCCGCCATTTTGGAAAATAACACCGAATTGAAAACTAATTGAACCTTCGCCATAGGTATCGAACGGTAATAGAGCTCTATTTGATTGCATAAAAAAATCGCAATGGATGTGCTTAGGATTAAAAGGATCAATTCTTCAATTTCAAATTCAACGTTGCCGGAAGCAACTTTTATTCAACCAAATATACACAAATACATTTCAAATAAATCATCAATTTATACATGCATAAAATGAAATAATATAAAATACAAAAACAATATACTTACGAATCAAGTTAATGTAATTCATGTAATGTAAAAAAGGAATGCAGCGGAATGTCAAGTTGATTTAATTAAGATAGCTAAATAATTTTTATTTGTTTTTTTTTCAATTAATTTTTACCTAAAATTGATTCATTTAGGTACGGTTTCAAATGCACAAATTTTATCAAACAAAGTCAACAGGGTTGCATATATACTTTGTGCATCACTATATTTACTTTGTACAAACCATCAATTGGAAATCCCCTCGGGAAATCTTTCTTAAATGACGTGCATCTTCGCCCTGACGACCTACTTACTGTTTTTGTATATCTTTTCCCCATGCCCTCGACTGCCCCTAGTAAGTCCCATACTTCTAGCCTTGCAGAGCACTTGTCCATTGGTCAATCAGTCGATATGCAAACCCATGATTTTCGTGTTGTTTATATTTTTGAATTGTTATTACTTATTTCATTCCATTGTTTTTTTTATTTTGTACTATTTAATTTTGTTTTTATCGTTTTAAGTGAAATGTTAGTATTTATTTTTGTATTAGATGGTAAGCAGTGATAATATATCTGTTAGGGTGTATTTTTCCTAATCGTGTAAAGATTTAATTTAATTTTCAAAAAAAAAATGCTAATAACACGACTTTTACAATATCTGCTATTCTCAAATATTGCGGTACGGAAATAGATCAATAGGCCTTTAGAAACTTAAATTGGTTAATTTAATATATTTTTTTATAAACAATATCTTAAAGCCAGGAAGTTAGCATTTTAACTTATTATGTAGGCTGAAACGGTTTCTCACTTAAGCGATTGCTTTGTCTGCTATGTTTTAAGGCGATTATTAGCTATGCCATACCATAAACGCGATGCGTGGTAATACCACATTATCTCGATGACATTTGGCGCGCTTTTGTTGCGGTCGAACCAAGGACACGCGCCGAAAGGAAAAGTGAATTTTAAACAGAACGTGAGCCTGCTGTAGCTGACTTTACATACACACACACACACACACACACACGAAACACGCGCGTGATTCATTGATCCTCTCCTCCAATTGATGCATTTTCCTATTTTTTTGCGCTGACGGGATTATTCAATTATTTATTTTCTTATATGCCCAAAGAAACATTTAGCGACACTTGATAAAAATATTATATTTAGCAACAGCCAATTACCTATTATATTATTTTAATAAAACAATACACATTCCACACCCTATTATATTCACAGATTATAATACTCATTCAATGTTATCACTATAAATTAGACCCTAGTTCGTTTTGTTAAAAGTATATGTTAAATTGGAGATTCCTGTAGTCAGCTTAAGTTGTTATTTATCTATTTCTACGTAAGCATTTCTCATACAAATAAACAAATAAATAATAAATTCGAGTCGAAGTGTTTGTGCCGCTATTGAGATGTGCCTGTGCGTATAAGGGAGGATGCGTGTTTGTGTGCGTGAGTTTACGAGTGTGTGTGTGTACGAGTGCGAAAGAACAGTGATTTATTTTCTTTTCGTGAGAAATGAGCCCTGTCTATAATCGTGTTAAAAAATAGAAGACGCAATTGTGAACTTTACAAACCACGCACAATAATTGAATATATCCTAGAGGTTTCTATGGGAAAATTCAAAAGACTGAATCATTGAAAGTAATCCCCGTAAAAAAAATTAAATGATATTTCAATAAGTGTATTTTTGGTTAACAGGCCTCAGTCAACGTACGGGCAAAGCCATATCCCACAGGAACCTACCCGTCGGCGCCGATGTCAAGAAAGACAATGGCTTCCAATGCCCCGAAGAGTTTGGTTACTACCCTCATCCCAACGACTGCTCTCAGTACTACGTGTGCGTCTTCGGAGGGGCGCTGCTCGAATCCTGCACCGGGGGTTTGATGTACAGGTAAGATTCATATTGTTACCAGATGTTGGTGTTTTGTCCTCATTTAGAAGTTTATTCATGGAAAATAAGCGTATAATTCCTTCTGGTGGTTCCTCGGTGCGCCAAAATAAATCGTTAAAAACGGTCTTATTATGCCTACAATTCAGTGCAAGTAATCTAATTAGAGCATCTAGTAATTTAATTTTCACTAAGGACGACAAGAGACGTTTCAGCTCACAAAACAAATGTTTCAAATTTTAGCAATGATTGAAGAGTGAGTAAGCGTGTGGGCCACTTTAAGGTAATTAAGGTTTTTTTGTTAATTGCATTAATTTAGGGGAATTCATTTCGAGTGTCGCTAATCGTACCTAAGAAGTTTTGGCGGGCACAGCGGACTTATGTTCCTATACCCGAGTTGGGTGAGTTCTCTACAGAAAGTCGATGGAAGTTAAGAGGACAGTTGTATTCCGTGTCCAAATCGTTATTATGTAATTCAAGCAAAGTCGTTAACAATATGTACTGAGAAAGCAATAATCGATACAATACAATATATGAGCGAACTGTCGTCGTCTGGTAGCGTTGGCATCACCCGGTCGCTGGTCGATCCACCGAACGCTACAATTGCGCTCGAGTTCAAAAGAATTTCTTTCTTCAGCCATGAGCTGCAGACCTGCGACTGGCCCCGCAACGTCGGCTGCGAGGCAGTTCCGAGCGCCGAAGTCGAGCACGAACGCCAGCGCGAGACGCCCGAGCCGAGTCGAGAGCTGCCGCCCACGCCCCGCAGCCGCTTCAGCGTGGTCCAGCACCAATCGCACCAGACGCTGCGTCCACCCCCGCCGCCGCCGCCGCCCCGCGCCCAACCCAATCCTGTCGTTACCAGCAGAGGACAACCCAGGCAGATTGATCATGAAGATATCGCGAAGGTAATTGAAGTGAATCTTAAAATCTGTCTCGCATCCTCTACATTTTACAAAGGAAATAGTATCATTTATAAATTTAATTGTGTTGAAGTTCGTATATTTATTTTTCTATATATATTTACATTTTAAATAACAACTTTAATTGATTTATTTATTTATTTATTAAAATATCCAATATACAATTATTATTTTTACATATGTATTACTTTGTAGTATTTTGTTGATATTCAAGAGAAGAAAAATACATTTTTTGTGGATTAGTAACACCTCACTAGGCAATTAATGTCTGTATCAAGGTACACATGGCTGTATCAAGGTGGGGGTCTATTTTAATTATTTAAGGGGTTTTTTATTTAGAAACATAAAATCCATATTTAGTCAATATCGAAAACTGGCCAGATAAATATATAGTTAAAATAAAATACTAATGCTTCATGGGTTGGCCCAATTTAAGAAGGAACTTGTTGGAACTATGTAGAAGATATTGTCATAACATATCGCAATCAGAAATTTTCACGTTTATTTCGATAGCTAAAAAGAATGGTATTACCTTGTATTCGTATTTTTTTGACTGTTTATTTATAACTGCCTAAGACCTGTTCTATGCTTTAAGTAGTCATTCCATTGTACTTTAGAATTAGTACTAACATTGAGACTCTTCAAGCGATATTTTTGAAATATTGAAAGATGGAGAAATTACAGATACCATCAAAAAATGTATTTCTGTTTATAGCAACAACTGTATGCTGAGGTGGAAGAGCTGCCACCGGCGGAAGAAATAGAGAACGACAGACAGCAGCGAGTGTACAGAGGACAACCGCAAACCGTCGGAGATGTACAGCGTGACAGGGATGGTTATTCAGTGGCACAGCTGCCATCAGGCCGGAGTATCAACGCCAATATCATTCCTTCATCCATCACCAACGGCAACGGAAAAGTGGGAGCTTTCTCTTTTGGCACTCAAGTTGAACCGCAAAAGATACCTCAGCCACAAACATTCACGTTTGTATATTTATATTCATTTATGTTTTTAATGAAAACATCCTGACCTAATGTGCAAAGTTACTTATTGAACAGATATTTTTTGTTATTAGGATCAACAGACCAGACAAACTCAACGATGACATAAACTTCAATACAGTAAGAGATCATTCTAAGAATAACCGACAGACAAGGTTAAAGAGAAAGAAACGTAGTACTGAGACCATGCATACAAACCAAACTTTAACAGCAGAAGAAAACATTGACCGAAAAGACACTTTATTCCACTCGGATGACCTGACTGACAGAAACACAAGGCAAAATAGATTTCAAAGGTATCAGCACCCATCTAGCTTCATTGCGGACTCAGGCGCAAAGGGATGGGCAACTGGAACACCAGACTCAATCAATAATTATTTCTCATCAACGGTAAAACCACCGCCATCTAGAAAACATAACAATTTCGCATTTAAACCTAGTGCTCAAATAAGTGAAACGTTCAGTCCCGTGCTTCAAAATGGAAATTTCTATGATTCATCATCTCAATTCGGAAACAACGTAAGACATTTCAAACCCTATTCGCCGAACGAAAATCTGTTTCTAACAAAAGGATCGTTTTCAACAAGCACGGAGTCTCCAAGTTATTCGTTTTTCAACTTAAATGGAATCAAATCCTCTCAAAAAATATTGCATTCTACGACTCCTAGCCCATTTAAAGATAGTTTTTCAATTTTCGGTGTAAATCAAGACAAAGATAACTCACGATTTGTTACCAAATCCCCTCCAATATCCTTAATATCATCTAACAATAGTCCCTTTTTAGCAGGTGGTTTTTACAATAATAAGCCACAACAAATATTTAATATGCCTCAAAATAATTTAAGAGATTCGTATCAAAATCCTATTAAACAAGCAGCGTTAAGTGATTTTAACCATTACCATGATCCTTCTCAAGTTTCAACCACAGTCGTAACTGTAAAACCTGTTAGGGTACACAATTCCACTCCTGGTAGAGTCAAATATAGAATAAAACCCCACGATGAAGCAGATATTAAAGAAATTAAACCAAAATACAAAGGTAGCCAAGCTAAATTAGCCCAATATGAAGTTCAAAATCAGAGTAATGAAAGTCAACGAGATGAAGATGATGAAAGTAAAGATTATGATAATACTTCTGAAGAAGAAGAATCTGATGATATCAAACCTGACTTCCCCGAGCCACCAGAATATTTTCAAAATAATCGTAATAAATATGAAAATATTGTCAACCCATTTGCCGATCCCAATTTTGACTTCGATTCGTTTATCTCAAAAGTAAGGAATACGCATTTATCATCGGTTGATCCGGCAAAAATTAAGCAACTAAATATTAATGCAAGACCGAAACCAAAAAACAATAAAATAATATTAACAACTCTTAGAACTGTACCAAAAGGGCGCAAACCAACACAATTTATTAAGGCTCATCATAACTATGCTGGTATGAGTACACCGAGGCCATTTAGTGTACCAGGTAAATCTCACGTAACTCGACCGGTTTTCATCAGTTTCACAACTCTCAAACCAATTAATGTGAAACATCAACAACAAAATGTAAAACCAGCATATGAGTATTATGGAAGTGATGAATATTATGAAGATTACGAACAACCAAATAATAATGTAACTCCTAATTATAACAAAATTTCTCAATCAACGCCTAATAATGGACAAGCAAGTTATGCATCCACATCAGAGAAAAACCAGATACAATATCATAAGGAAATAAACCCTCTGTCAGAGAGATTACCAAAAAGAACGAATAATTTTACAAATGCAGCTAGCTTATACGGTAGTCAATATGATATTAATAATAATCGTTATTCGATACCTCACAAGGTTCAAGTTCAATCATATAATAAAGGAAAACCTTGGCTGGCCCAGGGTGGAAATGACGATGCTGATTTAAGAAAGCCTTTAAAATACCAAAACGAAAACAATCAGTTGAAAGAACAAGTTAAAAAACCAAGTTCTTCGGCGTCTGCCGAAAAATTAAATACCGGAAATAACTTTACCAGGCGACCTTCACCTAAACCTTTACAAGATACGAGTGAATATTACTACGATGAAGACGATGAATACTATTATGAACCGCCAGTAAAATCAAAATTTATGCCAATAAGTGAAGTTAAACCACAGCGACCGCCTATTGCTCAAAACTATGAGGAATATGACGATTATGAGTACAGTGAAGATGAAAAGGATAATTCTCAGCAACAATACGAATCAACAACATTGAAGTTACCAAAGCACTCTAATAGTCAAACCTACCAAGATAAAATTAAACAAACGCCATTCGATCATTACATTCGGGCTAGACCAAACCCTTTGAGGGCAACAACTTACGCCAATTTAACAACCGCGACTCCACCATTTTATGATTCTGACGGCAACGATTTTAAACATAATTTAAAATCTACCGTGACGACGTTAAGACGACCAGAAATAGCTAACTATCAGGTACATCATATGCCTATACAAAAACCACAATTTGGTAAAGGCCAACATCAAATTTCAGATAATAATCATAATATGAAGTTATTGAATAATCATACCACACTGCGACCTTACACTATGAGGCATCGGTTGGCCAAACCGACAGTTGCACAAACTTTACCCTTGAATAGCATTCCTGATCCAACAAAACCGACGAGAGGAAGTCACAGGTGGCACGATAAACCAACAGTAGCTGCAACGACCAAGAACTACCCTACTGATCACAAACATGACAATGCAAATCAAGAAACACGAGACACACAGACTGAACATGACGACAACATCTCCAACAGGTATAAGGATTTTCATCGAAACGTTTAAAATTAAATTTTAAATTTGTATTGCTATTATTTTTGGTGTATATCAATGAAGATTCTTGTTTGTATAGTTTGGAACCAGCTGTGACTTCATCGCCTTCAACATTCACTCGATCCAGGAATCCAACATTCGTAAGTGGTCGAGCTCTATACAATGGTAGCCAGCAGTATGACCCACAACAATTTGACTCATATTACGCTTTATATGATGACGATGCTGAACTTTACAAAGATTCAGGTAAGAACGATCAATAATATTAAATATTTAATCTGAAGCTTATTTATTTATACTTGAACTGAATAAAACTTCTGGCAAATACGAAGTCCTAAGGATTAAGTAGATAAAGCTTTTGTTATTCTAATTAAAATTACTTAGATCAAATTTATTTTTATTTTTTATTTTATTCGTAATTTTATTTTATGAGGTGTAAATCTAATGTAGGTGAGGTATAATAGCAAAATAGCAAAAAGGAGAAAAATATAAAGGAGAAATAGCAAAACGAATCATACTAAAACTTTCGAAATATATGAAACTGCACAATTTGAATCTACTGCTAATTTCGATAATATTTTTTTTTCCAGATTATGGTCAGCAATTTAATTCAGGCTCGCAGCGTCCCGCTCCGGTAACAGTACAACAAACTTACCGCGGAACCCCTCCGCCACCCCCTTCTTCTCCTGCCATTCCTTCAGCTCCTCCGTCCAGACCAGCACCCATCAGAACTTCCTCTCAAGTGGATTATACGCCAAGGCCAATCACTCCCGAAGACTATGACGATGCCTTTATTGCTGGACAGGTTAGACAAAATATTATTATTTAAAATATTTTTTAATACAGTATTCAAATTCTATTAATATACATTAGTGTTACTATTAGACAACAATTATCAGCTGTGACATCTTCTTCATGAAATTACCCGTTTATCTTTTCAGGTTGATGACCAAAATCAGTACAACCAACCATCAAGACAGCCGACAAGGTAAATTATATATATATTTAAATAAATTACTGAACGAATGTATTAGAATGATTTGTTTACTTTGAATGTGTTGCGTTTCATTACCACTTTTAGTTTTTAAATAATTATCTTTCAAACAAAATCAAACTTTTAAGCATTTTTGTCAATATCATCACCTCAGGGAAGAAGGTAACGAATTGGAGTACGAACATCGAAATCCAAGTACATTTGGCTTCAGCACCATAAGAACTCCATTAAGAAGCACGGCTTTCCCGACCGTTCCCATCACGACCACCATTTCAACCACTACGACGACTACGGCACGACCACCAACTCCTGTCTCCACCACCATGGCGGCTACTAGACTGCCACCAAGGTACTGCAAAAGTGACATCACAATGTCATTACGCATAACCTCATTTGGCTTCATAAATTCGCTCATTCGCTTTCATAGAACATTACTTGCTTCATTTAGTAAAACTAATTGCTTGCATACTGTACAATGTTCGCTTCGGATTTAAAATTCCATGTTTATTGCAGTTTCTGTAATTATCATTACGCTACTATGGTTGTTCAATACACAGTACCGATAGCATATATAGTATCGATCACCAGTAACATTGATATTATTATTTTTAAATGTATGCGGTGAACCTAAAGCACAAAAATTTAAAAATAACAATATCGAAACAACCGTGTGTAACGCTGAAAGTATCAATACCCAATACAGCTATAACGGTTATCAAATCCATGGTTCCCATTCTAGCCAAAAATCAGTAAAGCTGTAAATCTTAAATAACATAAAGTATATATCAGATAATCATCGCAATTTTAATATGTACTTACTGCTATGCTTTTATTATATAAAATCATACTAATCGTCACGTGTAAAATAAGTCATTTTGTCAATAATATAAATTCTGGTCCGAGATATTGATTCTTTGTTTATGTAGACTTAGGAAGACATTTTGGTTTTATTGTTTTTGACAGATCACCGACTGATGAAAATTTAAAGAGCAACCTGAATACTCCGCTCGTCGATTCCTCAATCGCTAACACTTTAACAACGACCCCCACCACACCTCATACTGTCCTCTACCCAGTCAACGTATCCGACCTTGCTAAACCATTCTCGAAACCTATTAACTCTAACTATCATCGACTAGATGAAGGTGACATACAATCTGTAACCAGCAGTGATAATAACACAACTGTAACGCCTCTGCCTTCAATAATATCCTCTAACATTTCTGACAAATCAATACGTTATGAGACTAATGTACCCAACTCAGTTACGACTGGTTTTTCGTTTAGACATAATCCTAATAGTGCTGATGGTATTCCGTATACTTTGACTCATATCCATCGTCCAATTGTGAAGATACAAACTACTTCAATACCAAACATCGAGGAAAAGGAAACAGATGCACAAGAAAAAGATAAATCAAAACTTGAACACAGATCGTTAGAAATCATTGATTTTGTTCATGAAAATAAAGTAACTAAGCCTGAGAAAATTGGTATTTTATCAAATGGTGAAATTGGACATAACTGGAGAACAGATTTACCACAAATTGTTCAAAGAAGAACAGATGAACCGGAAGTTATACCGTTGTACCATCGCCCATCGGTCAGAATTAATTCCCAAACTGAAAAGCCACAACAGATAAATACTTTACTTAAATATAATATTACACCACAGCAACGAGAAAACATAAAACACCATAAAATAAGTTCTAATTTAACAAATGATAAAACGCCGAAATTTTATCTTAAAACTGTAATTAAAAGGCCAGCTCCATTTTCGTCACGCAGTGATTCTAACGACCCAAATAAATGGGATTCTTCTGTGTCATTTTCAAGCATAAATTCAGAAACTGCTACTACAATAAATAATGATAATAATTATTTGGATGTTTTACCTAATTCTTTTTCAAGGCGTCAGTTAGTTCGAAACTCTTTAATTACCAAGAGTGAACAAGATTTTGGCCAGTCGACCGTATCACCTTACAAAAGCTTAGAAAATATAAGACGCGAAAAAATTGGTAAAAAAACGTACACGTCAAGTTTTTCCGATAGTCAGTCGCCCACAAAAAGCTATGAAAATAATGTTGAAGAGACTTTATTTGAAACCAGCCCAACGCTGAAAGAGGATAACAAAAATATAGTTAATGCAAATTCCGAAAGCAAATATAGGTTCAAATTTAGCACGCCATCAAAAGAGCCTGTATTTTATAAATTTTATAGCACAACAGAAACTCCGCCTTCATTTATTACTAATGACTTTGAATCAAAAAATGCAACTTCTATTCAAGCGAACAAAGATGAACACAGCCAAGGAGTTACCGATGAAAGTCTAGTAGAAATCGATTCACTGCCTATTTCGAAGAATAAAGAAATATCGACCGATCAAAATAATAACAAACATTCCAAAATCGACCAAAGTAGCAAAATCAATAACGATAAAAAGTCACCGAATCTTTCAATTTATACAATTAAACTACTAAATGAGAAACATCCATCAAAGAAGAATCGTAAATTGGATCATTTAGATACTTTCGATATAGATTCTTTACAGAATAGTGTATTTTTGAGTACTACTCCAACTAACATCTTTGAAACATTAACTCATAATCCACCCACTAAGCAAACTTTCAACGATATATCTAATTTATTTATCAATAATAATATTTTCTCTGAACAATCATCTACCTCTGCAAGTTTGTCGGAATACCTACAAGATGGCAAGAAGACAGGAAAAACAGTAAAAGCAACAACACCATTAATTGGTACTTCTTTAGAAATATTACAAAATAAATCAACACCTCAAGAAACCACTGAAGTTATTAAAAAAAAAAAATTAATCGGAGGCTTTTTAACAAATCACAAGAGTGTAACAAATATCACTAATGATGGACTTGACGCACCGCAAACAACTAACAATAAAACAGACTCAGTACTTTCCTCAAACATAACAAACGACATAACAAAAATGTCAGCTAATACGCAACCAACGTCACAGACAGATCTTACGACAACGACGACTGATAAGGCAGAGACAACTGTAATAAGCTTCACAACTAAAGCCCCGCCACAATATCCCACGCGCGCCTCCCGTGTTAATGCTGCCATGAAGTCTGCAATCATGCTCTCTGGTGGAAAACGCAGGAGTTATCAAACGTCCAAATGCGGCACAGAAAACAGTCTCCAGCAAGCGAATCCAAATTGCAACGAAATTAAAACAACGAGGTATATACACAACTGGAAGACAGTATTAATCAATAACAGAATGCTCGAGCCATTTTGCTCTTACTCACAGCAACGAATGATGCTTGAACCTTGGAATATGTATGGCTAATGTTCATCCTTGATTGGTGAAGGTGTTAAAAATCTGCCTTTACTCTATTTCCATAACAAGCATGTCCTTATTTCTCGACTATAAAATAACATGTTAACAAAAGAGTTCTTTTTCTTTCGAGACAAAATTGGAATGCCATTGTTAACTCCTCGCGTTACCAAAATTATTTCCATTTTATGCCTGTTTTCATTACTTTAACATCCTATAAAATCCATTTTTCCTATATTTTCACTCAACTATTAATGCCCAAAGAACTCTTACGAACTGACGTTACTGTTTCTTAAGTTTCTTTACATTTTGACTAAAACATTTGCACTATTCACATTACACATAAATAAATAGAATAGCATATTATCGAGCACCATTCTTTTTGCGGCTCCAAGTGGCTTTTATGCCGTTTAATGCTGTTTCAAACGCGCACCTAATCATTTCTTATGCTATTAATCTTTGCGTGTTTGATTCTTTTCTTATGTTATTGTTACTTATTATAAATGTTTCATTTTAGGACAAGTAGTCGAAACCGTGGCACCGCTCACTATTCTACGCTGACTACTGATCAGGTGAACCGTGGAACTCCACCATCGTAAGTCACGCACCACCGTATCACGATTCATGATTTCTGAACACGATGTAAAGTGTGTTAATTGTCTGTTATAGTCGTATTCGCCCAACCCTAAAGCCGTCGACCGCCATCGTGTCCAAAGCCCAAGAGTTTGTGGACATTTACCGCAATCCCCCAACCAGACCGCCGTCAGTATATCCGACTCCAACGACTGATAAGACTGCCGCCAAATGTCGTAAAGATGTTTGCCTTCTGCCAGACTGTTACTGCGGTGGAAAGGATATTCCAGGTTTGTTTTTCCGACATTACGACGTAACACCAGCAAATACTACACTCTATTACAGATAAAGAGAGAAACTTTGTAAACAAATCCAACCCCTGCGTCTGTGCGTTATGGTAACCGTTAGTTTAAACTGAGTCAAACTGGATATTAGTGGATATTGTCGAGGCGGCAGGTGTCAAAATTATTAGCGCCGGGTGTTGAACAATGGTTTCTTATTTATAAACTTTAAATCTATTTAAACCTCTTCTGTAAAATTTGCTCTGGTGCAGTTAGGTACTAGGTAGTGGAGCGAGGGTGTAATGGTCAAATATCTTTTAAAAAAAATAAAGATCATGTTGATCAAGCATATACAAATTTAAGTTTTTTTTGCTAAATCATAAACATAAAACGAAAATAAGATATTTTGGAAAAGTAATTCGCTTTTAATAATAAAAGCATAAAAAATGCACATTTAAAATTTGTCGATAAACAACCTTAGTTTTACTGATCTATTTATGTGTATCCTTACATAGGATCAATTTATTAATAAAATGGTTAGGCTGATATATCATTAATTATAGAAATTTCAGTTACAACTTTTTCTTTTTCCACTTGTTTTAAAGTAAGCACATGAAAATTGTTTTTTTGATTTAATTCTTCTTTAAGCAGTTTAAATACTTCATGAGTATGATGGTAAGTACGGATTGGCATTATGAATACTACTGATTTTTTTACTCTTTTCCATAAATCTGTCAAAACCTTGAAGGTTTGACTTTGGATTTTGGTTTAATGGTATTTTATTGGTAATTTAAACTGAAAACAGTCTGAGTTATACATAATTTTTCGAATGCAGGAAATTTGGCCGTTAACGATGTACCTCAGTTGGTATTGTTGACATTTGATGATGCAGTTAATGACCTAAATAAGGACCTATACGAAGAACTATTCGACAGAGGCCGCCTCAACCCTAGCGGTTGTCCCATATCAGCCACATTTTACGTATCACATGAATGGACCGACTACAGCCAGGTGCAAAACTTGTATGCTGTCGGGCACGAGATGGCCTCGCATACAGTCTCGTAAGTTCTATCAGGAGAGGCATTGTTACACGTGTGAATTTTGTCAACCTGGATATATTTTTTGTGGTTGAGGATTCATTGTTAAGCAGTCTATGTGTTACATTAAAAAATATTTATACCGCTGTTTGGTTCGTCATGATACCCAACTGTAACCATTTAATATAACCTCATGTCAACTCAAAATACCCAACTCTATTTAGGTGATTGGTTTATTTATGTTATAGTACTATTCTTTAGCTTTGTGTAATAACATTGTGTATGTGTTCTATACCATTACTAATATCACTTTTTGTTTCTTTTGTCTTCCTGTTACTTCATCCTCGATTAAATCAATCTAACGTCTTCTCCTTCCTTTTCATGGCACCGTTCTCATTCCATCTCTGTGGACCCGTAAATGGTCTAATTCATCCACACGCGCACTATTCCACTGCACTCACGCAGGTGATTTACCGGTGGAACAAGTACCTCAACTGGTCCTGCTGACATTCGACGATTCCGTCAATGACCTCAACAAGGTGTTATATTCGGATCTCTTCGAAAAGGGCCGAGTCAATCCAAACGGATGTACTATATCGGCCACATTCTACGTTTCCCACGAATGGACGGACTACAGTCAAGTTCAGAACCTCTATTCCAGTGGTCATGAGATGGCGTCGCACACCATTTCGTAAGTTTTCGATGACACCTTAATATTCTTTGAGGGCTGAAATTCGATTTATTATTCCTTCAATTTGAACAACGTCTTTAAAATTTTATATATTCATTTTCAATTTGGCCGATGTGAAATTATAGTTTTTACAAACAAAAACCTTTGTTTTATGTAGTGTTTTATAATCACTCACATTACAAATTGGTTATTTTTATAAATTAGGTACATACATTATGTAAAGTGTAGGTACCTTTGATGCTATGAAATATTATATTTTTTTAATTATTATTTAAGAACTCATTTTTATCCTTTGGTCACTAATTTCCGGGTAATTTTACATTAAATAATATTAATTTAGATAAAAGTTTGTGAAATATAAATACTTTTATTTACTTTTTATTGCCTATGTGTATCTGAACAAACTTATGACTAACCTTTATCTACACTTAACCTTTACCTTTGACTTATGGCTTCTTTAGTGTCACTAACCTTTATAATGTTTCTTTTTGGAAAATCTCACTTGCATATTTTATAACAGTCTTTGTATCTGTTTTTATTATAGATCATTAATTAAGTACATATAATCTTATTCTCTGTGAGTAGGTTGAAACCTTTATTAAAATTACTTATATGCAATTATTATACTACAGCAAATAAAATCCAAGTTTAAATAATTTTAGAGCCCCTTTCTACGTAGTTCCCTAATTTGCATATTTTAGTTTCAATCTTAAAATATTTTTTTTTTCTATATATGCACTTTGTTTATACGGAAAAAAATAGTAAACTATACCAAGTTAATTAATATTTTTCCTAAAATTTAGAATTCTAAATTTATATCAGATAAGAAAATAAAACAATTCCCAAATTAAGGTAGACTTACACATTTTAAACATCATAATAACTTTGTTTATTAATTATATAATTATTATCAATTATATATTAATTATATTGATAATAATAATATAAGGAATGGTAAATTTGATATTATTATAGCCATTTAATAAATACAAATAAATAAATTGGTAGTTGCTTTAGAACAAACAAATTACAAGATACAAATTTTACTCCTAAATGGAAAACTCGGGACATGCCAGTTTTTACCGTTCTTGGAATAAATAGCCTAAGATGTCTTGTAATGCTATGCGTAGGTCTCCCCGAGGTTTTGCGTTTTATTGGAAAAAATATTTTCTCCAGAATTAACTGTAATTACAATGTCCTTACCAAAATGCCATTATTTTGTTGGTAGGGAATCTCTTAACACATGTCATTTTTATGTACTCTTACATTGTGGCGTCAGGGCACGAAAGACCTTCACGGGCATCACGTGCTATTCGGCGTAACTGATTTAACATCTCTTTCAAATGTCATATTTACCAGAATTACAATAACATATTTTTTCGTCATTACAAATGGTTCAAGTACAAACGTCTTAAGGTTAACTGCTGAAAAGCTTCCTAGTGTTACTGTTATTTTCTTCATCAACATAGACATAATATATATAAATGATCTACGTGTAAGTATTTTGATTTTCATCTTACTCTAACTAAGATAATAAATATGACAGTCTATTGGCTTAGAGTATATTTTGTTGATTCGATTACTCTAAGAGACTGTGACACTCAGCATCAGTCTCATTGGACCACCACGGAACGAACAATTAAAACTGACGTCGGTAATTTTAAGTTGTACAGCGAGATCACATAGTATGTATAATAAAGGTTATTGAAAATCTGAACAATATTTCCAGTGCAATCTCCTGACAAATACTTAGTTAACATATTTTTTATAATCCTTTTCATCAGAAATATCCGGGATAATAAAGGATGTTGAATGAGTAGTGGTTCTCTAGCATTGCGTTTGACTATTAGCCCAACAGTTGCAGGTTCAAATCCGTACATTACAGACATACTATTTTTTTTCACTTCATTACCATCTCCTCTGACTGCAGCACAAGCAAATTTAGCTAGTTGAGAAGGCCTAAACTAACTGTACATGATCTACCTTAAAGCAATTCTTTTAAATAAACCAAGTATGATGTCACGAATGCAAGATTGCCAATTTTAATAGATAAATAAATGAATGAATGTAATATAATATTTTTCCGTGCAATTCCTTTCTTTAGACACAGCTTTGGCGAACAATTCTCCCAGAAGAAGTGGAACCGGGAAGTGAGCGGACAGCGGGAGATCCTC
The DNA here is from genome assembly GCA_020383195.1 of Neomicropteryx cornuta. Classification (NCBI taxonomy): domain Eukaryota; kingdom Metazoa; phylum Arthropoda; class Insecta; order Lepidoptera; family Micropterigidae; genus Neomicropteryx; species Neomicropteryx cornuta. The sequence continues at coordinate 960,526 of JAHKQU010000014.1, forward strand.
GCCGCGTACGGCGGCGTCAAGCTGTCCGACGTGAGGGGCATGCGAGCGCCCTTCCTGTCAGTCGGCGGAAACCGGATGTTCAAGATGCTCTACGACTCCAACTTCACGTACGACTCCTCGATGCCCGTCTACGAGAACCGCCCGCCCAGCTGGCCATATACCCTCGACTACAAGCTGTTTCACGATTGTATGATACCGCCTTGTCCAACCAGGTCTTATCCAGGTTGGCATAATTTCACAAGTGTTTTATGAGGTGGCTCCGAACTGGGAAGTTTGCCACTTTGGAAAGATATGTAAATCTCACCGAACTTACAGGGCAGATGATCAGTTATCAAAATACCGATTTAACATATTGTCTGATTAAACTGCCCAATTTTAGGAAGGTTAAAAAGTGAATTCGGAAAGTGGATTCAAACATATAAATGTGAATCTAAGGAAAAAACTATGACTGGAGAAAATGGGAAGTGATGTTATACGTAGCTTCTACAAGAAAAAAAATTACATATTTTTTAAGTCTGCCTAAAAGAAGTTCAAAGGATCAGTTTAGTCAATACTTCCGATTGAACTTTTACCTTCACTCGAGTATGTGAATCTATTTTTAAAATATTTAGTTTTTAAATAATTCAAAATCATCCATAGAGATAATACGGATCAAGCAAATAGATCAAGAGTCATTTAACTAAATACAACATTGTAGCGTCATGTCCTAGACTAGCTATTTTACTAGTAACTAACGAAATGTGTTTGTTTCAAAGAGTTAGGAATTCATGTTAGTTTAATGCAACACACACTAACTTCAAATCTCTTTGGTGTGTTTACTAATTGCTACATATTATAGGTACATCACTGAAATAAATAATCGCTTTCATACCCACACCAAGATATTGTGATTACCCTTTGTTTTCCAGGTGTATGGGAGGTCCCGATGGTTATGTGGCAAGACTTGAACGGAGGCAGATGCTCGATGGCCGATGCCTGCTCAAACCCACCGAATGCTGAAGGCGTTTACAAGATGATACTGAAGAATTTCGACCGCCATTACACGACCAACAGGTGAGTCTGCCTGAATAAATCCGTCCAGACAAAAAAAAGTTATCCTAATGTTTCGAATTTATGTATTTGTTTTTCTGTCTGGACCAATAGCTAAAAACGAAGAGCACGGTAGTCCAATCCTTCCTATGTTTCTCTTCAGGGCTCCCTTCGGGCTGTACTATCACGCCGCTTGGTTCACCCAACCGCATCACAAGGAAGGCTTCATCATGTTCCTGGATGCTATTAATAGAATGAAAGACGTGTTCCTCGTCACCAACTGGCAGGCACTGCAATGGGTTAGAGATCCTACTCCGCTCTCCAGGATTAACAGCTTCCAGCCTTTCCACTGTGATTACAAGGTTAATATGATTTCCATTTAAACGTTTATCAGCTTTAAATTATTGAATAAATTAAATAATATTATTTAAAATATAATTTTTCTCTTCTACCTAACTAGACAGTGCAACCCCTGAACTGTATGTTTGGAATTAAGATTGCGTGTTAAAAAAATCAATAAAAATCAATAATTATTATTTAAATAAATTTAATAAAAGAGACAGCCGTATAAAAACTAACTACTAACAGATATCCTAATTAAATATTTATTCGTTTATTTCTTAAGATTTAATTTTACAATAACAAACAAGAACAGCACATGGTGTCATACACCATGTGCTGTAGCTATCTATCAATATCAACTGCTTCTATGCATTATTTAGTAGTAATAAATTTTAAAATATATATTCAACCAGAACCTGACGTCTTAAAGCTTCGCCCTACGGGTGTCCTTAAAGGCATCTCCAGGTGTCACAAGACTACTCGCACCTGTGGCACTTTTTGTGCGTGATTCGATGTGCGTTTTGTAGATGGCCATAATGGCGACAAAGGGTTATTTTTTAGGTCTGAGTAGATTCAACTAAAAAAATATAGTGTGAATGTCATTTCAAATCATCATAAATTTTAACATTATTTTAGGGTTTTTGTAAATTTTGACGAGCGGCTAATAATGAAACAACACAGACAAAATTTTTAGCAGCCGTGTTGACATATTTTTGGAATTTGAATATGATTTTTGAGTGATCTATCGAACTGTCAATATTTCATTAATTAGTACTAAAAATGTATTGTATTGAACGCTTTATTCGGCCAGCGTCCGAAAATGTATTGACTATATATTGTCTAACAGACAGACGGCTGAACGACGAGGATAAAATATGAAAACAATACTAATAAAATCAATTAACACTATTCACTGTTAAAATAAAAAAAAATATATTAAAGTGATTGTCATAATAATATAACGTCATATTTTAAGATGAAGGATATTAAATAATGAAAAGAATAAAGAACAACAAGACATGAAAATAACGAAGTTTTAACGAAATATTAACCATCTAAGACGCTTATTATTCATTTATATTACTTTTACAACAACTTTTTATTTCGAGATACATACATCACCCCCCACACCCATTCACCGTTCACGTAAAAGGAAGAAAATGCGATTGTTGGTTCGAATCTGCACATCTCCCCTCACTCTAGCTCAAGCAAATTTAAGTACCTTAGTTGTGTAAAACCCGAAATAATTGTTTACAACCTACTCTACTTACCCTTTCGCTTCCAGGACCGACCGAAACGCTGCAATAACCCAAAGGTGTGCAATCTATGGCACAAATCCGGCGTCAGATACATGCGGACATGTCAACCCTGTCCAGATATTTATCCCTGGACCGGCCGAACGGGAATTCATTCATCCAGGATAGACAACGATGTCGAAGAATAGACCGTCGATATAATATAAGTCTCTCTTAATATCTACATACAATTAGAAGCTTCTAAGACTTAATTTGGTTTAAATTATGACGCGATGGTGTTGGCTGACACATGCGTTTTATTTTCAATTTAAAATCGCTTCGAAAAATTCATAAATATGAAATCAATTATTTAATTTGATATTACATCGAAACAAATATTTTAAGATAAAAAAAATATATGTTTCGGCTAAATCGTATTTATAATTTCCTCGTATTTATATCACCATTCGTATCATTTATTAAAGTAATATTTATTGATGAAATGTCGAATGTCGATCACTAAAATCAAATGCGATGTGTATAATTTATTAATTTTTTTTACTGATTTAAAAAATAATGAAATCGCAACTCGGAAGCTGTCTTGAAAATTGGCACACCAATAGTTGTGTGTGTAATATGCAATTGTATTAGTTTATTGTTGATAACTATCATTCACAATCTTTCAAGACAGCTTTTACAGGGTTTTAATGCTCTTAGTATAGGTAGTTTTATTATCTGAATGTAGTTTAATATTAATATAACATATTGTTTGTATTTTAGAAGTGTACACAGTATTGTGCGAAATTTGATATCTATTTTTGTGTGATGTTGAAATATAGAATGTATATGTATGTATAGAAATGTGTGATAGATTTTTTTTGTAGTCGATCTAAGTATGTATGGTGCTTAAAATAAAAATGTTATTTTCGCTTAGTGAATCTCGAAACACGGCAATATTTTTAAAACAATAATTAGAACGACCTGCCGTCAATAGTTACCCATAATCGTAAGTACCGGAAGAAAATAATAATAATATATGAACCATTATATATACAGATAAAACTGATCAAAGTTGTATAGGTACATGTTGGATGGAAGCCATATTAATTCTAAGAGATTTTATTTCTTGCCAATTGTTAAACATTTTTTTACCTAAAATTACATTCGTAACCCTCAATGTATTTTCAAAATAAAATAAAATATGTAATCGCTAAATGAAATACTATATTATAGATACTACGTGCAATGTAAGAAATTAGGAATATATATTAATATTATAGGTGTGTACATAGAAAGTTACTGGGCTATTTTGTATTATTTTTTTTTGCTAGGTTTGAATGTTTCAAACAAGGTTAAGTACTGAGAATTGATAATTATAAAATACGAAATTAAATAATAGGTAGGTAAATATAATCTCCAAGTACCCGTAAAAATGTAAAACCTTTCTCTACTCCGTTTCTCTGACTTTGGCCTCACCAATTCGCAAATGCTTTATTTCAAACGTAAATGTAATTCCTGTACGACTAATATTTTTTATCGGAAAAAACCAAACTATGTATCCATCTTTCTGATAATCTAATTTTATCGCTATATAGCCCAGAAATACCCGATATATTCGATAGTATGCAGGCATGTATAACCTTAAGCTTTCACAATAGTTTCATGAGATGAGAGCTATATATGACTATTCATAGTAGCATAATATCTGAGAAGCCCAATACATCACCTTTGTAAAATAGTTCCCAATTTAATTTTTTAATTTTTATTTTTATCATTGTCATTTTTTTATTTATGCATCATATTCTAGAACCACTGATTTTTCCCTATTCTAATCTAACATAAAATTTCCAAATGTTATGCTTCGCTTTTATTATGCCTAAACGAATAATTAATTTAATATGTTTACCCGTATGTATAGTCGGTGTTGTACAAAAAGTACAATCGATAAATCGATGTCGGTTCATGTGACAGTTACTATGAGAAGCTCTATTTCTGTAGCATATTGAAAAATGCAAATATATTACTTTTTCTATTTTTATATCACTGAATATTTCATTAAATATTAGCATTGATTGTGTATTTCACCGCATTAAAAGACAATAGAATTAAAATTAAATTAAAGACAATAAAAAAAAAGAATTTTATCTTAACCTATATAGCAAAAAAAGTTTTAAAATCTTATTCCTATTTTAAAGATAAGTCAATTATTTTTTTTATTTTAAAAAAATAAACATAGATATTTTTCACTATTTAAATTCTCTTTTTTTTTATCCTATATGAAAAAAAAATACACAAGATACGTAGTATTTTTATACATTTTTCAATAAATTGACATAGGAACAATGTTTTAAAAATAATAAATAATATTTGAAGATCCCATGTCCATGTCATGACATCGTTTCTTAGAAAATACATTTTTTATTTTTTTTATTTAGCTCATAGACTACTTTGGTTTTATTAGTAAAATTATAGAAATGGTGCACTTATGAGTATGTTTTCAAAAAAATAGTTTCACGTATAAAAATGGCTTCACTAAACTGCATATAAATATTTTTTTATTGATTATTTCTCTAAAAATCTTTCTTGCCTTTCTAAGCACGGTTTGCTATGTAAATAATATGAGAAATATGTAAGGTAGGTTTTAATTCTTATCAATATTTATGTATCATTTTTTAGTTGCTTACTTACTTTCAATCACTACACATTCGCTTGATCAGTTCGTATTGTCACTAACGTAACAAATTGTGAAATAATAAATCATATTGATTGTACAATAATTTTCTGTAAAATGTTTAATTGGTTTAGTTTTAATTGTTTTAAATCCAGTGAGTGATAATAAAGAACTACCAATATGGAAAACGTATTTTCATTCAAGGAAATTACCCTTTTTTCAACCCCCACCCGCGCCAACCAATGATATAATATATATATATATATATATTATATATATATATATATATATATATATATATATATATATATATATATATCAATATCATAATATTGTAATCAATGATACAATGTTGTTTAAATAAAACTGTAAGTGTTGTGACTCCCTTATTAGTAGATAATATAGAAGAAAATAAACACAGTATTCCAAGACTATTCCCGATAAAAAAAAAACAGGTAATAGGCCCTACGATTCCGATCATGATTTGTTATGACGTCATATCAAAATTCATTATGGTAGATAAAAAAAAATGGAAATTTTAGGTGATAATATGAAATCGGTCTTGTCATAAGTTCGGCGCTATCGAGATCGCGCCACACCGGGTCATTGACCGACCTTGGCTGAAAGCCTGCGAGGGAAAAGGGAATTTATACGAGCGCTTTGAGTCTTCTTGAATGGTTTGGGAACAACCTGCATATTGGATAATTTTTTATTCCATAATAATTATAGAATGAAAACAATTGGTTAACAATTATCTAAATCATGCCCTAGCGTAATGGCCGTGCCGTACAAACTTTAAGTATGAAATTATAATGCATACCTGCGGAAAGAAATTACCTTGTTCACTAAACTTGAGTTAGTACTTCTCTTCTGGCAACTCTATAATGGCGATGTTTTCTTGGTGAAAAAAAATATCTTTCGACCGTTTCGCCTCAACATAAAATACATGACTGGACTTTACGACGCAAACTCATATTTGGTTAATGCCTGGTTTGCGGGTGTGCATACAGTCGCTCGAAGAGGCGTAATCCAGTACTTCTCCTATCCGTGTATCCAATCCTTTGGGAAATAAGTAGACATCCTCAGTCGCTGACAGTTGACCACTGCTATACTTTTGCTGGTAGGTACAGGAAGAGAGAAACCGAGGATGTGATTATAGCATATACTCGTATAAAGAGTTATGCTATTTTATAGGACTAACAATCACAATTAAATTAGTACTCAAAAACTGAAAGCAGTAAGTACAAAAATTGATAGCTACCTAGATAAATTTCACAAATAAAATTTAAATGGTTTCTTTTAAAATTTTCTTTATATATAATCTTTCTGAATAAACGTCCAAACTGTCTTAATTTAACAATAATTTAAAATATATTTAGGCTAAAAAATATACATGAAAATAAAAATTAGAACTATAACTTCAGCTATGATAGTTTAGGAAAATTAAAGACAGACAGTCAAAAGGGGATGTTTTTAGTACTTACAGTACCCAAAGTGTCTGACGTATTTTTTAAATAAATATATTTGATATTTATATTTTTTTTTTAAATAGAGTATTTATTTTAATAAAAACATACTAATTAAATAGCTACGACTCGATTCAACTCGATTGATGCATTATTAGATAGTTTCTTTTAGAATGCATGGGTTAATATGAACACCTGGTCACTCTGACATTTACCTCGATATTGGACATGAATAAATAACGGTCAGTCATTCGGATAAATATCCGGGATTTGCGATCATTTAGGTTATTTCGCGATCTGCCGTCACCTTCGTCATGGAAATGTCCATTTTATTTACTCACCTTGTGTTATGTTCCATGAGTGTAGTTTTAAGTGAGGAAATCGTCTTTTATCCAGGACGATCAATGAGCAATACATTCAAAAGGCCGAGTGAAACAAAATCTATTTCTCTTAAAGTAGATAAATGCTACGACCACAAACGAGTATGGAGTCCCGTGAGAGTGACAGAGAGGTCAAAAAGGGCAGCGGATCCTGTGTTCAAGGGACACCCGAAAACTAAGGAAGACATGTGGAGATTAAACTTTTCGCCGGCCTCAAGCGATTTCGACCAAACCCCTTCCCTAATATCGCTGCTCGAAATGATACTTTACAAATACTTAAACGATTGCGATCCAATAATTCTATACGACACTTTAGTGGAACAGGGGGATACTCTGCTCATTCAGCAGTTCTTTAAGAAGCTGACAGTGTCCTATAGCCAGGGAAAAATCAGCGAAAACAACACTATTTCCGAGCCCAGACTTCTGGAGTCGACCGGCAGAAAATGCGTCCATTATGTACTTTTCACTGGAAATGCCGCGAAGAGCGTTAACGTCATTGGACTCCAGGCCACGTCCAAGGTGGTGGTGGTGGCCAGGTCGTCGCAGTGGATGATCCAAGAGTTCCTCGCGAGTAAGGCATCAAGAAACCTGGTCAACCTTTTAGTTGTCGGCAAATCGTTCAAGGATGACACCACTAGCGCAAGTATTTTATTACCAGCTGTATAAAATACTAATTGAACGCGAAAAATAGCGTATATTTAACCAAACCTCAAACACAATAAAACTTAGTAAACTTGAAAGCACAAGCACTGTTTTTTTGTATCGAACGAGCATATTTATAAAATGTCACATATAGGTGTTAAAAATCGACCATTTCCTGTTGTATTCTAATATATGTAACATATTATAGGAGGCGCCCTATATCCTATACACCCATCGACTGTACACGGATGGCCTGGGTTCCAGTCTTTCTGTCGTGCTGACCTCTTGGTCGAGAGGTAAGCTGGCCAGGCCCTTCGTCAATTTATTTCCAAGCAAGATGACCAAAGGATACGCGGGTCACAGGTTCGCCGTGTCAGCCGCCAATCAACCGCCCTTCGTATATAAACGGTAAGACTGGGCTTAAGGTTAGCCTCGTGTGGTGTAAAACGCATTATTTCCTCACACCAAAAAAAAAATATAAATGACGAAAATACCCATGTCACACCGTATAATTTTAATGATTGTAAGTTCATATTTTGAGCTATGCCGATACTCGGCGCTAGGTCCTGGCCTGGCCTCTCAGTCCTCGAAGCAGTCATCTATTTTAATTTATTGTACAACTTATTAAATGCAATAGTTGTCCATGACGGACAAGTTAAGTAACAAATAGGTAATATTGATTTATCTGCAATAATTAAACCGCGCTGCGAAACGCTACCTAATTAACTACTCTAACAGCTCCTTGGATAAGATGGGAAGTCATTGTCTAATTGCCTAAATGCCTAATTGGCCAGAATCAAGACCTGTTTTAATGTGTTTGGTTCAATTTCAAATCGGTCTAGAGTCTAGACCAATGACACCTTCAAAAATTTAGTAATTCGTTGAGCAACAGGCCTTTTAATATTCATTTTTTATTTTGTTACTTTGTTAAATATTTTTTTGTTCAGTAAATAGAAGTGTTTCTTGATGACATGATTAATAATAATATTTGGTTGCTCTATTTTATTAAATAATTATAAGATTCGTGTAAAGTACCTTCATTTTTTATCTAAAATAGTCAGCTCCTTCTGAGCATAAGTAAATCTTGTAGAATTTTTCCTGACAAATATTGTATTTCCTTAAATAAACAATTGTGTCAAATAAATAAACTGTATTATTAAATATACGCGTGGATAATGAACAATATTATAAATATTAACGGTATTATTTTTAAAAGAATTCTTACAGACTCCGACGGAGGCAATATTCGCGTAGCTTGGGACGGCATCGATTATCAAATTCTGAACGAGCTTTCGCTCAGATTCAACTTCAGTTTTGAGATCACCGAAACGAAATATACTGGACTAGGGTGAGAATCTATTTAAATATATAAAAACAAAATCAATAGTATAGTAATAATACTTAAAAGCTGGTCATTTTCGATAAGATGTGCAAGATGTACTAAGGCGGAATATATGATAATAAGTACAACAAAGTCAAAAATCTGAGTCTTTGAGTTTTTGTTTATTTAATAAAGTATGGGTTATTTGTATATTTTGATTGTACTTTTATTTTTTTATTACGATTTATTGGAAACATTTTTATTATTTATTATATTCGTGGTATATAAGTAATTTTAATTACAATTTTTTCATAATATTTTCAATTGTTACTGCGATTTGTGCGTTGTTTTATTTGATTCAAGTCTGTGGTTTAATTATCTTCTGTTGATGGTGTGTTTACAAGCCTATAAACTACTCGTATCGCATGCTAAAAAGCGTATAAGTACGTATTACTATCACAGTAACTAGCTTGTGTTGTAAACGGAGAGAGTGTGTGTTTTTTTTTCAAATAAATACATAATAATTCAAACACGAATGCATTAAATACCGAATACACTACAGATAACTAGAAATTAAATGTTTATTCGTGAAGATTTCCGGCCTTTGACTGTAGAAATGACCAAATTCACAGGTCAGGCACAGCGGTCACCACCGAAGTCCTGGAGGGGGATGCCGATATAGGCATAGCAGGTCTTTACATAACGAGCGAAAGACTGGGGCAGTCGGACATGTCTTCAATGTACTTCCAGGATTGCGCCACGTTTATAACGTTGACTTCAACTGCATTGCCAAGGTGAAAAGAATATGAATTATTTTTGTTACCTTTTATTTATTTTATAGTAAATCTAAAAGACAAAAAACATACAAAACATAATAAAGCTAAATTAAACTTTCACCTCCATTTACATGCCGTTTAGTTGTTACATGTTGTTTTCATTATTTCCATAGCTCATTCATTTTAAAAGGGATAATCTCTTGTTTTTATGGGTGCTTTACAGGTTGAATTATATGAAGAATTTAAATAAATTTAATTTGATAATTGAACCCTCACACCTCAGAATCCGTAATTAAAAAAATGATCTTAGAATGTTTTATTTTTTATAATAGGGATATGGTAATAATTGGCTAATGTTTCATAAAAATGTTTTTATTGTAATAATTGTATGTCTAACTATATTTTTTCTGTAAATAAATAAATAAAATATATATCAAGACAGAGGAGCTTAAAAAATATGTACTTAAACGAAAAACTGCATTTATAGGTAGGTGCACAGCAATGGTATACAGGTGACCCGACACCATTTCCGAAGGATGTTTATGTTCCCTATTATGAGTAAGAAATTATACAGGTTGAACTTTTTCTCATGCACATTCTTTTATGGGGTTATTTTAAACACCAAAATAAACATTTTTTTTTTCTACAAGTTTTCTTAATTTCCCAATAGGAAACGCCAATAGGATTTCTATGTTTTTTACTAATTTTCTTTGACACATTGAGAAACTTGTAGAAAGGTTGATCAGTTTGTAGTATAGAATACCCCATAAAAGGATGTGTATGAGAAAAACTTCAATCTGTATAAAAAATTGCAAAAATAATTTATCGCCAAAACTATTATTTTTATTAAAGTGCTGGTTCGATAACTGCGGTCAACGAACTACGCGTTGCGAGCGGACGATCAGCTGACCGCCGATTTTATATTATCGAGTAAAGTTTACATTTTTTTTTCCTCGGAAACCATGATGATTTTTTTTATATGTCGTCTTAACAAATCATGTTTGAAATTGTATACGTCTGTTTAGATATCGTGCTATTCTCGGTCCTTTCCGTTGGGAGGTGTGGGTGGCGCTCATATTCACATACCTCTTTGGCATCCTGCCGCTGGCGTTCTCAGACAAGCACACCCTCAGGCATCTGTACCACAACAGCGGTGAGGTTGAGAACATGTTTTGGTATGTGTTCGGAACATTCACCAATTGTTTCACATTCGTCGGCAAAAACTCCTGGAGCAAAACCACCAAAGTCACCACTAGGATTCTCATTGGTATTTCTTTTTTTTTTGCACTATTATTATTGTCAGCGTCAAACCGGCCATGCCGAAGGATAGATAGATATTACTTTCGATTTATTTAGACCCCTTTTCTAATGCTGGTATTTGGTAAACATTGGATATTTAATCATAAATGCCATTATTAATCACTAGAATGATCTTATATCTTCAACACAGTAAAGGTAGATTTTTAAAATTCAATTATGTTTCTGAGCAATTTAATAAATGATAAACTGCTAATAGTTCTTTTTTAGTTGAATTGCTCTATTATAAAATACATTAGAGCCTCACGAAAAATAGTAATTGAAAGACATAGAAAAGTTTGTTTTTTTAATTTCTATATTATAAAGCTGTAATTAAATAAAAACCAATAGTTGCTTTCTGACCGAGCAAAGAGTAAATTCTGACGCCCTATAAAAATAAAGCACCGAATTTCAAATGCGCGTCCGGACCTGTTTAATAATAAAATGTGATTTTTTGCCTTCTTTTAGGAATGTATTGGATTTTTACCATAATAATAACATCTTGTTATACCGGATCAATTATCGCCTTTGTAACATTGCCAATATATCCAGAAACAGTTGACACGGTTGACCAACTACTTAGTGGTTTCTACAGGGTGGGAACTTTAGGTACGTAAATATTTACATAATGTTACAGTATTCATTGTATAGAATTAAATTCTATGAAATAAAATATTTAGTAACAACTTATTTCTAATGATTGGTCCTACTTTCTTTCTATTTTTTTTTTAGAGTGCAAATTTAGGTTATGTATTTTTTGTCCAATACGAACAAACTGCTGCCAAGTTTGCAGAAAGGTTTAAATTTCACTTTTCAAGCTCGCCAATAAGTTTTTTAACCAATTTCGGGTTCTCACAAAAGGTGGCAGTCCTAGAGGGTCAATAACGAACCTAAACGCTGCATATATACCCATACATATATATAATCATATAATTGAGTTGTAAAGGTGTTTGACTTTTTTATTATATTTGATGATTGGTTTTTAATAGCGGTAAATCGTCTGAAAAGATAAATGACAGAATCAATGACAATATATAATATTTAGTGACAATATATAATATTTAGGTATGCATAACTAAATGTTTAACATGATTTATTACTATGTCCTTTTAAAAGGCCGGTGGGCACAAACATACATTTTATGGTTTCTTATTTTCGGTCGAGATATTCTAAATGTGAACGAAATATATAACATCTTGCTCGCAAAATATAGATGTTCCAGCGGTTATTTATATTTCACCTCCAGGATAACGCATCCGATTTGTTTACTAATACTATTTGTGGAGAAGAGGATAATGTCCAAATTACAAATCTTTATGCCAGTCAACTCTGAGAATCTACAGAAATAAACACTGAAAATCATTACGGCTCTGATGCTAATACAAAAAAAACCTTAGAAATAATACCACTAAGCGTTGAAAAGTCAAAACAAAACAAAATCTTATAAAATAAAACTCATAAAATAAAAAAATATTATTGACTTATGTATGAAGTTTATGAAAATAAAATGGAATGGTATATGAAAATTCGGCGGCTAGCATCAAATAAACATACTTGCTTCAGGGTAGGTTGACTTCTTAGATTGGTGTAAAAATTGATATTGATTTTACATTTGTTAGTAACTGTAGCTTGAATAATTCTTGTAAAATAAAGTCACCGATATGTTACCGTTAGTGCATATTTTTATGTAACTGTAAATGTGAATATTGCACCAATAAGTAATCAATGTAGTGTCGTAATTTTTAAAATATTGTAACTACTTAACCTAATATTGTGAAAATTAACGAACGAAAATTGCAACTATCAAAATAGATTTAATTCTAACAATCAAGTCATGTTTTATTAAAGAAAAGATCCTATTATCTTCAAATTAACTAATGCTCGGTCGTTAATCTATAGATTATGCATCTGCAGAATAATTAGGTAATCTGCGAAGCAAAACCATTTTTCGTACTTTAACGTCTCGCGTAGTTAATCTGCCGAGTAACTAGATAATCCGTTCAATAACTGTTTTACGAATATCAACTGTAGCAGATACATATGTAATGCTTTAATCAAAGATAAAGGAGGGTGGCAGCACTGGTTCTCAAACACGACAGATCCGGCGACCGAGAAGCTGCTCAAACATTTGGAATATGTGCCGAATGTGGAATCCGGACTCAAGAACACAACCAAGGCTTTCTTCTGGCCCTACGCCTTCCTGGGCTCCCGGGCACAGCTCGAATACATAGGACAAGTCAATTTTTCCCTAGAGTAAGTTTTTTAAGTTATTCATTTATTATTTATTTGTTTATGCATACATATACAGAACTTATGATATTAGGAAAATTTAAAGTTTATCCTAAGTGAGCCATGCCCGTACTAAGGTAGACTTTATTTGTGGTGGTGTAGTCATCATTTATGTTTTTTCTTCGGTAATGGTCTTGGGACACCTGTAAATCATGGTGACAAGAATGGCTCTTTTATTAAATGAACTTTCTCTTATGACAGTCTATTTGTACAAGACTCATTTGTATTTGTTTTGTATAAGACTAAAATAAATCCCTTCTGTCTTATCGAAGTCTTACAAACTATTCTATATACTGGTTATAAGTGCAAATAAAGTATATTTTCGTATTAAGTGAATTTTAATCAAGAAATCTTTTATCAGAATGCACTATAGTCGGACGCAAGCTGATTAAAGATTAAGACCGCAACTGCAAGTTTGTCTGTTTTCGCTCTCCCTAAAGATGGCCCACTCTTTAGTGAGAACCCACTCTTGGCGAGTGTAATCTCACAGAACGGAAATCCGCACTTCACAATCACACACGCCTTCCTCAAGTTAGAGGCGAAAAGTGAGTCGTGAAATCCTATGCGCCCAACGCGCCTTTGCTTTCCACCGCAGCGAGATACGATGCGGGTAGTTTTTGACGGGAAAAAAGGTTGAGTGACAAAGGAATGTATTTGGCGCCAACAATAAATCAAAAAGTATTTTTTTTTCTATTGTACTTATATTACTTTCGTACGCCAAATTACGGATCAGCAAGGCACACGCTCTACAACCGTAAACGGTTCACGAAATAAAAGGTGACAATGTGTGCATTATTTTTTAGTTTTAATGCGACACTTTCCTTTTCAAGAGAAGAAAAAAGAGAGGTTTTTTTTAGTAAAAAAATATTTTACGAAAATTCGATACTATGTAAAAGTCTGTTGATTTTTTTTTTTATTTGATAAAAATGTATATAACCATACATAAAATAAAATTCTTTTTAATAGTAAGTATTTCAATTTCAAATAAGTAAATTACTTGAAAATATAATTGCGTATAGTGTCACACTGCTGATTATTAAGAAAATTAATATCAGAGTACTAAAACGCAAACAAAAGTTTTTTATTTTATAAACATTTTTTTATTATTATTATTTATAGGTCATCGAAGAGGTCTGTTCTCCATATAAGCAAAGATTGCTTTGTGCCATTCAGTGTAGCGCTCATTTTCCCAAAACAATCTGTCTATTCCGAGAAGTTTGGGAAACTTATCTCTCGGATGTTTCAAACGGGACTTATCGATAAGATAGAGAGGGACGTCAAGTGGGATATGCAACGAGCCGCAACAGGAAAACTCTTAAAGGTATTTTGATTATGTTTAAATTTAAAATTAGAATGGTAAATGTAATAAAACAATTTTAAGAAGTATAAGTACTAACCTGTACCATGTCTATGTGTTTATGCATGAGTATGTATTAGATATCTCAGTGCAGATACATGAATGCATAAACTGTTTCCATGTATTTTAATTCACTTCACACAAATGGAATTATCTTATTTTTTGCTGCTCAACTTAAAGACCATATAAAATGTGATTTAATTTAGATAATACCTAAGATTTTAATAGTGTTACCAACACAGACAAAACTAACGAAATAGGTATTTAAAAAACTAAAAATAGAATAGACACGCAATAATTGTTTTCCTAAAACACAATGGCTACAAATCATTTTAGTACATTGCTACTTTTTTATAAGTCGGTGCAGTGGATGTTTTTGGTATAAGTACAATATTTTATATAGGGCCTTGAATTCAAATCTTCAGTGGTAAACTTAAGAAACACTGAACCAATTTAACTATTAGACTAGCCGCTGCTGCTGGCAGTTAAAAAGATTTAAATCTTTGTCTGCCCGAACAAGGATTAGCCATCGTTTGTTAACTTTTTACATAAATTTACATGTCATAACTATTTACATAACTGAACCATTACTCCAAACTAACCAGGGCCGTAATGGTTAACAAAAATGTATCGGCATTTTATAAAAGTTGTAAAGTTTGAGGGGCAGAATGAATATCGTGAATATAAGTTTACCTATTTATGGTACTCGAAAAGAAAAATTCAATAATAAAACAGATTAAATCGTGCATTCTCAGTAACTCCTAAATACTCATTTTGAATGTAAACTTTAGAATTTATTATCTCTAATGGTTATATGTTTAAAGCGCTGTCATGACGTCCCATTATTTTTAAGGTATGATTTGAAGGATCCTTAGATATGTTTTTATAATGAAGTAGTAGTGCCAGTCATAAGCCCCATAAAAATCTTTTAAAAATTTACGCAGATAAGTACCGGCAGATCTCTCAAAGCGATCGCCAATCAGGAAAAGGGTCTAACTTTGGACGACACTCAAGGCATGTTCCTGCTCCTCGGAGCTGGCTTTTTGATAGCAGCCGCAGCGCTTCTGTCTGAGTGGATGGGAGGCTGTTCTCGAAGGTGCACTTTTAGAAGAAAAAAAAATGCTCCTTCTGCGAGCAGTGCCGACACGGAGTCATCGGCAATTGTACCCACTCCAGCATCTAAGCCAGAGGACAATTCTGTTCATTTCGTAGTCGAAGCTGACGACGATGCTGATAGTAAAGGAAGGGCGACATCTTCGCAAGATATCGAGAAACTTCTCAAACACAAAGAAGACAACTCGAAGGGTGAACACTGTAGCGTCCAATCGGAGGACAGCCTCAACGGCCGCGTGATCGAAGTCTTCGCGGAGATCAACGACACGTGGGACAGACGTCGCCTCTCGTATTCTGTTTCTGGACGATCGAGCTCCGTTGATCTGGACCAAGAGATTGAACAAATCTTCCAAATCTCTGAGAGCAATAAAGTGGAAAATAAATCGCGTAATCCTACACAAGAAGACGACTGCGGGGCAGATGTTTTCGGCGTGAAAATTGATCCAAATCTCGAGTGATATTGTGAAATTTAACATTAAATAATTATGTTGGCTATAGAGAATTTACAAAATAAAAAAAACAATATTAAAATTAACTAGAGCAGAGTAACAAAGTAATTTTTATTGTTAGTTAATTTAATTTTAATGTTTATTGTTTCTTATTTTCGATGATAGAAATCTTTAAAAATAAAACTAATTTCAGATATATATTTTTGCTTTAAAATTTTTGGGCTGTATTTAGATAGGTACATAATATTATAATAAAAAATAATAGGTGAGAACAAATCATTTTATTAAAGTTACTTAATTATAAATTTCCTGGGCACTGGAACAAATCATGATAACTTAAAAGTAATTATATATTATTTTAAATTTAAAAAAACCCCCGACACAAACGGCTGAACAGATTTTTTTGAATTATAGCTAAGACCCTCGATCAAGTCATTTTTCACTAAAAACTAAAAAATAAACAAAATAAAATAAAAATAAACTAAAAAAGAATAATTAAAATCGGTTTAATAAACGGGTAATAATTAAAACTTAAGATGCGGCATGTCATATGAATTGTCATTGTAAAAACCCAAAGTTAGATTCCCCCCACCGTTCTGCGCGCCTCAACACTCCACCATGGTGGATAGACTTATCGTGATGACTTATGCGAGCAAGCGAGGCGTTTAAAAGATCATTGCTCTGACAGGACTGTACTGGGCATGTATCACTTTAGTCAGAATGCCTCTCGTAGAAACACATCACTGAAACCCCATAAAACAATAAAAGGTCACTTTTATTCCGACTCTTATAAAACAAAAATATAACTGTCAGGCCCGTCGACGACCGCTGCCCTGGTACCAGGAAAAATCCAGCTTCATCTCGTTCCAACCTGCAGGGTTCTAGTGACGGCCAAGGCATAAGATCGCGATTCCTGTGCTAAGGTAAGGAATTAACTGATTCAAGTCGGAGCACCGTATTTTGCATCAGCACACTGGTAGGCATGCGTGGTAAATTAATCCACCCTGGTAATGTACCAAGAGTTACTCATCAGTGTCCAGTGAGAATTTCTCAAAAGGTTAGGATCTATGAAGGCATGAAGGAACTCAATCTCAGCATTTAACTTTTTCTATAACCCATCCGAGCGTACTGAATGTACCACCAAAAGCACTAGACGAGTAAAAATATTGTGTGCAGCAGTGACCGTTCTGGGCAGAGCGCATCCACATGTTTGTCAGAGCTGCCAGCGGCCGCAAGTTTGGTTATTTCTCAACGGATGGAATATCCTCAAACAGGTGTATCGAATCAATCCCCACTCCCATGTTTTTTGTATTGTAATTTTATATATTATTATATAACGAGGCCATTTTGCATTATAATAAGACATTCATAATTCTGATTTTACGGTTAATATTAATAATGTTATACATAGTTATAATACCGTAATATTTTTCTATTTCTTTATTTCTTGCTGTGCTTCTGTACTAACTGTTTAATAAAAAAGATTGGTCTGAATAGAAAAATATTCCTCAAATACACCAAAATTTAGTCTGAAAACACTGCTTATTGGTATAATAGATTGGTATGGTAGATTGGTATAATCAGATAATTTACAACTGATGAAATAATAGTCAAAATATACATTGACATCCAACTCTTTATTGATCTTTCGAACAGTCATCAAAATAATTTATAACAAATTTGTTCATATCTTAAGGTACGTTCAAAGGTTACATCAATGTGAACATTAAAAATGAACAGAGGTTACACAGATCGGGCCACATCTACAAGATTAGCCTTTATTTAAAAAATTATACAGTTAGAGCCGAAACGCATTAAGTTCAAAAGTTTGATCCAGTTCTAACACTTAATAAATGACAATATCATATAACTTAAAATTATATGACACTAATTAATCATATAACACATTAAAATATAATTAAAACAAACTTAAAAACAAAAATTTGGATAAATTTCAATGACTTAAAATGAAAACTATCTAGAAAACTCGCTTAGATAGAACGTGAACTAGATTGTTAAATAATAAAAGATAGAAAAGCAACTAACATGTAGATTATTATTGCACAACGAATTCGCAATAAAAGCTAGGATTTGGTCGTCGCCCTAAAAATGAGTATTTAATCAACACAACACCGTAAAAGTACATTTTAAAATTAATATTATGCCCAATAATTGGGAGCAAAAGAAAAGTCAAACATATTGTTATTTTTTTATATAAAAAAATAATACTAACGTCTGTCACGAATTTCCAAAAATTTTCAGCTCTGAACACACAATAAATCATTCATTAACTGTAAATATTTATTTTTCTTCGGGTAAGTTTAGGTAGGTACATTAAGTGTTTGTAATTCACATTGAAGTGCATATTTTACAACAGGCAATTTATTTGATCTATATATATAATAATCACTTCAAACACAGAATATTTTGCTTAAATTTCTATAACATCCACTCATTTTTAAGTCATATTCCATTAACTGTACATGGGGATCTAATAAGGTCTCGTTACACCAATTCATTAAATAGTTTAGTTTGTGATTATATTTTAATATCTTCTTTGCTGACCAAAGAGAAGGGCATCTCCTTATTTAGAAACATTCATTATCCATATTCACATTGTATTTGTCAGATAATTACGTTATAAGTTATTATAGGTTAATGAATATCACTGTATGTTTTTGTGAGATTAGTGCATAGTGAATAAAGCAGACAATAATATCATTACACACCAATATATTTGTCACAGAATAACAATGAATATAGAAACGTGCGGTAAGAACATGCCATTAAAAACGCCGACTGAGTCAGGTTGAAACAGTTTAAGATTTTTTGATCTCTAGAATTTTGATATAAAATTACTTATTTAGCTTGCGGAGGGACTGAAGACAGAAAAAATATTTTCCAACCCAGTTAGCTTGTTAAGGCAGAAACCCAAAAATAATTTCATAAATTCATAAAACAAATTAGGTGATAGCAATTATTAAAAAAAAATCAGTTCAAGAATTCTCTACAGTACCAACTTTCACACTACTAACCAGTCTCCCTTTCACCATTCTTAATCATAAATATTTTTTTTTTTTTCAAGCTCGCATTTAACCAATACATATGATCATCTCGAGGATATTTTTATCTATCAGTTTCATCATTACCATAACCCTACCTTGGGTTGAAGATGAGCCAATTATTTTCTTTTTATATCTTTTCTGTTGGAACTGACTGTTACTGATAATAGCATTAGCTGTGATACAGTTTGTACTATTATTCACAGTTATAACTTTGATCACAATTTGTTCCATATCTCTCTGACATCATCTGCAGGATATTATATAACCCCATTAGGATGTTTATAAATAACGCTAAATTGTGTCAAAGACTTTTTCGAAATCTATAAACATGAATAGGCATTTATTTGCATCTAAATACAACTTCGAAGATCAAGCTTAAACTGAAAATATCATCTCTTGCATTAAAGTTCAAACATATATTTTTATATAGAGCTTTTGGAAGCAGTGAGATCGTGGTAGTCTAGTGGTTAAGGTGTTGGACTATTGGCACAAAGGTCGCGAGTTCGAATCCGCACATGGTCATACCATTTTTAACGCAGAGGCACATTGGCCTGGTAGAGTAGGGCCTAAAATAATTGGATATGACCTAGATCATAGTAATTCTTTTTTAACAAGTTTATAAAGAGTGGCTTAAAATGCTTACATTTTTATGTTTGATTTTTTTTAGTTATATTTTAGCAATGCAAAAAATAAAAAATATTTACGATTTAAATTGCTGTTTTAAGGTATGTAATAATGTCTAAGTGACCTCAGGAATATGTAAAAATATACTAAAAGTGACAAATATATCGGTTTTGTATGTACGAGTGTACTAACAATAAAGGAGCATTCGGGGAAAATCAAAGGTTTATTTACTCCCCCTGACACAGATAAGTTAAAATAAAAGAGGAAGGTAGTCAAACTCTATAGCAGGAAATTTTAAAATAATACGCTCTCAATTACCCTGGCAATTACTTGATTCTAAAGGTCTAATTGATTGTGCAAAAAACCTTTTCATCCGTAAGTGTTATCGAAGTGTAAGAAAAAAAAAAATTGTTTTACAAATAAAATTGATGTGAGGGTAAAAATATTTTATACCAGTTGCTTTTAGATAGCTCAATCTCTTATAGTTAGTAGGCGCCCAAGAAGTAAACTGTGGCGAGATCTAGATCGAGCAATTTTATCGCCGCCAAATTTCATTTCTATTAAAGAAACCAACCGAGGTCAGACAAGCGAGACGCAAACCGCACACAGTATTTCACAAATGTTTAGAAACTATAATATTGGCAAGTCATAGATAGCCCAAGTCATATAAATCAACATTGTCATATATTTAATCTGTAAACTAGTTGCAGTTTAAAGTTATAAAATATATTGACATTTATCGTTAAAATTAGGAAACTGTAATATTTTCCAGTAAATTATGATGTTTGAGAATCGCACGACATATGCAATTAATCAAACATGGTTGTTGGGAGTTGAGCAATTTAAACCAATATATAAAATAAATGCAATAGTTAAGAGAAAAGAAACCAAAATGATATAAAATGCAGTACTAAAGAAACAATCCTATATAACTTTAATGATGTTATGCAACAAATGTTTGACTATATTATCACTGATTAAAATATTTATAAGCTTAATATTATGTACAACAGTGGCCTACAAAATAGTTGGAACCAAATTATTCATTTTTCAAAATTCAGCTAAAATAAAATATAATTTGATATATAAAAACAAGCCTAAAACCAATAATGGTAAAGTTATTATTTAGGCCAATAATTTAATATGTAAACTCTGCTTGAAGTCAGTCCTTACAATGCAAATTAATTTATTTTACTCAGCCATTAAATTTTCTATTTATTTTCGAATGAAACATTGCCAAATTAAAATGTATATAGACATAACTAATTCCAATAGAAGAATTAAAAAACAGAATTATTTCTTCCATATTGCTGTTGTAAATCCATTTAATAATTACGACAATGTTCTTGATAATATTATTCTGAAAAGGTATAAACAGACCTTAACCTCTTTCCCTTCCCCTAAAGTCTAAGAGTAGCATATTTGTTAAATAAAGTGTAAATTAATCATTATTTAAAAGTCTCTGATTTGGTGTAATACATATTTGTGCATAACACCAGTTAATATCAATAGCAAAGAATGATTGAATAAACAGCACTGATATAAAAGGTATTTGACTCCAGAGCAAAGAAAACCCAATAAAAAATTTCACTTTATTTTGGAACCTTTAAGCATAGTTATGGCACATAATTCCTCATACGAATACGGCAACAAGAAGTTTCATGTACTGTTATGGATCACAAATTGAGTCTTGATACCTAAATTATGTAAGTTACCTTTATATTTCTTAAAAAGCAGATAATATACAAAAAATATTCAACACAAGAAAGTGATGAGGTATTTTGGAGTGCAGCATATAATATGAATGAAATCAGCCATAAAAAGGTTGCTAAAATTCTGAGGTAGAAAATTCTAATAACCAATTACTTTTTAATTTGAAAATTCCTCAAATTAATAATAGTAGTCGAGCAACTCGCTTTAAAAAAAAAAAAAAAATATAAAAAAATAAGTAATAACTGATGCATAATTTCAATACAAATACAAGACAAAATAGTGCTAAACAGTAATCTCATTCAATTATATTTTCCTGCAGAACCTGTCCGTTTCACTTGAATTACATAAAGCAAAACTATTAATTTATTATATACAGGTGTACTTTTTATTTATTCTAGGCAATAAAACCCCTAAACTGTGAAGTAGAATGAAGCATTAATCAACAAAAAATATTGGATTTTTTTTTCTCAATATTGTAATTCATGAACAGATATTGCATTTTGACTGCTGTTATAATTACTATTAAAATTTCAGGAAATATATCAGAGAAACAATAGTTTCCGATACTCATATAATGACTACAAATCTTATTTCGCAACAGACTTGAACTAGTACAACTTACAAAAATACTTTCATGTGCGTCGATTCCTTATGAACAAGTTTACAAATATTTAAAAAAAACCTATCAACGTACAGTATATATAGGTATGTGCTACGTATAACAATAGGGCAGATAAGAGATCACATGGTATACAGTACACATAATAATGTGGTACACAAAAATGGATTTAAATACACATTACGTTAGGCACTGTGAGTAAGGCATCTACAGTGGTGAAGATATGATAAGGACAAAGAGTTGATGTCACAAGCAACAAGGAAGTGAACAGAGGTCATTAGGGAACAGTGGAGCTGTAATCAAAGCACCGGTTGTTACTATATTCTTCATTCGTATGGCTTGGGTTATCAGACAGGTGCTATTGGGCGCAGTTCCAACTGCCTTACTGTTGTTTTACTGATGTGAGGTCGTTCATTATAGGCAAACAACTTCTCACAAGTGTGTAATGAATGAGTGTTTTCCTTTTGGTGTGTGTCTTGTTGCTTAACCAGTCGACAGTGTTGAGAAAAGCGCCATTGAATATTGTCAAGGGCAAAAAATGACCTGGCCGAATTTGACCCACTGGGCATTCGAACCCGGGATCTCTGGATTTAGAAGCAGGTGCTTATACCACTGCGCCATCAGGCCAGATATAATTATGTAACCTGAGCTCTAATTTTGGTTTTGTCATCTGGTCTTGCATAGTTAAATGACAGCAGGGTTCAATATTGTCATCACAGCAATAAGCAACTAAGCTATTTTGTGTTTTATGTCAATGGATTACTTATCTATTTCCATCATCAACAATCCAGCTGAGCTTAGTGTTTTCCCATACGAATGATTCCACCACTGAATGTGTGGAAAATTTACATTTACTATTTCTAGCCTATTAAAAGTCATAGAAATTGGACTGGATTGAAATTATACAGCCAATCTGGGGGAATCAGTTATGATGTACCTAAACCTGCCTCTGACGATGCTTTATAAAATAGTGAAAACCCCATTGAAATACATCCATTGGTTCTCCAGATTGTGTTTGGCTTCAATTAAAAATCAAGGGTCAGGATATCTTGCTCCTTATAAGTAGTTTCACGACTTTGTCATATTAATTAAATCCTAAAATCTTACCGAAGAACCAAACTATTTAACAGCGAAAACCCCATTCGAATTCATTCCGGTTGCTTTGAAAGAGAAGAGTAACAACTCTCATTGAAAAGTGGTGGGTAGTTATTATCAAATGTTATCTGATGCAAGTCTTATTCCTTTTAAATTAAAACCGATAATTTATTGAACAGAATAAAGAATTCTTTTACTCATACGACATATTCAGGTACAGGTAAAAAATCCCTGCAAATACATAGGCAGGCACATAAAGCAACTCCGCATAAAATTTCCCCGAGTGTATCTGGCTTGCCGGTTACCCGGCCCGGGGTACTTTCTATGGAGTACTCCGGGCTTGATTGATACTACATATCTATTATCTATTCCATTATTGTGTTGTGCTGTGTCTAAATGAACTATTAATATTTTACAGTTCAATTGTACAAATGTGAATAAATTTAAAATTGCCAGTAGACAGAAAAACCATCTTCCAATATTAAATTAAGACGTTTCAATTGCCTAGTTTTCAGCTCCACTGTGTTGACAGCCATAGGTTTTGAAATGCACACTTAAGGTTTGATTTATTGACATGATTATGCAGCAGTGACTGTAAACTCACTAAACGATCTAAGTTTTAAAAATACCGCCATTAAAATTTACTTTGAAAATGGACGAAACTTTACTCTTAAAATATCTAATCTAAAATGTCCTCAAAGACGAAAATTAAACTGACATTACAGTTAGTAAAGTCTGAATAAACATTTTTCTTTTTAATTTTAATGCAGTTTCGAAGACAGTCACTCCTGCTTGAAGGAAGGAGTCGTGTTTTATAACAAAATATGTGATTTAATATTGTCTTTGCTCTAAATTTGTGTAAAATTGACATTACAAATATGTATGTATTTATAAGGAAATAGTGGCTCTCAAACATTGACATTAGCTTAGTCTTATATTTACGGTGATTTAATTTATAGTCAAATTTTAATATCTTTATCAGAAAATAGATATGAATAAAATACTTTGTTGTTGAAAATATTATGTCATTATAGAAAAATTAATTGTGCTAGATAACATTTTTCTAATGTGTACTTATATTGTATTTGCACTTTGCGTGTGTATAGGTGCATTAACATTATCCTCAAACAACAGATCTAAATGGGATTTATTCAAATATTGTACTATATATGTATCTAAATTATATGGCAATTTGTTATATCTATGTATGTATTCTAATAATTCAGCATTTATCTTAGTGGAATTTGTTAATTAACTTGTACGCATTATGATTTTATGGAAACATCAAAGGATTGTAACTATTGAAAATGACACTGATTAACTAGGACGATTATTAGACATATTCTCTAACTACGATTTTACTCACAACAGTATGGTTAGGTTTCTCTACGGCCGACTCAACTACATTGACATCTTGTTGTCTACAAACACATCGATCTCTACATAGATAACTCCCTTCCAGTAAAACACAACAATTATTTAATCCATTGAAATTTAACATTGTAATGACATATATTTAACTTTAAAATTACCAATATTAAATATAATGTATTTGCTCTAACACCAAAGGGTAAACACAAGTGAAATACTCCAGTATTGTTTAGAGAAATAAATAACAATATTTTATGAAGCTCTAGAAACCTGTAGATATAAATGTAACATTTAAAAAATAATAATGATTAAGTAGCAATCGCCACAAAATATTATTTTCAGAAAAATATTATTATATATTGGACAAAATAATTATAGCTGCTTTTAATAAATGTTGTTTTCTTATTTAGCAACCCTCATTTAATTTTGGGATGTATTCGGTTGATATATATATATTATAATTTAGGGTTTGAAAGAATAGGCAGTCTTACTACCAATAGTCTCGAATAAAAAAAAGACACTTGGAAGAAACAGATGATGGACTGGGACCTACGAGGTTAAATATTTTGATTTTAAGATAACATAAATAAGTAGGTCCTGTAACCACAATTTAGAAGCACCATACAATTGTTTCACTAACAACTCAATAGAAGCTCAATAATCCATACAAAAATATATATATATATATATACAATGGGAGTATAATAATATTTTGTTTCAGAATATTCAAAATGTGCACTATTTAGTATTTCAGTGTAAATAGAACCTATCTACTTATATTTAATATATTAATAACACAATTATTATGGCTTTAACATACGACCGGATCTTTTTTAACTAACGATCAACATTTTATTTTCTAACAAAAATTATTTTACAATATTGTGTTAACAACGGTCTAGTTGTGTAAATTTCACTTTTTAAATGCCTAAGAAAATTTAACAAGTACAATGTACCATCGAATACTTTTTGGATACAAAACTAGAAACATTAGAATTTGTCTGCTAAATATTTTAACGACATAATGGTACGTGCGAAAACTTTTCGCATTATTGACAAGTTTACTTTGAAAAATTATTAACACATTTGTGTTGCTATCAACGTGCCTCCATTCTTCCACAATTCCTCATAAGAATTTTTAAAGCTTCATGTGTAAAGGATCCTAATTAAAACTATGTTTTAAACTCGCATTCGACTGTTTGCAAGACAGTGCGTGGTCCTCTTCTCTCTCAGTATTTGATTGCCATCTTTCCCATATGAAAGCAAATTACATAAGTAAATCATACTAGTGTCACATAAATATTACATATATGGCACAAAATCATCGAATAACACTACACTAAACAAACAAACGCACACTCTCAAATTCTCATTAAAATATTTATTAAAAACTGTATATAATCGTCATACCTAATTCAAACAAATTTCCCCATCACAACACTGAATGTATTACAAAATGTTCTTTAAAAATCATGATTACGCCATGAAATTTAAAACACGTAAGTCTATCACTGAGATTATTATATGAAAAATTGACAGTTTCACCATTTGATTACGTATCTTATTACATTGATGTGCACTAGTTAATAGCTAATATGGCCACTACACATGGAGTTACCTAACTAAATTTGAAAAATTCTATAAGTAGGAGGAGCAAAGAAGACTACTTTCTTTACTCTCACTTAAAAGGATGTTTGGATTGTCATTTAGTACGTATGTATTTTAGAATTTGAAGCTATTGAGCTCAGCACTGATGATACATTGGCGAGGGGATACTTTCGTTGAACGAGTATGAAGGGTACGTGGGCTATGTCGTCCAGCCCTCGGATATCCGCGGCCTCTTTACGTGAGATGCCCCAGTGTCGTACTCCACAACTTGAAGACCAGCTCTTAGTTCTGGAGATGGCACATTTGAGGAGCTCACTGAACCTAAAATTAAAATCACCCACAAATTAGTCAATTGGTATGATTCATCAGAGGCACATGTTAATATTATAAAGGCTCATTTGGTGGTTGAACCTGAGGTAGTTTATTATTTATTTATTTATTGTGACATATTTAATTTGACAAAAAATCGAAAGTAGTAGAACAAATCACAGTTTCAAATGAATATTATAAATGCACCGGGAGCGATTAGCACTGCTACATTTTGTGCCCTGCCTTCTTTACTAGACTATGTCTGTACTAAGGAAGGCAGTGTTGTATTGTGCTACAACTAAGAATGTCAAACCGTCAATGCACCTATAGAGAAATATAAATGGTGTGTCTTAATAATGCATGTATATGTTAATGCAATAATAATGCATGTCGAGTTAGTAGATGATTTATTCGCACTATCAACTAGTTACATACTCCGACAGATGTAGTAATATTACTGACTCCATGGTTCAAGCTTGCATACCTTGGAAGGCCGGCATACTCCGAAAAGTAGAGAGGTATTGCAGGAGCAGCGAATTCAGGTAAACGGCACCAGCTTTTTACTGAGGTCCAGTTTATAAGCCCATAGAGCACATCGGCGGAGACACCCCCTGCCTCAACCAGAACATGTTGGAACATCATTACGTTCATGCATTGGACTCTGAACCCAGGTGAGTTGACTCGTACTATGAGCACCGTCAGTAGAAAAGCGGCGCATGCGTATTGGCATACACTCGACCTTTGCATACCTTGTGGAGGCCCTCACACTATAATAATTATTACCAACATGTGTCTAAAGGTATGTTAAGATTGTCATAACCTATTTCTGTATTGATCCGGCATTTGAGCGGATCCAATTCATTAATCTCTATATTGAGGTTATTTAAAAAAAAACAATGCTACTCCCAGTGGAAAGAGTATAGGAGTTCCGCAATGATTTGTTAATTGATTATTGTTTTTAGATTGCTTTCAAGTTGATTAAGCTTCGATGTATTCGAGTGCCAAGCATTATTTACTAATGTATAGCGCTGTCTAGCAATCTGGTTAATTTGTACATGGTCAAGAGTTCAACGACCGATTGACACCGACCGAACCGACTCGGCAGTGAACGGCAATTAACAACCGTTGACCACGATTTCCTTTGTCTCACGAATCCCATAGGTAAATTTATAGGGAAATCGGTTCAATGCCTTGGACTCATCATTGCGCAATGCCATCACTCATGGCCCTCACGATAAGCCAATACACGGGTATAAAACCTCCTACAATCCGCAGTTTCTATCACACCTCACACGCTCAACACGTAGGCCAACTTGGCCGACCACGCAATCTCCAGCTGCCTTGAGCATACGTCATATTCAAAAGAAGAATTTATCTGCATAAATTCTACTACAGAGTTGACTATTGTCAACTTATACGTAATAATTAATAGTGCGAAGCAACTCTTAATAAATCTGTACAACAACGTCTTATTAATTTACGGTCCTAGACAATTAACATCTAGAGTTTAGGGGCCCGTTGAGTCAATAGTCAAACGCCCTAACAACTAGACTACCACAATCTTTCAAAATATGGCTACATTCATTGTCTCTATTTTACTGCCTTTGTTTTGGATATACTAAACATGAAAGCTTTAATATCCAGAGAAAAACTATTTACTTTATAACCACTTCATTGGTTTGATATCGTATGCTCTCAATAAAATAAGTATTTTCAACACTGGTTAAAAGAACAGCAGCCTCAATCATTCTTATTCCCTTCTACGGAGCTACTGGAATTCTGTAGCTCTTATAAGGGGTTTAGGGCATCTTTAAATATTGGTATTTCAAAAGGTCTGAAAAAATACTACTATTATAATTACTAGTAATTATTATTATTACTATTACTATTATTGAATACTAGTATGCTTTTCATTCGCCAATGGTGTGTAGGTACTATTCATTAAAATCATCTGGAATTTTCATTTCACAGGTTGTTTGGCAATTTTTTTGGGGATTATGCAAACTGATTATTGAGGCCCCGAACCGTGGAATTATGGCGGATTTTCCAAAACGCAAAAAATCATGTTTAATTATGTTTAATGTTTGAAGGAAACTAAGTATTGGAACATAGAGCTAAAGAAGCTGTATCCATAAAGAGCAAAATCTCATTTTTTACCAAAAGTAGATGTGGCGGAATTTGATTCTATATGAGACACATATTATAAGCAAAATATATCATGTTTGACATTACACTTTTTCTAGAACAGTGGCAAAAAAGTAAATTACCGTCAATGAGTCCCGGTAAGTGTGACTGATGCGAAGTTGTCCGCGCATGCAGCATGTGATGGTGTGAGTGTGTCGCGGCGAGATGGTGGTGAGTGTGCGAGGGTGGAGGATGCGAAGACGGCGGTGCCGCCAAGTGCGGAGCGTGCGCTGGTAAAGGTGCGCAGTGAAGGTCGTTCGTCCCGCCAGCGCCACGCGGGGGAGAGACTGGCTCATCCTTGATCTTCACAGGGCCGGGTGACGAGCACGGAGTTGGAGATCCAGAGACTGACAGCTGAGGTAGGCCACTATTGAGGAAAGAAATAATTATATGATCAAATAATCAAAATATGAGCATCAACTTGACGGGGTCTTTGTTAGGGGAAAATTAAACAGAATAAACTTTAATAATTAGGCATAAAGTAACATTTTGAATTAATTATTATTTAGAAATTTCAGCGTCCTCTTAGATGACACATTGAAATTTTAATTATTTTAATTTTACATTTCCGACTAATCAGTACAAAGGTGATGTGAGGCTTGGGAAGATATCTTGTTAGAGTGTGACTTTACAACCGGTTTTTGGATGTGCTGAATTAAAAATTACAAAGATGATGAGAGCTGTTGGATTGTTTGTTCCATCGAGCAGAGTTGCTTGTATCTGCGTGAGCTGTAGCATTTCTGAAACCAGTTGTGTAAAATCACTTTCCAATGTGAGAAACCCAATTGTTTTGACACTGGAGACCCACAGTGTGGTAATTATCTGCTTTATTTAAAGCTTTTAACAACTGCCCATAGCTTTTTGTTTATAGCTCACACCAGTGTGATTATTTATAGGGCTTGTGAGCCATCCCATTTAGAAATTGAGGTGGTCTATTAGACTCTTGTAACCTTGGAGTAAATAATCTGCAGTGTAACTGGTTATTATTGGTTACTTTGATCTCTTGAGAATGAACTGTTTTGTTATTTCAACATTGTTGTATAGCAGTAGTGTTAGAAGCTTTAAATTGAGAAAGTTATGCCTTGGTCATGATTTTAGGCAGCAGGTGACCTGTGCATCCAACTGGGATATATGTGTTTTGGTACTGTGCATTTGTTTTTGGTGATGGTACCCATAAATCCAACGTTAATGTTAATCCTGAGATAACCTGATTAATTTTTAACAGGTATTCCAAAAAGATGGTTCTATACTAGGGACGTAAACTTTGTCTAAAATTTGGAATGGGTACTAGGACTTATATGAGTGATTTTATGACCCCCGTCAACCGTGAGATTTGAACAGAGTGACAACACGATAAAAGACTAGGCTGAAGTAATTGGACGGTTTAATTTTGTAATTGGACGGTTTAATCCCATCCATGCTTACCAGAGAGGTAAGCAGGGATGGGATTGTCTGCAAATGAGAGAAAGGTGATATTGAATGCTTTTGGAGAGAATATCAGCATTTGAAGAGACAGATGGAAAAGGGAAAAAATTTAGGTGGCATAGCAGCAGGATTTGATAAGAAACTGTCGGGAAGTGGCGAGTCTAAGGAGATTGAACCATATGCATTTTCTAGGTCTAGCCTGTAAATTAATTTATTTGAATGTATCACTTACAATTTCTCATTTCACAGAATTCCAACTTAATGTTTTTAATAGTATCAAAAATATTCAACACAACGTTATAAATTATTTGCCTCGCAAATATTCCAACGTCTTCAAAAGCCTTTTAACATGACTGGTGCTAGGAATTCGTTTTTATTCTTCTTGTCCAGTGAATAATTGTTGCAATGGCATATTGTATATCTTACATACTCGTACAGATTCCCCTAATATTGATATGTCAAGTGGGAGTTCAGTTTTCATGTAATTTTTAGCTGGTTTTGATGTTCACATGCCTTCTACAGAGGCAGTGTTAGTGTCAAAGAATCCTTACTTTGAGTTAATTAAAAAATAATAAATAAAAGTAAGAAGATTAAAATTTTATACAGACATGTACCTGTTGTGTTGCAATGATGTCTGAAGCTGATGAGCTGCTCCCCACGAAAGACCAAGGCCCATGTCTGCTGCCATACTAAAATCCTGTGGTCCAAATCCTCCCAGCCCATAGGTTAACGATGGAGTCTGTAAATGTAATTTTTTTGTTTGTATTTTTAAATCCGAGGAAAATTTTAAGATAATATTCTAATGACAGTATTTTCAACTAATTAATCTTTGTAAGTCAGCATCACATACAGTAACGTTACTATTTAGAAGCATCTTATTTCGTTATTTTATAGTGACATCTTTGTGTGAACTTGGGACGGTGGTCATAAAATAATATTTCTTGTTGTTAGGTATTGTTTCCTTGTAGTTTGAGTACCAGTATCAGTATTAGAAATTCGTATCCATGTACTTTCATGAATTTAGGTACACGCGACATGCCACACTTTTAAATATTAATAGACAGTAATGGTTTTACCCGGAAACGGCACCTATCTGTATACGGCGATTAAGGGATATAACGTTATCAGCGCTGAGATGTTAACCTCAGTGAACATTTTTCAGTCATTTATGCTTTTAAATTTAACCACTATGTTTTTGCCAGATAATGCCTTCGAAAGTGACTTCATAGTTAAGCAAAAATCTAAAAATATTAGACATTTTTTTACCATAGAACTTACGTCAGGCCCATAAGAAATATCATCCGGTTGTAAGTGCGAGTTAGTTGCGTTTGTCGGGACGGCAGGTATGACAACACGGAGGTTGCCGTGTCGTGGATGCGAAGTGGCGTGTGGCGAGTGTGCCTTGTGGCGAGTTGACAGTGGTGATGCAACGGGACCAGGGGAAGCCGATGGTGTCCCGCCGCCCCCGCCCCCTGCTCCTCCTCCGCCGCCAGCGCCGCCGCATGAGCTACCGAGTGGTGATGTTGATGGCGGATATCCATTTGACATCTCCAGCATGCCACCGCTTGGATACACTGCAAAGTTACATTAATTGAGTGAATCTAAGAATTACCCAGCTCTGCTCTTGCATCTACTCCGCAGAAAGAAATGAGTATTTCTTAACTATAATTAGAAATTCATAGAATTTATTCCATAAATCATGCAATTAATCTCTTGTGGTAGAACCAATTATGGGCAAAATTAACCCATTTATAGAATATGTTCAAATATAAAATATCCAGAAATTGATATATTTAATCTTAATCTAGTGGTGTTCAGAATAATTATCAAAAACCAAACTTTAACATGAAATTTTCTTTTTCTCTCCTCCCCCTCTCTTTATCTCTCTTGCATTTCTTAGGTTAAACGCTAATTTTATAGTCACTCAGTGGAAATATTTGATTGATTTTACTTGTTAGGGGGTACCATTGTTTTCTCTGTTTTTATTATTTCATTATTGTGTACCGCCTGTATATGATTTCGTTGTCACGTGACTGTTTATTTCCCAAATAAAGATAAATAAATAAATAACATAACATACAAAAATTGGTTTAATCTCTTCATAACCTGAAATTGTTTCTGTTGCCCTCTATTCGGTAACAAACAATTATTCAGTCCACATAACCTGTAATTCTTCTTATACAATTCGCAGACTTGATTCTCGTGAGGCTCGGAATTACTTGCATCTACAATTAAACTCATTTCAAATCACGATACCCGATCATCAAATTAAATTACTTGTTGATCAGAAATTGAGTGATTACTTAGCCAAACTCAATACCTGTTTATGTAAAATTTGAGAAACACATTTTCCCTATTAGACAAGTTCAATACTCGTTAAATTAAAATTCCTTTTTTTATTGAATTTCAATCCAATATTCACCATAAAATAAGGATTTACTCAATTTTTGGACCGTATTACATAGAGCGACTAAACTCGTTAAAAATGCAGTAGGCTTGCAGCCTTACAGCCTCTTCACTAAATACATGAAATCAATTCTCTTTATCTCTTTGTACCTAATTTTCTATAGAACTGGAAAAATTATTCTTACTTCCCGTCTACTCTTAAGAGTTTCGCAGAACATCGAAAAAAATACAGATCATTATTAGCTATAATTCTTATTACCAAATCAAAATGCGGGAATACAGAGGAAGAATCCACATTTCCACTATAAAATGTCCTCAAATGCAAATAAAAACCTCTGTCACAATTCAGTGTAAAATAAGCAACTAAGCAGCAGTGACATTTTAGAGATTTCCAAGTGTCCAAAGACATATGTTAATAAAAGTAACATAAATAACAACCTGAATCCGTCTCCGAAGACGACGGCCGCGGACTAATAGAGCTGTGCATCTGCGGACTAGCCTGAAGCAATCCGGGGTCTCCGTACTGAACGGGAACAGTGACGGGTAGAGAGTAGCCCCCGGCTGCCGTGCCGGAGGACCCTCTGGCCCCATTAAGTTGGCTCCGCTGCATCATTAGTTGGAACTCTTCGTCGATTTTGGAGTACTTGGCTTCGGTGCGAGGTGTCAGGCTGTATTCGGCTTCCGGTTCGGGGCTCTCGGGCGACATCACTCCGTTCTTATGCTCCTTCTTCGTGAGTGCCTGCGTCAGTGAAACCAGCTCAGGGGCTTGACAGGCCCAACGCCAATTAAATGCATCTATGCGTGCATTTTATTGAAGTAGACTTTCAGCTAATAAACTTATGAAACACTTGGTATTTTTTAATGGTGATGCATACACCTTTGCTGTTGGTTTTATGTGGTTGTACAACCATTTATTTCTTTTCTCTGATTTTTATGCTTTTATGATTTTTATTCTGATGCCTTATATGCTTAATGTAATTAATTATACTGGTAGTGGAAAAGATTGTATTGTCGTAGCGTATATCAATGTGTAATTTTTGAAAAACACAACCAACTTTCTTGTGCATAATATAAAAATATTTATGTATGGTATTAATTATCCATTATTATTAATTATAGTGGGTTTTTTAAATGTTTGATTTTTTTATGGGCCTTCCTACTTACATAGACCAACTATTTATTTGAAATATTTGTATGATACAAAAAATATCATCACAAAAAAACTTCCCTGACTATGTTTATAAACAAATTATCTAAATTCTTTCAAGTTACTACATATTATATACATACAAGGCAAAAATGAAAAAAAAAATTATACACATAAATTTTTTTTTTCAAATTCTGCTAGATAGCAGACGAAACTTAGGTGTGCATCACCAATTAAAAATACTGAGATTATGTTTTCATAATAAGGTAATCATGTGAATGTGAACGTGAACTAGCGTTCACACTAGTTTATAAACGCTTTGTTCACGTAAACGCTTTGTTTATACATAACATTAGCATGTTATGTATAAACAAAGCGTTTTAGTGCAAATACTTATTAAAAGTGTATATTATCTGTAGTAGGTTATTATAAATAAAAAAATAAATAAATTGATAATGACTAACGAAAGGGAATTTCTTATTGTATTATACTTGAAATGATTTATTTTTGAGATTTTTTATAAAATAATAAATTAAATAAATAATAAATAACTTTATACATGTGTCAAATAATATAATTCATGTACTTTCCTTCTTGTTAAGAATAAAGTTAAACCGGCAAATAATTTTACATTAAATTTACTACAAGAAGTATGTTTGACTTTATAAAGTATAAATACTATACACCGTTTAGTTAATATTATTTAAATTACAAAATTATAAACTTAAATGCTTAAATAAAAAAAAAACCATTAAGATTATTATTTTCCTACGTTTTATTATAGGGCTGAGATTCGTATATTTTAGGGTCTTCTGTGATATTAAAAAGAAATCCGGCAGTAAAATATATTATATCAGAATAAAAAACGAAATAAATACAAAAAATAGGTTGCAGATACCTATTCAAAATATACGCAGAAAATAATATTTTATAATATTAAAACATAAGAAGAGCAAAGACCATTTTGTTTTTTAAAAAATGATCTGAGCTCAAAAATATAAAACTAGTCTAAAAAAAAAAACAAAAATACCAAAACTTTGTAGCGCACATTTGTGTGGTTCAACGTAATTGGCAAAGATGCAATTCTGACATTATATTCAACGGCAATGCATTAATATATTGTATGCATATTAAGAAATCAAAATGAATTTAGTTAAATTAAATTTAATAATAAAAACAAAAGCCATGCTCTGAAAGGTACTGTTAGGGTTAGTCATTGGAAGTCGAAAACAGCTTGCGGCAATATACCATCATTTCAAATTTTAACAAAACAAGGAGGACTTTTTTAAATAAGCGATAAAACAGAAAAGCTCAGAGAACTATCTAATTTTCAAAACAGATAGTAGAGAAGATTAAGTTAACATTTAAAAAACAAACATTCAAACTATCTACGATGTCAAATATAAGTGTTTTACAAGTCTTGCACATTTACGGACTGAAAATTTATAGAAAAGCAATCTATGTGTTTGTGTTCAACTTCCCATAGGAGAGGATGAGAAAGAGTGTCTTTTATTTAGCATGGTTTGTCGGGTAGGCCGTGAAGTGCCGCCCGTCGCCTGCGGATTTTGACATTTTTAACGAAAGCAGCGGAAAGTTCGAGAGGCAACAAGAATATTAGGTCAATATTGCATGACAATGCATTACGAACACTCGCACACAGATGCCGCCGTACTTTGTGTACCTCAATTATATTCCTGTTGGTGAGGGACTCGTGTGGCTCGTTGTATTCAGTGTATTTCAGCAGAACCTGTAAAAGACGAGCATTGCGTATGAGTGGTGGAAAATCTACTAGGCTAGAGTAGAAAAGAGTGAAACAGCATTAAAAGGACTGTAAATGGTAATCTTTCAACCTTTTTGAATTCACGACCCTTTTACGAGTAAATCTGACGATCCCCCCAGGACCTTATTTTTACTATACTACTCGTATGTCAGTGATTTGGTTATTTGCGTCTCAAAAATAAAACCACCATTTGACAAATTGTTGAAAAGTAAACAGGTAAGGCTTGTTCTCACTAAAATTATTGTATTTTTATTGTAGTTTAGGACCCTTAAGGACTTATCCTTACTTTTTATTTCTACCTTGTTTGCGACCACGAGCAAGTCTTTGGGATCCCGAGGGGGTCGCTACTCACGGGTTGAAAATACTGTTTTAGAAAATAGATCTGCCTATTATGATTGTTACTCGATGACAAAATGTGAAAAATTATCATATAAAAAATGCACATTGGCAGCCCAAAAATGTTATAATTAGGCATACTTTCGATTAAATAAAAAACCTCTATTAATTTACTTTCACTAGGCTTTAATGTAGTTTCATTGTCTTGCGCTTTGCACCAAAATGAAAAAGGTTACAAAACAAAAAAAAGGGCAATCCAGAAATTTAAAAGAAACTAACCTAGATATACTACTAAAAAAAAAATAGTTATACAACATATTAGACCGTCCACACATGTAGCCACTTTTGGTGGTGACCACGAGCTGTAATTCACACGCAGCGGCCGCCACTCGCCGTACAAAACACTCGTGGCGGGCACGTTTGGTGACCAAAAGTGGCCATATGTGCGGCCGGCCTTAGATAGGTAAGTATAGTTATTTAAAAATACAATATTTATCATATTCACCGGCAATAGTGGTTTATTTTGAAAGAGGTTATATTTGAGATATTAATGTTCAAAGTAATCAATTATTTAGACCATAATTATACTTTTTTTTGAAAATAAATACTGGTACTATAAAAATAATAAAGCACTTAACAATATTACCGTACATGTAGGTATATAATATTCCAGGAGTTTTCCCCGATAAATCAGTACCTACCTAACTATAACTTTTATTATTGAGTTTGGCTTCTCTAAGTAATCTCAATAACACAAGACTTTTTTTTCATAATATCTATTTCCCTAACTTATTGGTGTAAAATACCACCAAATAATGAATATATCTGAAAACCATTTTTTTAAAGAGTTACCATGAATATAGGAAACACATAAAATTAATGATTAATTAATTAATGCTTACTGCAATGAAACAATAATAGTATTTTATTAAAATTATGTAATTTATTCAAAATTTAATTTCTAACCAACAATAATATATCATATTTAAGTGTATATCATTTTATTAATCTTCAAAATGAGTGTTATTATTGTCTATGGGGGTGTGTATCAACTATTAATGAAGTACCCTAAAAATATCATCTCAATAAACACACTAATAAATTTGTAGGTTATGTTTTATGAGAGTTTTTTGGCAGAAATTTAGGTAATTTTGATTCGTTTTAAAGTTGTAAATTTTCATTCATAGTATTTTTTGTTTCTGAATCAAAATAACGTATGGACTATGTCATGGTCGTCACCTAATCTGAAGATTTCGTAGAAGCTCAATAATTATCAGTTCCTAGTAATTCTTTTTTTGGAAGTAAGCACCATTAAAATAGCTCCAATTGACTTGTATTCTAATACACGAATACAATTATAACGAATTAATGTAAAAATAAGGCCTTTCTATAGGGCGCCATTGTGTTTAAATGCAATTAATTTTCTTCTGAAAACATTGAAATTATCTGTCCTCAAAATACACGGGAACGGTTGAAACGTTGAAACGTAAAATGATTGTAAATGGAGTATTTATTGTTTATGGATTCGGTTACCTTGTCCATATCTGTGCTTGCGTATTGGTAGAGTTTGTTGTTTGAGCTAAATATAATTAGGGCTATTTCACAGTCGCACAGCACACTTAATTCATAGGCTTTTTTCATCACGCCGAACTTCCGCTTGTTGAAGGTCACCTGCAAAAAATAAGACGAGAAATTAATAATATAATACATTTACATCTATTTATAAACGACATTCGCATCTATGACATCCTATACTATTATTTATACGTAAATATTCGCATCGTAAGTAACTGAGGATGAAACTAGGTTGCTGAAAATAAAAAAAAAATCATAATCGCCGTTACTTTGTTGCGATCACTACAAACATAAGTCGTTTTTATTTTCCTACCATATTTCTTATAAATATTCTTTATAATATTTTATAATATTATGCAGATTTCATATTTCTTATAACCCACATGTAAAAACAAAGCTTATATATTATTTACATAAAAAAAGAAATGATTTAAAGCGTATTTTTTTTGATTATGTATTCTTATTCAATACTTATATAGGCTGTCCCAGCTCAGTAAAAAGTTACTAGTTTTCGAGATATTCGCACTTTTAGGAATTTAGAGAAAATCTATACTTTTAATACTTTTCTTGCAATCAATATAATTTGTAATATCTATTTTTTTTTAAATTGTGTGTTTTTTAAATTTTGTATTTTATACTAGAGTTGCATACAGTGTGGTGCATAGAGTTGCAACGTCTTAGTGGATCGGTTTTTTATTATTTACTAAGAATGAAGTTCATTACATTATTTTATTGTTTTTTTTTTGTGAGGTTTATTTTGAATTCGGTTTATTTTTAACAGATATTTTTATTTCTATTCTGACAGCTGTGATAGTCATTACTAACTGAAGTCAACCTGGCGACAATGGACCTATTCGAACACTTATTTATCGTTTCCAAAGGTCCTATCGATAAAGGTTTGAATATATTTAAATTATCATAAATTTGTTCGTGTAACAAAACGTACTAATACAGAGCCTCGCAATGTGTAAATGAAAATAACACCTCAATTTTTAGTTTATTTCTAAACCTATTAACCTGCAAATTTAAGTACTTTAAATGATAGTCAAATTTATCTGGAATGTAAAAGATTAATGACTAACAAAATTTTGTAACTTACGATAACAATTTATGGCTTCTTATCAAAGACACGCGAAGACGCAATGGATTATATCTGTAGCCAACGGAATGACTTTATAATTATCATACTATGCGGATAAAAGACGACTTGTTTCATTTATTTTTTGCGGTATAATGGTAAAATCTAAAGTAGGTAAAATAGTTATGGTTACATATTACACAAATTGTAGTTGCCATATTAAAATATAGTGTTGGTATTGTCAGTTTTTCTTTGTCGTTTCCGTCAACATTACCACTTCCGGTTGTGTTATACGTACTCGTATAATCTATGGTCGGTGGTAGGAGCACAAGTCAAAAAACGCGTACTTTTCAGGAGAGCAAAAATCTACAATTTTTAAAGCAATTCAATAATCAAAAAAATATTACTTTTTATTATATATTTTGTTTATCATACAAAGAAATACATATAAATCATAGACATCAATCTTGTACAATAATAGACAATGAGATATGTACATAAAATTAATATTTGACGTGTGTGTAACTCTTCTGTATGTTATTAACACCATATTTATTATATTCATTAAAAATATTACCTATAAGCATAAATTATTATATAAAAACCAAAATAGTCACTCGACAACGTTAATTAAAAATATAACTTCGATAGTATAGTTCCAGTTCTAATAAATAATCACTTTAACCGTAAAATCTTGTACTATTAAGACCATAGTCAATCTTGAGTCGTGAGGCTATTGAACAAAAATTGCGACAAATATTTAGATCAAATTTGACATGTGCTCTTTCCGCCGCTGACCGTACATGTATTATGAACGGTAGATTTTATCCCGTCGATAAAATGTCGCTTTTAACATTAAATTAGTGTCCTGAGGGAAGAACTCCGTCCCGTCTCACCTGTCGGTTCCGTTCATCCGTGATCCGGGATATTTGTATTTTCTTGCGACCCATGGTAGCAATCTTGGTGGCGTGTCGTGGCTGCGGCGGGGGAAGAGGGGCGCGGGGGGACGCGCGTTGTCACTCACTCCTGGAAGGTGGAGCTGCTGCGCCGACCTGGAAGCAAAATACAAAACGTAGCTCAGCAACATAATATTATATACGATAATTGACTTTTTCTCATGCACATACTGTCATGGGGTCATTCTATACTTCAAACCGATCAACTTTTGTTGTACACGTTTTTGAATGTGTCAAAATTAAGTAAAAAACAAAATCTTATTAGCGCATAGTTACTTCTCCTGACTAGGGCGGCGCGCCGCGCGATCTTGACCTCGACGCGAACCAAATATTTCCTAAGATATTATTTATTTGGTATGGAAAAAATATGACAAAATTAAGAAGGCCTGAGAACAAAATTTGACCATTTTTATTGTCGATATAGAATGCCGCAAAAAATATAATCTGCATATAAGAATAGCAGAGCAGAGAGGTCAGTATATTATAACGTTATACTATACAGTTAACTATACTATAAATTTATAGTATATTACGAATAGAATGTTAATTATATTTAAAGCAAACAAGACACTCATATTTTAAGGAATATAAGGGACCCAAATATAGACACTGACACAGGAACCTTACCGAAAGTTGATCATGGAAAAGGTGTTCAGACCTACTTACGTCTACAGTATCTGCTTTTTAAATCTAAAATTAACTATATATACTTAGTCTAAACTATTAACGCGTATTCAAGTCAAACGATATACAATTAACATGGGCGTAGCCAGATTTTTTCTGGCTGGGGTAGAAGCAGTGGTGTGGTGCACAAAACAATATGGCGTCGTCGGTGAACA
Source organism: Neomicropteryx cornuta (assembly GCA_020383195.1). NCBI lineage: Eukaryota > Metazoa > Arthropoda > Insecta > Lepidoptera > Micropterigidae > Neomicropteryx > Neomicropteryx cornuta. Next base: position 1,001,022 of record JAHKQU010000014.1, read on the forward strand.
GCTGACGAAAACAAATGACGTTACCTGAAAATTTGGTGGTCGCAACCATAATATTTTGTTGTTTTTGCTTTTTACCATTTTAATTTGCTGTAGTTTAAACATCAACCAAAAATTATGGTACTTGCAACCAAGTATTTTTAGCAATAATCGATTAAATTCAACAAAAATTATTGCTGTCACTATATATAAACCATACTTTATGGTTGCCAATACCATATTTTTTCAGTAAACGCCACTGATTAACATAGATTAATTTTATGAAATATAATTTTTGTTAAATATTGTAGGTAATGGATAAAACTAAAACTCGAAATAAAATTACATTTGACCACAAAAGGGTAGTTACAAAAACAGAGACTAATGGTGATAATATTTACCAAAATAGGAAAAAACAATACTAGAATATTTAATTAATACTTGGCAATTGGACATCTTACTCGGCTGAAAGCGTGCAATGAGACTTTTCAGTGGGCCATGTCGATAATTTGCAGGGTGGTGCACTTTCAGTGCAGGGTAAGGAGACATAACGGAAAGGAATGGGAGCAAAGTAGGAGTCTGTCCTGAGGGCGGGCGGTGGGAGGGTGAATCGGGGTGGGGGGGGAGAGGGGGATAATGTCGGGAATGTAGGTTAGCACGGCGTTACGGAAGCGGGCAGGACTGGCACAGAAGCCAACCTAAAGATCAACTCATTAAACTTTCACGAAGATATTCTTTTATTTCAATTCGATTTCCAGTCCTACGAAGTAATGGAAACCCAGTGTTATGGAAAAACACTGGAAAAGAAATTGTTCAATATAATTGTTATTTTTTAAGTTTTTCAATTTTTATGTTCAATTCAATATATTTTAAAAATTAGATATTCACTTAAAAAGAAAGACAATACTGTGTAGAAACGTGTGTCAGACATTAATGTTATTTCAAAATCAATACGAAAGTCTAACCTTTTCACAGGCCAACATGAAAATGATTGAAGTCAAATGCAGAATTAATTTGTTTATAACTTATTGTTCTTTATTTTTTTTTTAAAGATAAATATACCTATAAATAATTACATTTGTAAAAGTTGCATAGAGAATACAGACCAAAACCAGGTGTTCTAAGTATACACTAGCCACTGCTGCGAGCAGCAAAAAAAATTAACCCTGTGATGGTTTCGCCATCGTTTTTTGAATTATAAAAAATAACTATACAAAATACGGGGGTTAGAATAACAGCTCGCGCTCGCATTTTAACTGAAACCTTGAAAAGTGTACCGAGCGCCTCTCAAAAGCAAATCTGAAGAGAAGTTAGCGCATTTCTCTTTTGGTGTGAGTACGCCGAGGGTAGGTGGCAGGCAGGCCCTGTGATTTATGTAGGCGCAGTGCGCGCCGGAAGAGGCGTTGCGTGACGCGCAAGCAAAACACCTGCCGGCCGCCCAGCGCCCGAACGGACGCCCTCCGCCCTCCGCCCCCGGGCACCCGCCCCCCGCACCGCTGACCGGGATAACACGCTTCCGTTGCTGCTTAACGACCACATCCGGCTGATGGTGGACTGAAAAATCACGCAATCGAGCGTATCCTGTCTGAAAATCAAGTGTCATTTCCTCGCTCGATTGTGAACGCATTAAAAATCCTCAAAATGTGTATTATATTTAAGGTGTGTTGACACGTGAAAGTAGGACACCATTTACCTAGAAAAAGAAACCTTGCTCGATGAACGGAAAGGTGTAAACTCTATAAGGGGCGTAACGGCGCTTTTGACAGAAAGCGCGGCCTACCATTTTGTATGAAATATTGATAGCATTTAGTTGTTTAAAAAAAATGAATATGTTTTTTCAACCATTTTTTTAAAATATAACAAAAATACAAATATTTTTTTGAAAATATAAAGACATCTAGCATAGATTATCATTTTCATATGTAAAATTTTTATTTATAAGTTGTTATACCATATATCTCAAATCTCTTAGGTAAAATCCCTCCTCTACTTTATTGACATCATAAAATTATATTATTTTATATTTGATGTTTCTGGTTTCATAAGCGGGTGATGTTAAAAAAATATATTTTTTAAAACATGGTGGTTTTTTTTTATATTTTTTACTTAATGCTTAAAGAAATTTTCTTAAGTAATTCCCTAGAATAATAAATTATTCTTAATATAAATAAACTAGACTACTTATATTTCTTGTGGATATCTTTCTTAATGTCTTTGAAAATCTGTAAAATTCGCATTTTGTAGCATTCAGGTATGTTTCGCCTTAAGGTCTTGTTTCGTGGTTTCATGCCTTCGTGGCCAACCATCGATAGTTGTATCCGAAAAAAAGTAAAGTACTTCCTGTAGGACCCAGGGAAACGGGACATGATCTTTGAGAAATATTGATCGTTACTTTATTCGCATATATCAATTTTATATAAAGTTTTAATAAATAACATGACCATAGCTGCTCTTTTAAATTATTTTTCACGATACCTTACTCTCTATGATATAAGGTTATTATATTATGGAGGGGAAGCCAACGCCCCTCCATAGTGGTATGGAACAATAGTACAACGGTGGAACAATGGTGGTAGTGGTTGTGGAACAATAGAAGTCGTTGTCCACCATGTGTCATTACACTCGCAAAACAACCACATCCACGGTTGCTTTTATGCTTGCGAATATGGAATTTTCCAGAATCTAAAGGTCATTCATTATGTTCAATGACGTCAGAAGGTCGTAATTAATGAAATCTGCGCGGAATAATGGCCGACTGACAGGGGTGCTCTCAGCACGAACGGCGCCGTAATTCATTGAATTATTATCTAATGGTAAACAATAAAGGGAGAGCGAGCATGTTAAGAGGGTTCCTTACTCTAAGTGACAACGCTTCTTAAGGGTTTTCTTTGGAGTGCTTTAAATTTGTGTACCTTTAATAACACAAATGAATAATAATAAACGTAATACACTTTATATCAATGCGTGTCAATGGATAATTTTGTGGAAATCCAATGAATTCTTCGAATTTGTGCATTCATATAGAACAATGGATAGATAAATATTACATATGTCAATAGATAAAACGGTAAAAACCAGCAGGCAGGTTCATAACTAAAAGTGGTGAAGAACATGTCATACGCTAGGATTTTCGGTGAAATTTGTGCTTTCACCATTTCACCAAAATGACGCACAAATACCACCTAAATACTAGTATACTATCACACGCGCTCGTACACACCAACGAGACGTCTTGCATACGTCATATTATTTTTTAACTTGTTGAACTCGTTATTTGGATAAAAATAAATTTAAAAAATAGGATAGCTCAGGTAAAAGCCCGTTTATAGCGTGTTACTAGTGTTTGTATATACCGTTAATTAATTATTAACGTTATTCATGAAGTCGGAAAGTCTTATTAATTATTGTACTATCAAAACAATGTCATAGCGTATGTAAAGTTATCGTGGTATATCTACAATTAATATACCAAGATAATGTTTATTGGAATTGTGCAAAGTTTCTAGCTCACTTTGGAACGCGTATTATTTATAGTCTAAATTTTGTGATATTATGTTTATTATTTTTATCTCCTCTTAATAATATATATATTTTTAAAGATATGTGTACATCTTTAATAATTTTAGCAAAACAAAAAATAATTAAAAAGATGACTTAAAGTTAACAGCGCTTGAATATATATTCCTTATAATAATGTCGTGTCTCATTTTCATATAAAACTTGATATTAAAACTCAAATTAAAAAACTAACATCGACGAGAATGTGCATACTAGCATTGGTTCTATAGTGATTTTAGAATGCTCAACTACTAAAACGGAATTCAAAACCACACTTTAGTAACTAAAACAAGATGAAGATGTCGAATCAAGTCTTAAACATCCATAAAACATTGTAATTTGTTTAAAAAAACACACAATTTCATAATTTCAATGACAGATGGTGATATCCTTGTAAACATGCTTTACAGCGGTTTGAGTCTGGGATATTTGACCACAAAATATTATATTTTGACGCCCTATAAGTGTTTCAGGTTGAGCCATCTAATTAAAAAACAGATTTAAAAGTAGAGGAAATCCATTATTAGTTGAACGCATTGCGTATTTTTTTTTTAAATTTACAGGTGATGTTTACAGCACCACGTCAATTTTGTAATAAATGTATTTCAAAAAGACTTCACTGTTTATAAAGAAGAATAAAAACCCGCGTAAACCTAAGGATCTACTCAGAAAACGCAATCTTCCTGAGCGCGCTCATAGCGACGGCAACAAAGTGCATTCATTACGGGTATAATGTGAAAGGCACACGGCGGGGGGAATCTCACACCGATCGGTTAACCACCCCGCAAAGAAGTATGGGGGTTGGGAGGGGAAGCGGGGGGAGGGGTGGTGCCTCGTGTCCGGGCTCATGAGCCCACGCGCCTTGCAAGGTCAAGGGGGTGGGGGTGGGGGCTAACGGCGCCTGACGACTCGATACCCACCCGCGCTGTTTTGTTTACTCCGGAAATCATGAATTATAACGATGGAAAATGACTGTTTCACGCTAAAGACAAAGTGCCAGGAGAAGGAAGTACATTATTTATTATTTATTTTATTTAACATTAATCTTAGACACTAAAGAAAAAAAAATATATATTCAATTAAAAAGATAAAATACAGATTATACTAAATAGAAACTATATAAATGCATACACTAAAAATTTGTATATTATTATTTTAGTTTAGTTAATTTAACATTACTTAGCAGTGCTGCCTATGTTACGTATTAGTATATTTTTTAAAAAAACTGTCCTCCGTCATTGCACAATACAATTTGCTACTATATCACTAGCTAAACTATACTCTCCTAATTGAGGAAGAAAAGGTTCGCTATTTTTAAATATTTGAATAAAACCTGTTTATGTTATCAAACCTCTTTATATATTTAATTCCGTTAAAAAAAACAGATAATCGGCCTCGCGTTTGAAATAGTTATTAAAATAAATTTGGGTTAAATTATTTTAGCATTTTTTTTTATATAATTCTTAAACATAACACAGGGAACATAACACACCCTTCAGGAATGATCTCGGCACACCCTGTATGTATGTGTGGTTAGGCCCCTGAATACTGCAGTGTCAGGTTTACAATATAAATACATTTTTTTAAGCAGTAGTAACAATTATTTGTGTCTGCTATGTTAACATCAATAAAAATGAATGTATATTACAAGCTCGGCCGACAAACGAAGTCATGAGGTAAAAAGCAAATATAAAGTAAATGCTAATTAGAATACCGCATTGTTGCCAATGCATTCCGAAGGTCACAAGTCTTACCTGGCTAAAGTAGGTTTACAGTGCGATAAATTTCCAAGTGTACAATCGAGAAAATAATTAAGTACCTAAACAGCGAATGCGACGCGGGTAAGGGAAATTTGACAGGCGTTCCCGAGCGGTCACGCCGCACGCCGCACGCCGCGCTTAATGTGATCGTAAATATACGAAATTAAATAAGCTGCTCGACGACTGAGTTGTAATTACCAGAAATTCCTGCGTCTCTTCACACAAACATATCCACACGTCAATAATAATTAAACTAAAATAAAGCACGAGAATAATAATAATAATAATCTAAAAATAAAAAGCGACAGAGACAGCTATAGGCTGATATTAGATGCTACACCTAGATAGAAGAAAGGTTTAAAATCCACTGAGAGCTCAATAAACGCATTGAAAACTACAATATTTAATGATAACTTTTATGCGCGAACTGGGATTAAGCATTAATGACATTTTTATACGAAGTTCACTTAAATGATATATCATCTACTTAATATTTTAAACACGTTTTATATTCATTGCTGTTTTAGATGATTATTTCTTGCTTCAATTTTTGGTAAAGGCGAAGAAGCTTCAAAATCGACACAAAATGTTATAGTGATCATTTTATTAGATTGATGCTTTTGAGTCTGTAAGACGTAAATATACTATTAGATTGAACACATATCTTGTTCCATCTGGAAGCATATTTCAAATTAGTTTCACTTTGGAAAGCTTGAAATCCTTTGAAATTAATGATTATCCACCCTTCAGAGCTCGACATAATAATTTTACAGGAAAATATGATTTTCCGCTCGGCAAGTGGGGTTGTGGCATTGTTTACTTAGGTGGGTGGGCATCTCCATCATAACAAAATGAGATCGTCGTGTATTGAAGTATATTTACCTTAGGATATGTTTTCCCGGTAAGCATATTAAGTAATTAAGCCTCGATGGGTCAAGTGATATATTTATCATAAGTCCAAATGTGTAAAGTGCACACCAACATTCTGCTATCAATTAGAATATAAGAGTAAATCGTCCACGAGATGATTTGATCACAACATTGAACTCTCAAGCTGATCATTTTGCATGGACCAATAGAGGTTACAATATTACCAAGAACAAGTAATTGTTGGTAAACACAATTAATCTGGCAAGAACATAGCAATTAAAAAGAATTTTATTGACAAACTAGCTGTTCAACCCCGAGGCTTTCCACAAGGTTGGCAGCTAGGATGGTGCCTTTTACGTACGACTACCCGTGCCTGCGGAACTCGGGATGGATCGCTTCGCTTCCCATTCTAGGCCCTTCGGGCTAATACATGCCTACCGTCCTAATATGTCGAAGTCGCCTACATATAATAATATGTAGGCGACTTCGACGATTGCTCCGTCGATGTAGAATACACTTTCAGTTTTTCCCGATTTTTTTCAATTTTCTGGGCATCTTTACTATTTTTCTTTCCCTAAAAAGTATTTTCAAACTATTACGATCTATCAAAAAATCGGCTGAGTAGTTTTATAGACTAAAATGTACATAAAATTATTTTTTCAATAAAAAATATTTCTTCAAAAAAATCCAATTATGATGTGGTTTTAAAAAATCATACATACATAACGATTATTTAATCCATAAAATTAATTGTATTCATAATAATATTTTCAAAACTTTAAAGTATATTAACCAAGTAAAGCAACCAATATTCAACATTACTTTTAAAAATAGCTTCATTAGGCAAATTTAACTATTATTAGAAGTCGCCCTGTAAAATTGTGCTTTTTACACATGGTGCATTTGAACAATGTTTCATATAACCGTATTTTAGGAAATGTACATAATGCTATTAAAAATAAAGTCTTGCAGGTACGAGATATCTGGGATACGAAAATAGTCCGAATATGCAAATCGATTCCAAAGCGGAGAATGCATCACTTATTTGCTCGGGTTTAAATATAACTGCCAATGCATTTAATTCCTTGAGTGTACGGCGCGGGCGGGCGGAACGTGGCGTGCGAAGAAGACATTTTTTCAGTAGCGTTGTTGCTTCAGAAGCAAGTGACGCTTAAAGCAGCCCAACTGAATGAACCATTTGCACTTATATTTCAATTTCCTCTAAAGACATTACTAAATATATATTAATTGTGGTAAAAAAACACACGTGTAGAGTAAAGTAAAACCGGTGATGTGTTTCCATTACAATACGGGGTACTGAATGTACTTTAACCTATATTTTAAACCATCTGAAGTTATATGCCAAGGATGCGTAGTAAAGTTTTTCGAAAAAATATTTGAAACGATGCCTCGTATGATAAAATTTAAATTATTAAAAATTTAAAAAACCACGACACAACGGCTAAACTGATTTTCATAAGGTCATAATCTTATTTTTCCACCAACATTTTTAAATACACTTATCATTGTATAACATGGTATTTTTTAAAGAAAAGAGTATATATTTTCAAAACTTTTAATGCAAAAAATGCGTATCTAGTGATATAGATATGCATTATTCTAGATTTTGCATTATTGTTTGCCTAAGATGATGAAGACTTCAGTGTATCAAAAAAAAGATGTGTCTTCTTTGAAATCTGTCAGATATAAAATTAAAGAGAGTATAAAAAATTAGTAGTAAAAAGTACTCAATCTTTTGATATTTTTATTTTATTCCGTTCTAGGGTTTTGGTAAAAATACTATTGTAAAGTTCCTGTAAACGCTTTTGCTGAACAATATAGAAATGGAAAAAACACCCGGTATCGTTCTGTAGTCCTGTATAGCTCCTGAAGAAGAAGAAGAAAGAAGAAGAAAGTGTTTCTTTATTGAAAAATGTAAAACAAAAATAAATGATAGGTACATAAGTTTCAACAGTATTTTTCAATAAAAGGAGTATGCTCAGCTGCCCTCCTTTCTGAGAGAGGAGGGTGCTGATTTTCAGCACATCCCGTTTTATTACCTTATAATATATAAAAACATATTGTTTGTATTTACAGTGAATTGTAATCGTCACATGCTCTTATGTAACATATACAAAACAAAATGTATGACCAGTATAGAAAACTATATAAAACGTAACTAAGTGTTGGTAGTTTGCAGCTCCAGAAGCCATTGTCGACGCCTAGTCCTGAAGGAGGCCGGGCTTGTTTTGCTCCTTAGCGATGGAGGCAAGTCGTTCCAGATCTTCGATGCCGAAAATTTAAAGGATCCTTCGTAAACTGTCAGCTTATGGTGAGGGACGATTAAAAGGTGATCTCTCGCACGTGTTAGGTGATTGTGATTTTCTCTTGATTTTACTAATTTTTATATAGATAGGGTAGTCTCTCGCTGTAATATACTTTAAATACGAAGCAAGCAAAGCGGAGATGTCTGCGATTGACCATATTCAGAATACTGTTTTTGTTTAATGTGCCTGAGATATGGGTTCGCCTAGGGATCCGAAAACAAAAATCCTCGGTATTTGATGATCCTGTAGATACCTCACATTGAGAAGTCTCTGCCAAGCGGTCTGTTATTATACACTAATACTAAATACTAATTATACACTAATACACGGGTGTAGTAGGTCGTAAAACAGATTTTAGGAGAACGATACGTAATCGGATAAATATTCAATTTTAAATATATTATATTAATATGACAGTAAGCGCAGGTCTTGACAGGCAGGTGTAACATGTGACGCGTCTGTATAGGTCTATTTAATGTAAAAAAATGTGTCAAAAGTGTTTATTTTAATTTTAAAATTACGAATTTAATACATTCACACACCCCCAGATTAGGCAGCGAAGGTCATAGTTCACCTCGCCCACGCAATATTCACCTGTTCGTGGGCGGAAAACGAGCTATAAATGCCTAGCCCGTATCAAATATAGTGACGATATAAATACCGGATTGAAGCGGTCGTTTAGCTCGAAAATAGTCCGTGGTATTTTATAACAAAATAAGTAATATCGGCAAACAGATAGATAGTACCATTCTTGAGTCCTTCTGACCCGGTAAGCCGGTTACATCTGAGAACACTTTATTTTATCAGAAAAACCTGCCAAAGGACTGTCAGCTATATAAAATATTATTAAAATGCGTAATTTGAGTTGTAGCCATGATATTTAAAGTATTGGAGCAGTTCCATAAAGTATATTAAAAAACAACAGTACTTATTTTAAATTTCCTGGCCTTCTCCGTAGGATATTGTGAGCTTGGTGGTGAACTGAAATCACTTCTTTTGAAATACTTTACCTACTTGAAGTGCGTCATTTTGGAGATTTTTTTGGGCAGCTGCCATAGTTTTAAAGCTGAAATAATTTTCGTTTTCCATTCTGTTCGGTCCTTTTTACCCTTATTCCATGGTCACACTATTTCCAGATGGAGTTTTATCACCGTGAAAATGCGAAATATGATTAGAGCTTTTAAATAAACTTGTTTTCAAACCATAGGTATGTCACATTTTTGTGAGTATAACTACATTCACTGATTCGTTATGTGACAAATAACAATCTTTAATTATTCTTTTTGTACATGTAATTTGTAAAATATAATAATCTATGTAAAAGCCTTTATTTAGATTCCAATGTTTGTTAGTCTGTTTAGGTCAAATCTTGCAAGCTGAATTAGAACCACATCCTCTTATCTTAGTTGAAATTTGATATATTAATTCAGTTCCTATTAGAATGCATTTTTATGATAAGCATGGCTTGATTTTACATCCAGGCGAAGGAACTCTTCAACGGTCAACAGTACAGACCAGAGTTTTTTAATAGGCATGCAAACACTTAAATAAAAGCTTTTTTTAGATAGTTTTTTAATTATAATTATTAAGGGTTTATTTCGACGGTATAACAGAAAGAAATCTAACCATAACACCGTATTATGAAATATAATAACGCAAATGTATGCGGTTTAAAACCAAAACTGCATTGTATTATTTATTTATTTTATTTATTTATTCTTTATTGAAAAATCCACAGCATTACATTTTATAATTACAAACAAAACTTATTACTAATATATAAAACCAATTAAGGATTTCGGTCATTTTACATGTTAAGATTAGCATAAAAAATTGAACAGTGTTCTTAAAATATATATAGATTTTTAATATTATATACGTAAACAGTAGATTTTTTTTTTTTTGAAGTGTTATGTGTAATTTGTGAGTGATGTTTGTGGTAGTTGTGAGAGTGTGACATTTGTATGTATATATTAAAATAAAGTAAAAAATTAAGTATGGTATTAGTATAACTTTATATGGATTGTTTATAGTATAATGAATGCATTATTATAAGAACTATTATCTATTAAAAATGTGAAGAGTTTGTATATAATCAAAATAATTACGGTGAAGGTAAGGTCACAGAACTTTGCCAGAATGCCTAGCTGACAGACCCGGCGAAGTAATCAGGTTTGGCGATACCTATTGCGATTAATTTCACAATAACAATAAAAATTACTTGAATAAATCTTTTTTCAACGTCGATATTTTTAATTTATTCAGGTATCCTTTACTCACGAAATCAAGTCGTAAAGAGGAGGTTTTGTACCTCGTCCCTCCATAAATTTAGTACCAGGCCTCCGCGGGCCAGTAATGAAATTTTAAAAAACATTCGGCGAAATTATTTTATACCCAATAAGATCGGCTGATCTTCATCCCCAGATGAGCGCTGACTTCATCTCAAGTGACTTTTCGGATAAAAAAATAATCTAACGGTTAGTTTTGATGGAGATTACTTGAGTGATGTTAAATCGTACAGTTTTGGTTATATCACGATTATTTGTAAATTATGTAACAAAATAGTGAGAAATATATCAGTCGCGTCTACGTTATCTAGCAATAACAAACGGTAACACGCTCATAAAATAATAAATTAATTATTTTATTTAAATGATTATAACAAACAATGATACGAAATCTGTCGTGTACCCTTGATGTTATTAAGTGATAAGCAAATGTAGTCTTCATGGGTACTAAGCTAATGATAAAATACATATAAATAATAAAAGACACATTACCATATACAATTATTATGGGTTCTACTCAACTAAGTTCTAATAAATTTGCTTGTGCTGGCTATGGGTCCATAGTCAAATTAATAAAAAGTAGGCATAATATTTGTATATAATATATTGTATCTGCAGATGTTGTATGCATCACATAACATATGATATGTTAACATCTGTTCATAATGTTCATTTCCATATATGATTTAAGTATTATGGTGTGAATGACCGAATTTAATTTGTTTCCATGCAAATTAAATATATAGACTTGTAAGACTCGTAAGCTATATGTGTCTATGACTTGATAAAATTTTATTTAGGAATACCAAGTCTTTCTTCAAACGTATTAATTTTGTTATACCTAACCGCATATATGTAAGAATATTTTTTGGAATTGCTTCTGAGATAGTAGAAATATAAAAGTACATATTTATGTTAATACCATATATTTATATATATATTGAAAACATTTAGTCTGTTTTTCTGATTTTATATTTTTTAACTGTTAATACAGGTGGTAAAAAAATAGAAAGGGCTTACGGAGTGAATGCCAGACGTTTCGGCGCGAGATGCTAGCGATTTGGCATCGAAGAAGGCCGGAGGGCGGGAAGAGGTTTGGTTTATATATATATATATATAATATATATTTTTTACATACAAATATATATATATATATATGTAAACCGTGTCCCGCCGTGTGGCCGTGAGTCGTGTTATTCCCGGCTCATACCCGTGTAATCGGCCACGATGTAAAACATGCCCTATTAGCAGTCCCTCAACGTTGTGTTCGAGCATTTTTAGATTCATTTTAGACACTTATGTAAGAAAAAGCTTATAAATATTTAAATAAAAAGAGAACACCACATGTATATAAAAGATAAAAACAGGTTATAAAAAATAGAAATAATATATATTATATAATAATACATACACTATAAATATAGATATTATATGATTACATACAAATAAATATATAATTGTATGTAATTGTGTATATATTCATTAGAATACATCTTTTTATTAGTGTAAATATGCAAAAACTAAACTATTTTATTTACGTTTCTCATCATTTTTTTTATGTAATTAGTTCTAGGTGAATCTACCTTTCATTTCAATCGTTAAACAGTGGATTTATATAAGTGGCCAAAATGAATAACTATGTATTTACCGTTCTATAAACTAAGTAACGCTGTATGTTTCCTAAAATATATTGAATAAATAAATATGAAGTAAGTATTTATAATGAATGTTACTTGTTTTTAAATCGGACTAATCCGATTATTCTAAAAAACATTGTACTTTACCAATTCACTTGACACACTTGTCACTCACAGAGGAGCAACGTAAGATCATGTGACTAGTTATAAGTGCAAGCGATTGGGTCCGAATTCGAATAGGAGGTGAGGTGAAGTGGACAACAAATTCTCGTTACATTTATGAAAAAATAAAGAAGCCTCGATACAAGTTCCCCCCTGCATACCGTCCTGTTACGCCGGAAGGAACTAAGTGCCGCATTCCGTCGAGATCGTGTCTTGAGAACAGAGTACGCCGGATCGTGAAAAACAAAACGCAAGGAATACCTGCCTCCGTTGCGCAACGCACACATTCAAGATACTCCAATTGAAACAAATCCTGCCCGCGGCGCTAATCAAATTAGAATTGTTCGGTCGCCTCCGTTTTCAGTGCGTGGAAAAAAGCCAATCGGTCGTGAAATTTGCGGCGCTCAATCCACTGATCAGATCACGCATTGCTGAAGCGCTACTGAAAAGCATCAGCCCTCAAAGAGACGCGACGGCCGCCCGCCCAGGAGGAGCGACGAAAGGCTCGACGGCGAAAAACGGCGAGCGGATAGGGTTGGCAAATCTGTGACTTATCCGTTTTGTATTTGTGTTGATTTGTACATAAATCTTTGGATCGCTTATGTAGGAAGTATGTATAAAGTGTTTAGTATAAAAGCCAACTAATATGACCCATGAGAAAATTACCCTCTTTTCAAACACCTCCCCATATTTTTACAAGGGGTTTTTTTTTATGTTTTACCTATTACGACCAATATGTTGTGGTGCTACACTTACCCAATGCCTATTATATATTAACCTATACAAATCTACATTGAAATATATTAATATTTAAAAAAATAAATCAGAAATTAATGCCGCAAGCATGAACCGTTTGAGCGCCGTAGGTGTAGGCGTCTTCAATGATGTTTAAAGGTTTGGACTAAGTCGAAATTAGCCTGTGCGGCTAGTACACATACATAATAATACGTGTATATTTTAGTACAATTTAATCATTATTATTTGTAAGGGTACTTTAGGTTCTGTAAGTATTACTTTAATTTATTTGTATTTATGACTGCCTGTCACTAATTTTAAGCTAGTAAACTTTTAATCTATAAATATAAATTAACTTGAATTATAGACAATAATGGATTTATTTCTAAACATAATATTAGTATAGAGGTAGCCACTAGAAACCTACATACATTGTTTTTGTTGCTGTTTATAGTTTCTAAATCTATGTTCAAAATGTTTATTGTGAATATAATGGTGCGAAAGCGATAAACTGGGAAAAATTAACTTCTAAAAATCATATTTTCATCGTCGCACTAACTAGGCAAATAAATTCGATTTCAAAAAGGCTATAATTAAAATAAATGTTACATCGAATTGCCTATTTCATTAATATAACTAAGTAGGTACTTTCAGAGTATCTACCTGAAGTAAGGTTTCTAAAAAAAGGTATGAAACCCCTGTACTTAAACACTATTTTTAAATATTAGGCAAAATTCAGCCTTTTAGCTAGTGGACCAATTAATGTCGAGTCCTCGATAGTGATGCACTAAATTTCACAATTTATTAGCAATTTTACCACCAGATAAAATAATAAATTGACTCTCAATAATTGTTCATTATTCTCGATTAATAAAATAAATCGCAAACCATATGAAAAGGAAGATTTTAGTAGTTAATGCGTTTGACTGTTGACCCTGCGGCCGAGGGTTCGAATCTGCACTAGTCATACTTTTTTAACGCTTCATTGCAATATCTGGCTTACTCTCACCAAATTTGGCTTAGTTGAGTAAGGTCCAAAATAACTATATGCGTGTAATTATTTTCAAAAAACTATTATAAGAATTATGCAAAGTTCAACCCTGGTTTAAGGTTGGTGTCAACTTTTCTAGTCGAGATACGCTTTGCAGATACGCCCCAAAGGGCGGATGATTACGTTCAACTTACACTTGAGGACATTCTCGTTCAGAAAAGCACAGCCTCGTTGCTAGTAATCCATCGAAACGACCTAAGAAATAATAAAAGTTTTTTTTTACACTTCTGATTTTTAAATGTGTTAATAAGGTGTCATACCTTAAGCATTTCAAAAACGATTTCGACTTCCTAAATTTTCCGTTTTTGTTTTTCGATGTTATCTATTCGGAGATTAAGTTATTTTAATGAAAAAAGGCTAGTTTGTAAAAAAAAACAAATTTCTATCACGGTTTTTAAGTGACCATAAAATAAATGTCATAAAAGGGGGAGGTAGCAATTTTTTTTAAATAAAAATCAGATCAGAAACTTAAAAAAACGCTGCGCATACATGAGGAGCTTCGGTCTTCTACCTCCCTGATTATATATACACACATGTATGTGCTAATTTTAAGCCCCTATTTCACCTTCTTCGATATTTCGTTGTCGTTATGGTACATTACGCAGTAGTTTAAATATCGCCATGAGCTTTTTACACGATTTAAACATACATAAGATTAATAATGAATTATGGCTAAAGTCTTGGCGTTGCCGAAATGGCGCCGACTGGCCGCACAAGAGTTAGAGAAGGCCATGATGCAACTGATGACGTCACAACCGATGCTGGTTTCCCGGCCGCGGCGAGCGCTGGCCGCATTCAGTGCTGCCAACAGGATTCCAAGATATGTTTACAATATCCTGATCGAAAGACGAAAAACTCTTATTAAAATATTATTTTCAAAAAAATATATTGCAACATTTAGCGAACAACTTTAGCTTTGTAACGCCGCGCACAAGACCCGCAGGGCCAGCCGCCAAACGTTGGTATTGCTAATGACGTCAGAGAGGCAGACATATTTAACGAATGATCTTATTCAAATGATTCAATATTATCAATCTGCTGGTCTTTTATTATTAAAAACTTTAATTATTTGCATTTTTCATTATGATTTTTTTCTGATTTTAAACATAAATGTGTATAGGATTTATTTTTTTTTCATATTGGAATTTTGACCCGTGTGAGAGTCAATAAAAAATACGATTGAATTTTTTACTCCTTTCCTCCTCAATTTGTTTCTATAACTTCAATTGAGTGCTATATTTTTTATGGATAATATAGTTATACTATAAATATGTTGTAAACAAGCTTATAAACTATTTATAGGCTTTTATTTAACTTACGTTTGTATGTAGGTTTACTTCCTCTTATCCTAAGGAGTTGAAAATTTGATATGTTGGTTCAGAGTTCCGATGACAATTTTATGGTAATCGTAATTGATTTTACACCCAGGAATGGCACCAGACGAAAGAACTCCCCAAAGGTTAAATAAAAACTCCTCACCGGACAACAGCACAGAAAGAAATTTTGTACACTTAATTAAAAGCACGTTTTTAAAAATTAATTAATTTAATTTATATTATTTTAATAATTTCATTTACAATATTGGTTTTTTATTAACGAACGACACATAATGAAATACAATGATGCGTAAAACAAATATGAAAATATTTATAATGCGAAATGAAGGTGGCAGCACTGAAATATAACATTGTCAATAAATCATTTCAGAGTCGCGTCGAGGCGGGAAGATGTCACGCGAACAATACCAGGACCTTGGAGACATCAAGTAAGCATCAGGCATGGCGTGGCCAGTTTAGTACATCAGGGATTCAAAACATCGATAAATTACATTAAATCGATAATATTTGGATGCAATTTGGCATCTAAAACTCATAATTCACAACATCGATGCAAAAATGGTTATTGTTTCATATTATAATCTATAACTTAATTTATTTATTACGAAATCCGCACTGAACTGTGATTTAAATATTAAACTATGAAACCAGACATATTTAACTGTGATTAAATGTGTGTGTGTTAAATAAATTGATACTTTAAAATTTAATTTCGCTGAGCTGACTTCAAAGCTGTTCATTGAAAAAAAAACATTGTTTATTAATAATGACAACTGAATTAATGTAGGAACATTGAGTATAATTAATACACAAAATGATTATTATACAGGTGTAATAGCCACGGTGTATTAATTTTAATATAGATTAGTACTCATTGTGTAGATACTTTCTCGTTTAAGAAGAATGCATGTTATTCTGTTATTCTCCTTTAAATCAATGACATAAAATCTGTAACTAAATCACATAGTAGGTTTTTTGCTGATGACTCTAGCGGTCAGAAGATTTACAAAAAATCCAGGAATGGTGAAAACACGGCTTCTCAAAAGGAATGTGAACAAATGTGAAGTGTTTCACATTGGAAAGAACAACCCTCATACTTATATTGGTTTGACGGATTACAACTCAATACATAACTTCTTAATATTTTTCGGAATCTACAACTCATATGTTCGGCCTATCCTGGAAAACTATCGAGTATGTTCAACCTATCAACGTTCAGTATCACACTCACGCTCGCAACCTTATCTTTTGTGCCTCTTCCTTGAGGAACCTGGTGTGGTGAAGTGAGTTTGTTCAGCGAGTTTTACACTCATCTTCCCGGAAGAGCACACTGACGAGTCCTTACAGGTGGTCAAGGAGGCAGATCGCAGCAAAGGTACGTCCCTGTTCTTTCCTTTCTGTCTTCCGATATTTAGCGCTGGATCTCGTCAGCGAATAATTATTCTTAATAATTAAACAAAAAAATAACAATCCACTAACTAACTTTATCGAACAATTTGTCTGATACACGTGATACGGGCACATCGTGGGATGTTCGTCATAATTTTTCATTCAGATTATTTCTCAATTTACAATTAAATCAATTTACAATTTACAATCGAAATCTAAAACCGCATCACTATACAACGCATATTTATTAATGCTCATAATATTGCTCTCTTTGACAGCAGAAACACATCGACCCAATGGACGCACTAAACATCAGAGGACTCTACTGATTATATAAAGTAACAGTGTTATATAAATACTAGATCACGTACCTACCTAGGGCACCTACGTAATATTAGGGTTTAACAAACTAAAATAATTATATTATTAAACAACTTTGTTTTTCGCCGCTCGCATTCGTTTTTTCGTAATTGGGTTTTTTTTTAAATGTTTTTTGCTGTTTGATTATTGATTGACACGACCGGGGCTGTTTTGCGCCCGGTGACCTCTATGAACGCAACGATATATCGTCCTGCGCTGGAAAATTGTCTGTACGTATACAACTCGCTGTGGCTGTTGAGGTCTCCGGGAACTTAAAGGATCCTTGGGGGTCTTAAAGGATCTTAAATCCGCTTTCAGCCTTGCCACTGCTGTCAGATGGACTTTAAAATTCGGGATTGGGAAACTACGAAATCAAAGACGTATTTAGTGCCGAATACCAAAACTGTTTTATTTTCGCAGTCGATGGCAACGCGGAATACAATTATAAAAAAAATACACAAATACTTAAATAGTTTTATTAATCCTTCACTATGAATCCTATACCACGGAAGCAATTAAATTAATATTCCCGATTAAATTTTATAAAATCTGACAAACCACTTTTAACCCCCTAAAAGGACACAATTAAATATAAAACCTTTCATTTGCTTTCCCTCATAGGTGTGAGTTTGTCTATTATATACTATAAAATCAAATTTAATTATATTATGAAACGAGTTATTCAACCCTGGTTTTCGCCAAGTGCCGATGTGTTTGACACTAAAGTAAAAGTATAAAGAATTATGAAACTGGAATCCGAACCGTCAACCAAACGTCAAGCATGTTTGTCTGAATCGCCGCCGAGTGCCGTAGGCGCAAGCCGTCTGTGCTCCGAAAGCATCGGTTGTCATTCCCTCTCATTAATAACGAATAAAATACACCTGTAGGGACACATTGTGATTTTATATTTTTTTCCTTGAAATTTAAATATATATTAGAGTTTGTCTAATAAGTTTTTGTTTTGTAATTACAATATCACTTTTAATTTTAGCATTTATTTATTTTTCACTGACGCAGTTAATAGTATTATATATTAAAAGTTGACTGCGTTGTTTTAAACATTCATGACGTTAAGAATTTTTGTGATTTACAACAACGTTATATTTATATATTTTTTTCCCTTACATTAAGACCAGAACACAAGTTCCACAGTATTTTTGTTTGTTATTTGTTTACCTCCCTCTCCCCCCCATCCTCCCCCGTTCATAGTCTAAAAACGTCGACACTAGCAAATTTGGTGCTGATGGCAAAGAGTTGGCTCCGAAAGCTAGTCCATCAACTCGCGGGGTTATATCCCACATTTTTATATTATACGATATAGTGAATATTAAAATCATACACCAAGAATCACCTGAACGAAGCCAGTCCTGCCGGCAAACGCGGTGATATCACGTCGCTCGGTCGACTGAAAACGAAGTGATATAATGAGATAACAAAAAGTGGATAATATGTCCGGTTGCGGCTGAGAGGTACTCGTCATCGAAACTAGTTGTAACCGGTTCCATTGGCATTTATATCGCTCCGACTACAATAAACACGCATCGGCTTTATGGATAAAACTCGCGTCAATATTTGCGTTTTTTGCCTTATTTCGAGTTCTAGGCCAATCAAATAGAGGGTGAAAAATATATCATTTAACATTAATTGCGAAACTCTTCAAATATTGTCTTTATACAATGCATTATAATGTTATTTATGTACTAAATTTGCTAGTCATTTACGTTTATTTTTCTACGTTAAGTGTTTATTTTTCACAACACATAAATAAAAGTTTTGCAAAGTATAATATGAATTCAGCTAGAGTTTACAAATATAAATATAAATTTGCAACATGCGCTTACAAACGGAACCGGATAAAGAATCGGTAAATACATGATTTCAAATAAATTAGTGTAATTTGGATACTTTTGTTTTTTTTGTGAATTGAATTTTTATTTTGACTATTCAGCTATTTAGCTGAATTTAGCAAAAATTTCAGTTGTCATTTAAGGTAAAATTAACCCCAAACAGTATATTACTCTAAGGTTGCATTATTGTGTAAATACACTGGTGGAATTAGTAATAATGACGAGAATTAATTTTATGTTGCGTAAGGTTTTTTTATGTTACCTAGGTCATTTAATGTTAGTTAAGATTTTTTAAGTTTTAGACTTTTACATAGACGACAGAATTATCTTCACTCGTCTCTGTTTGGTCGCATCAATACTAATGTAATACGTAGGTATTATAACTATTAAATTCCAAAATGTTGCCAAAAACTAGTCATACGTTCGGTTGATTAAAAATTTGCATCCGCAGCAAGAAATTTGCTAATCGAACTTAGGTTAAGCAAATCTTATAGTTGTACGTACAGGCTGATTATTGTTAAAAAAAATTTGGTTATATTTACCACGTTTCTTTCTATGGCAGCAAGAGATGTGGTTAAAAAATATTTTGCTATAATATTTCAGCTGTTCACCCACGACGCCATATTATGGCGTCGTGGGTGAACAGCTGTCGAAATAAAACGACGTTACCTGAAAATTTGGTAGCAGTAACCATATTTTGTTGTTTTTATCTGGTACCATATTATTTTGCTGTGATTCAAATCAAAATGACGGTATGACTGACCGCTGATCGTATTTTTTTTTTAGCAATAGCTAGATATTGTTTTAAAGGCAACCAACAATTATGGTATTTACATTGAGAAATACGTTAGAAAAATTATAGTACAGTATGTTTAACAATAATCGATATGTAACTCCAACAAAAATTATTACTGTCATTAAATCAACCTTGCTTTATGGTTGCCAATACCATATTTTTGCTGTCATTATCATATATTTTTTTTTGTGTATATCCGCGCGTTGCAAGGCCTATAGATGCCAAATCCGGATAATTAAGGTATGAAGCTTATAACTACGTTAATTTAACGTAGTTGGACGTTTTCATCGCCAGTGACATTTTGGCCGTTGACCTGTGCTGTTTTGCCGTGTGTGGGAAATTAACTAAAATGTCCGTCTACACGATTGGAAACACATTTAAAAGCATTGTTTTTGTTTTTGAAAGCGAGTGAGCAACGCACTTCGTTAGTGTATGGTTGAAATGTAGTTCTAATCCTCAGCTGCGCGACAGCTTCCAGGGTTACTGATCTGAAGCATAAATTCACGATGTCTCGAATCATCTATTAGATATAAATGGCCAGTCAGTCATCAAATCTAAGATGACGTGGGGACAGAGTACATGCTTCCATTTCCAACAGAAAAACAGTGCTTTCTTTTTTTTTATATAAAATAATTGCTATGACCTAAGTGATATACAATTATTTTGGGCCCTATGGGACAATTATTTTAGGCCTGTGCTAGAGTCAGGGGAGATGGTGGTAATGAAACATTAAAAATGGCATGACCAGGTGCAGATTCGAACCCGAGATCTTATCGGCAGCCAGTTTGCTCACGTTTACTCTCCATCCGTGAGTATTTTTATTTATATTTATTGATTATTTATTTATTTATAATAATATTTATTTTTAGATGTTACTATAACAAAATTTTGAAATACATAATATGTTAACTAATCTTAGACACTAAAGTAAAAAAACCTTATCAATATTCATATAAAACGAGAACACGAAATAATATAAAGAATATGAAAGATAAAACACAGATTATACTAAATAAAACAATATAAATTATATTTATATAATAGGTACATTACAAATATGGATATTATATGATTACTTACATATGAATAAATATAATGTATTGACGTAAATATGTAGGTACTTGTGTATTTTTGTTATTTATTTGTTTATTTTGTTTTTGTTATTTCGAGGGTTTTTGTTGTTTCGGATTTCTTTGTTATTTGTTATATGGATATGCTATATATTATATTCTTATATTTTTTAAAGCATATGTCGCATATTCACCGCTAGTGACATCGACCCTCCTGGGATGTCACAAAAGCCTCTAATGTGTACATAATGGACGAAAAGTTTAAACAGTTGGTTGATAAGTTCATACGCCATTATTGTGAGTTTGCGATAAACGCCGCGATACATTTCACGGCTGTTTGCATTCTTGCAAATGCTGTTGGCAGAGATACAAGTACCATACGATTCGAAATTATCAGTTGTTATTCCATTTTCAGATTGATTAAATAACAATCGTATCATAAGCATTTACATATGTATACGGAAACGTTGTAAAAAGCATATACAAATCAAAGGATAAATCCTTAAAGATTATTATTTTATCGAGTTATTAAATTATAATTAAATTAAATTGTATTAAATTAAACTAACACGGTTAGTATATGCTACGATCTGAACCTAGCAGAACACTTACCACTTCTATGAGTTATTCCTGCGACACTCGACATCTGTCAGTTACACGAATCTCGATCCTTTAATCGATGTTAGCTACCTCACTATTCTCAATAAATTAAGAGAACTTTATTTAATTAGGAATAAAAAAGTTTTGGAAACATAACAAAGTCCATAATAACAGTAAGTGGCTAGTTGTTAGTTATCTATTTCTATGTAACTGTCATTATGTATAGCTGTAAGCATCCCAGAAAATATCTACACAGCCATGCCTTCCTATAAAGCTTGTTAATTTTTCTGTAATCAATTACCCCATTCAACTTCGTTCATAGTTGAGTTACTATGATAGTGAGCTTAAAAGTGACCACTATTAATAACGTGCTGGTACTTTAGCAGCGAACTAACACGACTCTGCATAAATCCGGTTATCTTTACGAGTATATAATTATCCAGTGGAGCTAAGAACAGCAAATTATACTTGCGCGAAAATCTGTAAAATCCGTGATCTAATACCATTTTATCAGGGAATAGAAAATACATATTTATGCAAAGAAATACGTTGTCACCTATCATTTTATTTTAATTTTGGGGACAATTGAGTGTATTTTTTAATAATAAAAAATCTTTACAGAAGCTATGCTATTAATTTCAGTCAATTGCAAAAATAATTTTATCAAGAGTAATAATAATCAAAACTATATAGAAATAAAATTGCCAGGGGAAAAAAATATATTATTGCATGGGTATTACAAATACAATTAATGTAGGTGCTTAAAAACGTAATGGTTTTATGTTTACTTGTTGCGCAGATGAATAATTATTCATCTGCGCAACAGGAAATGCTTCCATAAATAATTCCACAATAATTTCACGATTTACAAAGGAAACATTTAAATTGAATTCATCGCCATGTATTTGTACTGAAATACAAGTAATGTCTCAATTTCTCAAAGTCTAAGAGTAACGACGATAAAATTGATCTTATCGACAAAATCTAAACAGTCACGGCTACTGAAAAACATCGACCATCGACACGCACGCCTCGCATTGTCCAGGAGATGGAAACCTTTTGTTTCTAGGGAATTCGACAGTACAATTAATTCAAGTAAATGCGATCAATCATATGCAAGCATACTAAATTACATACAACGAGCTATGAAATAGCCGCATCTTTTTTTACCAATGCCAAGCCGCGCCATTATAGTCAGTTATTTTTCAAAGCTGCATCAACGTTATCTCTCCTGACTCTGGTTACAAGCAAATTTAGCTTAGTTGAGCACCACCCAAAATATTATAATCGCCGATGTAAAAAGTCGTTAGGACTATACATTTTTAATGACAAAAGAAAACAAAAATAAAAAATGAATTTTATGTACTAATTTAAGATACTAAGGATTTTAATCAACTTACCTTTAAAATTCGAAGGTAAGTTTATATAACTACAAATGAACCTAATTCTTAGGTAGAATCAAAAATATTTTTTGTTTTTCTTATATTAAGTAAATAGCACGATTTTGTATTTAAAAAAAACTGTTTTTTTTTTTGGTATTTAGATAGACTGAAAAAGTTGTGGGCGTTGTCAAAAGGTTTACACTTCGGGTACGAAACCCTAAAAATATTTATATTCTTATGGCCAGATATGTAGCTAACGCTAAAGCGCCCGTTTTCGATTTACGTATGAATCAGGTTGATTACCATATAATAAGGCGAACGTATCGAAGGTTGGACCTCAGAAGGTCACTGCCATTAAAAATCGCGCTAATCGTTTATAGTGAAAGTTGGTCACAAAAAAAAACTATATAAAAATAAAAGGTTGTTTCTGCGGTCCAAACTGGAAGTGGCTTAGAAGCATACTATTTTACTATACATACATATACATTTTATATTTTTCATACTATTTTTTTAAGAGATGCAATAATTATTAACTTAAATCAATAACTTCCTTGTACCCTATTCTACTGTGCAAACAATTATTTTTAATTAAAATTAATTACTAAAAATCAATATATATTTTTCCTATTATCTTTATGAAACTAAGTAAATAACTATAAATGCATTTTTAACTTTTCTCTCTCTCTCTAGCATGACATATTGTCAAATATTTGTATGATTAAATACATTATTATTGTAGATATTTTAAAAAAAAAGCAGTAGGTACCTATTTTGGATGTCAGCGGTTTCTCCGTCAGCGAAAATGTTATCTCGCTGGAGCAAACGCCTTTCACTCGCCTGGGAACAAAAGAACAGAAATCTATTAAAACATAATATTTATTTATAAACATAAATTTGATAAATCAACATATTATTTATTTATAAACATAAATTTGATAAATCAAAGTACGATTCAAGCGACAAGTGCAAATTCTTGCATTATAAAACGGTAAAAAAATGTTACATTATACAACGGTAAAAAAAATGTTTCCTGTATCAGATCTTTCAGATTTTCATGTCTAACCAATTTGGATAGGTAGGTTACAACCATTCACCATTCTTATTAATCATTTTAAGGCTTGAAATTTTTGGTAAGCCAAGTCGGTTAAAATATGATAACTTTATTTATTTATCAATGTGCAAAACATCTATTCAATAGGATAGGCCAGAAAAATATAGAAAATATAAATATGGCTGAATACATTAATTATTAAAACTATGTGTAATATGATTGTAGTGTGTAATGTGAAGTATGTGTATAGTATGTGAGAAATCTTTAACGAATTTGATAACTTATTCAAAAGTCTTATCAAAGTCTTATCAGAGAACACATAGACTTGTTTAAATATTAGTTTAAAGTTTCCTTCCATTCGCGAACCGGGTCAAGTTCACTAAAGAATAGTTGGGAAATGCCTACAAAATGACAAGGACTACATTTGAACTTACTGTAAAACGGTAAAACTAAGATTTGAGCGCGCTTTCAATGCTTGACTCGTTTTTTTTTACTTAGGTAATAAAATTACAATGTTTATTGGCTGTTTATTCGAAAAAAAAAAAACTTTTATTTTTTTATTTTTCACGTTTTCTCATCGGGTAAAACTCAAAATAGCCAGATTTGTTTTCTAAGAAAATGGCTCATAGTAGTGAATCGAGCGAGGTAGAAACTCGTTAGAGTGAATTAAAGTATTTATTGTTTTTTAAAATAATATATTTCATTTTACAACACCTTTATAGCGTGTAATTTATATAAACATGGATCTTCAGCTGATAATCGCGCATGCCCATGAAAATGAACATTAAAAAAATATAATTAATTAAGTTTTCGTATACATAAAGTTCGTTTCCCCGTGATCTATGGAAAACGAGAAATATTTCGGCGCGCCTTGTGCAGGTACACCGAAGGCTTGCTAACCTTAACCTACATCATCGTCTCGCACCATGACATCAGCGTAGTCTCTCTCTTTCCTAGCGGGCGACGGGGCAGCGCGTGCGAGCGGGACGGGCGCGAGGGGAGCGGGAGAGGGCGGCGCGGGGCGAGCGAGCGAACGAGGAAGCTGGTGACCGATATTCCGGATTATTGATAGCCGAATCGAAAACGCCAAAGGATGTGCGCGTATTCTAAACGCATTGACACGATGACAATTAAAGTTTTTTTTTTATGAGAATATGAGCACTGTAATGAATAACTAACATAAATAATTTTGCCACTCATGAATATCTGAGAAAAAGGTTTTAATAGTAGCAGTGGTAGTTAAGCTTCGTTTTATTTTCAGGTAAATTGGTAATTTCTTCAGATTTTGTATGTTTTCTTCGATTGTTCTCTTTTGTAACAAATAAATTTAGTGAAAATTATTTTTTCACGGAAAATAATACTTTTATAAATTCCTGTATACATTCTGTTAACCATTACCAACCATTGTAAACCATGTCTGTGAGACGATTTCGACGTTTTGGTGGATATGTATCATATGTTAGTTTTTGCTTGTAGGTTTTATTTTGACGTCGGTTTTATTTTTTTATTTAAATATTTTTTGTTACCTTAAACTAACACTTTTTTAATAAAGTCATCGTAATTTAATAAAATTAACATGGGATCTCCCTTGAAAAATTCCTTATCGTAAGAAAAAAAAATGAAATCGCTTAAACCGTTTCGGACTACATATTGAATTGAGAATATTTTAAAGACTTAAAATGGTTCAAATCGCTTTTATCGATACTTACGAGATCGTGGTAAGTCTAGCCGTTAGGGTGTTTGACTATCGACTAGCCCAAGTCACTTTAGTTGTTCTAGGTCATAATTGTTTAGAAAAATATATGTAAATTTATGTGAGATCTATTTAATTCTGTATTTTTGTTTCTTGAGAAAGCAGTGATATCAATATTTTAAATTAATATTGAAAGATTAGTGATTTTCGTATTTCTTTTATATACAACCGTGCTCACTCAAAAAAGAGGGTAAGCCTTCTAAAATTGGTCGAAGTAAGGTGATGGTAGACTCACACTAAAAGCAGAAACCTAATTAATTATTTAATTATCGTATGGCACGTGTTTATCGGGAGGTTCTGCAGTTCAAACTGCCTATGTCATGTCTTTATGTCTTCATGTTGCAAACCCATTTATTATAGGCAGGCAACGTCTAATTAATGTACTGTCAGTAATATAAAATGACATTCATTATTATATTTACAGTAGCCCAGTATGCATTAGTGTACTAAAGTAATTAACATCCCAAATCCATTGCTCTTTCATCGCGAACGCGCCAGAAATATTTAAATGTTATTGACCCATTCACATCGACTGGAATATTAAGTAGGGCCGACATTACATCTGTAGATACGATAACAAGTGATCCTTTGGGGTTTGGGTTCATGCTTCCTCCGTACCTGGATAACCTCCAGGACGTTCGTAGAGGACGCCGTGGAGGTAATAAATTTTAGCAAATAAAGTGTCAAAAAGCAGAATTTGGCTTAGGCACTTTATTTGTTAAGGCGAAACCGCAAGCAAATTGAATATTTGCAAATATTTTTTAATGAAACAAACACCTAGGTTTTGATCATCCAGATTAGACCAAAGATTTTCAAAATATTCGTCCAACAAAAACTCTACTTTCTAAGCACAAAATATATACCAAACAATTGCGAAATAGACTTTACCTACCTAATAGAAATTGTTCAACTAAAAGCTGGGAAAACCCGCTTGGGAACCATAGTAATTCAACTTTGAAAGCCATCTTTATGAAATAATAATTTTGCAATAATTTTGAAATTATATACCGACCTCATTTGAAAACTTATTAGTAAAATAGATTGTACGACTTTTTTACAAATTTTTGCTTTCACCGAGTAATTGAATAAATGTTATTTTATTAGGTAAATGCACTATTCCATAATCAACAATAAAAAAAACAAGAATAACTATGACACCTGTAGCTATAATAAAATATCAACTGATTCTATACATTGTTTAGTAGTAGTAAATTATTTAACCAGGACCTGACGTCTTACAGCTAGGCCCTACACACCCACCCAGACTACTGTGGTACCAACTTGTGATGGGTTGTTTCATTTCCCATCTTCACTTGTGCCTGCAGCAGTTTTAACCCAATCGATGAGCGTTTTGGATGGCCATAGAGGCGACAGTGGGTTATTTTTTAGGTCTGAGTAGATTAAAATAAAAAAAAAACATACAATGGTATTATGACATTCTCTCAATTCATCATAAATTTTAACACCATTTTAGCTTTTTTATAAATTTTAACGCGCGGCTATTAATGGACATAATATTTGAATTTAATATAACTAATAATTATAATGTGGCACTGAATATTCTTTTTGATGTTTCTTTTTGCGCACATATATGACTTTGTATTAATTTTAACTGGTGTGTAACATTTTATTTGGTAAATGTATTTTTTTTATTATTTATAAATAAAAATATTAGAAATGTGTTACAAGATATTTCGTTCAATTTAACGGAGGGTTTCTGAGATAAATTCGTAATAGCCTATTTTGCTGTTTCAACTGTTTTCGCTGTTTTTATTAAGAGGATTTTATACATATATAAAATACATATTTATTTTTTCTGGTCCTAATATCGTAATAATTGCGTCATTTTGTCAGTTCGTTGAAAATTAGTTTTATAATACATACAATATTAAGTATTTATGTATAAAAGTAACTACGATTTAACCCCCATATACGAGTATATAACAATTCATTAATTTATATACATTAAAAAAAAGAATAGGCTACGGGTATATTTCGGTAATTTATAAATATGTTCCTGTTCCAACAGGCTTTTTTATTTCTTAATATTAGTTAAAACATAAGATATAAATATTACAGAATTAATCAGTTTTATAAATATAAATCTGCAAATAGTTTTACAGATTACTGTTAAAGTTCGTTTTTTTTTATTTTGTAATGCTACATAATTGTCGAATTATATTGGAGGCAATTCTACTCAAATCAATTTACTTCTGTACTAGTTGCTCAGTGAAGATATTTGTTGAATAGTTGAGTGACTTCAAATCGAGATATCTGACCCAGTCACCGCTAATACCACTTCAAGGCCGCTACTTCATTTAATTTATTTTCTTCGACATATTCAAGTTTGATGGGGTCGCGTCAGATTCTATGCCATGGCAGTGATGTTGAATAAATAAGAACTCGTTATGTGGGTGAGTCGATTCAAGAATTTCCAAGTTTGGAACTTCAAATAAACATTTTCGTATACAATCGAAGTTGTCTGTTTACGGCTCCGTAATTTAAACGAGAAAATAAATAAAAAATACAGGCATATAAGAAAAAATGGATATTAACGTCGCAATGATACGACACCGAGGTAAACAAAAAAAAAACGTGATTTTTTGAGTAAGTGCCTGTGAATAAACAGAATATTTCAAAGGTGAAGGTCGACATGGCCACATTGAGCAGTATACGCAACGAATAAAAAGTTTTGACGATCTAAAAAAAAAAGAGTCTTCTTAATTGATTTCGGTACTAAAGTAACATAGTTTAAATTATAATAACTAGCCTATATTAAGCAGACAGAAACTAATATTAACTACCTACGTATAGGAAAAATAAACTATCTCATCTAATGTGAAACTAAAACAGTGAAAAGTAGTTCAATTCAATTATCAAGTTTACTTATTCAGTTCATAATTATTATAGAACAACTTTTCTAGGATTAGTCAAACCGAATTTAGAAGGACTATAACTAATAACTATTTGTAGGTATAAAAGTCTAAGAGACGCAGTCATGCTTGAATTAGATTGAACATTTAATTTTTGCGGAACTTCTTAAGTATGTTAAAAAAAAACAGAGAAATCTACGTATAGCAAAAAATAAAACTGGTTTGAAAAAGTAACTTGCCGCTGCAAAAAGGAGCTATAATGGTTCGGATTGACCGTTTGAACTACAAACCTACTCGAATTTTAAAATGAAATTGTATAAAGGCCGACATTCATTAGTACAACTACTAAAGATCAAAAAGATAATATTACACAAAATAAAATCCATTAAATAAATACAGAGTCGGTGTATTCCGCGTATGATACATCTCTAATGAGTGCGAGTTTGATATGATAATGAAATAATTATGAAATTTGAACTTTTCATATCGACCGAATTTGTTTATCAAATTCGTTAAATATTCTACAAATAATATCGTTAGATATTTTTGGATTTGATTATTAATTCTCGAAATATACGTCATAAAGGGTTAGGAGATATTATTTTTTACCGCGACAAGTGATTTCGTGACAAACCAATTTGATGTCATTTCATAGCTAACATCTATTAACATTTTTTTTTATAAATATAAAATAAATATATTTAAAAATAGGTAATTATTAAAAAAACTAACTATGACTTGTGTAGCAAATTTGATGAGGCACTCATGGTGGTAAGCAAATTCGGTCGATATGAATCGGCCCTGTATTTATAATACAACGCGCCTTGCAACTCAACCGTCGCAAGCTGGCCATTGTACAGTTAGAGACATGACTTAATTTAGATACACACTAATAATATTATTAGTTATATTATACAAGTACAATTATTAGGATATAAAATACAATTGTTATAAAATACGTTATTCGAGTTTGGTATTTTGTCAAGAAGCGTGTACACTGTACACGTCAAATGCCACTATAAACTCAACCTTAGAACGGGCGCAGCCTAATTAGGTATGAGTTTTACGTTTATATTTTATATTGTCTTCATTACTAAACAAATAAAATACATTACATCTGACCTACGCTATTATACACTATGTAAACTTGCCTCTATGTTTTTTTTTTTTCAAAATTTTCAACCATTTCGTGTAGAGCCCCGGTTAAATATGAGCAACTTAACAGCAACCCTAATAATCGATTGTTTTTTTTTTTCTTAGATAAACGTAACTATTTTTTAACAAAATCTATTGATATTGTGATAATAGACCGTGTTTATAATCCCTGACGCAAACAGAGGGGCGTTATAAGTTTAACGTGTCTGTGTGTATAACTCCCAAACGGATAAAGCGATTTTTATTATTTTTTTCTTTTTGTTTAAAAGGTGACTTGCTCGGAAGTGTGTTAATAGCTATGATTCAAGATAATCTGTCAGCCGTTTGTGTGTTTTTAAATTTTCTGAATTTGTATTTTTTAGTTATATAATGAGATTTCGCAGATGGGCAGTATCTATCTATGTCCGCAACCGTTCATCAAAAGAATACTATAAGAAGCTACCAGATAAAATTTAAGAAATGAAATATTTTTGAATGTTATTGACTTTGGCATAATTTGCAGAAACAATACACTCATGGTGCAACCGAAAAGATATTCGGCGATTATCACAAATTTTAATTTAACACGGGCGAAGCCGGGTGTCATGGCTGGTAAATTCGTAACGAAGAAACAAGATCTTCGAGCAAAAGCGCCCATGATAAAGTAGTAAGTACATGATGCCAACCTAATTGTTGATATAGCGGTTCGCAACAATTAATAAATTTAATAAATAAATAAATAAATAATAAGATTATTGTCATGAACATGGCCTAAAAAGGAAGAAAAGACGCTACATGACAAGAAACTATAAAATAGTAATATATTTAAAAAATAATTTAATAACAAATATAATTAAATTATTATCATTACTTTTAAGAACTATGTTGTAATATTAATAAACTATAATATAACCTGTGGTTCAATCCGACAGAACGATAAAAATCGTTAAAACTGCCCGCAACAATGGCTGGTTTTATTAAATAAGCTAGAGACTATACATTTTATATTTACTTATGTATGTAGATGATCAATAAACCTTATTATGAAGACATCTAAAATAGGTACCGATTTAGTCTGACTACTGTCAAACTTTCAGCTAAAGGGTTTTCGCTGTCAAACGACCTACATAGAGCACGCAGGCGCCAAGCGGTTTATGATTATGGCGAAGTAACATGACGAAAGTGTGAAAAAATGCAACCATGTATTCAAAACTGGTCACTAAACTAGTACATATATAAAATACTAATGCTGATGAATAAATTAAAAAATTAATATTTTAAATTGTAAGTATTTTAGTTTCAATCGGCCATTCACAAATTTACATAATCTATACAATCTTGTTCAACGTGTTTTTCGTCGTAAGCCAACAAGTTGTATTTTAGCCAAATTTTTAAAGCGTTATGTAACAATCTTTGTAGATATTATAAAAATGTATCTATTGCATTGCTTGCATATAAACCGATATAAACACGCATAATTTGCAGAAAAGTTGCAAATAATTTTCTTGAAAAAATACCTAAATGCATATTTTTTGTTGCATGAAAGTGTTGGTTAAGAAAAGCGGCAAAATCTTCACGAATGTACAGAAAATTATTATAAATATTCTCAAACATTAGGGCTTTGTTTTATTTAAGGCTTTCTTTTAAATGTATTGTTTTTTTAAGAGGACTGAGAATCGTTAGGGACACCACGGAAACGCTAAGCAGACAACATTAATAAATAAATAAAAATTGAAACTCGAAAGAGGAGAAATGAAGCAATTAAATTTAGCACTTATTCCTACCGGCTGAAAATTACCAACCATCGAATACCACTTTACCAGCGGGTCGGAAAAGCGATCAACGATCAACGATCAGCTGTGCTACTCTTAGTCAAACCAAACTGTTAAATATAGCAATTACTCAGCACACAAAAAGAGACGTTTTACAGAGAAGGAATGCGTAAATAGCATTGTGGAAATCCACCTCAAAATCGTCCTCTACGGGTCAGGAATTACCGACTGGTAAAAAAAACGCAACCAAATATATAAGATAGAGCGGCAATAGTGCATCGATAGAGTTCTGAAAGAATGGGTAAACTAACGCATTGATTATATTATTTATGTATTTATTTAACAGGTAAGCATACAGTGAAATCAACGATCTTTTAAAACATTAAAACGGCGTGTCATACAAATCGCGTTTGTGAAAAACGCAACACTCCGCCATCCATGTCTGAACTGAACTGCTTCTAGTTCATCTTGAATAGAGTAGGTGTGAGGATCCCATACTCAAGAGTGGGACGAACCACAGTTTTGTATGCTTCGAAATGAGCAACCTTCGAGCGGCCGAGGTGGCGCACCCCTGCGAGATGCGTGCCACTGAACGAGCAGCTAAGGAAAAAAAGCAATGCGAGCGATAAGACGCGGAGGCCAGCCAAGGTCAGCCGCAAGCGAGATAATGAGGCGATGAGGCGAGTATGGACCGGCCGCTGGGCGGCTGGGCGACATTCCTACTTGCGAGCGAGACGCCGGCGCACGGACGGACATCATCTTTCGCAGAAGCCGTGCCTCATCTCCCTAACACGAACTCTAACGCGAACAAATTTAGCTTAGCTGAGAAATAACCTAGGCCATTTAATTAATTAACCGTTGTCTTCAATGAAGGCTCTGAAATTTTAAAAAGTCTAAACTCAAAACGCACACTGAAAAAAATATCGAGCTCCGATTTAACCGAAAAGTTCAGAAGCATCATAATTCGTTGTGGTTACTGAACTTTAGTAAGCCCGACCGAAGAATACTGTAGTACAATCTGTTTGATAGACTGTACAAGCCAATTCCTGTAGATTGATAAATCGTTCATCTAACATAACTTTCTTGTAACCTGTACCAAACAATCTCTGTAGATGCAGCATTCAAATGAAATGTTGGTTACGCCTTACAATACTGTTTTGTTAAGTCTATCAATCAATCGGTTAGTGTGCTTACAAATGAAAAGTGGCGTACACTTTACAAGATCGTTTTGTTAATCGTCTGTTTGACGTATCTATATTGTATATTTATGATGGTATTGGTGCCAAACGCTGAAGCTGCGGATAGCCGAAGCTTATTCCACTCGCTACTGGTATTAAATTGGTAGAACTAATCTATTAACTTTTACGACTAATCGCGAGTGGAAAAAGCTTAGCTATCGCCGCATCAGCGATTGGCACTAAACACTACCAAAGAGTCGGGGAGCGAGTCGCGAGTGGGTTTGTGACCGTCTGCGAAGGAATACACAAACCTAAATGTATTCACCGCGCTATCGTATTCACTGTCATACACACATTTATAAAAACATACATTTACCCTTACATGCGTCATTCCAAAAACGTTCGAAACGGGATTAAGGCACCTCAAAATGTTTTATCGAATGAATGAATGATCATTCAAGCTGCTGGTGCTATGATTCTGCTTAAGAGACCTAGATGGTATCTAAATAAAGTAAATTAAAATAAAATTGATCGAATTTAAAAAAAAATTAGACACCAACTGTCTACATACGTTTTATATAAATTGTAAGAACAATTGTAGGAACAAGGCGTATTCCTTGATTTGGCCAAAGCATTTGATACTGTTCCGCATGACCGACTAATACATAAACTAGAAACAATAGGGGTGTCAGGTATTGAACTTGACTGGTTTAAAAGCTATATTACTGGACGCTCGCAATGTGTTAAGATGGGTGATGTGAGAAGTGAATATTTAGATATATTATATGAAGTACCACAGGGTAGTACATTGGGACCTATTATTTTTATACTATATATATTTGTGTGTGTGTATGTATATATATATATATATATTAAATGTTTGTTGTGTATGTATATATATATATATTAAATGTTTTTATCTTTACATATATATATATATAAATTTATCACGGATCTCTAATATAGACCTCGCGCTCTTATTATCTCCCTACTTATATATTTCAAATAGGTAACACCTAGCACAGTGAGGTGTTACTAATCCACACAAACTGTACTTTTCTTCTATGGAATATCAATAACATGCAATATAGTAATATACATATAATAAATAAATAAAACTCTGTAACCGCTTAATCTACTGCGAAGCGTTCTGGTAATTATATATTATTATGCAGGGTATAACAAAGCGAAAGCATAATAGAGAGGGTGATATGTAATATTTATTTATATTGTCATTTACATACACTCATATATATATAACAGCAAAAATTGTGTACACAACTTCGTGTTGTGTTTATAACGTGCTTTAATGGATTAGTTTTGTGCATTACCCTAATAGCACAATGTGCTGTTCCAAGGAGACGCCAATCAGTTGTAGAAGTAGTTTAGCATTTCGACGCAAGCTACGGGACTTCCTAGTATTCAATTGTTTTCGACGCTACTACGCCTAACCCAACCCAACACATGTCTACGAATATATATTATATAATTTAACCCTGAGATGCTTATATTTCTTGTTGAGGTGATCAAATCACATCACCAATAGGTTATTTATTAGGATAAATAAATGATGCTTGTAGCTGGGACGATTTTGTGTAATTCGTGCAGGAGTTTCCACTAAGCGGTCTATGACTGCTGAGATCATCCCGGACCGAGCCGGGTGCTGCAAACAAGAGACCACTTCGCGAAGGCTTCATTTTCGTCGACCGGTTGCACCTTTCGACACACACGTCACACATGCCTAATGGCCCTAATGGCTGTCACTTAGTAGTTAGTAGTGACCAATGCTGGGCCGCGCTACGTCAGACATCTTGCTTTTGCTATAAATATCTTATGATAACGTATTTATAGATCCGCACTAGAGCTATTTTCAGATACTATTGATATCCGCCGGCGGCTCATTTATTACCTACGGTAAATTTACATGAAAACAATCGTATGTGTCCCACTTTTCTTTGAGATTATTTTACTTATTTTCTACAAAATACGTATATTTTTTAAGAGTGGCAGCCCTTGAATGTGTATCCCGTATCGCCCCAAAATACATTAAATAACGTATAGACGAAATATCAACATTTTAGCTAATCTTAAACCATTCCAGATATATTCCAGATATATGCCTGTGGAAATATTGGACAGATTGGAGAATCAGGAAAAAGCAGATAGCTAATTTTTATGAAAACTAGCGTTCCGCCTTGGATTAACAGTCGTAAAAACTGAGCGATTGCATAAGAAATTTATAACGAAATATCTAATAATACAGAGCGAGACGATATGATGCTTTACTAAGACTAAAGAAGTCAATCTCGCAGCTTAGGCTTCTACCTAAAAAAGATGGAGAAAATAAAGAAGAAACATCCTACAAAAATCATACAAAATCCTTAAAGTCTTCAATCTGTAATTCTAAACATTTTAGTTACAGTGCATAATTATGGTTGCCGTGACAACCAAAAGTGACAATTTACAGGGACTTTTTGCTATTCAAAAGTAATAATATCTCGAAATTTATTTTTTTTTCCATCTGTGTGTACTAAAAAACATATTTTTTACAAATTTTAACTGACTACTGCGAGAAATGTTAGTTTAAAACTATACCTGAGTTGGAAAGTAACCAGATAACCGTCTTCATGTTTCGGACGCAACATAGTAAGTATGTAACCTACCGATGGGGAGATTCAAGCACGACAATATAAACGGCCGTTAGTATTTAACTTTAGACAATTTTATATACACACTATTGTCGCGATAAAAGTGTCAAATTAGACGTAATTGAGTTTAACCATTTTTACAAAACAAATTAAGTGTTTCGGTAAAAAAAAACAACATGTACCTTTTGTATTTCCGCTATTTACCTGAATAAACCAAACCATTTATCACAGTAAAAATGGCCCATTTCAATTATTGTGATAAACGCGACACAGCGTGTCGAAATCTTATTTATATTACCAGCACAAAAGCAAATTTTTTCTAATAAGTACAGTTTACAACTGAAATTGCCTTTCAGATAAAAGTTATATCTATTTACATCTACAGGCCTTAAAATTTCATTATGTGTACTTCGTGGAAAAAAAAGGTAATAAACGTGGATTTTATAAAAAAAACGATTTCCACGCGTGTTTGTACAAATTCCCATAGTAAATTAGAAAACGTCATTTATTTTGGGCCCTACTTAACTAATCTTTTTCGCTTGTGCTAAGGCTAGTTCACCACGAACTCAATTAACGTGAACCAATTAAGCACAATATGTATTTATTTAATTTATAAGGTAAACATACAGGACTAATCGTAATAATTTTCAAATATTTCATACACAGGTTGCAAGCACTCGATACTCTCTAATTTCATGTTTACAAAACATGCATGTGTGTTTGATTATTTATTTAAATTTAATTTACTTATACATAAAAAAATAACACATTTGATTTTAGGTTTTTATAATTTTTAATATTATTTAGAAAGTGAGAGAAAAAAAAATATGCAATAATAATACTGAGTTTCCCATTTCCCGATACGAATGAATGTAAGTGTTCTCTTCAGAGCTTGTGTGTGGTGGAAGGTAAGCGGAGGGCGGCTGGGGGGCGAGGGCGGCGGTTGCTAGGCACCCATCCGCCCGCCCCCGGCCGATGAATGAACAGGAGCCCCGCGGGGGCTGCGCGCAGGGGGCGCAACGAAGGTCACGCGGGGAGTGGGGCACGCGCTTCTGACCGGGTTCCCGGGGCGACATCGATCGGTGGCCAGCCAACGCGCCAGCGCCCAAATGCCAAAAACAGCTGATGTAGGCTGCGTCGTGTGTTTTTCGGGTGTTTATTTATTCAGAGCACACAGTACAGTACCGAGGGTACATTTTTGTATGACTCTCACAGTGACTAGAAGGTCGTTTAGGGACTGAGAATTTTTCATATACACAAGGCAGGCAGTTTAAAGCGTCATAACTTAATGTCGCGAACTGTTTCTGATATGGTATTTCTTTGACATCTTACACAATCTTCTGGAAGTACCGAATATTTTATCTAGAATTTCCTTCCGTGTGCCATCATCTCGCACACGTTGGATTCAAATTTCCATGTTTCTAAATGTAACAAACTATGCTCAAAATGCTCTGCTTCATAGAATTCTATGTAATACAATTGTAATTTTGGTGAGATTGACATGTTTAACCTACATAGGTTAAACATGTCAATCAACACATCAACAAACTCAAACTACCAAACTGTCATGTCAAACTATCACAACATTGTGATAGTTTTGTGAAGTCTGTTAATGAGAAAGTTAGCACACTGGTGCAAACACATCCTTATTTCCCTTACTTATCATATATATTACCTTCGGTCATATAGGCCTTATTACTATGTAATTACTTTTAATCGGCCTTAGTAATGGTATTATTTTTTTTTGTATGTCGACCTGCCTCTGATGATGCCTTACAAAATAGTAAAAACCCACCCCACTGAAAACCATCCATTCATTGGTTCCCGAGATTAGCACGAACAAATTCTTACCTTCAACCTTATTTACAATTAAAAACTTACTATAAAGAGATTTGATGCATTTGAAAATTTCGAGTAAAATTAAAAAAAAACGAAGTTGACGATTTTTGGGTAGAAACCGTATTTAATTTACTAACAATACGAATCCTTTTTACGAAAAATACTCCGACGACATAGAAATGATTCAGAAACAGATTTTTGAATCATTACAGTATAGAATGCGTGAACCACCTTTAGAATACACTCATTTATTGAAAATACATTATTGTTCAAGTTTAAAGAACCGACGCATAGTGTGAGATACGACTGTGCTGTTCAAAATATGTAATAATTACTTCCACTTCCACTGTTTTCTCGAAGGCCACAGTTTTTAAAAAATCTGTACTAATACTTCCAAAGTCTTTTCAAAATACAGCATCTTGAATTCGACTCTCTACAAATTTAATTTTAATCCAACTCTACAGCGACTGCTTGTCACTATATTTTTATATATTTAAAATATTACTGCTGTTAGTTACGCCCACAATTGTAAACACTCAATCATGATCTCACCGTTAGAATATTTATCTAATTTTTCATTAGATATGAAATAATAACTTAATATGTGAAAAGCTTGTAAGGATGCAAGACTAACCTAGATTATATGTTTCTTCAGAATTTCTTTTCACTTCTTGAATCAATCGTTTTTCCTTGATGAAATAAATAACTCAAATATGACTGAAGGAGTATTTTGAAGGTGAGTCACGCCTAATACCTACAAATTGGAAAAAGTGAGCTTTCCAATTCCACGCACGCGATACGGCTAAGTACTTTTGGTTTAAGCGTTTGTTCAGAGCCCTTGGCTTGCTTGATTACAGCTTAGAATGAATCACCTTTGGCATACAAATAAAGCTCAACTACGATACCATCCATAGTAAAATCATAAAATTATAGGAAACCCATAAATTGTACTATCTGTCATTTACAATACTTTCCGAATATAATCTAGTAGATGTATTTATTTAACTGATTTTCAAAATAAATAATTATTGTATGAACTTTATGCTTATTCAGTTATCAATATATATTCAATAAAACATCTTGCCAATATTAATCGATATTTTTAAAAAGGCTCTAAAATTTAAAAAAGTCGAAACTCTTAACAACTCGCGCTCACCGCGGTCTTGTATAGTCAATAACTAGATATATTCATTGTGTTATACTATTTCACAATTTTGTTATGGATTTCAATAAAGAATTAAAAAAAAACACATTAAGAAATTGCTGCGTTTAGACGCTATTGTGTTCTCCGACATACATTTAAAAAATGGTCAAAAATAAAAAGGGGACCTCAAAACGTCTATTCTCAGACCGCGTTAGTCTGATGCCAATATTTTCCTTACCTATAGAAAGTAAACGAACTATAAATTTGGCCCTTTTGAGAAATTTGGCCTTATAATATTGGAAAATCATTTGGCTAAATAAGTTACACAATAATATTATATTAGAAACGTCTTGGCATTGTGGAAGAAATTAAAATTTCGACAACTCACATCTACCCGTGTATTTTTAAGGTGATGTTCATAATTATTCAAACAGATGCATTTAATATATAAACGTAGTAAACGAGTTATTTGTTATCAAGGCAAAATTGGCTCTTTATATTTTATCTAATTAATTTGCAATATTACAATAATTGACATTGCATGGTGAGATAATTAGAAGAGGGTGAATAAAATGATTGGAATTCTATTTTATCGGTAATTGTAAAACCCAAACCCAATATTACGGTCTGAGCAATCAATGAATCAACGAATAATTAAACCGTAAACAAGACGATTTCGTTTCAATCGATGTTATTAGGGAGGATTTCAAATTAACGCGACAATTAATTCGATATTTTCTAAACGGCCGTTGTCATTTCAAATGCTATCGAGTTTTTTGGTCAATTCGTTTCGTTATAAATACATATATCTACTACTATACACGTACTATATCCAATGCATAGTATAATATTGTGTAAAAAATGTATGCATAACAGTATAAACAGGATTGTGAAATTTACAAATCGAACGTAAGAGAGATTAGCAAAAGTAAAATTGAGACCTATTTCTTCTGTTTCTTGAAAGACAAAGTATTTTATTAGCAATTAGTATTTTATTAGTATACGCAATTGTGGTGTTCGGTAAAAATATATATTTTTTAATACAATTTTTATTTATCCCATACAACCTACGCAACCCCTTCTCATGTGTAGGAAACATATGCACACTATCGTTTCGTTAAATATTGTGTTTAGGGCCATCTCAACGACGTTTTCCATGCAGCTAATAAACAAAAACAAGTTGATAGATACGTTCCGCGAGTAAAAGAAATGCAAGATAAGATGAATGTGACAAAGAGTAATTTCAGTTTTTTCTATAATTTAAATCGTATCTAAATCGTTTCATACCGATATAAATATTTATTTTTCCTTTCTATAATTCCTAAAGTTTTTTACGAGGAATATGATGGTACGTAAAGTGTTTTTGCGCATGTTTTTCTCTTGATAATTAAACATTTTTGAGAACCTCTTAAAAATATTTTTGTTTATAACTTACTTCGGTATATTCTTAAAATTTTTCTAGCTCCAGAGGTCTATGAAATTCAGCAATATCGCTTGTGAAAATACCCAATTTTCACAATTCTGGCGTAATCATCACCGCGAGTACAATAATAGCAGGTAAAGAAGTTGTTTTGCAAACACATAATATAAATACAATAATAAATATCGGATAAATGACTATGTTTCAAAAGATGTTAATAGGAAATTCTTATCCTGTTTGCTTACTGGACTATGTACCTAGTTGCGAGACGTCAATAGTGGGACTAAGCCGTGCGTCAAGATAAGCCCCGTAAGTTATTCTTTAAAATAATCTAATATCTGATAAGAATAATGAAACAAATATAAATATGTATATATTAGATAGGTACTTATAAGTTGTACTATTTAGGTAGTTTATGTCCTAGATAAGACTAGAAACTAAACAAAAACCAAAATAAATTATCACCTCTCGTCGTGTCAAACAAAGTTGAATGAAGGTAAAAAACGAACCCTTTTGAGATTTTCATTTGATCTCCTTACCTAATTACCCGTAGCTAGTTCAAAATGATTACCCCTTATCAGGAGAAAAAAATACTTTTCTAACCCCAATAACTTAAATTCAAGACAAGATGGTATCATATTTTTTTAAAGCTTTCTAACAAATGTATTAAAATATTTACTAAAACAAAAGTCTTTATGTTTAAAACAGTGCAGAATATTTGGAAGCGTATTCCCGTATACTAATTATGCCGTCCTTCACCTCGTGTCCTGGGTTCAAGTCCGCCAAGTCTTGAAGGTGGTGCGTGGAGCCCAGCGTCAATCCGATCCCGGGCCCGCTATCCGTCAACAGACGCCGATTGCGAGTCGACGGCGACGATGGCCGGGGTTTGAATGCTAATGAGATGAACCTCTTAAGGCGCGTAACGCCATCGATCTTTGTCACGTCGACGGCATTAGCGTTAGGAAGTGCTCAATTGCAAATGTCAAGTTGCTGATTTAAAATTAGACACGCGTGCATAGTTAAAATAAAATAGGGCAGATTTCAAAAATTTCAACGTGTTTAGATAGTATAAACTTAAATCGAAATGGTACAAGCCTTATATTTTTAATAATGTCAGTTACTGTAAATATTATAAAAAAGCTGTTTTTTTAATATATAAAAAATAACATATTAAAATAAGGCGGAATTAGGACTGACGCTTATCTTTAAACATACATACATGATCTCTTATTTAAAATTACTTCAGTTTTTACAGTATAATTTTTTACGCAGTAAATACTGTAAAAGCATCAACAAATAATTTTATATGGTTTCAATCAAATAAAGTCAAGTAGTCAGGGCTTGTGCTGTTGAAATGTACTCTATTAAAATGAAACATTATTCCTTTATTATTACAAGCATTGTTTTTTTAAAAAAATGTTATGACCTAGGTCATAAAAAATATTTTGGGCACTACTCAACTAGGCTAAGTGTGCCTGTGCTAGAAGAGTCAGGGGAGATGGTGGTAATGAAACGTTAAAAATGGTACGACCACGTGTGGATTCGAACCCGCCCCCTGGGGGATAGTAGTCCAACGCCTTAACCACTAGACTACCACAATCTCCCCTGTCTCCCACAATCTTAAAGGAGATTATTATGTCTAAGTTCTCGCTATTGCTCAAAATATACATTTTTAATTAATTTCTTTATTTATATATCATGAAAAAGTGTTAAAAACAAATATATCACAATTAGTGATACCTAACTAGGCTACAGATGGTTTCAAGCTGTAATGTATTGGCAATTTCATACTCGAACCTAACGTCTTACAGCTAGGTCCTACAAGTGCCATAAAAGGTATTCCCCCTCCCCTCCCCCCCCCCCCCTAGACTACTCGTGCCTGTCTGTGGTTTCAACTTGTAATGGGTTCTTCATTCTTTATTGAAAGAAATGAACAGCCCTTACAAACAAATGGTGTTAACGATAAGTTTACATTTAAAAAGTATTTGTAAAATAAATGAAAGGTTTCTATTGTTTATATAAAAAACTAAGAAACTAAAAATTTACAATTCAAATTTACTTTAAACACTTAAACATATAAGAAAATGCTGACATGGCTTGAACTAACATCGAATAAAGTATAATAACTCAATTAATATTATATAATAGAGAGAGATTAAAATAAAAAAAAAATCAGGTACACTTGTATGATGACATTCTTTCAATTCATCATAAATTTTAACACCAATTCTGTTTTTTGTAAATTTTATAAATGTCGAAATAATTACTAATAATTATTATAAAAAAATGATTAAAAAAAATAATTTAATATGCCAAACCGGAATAGCGCCTTAAGAATAGCGGTGTGCAAGTCAACGCCTCTTAATTTCATTATGATATCGATTGTGCATCGATTTGAGTAGTATTTTATGTGGAAGCGAGTAGCGAGACTGCGACTCGATGCGTTGACGCCGTGCTCATTGTTCATCGCGCAAACGACCGCAAACGCCTTAACTCTACAAAATAAATATGAAATCTGTCTCACTGCGGCCGCAATGCGTTTCTTGGTGAAGATAGTAGCGTTTGTAACGATCCAACTGCGGGAGGTCGCGTTTGATTCTGATCATGCTTCCGAATGCCCCCTCTTTGCACTCAAACTTTAAACAAATAAACAACGTAACACTCGCACACTAATTCACACCTCAGTATCTCTCAATATCATGACCCTCCAGATTCGTAATATAGATATTATTACATGAAACAAATATGTAAATATTGACATCAAATGGCAATGACAATATAGAAACAAAATAATATAATTATTAAAATATAATAATGCGATTACCAAAACAAATATTGGCGAAACGACATGACACTCGTATGTGTGTTCTATTGAGACATTTTATTTTTTGTCGCATAAGTATAACCGACAACTTAAATTATCCACACACTCTTATTTAAATTATTTGCTAAGTGATTACGAGTAGATTATTATCCCCACTACTTCTTTTTAAAGAGTAAATTGTACCAGCATTTATTTTTAAGTTCTTTAAAATAGATTTATTTAATTGCATCAAAATACATTTTTATGTTTTTTCACTGGGTTTTGCGTTTAAGCTGTTGCATTTAGAAAATAATCTTTTTTAGAATGGTAACGTACTTTAACAGATTTGCCATG
Organism: Neomicropteryx cornuta; assembly: GCA_020383195.1. Lineage (NCBI taxonomy): Eukaryota > Metazoa > Arthropoda > Insecta > Lepidoptera > Micropterigidae > Neomicropteryx > Neomicropteryx cornuta. The sequence goes on from JAHKQU010000014.1 coordinate 1,044,136, forward strand.
ACTGGTTCGCACCCAGGCAGTCGATTGCCAAGTTTTTATAATTACTGATGAACATTTGTATATTATTTCAACATTTACTTTAGGTAAAACTGAACATTATGTTGCCGGTACCATATTTTGTATAATAAAAATTTTGATGTTGATTTGATGAATCACATCCCCCCCTCCCAATAATTGATTTTGTATTAAGACTAATTCAAATCATAAACAATGTTAATGAGAAATAAATTAAAAAATATATAAACAAGCGTTAACAATGTTTGAGCATGTTTTGTTTTCCAAAACAAACTTTGTCTAGTGGGCTGATAAATTCCACGCCAAATGTTGTCAACTATTTATCTGTTTTTTATTTTGTCTAAAATATAAGTTAACTATTATTTCGTATGATACAGGATCACACGAACCTTCGGTTTATGAAGATTGTGAACCACGACGGCTTATGAGGATTGACCACTATCGTATGTAACTTTTGCGACGTATTATGAAATTTATACACCGTGTTCCCGATAAATAAAACAGCTAATAGTTCCTGCGATTTCTAGTGTTATTTTTTAAGAAACTATATCAAAATTAATCAAGGTTACCGAGAAAAAATGTAAACTTTACGTAAAAATAGTATAAGGATCAGTGAGCGCTCAGCTGTCGCCGTACGCCTTATCGGTACCAAGGTCATTATCAGATTCCAAAGCTGACCGAATTGATACCACATGTTAAAAAATATAATATCCCTGGGGGATGGAAATTATATTGGTAAATTCTCAAATATCGTCCGCATAAACAAAAATATTACAGAAAAACATTGTAGATATTCCTAAATTGTAGGTCGGTAGAAAAAAAAGTATTTAATTTACTTATCTCTTAGGTAAAATTTATTAACCTACCACGCCCAATGGTATCACGGGTACTAGGGTGAGAGAGAGTGAGTGTGAGTTTTTTTTAGTTAAAAAGTTGTTAAACAACTATTTATAAATAAAGAAGTGGAATAAGTATCTTGAAATGAAAATATTTGCACAAGCAAACGGCAACAGATATATTTTTTTTAGTATAATAATTGTTATAACCTAGGTTGTATGCAATTATTTTGGGTCCTACTCAACCAGGCCAAATATGCCTGTCCTAAAGTCAGGTGAGATGGTGTTAATGAAGCGTTAAACATGATATGACTGTGCGATATTCGAACCCGCGACCTTTGGATCAATAGTCCAACGCCCACTAGACTACCACGATCTCTTAAATTTCATTGCTCATTTCAAATTTCTTCTGACATAAAAATAAAACCGCAAATACAGATCATAAGCAACCATTATAGTAAAATGAAAATTAATAAAAATACTATAAGTGTGTGTGTATATATATATACCTATATAAATAATTATTTAAATGATTTAGTTTCATAGTATGCTCTAAGTGAGTGTTGGTACTTATTAAAGCAATTCGTGGAAAAACACCGGTTATTATGTCATGTTAAGAGTCAACAGTCCCATATCAAGACCTGGCCGATAGCTCTTATCACATCATACATACTCTTTAATGCCGTTTATTGGCTACACACTATTGTCAAACAAACCTTGAGCTTGTTTATTGTATATTTGTTGTATTTATCTGAATTATATGTTTCAGCGATCAGCTGTTAGTTCCAACTATGCAAGCTTATCGAATGTCACTTGAACAAACGAGAACCAATAATTTAACTTAAATACCATATCAGTAATCAATCAATAGAAAAACTAAATAATCAAAATCATTCCAACGCACTGACCATTGCATGATTAGACCAGTAAATGGACCCTTTTAACTTTGAGTTCTGGCGATTTTTTTATATAATCGAACAAACAAATTTTGTATGTGCATTTTTATATTATTATTTTTACATTTTCGGGTAAACATCATAAAAGGCGAATCACCAAAATAATCCAACTGATCTGATTTTGAAAACATTTTTTTTGGTTATAAACATGTTATTTTGGTTTTGATTTGGAAAAAAAGAGTTTCGCCTATGACGATTTTTACCCAATGTGAAAAATAATAATTTAAAAGTCTTCGCACAAAATTTGTTGGATAAACATCGCTAATAACATAAATAAACGCTAATCTGAAATAAATATATTATTTATATTAATTGAACTGGCGTATATTATACACTATCTGTAATATTCTGCGAAGAAAGTATACTTATCAATTCTTTATAACCATTTATATTGTCGATAAGGTAGTTTTTTCGTATTTAGACCTCGCCGATTGTTTCCTTCATAGAACGCTCATGACATACTAGATGGTAATGCCTTTCTAGTATATGATCCAAATGTGCTGTTTCATTAATAATAAAAAAAAATGTTTTCATTAAATTGCACCTTTTACAATCACCTACGAAAACTGTTACTTTTCCGTGGGGTTATTTACATAAATGCTAACAGTTTTTTATTTACATAGACGAAAGAAAATAAGGAAGTTTACTTGAGAAGAGTAACACACTTTCACTAGCTTAATAGAAAGATTAATTATTAAGGTTTTAAATAACATTCTAAAGGCTACTTCAGGCGACTCGTTTCTGGTTCTAGATACTGGCAATTACGTTATGCGAATTGTAAATCTATAATAGCCTTCATAACTTTAGCACCTACAAGTCGTTGACCAACAATCATTTTGAGGAAAGGCAAAAGGGTATCAATATAATATTATAAGAGGGAAGCCATTAGAGATGTGCGATGTGCGAAGAGAAATCGACGCAGCGATCTAATAAGGGAGAGATAATCGATGAGCTCAAATAGTGCGGAAGCAATCGATTAAACGCGCTTATCGCCCTGATGGGCACAGCCTGACCAATCAGCTTGTAGACTTTTATGTATTTATATACAACCTTCCTCTTATTTTAATACTTATACATGTTTTAATATGTAAATATCGAGAAGGGTTGCCTCAGGAACGCTTGGATGGGTGACATTCGCCATGGATAAACGTTAGATTCAAGACTTTTATGTCAACGTACATATTATTATGTAGGTTTCTATAGTTGTTAATTATATAATTGAAAACCGCAAACAGAGATTATTTTTAACAGGTCGGTCAGGAAATCAGTCGAGGAATTCAATTGTCAAGTATTTCAGTTCGACTAAACAAATTCACCTTTTCAGTTAACCATGCTTGAAGTAACTTAAAGGGACCACCATACCTGAACGAAGGACACTATTTGAACGATTCTGACCTACAAATCGTCGCTGCGAAAAAAAGCCTTGCACGATGAACGGAAAGGTGTAAACTCTATGACGGGTATAACGACGCTTACAACACAAACACCGGACTGCCATTTTGTTTGAAATATGGATAGCTTTTAGTTGTTTTATTTTATTTTTAAATAAGATATATATTTTTTAAATTATTTTTTTTTTAAATAATTTCACAAACATACATTTACTGATTTAAAAACCAAACAAAAATCTCCGATTTTAGGCAAATTTTGTTATAGCACATATTTCAAACCGCTTCTCCACCTTATTCTCAACATAAAACTATATTTATTTTATATGTGATGTTTCTGGTTTTATAAGCAGGTTACTTTAAAAAATGCTATTTCAAAAATAGGGTGTTTTTTATTTGTATAATGTTTAAAAAAAATCATTAGGTAATTCGCTAGAATAATAAAGTATCTTTAATGTAGATGAACTAGAATACTTATATTTCTTTCTAATGGATATCTCTCCTAACGTCTTTGAAAATCTGTAAGCATTTAGGTATGTAGTGGCCTTAAAAATATTTAAATATAAAAATAATAGTTAACACAAAAATGTCCTGTGTACAATCAAGAATCGAGTTTTATTGTCCCGGTCCCGGTCAGTTGTCCGGTTCGTTGACAACGAAAGTCCAAGACTACTATAGTCGTCATTAGAGGCGAGTTGTGTAATAGAAGCAATTGGATAAATGGGCGCTCCGTCGCTTGTATCGGTCGCTTGTGTTGGATGCGCGTCCGAAGATCACAGATTTTAACTTTAGCGGCTGTGTAACACGAGTGCAACGAGAAGCATCACTTCTTATGAAATTTAGAGAGATGGCGACATTTTGAATTAAATTACTTAATCGAATCAAACATAGCATCTAAACCCGTACTGTTTGTCTTACAACCACTTATCATCAACACAAATCTGGCGTTACTATTATAGATTACATTTTACATTTTTAACAGATACATCACATATAAAATAAATATATTTTTATTATGAGAATAAGGTGAAGGAGGGATTTACCTAAGCGATTTGAAATATATAACAACTTAGAAATAAAATAACAAAATTTGCCTAAAATCGGAGATTTTTGTTTTAATTTTTAAATATAAAAATGATAATTTTGGCTAATGTTTTTTTATTATTTAAAAAAAAAACAATATTTCATGCGAAATGGTTAGCCCCGGTTTGTGTTATAAGCGCCGTTATACCCCTCATAGAATTTACACCTTTCCGTTCAACGTGCAAGGCTTCTTTTCACAGGTGTTGAATCGTGTCCTTCGTTTACGTATGTAAACCCCCATAAGTTACAGAAGTACTTCAGTTAAACATACAATTATTTAAAAAATCGTATCATTATAAAAGCATTTTAAATTTTGATTTTAATTTATGTATGACATTTAGTTACAAAAATCTTAATATTTTTTTGTTGGCGGATGGAGTTCAAATATATTAGTCACATACCGCACTCCGTTAACTAAAATTTCCAGGTAGAAAAGAATTGAACCCATTTTTTCCCTTAAAAAGCAGTTTCATTTTAGCCGGGCGATCAAGGCGTCTCGACTAGCTTCGAGTTAATTTTAAACCAAGCAGGTTCACAACCTACAGCCTTATAAATTTGTAAATCAACTTACAGAACGCCTCATACCTGCTAAGCGGTTCCCGGCTCAAGTTGTCATTAATTCTGAGGGACTATCGAATTCGCGTAATCCCTGAAGACATATTTACTTTATTTGGACCGCCTCTAGTTCGGTCTTAAGATATGACGTAAAGGGCAAGTTTCATGTTTATTATTTTTAAATAAAATACTTTTGTTTCTTTAAACACTCTAAAACTCTTATAATGAAAAAAAAACAGGCGATGGGTATGTGTTGTCATAGACTTTAAGAATTCATTATGGAAGGTTGTTAAAGGTATTTACCTGCCGAATTATAAAATAAAAAATGCTGAATAAATTAAGCTACGGTATTTAAAATAATATTTACTTCTCAAAGTACACAAATACTCTATTATCTCAGAACAGACTTTTTCGACATACTCGTAATGTCCCCTTCGAAATAGGTCTAAAATTACAATCGTAAGGCTCACTTCGATTCTTATTTTCACCTAGACACCAAGACTCTGAATAATCATTGCATAGTAATAGTAATAGTAATCATTTTAGTATTGGTAATACCAAGTTTTGCATTTTGCAAAAAAAAAAAATAGTGCTTGTGCGTGAGTGTGATTATTGACGTGTTTAGTGGCTGACACGATGCACAGAAATTGTGACATTTTCTGAGAGGTGAAGCAGCCGCTAATAAATATTAACATATTTCAAGTTTTACACCTCAACAATGACTTATACCGACAATTAAATAATCTGATGACTATATAATGGAAAAGTATAATTTTCTAACATAATTATGCTTATGCATTCATAGTTAGTTTAGGAGAGTAATCCGATTGTAATACTCCGTATTATATGTAACTGACGAGACTAATGTAATGATATGTTTATGCCGCCGCGTTTATAATTTTGTATATTTAATATTTTTAATTTGGCAATTATGGTCATATATATTTAATGAATGTATTCACAGAAAAATACAAAACTATCCGCACTGTATTTTATTTTTGTTATTTGAACAAAATCAAAAATGAAGCAACCGGCCAAAACAGGGACAAAATGATTTTTAAGAGAGGACAAAAGTTTCGATGGAACACCACGTGATTGGTTCGAAGGAAAATCCGTATTTGTTTGTAAGCCTAAATTTACCTTACAATGAGAACACTTTAAGGAAGGTCTGAAACAGCTGGACTAAGTCGAAATAAATATTATTTTTTATTTAATATTGAAAGTAAAGAATCACAAATTACCATGACCGTTTTACAAGTAATTTTTTTATATAACCTATACATGTTAAAGTTTTAAAAAAAATAAGTGAACAAGTGAACTTTTAAATTTGTGATCGGCCTTACATAAGATAAAGTTTGTTGGTCGAATCTTTAAATTTGTGATCGGCCTTACATAAGATAAAGTTTGTTGGTCGAATCTTTAAATTTGTGATCGGCCTTACATAAGATAAAGTTTGATGGTCGAATCTTTATATAAAAACAATTTCGGCAATTTTAAGGAAGCGCTTCCACTTAAATAAAGTGCTCGTGATCAAATTATATAAAATTGGTTTGTTTAAAAGCTTATGTAAATATGCACATTCCAGCGTTTGGAAATATATGTAATTCCGCTGTGGGCAAGAAAGTAGCAGAGAAGCTGGAACAGAAGTCTCCAGCTAAAAAAAGTAAACAAAACCGAGCGAAGCGCCTCTCGTTATCAGCTGACGCCGGTAAACAGAGGAGCGCGTGAGAGAGATAACCAAAGTGAAGATGCTAAGAAACAGATGTTAGATACCAAATAAGTACAGTTAACTTCACAAATAGGCGCACGAAGCACGCGAAAACCATCGATCGATAAACAAGAAAAAGTACAAGGTTGAAATCACATACATAATACTGAATACATAGGAATGGCCTTGCATTTTATTAAAAACAATATATTTAAATTTTATTCTACACATTAAAATTACCTACACAAAAATAAACTAATTTAGCAAGAGCATTTACTAACAATGTATAAAATATATTTTAATATACAGTTAATTTTGGAAAAACACTTTTTTCCATATTAGAATGTGAGAAACCTATTTTTTAACGTATTCTTTCCAGAATTGAGTGTCACTTGAAAAAGTTGTACATCGAAGTTCCTTATTAGGTAAGTGCTAGCTAGCTCTTTCTAAACTACAACTTAGTTGCAGAATCCTATATACGTAAACAGCTTTCGCATTTAAACTGATTTTTTTTTTAATTTTCCAATGACAACTTAAAATTCTACTGCCTCTGTTTTTGTTTTAGCATAGTAAAAAATAATGCTTGCCAAGCTCGTACAAATATAATCTATCGTCTTAATAAATCTTTGAAATTTGTGGAAAATTAAATTTAATACTAGGCAATTTTATTTTGATTAAATAATACTGAATCATCAATCATCCCCTTTTGCTTTTCATTCTTTGAGCAATTTGTCATAATTACAGGGATTATAATTTCATCATTTTAGGAGATTCATTTGGTTCTAAAGGACCTTATTTACAGCACAACTTAATAGGTAATTGAAAGAATAATCTGAAAAACAACGTTTTTTTTTAAATGAGGGTGTAAATAATAGAAAAGTAAAAAAATAATTAAAAAATGCACAAAAAAAACTATTCTACAAATAAAAAAATGATGTAAAAACACCCAAAAGTCAACTTTTATTATGGCAACATTTATACATCCTTTTCTAGAAAAAAAAAGTGAATTAACAAATAAACATATTATAGTATATTTTCATGTAAGACTAAACATGTTTTAAATCACTATATTAGAAATAAGTACAATTTTTTTGTCATCTATATTGTATTTTTAATTGTTAAAATATAAACATTTTGTTTTGTACACCAAAGAGTGCTGCGTCACATATTTTTATACAACGAAATGTTTTTCAGTTTTAAGCGTATTTATAAATGGAGCATACAGCCTTTTTTATTTATTTTATTTTATTAGTTTGACGTAAATAAACGACTATTGCTAAATATAAAAAAAAAAATTTACGTACTTTTTGTTTCTCTACAACGTCAATATCTTAAAAAAAATCCTATTAATTTCATTTTTATTAATATTGCATAAACATCTATTTTTTGCCGGAAATAAATAAAAATAACAATTTAATTGTGATCGTTTGCGATTTTTTATACAAATCTTTAAAATCCTGAATAAATGTAGTTTATTTTCTTCCAAGAACTAGAAGAAATCAAAACATTCTCGAAAGCGCCATTTCATGTTATCTTTATGTAATTATATACGCGTATCTTAGAAGAAAAAACAACTTACGCCTAATTGGAGCGAACTTGGCGAAAGAATATTTTAAAAGTTGATAAATAAAATAAAAAGATTAAAGAGATCTCGATGATGGTATGGGAAGGTGTGTTTGTGTGCGTGACTGGGACAACGGTATATTTACATACCGATTTTATATAATTAATTCTTAAATTAGTATTGTTTACAAACTTATTAATAGTTGCCGGCGCCGATTGCGTTCGCTTGCCGTCGGCAATCTTCGGGCCTGCGACTGACCCGAGCAAAGTCTTTATCACAACACAGCTTCAGACAATGTTGTGATTTACATTTATTGTTATTTCGCTGTGATAAATAAAAAAGAAAATAATAATCATCGATGCGGCGGTCGCGGGTTCGAATCCGCGCATTATGGTCATACCATTTTTATCGATCCATCACCGTCTTTCCTGAATTTATCAAATTTAGCGTACTTAAATACACGGCCTAAAAATACACGGCGAGCTTTATTTAATTAATTATTTCTTTCCCTGCTCTTTATTAAACATAGAGCATCCAAAAAAAAGTAAATTGTGTTTTACATCTAAAATTAACATCATATATTTGCACACATATAATAAATAGATTTAGTAAATATTTTAGGATATTAGATAAATAATACTGTGTTTAAACTAAGTATAAATTTATTGATGTTAATTATATAGCAGTCGGACTAAGATGTATGTTTCTATGGAAGATTACAAAGTTGGAAATGTAAAAGTATGTAATTTTAGTTACTATTTCATTACTAAATTAAATTATTCATTGAGTTCCTGCCAATAAAACAATGCTTCATGAATAAAATAGGATCAACAATGTTATTAAACAATGTATTTATTAAATTCGGTGATATTTGATAATTCAAATTGCTCAAATTTGTCATAAATTAAAGTTCATGTTTAAATCGCAGCAAAATCTTGTAATGTATGCTAATAAGTGTTACCCAGATGACGATTTATCTCATTTTGGGTCTTTATTATCACGTGAATTAAAAAACCAGTTTTCCACAAACCTTTAAGTTGATAAATCAACTACCAGCATACTTAATTAGAAGAATTTATAACCATACGTTCACATATAATTTAATTTCATGGCGAATAGTAAAATGTAAGAGCAAATCACCGATTCCTTCTAGTGTCCTAATAAACAGGTGTTTAATGAATAGAATTATATTTAATATAATACAAAATAAGCAAATTTAAGGGTAATTACTCGTAAAATTTAGACATTAACTGTATTTAAAATTGTATATTTTTAGAATAGGTACTACAATAAATAACTACTACATATTTATAATTAAACAAAATTCCTACACCATTAGTACGAATGAATGAAACAAGACCACTATCTCTGATATCTCTGAAAAGTTACCTACCGCGTAGGGGGTTCGTATATATTGGTTTTATTTTTATGTAAAATGTGTATGTATTATTTGTTTATTTAAATTATATTTATATAGCGTTAAAATATTATTATAGCATCGACCAGATGACGGAAATAGCACATTAAGCAAACAAACCCAAACTGCCTCCCTTAGTACAGATTCGTCTAGTTATGGAGGCTGGAAACATCTGTAAAATGTAATAATCGCTTGTCGCTTTAAGCTATTCCATAAAACTTATATGTTACATAGTTACATTGTACTTCTTAAGAGTTGTAATATTATATTTTAATTTTAAGTAATAAATATTATAATAAACAATAGATCATTCTTAGGTACCGTAAATTAAAAGTTTATGTAACTGTACAAAAATCCTTAGTAAAATTATTTTTAGATAAGTATTTTTCTATAGAAATATATTTACCATATATAATTACGGGTTTTTTACCATGTTTTTTTTTTGCTTCAATTTTCGCCTCTATCGACAAACGGTTCATTAAGTTCAAGTATATAGGAACTATCTAGTGTATCGTTTTATATCGTATAAAGACACTAATAATAAAAATCCTCATTGTAACCATTACTATACAATAATATCATCATTACATGAAATCATTGCAACGCTAACATATGTCCTAAGAGATTCATTTAAGATCTTAATTCGAAGTTTATTGTTGATCCTAATTTATCTATATAAATAGCACAGTTCAAATAAATATCAGATTTATTGATCAGCCTCGTTGAACTACAAATCTTATCAACCAGCTTATGAGACCGAGGGACAAAGTATGCGTATCTGATTTGCAAATGACGAACTGCCATCGGTTGCCATTATTCAAAATTCGCGTGATGCCGACTGTAATCTCGTCGAGTTGAAGGCAGGCGTCGGTACGCACTTATGCAATGTGCGGTCGGTAGTTGCTCTGCAAATTAGACCAATATTGCGATGCGGATGTTATGTCAATAGCGTAAATATGGTATTTTACACGATTAACGTTTTTACCGGCAAGTTAATAATAATCGCGTTCATTAAAAACAGATTTTTTAAATACGTATGACTATCAAATTAGTGCGTAAACTGATTTAGTGTCGACAAATAAAAAAAGTCCTCAAAATATAAAAGGCAAGTTAGTAATAAAATGTATAAATGCTTTTTAATCAGTAGCATAGAGATAAGTAAGACATAAATAATAGTAAGTAGATGTTAGATAATCGAAATGCGATAATACATTTTAGATTGCTATGACCGAAAGTTATATACAAATATTTCATGCCCTTCTTAAAATATCTAATTTTTAATCATTCGAGTCAGGTTAGGAAGTTACTCGGATTCGAACCCATGAACATTGGGTTGGAAGTCGAGCGGTATTAGACAACCTACCAGGGGTTTCACATTAAAGATGCATAGTTTACATCTTACTTCAAAAAACTATATAAATAAGAGTAAAGATTTATTAGTATCATATAAAACAATATTTTTGAATTGATGATTTATATACTGTAATCGTATATAAAGTTGCCAAGTGTGTGTGTGTTAGAAAGTTAACATTAAACATTATCATAACATGTTGTAAGAAGACTACTTACGTCTGAACATACTCCGAACTACACGACTACTCGAGATCAGCTTAAGGAGTCAGGTCTTGAATCACTAAAGCACTTTCCATTTGCTCACGTGTTCAGGGTAATAACGCGCCAAATGTAAGGAAAATAATAGAGTTGCCAGCGAAGGGGGATCGAAGTAAACAGACCAATCTTAAAAGCACAGCGAGTCAGCTGTCATGCACAAATCACTCGTCCGGCGGAACCGTTCGCAGCGCGAAGATCTCAACATCGTCGGCCTGTCGACTGAAGGCGCGCGGCTCGCGAAAACCGGAAAATTTCAAGGGCGAACCGGCTCAGCGGAGCCACAGACGAGCGGCCGCGGCGAAATCGACAACACGACTGGCGTCCGGCGGAGCGGCGCGGCGACTGGCGAGCGGCGGCGCGGCGCGGGCGGGCGGCGCCGGCGATTGGGCGGCGGGCCGCGACGTCACGCGCGCCGTTGGCCAATCGGCGCCGGCCAGAGAGGGACGGAGGAAGAAAAGCGTTTTCCGCGTGACTGCTCTGACGTCGGGACGCTCGGACGCGGCGTCCGATAGACCGGCGCGACGGACGCAATAAAATTGCATGCGGTGGCGTGCGCAGCAAATTAAAATGTCGAACACGGAAGTTTGATAGAATATCATTTATTTATTTATTTCAGGAAATAACAGCTTACATAGTAATTACAATAGAAAAAAAAACAATCAAAACACAAAGCCAATAATAGTTTCCTCCAAAATTAGAAAAAATATAGAAAACCCATTCGGTGGCGAGGCCGGGACCAGGACGTAGGAGGGGTTGGGGGTTGGGGGTAGGGGACAATCACCAGAATATAATATTAAACCCAATATAATAAAAAATAATAACAATAATAATAATAATAATAATAATTCTTACAAATATAAAAATAATATTTCCTAACTAGCTCGAATAGTGTCGAAACTGCCTTGACGCATATACTCTGACGTAAAAATGGTCATTTACGGGCGCTTATATTAGAAAAACTATGTACCTCATCTTGATAAACTGCACTATTTTGAATAGCTTATAAAATTCTCTATAATTTCATTTTATTACTATATAAAATGTTAGAAATGGAAAAAATTTATTTTCGATACTCAATAAAAGAAAATTTAAAGCGATGACACCCGTTTTTTTATTTTTTAATTAAGTTTCTATAAATCATATAAAACTATTTTTAGGTAATAAATATTTTTTTACCACCAACGGAAAGAGAACGGAGATTCTTCGATGGCGATCAGGCCCTCAATCAGGCTGACGGGCTGTTTGTTATGGCGCTGGGTTTAAACTGACATCCTGCGCTCTCAAGTATTGGACCTCTTTAGTGACTTTTTAAATATTTTGTTATCCTATTTTCTACATTTTCAATATTGTCAAAGATTGTATCATTTATTTTATATATTTATTAAAAATAATAATAATTATATATCTATTTATAATACGTACACAAATCATGTGCTTTAATTTTACACTTTTACATTTCCATTATTTTTATTTTTTTCATTAACTTCATACATAAATCACTCATAAAATCATCTCATTTCACCATCATCCTTCATCGTAATCACAAATCCATTATTTTTATATTTTTTGTTAAAATATCATCCTTTCCTTATTTCATCTAATTAAATGGTTACATAATATTTGTCAATATTTTACACTAAAGAGGACAGGTGAGAGTTAAAAATGAATTTTTATAAAACTCAGCGCTGGGTTTAAACCGACATCCTGCGCTCTCAAGTACAGGACCTCTTTAGAACCTTTATAAATATTATGCTATCCAGCACTTTATCAAATTATTAAAAACTTATTCAAAATTTTTCAATATTGTCAAAGATTATGTCATTTATCTTTTCAGGCGATTTGCCGCTATTAAAAAACAATCATCAAATAAAAGTCAAATAACTTTACAACTCAATTATACAATTATATTTCAATAATATATATATTTAAATAATATAGTTATTTATTTATTATTTTTTTATTTATTATTCATTTGATAAAATAGCATTTTTACATAATTCTTAACAAATACTTTACTAGAGTTTTCGTGAACTGTCGATATAGGAACACTATCCGGTGCAGATTAGATTAGTAAAAGCCGCCATAGAGCACAGCTCGATGGTACCAATTGGAACGGTGAATACGCCACGGTAGAAAAAAGGTACTAATGCTTTCGGCGGTGAAGAAAACGGATGTTCGTCTCCCTTCGAAATGTCGGCGAAGAGATAAAGCACACGGCGAGGGTCGTTCACCCGAAAGTGGTGACATATTACATAGCGCTTGCCTCGACCAAATCCACTTTGCTATATATTTAGTTTAGGTATTCTACATGTGCCGATATATATTTCTAGATTAATTTTACTTCTTGATATAAATAAAATAATTTTCGATTGAGTTAGGGATTATGATGATGGTGATAAAATGATGACCCTTAAATTATGATATTTCTAGTTTTTTTAACCGAATCGCTTAGTAAAATGTGATTTTACAGAGTGCGGTGCATTCAAGATACTAGACTAGATACATCAACTTTAGGTTTTATATAAAAAATGCACAACAAAAAAAATAATTGATTAACTCAAAGTGTACCCGATCAGATTAATTTATTCGTTCTAATAAAAAAAAATATAATTTTATAAACATTTTAGAACGCCAAAAGTACTAAAAACTGTATAGAAGATATTAAATCATAGTCACTCTTGTCTATTTTAGTACTAATAAAAAAAACAACATACCTGGCATTTGTTTATGTCCATCTACTAGTAATGTAACAGGAAATAGTAATAATAAATTATACATTTACATAACGATAAAAAGTTATTTCAAGAAGTTTCAAATTGGTTGAACTAGAAATGAACCTAAATTTTATTTGGTATTAGGTCAAACTATGACATAAGCCATTTACTAGTATACAAAAAAACATTATATACACCATATTTTATAATATAATTCACTTTCACAACCGTCAAACTCACACATACAACCCTTTTTCACGCACACCCCCTTTAGGCTCATATAATCATTTAAACCTACATAAAGCTCACATACACAACCCTAGGCTTTCTACACTCTCAGCATATTACAAACTTTATATGAAATATACTCGTACATTTAGGTACATTTTTATTGGAAACAGATAGAGAGTCCATCTTAGGACAGGTCTTCAGCACCTAGTTAGATGGACACGGTGAAGTTTCTGACATGCCACTAAGTGCGAATTTCGATGAGAGGAGATGTATCTCATTTTCTCTTTGTATGTTTATAGATAAAATGTTTTTTTTTGTAATAATTGTATGTCTAGCTGTAAGTTTTTTCTGTGAAATTAACAATAAATAAAACAATAAAAAGATTTTTTTTTATTTTTTGTCACTTCACTTTTTAGCTTCAATATATTCGAGTATAAGAAGTTACTGTGCTCGTCCTTGGCCATCTGTCGTCCGTGGCATCTTTCAACTCGAAAACTTGAAATGCGAAAGAGTAGAATATTTGCGTTTAGATTGACACTCTTGAAAAACCAACATAGTCGTTTAGACCAAAGGCTGTCTATATAATATAGACATTAAAGTCAATACATCTTTAGTACTAACAGATGAAACTTTGACAGTTATAGTTCGACATTTTTAAAATTATAGTTACATTTTTTTCGAAAAAAAGTATAAACTAAGGTCGTGGTGTAATTCGTGTGCACATTGGTTTTTTATTACAGGTTTTACGTGATCTTCATTAAAGTCAAGTCGAGTGCTATAAAAATTTTACTCATGAATTTTTATATATCGTCTACTTAATTAAAAAAAAAAAAACGAAAATACCTTAGCAAGCATGTCGACGATTAAAGTCGACCACTACGATTTTAATTCGGGAATAGCAGACAGGCGACTTTAATATTCGATACGCTTACTGAAAAAATGTCGCAGGACTTCCGAATATCTTGGATTATTGGCGTCAGAAAGTATTTCGGTAGTCGTGATGCAGGCCTGCAGCCGTCTGCAGCCGCCTGCAGCCCACAGCTGGTGTGTCGTCTGGACCAAGAAATAAAAGTGATCTTGATTCCTTTGAAAATGGCGAATCGCGCGCGAAACATTACTCACTTCCTTTCCTCAGACGCGTGCGCACGTGCGCAACCGAGGCGCTAAGGACCTCCTTACACCTTATTTCATTTCAATTATTTAATTTATTAATAATTACCTAATATTTATTATTAATAATAATATATTTAAATAATTTTCATTAATTTATTTAGTTTTCCATTTTTTATAGAAGTACTAGGTAAAAAGTAGGCTACAGCCTGTTTCAAGATAAATTTTATTTGCTACTTCATGAGCATATTATGCATTTTACGAGTAATAAAACTCTTTTACAATACAGGATAATCTTAAAGTCAGTAGTGTCCTTTCAAGGAAAGGAATATGGTAGGAGGGTATTAAATTGAACAACTTTGTGAATAAAGCAAAAAAAAACCAACAGAAGAAAGAGTGAAAAAAAAATTTAAGTAAAGTCACCTAATAAAATAACCAATCAGGCGGTGTCGCGACCCAGTAACCGACTGACTCCACAGGGAACCATACCTACAATGTATTGACGATAGTGAACGAAGGGTAGTTTCCAGCGCGCAAATATTATAATGTAGGTCAATTCGATATGTCAGGAACACAATAATACCTATAATAGAGTATTTATATGTATTTATATTTTATATGTAAGAATATTTGTCTGTTTGTTTGTAAGAATACTTATATGTATTTATATTTTATATGTAAGAATATTGTTGACTAAGTTCACCCTATATACATACAATACAACTATTGTAAATGTTGTAATTAGGTAAATATAGATATTTAAAAATTCTTTTACTTTAGTTTAAAACAAATGCCAAAGCTATTAAAATGTATTTTTTACTTTTCAGTTTTATAATCACACAAGTAATAAACGAGGTAATATAATAATTTCATTTCGCCCTTTTTCAGTGTTAAGTTGACAAATATTCAGTATTCAGTATATTTATTTTCAAAAAACAACTTTGCAGTTGTGTATATATATTTTTTTTAATTTACAATAGGTCAAATATGAAATATTATCTTCTTATTAATAGAAACTGATTTAAAAAAAATGACCTTTAAATTTAATGGGCATTTAAAAAAAAGGTTATAGTTGAGTTTAAGCTATTTCTCGAAAGTAAGTATTTTAAAAAGGGCCGTTAATTTTTGACAAATGTCAATATAATATATAAAAAGAAAATTTTATAGAAAAGATTACGAAAAAAAAACATGCACGTATCCTTTACAGTTTCTTCATAAAAACTAAAATCGTAAGGTCTCTGTAAAAATTATGAAACATCTGATTTCTTGCTTACAATGTTTCTATCTAGTCAAAATACGCTTGTCGCGAGTCTCCGCCTCATTACATGGCGTGCTTTTACGCCGCTCCCAATTCGGAGTTCGCGCGTACTTCAACGGAATGAATAAATAAATATTTATTTAGTTCTGCAAATGTTATAAAATAACAGATAAATAAATAAATAGCCAATGAAGTGAGTGTATTGCGTCCGTTATGTTGATTATAGGTAGGTTGGTTTGTTCTTGCGGGCACGCGCCGCGTCCTGTGACGGCGACAGGAGCGATTCGTCACAGCCGGGGCAGGAGCAGGAGGCAGGAGGCAGGAGGCAGGAGGCAGGAGGCAGGAGGCAGGAGTGCAAATGTTGAATCGCGACACATCTGGCAACACGCCGCGCTTTCTCCCCCCCCCCCCCCCCCACTCACCAAAACGAGCCAAGGCGCAATGTTAAGGGCTGTCTACTTTAAAAATCGCAACATCAATCGCAAATTTAACCTCCTTCCAGGACTCCGCATCCGTCCGCACTGCCCATCGCTGCTAAGCCTTCCAGGTTGTCGCGTCGCGGGCAACGGGCAACGTGCTCGAAGCAGCGAGCAGATTGTTGAGAGCCTGCTGGTAACGTTTTGCAGTCCATGCTATCAAAATCCTTCTCCAGAGCCGTCAGTGTTTCTTTCAGGTAAATAAGAAATATAAGGCTTTGACAATTTAGTTCATTTTAATTGTATAATTCCGTTATTTGTAGCCTGATAACATCCATTCTTTAATAAAATATTAATAATTTACGTGAATTTATTAATAATGAATATTACTTTTTATTTATTCACTCCGCCCCCCCCCCCCTCCCCCGAACATTATGATTACAGGTCGAGGATTGTGCGATCCCTGTGAAACACATTTTTAATGTGGATTTTTCCTTGGCTGAGAAATTTGAGGTAAGGTTTGGCTGCAGTACCACATCGGACACAAAATCAAAATCGCTATATTATCCACTAACTTCTCTATCATGATTATTAATACATTATTTTACATATTAGTTACAGCGAATTTTAATATTGAATGACATAATATAAAAATAAACAATAGACATTTATAACTACCATCTTTGTGTCAAAAATATAACAATATCTATGCCGGCAAAATATACAAGTTTAGATAAACGTGATCGTGGTAGTCTAGTGGTTACGGCGTTGGACTATTGACCCAAAGGTCTCTCGAATCCATCCGCACATGGCCATACCATTATTAACGTTTTATTACAACCATCTCCCCTTACATTAGCACGGGCACATTTGGCCTAGTTGAGTAGGCCCCAAAAAACAATGTAGGTATATGACGTAGATCCCAGCAATTCTATATATAAAAAAACGTGTGAAAGAGAAAGTAAGAGTATTATTTTATGTAAGTGTAAGGGTGTATTTTTTGTTTGATGGCGGCAATGGAAATAAAAAATACCTGAAACAAAAATGAATGGTACAAAGTATGTGTACGATTCAACACTAGAAATTTAAGAAATTCTCCGTTCGCATCAGATTGCAATAGGGCGTCGGATGTGCAGATAGAAATATTTTCTTGCAAGGATCGAGATTAATAATCCAACGATCTTTTAAAAAATACGGCAACTGAGGGTGTAAAACGCACCATGTCCAAGTACGCCACTTTGCGTCGAGTACACTCCTCGCGTATCTGGTGACGGGTGTTTTACAGATTCCATGAAATGGCAATTTTACGAATTGGATATTGTCTCCCTCATCGCGTCGCGTCACTTCAGCTAGAAAAGCGATGCGACGTTGCCGCTACGACGCAACGGATTGCGACGTTGCCGCGCGTACGCTGCTGTCGGCTGACAAAAAGAGTTGTCTTGGAGCTTCGGCTTGGCAAATTGTCAACAATGTCAAAATGTGCTGTCAGAAGTCAGACAGTCGCGCAAAGAAGCGACTAGCCAACTACTAGTGTTCGATGCACTCCTGCGGCGACTAAAAATAGCGCCTCAGACATCAACAACAAAGAGAAAGCCCCGCGGTGGTGTTCGAATCGAGTGTAGTTAGAAAAATAACGTTAATTTTTGGTCAATGATCGCAAGCATTTCCTTCCAAAGCCGAGTTATAGACCTCGCATCTCGCATTTCAAAGGTAGTAAGTGCCAAAATGTAAGAACGTTCTGTAAAACGTCACTTAAAGCGAAGCCAAAGGATAAATATTAATTTCGATTCATTTACACCCCTTTTTATATAGACACGCCATTTGGTAACTATTGGATATTTAATTATAAAAAAAAATACGTTTAGATACCTTTATCTATTTCTTCAACATAGTATAGGCAGGGTTTTAAAATTCAATTCTATTTCTGAAAAAAATAATAAATGATTAACTGCTAATAGTTCTTTTTTAGATACATTGATCTCTTATAAAAGGCATTAGAGTCTTAGCAAAAATAGTAATTGAAAAACAAATGATGGGTCTAAAACATTAATTTCTGTATTTAATGTCTTATTCTAGTGAATTCCCTAAGAACATTTCTTTAAATATTACAAAAAAAAATATATTAAAATATTGCATTTTTTAAAGTCACCCGGTTATGAAACCAGAAACATTCCATACAAAAGAAATATGGTTTTATGATAAGAATAAAGTGGAGGCAGGATTTACCTATGCGATATAAAATATAATATGGTATAACTAAGAAATAAAATAAAAAAATTTGCCTAATATTAGAGATTTTTGTTTTAGTTTTTAAATATGAAAATGATAATATATACTAAAAGTTTTTAAATACTCAGAAAATATATGGTTTTGTTTTTGTTTTAAAAAAAAATGATTTAAAAAACATATTCCTTATTTTAAAAAAAAACAATTAAATCAATATTTCATACAAAATGGTGGGCTGCGGTTTGTGTTATAAGCGCCGTTATGCCCGTCATAGAGTTCACACCTTTCCGTTCATCGTGCAAGGCTTTTTTTCGCAGGCAACAATTTGTAGGTCAGAATCGTTCAATTGGTGTCCTTCGTTCACGTAGTCCTCTTAAAGCGGGTAGAATTTACTTTACTTTGCATCTGATTGGATTAAAATTGGTCAAAGCAATAAAACCACGTACCGCCATGGATTTTATAAAATATATTCTTACTATGCTAGGTTATTTGCTTAATTAAGATGCTAATGAATTTTATGTGATACTTATTCAGAATCAATTAGTTTAATAGTAATTAAAAATATATTATCTTAGTACCTACTTATTTGAAATGTCAGTGATAAAAATGTAGGTGATACAATTAACATACATTTTTTTAACTGATTAGTAGGTATGCATGTGGCTCTTACGAAAGATATAGTATGTGTGTTATGTAGTCATTTTCCAGTAGTGTGTATTGAAAATTAATTTAGCTTTAATAATATCACAAGAAAGTTAGGCTTTTAAAAATGTGTTTATTTTTGTATTTTATCTGTTTATCAAAAAAAAACATTGTAACATTGTGAGTCGTGAGTTTCAAAGAAATATATGTTGATTAATTCGTATTTAATAATCGCAAAAAGAAAACACTAAACTTTCGTTGGAAAAACTTTCCTGGTTGGATTTCATATAATATTTCTTTGGCCCGGCATCAGCGTCATTACGTTAAAGAGAGAGATCCTATTTTTTTTTATAATAAATAATTAATTTTATATTTTGGAAATGACGTGAAAATTCGAGAAGGACGCCCACGCGACAAAGTTCCCCGTAAAGACGTGTCTCGATGCCTGCATAACTTTTTTAGATAATTAGAGTTCTTCTTCAAGTTCGAGTAATTAATTCACTCCAGGCAAACGATCTACTAAGACTTCTGGTATAGTATAACTGGATTCATTGCTTAGATAAGCAAGACGAAATAAAATTAGGGAGGTAAAATTTAACAGCGAGCGTTCGCCACCAAATCATAAACATTTAAAAAAAAGGAATAAATATATTTTTTGTAAGATTTAACAGCGAGCGTTCGCCACCAAATCATAAACATTTAAAAAAAAGGAATAAATATATTTTTTGTAAGATTTAACAGCGAGCGTTCGCCACCAAATCATAAACATTTAAAAAAAAGGAATAAATATATTTTTTGTAAGATTTAACAGCGAGCGTTCGCCACCAAATCATAAACATTTAAAAAAAAGGAATAAATATATTTTTTGTAAGATTTAACAGCGAGCGTTCGCCACCAAATCATAAACATTTAAAAAAAAGGAATAAATATATTTTTTGTAAGATTTAACAGCGAGCGTTCGCCACCAAATCATAAACATTTAAAAAAAAGGAATAAATATATTTTTTGTAAGATTTAACAGCGAGCGTTCGCCTCCAAATCATAAACATTTAAAAAAAAGGAATAAATATATTTTTTGTAAGATTTAACAGCGAGCGTTCGCCACCAAATCATAAACATTTAAAAAAAAGGAATAAATATATTTTTTGTAAGATTTAACAGCGAGCGTTCGCCACCAAATCATAAACATTAAAAAAAAAGGAATAAATATATTTTTTGTAAGATTTAACAGCGAGCGTTCGCCACCAAATCATAAACATTTAAAAAAAAGGAATAAATATATTTTTTGTAAGATTTAACAGCGAGCGTTCGCCACCAAATCATAAACATTTAAAAAAAAGGAATAAATATATTTTTTGTAAGATTTAACAGCGAGCGTTCGCCACCAAATCATAAACATTTAAAAAAAAGGAATAAATATATTTTTTGTAAGATTTAACAGCGAGCGTTCGCCACCAAATCATAAACATTTAAAAAAAAGGAATAAATATATTTTTTGTAAGATTTAACAGCGAGCGTTCGCCACCAAATCATAAACATTTAAAAAAAAGGAATAAATATATTTTTTGCTTTTTGCTGCACTCATAAGATAAATTAGGGAACATAACGCTTATATGCAAATAGAACTAATGCAAACGGATATAAAAAAATCTCATTTCTTTATTGATATTTCGATTGTTGAAGAGACCGATCATTGGATGCAAGTACATTTTCGCAGAATTTGAATTTTATAATTTAATTTTTTTTATTTTATTTCAGGAAACAACAGCTAACATAGAATAAAATTCGTTAGACAATAAAAATGAACAAATTGATAGAGTAAATCGACGATTAAACATTCTGATTTTTGGAGTTGAATCTAATACTGAATATGAAAAATATGATGACCTAATGAACTCAATCTGTAGTATAATGAAAAATAAACTCAGTCTACAGTTTTCGGAAAGTACTGTTGCTTATGTAGCACGCCTTGGTTCGAGAGGGAAAAAAGGACCCACACCTGTTCAATTGGTTAATTTTGGGATGAAGCTAAAAATTTTACAGAATAGTAATAAACTAATTTAAGAATATGTGAAGACTATACAAGCAATCAACGTCTTGAAAGAAAAATATGAATACCTCGCCTTATAGCAGCACGTAACGAGGGAAGACATGCGCAGGTTAAAGGCACCAGACTCTACATTGAAAATCATCTCTGGACTCATGAGATGCTAAATGGAATATCTGGAATAAATATGGCACATCTGGAAATTCCACTAAATACATCAGTAAGAAATGAAACAAATTCATTGAGAAATCAAATAGTAACTCAAATATACAAGTCGACTTTCCGAAAAAATTAATAATAAATCTAATAATCTAAGTGCAGCGGCTACTACTTCAAAAGAAAATCCTGAAGATCTGATTCCAAGAAAATTTTCTACGCACATAAAAAGCAGTCTAGTAATAATTGTCTCACGGCACTATCTATAAATTCGCGTAAAATACGAATAACGGCCAATAAAAAAAAAGATTAGTAAACTACACTGGGAAAGGCGACAATAAGTCATTACCGTGTACGCCAATGAACGGGCAAAATAGTACTGTCTTAAGTCCTTCATCCGCCAACCTTGCAGCTAATAATTCTGGTCCTCACTCAACCTTCTATAATGCCACAGTTTCAAAAACTAGTCTCCAAAATTTGATGAATCCAAATGTGTTCGGAATATGCAGGGTAACATTTGTGGCATAATTAATAAAAGAAGTGCTTTAGAATATTTATTGCGCCTATGAATTCTAAACCAGACTTTCTATGTTTTACGGAAACCTGGCTAAAAAATGAAAATAAAAGTTTACCTCAGCTACCAGATTACTATATCGCTGCAAATCAAACAAGAGTAATGCGAGAACATGGAGGTACAATGATTTACTCAAGAAACGACCACGAAACAACGATTATTGATATTTCCAATCTTGTAGATGAACGTACCTTTGAAGGGGTGGCGCTGAAAATTAAATCGCTCAAACTTATCTTAGTATGTATTTATCGTTCTGGAGGTCCTGTTGATTCTTTTATGTTAAAATATGAATCACTGTTAAAATCTGTATTTAAAAATGAATTTGTATGTATAGGTGTTTTTTTTAGAGGCGTGGTTTTCAATCTGACACTACTTTTTCGTAGTTGGTGTTTTTGACAGCTGTCACTTGATTTATGCTCAGTTTGGTTTGCCGTTTCATAATGAATAGACTTACTCCTGAACAACGTTTGCAAATAGTGAATCGCGTCGTGGGCCTGTGGCGTGGCCTCCAAGATCGTGCGATTTAACACCGCTGGACTATTTTTTGTGGGGTTATGTGAAGTCGCTTGTCTACGCAGATAAGCCGGACACGATTAACGCCTTGGAAGAGAATATTCGGCGCGTTATTGCTGACATACCCAACTTGCCCAACTTGCTGCAAAAAGTGGTTGAAAATTGGGCCTCTCGGCTGGAATTTGTTCGAGTCAGCCGCGGCGGCCACTTACCCGAAATCATTTTTAAAACATAATGGCAAACCCTTATCTTTATAATAAAACTAAATTCTTAGCCATAACATCAAATTATATGCGTTTTATCTCTTCTTGAAAACCACGCCTCTAAAATCATCACCTATATATGTGGAGATTTTAATGTTGATGTTTTAATAGATTCAAGGGAAACACGTAATTTTTTAAGCTTAAGTAAGGAATATAATTTTTACAGTTTATTTACTGATAAGCCAAGTCGCAAAGACATTTTTACTGTCAGAGCATCACTTATTGATAATTTTTTTGTTAATTATCCAAAAAAAATATTTGAATTAATCAATTGGATTGTCTGATCACCTATTTGAATGTATCGAAATTAAGAATGTATTTCCAAAGCAAAATCACACGTTAAAAAAGTGCGTACTTTTAATGAGCAAAATCACACGGCATTTAGAAAGTGGGTTGGTACACGTAATTGGAAATATTTGTTTAAAATCAAGGATACAAACGAGGTGTTTAACTGGTTTTATGATAAAATAAATAATTGCTTCGAGAAAGCTTTCCCTCTCACAGACGGGAAAATATTTCTCAATAAAAAATGTAATAGTTGGATTACAAAATCTCTTTTAACGAAATGCAAGACAAAAAGTAAAATTTTGAAAAATGTTTATTTGAAATCAAAACCACATGTTAGGACCTATCTTAAATCATTGAACACTCAAAAAAACAGAAAAATTGAACAAGCAAAAAATGTTTTCTTCGCGCCAAAATGAAAGCTTCTAGAAATAAAGTTAAAACTGCCTGGTCTTTGATAAATCAGGAGACACGACGTAAAGGCAAGAATATTAAAAAATCTATCTCTCTTTTATTAAATGGCATAGAAGTGCAAGACCCGAATGAATTAAGTAAAGAATTTAATGATTTTTTTATAAATAAACCTAACGAGTTAGCTTCATCAATATCTACTCCTAAAAGTTAATTTTTATCTAAACTTAATAAATGTCAAAAAAATGATAAATCAATATTTTTACAAGCCATATCAGAACATTAAATAGATAAGTTGATTACCGCCCTAAAAAATAAAAGATCTACAGGTATAGATAATTTACCTGTACATGTCCTGAAAAAACACAAAGACATTTTTATTAAACCATTAACGTATTTATTTAACCTTAGTATTAAAAAATGGTATTTTTTCAGATAGATATAAAATATCAAAAATCATACCCGTTTTTAAAAAAGGGGATGTTCAAAATATTGAAAATTACAGACCAATTTCGCTTTTGAGTATGTTTTCGAAACTTCTTGAAAAGGCAATAGAAACTAGAGTGTTGAAATTTTTGAATAAATTTAACATATTATCAGAAAAGCAGTTTGGTTTTACAAGGAACAAATCCACTCAATGGCTAAAGTGTGTAAACTATATACATAAATGCCTTTACAATAAAAAGATGACAGTTGCAATTTTATGTGATCTAAGCCGAGCCTTTGACTGTGTTCAGACAGATATTTTACTAAAAAAACTTGAGTATTATGGTAAGGGGGGTATGGTAGGGGGGTTTATCCCTAAAAAAAACCCTTCCGCGGTGATATTGCAGCCTCAAAAATGCTTAGTCTACTTATGCTTTACTTTTGAATGCATGGTTGAAGCAGTGGCGGTACTTCCAGAGAAGCCGAAAAGCCGGGCTTGCCTAGATTTTTTAACAAAAATCACCAGGTACCTCAAAAAAAAATCACCTCCGTCAGAGGTAGAGTGCACTCCCACCGTCCCCTCCAATTCTGGGTTGAACGGGAATTATTTTTTTATATTCAATTAATCGTCAATTGAAAACGTCGTTCAGGGTTGTTTTTAAATACCAACATCTTCTTTATCAAGTCAAATATTATCGTACCTCTTACTCTACTTTATTATTAGAGTATGTAAGTGAGAAAGAGCGATTTTTTAGCGAGGCTGCATATTGTAACGCCTATAAAATAGTTGCAGTATCCACTGCCCAAAACCGTGAAGAAAGTTTCTGATTTTTGAATATTGAAAGAGGAGTGTCAGTATTGTATTTTGGTAAGTATTTATATTTTTACAATAAATATGATATGCGGATGGAAAATGTGTAGTTTTATGGGTGAAATCATCGAATAACATACAGGAGGTCGAGGTCGGAGTAGGAGAAAACCCCGCAGTTTTTCATCTATGCTTAAAGTGGTTCTTAGTTAGGTTTGACTTAACTTTTAAGCATGATTTAAATTTAATTTTGTATTACAGTTACATTTTGGATTTGGCTTTGTTAAGAATATGTTGTCGCACTCGCGATTAGTTCGCTAGTGTGTATACAATATCTGTCGCATACTTTTGACATGTGACGCGTGATCTGACGTTTTGAGGTTATGCTGTCAGCTGTAGGATTATTAGGATTTTGTCTTTCGTGTTTTAAATATGCAAATATATAAATAAAGATTCAAATCGTTTTGAGACCCTGTTAATATTTTTACCTTTTCTATTTATAAGTAATAAAAATAATCAGCGTTCGAGTACACGAGAAGAAAATTAGTCAAATCCGTATGGTGTTAATTTCGTACGCAATGAGCCGTCGCACTCCCCCGCCTCGACATTCGATGCCCCTCCCCCACGACGCGCATCTTCCGTCCCGCTCCGCCGCGCGGCAGCCGCGTAGCGCCCTCTCGCTCGCGCGGCACATGTGACGGACGCCAACACGTGCGCTCGCCGGGTGATTATAAACTGCGACGAAATCTCACTAATCTGAAAGTTCTCGAGGGTATGAAGGAGGGAATCCTGTTACGAGCGGATGGCGGGGCGAGGGGAACGTTTTCAAGTTATTATAAATATAATAACATAATAACCTATCGATATTAAAATCTCTTAAAACAATTAAAATCTGCACTGCAGCCCCGAAACAAAGCATTTGCACTCACCACAGACCATTGAATTAAGTAGACGCGGCGTAAGCTAGATCTACGTACCGCGTAGTGTATCCATTGTCAGACATCGGAACGGTATTGGTGATAATATACCGACACGACTAACACCGGCGCAATCACTGCCTGACACCGGACGTAGAGGCGGACTGACGGTAATGTCATGATTTTGTCATATCTACCCTAGGCACCAGCCTAGTGAAGTGATAAAATTCATGCAAACATATGTTTTGTTAAGAAGTAATCTTATTTTACCTTATTTAATTGGAAATATGAATGTTTTAAATAAATAAATAATTTCTATGGCACTCAACGTACGTCATTTTTTTTTAGTATGTGTCATAGATTCATATCTATTGATTTGGCCGTAACCTTTCCGAACTTCCGTATTACTTTATTACAACCACCAATGACGTTAGAACCTATTATTCGTATCTCCTATGAAAGGCAGGTATAAACAAAAAAAAGAAAGTATTTATTATCTCTTAAATGCTTTTGCGATCGATGGGGCGGAAAACGAGAACCTTTTGCAAGCGACATTATTCCTTATTTCGCTCGAAAATACGAGAAAACGCCTCAGAATCCCGTGTCAGTGTCTCTAGTCGCTTGATTTGTTTTTAGGGTTCCGCGGTTAAAAATATAGATAACTCAATATGTGCGAAAAATACCATACCCCCCCTAGTCACCTTGGTTTCTGAAACTAACATTTCGATATTCTGAGGGTTAGCAGATAACCATAATCATAGGTAACAGGAAAACTTTTTCTCAATGTTTCAATTTCCTATCAACGAGAAAACTACAGCTCCTTCGTTGGTCTCATAGTTGCTGAAAAAAAAAAGGAAAAGACCACTTTTTGGGCGCTTGCTAAACGCTAAACGCTAACTAAACCATAAGAGATTCGCCAAATTAAAGTACTACAGAATTGTAGATCTTGAAAAGTGTTTACAAAAAAATCGCTAGAGTCTACTATCTTCTTATAAAATTTGATTAAAAATAAGAAATCACTTACGAGAACTTTTTAAAAAGTACAGTATTCATCTTTATCAAAGAAAATATTAAGTTAGTTACTTTAAGCATTTAATGTAGATTTTAAACCATGCCATTCAAATAAATACTTTGCGAGCTAGCGCAAATTTATTAACCAATTAATAACATCAGTCCATCTTGTTTATTCTTTTTACTATAACAATTAAAAAGAAAATATGTTGGTACCATTATTTTATAGCGTTTATTCAAACACAGTTCAGACAAAAAGTTATCAAATCAACCTATTTGACGTTTAAGGTGGTAAGCAGTTACGTATTTAAATTATTTGGAATTAATATATTTTTAAGCCTAAACCTAGCCTAACCTACAGTTCAGCAGTAAGTTAATAACAAAGTAAACAAACTATGAAATTGGAGTTGAATTCTTAGTGTAGTAGAAAAATGTCCAGTAGAAGAAAGCCGCTTTTAGGCGCTTATGTGGGATACGTTGACTAAAGCATATACCAAATTGATAATTAGGATAAGATTAAAATATATGTACTTCAATTCGCTCCATAGACACTTTGTCAATAGCGGTCGGGCTCACAACCCGAGTTTTTGGCAAAAACCTCAAAATGTTCGATTCTGCAGAACTGTAGGTAGAAACGGGGAAACAAATCAAATGTATTTATTTATTGAATTTATTCAACTTTCAAAACAGGACAAATTAATTTTAACCAAAGTTATTTCCAACTAGGTTTTGCCGGTTTCAAGAAAGTCATGGTGGTGGTACTAAAACGGCCTGGTGGCGCAGTGGTATAAGCGCCTACTTCTAAATCCATTGGTCCCGGGTTCAATTCCGGCCAGGCAATTTTTCGGCGTTGAGAATATTGAACACAATAAAAAGAAAAACACTCATTCAGTTACAGACTCGTGAGATGTTGTATGCCTGTAATGAACGGGCTCGCACCATGAAAACAACAAAAAGACAGTCGGAACTGTGCCCAATAGCGCCTCCGCGACAACACAAGCCATACGAATGAAGAAGACGAAGAAAAAATAAGACCAACTTCAAAATAGAAAAACCAAAAAAAAAATATTATCTACGCGTAAACCATGTCTTTGGAAAAACGTCAAAACACAATTTTATTCAATAAAGGTAAGTAAATATAGCTATTAATATCGATTAATTCACTTTTTTTCTATGGGTGGCATTGGATATATAATCATACAAAAAAATGTTTAGATTGTATGACTTCAACATGGTAAAGGCAGATTTTTTAAATTCAATTCTATTTCTGAGAAATTTAATAAATGATAAACTGCTAATTGTTCTTTTTTAGTTGAATTGCTCTTTTATAAAAAACATTAGATCCTTAGAAAAAATAGTATTTGAAAGGCAAATTAAGGGTCTAAACTCTAAAACATAGTAAATTTTATTTTTTTAATTTCAATATTACGAAGCTGTAATTAAACAAAAAGCAACAAATTTCAAGGTTCGCTGTCAAAATGCTTCGCCATAAAATAATTGTTTAATATATGTACAAATCAACTCTGATATTGTAAAAATAAATACTCATTACTATAAGGAATGTTAGTATGATTCACGGCACCGAGCACACGTGTCCGGGGAATGAGCCCTGAAAAAAAGCAGACATTTTTTTTAACCCGTTCCAGGCAGGAAGTGCACACGCGATGGCTGGCATGTCCGCCAAACGTGCGGGCCAGATCCCGGCGCGTAGATGACTCTCGAATATCGGCCAATCACAAACATCGATATTTAGAAAGTTAATATTATTAATTAAATTGTTTTGCGATTGGCTAAAATTATTGTTACTGTGTATTTGTTGTTTAAGCTTCTATACATTGATGATTTTTTTTTTATTTATTTATTTATTCTTATAAACCAAAATACATACATTACAGAACAGTAGTAACAGCTCAATGGCAATTAATGTAACCAACAAGCGACCGGCACCTACTGCGCTGATGTTCCCCGCCTTCTTACTAGACGCCGTCTGTATAAAAAGCTAGCATCGCGGTCCACGGTCCTTTCAACTCGAAAAGTAATTATAAATGTAAAAGAGTTGAATTTTTGTGTGTAGATTGATGCTCTCGAAAAACAACCATAGCCGTTTAGATCACATCGGAGGCTGGTGGGATAATGTTAGATATTTAACATTAAAGTCAACGATTTTTGAATACTGAACGATAGGGTGCCAGCACCAGAGCGCAATGATATACGAATTTCAAAATAATATGACAGCTGTTGAAATATTTTATTTATTACTGTCCAGTTAAAATTAATATGAGCGCCAATAGAAATATGTAAAAAAATGTTCAGTGCCACGTTATAATTATTATAAATTGAAATATTATGTTCGTGTTTATTTATTTATTGTGGTTACACAACAGACATTGTACACAATACTGTAATGATGTAAAAGAGATTAATATTAAAAATATATTAAACGAATTTATATAAGATAAAATAAGTAAAATACGAGTTTAAATATTTAAAAAAAGAACCAAAAAATAACATGAAATACACTAATTTAAACTTTGATTATTTATATATATATATTTGAAAAATAAATGATTTAATGCGGAACTAAACTAGGAATATTGTCCTTGGTTTGTGATGTCCTTGGCTTATTAGACGTTGCGAAACTTTTACCGAGTTATTGAAGAAAGGTCAATTTGGAAGAAGTTAATCTTTCACAAATTTAGTAAATAGAAAGGGGCGGGAAAATTTATTACTAGCCGTGCCACAAAATTTATAAAAAAACACAGAAAAGGTGTATATATACCATTGCACCTCTATTTTTTTATTTTAATCTACTTAACCCATCACAAGTTGAAACCACAGAAGGGCACGATAAAGGGTATTTTGATAAAGGATAGTTTGATAAAGAGATACCTTTACTGACGCCTATAGGGTATAACTGTAAGACTCTGGTTTTGTTTGAATAATTTACTACTACTTAAAAATGTATAGAAGCAGTTGATATTGAATGATGCTACGGTTGTCATGGTCTTTCTTGTTTTCTCAAATCTTTCTCTACACTTTCTCCTCCCTATAACCTATCCTTCCTTTACCTATTCTAGATTGGTAACATTTGAATAATATTTAACCAATTGTCGATATTTGATAGTATAGGCGACAGCGTCGCGGCTGCTACATTCTTAATCTGTTAAAATGTCCACGTGCTTCAGGATCCGACGGCGGCCGGTGTGATCATAGACAGGTGCCGGCTCTTAATGGGCCCAGAAGAGGTGAACGGGTCAAGAGTCAAGAGATCCTCCATTAATGAATATTATGGAGTCTGCCGCCAGAGGACACAGACACTTCAAATCGAGGAGCCATTGGAGGGAGTCACTTCGACTGATTAAGAAAATAAGAAAATAGGGTCGTACAAAACTCTATCTTCAACATTACCAAGTTTATACGGAGATACTAAAATTTCGATGACAGTTCTTTAATAACGGCAAATCACCTGAAAATATGAATCATGACAAATTTTGAAAATTTTAAAGTCCTATTTATTTTTGATAAAAGCGTTGGATATACAGCCATCTAACTAGCAAAATAACTATAAATGTAGGTAGTAAAGAGGTCCTATCCTTGAGAACGCCGGATTACGGTTTAAACCCAGCCTTGAATTTTATAAAAATACGTTTTTAAAAACACTCCTCTTACTCTGTTTCTTTAATAGACAGTATGAATAAATTACGAATTTTAGATAAGGTCTAAAATTACATAGACTATATATGAACATAAATTTATTTACCCTAGACTATTCTCTTTAATATAGAATATATCAAAAAAAATAAGCATCTTCTAAGATATGCACCTTACATGTACGCTCGTGTGGCAATAATATGTTAAAATAAATATAAAAAAATCTTATTAGTATTACATAGTCTTTAGTTTGTTAGTACTACATATAGTTTGCACTAATACATATTTCGTTTATGTATAGATAATCCCTCCTCATTATCATTCAAAAAAGAGATTTCTAATATCTTTAAAAGTGACATATAAGTTCTTGTAATTGCGATTATATACATAATATATTTACATAACCTTCATTCATAAACTATATTTATAATACTAAAACCAAACGTATTTATATTAACTCTGTTTTAACATACACAAACATAAATCATTTTAACCATTTACACACACTCAAATAACCACCAAATAATAATCATAAATTCTACTATAGGTATACATATTATATAACATTCATAATCTATAGGTATATTTTAAGAAAGAAACACTGTTCTTATTAATATTACTATTTAAATGGGAAAAATAATATAAAAAATGCAAATTTGCTAGATAATCAACTCTATAAAGTTGTACAATAGGGATAAAAACAAAAATTATCGTATGCTACTGGTTTCCCTTATTTAAGGTTAACATAGGAATTAGTGTACCTATAATAACATCACTATCCACACACGACATATAAATGACAAATACATAATAATAGTGACTTTTTAAATTTAAGCTTTAACCCAAACCCAAACGTTGTTTCGACCTCTCTCACCGTACCAACTGTCATTCATTTGGAACCTCGAATCATCTGTCAGTTCTAAAATTCAAACTTAAAATTTTAAGATTCAAGGTTCGGGTCCTCAGCGACAAGAAAGATAATATAAATGTAACCGAAAGCCTAATAAACCTTTAAAATGATATAGTTACTTTCTATAGCCCCCTGATAGACGAAAACTGAGAGATTTTCTGGATGAATGCATAGAGAAAGGGGAAAATTCAAGACACTAAAATGGCGTCAAATGCTGTCATTTAGATGCCATAAAGATATCGTAAAAGCATCACAGTGCCGCTCGCTCTAATGGGCCATTAGACCATCAAAATGCTCTCGGGGGTTGCAAAGTAAACACACTAACATTCTTTTTCATTACAAACATAAAATCGATTGCGACATATGTGACAGAACTTATTGCTTCACGCTAGTATCCGTCACCCGGCTTCGCCCGTGTTAATTTCGGTATGTGTATAGTTTTGACATTGATGTATTTGTATAGTGCCAAATGGTATAGTATTGTCGATATAACACACCCTTCCAAACCGTTAAAAGCTACAAATGGTGTATGTTATAGCATTCATTGTTATAAAGGATTGCACAGGATAAAAACATTTACAGGATGAACTTAAAGTCAGCAGAAAGTCAACAGTATCCAATGAATTTAAAGTCAGTAATCAGTGTTCAGAATCACTCCTTAAAAGGATACTGCTGACTTTAAGTTTACCCGTATATATTTAATCTTTAGTTACAATGAATTAAATATATTTCAACTCCTATTAAACCGAATTATCACACTAACAAAACAATCTGCAATGAGAGGATGCAAATCGAGCTATAACCATGGAGAGAATAATGCTCGGTTAATAAACTTCGTGATCAAAAGAGAAACTGCCAAGATATTTCATATTTAATCACTTTATCAAAAAAATATATTTTAATAATATCTATTCTTTTTTTCTTCCCTACTTTAGTTGTTTTCCTTATGGGGGTTGGACTTTGAGTTAAGATACGACAACAACTAATAGATAGGGAGTTGAAGGTTTGTAGTTGCAGGTAGTTGTATCGTCCTTGAAATGAAACTAATTGATTTCAAAAATGCATTTAGAATATTCGAGAATTCTAAATCTATCAATTCCTAGTTTTCTTTTGATAATGCATGTGTAACACTGGAGAGAATAGAAAATATCGACAAAAATAAACGATGCCAATGGAACTAGACTTAAGTGGCAGTTGACGTCACGTGACGCCCGCCTTCGACGATATAATGACAGGCTGTAAACCACCCCAAAGTAAAGGAATTTGGTGTAAACGAGGTTGGGGGTTTGAAGAACAAAATAAATTAAAAACACATTCCACGTTTACATTCAAGTACAAATACACAATATTTTATGTATTAAAAATCGTCTTGTATTTGGCTGTATGTACACCACTAAAATACGTTCAGAAACCATTTCAATCTATGGTAAAACAATTACAAACATTCACTTACTTCGAATATGGAAAAGTAAAAAATGCTAAAAAAAAATGCTATTACTATGTATGGTTAAACATACACTTTTTTTTGTCTTACTAACGATTATTAAATACTAGCAAATCCCGGTTTTCGCCCTAGGTCGCCACGGCAGGCGGCTTTTACAAAACCTTCGGCGCGCGACGAGTCGTGCCTGTGGCTCTCGAGATGAGTGGCTTCGGGGCTTATCTTTACCTTGATATCGGGTTAGTTCGTTTGTATCATAAATCTTTTATTTAAACGATAATAATTAATTAAATTATTATCTAAGTAGTATAAAAAAAATATCTAGATATATGTAGGTATGTAAATATAAACCACCATGTAAATCTGAAGATTTCTTTAATGTGATTAAATAAATAAAGTCATTGTGTTTCAGCCATTGTAAAATCCAAGATTATTGTCCATCAAATGGTATTAGCTAAATTATTTGTTTCTCACCGTAGCACTAGGTAATATTTGTGTCACGATAGTAACTAAATTCTATTATAAGTATGGTTTTGAACTTTTGAAAACATATTTTGAAAACGTGATCTTTAAGTAAAACATGAATGAATTTAATGCGACACGCTTATTCGGCTAAATTCGGGAGGAAGCTCAGAGGCTGATGTGCTTATCCGGCTAAGTCGATTGGCTAAGTTGATTTTTAGTTAACAGTTACCGCCAATCTACAAATTTATTGTAATATATGTATTTTACTAAAGGTACCAAAGGTATTTTACTTAAAATATCCTTAATCTAGAAGAGATTAGAACCATTGCACCTAAAAAGATACCAACTTTATCTACGGACTAGAGGGCGAACTATAAGTGTATTTAAAAGTACAATAGTTCTGCAAAGGACGTGGTAAACGGAGGGGGAGGGTATATAAACACGCATATCCACTCATATACGTAACGTATCAACATTTTACTTTCCACTCTCCTACTTACACATTTCTTTCATACTTCATTTATACGCTCACATATCTCACAATTATTCACTCTTCTCTCATACACTCTCATGACTCTTTAAATGTATAGCAACTACACAATAAAAATTGTTAATCTTGGAATTATACTTGTTGGCCATATCTTATTTAAAATATTAGTTCAATTTCGCCGTTTATAATTCTTAAATAAATAAATAAATTGCAATGTACTGATTTCATATGATTATTTGCAGCGTCGCGACATATGCAATAGCGGATGCTATAAATATGCGGTGGTACTGCCGCGTCGTGAATGTAGCGCGTAGGTCAAACGGCCACGTAACTATGGTAACGCGGCGGTAGGGTAAAGATGGGGTAGGTACGGGGGTGAGCGAGAGGGGGAGCGTGGGCCGTTGGGCGGGCGGGCGGGCGTTCGATACGGGGTAGGCTCCGCGCGCCCACGCGACGGAACACACCTGGCGGTGCCCTTCTGGTAGAGAACGCGAGCGCACAGAACTCAGAGTAGGGTCAAAAATATTCCTTTCGGCACGCCGGTAGGCGGAGGTAGATTTCATCGGATCAAAGTGGTGAAACATTTTGGTCATCCCTTACCGTAAAGTATCAAAAAAAAATACTTAAATAAGTTTTATCTGAGGAATAATATAAAATTTAAATGAATTCGATATCGTATATTATAAAAGTTATACCAAAAATTACACTTTTTTAAAAATTCCCCCATTCCCGCCACCCCTGGTCTGATTTTGTTTATTAACGAACTTGACCGAGATTTTGTGCACCTAAATTTTATCTATCAATTTGATAGTGATAGGTGTAAAATTACGGCAATTATTGTTTTCACAAGAAAGTGATATAAATAGATGGATAGATAGATATATACACTTTTAAACTGAGGATGGTTTAGGGTCCAGAGGATATGGAAGATATGTCGAAATTTTCCGGAAGTTATGACACGGTATCTATTGCAGTAGGTAACATTCGTAATGAAATCTACCTAAAATGGAATGGATACATTTATAAATTTACAAATAAAGGTATAAATACGTATAGTTTCGCCGCCAGTTATAGGTAAGACATTTAAGTGAAAATTTAGATCTGAGACTGGGACAGAAAACGAAGATTGAAGAACTAAACAAGCGATACTCACCTCTGTGTAGACGGACACTGATTTTATAAAAGAGTCGGCTCGACTCTAGCATCTCTTTCATTCACTGCTGACGCTCATGATAAAAAAATGGTAAAAGTTCCAAAAAAACAGATTTTCCATTACAATAATACGTGTGTTTCTCAAGCAGTTACTACTGTTTAATCCGAATGATTTTTTTATTTACTTTCCACTGTCTAAAAGTGCGTTAAACGTAAAAATATAGTATGAAACGGGCGACCAAATAATAATATGATTAATATTTGCGTGACCGACAAAACAGCTGTATTACAAAAAAGATATATGGCGAAGTTCGCTAATTTCAAGATAATAATAATTTATCACAGAGAGAAGCGTGCTTCTGCTTTTAGTGCCCAAGGCGGAATGACATTATTCGGTTGTTGTTGGGAATTTAAGTTTCGTCATCGTTTTCTTTTTGTTTTAATGTTAAAAAACATTAGAATTGTGTAAATATTTAAAGGTCGAGGCGCATGTTATACATTTTTTTGAATGCGTTTTTCTGTAACTTAATTTTATTATTTATCTTAATTATCTGACTTACTGCTCAAAGTTCGAATAGTGCTTCTGTTGATACGAGGCGCCTACGCGCTTTGTAGGGCACAAATTCGCCCCTCTAATGACGCAGGAACAATGATGGCACAGGCGAGGATTTGATTTGAAATCGCGAGACCATTTTCTGCGCTGCCTCCGGAAAACTAATCAAAACAAAAGGTAATTAATAAAAATGATAATGAAACCACTCAAATTGTTTTACCCTAAACCGTCGCATTTTCTTTGTAACTAACCCGTTTCCTGGCCGATCTCTATTTTAAAAGTTATCATTTAAATATTTTGTTGATTACTTTGCCCGAGGTGTAAACAGCTGGTAAATCTATCTGTGAATAGTAATCACATATATTTAATAAACACATAACATTAATATAAATAAATTACCCACAAATTAAAGAGAATCAAAAAAGGAATAGGTGGCGCATTTATGCTAAGACAAACATTATTTTTTTTAGATTCGGCGCGTATCGAATATACTTATACGTAATATTAATATACATAATATTTCAATGCATAATTTTAATATTGTAACATAAAAACACAATTTTATATTGTTTTATTTATGTATAATTGAATTAGCACAAAATTAGTGCCCATTTAAAAAAAAATAGGTAGTTGATACAATATAAATTATTTTGCGAGGCGTAATTGATTTTGCTTTATTGTTGTGCACATACTGCGAAGCCAATTAAATTCAAGATGATTAACAAATCAAAGAACAATATCAACGTATGTAAAGTGCATAAATATATAACATAGTATTCTGAGGGAAAGTTATATAAATAATAATAGCTGAAAGGAATGGTAAGTATAGAAAATATGGACAGCAATTTGATTATTACGCTTTCAAGAAGGTACCATTTATACAGACTTCTAAAGCATTCGCTAAAATCAGTTAGGTACAGTTTGCATCTCAATAAATTATGGAGTTTCAACATACATGGGTATTTTTACCTCCTACATTACAAATCGACGTCAAGCTGTGGCGATAAAAGGTTTTATTTCTGACTTTATTATCATTGCTTCTGGTGTACCTCAAGGATCCAACCTGGGACCTTAGATTTTCATTATTTATATTGATGATATCATTGAATTTATAAAAAAAATCTCATACGTTTCTTTATGTGACACAAAAATATTTAAAATTGTTAAAAATATTGATGACTGCAGGATGAGTTAAATAGTATATGAATCACTATTATTTCTCAATGTCAGTAAATGATACACTGTAAGCTTCTCGAGGAAAAAATATCCCATTGTTTTCAAGTAAGTGCTACAAAATAATGTCATTCCAGGTGCAGACCTTATTAAAGATCTAGGAGTAATGATTGTCAGTAAAATGACTTTTCGAGAACATATTTCAATTACCATTGATGAAGCGTATAAGCTTCTTAGTGTTATACTACGCTTCTAAAATCTTCAATAATATCTACATCATTATGTTATTAAATGCTGGTCTTGTACGAAGTATCATGGAATTTGGGTTTATAGTTTGGTCCCCGTATGACCGATTTGATATCGATCGTCTTGACAATGTTCAAAATATTTTTTATACAGATAGGCAAGCCTACCTTGAATTTTCGTAGTACAAAGAATCGACTACATTCCATAATATTTTACCACTAAAATCTCGCAGGTATTAAACCGATGCAAGTTGTTTTCATAAGATACTGCCTAACACCGACTCTAGCTCTTTAGTTGATAGCGATGCCCCCCCCAGCCACACTAGAACTTGCAAATCGCAACGTAGGACATAACCTAACAACTTTTAAATTAAGTATGTGATCGATTTATTTTTTTTATACAAAGAATGCATACCTATAGCATAAAATAATATCCAAAAACTGTTTTAATTCATAAACCATTATATTCTTAGATACGAATAAAAAATTAAATCTATTTAATTTATTTTCCTGAGTATTTTCGATTTATGCTGAATATATTCGTCATATTCGTATTTTAATTAAAAAATATTGTTATTTACTCAAGTCGGCGGACTCGATACTAAATCACAAACAATCACACACATTAAAACAAATATCACCAATTCTTTTCTTGTGCAAATATAAATACAAAAAGATTCTATTAAGAGATTTCTACCACAACAATGAAACTGCGAAGGCGAAATCCCACGAGAATTTGTTTGAAATCACACTCAGAAACTACGAAATGGAAAGGTCTCGTAAAAAAATGAACTTCCATTGATTTCAGTTAAATATATAATATATAAAATTATGATAAATATTTTATGAAGCTAAAAAAAAACATTCTTTTGGCTGAAATATTCAAACAATCAAGTCTTATTATTATTTCTTTTAACGTCTGGTAGGGGGCTCAAAATTGCCTGCCAATATTTTCTTCTGGAGGATTTGTTATTTAAATATAATTTCTTTTATGTGTATTCATTATTATTTATTAATATTAACGTTTAATTTTTATTTTTTCATTTATTGAATTTTGTGAAATTCTGACAAAACCAAAAGAGTATAGGGGGTACAAAAAAGAAACACTCGTAATATTTTTTAACAGAACTTTGTGTATTAGGATGACCGTTTTAGGTGTTTATTAAGGTGCCTACATACTTGAATGGAGAGATATCCACAAGAATATAAATAATGAAGTTTATTTATATTAATGATAATAAATTATTCTAGGGAATTATTTTAGCAAATTTCTTTAAATAATATATTTAAAAAAAGTTATATTTTTGAAATAGCATTTTTTAAAGTCATCCACTTCTGAAACCAGAAACATTCTATATAAAATAAATATATTTTTATGATGACAATAGAGTCGAGGAGGGATTTAGTTACGCGATTTGAGATACATGGTATAACAATACAATAACAAAGTTTGCCTAAAATTGGAGTTTTTAAATAAGAAAATGATTTGCAAAAAGTTTTTAAATTTTCATAAAATATATGTTTTTTTGTGTTATTAGTAATAAAAATGGATTAACCATATATATCAGTTCTGTTTGCTGTTATATTCTAATCTAAAAACATAAATCGGTCCCAATATGCCCGAGTGCGATCACCATGTAAGAGATAACCTCTTGTTTTTCCATTATAATTCTTTTACAGATATATATAAGACGTGCGCATTACAAGACGACACCGCCCTATTATTCGTCATAGCTACAGAGTCGCATTCAACGAAGTCACTTGCAACGAACAGTGACGAGTTCAGCTACAAACCACGCAGCTATTTTGTTGCCGTTTAAGTAATAGACTATTTTTATGTCGCGTATAACGTAACCTGTTATATTAATATCGCGTTAACGCCCGCTGCTAGTATGTACCCAGAATAAGATACATATATATAACATTTTTATCTGGGATAGTTTTTCACGGTAATTATTCATAAAAATACAAATAATCTATTAACAATAATATTCCTAGAAATGTTAGAAATACGATTTAGAACCAATTCTATTGGCTGCTTAAAAAAAAGTAACGATTCTTATACAAGTACCTTGCAGAATACCTTAAATATGATTTTAAAACTCAATAAAGCTGTAAACATTAGTAATTTTTAACTCCCAAAGAAAGCATTTTCACCCAGCCTTTCTCCTTTGTTATTTTTCTTTTGTTAATTCAACAGTAGAATAGACCCTATTAATTTGGTCATGACATTTCCGAACAATCTGTATTATAAGAACCTTCATATTGCGGTGATAAAAAGAAAGATTTATAAGATGATAACTTGCCACTAACTCCTATTTTATACACTACTTTCTTGAGCGCATCACTGAATACATTTAGTTAAATTATATATAAAATTATTGTTATTTCTTTGACGTATTTTAAGATTTCTACAATATCTATTTTGTAATATTTGTATAAACACATTTTTCATTACCTATAAGTATTTACTGACAGAATAGTGAGGAATACTTAATACATCTCACAACTCTCGAGTACATTCGAGAAGGTACTTTGTATGGTCTCTGTAAATTATATAGTTATATTTAAATTTTACGTTCATATTATTATGTGAAATGAACGCCGCACTCGGCAATAACCTAAGCTGATGACAGAATTTAATTAGATAAAATTTGAAAATGTCTTCTTGGGACTACGTAGTTGTTTGTATGGAGGTGTGTCATCGTCACTGTCAATTATGTTTTATATGAATGTTGAATTTTGAGGATAGGCAAATTTATATTTTATCATTTTCAGTGTATTTTTTTTTTATATAATTTTTTTAAAAGGTTCTATAAGAACTTAAGCTTCCTGTCGGACTTGTGATAGACTTGTAGCTATCGGTGATTCAGAATAATCAAAGCTGTAATACATTACAGTATTTGGAACGACTTGCCTCTGGAACTAGATCTGGAACGACTTGCCTCCACCGCTAAGGAGCAAAACAAGCCCGGCCTCCTTCAGGACTAGGTGTCGACAATGGCTTCTGGAGCTGCAATTTTCTATACTGGTCATACATTTTGTATTTTATTTTGAATATGTTACATAAGAGCATGTGAGGATTACAATTCAATGTAAATAAAAATAATATGTTTTACGTTAAGTGTAAATTATATATTATAATATAATAAAACGGGACGTGCTGAAAATCAG
Source organism: Neomicropteryx cornuta (assembly GCA_020383195.1). Lineage (NCBI taxonomy): Eukaryota > Metazoa > Arthropoda > Insecta > Lepidoptera > Micropterigidae > Neomicropteryx > Neomicropteryx cornuta. The sequence goes on from JAHKQU010000014.1 coordinate 1,084,531, forward strand.
CACCCTCCTCTCTCAGAAGAGAGGGCAGCTGAGCAAACTCCCTTTATTGGAAAATGCTATTAAACTTATGTACCTACCATTTATTTTCAATAAAGAAACATTTTCATTCTTTCTTCTTTTTCTATTTAATAGTGTATGCCTTGTCTAATTTAATCAAATCAATCTTACACAAACTTCTTAATTAAACTTTTAGGTAAATTTTCTTCCTAATAGACTGGTTATATATTTTATTATACCAAATTCAGCTATTACTTAAATAGCCGAATTTGGTAGATATTTTATTAATTGCGATGTTAACCGAACCTACCGTTTAAAAATGCTGATAACGTTATCATAAGCATACGGACGACGGACGGACGGTCAAAAGACGGGTATAATAGCTTATTATACAGAATAATATTCTTTATTTATAAACATAACATACAGGTTATATTTGATAGCTCACTAAACCCTTGCGGGTTTTTATGTGAACTAATTCGTTCCAATTAATTATTTAATACAATTGATATAATATATTTTATTACATATTAATTATTATTCATTCATTCATTATTAATTACATGACAACACTTTTTACAATGCTGAGCTACAGCTATACGCCCACCTGACGGTATCTATCCAGCCAGTATTTATTATGTTTGTTTAAATGAATGTATAAAATAAAAAAAAAACGTCGGTCGATACAACTCTTTGGTACAGACGGCGTCTAATTAAGAGGGCAGGAATATTCATTATATTATTCAGCATGCAGGTTGGTAATTTTAATTGAATTATTACGGGGTTATTAGATTAGGAGATATAAACGGAAACTGCCGCAGAAACATTTTAAATTTGTCTTTAGCATACTGTGGCATTAATAACTCAAAGCGGTGGAAAGTATATTTAAAGTAGCATAAAAACTTTCTCAAGCGATGGGAGTGTCAACTTGATTCTGCGCCCGCTGGCGTAGCACATCTCATTACGCTGATATACGCAGATTGGTGGGAGCCGGGGTTTGAGAAACATCGACTAAGAATGTATCGAAGAAGAGAAAAGTGAAGGAAAAATATTTCATTATTTCTCCTTTTTCGATTTTTTATATTCGAATTTTAAAAATATGACAGCGAGGCCTGGATAATGTTTTATTTATTACTGGCCGGTTAGAACATAAAATCATCTATAAGCCCAAATAGAAATATGTAAATGAATATTCAGTGCCACGGTATAATTATTATAAATTGAAATATTATGTCCGTGTTTATTTATTTATTGTGGTTAGCCAACAGTACTTGTATACAATACATATAATGACGCAAAGACCATGACGTAAAGCAGAATAATATTAAAATATATTAAACGAATTTAAATAAGATAAAATAAAAAAGAAAAAACGTTAAGTAAACGTAGCATAAGTATTTATTTTGCATAGTTTGCATATAGATCAATTTGGGAGAAGTCATAAATTCAGTAAAATTATTTTTACTTTACTTTTTTCAATTTTACAAAACAAAACTAAAATGGTGTTAAAATGTATGATGAATTGAAAGGTCATGATAGCATTTTATGTTTTTTTTTATATTTTAATCTACTCGGACCTAAAAAAAAACTCACTTTCGCCTCTATGGCCATCCAAAACTCACATCGAATGTTGACACACGAAAAAATAAATGAAGCAAACCATGACTAGTTGGAACCACAGACAGGCACTAGTACCTAGTCTGGTGGAATGATGCCCTTAATGACGCCTGTAGAGCATAGCTGAAAGACGTTAGGTTCTGGTTAAATAATTTACTACTACTAAACAATGTATATGTCGCAGTAATAGTGCAAGATTAAAAAAAATATCATTTTACTAGAAATATTATAATCGTTCGTATTATTGTAATTCTATATAATATAACGCCGAAATATAACATCCGAAAGGTATAAAAATATGGCATCGGAGTGAATGAATAAAATACATATGGTAACAAGGCAGATAAAATCTAAACATGAGATCAGTTACAGCAGAGAGGTGGTTCCCTGGCTGCCATGTGGGGTGTGAGGGGGATGGAGCGGTGGAGGGAGGATTTTGGGGTAGTGGCGCGACGGCGAGAGGCTGCCTGTGTCGCTGTCAATCCAGATGTTCATTAGCAATTCAGTCGAGTAGCAAGTCGCGAGCCGGACAGACTGAAATACTCGTCCTGGCCCAATTGCCAACTATCGCCCCTCTCCTCTCTCCTGCATACTTATCTAACCGAAACCTTTTAGTCCGATATCCAATGAAATATTACTCGTAAAAATCCCCCCCCCCTGCTCGCTCTTATCACCATCTATAAATATGCAGGGCTAGTCTCTGCACACTCGCCACTCGCTCGCTGGCTCTTTGATAGTGTAGGTACCGATCGTTGAAGCGGCTACTCGTCGCTAGACACTACCAATTTAGTACTAATCTATTAGAAGTAACGAGCGGAACTAGCTTCGGCTATCCGCTGCTATCATAAATCGTGCTTGCATTGATTAGCCCTGATGGTTCCATGATCCTTAGAAATGTGTCTCTGATAAGGAATTTAAATTATTAAGAGGACTAAACCCGGCCTTTTCTCCATACAAACGCTGCAATGCTGCGACTTTTATTTGTAAAAACGGAAGGAAAATAATAATGGATATGGTGGTCTAACAATTATCAGGCTTATAAGGTATTCGAAAGTTAAATTTCACAAAGATCACCTAGGTATTCTTTTTCTTACTGCTATTGATTATACAGTGTGAACTTAAAGTCATCAGTATCATTTTAAGGGGTGGTTCTGGGCATTAAATTGAACAACTTTTGTTTGCCAACTTTGTATATAAAGCAAAAAAATTAGTTTAAAAAAAAAGAAACGGTCCTAACAAAATATTAGACCGCGCGGCGTTGCGATGTAGCGACCCAGCAACCGACTGACTCCTGTGGGGCATCATAATGAATAGGTCAGAAAAACAACAATACGTGCACCAGACGTTCAATAGAGGTTTTATATGATTTTTTTTGGTTAGCTATATAAAAAGTAGCTTTAGATAAAATTAGTAGGCGCCCAAAAAACAATATTTCGTTGGCAAATAGCCCAGATGCAAACCGCATAAAAAATGTTTATAGTTTAGAAAGCTATTTAGCCGATTCACAGATGCCGTACTATTTTGCAAGTGGGTTTCAATATAAAACCAAAAATATAATATTGCCACCTGTCATTGAAATTATGAAACTGTGTATTTCTCCAGTAAATTACGATGAATGTTTGAGACTTGAGACGATATCATCATCTTGTTTTAGTTGTCTAAAGAGTGATTTTCAATTTCTTCTTAGTAGTTAAGTAATTTAAAACCGTAATAGAACCAATGCAACTACTATTTGTGTGCACAGTACACGGCTTACTTAAGCGTGGTGCGTTTATTGTAAGTCGTGACAAAATGTGACATTTTATTAGTATTCATTTTGAATTTGAATTTTGAATATTCTAATTCACACTACAGGAAATGTGACAAACAACACAATTGACTGTATTTACTATCTATATATTAGAGAAATTTTATAACGATAGATTTGTCGATAAGCATGCTTTGGATCCCGGTCTATCTATTTCTATATCCGAATCGATTGTCACATTTTAAACGGCAGTAGAATTTTCGTCTGACTTACAAAATGTAGGTTCTGCTTGGATTACTTTCACACTGGCCTTTGCAGTCCATTTTCTGCAAATAGAATTAATCTCTGTCGTAATAAACCAGGTTCCAGTGCACAAATATATTGTTTAATACATTTAAATTATTGTGATTAACTTGGAAATAACATTACCAAATTGAACTAATTATTATTAAGAACTGCATAGAAACGATATAACCTCACATACATATACGAAATAGATAGGCATCTATTCACCTTGCGCAACTGATGTTTTATTAGACGGATGTCAACATAAATAAATATATTAAAATCTATTGTAAGAATAAAAACCGTAATATCTGCCTTTTTTCGTCCAATTTTCATAAATCCGAATAGGGAATTACTTTTTTATAAGGGAAAAATAATATTTATATCATAAAATAAAAATATTATCATAATATTGAGGCAGTTTCCGATGTAAATGTTTAAACACAAAATTTTAAGCTATCGATCGTGCTTTTATGCAACAAAAACGTGACAAAATACAATTTAAAGGTTATTTTACATATAAGAGAGCTTAAAATCCGTAAATACCTAATTATCGTAAAGTTATTTTCTCGATAAAGTACTTGCAATGTTGTAGTTAAATTGTCTGATATTATTGACGAAAATTCCTAATAGTGATTAATAATAATTATTACTAAAAAAAATCAGAATATATTGCCATATAGACATATATTGCTCTATAGTAATTAATTAGAAAGGCAAAAAATACTCGTAGTATATAATATAAATGAGAAAAAATATCTACATTACCTGATACCTTACTAATTAATTACTGAAATAATAGTGAGAAATAATAATAATAATTAAATAGTGAGAATAATAATAATAATATTTTATAGTAATGGCCATCACTTATTTATTCAATTAGAGTTATTGAAAACGTAATTACTTGCATTTTTATTCGTATTTGTAGCTATTAAGATAGTAATTAATTTTCAATTTATTTAATATAGGTTATATAGTACACTTACATTAAGTGTATAATCCAAAATGAATGCTTTAAACCAATAGCAAATGGATGGATAACTAAGCTCACATTGAGCTCGGGAAATAATATTTAAGCTCGTCTGCCGACAGGTGGCGCCCTCGGGGACAGCCGCTTGCTGGACCAGCCGCGGTGCGCGCGGCGTGTCCACTCCTGAATTATGGACGCGTCGACGGGAGCGCTTTAGCTTAGTTGAAACGTACTAATTATTCCGGCCGTCTGCGCGACGAGAGTTCCCTTGAGGATCTCGCAGCTGCACAGCGCACACCTACACAAATGTGCCTAAGACACAAGCAAAAATGCAAGTGTGTGTGTGCAAGTTGGACGGACTGCAAAAATTCATTAAACATAAATGTTAAGGCAGCGATTTATTAAATCTTGATTTATTTTTATTGTAATTTACCGTTTTATTTATTGCATTTCACTATAGTTCAAATTTAAGATTTATTTTAGCTGTATATACTTACGCATAAATAAATAAACGAATGAAATTAAATTAATGTTTTCTTTTTCATTTGCGCACATTCTTTAAAACAAACCCCGCTAGTTTTAAACCGACGTTTTAGTATGAAATTAAATAACAAATACTAAGATAAAATAACATAAGGATAATAGGACCTAAAATATAATAATAATGGATCAAATTAAACTAATGAAATGAATCATAAATAAATATCAGTTCTAGGAAATATTGATTATTTTTAACTTTCGGAATAAACGGTTCTAGCCCGTGGGACTCGGCACAGGTCACTTCGGGGCGCTCGCAAGAACCAAATGTCTAAAATTAGGTGTGAATCTTTATATATAGAGATGTTAAATAAGAGATTTGATGCATTTGTCGGTAACTATGTAATTTTCTTTATTTATTGCTGTAAGTATTTCTTGGAAGTAATTAAATATGTAAATCTTTCGTGAAGAGAAAACTTTGTGCACGTTTTTAGGCATAGTGTGAGCACGGAGTGTGTGAGATTTGGCATAGTAAAAGTTTATAGGGAGAAGAAAATTTATGTTTAATATGTGATACAAATACATTAAATTAAATAAAATAAAACGTTCATACTCTTGACAGCTGATTGATAGAATGAGTTTTGAGCTGCGAATTTTATGTGATTTCAAATGTTCCTTTTCAAATAGTCTGTCAATGTCAAAGTAGAAAATAGGCAAGCAAAATTAATACCATGTCTTATTTTTACAAGAAAAAAATAAAACTGCAAATGTATTGTATCAAAAAATTGTGTTTCTTTTTTCAACTGTTACTAAAATTAAATTTAAATTTCACAGTTATTGCAGGGAATAAAGGCAAACAGCTAATGACGTATTTCTACAAAATGATAATTTGATTTAAATTTATAATCGCCGCGATGTTGGGCTCTGAAGCTATTGATAGAATAAATAAATTGCATTAAATACGGGATCTCGTATATATTCAGTGCATACGCCAATCCGCATATTTACACAAATGTGCAAATGTGGGGAAATGGTGTCACTGGGCGTTTAGCGACGGCCAATACGATTAACGGATTTCCGCATGTTGGCCAGGTTTAAAATAAACGAAAGAGGGTAGGTATCTGTTTCAAATAAATTCAATTTGAATGCCTGCGCTTTTTTGGTCATAAAAATAATTTTAAAAGCTTTTTGCATTTTATGCATGTTGAAGAAGCTATAAAGAAGTTTAATACAATTATAAATATAAAATATTTATTTATATAGTTTAATATGTAATATTGTTCAGACACAGCAGTCATACCTAATTAGAATTAATGTTAATATTAAGTACAGCTTCAATATATTTTTTAGAATAAAATATCCTTAACTTGTGCGTATAAAACAAGATAGTTTGCCTTAAAACAGATGTTTACATCTAGTTAGGTAAACACGAATACTAGCTTTGTCGACATTACCTAATGTCCTGATTTCAGACGAAAGTTAAACCTTCTATGATGCCCTTGATTTGTAACACATTGTGTTCAGGTTTTAGATTTTAGAAAAGTGTAATATTTTTTGTTAAATTATATTAAAAAAAATAATAATAATATATAAAAAATAAATTATTTTATAATCAGGAAAAAATATGTTCCTATGATTAGTGCAATTTTTATCATTCCAATGTTGTCTAACCAAGTTTAAAACTGTTCTAAGGCTAACGTAACAAAAGAAAAAGATCGTAGTTACAGTATAATGTACGAATTTAAATTATATTACTTACCCCGACAATATTATCACAGATCCAATGGATACGATTAATCTGAAACAAAAATTGAAATATTTATTTATATTAAATTATTTTTGTAAATTTACTTTTTAAGGAAACTTATCAATGCGTTGTACTTTAAAAAATAGTTTTTTTTTCGCGTAGTAAGTGATTCTGAAAAAATCGTTGATCCTGTAAACCATAAAATACCGATGATTTTGATGACCGTAAGTAGTGTTATCATTATAAATATAAACTTCTACTATGTAGAGCCTTCATTTCATACGTCATACAAAACTTTTATTAGGGTTTCAATAACAAATATATTTGGTAAAAAAAAACGTTTTTTATCAGAACAAAACAAGTGTTTGGTCCATTGAAATACAATTAATGACAAACTACTCCAATGCTTTGATTCGACTGATAATTATAGTACATATTTATAAACATAAAATGAAATTGTTTGATATAATAATTAGAATTAAATTATTTTCATTAGAAATATAATTAAAAGCTTTATTTCTTAAATAAGTTTTTAATTAAAATCGTGTGAAGTTCGATCGTGGTACGATGCCTTTTCATAACGTCTTCTACCACATGTAGACACGGTGTTAATCGATTCCGAATACTATATTTCCGCGCGAATGAAGAAAGGGTCTTTGGTTTATCGCATTGTCGCAAGGGGAGGGATGGGGTGTGTTTATCCGTAAATGACGCCGATGTTACATTGCATCCTGTAAGAATAGTATAATCACAGCTGACACTAAAACACAGTCCCTCGTGATCTGACGTGTGTTTACCATCGCAAGGTGGTGTTTTGTGTACAGGAGTAGAAAAGTGTAAACTTTGTCGGCGGCGCAACGCGGCTAAGCGGATCATCGCAGCGCAGCATCCGGTCGGAGTCAGCGCGCGTCTGCTCTCGCGAGAGTAAACAGCGACGCTGGCCCGCAGACCCTCGCCTTGTGGATCCCAAACAATGGATCATGACTTTCACGATGTATTTCAGTTTTCATCAATTGCATATCGATTTTTACATATAGGTCGGTAAATATTAATACAAAGCATTGTACTTACGGTATGGGTGTGCGACTATGTGAGCTGCTCAATGCTCAATATAGATAGATGCCCATTCTATTTCGCTCGCACTTCGGTTGGCCGTCGCGCTGTCTCGTTCTTTTGATATGTGCATATTTAGTTTAACAAATTTTTGCTACTGCGGACTGCTACTGCGGACCAAACCTCAACAAAATAGCACTGTTTTTCCTTGTCTGACGTCGCGTCAAATCTTAATGATATCCATGGAAATATAATTGTTTACACATTTATTATTAAACATTATTATCAAGGAGGAAATCACATTTTATTTATTTATTTTTAACTAGTTATTAGATATTTATTTTATTTTTCAATTTCACACTAATTTAAGTAGTACCTAGGTAGACACTTTTTAATGAGGAAAAAACGTCATTTTCCGGTGATTCATATTTCTCTATGATTTTCATCCGCAATAAATTAATGTCCAAGGACAATAATTTAAGGAAAAAACGCATAAATCGGTAAATTGCTCTGCGCGTTTGGCTTAATATCGCTCGAATCTTTCTCTCCAATCGTCGAAATATGATTATGATTGACAGTAACAAGTTGTCATATTATATTGCGATAAATATATATTACTATAATTTTGTATTTATCTAGAATTCACGGTACACTGCCTTTTTTTATAATTTCTAATTGATACGTTTTTCCGTTTTCAATAATTTTAAGAAATATTTCGCTATGTGCTCTTCTATCTTAACCTGTTTTTAGCATCTATTTTGATCTTAGTTTCATTTTTTTTTTTATAAAGTCCTTTAAGTTATCAGGGCCGATCGTTAATTAGGTAATGTATTTCGCTGTTAAAATATCTATTCGACTCGATTTCTGAATACACAATATTACCTATCGTTACATTAATTTAACTCCGTTAAAATAGACATTCCTCGATTCCCACAGGTAGGTGTTACGAGACGATCAGCTTTACCTGGGGACTACATCGTACTGTAGTTGCTCGCTCGGAGGAGTTATGGCCATTTTCACCAATCCCACCTTGGGTCTTCCTTAACTAAGGAACTCTTAACCCTAAGTGAGGTTTGGTGAAAATGACAGTCGAACAGCCGATGGGTAGGTGTTATTCGCGCGGAGGCTGAAAACAGACTGTGCTCTCTCGCTGAAGCGCTGGTATCCGACTGCTAAGTGAGAACTGGTCTTGTTTAAAATTCACGCGCTGAGTTTCATAAGACCGTTAACTGAGAAGGCCGACAAACGATGCGGCTCACTTTAAACTAGTTATGAAGAAATTATAGCGTAAAGTACAGCATGAGCACTTTAAAGAAAAGTTTTCACTATTTCTTCCGACATTAATTAGTGCTATTTATTTCACTTGAAGTCTGGGCTGTAAATTCCTTCGATAGAATCGGCGGTGTGAAATGGCGTTAGAAATATGCCACCGACAATTAATTCCGGGAGTTTGTTGTCAATTTAATTTCAAAGTAAAATTACCGTGAGAAATTGTGCGTTGTGGGCATTTTCCGTAATTTTATAGATTTTGAATACTGTTGCGCGCGTTCATTGTAATTTGAGGACATGTGGTCATATCAGAATTTCGTTGAAATACTTCGGAAAATACAGGCTGACCATGGTAAAAGTACATCCGAACATAATACAGCAATTCATGACGTTATATCACAATAGTCTAAAATTATAATGTATCTATTTAATCTTTATTTAGGGCATTTACAGTTATAAATTATATAAAGAACATAATAAGCAAATAATATTTTAAAAAACACCCATATAGTGTTATTATATAAAGGAACATAATAACTATTAATTTAAAAAAAACTTATTTCAATGAAAAAAGGATAGAATAGGAAAAAAATATATGTTTGAAAAATTATTTTTTTTTTAAATTAAATTACGGTCAAATAATCGTTGTTAATTTAGGATATCCGTTGCAATGGTCCAGGTAAAACCTGAACACTAGTGAATTCCAACCATTTCAGCTTGTTTTCATACACATACTTCCACCATACTGGTTACCATTAGACTGAATATTAATTTTTGTGATATTAATTTTTAGCCAGCACTTCCCCGGATCGTTTAAAATAATGTAGGTATATACCGGAGAGATAACCTACTCAATCAAAGCCATAGCTCAACTTGAACGTCATCCTCGGCGCACGTGTGGTGCGCAATCTACTCAGCTCCCCGTCTAAGCGCCCACGATTTCAGCGCCCGCGCCTTTCTCCGCGCAGCGGGCGCCTAAAATGATCCATCCAACACGTCGCCTAGCGGGGGCGACGACCTTCTAGTCCCCCACCTTGGAAGATGATTTTTTCCTAGCGTCCCTAATTCAAAGGGATATCTGTGACATCCGGTTGACACAAACGAGGAAGTGATTTTTTTTCAAGAACTCAAAAGTAAAGTAAACAAAAAATACAGAATTGGTTCATTAGAATTAAATGAATTATTAAACAACGTTAAAAATCTTTGCTAAAGTACATTTTTAGCAAACACGTTGCTTGTCAATTTAATAATATTCGTTACACGTAAGTAAAAGTGATACATAGAAATAATGTTAAAAATGGCGGCCCACGAACAGCTGATCTTGACAACCTTCCTCGTATTCAGGTCGATCGGCTGTAAATATTATGAGCTTTTTCTTATAACGGCACCATGTTTTTTCCAAGAGAATAGCTTCGTGCCTATTTTCATAGCACGTTCAGTTCCCAGTACTAGGATTCTTGGGATTTAGGTTATGGTGAGATAAGCATTAAGACCACAGTAGCCAAACAACGAAGGGATATAGAACGTCACCCTTCGGGACCAGCTAAGAGACCTAGCTAAAACATTTTTTTTTAAAGTCGAATTTGCACGCTGGAGTTAAAACTTTAGTTTATTTAATGAACAAAGACTCTCAAATGAAATTTCTTCTTGTAAAATTAAATGTAACGTACTGACCATTTATTGCGTATACAAGATATTTCAAACAAAATTAATTTTGCAAACTATTACTTCAATATTTGCATTTATAAAAAAATGAGCTAAGATGTGAATTTTAATTCCTTTTTTCATTGGTTATACTAATTACATTCTTTTGAAATTTTTAGAAACATTAATAAACTTTTCAAATGTTATGTTGCTTTCATAATGTTAAAATACTTTCTCATGACACTTTGTGCGCGGGTTAGGTAAAAGTTAGGTAAAAGTTGAGATAACTGACACTGTAAATAACTTTCCCTACCACACGTCCCACTGGTATAGAAAGCCTATTATAAGACCGTTATTTTGAAAAACGTTTCTTTATCGACCGTGTAAAACAAATTATTGTTTACTATTTTATATTTCCATTGCTCACGAACTCGTTAAGAAATGCCTCACCGCTTAAAGCTTCGAATTGTGGGCATCATTAGCCAAATGAAATATGAGGATAATACCATATAAAATAGGTAAATTAGAATATTTCTTATGAAAACAGTTTATTTTACAGTAAATATTAAAACCATGTCAGCTTTAAACTGATTAGAATTTATAACTAATTAAAACAAATATTGTGTTTTTATTTTAAATTATTATCTTTACAAACTACAAACTAAGGCTCTTATGGATTTAGGGGTTAATTAGCTAATAATAAAAATTGAAATAGAAAAAGTTGGTTGTTGTAGTTAGTAATCAAGATTAATTAACCTTATATTTTGGCCGAATTCGAATCCGAACCTTCAGTCGGTCAGCAATTCTAACTGCAAAAAATAATGTTAAGCAAAGTGTAAGTGCATTTAATTTGAAATTCCAGAAAAGAATTTTTAAACAAAGTACGCAATTTTGATGCGTCCCAATGATATTTTGACAATGACTATATTTTTGATTTTTACTATAGTACAGTTCTGCAATAGTCAGGAGTAGCAAACCACGCGAGCGCGAGCCAAGATCGGTGATTGATCTGACAAAGCGCCGGTCGCGGTCGGCTCTAATAAAACTAAGAGAATAAGTCGCTCCGACGGCTGATGCCTGCCATCAATCAATGTTCTAGACGGACCGCGAAGGCCTGATTACTTATCTCCCTCTTACTCCCCCATCCACATGTCCTTCGGGACAATACTCTTATCTTTAAGGCGAAGCCAAAGGATAAATATTAATTTCGATTCATTTAGACCCTTTTTTCAATTTCTGGCATTGGATATTTAATCTTAAAAAAATATGCTTAAATACTTTGACTTTCTGTCTTCAAAGTAGTAAAGGCAAATTTTAAAAACTCAAATCTGTTTTCGAGAAATTTAATAAATGATACACTGCTAATAGTTCTTTTTTAGTTGTATTGCTCTCTTCTAAAAGACATTAGATCCTTAGAAAAAATAGTAATTGAAAGGCAAATGAATAATCTAAAACATAGATGGTTTTTTAATTTCTATATTATGAAGCTGTAATTAAATAAAAACTAACAATTGCTTTCTGAACGCGCAGAGAGTAAAACCTGACTCCCTGCAAAAATAAAGCTTTATAAATATTTTTTGTTGTGTCAATGCTTCACAAAAATAGGTCCAGCGTGGAGCAAACATTATACATACACACCTAATTTAATGTGAAAAATACAACCGAAAAGATTTTTTTAGATATACTTATTGTAGATATCAAAAAAATAATCATAGATATCGTTTCATCTCATAATTACCTAGACTTAAACAGGATGTATTTAAAATCACCACTGTCCTTTCAGGTGGTTAATCTGTATCAACAATCAAACATTAATCATCAAAACATGTTTTCCAATTACGAGAAAGCGTATTTCAAATTTAATAAAAACGCATGAACGGAAAACGGTGGGACGCAGAGAGGCGGAGTTAAGCGCGTGGGCAAAAAGAGGACGGGTGTGGTACTGAATACTGACTGACTGTTTATTTATTTATTTCTTAGAAATGCTTACAGCTATACATAATGACAGTTACATAAAAATGCATTAATCAACATCTTAAATAAATAATCAGCATCGACTTATTTAACATATATGTTTAACAGAACGAACTAGCAATTATATTTATATATGTGATAATAGTGTGAGTGTTGTAATTTTTGAGTATAATTCCGACCTTGGCCTCACATTGTTGACTAAGTATTTAACCGAGATTTTGTGCCCTTAAAATGTGTGTATTAATTTGAAAGTGATTAGTGTAAAATTACGGCAGTTATCGTGTCCACAAGAAAGTGATAGGGATAGATAAATAGATTTGTGAACTTATAAATAAACTTTTAAACTGAGGGTGGCTTTGGGTTCTAGATGATATGAGACGTGGTGACACGGTGCCCATTGCAATAGATAGCTTTCCTGATAAAATTTAACTAAAAAATGCTTCAAATCAATTTAACTAAACGAGACCTTTAAAAAATTTATTGTTTGTATATATGGCCCGTCGACTTTCCGGCAGTCAAAACCATGCCATGTCACTTAATTGTAAAATAAATATTACTGTCATGAATACATTATTCAATCATATCTATTTTTAAGTACTAAACTAAATATTCACTAAATCAATAATGGTTACGAAAGCACTCACAGCGACAGTATAGATATATTGGTATATAAGTGTTAGTATCGAATGCAGTCGGCTTGGCTGAATGCACTGCCAGCTCAAACTCCTGAAAGGTTGAATAATTTAAACTGACAGGTCAGAGGCTGAAGCTGAAATTTACAGCGCAGACTGAAAACATTAACTTTCAAGCTCGCGGCCAGATACGAATATAGAACTGTTCGGTTTGAAGCCATTAGTTGCCAGCGACGCGGCTAAGTGAAAATGGAAAATTTGTGTTCCATTCGGACCAGTTATATTTGTGACCAAACTAGGCTGCAGAACGAAGAATCAATAGAAGTTTAGTATGACTAGAGAGACGGTTGAACTATCAATATGTTACGGAAGTCAGCGTCGTTTAAATAGAGGCAGCATGCACAGTTTCAGACAGTGGGGGTGGTCAATTTCGTCATATTTTGGATTTTTCAGAAACCCATATCTATATCTATACAAAAGAAAGTCGGGTTAGTTACACCATTTATAACTCAAGAACGGCTGGACCGATTTTTATGATCTTTATTTTGTCGGATTTGTCTTCGCCCCGAATAGCAAAATATCGAAAAAATATCGAAAAATCCACGCAAAAAAAATAAAGGAAATTCATTATCTCATACATTTTGTATGGAACGGTTTTGTATTCTGTGAAATTCTATTTTCAGACGGTTAGTGCCTTCACTTTGTGAGGTTATCACATTTTCATTGTGCGCACATCGATAATTAAAATACATATCATTTTGATTTTTATACATTTATTTTGGGTATTCTTAATAAAAAACTGAATTTAATTCAGCTAATATGTTAACGCAACATTTATTGATTCTTTGACGGTACGAAATAGCTTGTTTTAAAAAAAAAATATGATATTTTTTCATATTATGATTTTTGTTTTTATTTTTATTAAAAAAAATCTACATATTTATGAATTGAAAGCTACAGACACCGTCCTCCATCTGACCGTCGGCGTATAAGTTTAATTTAAAAAATCAAATGCGATAAAGTTTAATTTCTATCTCTTGGAAGATCTTTCCGAGAATAGCTCAAAGGCGTAAGTAAGGCTTTGCGCGACAGGTGTCTTATAAGACCTCAAAGATTTTCCTAGTATTTCTGTGAACTCCGTGGCGTCATTTAAACTTTCAAATTATGCATTACATCACAGACATGCACACCACAGTTCGAAAAATTGTCGCCTTCTATTTTTCAAATACGTGTTCTATTTTCAATCGTTTTGACAGCTCGGTCATAATTATCGTTTCATTTGTTTAATTGGATCTCATCTCTAGAATCTTCCAGCTTCCAATTTAACCCTTTTAAATAACTTTCGTCATTCTTAGAGATATGAAATTCGGTACACAGTATTTAATAGAAAGCCAAAAGAGAGGCTCTTAAAGTATGCCACCTTTTGTGCGAATCAAAACATGGATACAAAAAAAAACCTCTATATATATCTTAATATATATAACTTGAAGCAGTAACTTGAAGCCGTAGCTTGAAGTATAACTTGAAGTTTTCTTAAAAGCAGTTTGAATTTAGACAAACTATAAACCCGATTTTTTTCCCCTTAAATGAGCCTAAAATAACCTCAAATTGAGATATTTGTATGTATTTTGAAGGGGTAGTTCTATAAGTCGTACACGAGTGCTAACATTATCGTATATTCCAACAATATACATATAAATAAGTATTATTTACGAATTTTTAAATCACATCCTTTAGTTATATATATGCAAATTTATCTTAACTTTATTTATCAAAAGTTTAAATTTATAATCTTTCACTAAATAATATTTGTATCGGTTATGGTGTAATGTTTAGCAACTAGAACATTTTAATTATATTTAGAAGAAATAAAATAAAAACCTGTGATAGACCTATAGACAAGAAACTTAGTCCAGTATTTTTCGGAGGCCCATGCGTGATTTCTTAAAAATGATCAAAATGAGCGTTTTATTATTATTATATTTTAGTGTGCTAAAGTAAATAAATAAATGAAGAAAAAAAATACGGTTAACTTGCATCGCCGATGCGCGTCCCGCCCGTCTATTTATATACTTATTTTATTTATTTATTTATTCATAATGGCATAATAGGAAGTCACAACAATAAATAATACAATAACACTGAAAAAATGTAATATAGACAAATTAAATACCAGCTTATAATTGTTGTTTTGAAGAAAAATTGCCACTCTAACTAGGTCCGAAATGGTCGTAGGGCATCACCTTGCGTTCAGTTAGGATTGATTTTACTCAACTCTAACAGATTATACGACCGATGACCAAACTCGCGAAGATGACATCGCTGCTTGTAGAAGTCCAAATAGCTGCTTCAGTTTATCAGAAATAGTGAACGAAACGAAACGAACGCCAGAACATAACCTATCGTGGACTCAATTTCAAGGTTTTGACTTTACTTTAAACTTTACGAACAAAGAAAAACAAGCTAAACGCGCGTTAGTACGTGAGATGCTACTAATAAGAAGGATCATAGGATAAATATAGTTACAAAACATCATACATACAATAAATAATGTATATTATTATCTATATATTACATACAATATATACATTTACTGAATATATAATTTTAATAATTATGTTACGTATAATTTACATACTAAATATGCAAAAATACTAAACATAAAGAAAATATATTAAATTACTTTTCTATTGTAATACACTGCTCACCATCTTCTCAGATGCGTCGCTGCCTATTGTGTACGAGTACGTTTGCGTTTGGGCGGGCGGGGCGCCGCGCCAAGGCGTCCCTCTATTATTTAGTACCGCGCGGACGCTGGGCGTTACGTTGCCGCGTTACGCGCAACGCAACGAATATAACTTAAACGCCTCTATTAATAATGCCGAACATGCAGTGGTGCCCAAAAATAATTGTCTAATTTCGAAAAGTTTATGTCTGGGCATCGGGTCGCAGACCGGCGGTCTATCTTGGTAGCGCTAATCTTAGAGGGGAAAAGCGTGCCGTCGAGCCAGCGCGCCGCCGATTCACTCTCCTTACACTCCAGGTGTATTAATAGGCCGCCAAAAATACAAAGTTATGTTAAAACGGAAATACAGTGCGCAATGCAACAGCTGACGCCTGTTGCCCGCCGTGACGTCAGCAGGGGGTGGGAGTGCGCACTGGGTCACTAGACCGCCGTCATCCCCCGTCGCGGCGGCTGAAATCCCTCACGAAAAAAGAGACAATGTCTTATTTATTTATTTATCTTATGGCAAAGATCTACACTGGTATTTCAGCTAAGGACAGGTAATTTGTAATCATAGTTCTTTTTTTTTACATATTTAAAATTGTCAGAAGTAAAAACTAAAAATATTCAACGCGATAGTCTGAAGAGACTTTAAGAAAAAACATAAATTGAGATTATAGGCTCATATCCAGAGAATATATCCAATCGACAGCATTTGGTGTTAGATTGTGTAAATCTTGTGCAGGTCCTTTAAGGGGCCTCTTTCCGGCGCTCTTCTTTGTCTTGCGTGTGCCTTTAAATCATTCTGTCTCGCCTAAAGCATAAACACTCTATACCGTTGTTGGTTAATTATGAAAAACAGATTCAATTTATGTCTAAAAACTTGCTTGAATTGGCACCTTTATAAAATAACCTAAGCTTTCTTTTATTTTCTCAATTTTTGTATTCAGACAATAAAATATTTACGTCTAAAATTTTGATAAAATGTAAAGAAAAATACAGACTTTTAAAGTCTCTAAACTTTTAGATAAAATAGAAATTTACCTTACTTCAATAGAAGCCTATATATTTAGGAGATAAAACGATACCTATTGTTATTTTTCTTCTACATCTACAAATAAAAAAGTCACAACACTACAGCGTTTATATGGAGAATTAATGGCCGGGTTGAGTCCTCTTAAAGCATCAAAATGGGCAGTCACTGATGATTAATTGATTCCAATTAATTCTAAGAAGAGACGATTGGCTCATTACTAATTTTTAAAATATGTTTACGTTCTAAAAAAAATATCAAAGACCTCATATCATATCAAAACACAAATGGGATTACTATAATACTAATTGCCACTAATAAATACAACATTAATTTTAGCATAGTATGCGTATTCCTACGGACTAGCTGCCTGTAACGGTTGCTGTAGCGATACCTTCCCAGCACCCCACTCTAGCTCGACGGCGCCAACAGCAGGGTACAGCATCTCGTCGCACACCTAGTCGCACGAATGCAAAATTGTCAGGTATAGGGTGAGAGCTCTACGCTTTGCACCTTCTTTAATGTCCTTTTGCATTATATAATTCACCATAACTTCGCATCTATGTTAAAAGTCTAAAATAAGAAAATATAAATTGTATTTATCCGATCAAGGTATCCATAGTTTATTTAAGACTCTCAAATATATACATCAAAATCCTTTTATGGCTAATGGACATTTTAAGACGTATCGGAAAATCAAAGATCTGGAAAATGGAGCCGAGAAAATAGTAATTCCCTGCTTTAAATCAGTTCACAGTATAATATATATGGAACAAATTGAGATGATAATAAAATAACTGTAGCATTTATAATATATAAAATATATCACATTACAAGTTCAGTTTTTACGAAAGGATCCAAAATTAAAATATCATCATTTAATAAATTAATACTATATTACATATTTTTTTTTTTTTTTTGTAAAATAATTGCTTTGACCTAGGTCATATACAATTATTTTGGGCCCTACTCAACTAGGCTAAGGCCTGTCCTAGAGTCAGGGGAGATGGTAGCATGAGTGTTAAAAATGGTATGACCATGTGCAGATTCGAACCAGCGAACTTTGGGTCAGTAGTCCAAAGCCTTAACCACTAGGCTACCACGATCTCGATACGGTCACGATATGGTAAGTCATTATTTATTAATCTAACCTTACACCACTATAAACAATTAGACATTACTCAGTATTAAAATCGTAGAAGCGTAGAGGTTAAACCGTAGAGCTCATTATTGGAATTTGGTTAAATTAATTTTAAAAGTATTTTTTATTTTCTTTATGAAAATTGAAGATTAATAAGAGGTTGTATTGTCTATGTCTATACTATAGTGTATTATTGAAAAAAAAACGCTTTTATGAGTGGTCATGTTACTCCAAAAGCAACAATAAATGACTAGAATTTAATTAGTCCTATATTTTTGTGACATTATTATAATAAATTTTAATATAATAAATGTATGTTTCTTACAGTTGAAGAAACTTGTATAAATCGCTAGGAGAAAAGGTTTTTATAAATTGATAACTTGTTTCCTCTGCATTAAAAAAAACTTTTAGTAAGATATTTTAAAATCTACATATTTAATAATGGTAATATTTACCTCAATATGCGATTGGTTTATCTTTTGCGTCTTTAATTTGTTGCACCATTCTGTAACAATAAAAAACAAATATTATTTACATTGAATAAACCAAAATTAAAATATGCCAAATAAATATTTATCCTGTAAAAATGTCACTTAAAACGTATCTATCTTAGCATTTATTACGTCAATTTAGTAATCCTTAATTACATTTAATTTAATTTAGTATTCACTTACATTTTTTATGTATGTGCTATGTATGAACCAAATTGCTGGATTAATTGGATTAAATAATTAATTCATTAAATGATTGGATTAATTATTTATTTAATAACTATAAAAACAATACTACATACAATCAGCAAGTGGAATAATATAATATAATGTAACCAAACTCATTATTTAATTACGTTTAAGCGATCTACATTACTGTACTGCGTCTGAACTAAAGAAGGCAATGTTCATATTCACCAATGTCTTTTTAGGGGGTTGATAACCTTTAATAATAACCAATAATAATAATAACCTTTAGGGGGTTGATATAGATCAATAACCTTTCGATTGCTCTTTGGCTTCATTTTTATATCTTGTTCTGATTATCTATTTTGCTATGAACATAAGAAAGGGGTCAACAAAGTTTGGCTTTTCATTCCGTAAACATTTGAGAACCCACAGCCAAGCGAGTTCTTCTTTACAATATTATGTTTATAAGTACATATTTTCACTTGCATGAATATTTTTGTTAAACTAGTTTTTCATATTTTTTGAAATTAGGTCCATGCAACCTCAGTATCTCAATTAAAATGGCCTTTAGAATATTTTGATTTTAATATGTATTAGGGAAATAGTTTAAATTAGCTCTTTATTAAGAAAATATTTTATTTTAATAATTGTATGTTTATAAGTATTTATGTAAAATAGAAAATTAATAAAATATAATATATGTCTAACAAAGTATATTGCGAGAGAATCAAAATCTACATTTGCATGTGTAATTCTCCCGATTACAAGTACTTATAAATTATATGAAAGTGTGCATTTTACATTAGACTAGATGTCATTCAATATATAAAGCACAAAGTATTCAACGTTACATTCGAATGGCGATATGCAGAAGCGATACACTCGAAGGTCACAATTTTTGGCCTTCGTCATATGCGCTACGAAGGAACATTGGGTCTTGTTCTTTACATTGGTCTTATGGAAATCTAACTGAACAAAAGTCGCCCTTAGGCACAATCTGATCAAACACACAAAAACATAAAAACATGCTCACGTCATCAACTTATAACCTCGCCTTTGTAACGAACACCACGATAACACGATTACTATCGTTAAAACTATTTACTTTATGTTACAAATAATAGTTGATTAACTTAACGTGAATAAACTTAAAAATCATTGAAGTGTATGTACAAATATTCCTATAAATATAACTATTATAAAAGTAAACTAGAATAAAGTGGCAATAACATAAAAACAATATCATATGTCGTATTAGGAGCTTCGGAAAAATATTAAAAAAATATATTATTATCATAGTAAATAACAAAAATCCCCTGTTCCTTATAAAGACACAAGGTTCCAAGTGAATGCATTACAAGTAACAGACTAGAACTACTTTTGCTCATTGACATTATACATAGATATTTAAAACCTTAAATCTTTTATTTAAATGGTTAATTAATATTGGTTTAAGCAGTCAGAAATTATACTCATAAAATCTACCCCTAAAATCCTAAATAAAGAGAGAGAATGATTAGTAGAAGAACTACGTATTCAAATCCTGGATAAAATAAAACGACTATGCATAGGCCTGAAGTTCTTTCAGGTAGGCTGCAGAAAGTGTGCGGGCGCTTAGAGGCATCGAAGGGGTGGGGGCGGCGTCGCGCTCTTAACCTAACCAAAACGTCTTCCTTGAATAATTGATAGGGCTTACTTTATATTTCGCCTTTGACAAGTGTCACGGCTTGGCGTAAGAATCGCTGAGACATGCCAGGGGAAAACTTTACGATTGAAATTGAGTAAGTTTCGTTTCTCTCGGTTCTACCGAAATCTCATATTAGTAGGCGGAGTTGACATACATAATTTCTGCATCGCATTAATATCGAATATAAGTCAGTAAATTTAATATATTTTTATCCATACAAATTGCATAATTGTTGAATGCTATTCAACAATTATAACCAACCGAAGGAGAATAAGATGCTCTAAATACTTTTTCTTTTATATAAGTGACTACTTTTAAACTTACCTAGATCATTATTTAACTATGTATTTTATAATTACCAAAGAGGACCTATTTAACCTATATTAACTACATATCTATGTAATATTAGAGAAAAGTGCTAAAATTTATTGAAAGTTACTTACTAAAAGATCGTGGTAGGATAGTGGTTAAGACGTTCGACTATTGGCCCGAAGGTCGCGGGTTCGATTCCGCACATCGTCATACCATTTTTAACGTTTCATTACCACTATCTCTCCTGACTCAAGTACAGGCATATTTGGCCTAGTCGGTTAAAAAAATTTTCGCATAAAAGCTTTGTATAATTTTACTAGTTAAATTGTGCAATACCTAAAAACGCCGTACCAATATTTTACAGTTTATGGGAAATACGTCCACAAAGATACCACTTTATTTATAAAAGATAAAAATGATTACTACTGCACATCCTCAAAATATAAACATATGACTTTTATGTAAACCTTTTTGGAGATGTAAAATTCGTTATTACATTATTTTGGTGTATCTTTTATTGTTTAATCAGCGTGCCCAAAAAGCGGATTTTTACGACTTATTTTTTCAGCAACGTGACGTTTATTTCTTCGGCAACTACGAGAGTGTCAAAAAAAGCTACAGTATTCATTTTATCTATGACTCAATACCTACGAACCCTGATTAAAAAATATTTTAAAAAATTGCTGTAGAAACTTGTGCAGTATATTTTTTAGTGAGTAGCTGAAACAACTTGAACTACTCACGCTGTACGAAATACGAAGCCATTTGTATGTTTTACTTAAACATGGCTCATGCAATTAAGAACAATGATCTAGACACTCATGATACTAGAAAAAAGGAAAATTATGTTCAACCAATGGCAGCTCGTACTGTCAAATTTCAAAAAACTTATAGTTATGTAAGCCTAAAATATTATAACATGCTACCAGAGGCGTTAAACAATATAAAAAAGTTCAACAAATTTAAAAATGCGATGCAGTCATAAGTATTATAAAAAAAATATAGTTTTAAGATATTTGAAAACACCTAGTCATAGGTTTAATAAGATTTAACTCCATAAACCCGTTTTAGTGAAGTGTTATTTAATTAAATTTGTTTTCTTTTAGAACTATGTCCTAATTTCGGTTATTGTTGTATTAAATTTTGTATGTTGTTATTAAACATGGATGATCATGTATGCATGTTTTCCATAAAAAAATATTACGTATCTTTATTATTATGATCGTTGATGCCACACCACTATGCTACTATTGTATATGCTACTATTTCCAATATGCTTACCTGTTTATTAAATAAATAAATAAATTTTTAGCTTAACTCGTTACCGCGCCACATTGTCATGGAGTCATTTGTAGCGAGATTTTCGTGTCACTGAACAAGCCTTTACTTCGTTAAACGCGACTTTATGGCTGCGAATGAACGCGATTTCGTCACTGCTATGAGCCAGCTACGGTAACGCGGTTATTCATCGCGCTATATTAATAGGGTGATTTAAACGGTGTCGCCTTAGCAACTTGCTACCCGAGTCAAAATATAACCAAGTTGTTCCAACGAACACTGGAAGTGCATTCGAGACCTAAGTTTAATATAGAATGGCAATAAAGCGAGACCGTGAGGTGAGGAATGACGGCGAAGGAGTTTCTTGGTCCAGGCCCAGGCCTGGTGGGAGCGTCGCGAGGGGAGACGGAAATAGCAGCAGCACGTGTCGTCGCCACCCGGCGCGGCGCGTGCTCAACTTCCCAAGCGCTGTTACGAATACTTCGGCGTGTATAACATGCACACGTCAATTTTTTTTTTTTTAAAAGAATTGCTACGAACAAGGACATATACAATTATTTTCGACTATACTCAACTAGTCCAAATGTGCTGGTGAGTCGGAGAAGAAGGTGGTAACGAAGTGTTAAAAACGGTATGACTGCGTGCGGATTTTGTACGCTCGACCACTGGGTTATTATTAGTAAAAAACGTTATTACTATTGATTAAAACAGTGAGAGTAATCTTACCGAAATCGATACACTAATTTTCATGCACACGGATGTACCCATACATCCTTCACAGATACGCGAACTCCATCGTTCTCTCTCACATATATGAACGCAGACTGTAAAAATCAAGTAAAAATCAGGCCGAAACAACATACAGGTAATATTTTAGAGTTCGTGATGGATATCTGGAATGAACACATTAAGCCCATACTATTATGCTATACCTAGATATAGCAAAAGCCTTCGATAAAGGCACGCGGTTAGTCGATGTGCACCTTCCCGACACACTTTAAAACTGAGTGTACTACTTGCGACAGGAAGGATTTATTGAAAGTGGTATTTAATTTACTGGAAATTTATAGCGGTATCCTACAGGGCTGAGTGATATTATTATTATTTTTTTTAATTCAGTAGCAATATCATTGCTATACTGTTTATGTTTAGATACCTACTAGTACTAATGATCTCAAAGCCTTCAGAGGTCTTGAGGGAAAACATTGATGTCTTGGAAACGTCGAAAAATTGTTTAGTATAAATAAGCCGTTCGTTATTGCTTCATATAAAACGAAATAATATTAATTTATTGTAAACCAATCGGTGAGCATACGTGATTTCATCATACTCATAATATGAATAAATCAAACATTTTGCCTAGGGGTTATTTAAATTAAGAAATTATTTAACCAATAATCTCCTAATTTTAATATTAACATTGCGAACCAAATCAACCAATATGGCCACATGATATGACTGGGGTGAAACAAAAATAAATAAGAATAACTATGACACCCTATAGCTATTACATAAATCAACTGCTTTTATACATTGTTTAGTAGTAGTTAACTAATTAATCAGAACCCGACGTGTTAGAGCTAGGCCCTACAGGCGTCATTAAAAGCATCCCCACTACTCTACACTGCTCTAAAAATGTACCTGTAAAAATTTTATGGTACTGAGGTACCAACTTGTGATGATTTACTTTATTTCCTATCTCTACATGTGCCTGCGGCACTTTTAGCCCATTCGTTCATATATTTGGATGTAGCGTACTCGAATTTTAGAGTAACAGCTGAACTGCTTTATTTAATCTTTTCGATTTTAAAAAATATCTTAAATTTGACTACAAAAATCACTACTTACTAAATGTAGACATCTTTAGAACGTCTGAATATCTCGGAGATAAATAAACAACTACATTGAAAGTCCAAATTTTATTATAAGTAACTAGCTCATCGTTCAATTCAACGGTCATCTGAATTAATCACATAATAATAAGGAAAGGTATTTTTTTTTGATCGATAAGCATTTTTAAAAATACAACCATTTCTAGACCGACCTCTAAAGTCATAATAAATTAATATATCCATATATTGGACCAATTTTGTGGTTTTAAATGAGCCTTTAGTTGATAAATAAAATGATCAAACGTTTTCAGTCGTTTTAATTATATTTAACTTATTTATTGACCATAAGTTCATTGTTACAAACTCCTGTGTTTGCAAATTCCCATAATATAGTACCAAAGTACCAAAACTCCCAAAGTACTCCCATAGTACCAAAATTTATGATTAAAGAAAAGATATTGTAAAAGAAGATATAACTAAATATAGATGATTTTATCCCAGGCAACCTGAGCACAAATGATATATGAGCGGGGGCTGCGAACGAACAATGACTGCGCCAGTGTGTCATCCGTGAGGCGTACGTGAGTTTCAGGCGGCGCGTGTGTGTGTGCGTGTGCGTGTGTGCGAGCCTGCGCGCGCGACGTCAATCGCCGTCCGGCGACGCCATCTTGGAATCGTGCCAAGATGGCGGCGATGTTTGGACGCGAGCCAAGGAAAAGGCGCCAAGGAAAAAACGCTAACGAACGACCGTCGCGTACCTCGGAAATGCGTCATGACCAGGGCGGGAAGGAGGGGGTGGGGGTGGAGGGGAAACGACGCCCGCGCCGCCGTCTATCGGCAAATCACGATTATGTATGCGTAGCAAGACTATTTATTTATTCTCTATTGAAAAATCCAGTAACAATAAAAAACAGTATTAATTTACATAATTACAAACAGAACTAGTATATAAAATTTACTTTACTAGTATATAAAACCATTTATGGATTTCCGACAATTTTCATAGAAACATTAGCATGAGAAATTTAGAAGTTGAATTTAGAAGTTAGCTTCTTCTAATATAGTTATATAGATTATGAATTTAAGGGTGTGTAAATGTGCGAGTGACTTTTTCCTTTTACATTTAAATGTAAAAGGAAAAATTCTACGTAAACGTAACGGAACGCACGGAACGTAAAAATTCTTCTATTAAACCTACGAAGACTTTTATACATCCAAAGTAGTACAATCAATGATCTTTAAGAAAGCTACAAAGACAAAAAAAAACGTATTCATTTTATTTGTAAACATTAAATTTTTTTACTTACATAGCGTTTATATTTATATGTTTAATAGTAGATATTGTGTTTATATTCTTTTCATTTTAAACTATTTTAATTTACTTTATCAACTAATGTAAAAATTGCCATGAAATTGCTAAAAATTTAAATTACCAAATACATGGTTACTAATGTACAACTTCCATTAGAAAAATACTTTTAAATGATTTATTTATTAATTAATATAATGCAAAGTTTTACATAATGGGGCAATGCACGTCCTAAAATAGACTTTTATATAGTAGCTGAGCTGAGCAAAATACAATTTCGTTACGTCAGAAATAAAAATCTTTTAGCTTAGTTATCTTTAAGCCCTGCTCAAATAAGAACAGAGTAACTGAGTCAGGTGAGAAGGTGGGTAATAAAGAGGTTGCGGAATGCGAATTCAAACCTACGACTGTTAGGCCAGAAGTCGAAAGCCTTAACAACTTCACGATACCACAAAAGTTAAATAGATTAATCATTCTATAGGGCCTAGTGATGTGTTTAAGTTTAATCAATGATTTTAGTGGGCCTGCTTTAATACGAACTCGCTGCTAACGTTCGCATTTATTCAAATAACCCGGATATTTTTAACACATTAGTGATGTTGTGACGACACCTCGTCTACTCCAAGAAGTCTCGTTGTCTGATCGAAGAAGTCATTTCCTCGTTTCCTCGGTGAATTGATTCTGAACCGCAGAGATATACGCTGTTAATATTTCATCCTAACCACGACCCGACGCCGGTTACTAGTTTTACGAAATACATGTGTTAATGAATTTAAAAAAACATATAATCAATAAAACCAAAATACTGTTATATTCTTCTTATATCTATAAATATAACGCGGTATATTAAGGTATCCATTGTTTATGCTTTATTCGCATTAGTTTATCAAACAAATGTAAAGTTTTTTTTTTTCAAAAACAATTGTTATGACCTTGGTCATATACAATTATTTTGGACCCTACTTAACTAGACCAAATATGCCTGTGCTAGAATCAGGGAAGATGGTGGTAATGAAGCGTTAAAAATGTTATGACCACCTGCGGATTCGAACCCGAAACCTTTGGGTCGGTAGCTCAACGCCTTAACCACTAGACCACCACAAACCTCAACACACAACAAACAATTGCACGATTTCCGAACAAACTCATTAAGAAAAACGCGCAACTCGGAAATCTTTAAACCTTGGTGGTTATTAAGTACCTTGATTACTACCCAATATTCAAAATGAACCCTACTAATATGTTTTACCGAAATCTTAGTTTTTGACAGTGTGGTTTAAATCAGATTTTTTTATTTCCCTTTTGTTTGGATAGATGCAGAAACATAATCATGTGGGCGTGGTTTTAATTACGATTACATATATTCTTTGCGTTATTTAAATTAGGTTATATATTCGTAAAAAAAAATCTATTAGTTGTATTCGATATTTGTATAAAATTGTATGTAGGTACATGATTAATTAAGATTATAATCCTGAGTTTCTGGCAGCCAAAACTCTGTTTTTGCGAGGACAATTATAATGTTTTTTGTATTAATAAAAAAAAATAATAAGTATCTGCTTCTGACCAACGCTCATGAGGGTTTCAGATTTTTACATTTCCACGAGTCTAGTCGCGAACAGCGACTTGTTTACCATCCGTATGACTAACGGAACAGAATTGGCCGTCCGCCAGCCTGAAGACGAGGGCATGTGGGACGGCATGTGGGACGGCATGTGGTCGCCGCTTCGAAGTCCGCCTTGCACTTTCGGAGTGCGGATGGACCCGCGCGAGCTGTTGCTTCGGCACTGGAAGCGGGTCTTGCGCAACACTTGGACGAGCCGATGTGTTCGTTCCGCACTTGCAAAATCGCCGATCGGGAACTAGATCGTAGACAGTTTTGCTTTAGCAACATTTCCCACAAAAAAAAACAAGAATGGCTATGGCATTTGTAGCTATCTATCATTTAATATAAACTGCTTCTATACATTGTTTAGTAGTAGTAAATTATTTAATCCGACGTCTTACAGCTACGTAATCGTACCTGTCTGTGGTTTCAACGTGCGATGAGTTGAGGAGATTATATAAATAAAAAACATACGTGCAATCAACGGTCTTTTAAAACCTATAGATACGGCATGTCTTACAAATCGTCCTTGTGAAAATCCGACACCGGTAGATTCCCCCCGCCGGTCCGCGCGCCGCAACACTCCGCCACGCCGGATAGCGACTTATCGCGATGACATATGCGAGCAAGCGAGGCGTATGATACGCGAGGAGTGCACTCGACGCAAAGTGGCGTAGTTTTAAAAGATCGTTGGCTATAATGGTATGGTAATGAAACACCCCCCTTTCCCTTTCCAGCCCTTTCCATTTACTAAATATTTTTTTTACTATGCTGACTTGATATATATTTTTTTTACTATACTCCCAAATTGACCTTTTTTCAATAACTCTGCAAAAGTTTCGCAACACTGCTGTTATAACAATACTATACCAACGCCAATACAAATTCTGTACGAATGCACAAAACCACGGATAAAATCCTAGTTTATCATTTTTTTTTTATTTTTTTCAATATATATAAACAATCAAAGTTTTAGTGGTGTACCTGCCGTTTGTTTTCTTTTTTTAAATATAAAATCATTTTATATTATTCATCTTCACGTCATTACCTGTATTGAAATATAACTAGGTATTTTATTATTACTGCACCTTGTAGTATCTTACTCTCATAAAAATATTTTTATTTAAAAAGTTAAAAGTTATTCTATTTAAAAAGTTCATACAATAATAATTTCATATTGAGCAGTAATTTGCTAAAAATCTAAAAACAAGAGAGTTGTATATTTCTTATAGAAAAGTTTTTTGCACGCCGTCTTTCGCCAGGGAAGTGAAAATATTTATTTTTGTTATATTCGCATTGACCTCAGTTTTTGATAAAGGTTTTCGAAATAGTTTAATAAAAAAAATGCCATACTCGTACTAAATTATTTTTAAAATGCAATGAAAAATAATAACATACATTTTAGGATTATAATAAAAAAAAAAATAATGTAAAAGCTGTGTTTTTATTAAAAAAACACAGCTTTGTAACACAGCTTGTGTTTGTAATTATAAAATGTAATACAGTGTATTTTTCAATAAAGAATAAATAAATAAATAAAAAGATTGAGTAACAACAGATTAATTCAAATTTTATCTATGATTACAGTTACATCTATGATACATATAACAGTGTCAATAGCTGCATTTATTTATACGAGTGAAGTGTGCACATATTAGGTTTTGTATATGTATATGTGCGAGTTAAAGGGGGTATTATCTACGTACGTGAATGTAATTAACCAAGAGGGAGGGTTTAAATTCCAGTGTGCCTGTAGTGGACTTTATATAGTATGTTTTTATTAAATATTATTCAGATATAAAATAAATATACGAACATATTATTTTATATTTTTTGTACATATTCACCGCATATATTTTTCATATTTTTTTTTAATTAAATCGAACAGTAACCGAATCGACATTTATATTGAATAGTTACAGTGTAATGAAATATTTTACTTCTTTAACTTGCTATATTATTTTTTTGGTTAATTTTTAATTTTATGTATTTATCTTAAATATTTAACTTTTATTTTCTGTACTTTAGGCACACACATATATTGAAACGCTACTGGTCCATATTGGCTTTATTATTCGCACATATATATGTATGTCCTGAAAAAATATATTTAATATTTGTTGTAAGTTTTACATATCGTAAAAAATAGACGAAATCGTGTCGATTATTCAAAATAGTATTATTGTTTTAAACTATTTTATAAATACTATAAAAAAACGCGCCGTCTAGATAAACCGAATCCACAAACCTCCTTTCTCTAATTAATACAATTAAAGTGACATTATGAAGTTGTCAGCAGTTTAGAGACCATGTGGAGTGATCTAGCGCATGCGCTCGCATCGGAAGTGAAGTGAGCGGCACGCGCGTCGCAGCATTGGGCGGGCGGCGTCTTCACGCAGCGAGGGCGGGAAGAAGAGGGGGAAAGCGGTGCGGAGGGGGGGGACTCCGAGGCCGCCCGATCTGGCCATAAATGGACAGAGCCATTACCCCCTCCCCCCGTGGCCGATACCAACAGCGTTACTGCGAGCGACGGCTCATGTGTCTGGCAGTCTGTTCCAATAATGTTCTCAAACTGTTCGGATTCTAAACTCAATAAAAATATTATATTCCAACTGAAAAATTTTCAAGAGCACTCAAAATGTTTATCTTTTTTTTAAACGATAATAATCAATATTATACTATTTTTATTGTAAAAGTTTTTTATTCTTTTATATCACTTAAAAAAATTGTAGCTACTTATAATAATTTGCTTAGCTTTTCATATCAATAAAAAATATTAATATTAATAATAATAACATGCAATTTAAAAAAAAAGGTTATATTTATTTATTTTAAGTTTACAAGTCGCATTATAAAAAGTAAATTTTCCCACAAGTCACTTACCTACCTATTTGATACTTTGATTTGAAAATTTTGTTTTTTATAATCACACCGCTGAAACTTGCTTTAAGGAAAAATAATCTTCAAAATAGAAACTGATTTAGCCTTTAAACGAGTATCCTTTGAAAATTCTTATTTCTTTAAATAAAAAGCACTTTAAAATATCTTATTGATTTTATTATAATTCGAAGTACGGATCTAAAAAAATCTGTCTTTACTTCCGATAATTTAGAACCTTATTTTTTTTTCATATGTAAGTATAGTTATAAAATAAAAAAAACCCCGACTGACTGACTCATCTACTGACAGCTCGACCCGTTAAACCCAGTAACGTGAAATTCGGAAGGTCATTGTTTGTGTGACGTCGACATCCACAAATGATCAATTTTTAGAAGAACCTTTAGATAAGAATGAAATTTTAGGTAAGAGGAAAAGCTTTCAATTAAAGAACATGAAATATTATGTATGGTTATTATTATGATCGTAGATGCCACACCACTATACTAACTTCATAATATTATTGTACCTAAATTAAAATGTCATTCCTATATGCATTTATCTTGTGTTTATGAAATAAAATCATTTAAATTTGAATTTGACGTTTTAAGTTTTAGTTAATTAAAATTAAATATTTAAATTAAATGTCGGCATTAACTGTAATCGGAGGTTCGAATTATAGCACCATCAGTAGGAACCTAGTCGAGTACTACATCGACATGTCTTTTAATCTTAATCCCGAGTAGCCATTTTAAATATGCAGATTATGATATTATTTAACATCTGACAGAAATAATAAAATAAATTTGTTCTTTGCAAACTTTGCGAAACAACGGTTTCTATAGAAATGTGCTGATATTTGTAATAAATCAGTTGTGTGGTACCATCCGATGGTTTGGCTAGTGGCGGCAAACGTTCCGTTTTGATAAATAGTTTTAGGATTAGCTACAAAACACGAAAAATTAAGATCATTATTGGTATAGGACTCCCTACATAAAAAGATGCACTCTGCTGATAGTCAGGCGCGTGAAAATAAGTAGGTTATAAACTATCTCGATGGCGTAACTGATATATTAACTAACTGTCCCGTCCCGATTTTGTACGAGCAAGTTTTTTGTAATCCTAAAACTTTTTAAACAAATGTCGTTTTTCATCATTCTTAATACCAAGAGGTTTTATTTTAATGTTATATGGAACAATGCCACCCACTAACTATGGTTACATTACACAAAATATCATATCATGCCATTTTACCTTACTATTTACGAAACCGTAGTTACTAAATTTTAATTGTTTTACACATATTTTAGTAGTATTGTATTTTCATCAAACAATTTTATAAGATTCCTTTACTTGACAGTTTGTTGCAAATTTATGAAAAATGGATCACGTAATACTGACCTTTATTATATTAGTAAGTAATTTCTCCAGCTTCTGTCTCAAAAACAGTACATATTAACCTAATTTCAGAAAAATCAATAAGTTAAGAAACCCTTTCGACTATAGAAGCATTTATGGAAGCATTCTACCAAACATTGCCTCATAAGGTTTGGTAGTAGGATGGAAACTGATTTTTTGCAAACATTTGGTATGTCAAGGTTTATCCACATATTGAATAATATCAATCGACTCTTCCCACATCGAGTTAGCATTGTCATCAATGCCAGCCTGAAATCGGACCATGTCTACAAATGAATAATTGTTGCTGACTGACCATTTCTGCGCACTTTGTCCGGCAGAGGTGTTCAATGCTGACATTGCCCGGGCAATGCTGACTCTGCACACCCAACGGACTAAGCCCGTAACGTATGCACTCAAAAAAGCTTGTGAATATTTCCTAAAAAACACTATACTTTTTAATATTATAGCTTTGTTTTTAATTAATTTTCGTATAAAGTCACAGACCATCAGAATGAACAGGAGCTATATTCTGTTCGTAAATCATAATTAACCTTTTGTTGCCTTTTAAGTACATTCGTATGTTCTGCGAATTGACTCTGTAATATTACGTTACATTTTACCCTCCCAAATTTTCTCCCTCTTCTTTCCCTTCCCACTTAAACCTCTGTTATTTGACTCGCATATATTATGAGAAATCTCGAAATTTCAACATTCAAATAGATTACAAAATGTCACATGAAATTTCGAGTTTTTCCTTGTTACATATGCAAAGAGAAGCTAACGTCGCAATAAACCTAGCATTTTATACCAAAATTGCGATTGAGGTTAAGTTCAGATTCTAAAACATCAAAGAAGCCAACATCTCATTCATTTTTTTTATTTAGTAGTGTTTTAAATGAACAAATTAGAAGTCGGATTTTTTTTTTAATTTTCCATATGATAATTTTTCCAAATAATTCAGTTTGTTGGAAAAAATATAATGGAAACATATATATATATATATATTAAATGATACACACATAAACACACACATATATAATTATATATTATTTTTAATACAGTACCTAGGTAGTTTCGTTATATAACCATGTTGTATCGAACGCAAAGCTCTCCCTTTCAACTCTCTCATTTTTCACGAAATACTTTCATTTTCATAGGGATATAAGAACCAAATATTTTTAACAGTGATTTAACTGTATCTATAGAGTATTCGGAAGAGAGCTCTGCGTGTGAACTCTGGGATTTAATTAAAAAAAAAATATTATAAATCCTGCAGAGATACAAAAAAATATTTTAACAAAAAGTTTGGATGTTTCAAAAATTGCACCCGCATCAAGAAATTTGTCGTATAGTTGTATATTTTATCAATAAAATTTTACTATGATTACAAAAACAATATGGCGTCGTGGGTGAACAGCTGACGAAATAAAACGTTACCTTCATGAAACTTTATTAGCAGCAACCTTAATATTTTGTTATTTTTACTTGGTACCATTTTATTTTGCTGTGATTCAAATCAAAATGGCGGTGTGACTGACATGATAAACGTGAAGTTTACAGTTTGGAAAAAATATTGTAGCGATAACTAGATATAAAATTATGGTATTTACATTGAGAAATATGTTTGGAAATTATGGTACTTGCAACCAAGTAATTTTAACAATAATCGATATGTAACTTCAATAAAAAATATTTCTGTCACTATATCAACCATACTTTATGGTTGCGAATACTATATTATCATTTTTTTTCTGTGTAGGAAAAATTGCGTAAGACCTGAAGAAGTTTTGTAGGCAAAGAAAGGACTTTTAATTTAAGTATTTCATACACTAATGTCTATAATCTGAGATTTAACATTATTTCTTTCTTGTGTAAAAATTAATCCCCTCTATCGTGATCAACATGGATACGCATCGTTCATAGTTTAGGTTTTTTCATATAGAGTGTTGTTGGTTGGTTGGAGTGCGCGCGCGCAGCTCCAGAAACGCCCATGTAATATTATCCCCGCTTGGCGGGGAAATCTGAGCAGCGGAAGGCGTGCAGACGACGTCACGGCTGTGGGCGGGGATTACGCCTACCGTAACATGGGGTTAACGTAACGTTCATTAGTTTACAATTTATTTGTATCGATTTCACATAAGAGCCGACGTCGCATGTTGCATACTTTAGCTAAATTAATGTCTCATATTTGTGTTATTTTAAACAAAACGTAAAAATATTTTGTGCATACTTATATCTTGTATCTTGAATCGAACATGTATCAAATATTTCGCGAGCTCCCGTGCGATCCACTCTTCACCCCTAGGACCAATGGTTATCAAAAAAAGATTGCTAAGATAAGTTTTAGGCCCTTATCTGAGGAATAATATAAAATTTAAATTAACTCGTTATCTTATATACTAAGAAAGTTATAGCAAAAAAACCCCTGGTCTGATTTTAACCATTAACCAAGTTTTTGTGCCCTTAAATTTTATGTATCAATTTGAAAGTGATTTGTGTAAAATTACGGCAGTTATTGTGTAGATAAGAAAGTGACATAGATAGATATTTAAACTTATATATAAACTTTTAAAGTGAGGGTGGTTTTGGGTTTTAGAGGATGTGAAACGCGAAGATGTGTCGAAATTATTGCAATACTTATTGCAATAGGTAGCTTTCCTAATGAAATCTACCTAATAATACACGTTGATCAATCAAACGCGTGAAGAAGAATATTGCGTCATGTCATGACCTGTCATGACCTGGTATATGACCTAGGTCATAGTAATTATTTAAAAAAACACATAAAAGGTTTGAATTCGTCCGGAAGTCTAGATTTATTTGACTACTGTGACAATTTGGGCACATCCACCGCATCAATTTGCGGAAACCTATGAACCATTTTGAAGTAATGTAGCTGTAAATTATCAGACTGACACATACATAAAATAAAATTGTTACTTAGATTATTTAGAAATCCTTAAAAGTTTTTATTAATTTCAACAAAATTATAAATTAAATTATAGTACATAGTTCTTACTAAACTGCAAGACTGTTGGCAAGAAAAAGCTCTCGTATAGGTACATATTTTGTTAAAATAGTTATAACAATATTTCATAAGTCATTAAGTGTCTAGGCGTAAACGCCCTGCGTACGAAACTAGGGGGAGGGGAGAGATGAATTATGGCTATATGGCACTCGAGATACCAATTTTTTAATAGAATTAATTTTAATCACAATGAAGCTAGTAATCATTATAAAATACATAGGTAATACTCAAACTCATTAATATTACTTAATGCTAGAAACGAAAATATACGTAAAATCGGAAAATAGTTATGGACCTCCCCTCAAATATAGTATTTGAAAAATGATGTTTGGAAATTGGTCTAATGGGGTTGTTGGTGGGGGTGTATGTGTGTGTGTGTGTGAAAGATAGCTTAATTATGGGAGAACTTTCAAACACTTTCCTTGATCGTCTGAACTTTTCGACGTTTAATTTCCGTTAATTTCCAGTGCGCAGCAAAGGAAGCGTTTGCTTAGACAGCCAAGATGCGACCCAGCTTAAAAGCGATCTAAATATAAACCGGGCCATCATGGACTGCCGCCTACCTATTCAAATGAAATATGATCATTATCAATGATTTTTTTTTTAATTGATATACTATTTCAATCTGTACCTCAAAGTAAAGCTTCGTGTAATTATGATTAAATAATTCAACCTAATCTGTTCGAAGTACTATACTGTCACGCAATTATTGTGGCTATCGGAAAAAGTTTATCAAAATACAAAACTTTTTTAACTAGAAACATCAATCATGAAAGTAAAGTGTATCATTTAAGTTTATATTATTTATTTATTTATTATTAACATTTAAGCAAGCATACAGCGTACTAATACTATATACATTTTTCAAGACGTTAATAATAAGGCCAATTAAAGCTTACGCCTTTGTACAAAATATTTTGAGCTTAACGCTATTTTAGAAGGTTATGTGTGGTTAATACTGCTTATGTTGTGTTTATTATTAAATTATTGAAATACCATTATAATTCATTCTTTTTCGCTACATTTGAGTTTCAAATTCCCCCCCACACACACCTCTACATACGCGTATACCGCTACGTATGCATTTATGTAATCTTTAATATTTTACTGCCATAGATTATTTTATATTTTTAACACAAAGGCGTTAGTTATAAATAGACGTTGTTTAGTATGTATACCTTGTATTTTAGTATTAATAATAGCTTTAATTGATTTATGTAAATCTAAATCCAAATGTCCCGGGTTAGAATTCCTAATGGGTTAAATCCTATAGGTTATTTTTCGCCATTGATAATATTCGACGGCGCTTTTCTCAACAAGACATACAGGCACAAAAAAAAACACATTCAGTTACAGACTTGTGCGATGGTGTTTACCTGTAATGAACGGCCTCGCATCATGAAAACAACAATAAGGCAATCGGAACTGCGCCCAATAGCGCCTTCCCGACAACACAAGCCATACGAATAAAGATAAATAAATACAATAAAATTTAATTTAAATAAATTCGTATAATAAGATTGCGTACATATATTACACAAATGTGTAAAATAATATTACCTCCAAGGATGATGGATGTAGGCAATACCCGATTTAAAAATTGCGTAGAACACAGGATAAGTTCTGTTTAAGTCCTAGCAGAGTTGCGCAGAAGGGAACATCGAGTAGGTATCGCTCAGATGCGTTTGCCCGATGGTTTTTTTCCCCCTCGCACCCTCGCACCCTCGCGGGGTTATAGCGCAATGGCCAATTTGCCGAGAACGTGCGCAAGAGCTCCTCAGCCCGCCGCCGTATATATCGGCTGAGTCCGCGCAGGCGAGGAATTCCGCTATATTTAGACGCCCCGGTAGCACGTGCTCGCGCGCCTGCGCACAGCCGCCGCTTTCCTCCGCGCATTTATATACACGCCTATGTATAATGTATGTGCGCCGACATGATTTACCTACTTACTCTAAATCGTTAGAATTGCAATGGGTACCATGTCATCTTATCCGGAAAATTTCGACATATCTTCGCGTTTCACATCCCCTAGAACCCAAAACCCCCCTCAGTATATATATAAAAGCACTTAATGTGGTACAAAAAATGCATACTAATAATAATTCAAAATTTAATAGGAAAAAGAAAAGGATCTCGAAATGATTGCAAATATGGTGGGATTAAGTGAGATCTGAAATGATACTAGTCATACAGCTTCATGTAATATGTACTTATAGGTTAATAAGATTTACTTTTGTATTTATATATCATAATATCCGTTCAATAGCAATTAAATTTGTATTGGAAAACGTGGATGTTTCGAAACGATAATACAGTAAGTGTACGATTAGTTGGAAAATTACAACGACAATATTTTCATTTAGTTCGAAACATATTTAATGATTTATTAAACAATTAATCCTCATCAATTAATCATCAATCAATACAGTGCTGTTTTATCTCTTATTATATACACCTACTAGCTGACCCGGCCACGCGTTGCTGTGGCTAAAGTTTTTGTTATATTAAGGATAAGGATTTCAATTTTTGTTTAAACACACGTGCAGTTAAATCATGACGATGAATGGCTTGTTGTCCTGGCAATAGTAAAGTTTGTATCTCTTCCCAATTCGGATTACATGTGAATGTAATAAATAAATCCGGTCGGCCGTAATGACGTACGTAAGTCATCGCATCTTGTATGTATTCCTGCATGTTCCGTGGACTGCCGATGTAGCTTGAAGGTAAAATGAAAGCATTACCGATGTCATTGGGATTTAAATTTCCATCGATGTTTCCAGCAACAGCATCTCGTAAGTGAATATATTCTTCCGATCGTAGTTTTGCCTGGTTGAATCGAAGGAATCGCAAGCGTTCGCTTTCGACCTTAGCATACATATCAACAATGTATTGATGGAACAGCTGACGATATCGAAGGATATAATTGTCTTGATGTTGTCTAACCATTATTCGGTGTGCGTAGTAGTTCATTGAGCTAACTTTATTATTTCTGTAATCACCTAAAAAAATAAAAAATAAAATGCAATACGAAATTAAAATCTATACATACAGTAAGAAAGTAAATAGATAATTGTCAAATTTACCGGTATTTGGATCATACTGTTTGATATTAAGGTGATATTCATCTTGTCCTTGCCAAAATATCAATGGATATTGTAGTGCGTCATATGAACGGTGTAGATCCGAAATCGTACTGACAGTGTTGTCTCGTCGTGTAATGTTTATAGATCTTTTGTCAACTGGATCACCAACCATGATAACAGCAACCTCATCAACAGTTGGAGCGTTGAATCTACCAGCATGTTCACCTAATGGTACTTTGTCGGCTTTTATGACGATTTGATAATTGTCATTTTGCAGTCGTGGCGAAACTCTTTTGATCAATTGAATTAGTTGATTGTGATCTTCTAAAAAATTTTCCAATAATATCACAATTGCTCTTTCCTCTGCTTGTTCAATAAAATTATACAGGCACCGAGTCGTCACGCGCTCTTCACAATCGCCCATAAAATAAATTTGAAGAAATTTCGGATTGTTATCAGGCATTGGCATCAGTGATCCGATTTTATGGTACACCTGGCCTTGAATTTTGAATGTAGTTTTTCAAAATTACGTCCATCGGATGCACGATCGCATATTACAGTATAATACAGTAAATAACATGTGACGCTTAAACTCATGAATGAGGTAGGCAAGGCAGACAGTCTTAAACTTTTAAACATTAATATATTTTTTTTTGAATTATAAATACTTTCAATTTCAATTTAATTTAACACCAATCGGTGCACAATGTTTTTGGTTAACCTGTCTTTAGCTAACACAAATAGATCCGACGGTTTCCCAACACGTGAACACGCAACATATAGTTGCCCATGAGAAAAACATGGATTTTCCAAATCTAAACCACAAATGGACATTGTTTGACCTTGAGATTTATTTATAGACATGGCGAAAGCCAAACGAATTGGAAACTGTAGCCTTTTGAAGGGTATGGTAGAATCTGATGGTATCATCGGAATACGTGGCAGTAGGACCACTTTTCCTTTAAACTTCCCAGCCAAAATGGTTGCTTCAAGAATGTTTCCGGTGATCTTTTTGATGACCAAACGCGTACCGTTACATAATTGAGGTGGATTCAAATTACGGAGGAGAATAATAGGTGAACCAATCTTTAATCGAAGATTATGTGGTGGCATTCCAGGGATATCTAATGAATTTAAAAATTCAATCGGAAAATTTACACTTTCATTTTCATCAACAACAGTATCGATTGATTTAAAAGACATCAGATCGCCTGGTAACAACTGTTGTATCTGGAAGTTAATTTCGTCAACATCAACGTTTTTGGCTGCCAAAATCGCCCGTTGACTAAGCCATTCATGATTCAAATAATTATTCTGTATATCCGGGAAAATACTCTGAATCAATTCAGTTTTATCCTGAACAACAGTGCAAAAATTGTCTGGTAGTTTAATGCATTGCGTATTTGGTTGCAGTTTTATTTTACCGTTCCCAATATCTAGTAGTTGTTCGGAAAATATTAGTGCTGATGGATCATTTTGCAATTGTACTCGCATATTTATGGTCAATCGAAGTGTTTCAACACTTCGCCATAAGAATGATTGTTTCAAACATGCATTAATCTCATCCGCGAAAGTAGAGCGAGGTATAACCGGTAAGGTCTGCCGGAAGTCACCAGACAAAAGTAAGATAGCACCACCGAAAAGTTTATTATTGCTGTTTAAATCTTGCATAGTTCTGTTTAATGCTTCAAGTGAATATTTGTGTGCCATTGTGCACTCATCCCAAATTATTATAGAACTCTTCCGCAACACTGCAGCTATTCCACTATTCTTTTTGATGTTACACATTGCATCTGGTTTATTATGAACGTCCAATGGCAGCTTGAATGTTGAATGTGCTGTTCGCCCACCATCCAGTAAAGTAGCCGCAATGCCTGACGATGCTAATGCTAATGCGATTTTTTGTTGCGACCGTATTTTGGCAAGAATCAACGATATTAAAAATGTCTTACCGGTTCCACCGGGTGCATCCAAGAAAAAAAAACCGCCTTGTTCAGCAGCAACAGCCAGCATAATCCGATCATAAATAATTTTTTGTTCTGCTGTCAGTAATGGTTCACTGTTCATGATAATTGTTGCTAAACTTCCATGGTCATATTGATTTTCTCGTTGTAAATCGGTATTGACTAAGTCGGTGGCTGGACGATTAGGTGATGGCATACCATAATGATTAAGTGGTAAATTTGAAATAAGAACACATAAATCCTCGATCAAGACCAATGCTTCATTGTACATCTCTGGTGTATAATCTATGTTTTGGCATTGATTTGTTTGTCTAATTCGGTGCAAGATGTCTTCTGTCATACAATTTTTATATTTTTCCCACAAAGTTTGTGCTTGCGAGGGATAACATGTCGTCAAAATAATTGCAAACAACTGACGAATGTTATTCGGTGTTGATGTCAACGCAGCATCAGCAAGCGTTAAGTCCCAATGGTTATCGTCTTCTAGCAATTGCAGTTCACGACATGCATCCTGGTATGTATTGAATACTCGACCATTAGCTGTTCGTAAAAATTCAAAAGACGTTGGTCCGGGAACATTCACCAATAACAAACGTAAATAGAAGCACTCACGTTGCTTTGGATGTACCGTGTAAAGTCTCCCCAATGTCTTAGCTTTGAATATGCCTGTAATGGAAGGATGTGGTTTTCCTTGTTTCCGTGGCTCCCATTTTTTACTGGATTTGTTCCATGTGAAATAACGTGGAACATCACCATACACCAATGTCTTCGCGAATTGGCCAAAAACATCAGGTTTTTGACACAATGTAAAAAATTCAGTTAGAGTCGTTTTCGGAGCTTCGAACGCTCTTTGGAGAACATTTTCTTCAGTGAAGTATACACGTTGACCGTTTTCAAGATGTATTGCCAGATGTTGGACAGCAGGATCTCTTTCGTGGATGGGAAAGCTGAGAATATGCCAAATAGCTTCATTGCTGCTAATGTATCTGCCCATTTGGTATCGTGCTATTTCGTCATTTTTATTTATGTTTTTTACTTCAAATATGGCCAAATCACTGCCTTTGTTTACATATTTACAAATATACTTAATTGATTTAACAGAACTGCAAAGCTCAACATTGATATGAGCTTTGTAAGTTTTTGAAAGTAGTGGTGAGTATGGTACCACCCACTGATTATCAAACTCAACTTGATTTGGAAAGTTCGGCAGTCGCATTGTAAATGTGTGGCCACCATTCTCAGTACTTCTGCGGCGATACATTGGATAACCATCAATATCCGTGATCGTGTCATTCGTATGCGGCTTTGGGAAGTTTTTTTTACATTTTCCATTTTCCATGCACGGTGACGTCATGTTGAAAACACCGCATGGCCCATGGATCATGTGTTTGGTGACAATATCAAATAATTCTTGATCAATTAATGGGTCTGGAATTTCGGCTGAAATTATTTGATCAATTTCTTCAGGACGGATTCTATCTTTAAGCCAAACCAAAATGTGGGCATGAGGCAAACCTCGCTTTTGCCACTCTATCGTATACAACCAACAACGTGTGATACCAAAAATTGTATATTTTACAATAAAATCAATTAAGGATTTCAATTTTTGTTTAAACACACGTGCAGTTAAATCATGACGATGAATGGCTTGTTGTCCTGGCAATAGTAAAGTTTGTATCTCTTCCCAATTCGGATTACATGTGTATGTAATAAATAAATCCGGTCGGCCGTAATGACGTACGTAAGTCATCGCATCTTGTATGTATTCCTGCATGTTCCGTGGACTGCCGATGTAGCTTGAAGGTAAAATGAAAGCATTACCGATGTCATTGGGATTTAAATTTCCATCGATGTTTCCAGCAACAGCATCTCGTAAGTGAATATATTCTTCCGATCGTAGTTTTGCCTGGTTGAATCGAAGGAATCGCAAGCGTTCGCTTTCGACCTTAGCATACATATCAACAATGTATTGATGGAACAGCTGACGATATCGAAGGATATAATTGTCTTGATGTTGTCTAACCATTATTCGGTGTGCGTAGTAGTTCATTGAGCTAACTTTATTATTTCTGTAATCACCTAAAAAAATAAAAAATAAAATGCAATACGAAATTAAAATCTATACATACAGTAAGAAAGTAAATAGATAATTGTCAAATTTACCGGTATTTGGATCATACTGTTTGATATTAAGGTGATATTCATCTTGTCCTTGCCAAAATATCAATGGATATTGTAGTGCGTCATATGAACGGTGTAGATCCGAAATCGTACTGACAGTGTTGTCTCGTCGTGTAATGTTTATAGATCTTTTGTCAACTGGATCACCAACCATGATAACAGCAACCTCATCAACAGTTGGAGCGTTGAATCTACCAGCATGTTCACCTAATGGTACTTTGTCGGCTTTTATGACGATTTGATAATTGTCATTTTGCAGTCGTGGCGAAACTCTTTTGATCAATTGAATTAGTTGATTGTGATCTTCTAAAAAATTTTCCAATAATATCACAATTGCTCTTTCCTCTGCTTGTTCAATAAAATTATACAGGCACCGAGTCGTCACGCGCTCTTCACAATCGCCCATAAAATAAATTTGAAGAAATTTCGGATTGTTATCAGGCATTGGCATCAGTGATCCGATTTTATGGTACACCTGGCCTTGAATTTTGAATGTAGTTTCAAAATTACGTCCATCGGATGCACGATCGCAAATTTTAGTTGCCCCAAATGACGTCATTTGGAAGCAAGAATTAAATTTGCGTATCTTACGCAAAAATAATTTGGAATCATCTGAATTGCCAGTAAGAAGGGATAATAAAGGCTCCGGCGGAGCGGGTAGAGGTGACAGCACAACTTTTCCTGATGCGCAGCACATGCCGGCTGCTTCATTCCGAAATTTCAATGCCTGACAATATTGACATACTATATCCATTCCACCGATAGCAGTTTTTGAATGCGCTGAGTAGTTAATATCTGGTGCATATTCAAAGGCAAGCCGAACGAATGATGCACGTGTTAATGAGCGGCTGATCCGTTGCCTTTGTCGATCTAGTACTCGTACTGTAGCTATGTTTCGTTTTCGTGCCGCTCTTGTTCTCGTAATATTCTGTTGCAGACGTTCGTCACACTGTTCTTGAGATTCTCGTGCACGACTTTCTGCAGTCCTGATTCTTTGTGCTGCATTTCTTGGTTCGATTTGTTCTGGTAATTGCTGAGCTCTTTCAACACGTTTGCGTCGTGTCCCTTTGCCGCTCGCGTTGTTGAGGTTAGATTTTTTCGGTGGCATTTGACTGAAAATAATAATTTTCTTGTTCTTATGATATTCTCTTGAAGACGTTCGTTACACTGTTCTTGAGATTCTTGTGCATGACCTGCTGTCCTGATTCTTTGAGCTAGATTTCTTGATTCAATTTGTTTTGCCAACTGATGGGCTCTTTTAATACGTTTGCGTCGAATAACTGTCACTGTCAAATAATAACAGACATTAGCGCCATCAACCCAGTCGAAAGGTATCGACATCTGTCAGTTTTATGACTGCCAAATAATAACGGACAAAAAATTAGCGATAAATTAAAATTGCGACTATAATTTGAGATTTAAACTATCCTATCTCTCAAGTGCACATCGAACTGCACATGGTGTTCAAATTTTATTATAATCGGTTAAGTGGTTCAGCCGTCCATTGAGGACAAACATTGTGACACGAGATTTATATATATTAAGATATCATATTATCATTTGTAGAACAAAATTGCATTCCATTTAGAACCGTTGGATTCGAATGCCATTCTTTGGTAAATTCTTATAGGTAGGTAGCCATAGCCATATGTGCCACATTCAAGCACCTTTTTAATAAAAATAATAAAATGCATTTTTTTCATTTTAAATCAGACTGGCGTGAAATAGTTAGGATTTTTGATAGATAGTTGTGTATTAAAGTTGCTCGAAATTCGTTTTACCACGCTAGGAAGATAATTCCTAAGCCACTATGAAAACTCAGCGCATGATGGTTAATAATCAACAAAATAGAAAATAAATAACATCAATTTTTAAACGGAAATATTTGTACGAATATTGAAAATATTTAATGTTACAATCTTACAATAATAAAAAATGAAGTCAAGATAGGTAACAAAACCTTACGTAGATACGATATTATACAATGGAAAATCTTCCACCTCCACGAGAATTAAGGACGCGTGTTAATACGGTATATTATATCTTACTGTCGGGTATATCATTGTATTTGTGTATCCAGTGTGTATTTATATTCAATGTTGTCATTTTAGGTGGTTGATCTATATCGGCAACTAAATCAGTCTCACGAAAAAAATAATAATTTAAAAAAAATCATAATAAGATAAATATATTTTAAAAAAAAAATGTTTTTCTTCGAAGCGCTTCGCAAACGACGTGGGTGCGAAGACATTCCACGTAATTTCTTTCGAATTCGTTTTTCGCGTAATTGGGAAACATTTTTCCAATATTTTTTACTGATTAATGTTTGACTATTGATCTATATCAACCCCCCTAAATTGACATCAGTGAATATAATTACACTCTGTATATGCGCATATGTGTACTCGAGCCAGTAG
This sequence comes from Neomicropteryx cornuta, assembly GCA_020383195.1. Classification (NCBI taxonomy): domain Eukaryota; kingdom Metazoa; phylum Arthropoda; class Insecta; order Lepidoptera; family Micropterigidae; genus Neomicropteryx; species Neomicropteryx cornuta. The sequence continues at coordinate 1,128,500 of JAHKQU010000014.1, forward strand.
GTATATTTATTACGGTGAAAGTATAATCTATACTTTCACGTCATACTTATAGCTACAGATATACTGTTAACATTAGCATGTCAGTGACACTTTAATAATTCAAAATAATCACATACATTAACATTTTTAGGTCACAAAAATTTACCAAAATAATAACCTAAAATGTAGAATAATACTAGTATATATCTAAATATGAATCGATTAGATTTTCTTTGAAATTAAGCAGTTTCCTGAGCAAAGAATGCAAATATTCCTACTGTCGATCAAAATGTCTAATTCTTAGTTCAGTATCACGATTTTTTCGTCCGACCGTAGCGTCGGAAGCGCGTTCACGCGCTCGCAAATCTGTCAAAGAGGGTAGAGGTGGGCGCGCGCGGCGCGGAGAGCGGATCTACAGAACCGTTCAAATGCCATCGGCAATTTCACAGGTGAAAAGCGCTCATGGGTCGCCAGATCCCCCTCTTCTTCAATTTACCCTTTTCAATATGATATGAGGTTCCACTTGGAGATCGCTGACCGATTGAAATCGCAAATGTATTACGAATCAATTGAATTTTTATTTGGAATCTTACAAGAAATTGAAAGGGGCCGATTCTCAACATAGAAAGGAGTAAAACCCGCTAAGACAATACCAATAGTAATACCCTCCATCGGAGTTATACCTTAAAATTTGTACACTAGATTGAAAACACGTCCATCCCCCCCTCACTAATATACAACTGCAGAAAGCTACCAGAAATCAAAACAGCGAAAAAGTATTTTTTATACGAATATCATTTTCCAACTTGTCTATGCCTGGCTCAGGGCGCTGGGTATCTTTTTTAACCCATTTAATTAGAGCATTCAAATAGGTTGAACTTAAAGTCAGCGGTATCTTTTGAATGGATGATTCTGGACAATCGAACAAGTTTTGTTCAACAACTTTATAAATAAAGCATAAAGCTGGTCTAAAGACAAAAGAAAGAGTCCTAAAAACATTTTAAAGTATGGTCACCCACAAATGTATTGACTACAGTGAGCCTACCATACAGAGAGGTCGGATAATAATAATATTAATCAAACGGCGAAAAATAATCATAAATGATTAATGATTAACAAAAATGATTAATTTTACATTAGCAGTTTAATATGGCCGATAGTTGGTAGTATTGAAGAAGGTTGTACGGTTGTAGATGGATTAGGGGAAGCGGACTGTAGGTTTTGAGTTGATTTCACGAGCTCTGTGAACGATGTGACGAAATGTCACGGATTACAGGATTAGTTCGCGGCGAAAAAGGCGTTGTTTTGCATGCGCGATCACGGATTACAGAGGCGCGGGTATACCCTCTTGTGTTTCTTTTTCAACTGACACTTACCGACAGCTGTGATGATAATGGCAAGGGTTGCCAGTAACAAAAACAGGGGAAATTCGAGAATGGTTATATTGCAATATATAATAAACATAATATACATTTATAGGGTGATGTCGGACATAGGTTCTTTGAGATGACGCGACGTTGGAAAATGGCAATATTAAGAAATTCATCGGGAGGTTAAAAAAAACCAAAACTAAACGGATGTTAGGCGAAATAATAAAAGTATCAAATATCTTTTACTCGCAACCATAAATAAGATAATTTCTTTAATTCTTTTCGCGTTTTAACTAAAGCCGGTCCCAGACATGTGCGGTCTGGAGCGGTTTAACAAATGATACCCATTGGTATTTTCTTATATGAATGTGAAACCTTTGATCGTTACTACTCAGGAGAAAGTTGAGGTTATAGAGGGGGGAGATATTGGGGGATATGAAATAGGTTGGCATTCAGCCAACACACTGGACGGAGCTGAGTGATTATCAGCATTCGACCGTTAAAAAATTTAAACCGCCTAAACATAATATCATAATATCGGAGATGACGCCTCCGCTTATGAGCAACTTTTAGAAACAATTTTTGTTTGACATATTATAACACATGCGAGGTATTAATCCGAGTAGATCCGGCTGAGATACTGTCTTCACTGCCGGTTGCTTGATCTTACGATTATATGTAATAATGATACATAAAAGAACATGTTACTTTAATAAATATAATATAAATTTAGATATTTTTCAAATTATTTTTTGCATTAATTCCTACTTTTGCATTTTCTATGTTAATTTTAGTGGGATTTTCAGCTAGTGTGTGTGGTCTCTGTTACATATCCTTGTCAAACCTTTTAAGAATATAAAGTATTGTCATCTGTATATTTGAGAACCATAAAAATTAAGGTGTAATTAAACTATTTTTACGATTTGTTCATGTGCGAGGGTGTATTATCTGTGAACTCTATAGTATCTAAACGAAGTCAGTTAAAAGATTTGTATAAGATAAATCTGTTTCTTTAATTTCTAGCAGGTTCGATTCACTTCGCCGTGCCTCGTGGTTAGGTTAGCCTAGACCCTCGGCGCCTCAGGACTCGGCCCTCCAGGACCGTTAGGTGTGATCCGTTTCGCACATTTGGCGACTGTCGAAGAACGTATTGTATATCAACTTTAGTTAATTGTCTCTGTATACATTTAAATATATGTATGTAACCAATTATATTAGATTATATTTTATCGTTAACGGCTAATCGCCTAGAATTGAAACATTATTTTACCAAAAAGTGTTGGTTATAAAACCAAATCCTACCTACACCATCTGTTAAAAATATATTAAATTTGGGAATGTTTTTTTTTTCGCATCTCATAATAGATTACCCAAAACTCCCCCCCCCCCCTCAAGTCTTCAGGAATGGTCACGGGCCACCAATATTAAATATCTACTAATAATGAATAAGAAAACAATGATATAAATAATAGATAAGTAATTGTCATGAAATATCGAGGATAAATGAGAAGATTTATTAAATATAAAATATTTAAGGTTTTACATTGATTAGGTAAACGGACTATAGGTTTTGATGACGGGAAGGTTCACAGCTAAGAATAAATGGCAATTAAAAGACAAACCTTCGCTGTGCGACAATAGCCGCCTGTGGTTTGCCTGCATTTTACTCTTTCCTCCCTGTTTGTAGTTTAGAGTTGGTTACTATGAGCTCGGTGAAAAATACGACGGAAGGTTGAGGATCTCAAGAATAGGTGCGTGGATTACCGACTCCGTTCGCGGCGAAAAAGAATCGTTTGCAAGCGCGATTCACAGACCGCAGAGAAGCGCGGGTATCTCTTTTTTATTTTCTTTCCAATTGACAGTGACAGCTGTGGTAATGGAAAAGTTACCGGTAATAAAAATAGGGAAATTGAGGAATGGGAATATCGTATTATATATAATAAGTATAATATACATTTATAGATTAAATATTATGATAATAATTGTGTTATCGTACTCAATTTAAAAATGTAACTTAGAGTAACTTGTAGTTAACAAAATTATATAACTAAGTGTATGTGCTATGGGTGCTCTTTTATAGATTAGTCACTTTGATGGCCTCATTTCTTCCAAACAATGTTTAGGAAATTATTCTTTTTATGAAATTTTTAAATATAAAAAAAGTAGACTTTTAATTTGAGAAGAGCGATAAAAGCATGAGATAAAGACAAGCTTCATAGGTAGAATTGAAATTATATTTTATATCGTTATTGGATATTTTACTTCGTTTTTATTAATTAGGGTAAAACCAATCTAAAATTTCATTATTTCCATAATTTAAACCACACATACATTTACATTTACCTTCCATGGCTCACATAAGCCCATCACATTATCTTGTGCACACTGTTCTCGTATAAACAAAATAAAATTCCCTTTACTTTTCTTTTGGTACCTTCACTTCACCTCTTTATTCACTTGTAGTGAATTCAAAATATTCATTTCTCAGTGTTGCCATCAGCAAAATTGATTAGAAATAGCATAAATAAAACATATACAAAGCAAAGATAAAGATAAAGATATCTCCTCAGCCGGTTTCCTAACATTAATTTAACTCTAATGGATTTTTATGCGCTGTCACTTCTCAATTTTTTGTACGCCCTATACTTATAAACTCACACCCAATACGTTACACTCACGTCCTATACTTATATACTTATAAGACTCAATAAAGTATTCAGTACATTTATTTAAAAAAAAACAACTTTATAGTTGTGTATGAATGATATAGATGAGTAACATAGAACAATATAATAACAAGATACATACAACAAGAGTAACAACTAAGCCTAAGCATACACATACAGTACTTTATACACACACAGTACGTCGTATACATGAGAAGAGATAGCAAGTAAAAGAGTGTAAATCTTGTATAAACTAATATTATAATCATATTATAAAATTATAAAGCAATAACATAACAATGCAATAAAAATCATCGAGACTACAAAGTTTTTTCAATGTAATATTTTTTAATTTAAGTCTTAAAGTTTGTGATTTTTTCTAATTTTTTTATATCCCCTATAAATATATGTATTCTGTAATTAAATTGTACGAGCTTTAATTGGTTGAATACAATTGTTTTGGTGTCGTGTTGTGTAGAAGCAACCTCTTTCTTTAAGATAAAAATGCAAAGAATTTCGTAGATAAAGATACCATATATTGTGAGAATTCTTAAGTTTCGAAAGTGTGATTGGTAAGACTTACCTGGGCCTAAACCTAGGTAAGTCTACAGCCCTCTTTTGAAGTATAAAACATTCTGAAATATATGCTGCAGAACCCCACTAGAAAACAACAGAAGTTGTAAAGAAGCATCAAAAACGACAAAATGCATTTAGAGGGAAATTTATTGGGGAAAATTGGGGTAATACATAGACTATTTGATGCTGTGTCCCATTATTCAATTGCCCTCCTATACATAATATATCCTTAACTGGTCTTCGAGATAATTGAACTGAATCAATCATAAAATCTGTGGCTTTTTTTAACAGTAGGTACTTACTATAGATATACTACAGACCACTATCTATCCACTAATTTCCTTGGACCTAAACATCTCATTTCGTTTTTTGTATATTTAGTATATAAATTATACGTACCACAATTATTAGAATTATATATTTAATAAATGTATATATTGTATGTAATATACTGACAATTATATGTTTTGTTTTTATGATATTTTATCCTTCTTATTAGTAACGGCAAGTATTTTATTTTTCTGCAACCTTCTCTGGCCGCTCTTAGAACAAGTTTTTTTTAACCTATTTAGAGTGGCCATGTTACTTCAAAGCAACAATAAATGACTGGTATTGAATTTGTCTAAATCGTAATATTTATTTTTTATTCAGTGTTATAATATCATTTATTGACTTCCTATTGTGCCATTATGAATAAATAAATAAATACATAATCATTGGCGATTTTGTCGGAAAATAAATTTCTAAGGATTTCCGGCCGCGCGTTTCAGCTTGTACCGGCAACAGAGGGCGGGCGGCGCTTCCCGGAAATCAGTCAACGCTGAATGTCTTCTCTAATAAAGGAAATTCGCTTCTCTAATAAAGGAAGTCTGCGAAGGGAGGCACGTTTACGATCGAGAATACTGTTTCGATTTATTTTTATTTCGACTCGATGGATATTTCTTGTTCGCCTTCAGTACGTTTTGCTACCGCTTCAAACCCAGGAAAACCTGGAACCGGGTATTTAGATATCGACATTCCGGAAATTCCGGAAATCAGATCGAGAACTTACTTTATAGAAAAAGGTATTTTTTTGTGTATGTCTCGTTACTTAAATCTTTCGAGAGTGTTGAGAAAAGCGCCGTTGAATATTCTCAACGGCGAAAAATGACCTGGCCGGATTTGGCCCACCGGGGATTCGAACCCGGGACCTCTGGATTTAGAAGCAGGCGCTTATACCACTGCGCCACCAGGTTGTTATATTGATTTCAAAATATCATGCACCATGCATTTCAATCCAAGCATACACAAGACCATAAGAACTATCATATTGTCCAATTGACACTTGAAAACATTTTGGTGTCGAAAAGTATATGGGCTTTAAAATTACTTCTATAGAGATATTAAATTATTTCATATTATATGTCGTATTTGAGATTCCCGGGATTTTAATGCACCGCACACTAAAAATTATATTAATAAACCAAGGATTCAACTTAAAAAGCAGATATAAATGACTTTAAACAAATAATATTTCACAAATCGATTACCCTTTAAACAGTTATAGTACCTAGTGTTTTTCCTAAATGTTGTGTAAGTTTGGTAGTTACTAAAAGTAGTAACCCATTAGCTCCTCGGAAGGTGGCTTTAATGTCAACAAAAGCCGGACAAATGCCTTCCAAGGCAAACATGACAAGAAATCCGTGGCCTCGCTCCGTAACGACGCGATCGACTGCTACGAGCTCGACTACGAGGAACACGCGAACATCTCGCGCCTACTCCCGCCAACAGCTGATAGTCTGACAGCTGTCACTGAAACGCCCTCAGCTCAACGGATAACACCGTGCTTGCGTAGCACCAATTCGCGTGTTTTTACTAAATTGTAGGAACATCAATACGGGTGGGTACGTTTTTTTTTTTTTAAGTTAACTATCAGTTACTCTCACGACAGACCTGGATAAAGAAGCATCGTTTGCACATCGCAGGAAGTGATTTCATTATGAGCTCCAAATTGAAAAACACCACCACATCACTTCAAATCACATCACACAAACTGCTCGTTCACTGATCCACAATCAACATTTCCCCCGGGCTGAGTTTGACTCAGTTCACAAGACCTTCATCGGAGCACCAATTCCGCGAAAGGCTTCCTCCCTTTCGCCACGCTGACCAAACCCATCGATTGGCCATTCGCGAATAAGTATTTCATAGCGCAGCCGAACTGAGCCAGTACGTCTGCTGGCCGGGCTGTCACTGCTGACTGACTATAATATCGCTTGCTTGCTCATGTGCGCGCTTCGGGTTTTTGGGTATTTTTGACCGGCTAATTCTAGCGGAGGATCGGTGCCCGAAGAATTTTTCAGTGTTAAGTTTAGACATAAACAGAAGTCAAGAATAAGCCCGCTAAGTATAGAATTTTGTAGCGGCGCCGGCGCACGGGCGGCGTCGCTATGTTTAGGCGGCGCCGCGGGCACCTCGCCGCCGCGCGGCGTCGATGCTGCACCCAATCTGCAAACGTCACATCAGCGCGCGTTTCTATAGGAGTGCATCCTCACCCTTTTGATGATGGTCATCAAGTTCTGGGAGGAAACAAAAGTAAAAGCGCGTCGCTTGCGACGCTTTTTAGAGTCAATTAACCCTCCTAGACGTTGACATTAAAAAGTTTTCATAGGGTCCGATACAGTTCGTGGACTGTCAATTAATTGTGTTAATTATTAAGAATGCCTCCTTGAACCACTGTAAACTCGTCCGTTTTGCTCTCCCGGGAAGATGGTACCCCCACTTGACGACAGTAAGCTCGTAGACCAGAATATCCGCCCTTCACCGCACACGGCATTCTCAAGTTGGAGACGGGCGTAGTTACGACGAGAGTGCGACACTGAATGGAACTGCTCACGAGCCAATCCGCTGTTGTTTTACCCTGCAGAGCGGGTAGCTGGAAACGTCGAATAGGTGTTGTTTTGACGGGACATGGTTGGGTGATAATGGAATAATCTGGTGCTTATATATATATGATTTCTATGCTCTTCACAGTTTGGCCCAGCAACACGGTTATGATTGACCTTCACAAACCGCACCCAGAAGACACGGCGCCAGATCTACGGCTTCATTCATACCAGGTGGGGTTTTGAATGGAAGCGGATGCTTACACATGCAGAAGGATGTGGGTATAAAAATAGTGAAAAGTACCTACACTGGTGAGAAAAATAGAAATATGGATTGGATAAGGATATTAGTGACATTCGATTTGTATCGAATGTCACTAGAGAAAAAAGATTTGCCTTGTTTTTTCATTCGTGCCTGGTATCGGTTTCTTGACAACTCTTTCTGTTTATACATCCGTATTATATTTTCTAGAGCATGTTCATTTGGAAGACAGAAGCGTTACGTTGGCTAAATCTTTGGCTAAGTCAACTTGACTACATCTAGTAGGTGGCATATCCCTCAGAATACCGTCGCATCACACTCGAAACTGATGTACTGAGATGTTCGTGAATACAATACAAGTTATGCTGTTATTTAGAGTTGTGTAAATCGTATAACAATATTGATATATTTTTTTTGAGGAAAATAAATTTCGAACACAACCTCACAAGTCTACTCGCTTCTACACATTCACAAATGCACCTTTACACTCACACCTTGAACAGATACATATACGCATAACACACACGCGCAAACCTCAGTACTAAAATTGACAAAATACACTCACTGTTTTTGTCTGTTACTTATAAAAGAGAAATAATTTTAATCGGCTATTTTATTTATTTTTTGTATTAATTGTAACACACTACCGACAATTAACTTCCTTTGGCCTCAAATAGAAATGTGCATACATGTTCACGCATTGTTTGTAATCTTGGTACAGGAATCGTCAAATCTGCCTGCACAGAATAGGACGGTAGGCATGTAATGGCCTGAAGGGCCTAGAGATGGGGAGTGAAGCGTCCCATCATGAGTGCCGCAAGCACGAGTTGTCGCTGTCTAAGCCGCCCCCGGGGCCTATCTACCAACCCCGGGCGAAGCCCTAGTTACTAACAAATAAAATTAAAATTTCAGAATATAAAAACGCTGAGAATGTAAGACTAAATCGTGAAAAAAAATGAGATCGTGGTAGTCTAGTGGTTAAGGCGTTGGACTATCGACCCAAAGGTCGCGGGTTCGAATCCACACATTGTTAAACCATTTTTAACGCTTCATTACCACCATCTCCCCTGACAGGCACATTTGGCCTAGTTTACTAGGGCTCAAAATAATTGAATATGACCCAAGTCGTAGCAATTATTTAAAAAAAAAAAAGTAAAATTTCCATTTTTGTCAAATTGAATATATGTGTATGAAATATAATTTAAAATACGTGTTTTATTCTCGTCAAGGGATAGCTTACCAGATATTGAGGACAAAATTAATCAGATTTCCAAAAATCAGATCCACCAAAAAGTGATCGCAGATTACCGCAAGAACGTTCTGTTCGAACACTTTCTGCCTAATCACGCCAGCGTTGTCAGTTTATGAAGGTTAAAAATCCCGACATAACTTCCAAAAGTGTGATGTGAAATAAAGTAAGTCGAAAACGAGAAAAAAAACATGTTAATAATAACTTTCGAGAATGAAATTGAGATCGTTTACGATAGAAATCTGTAGTAATGTAGGTATATCTTATCTATAGCAATGTTTGCTGTGGTAACATCACCCATTGTTTCATCAACATCAGTCAAGCTACCTGAAGAGAAATTGGATGTTCAGGACGTTATTTATATAGCTTGTATTATACTGACAGCATGTTACTTATGCTTTATGATTTTTTTTTAAAAAGATGTTATACGTTGCTTAAACGCAAACTCAATGAGTTCCCTAATAGAAAGCCATCTAAATTCTTAGAAGAACGCAATATACTTAAGGGAATATAAAGGAAGGGAGATTGTCGAGTAGGAAGACTGTATAAAAAGTTCAAATTATATAGGGAATAACGATAAAAAATCAGTTTATTTTAGAGCTTTACATGGGTACTTTTTTAAAAGAGTATATTTGTAGAAGAATGTATTGCTTAAATACCGTATTTAAATGATTCCTTGCGTTATAACAGGTGTTTAAATAAACTATGTATTTTATTTTTTTCGTATGTGCTTTAACTGCCAATAAAGAAATAAATCATGGTCTGTAAACTTGGACCTAATTTCAGCTATTCTTGTTAGAAAATGGACTGAAACCTTGAACCGGCTCCGGTGTCATTTACTGTAAAGGAGTCATTTTTGACAAGAGAGTCGGGCGGGCGGGTCTCGTGTCAACCGTCAACCGTAGCCGCTTCGAAATTTGAAATATTCATCGCAAAGTGGTGGAGCGTGTAGATGCCACCAAACGCTAATGGAGTCCTGCAAATAGTCTGCAGTGTGGAGTGGCGAGTGGAACTGCAACGGATCGCGGCTTTTTAGGTCAAATGGCCGAGATTGGCTTCGCTAATTCAATTAAGGCTCCTATAACCCTACTAACCCGCATAGCAGCGAAGCCAGCAAACCATTAATAGAAAATATTGAACGTTATCTTATATGACTTAAATGTCAGACCTAAAGAAGACAATCTACCTGTGGTACTTATTTTAAAATTGCTAAATGTCAAGAGACGAACATACATAAATTAAAAATAATTACTAGATTAAGTAGAAAAAAGTATTTAAAAGTTAAAAATACAATTAGTTAAATGTAATATATATTATGTGTCCCGTGACCATTTCTTATGGGTAACAAAGAATAAGAAATGATATAAAAAAAAACCCCAAATGTATTATATTTTTTAACAGATGGTGTCAATGTCGATCATGAGCAAATTCCGAGCCACAACTGAACCCTCACAACATGATCATTTTACTATTTCCACGTAAAGTTTACATTAGTTTTTTTCGGTAACCGTGATTAAGTTTGATATAGTTTCATAACAAATAGCACTAGAAATCGCAGCACTATTAAGCTGGTTTTTTTTATCGGGAATGATCTTATGGACACGGTCTACGCTTTCAAGTACCTCTTTAAAATATTAAATATTTATAAATATTTTGCTAACCTACGCTTTATCAACAAATTAATAAACTTTTCTAAATTTTTCGATAATCTCAATGATTCTATTATTAATAATTAATTAATAATGATGATTCATTTATTTTTTCAGGCGATTTGCCGCTATTAAAACATAATCATGAAATAATTTTACAACTTAATTATCTAAATAATCATATGCTTTAATTTATTTCCATTATTTTTATTTTCATCAACTTCATCATCAGTCACTCATAAAATCATATCCATAATTTTTATATTTTATGTTAAAATGTCATAATTTCTTATTTCATCTAATTAGATATTTACATAATATTTGACAATATTTTACATTAAAGAGAGTTAAAAATGTATTATATACCAATGTATAATACATTTTATACAAGATATAGTGAGATATAGTATGCTAACCTGAAATTATTCACATTTACAATTTCGAATAAACTTTTTAATGATTTTACAGTGATCCAACCTTCAAAATAAAATTATAGAGCCAGAATAACCAACTGAAAAATGAAAATAATACCGAAACGTGCCATGTAACCGTAAAGCTTAAGTGTTTTAAGTGTAAAGGCTTTTATTTTATAGAAATAAAAAACGACTTTCACCCATACGTCAAATGCAATAATTTTAAGTTTTCATTAAGCTCTAAAAACATGATTTAAACAAGATACCATAATGTAGAAGTATAGAAAACGCCGAAAAACGGATATTGATTAGGTTATGAACAAAGTAGGGAAAAGCGAAGTAATAAATCGAGGAGTATTAACAAAAACAATAACTTAAGTTTATAGTAGCTTCTGTGCATAGTCGGATTAAAATTTGTTTTCAATATTTTCACGAAGGTGTTATATTTGATTGTATATATATTGTATAAAATGACGATAACATAACATGCATGACGAAGGCCACAGAGGCCATCTTGATGACGTCACGGGAACACGAGGCAGGCCACGTGGTCTCGGCTGTGTTGATACGTAATGCTGGTCGGATACAAAGGCTGCGCGACCCCGATCTGCCCACGCCGGTTGACCGATTCCTCTCAGGGAAACTCAGCGACATTTTCCAAACATTTTCCAAAGGGACTTTCGTATAATCAGAATATATATTGTACACCATAGACTGTGCAATTAGGTACATAAGTGACAAACGAATAAATATAGTCACTGTGGCGAAAATCTGCCTATATACCTGAATGCTAAAAAATAAGAATTTTACAGGTTTTCAAAGGCGTTAGCAGAGATATCAACAACAGTTATGAGTAAGCTAGTTTATTTACATTAAATATAAATAATTATTCTAGATAATTATTTAAGGAAATTTCTTTAAACATTATGCAAAAAATATATAAAAAAAACAAAACCACCATGTTTTTGAAATAGCATTTTTTGAAATCACCCGCCTCTGAAACCAGAAACATCCCACATAAAATAAATATAGATTTATGATGATAATAACATGGAGAAGGGATTTACCCTTTCGATTTGAGACATATGGTATAAAACAACTCAAAAATAAAATAATAAAATTTGCCTAAAATTGGAGATTTTTGTTTTAGCTTTTGAATATGAAAATGATAATTTATTTATACTAAAAGTTTTTATGTTTTCAGAAAATATATGTTTTTGTGTTGGATTTAAATGGATTTAAAAAACATATCCCTTATTTTTGTTATAAGCGTCGTTATGCCCGTTATAGAGTTTACACCTTTTGTTCATAGTGCAACGCTTCACTTCGCAGGGTCATCTGTATAATCTTAATATATATAAATCTCGTGTCACAATGTTTGTCCTCAATGGACTCCTAAACCACTTAACCGATTATAATAAAATTTGCACACCATGTGCAGTTCGATGTGCACTTGAGAGATAGGATAGTTTAAATCTCAAATTATAGTCGCAATTTTAATTTATCGCTAATTTTTTGTCCGTTATTATTTGGCAGTCATAAAACTGACAGATGTCGATACCTTTTTATTTTATGGGCGATTGGGAAGAGCGCGTGACGACTCGGTGCCTGTATAATTTTATTGAACAAGCAGAGGAAAGAGCAATTGTGATATTATTGGAAAATTTTTTAGAAGATCACAATCAACTAATTCAATTGATCAAAAGAGTTTCGCCACGACTGCAAAATGACAATTATCAAATCGTCATATTTTAATTTATTGCTAATTATTTGTCTGATATTATTTGGCAGTCATAAAACTGACAGATGTCGATACCTTTTTATTTTATGGGCGATTGGGAAGAGCGCGTGACGACTCGGTGCCTGTATAATTTTATTGAACAAGCAGAGGAAAGAGCAATTGTGATATTATTGGAAAATTTTTTAGAAGATCACAATCAACTAATTCAATTGATCAAAAGAGTTTCGCCACGACTGCAAAATGACAATTATCAAATCGTCATATTTTAATTTATTGCTAATTATTTGTCTGATATTATTTGGCAGTCATAAAACTGACAGATGTCGATACCTTTTTATTTTATGGGCGATTGTGAAGAGCGCGTGACGACTCGGTGCCTGTATAATTTTATTGAACAAGCAGAGGAAAGAGCAATTGTGATATTATTGGAAAATTTTTTAGAAGATCACAATCAACTAATTCAATTGATCAAAAGAGTTTCGCCACGACTGCAAAATGACAATTATCAAATCGTCATATTTTAATTTATTGCTAATTATTTGTCTGATATTATTTGGCAGTCATAAAACTGACAGATGTCGATACCTTTTTATTTTATGGGCGATTGGGAAGAGCGCGTGACGACTCGGTGCCTGTATAATTTTATTGAACAAGCAGAGGAAAGAGCAATTGTGATATTATTGGAAAATTTTTTAGAAGATCACAATCAACTAATTCAATTGATCAAAAGAGTTTCGCCACGACTGCAAAATGACAATTATCAAATCGTCATATTTTAATTTATTGCTAATTATTTGTCTGATATTATTTGGCAGTCATAAAACTGACAGATGTCGATACCTTTTTATTTTATGGGCGATTGGGAAGAGCGCGTGACGACTCGGTGCCTGTATAATTTTATTGAACAAGCAGAGGAAAGAGCAATTGTGATATTATTGGAAAATTTTTTAGAAGATCACAATCAACTAATTCAATTGATCAAAAGAGTTTCGCCACGACTGCAAAATGACAATTATCAAATCGTCATAAAAGCCGACAAAGTACCATTAGGTGAACATGCTGGTAGATTCAACGCTCCAACTGTTGATGAGGTTGCTGTTATCATGGTTGGTGATCCAGTTGACAAAAGATCTATAAACATTACACGGCGAGACAACACTGTCAGTACGATTTAGGATCTACACCGTTCATATGACGCACTACAATATCCATTGATATTTTGGCAAGGACAAGATGAATATCACCTTAATATCAATCAGTATGATCCAAATACCGGTAAATTTGACAATTATCTATTTACTTTCTTACTGTATGTATAGATTTTAATTTCGTATTGCATTTTATTATTTATTTTTTTAGGTGATTACAGAAATAATAAAGTTAGCTCAATGAACTACTACGCACACCGAATAATGGTTAGACAACATCAAGACAATTATATCCTTCGATATCGTCAGCTGTTCCATCAATACATTGTTGATATGTATGCTAAGGTCGAGAGCGAACGCTTGCGATTCCTTCGATTCAACCAGGCAAAACTACGATCGGAAGAATATATTCACTTACGAGATGCTGTTGCTGGAAACATCGATGGAAATTTAAATCCCAATGACATCGGTAATGCTTTCATTTTACCTTCAAGCTACATCGGCAGTCCACGGAACATGCAGGAATACATACAAGATGCGATGACTTACGTACGTCATTACGGCCGACCGGATTTATTTATTACATTCACATGTAATCCGAATTGGGAAGAGATACAAACTTTACTATTGCCAGGACAACAAGCCATTCATCGTCATGATTTAACTGCACGTGTGTTTAAACAAAAATTGAAATCCTTAATTGATTTTATTGTTAAATATACAATTTTTGGTATCACACGTTGTTGGCTGTATACGATAGAGTGGCAAAAGCGAGGTTTGCCTCATGCCCACATTTTGGTTTGGCTTAAAGATAGAATCCGTCCTGAAGAAATCGATCAAATAATTTCAGCCGAAATTCCAGACCCATTAATTGATCAAGAATTATTTGATATTGTCACCAAACACATGATCCATGGGCCATGCGGTGTTTTCAACATGACGTCACCGTGCATGGAAAATGGAAATGTAAAAAAAACTTCCCAAAGCCGCATACGAATGACACGATCACGGATATTGATGGTTATCCAATGTATCGTCGCAGAAGTACTGAGAATGGTGGCCACACATTTACAATGCGACTGCCGAACTTTCCAAATCAAGTTGAGTTTGATAATCAGTGGGTGGTACCATACTCACCACTACTTTCAAAAACTTACAAAGCTCATATCAATGTTGAGCTTTGCAGTTCTGTTAAATCAATTAAGTATATTTGTAAATATGTAAACAAAGGCAGTGATTTGGCCATATTTGAAGTAAAAAACATAAATAAAAATGACGAAATAGCACGATACCAAATGGGCAGATACATTAGCAGCAATGAAGCTATTTGGCATATTCTCAGCTTTCCCATCCACGAAAGAGATCCTGCTGTCCAACATCTGGCAATACATCTTGAAAACGGTCAACGTGTATACTTCACTGAAGAAAATGTTCTCCAAAGAGCGTTCGAAGCTCCGAAAACGACTCTAACTGAATTTTTTACATTGTGTCAAAAACCTGATGTTTTTGGCCAATTCGCGAAGACATTGGTGTATGGTGATGTTCCACGTTATTTCACATGGAACAAATCCAGTAAAAAATGGGAGCCACGGAAACAAGGAAAACCACATCCTTCCATTACAGGCATATTCAAAGCTAAGACATTGGGGAGACTTTACACGGTACATCCAAAGCAACGTGAGTGCTTCTATTTACGTTTGTTATTGGTGAATGTTCCCGGACCAACGTCTTTTGAATTTTTACGAACAGCTAATGGTCGAGTATTCAATACATACCAGGATGCATGTCGTGAACTGCAATTGCTAGAAGACGATAACCATTGGGACTTAACGCTTGCTGATGCTGCGTTGACATCAACACCGAATAACATTCGTCAGTTGTTTGCAATTATTTTGGCGACATGTTATCCCTCGCAAGCACAAACTTTGTGGGAAAAATATAAAAATTGTATGACAGAAGACATCTTGCACCGAATTAGACAAACAAATCAATGCCAAAACATAGATTATACACCAGAGATGTACAATGAAGCATTGGTCTTGATCGAGGATTTATGTGTTCTTATTTCAAATTTACCACTTAATCATTATGGTATGCCATCACCTAATCGTCCAACCACCGACTTAGTCAATACCGATTTACAACGAGAAAATCAATATGACCATGGAAGTTTAGCAACAATTATCATGAACAGTGAACCATTACTGACAGCAGAACAAAAAATTATTTATGATCGGATTATGCTGGCTGTTGCTGCTGAACAAGGCGGTTTTTTTTTCTTGGATGCACCCGGTGGAACCGGAAAGACATTTTTAATATCGTTGATTCTTGCCAAAATACGGTCGCAACAAAAACATCGCATTAGCATTAGCATCGTCAGGCATTGCGGCTACTTTACTGGATGGTGGGCGAACAGCACATTCAACATTCAAGCTGCCATTGGACGTTCATAATAAACCAGATGCAATGTGTAACATCAAAAAGAATAGTGGAATAGCTGCAGTGTTGCGGAAGAGTTCTATAATAATTTGGGATGAGTGCACAATGGCACACAAATATTCACTTGAAGCATTAAACAGAACTATGCAAGATTTAAACAGCAATAATAAACTTTTCGGTGGTGCTATCTTACTTTTGTCTGGTGACTTCCGGCAGACCTTACCGGTTATACCTCGCTCTACTTTCGCGGATGAGATTAATGCATGTTTGAAACAATCATTCTTATGGCGAAGTGTTGAAACACTTCGATTGACCATAAATATGCGAGTACAATTGCAAAATGATCGATCAGCACTAATATTTTCCGAACAACTACTAGATATTGGGAACGGTAAAATAAAACTGCAACCAAATACGCAATGCATTAAACTACCAGACAATTTTTGCACTGTTGTTCAGGATAAAACTGAATTGATTCAGAGTATTTTCCCGGATATACAGAATAATTATTTGAATCATGAATGGCTTAGTCAACGGGCGATTTTGGCAGCCAAAAACGTTGATGTTGACGAAATTAACTTCCAGATACAACAGTTGTTACCAGGCGATCTGATGTCTTTTAAATCAATCGATACTGTTGTTGATGAAAATGAAAGTGTAAATTTTCCGATTGAATTTTTAAATTCATTAGTTATCCCTGGAATGCCACCACATAATCTTCGATTAAAGATTGGTTCCCCTATTATTCTCCTCCGTAATTTGAATCCACCTCTATTATGTAACGGTACGCGTTTGGTCATCAAAAAGATCACCGGAAACATTCTTGAAGCAACCATTTTGGCTGGGAAGTTTAAAGGAAAAGTGGTCCTGCTGCCACGTATTCCGATGATACCATCAGATTCTACCATACCCTTCAAAAGGCTACAGTTTCCAATTCGTTTAGCTTTCACCATGTCTATAAATAAATCTCAAGGTCAAACAATGTCCATTTGTGGTTTAGATTTGGAAAATCCATGTTTTTCTCATGGGCAACTATATGTTGCGTGTTCACGTGTTGGGAAACCGTCGAATCTATTTGTGTTAGCTAAAGACAGGTTAACCAAAAACATTGTGCACCGATTGGTGTTAAATTAAATTGAAATTGAAAGTATTTATAATTCAAAAAAAAAGATATAAATGTTTAAAAGTTTAAGACTGTCTGCCTTGCCTACCTCATTCATGAGTTTAAGCGTCACATGTTATTTACTGTATTAATTATACTGTAATATACTTATATTTGTTATAAAATTAAATGGAAATAATAAATCTGATAAATTTTTATTTTTTACCTATTGATTTCTGCTTAGTATCAAGTGTAAGAACATTTTAATTAATTGTGTTCAACGTACTTCCCCTTCAAATCTCAATCCAGTGAATTTGTATACCAACATCAACATTTTCGTCTTTGTTCGTAAATAATTTCATTGTACTAAAGGGTTATAGTAGTAGAAAGTCAAATAAGGAGATCAGCATATTTTTTTACAAATACCATCTGTGTGAAAAAGCATAGTGGACTCCGTGACTGATGTTCTCTTATTGTTCCTCTTAGATTGTTTACTATAATGTAATATAACAAAAACTTTAGCCACAGCAACGCGTGGCCGGGTCAGCTAGTATATAATATATAATAAGAAATGTGTTGCAACACATTTCTTTAAAACACAGAAAATCGATGCCATCCCTTCTGCACAAGGAATTGTACCACAGAGGATGGTGTAATCCTTACCCATTTTAATTAAAACATAACTTAAATTTAATAAACAATAAATTATATCGTATCTACTTAGCGCAGGCACACAGGAATAAATAAACCCAAAATGGCGTATCTTTCGTGGTCGTTTATTACTAACGTAACGCCATAAAATAATTCAAGCGTAGAGCCAGTTCATAAAAATAAAATATTATAGTCATCACTTTTAAACTAAAGTTATAGCTTTATAAACAGTTTAATAGCCATAAAATAGACTACTCTTCATTGTCGCCACATCATGGTGACATAATGGAATAGCGATGCAGTTGATATACCTCGAAGAGTCCATAAATCGAATGTGAAAGTATTATTATCTTTGTACGCCACGTGGTCTCATCCAGGACCGGCAGCCAGCAGCTGTTCATCCTGGAGCTCAGGGGGAGGTGATTCTCTGGTGCACTGCTCTCCCTGCTCTCCCGGGCGGTGGGGCTTGTCTTATCAAAGTGCATTTCTACTCAACCGTGTACGCATCCAAGAGCGTCACCATATTATGAATAACCTCAAAATTGTCACAAACCCTGCTATTTATCGTTTTTACTCGTTGTCTGGTAATTATTGTAAAAAGCATATACATTTGTTTTAGACAACGCAAAAAGTATACTATTACCATTGATTATATAAAACACTATATAATCAATGCTATTACTAAGTACCTAATTACTAACAGAAAGATTATTGTAATTTTTGTTTTTATATTAAGACATATTTATTTTTCAATTAAAAATTTGAAACTAATCAGTACAAAATTAAGTCTCTAGAAATTATGTAAAAATGTATTTTATGTATTAATTCATTAAGTTTAAATTAGTATTTCTGTTAATAGGTTTAATTGAAATCCCAACTAGTAATATATGATACATATACAAAAAATATATTATAATATACGCATGGAACTAATGAATAAATAAATAAATATTTTATGTATTTGCATATTATAGAAATATCATATCAGATATTATTCTTTTTTTATCTCTAATTATCCTTATTAGTTTATTGGTCTGCCCTAGTTTATGGATTGTATATTTCAATTTATATTGTCTTTACGTCATTACCTGTATTGTGTACAATTTCTGTTGGGTTACCTAAATAAATAAATAAATAAATATATGTCCCAACCTACTTATTAACTATCTAGGGTTAGGATATAAAAATCCATTTTGGTACCTACATTTAACGGTTGATCAACTCCCCGCGCGGCAGCCCGCTCACCTCACCCCGCCCCGCCGAGCCGCGATTACCCTTGCGCAGCGAGAGTGCGTCTACTGAACCCTGAATACTGTTCCGTAAGGGTTGCTCATATCAAAAATTATTTAAAAAAAAATGTAGGGAAATTATAGGCTTATAATTAACATTTTAAACTGTTTTGACATTCTGCCTATTAAGAAAGGTATGATTTTTAATTTTGACAAACCAATTTTTCCTACCCCGAGGACCAATGGTAGGTACTATTAAAAAAAAATACTAAAATAAGGTTCAGGCCCTTATCTTTGGAATATAACATTTTAATGAAGTCGATATGTTATATACTAAGAAAGTAATAGCAAAATTCTGCTTTTTTAAACCCCCCCACCCCTTCCCTATTCCCGCCCCCTGGTTTGATTTTGGGCATTAATGAATGTGACAAAGATTTTGTACCCTTAAATTTTATGTATCAATTTGAAAGTGATTGGTGTTAAATTACGGCAGTTATCGTGTCCACAAGAAAGTGATATAGATACGAGTAGATAGATATATAGACTTTAAAATTGAGGGTGGTTTTGGGTTCGAGGAGATGGGAAACGCGAAGATATGTCGAAAGTAGCTGTCATGACCCAATGCAATAAATAGGTAGCTTTCCTAAAGAAATCCATCCAAAAAACTTATATTTGTAATAGATTTCTCACCTTGCCTTCGTCGTCTGAAACAAATCGATTGAATCAAACATTTCATTGTTTTGACTCACTTATGATCTAATGACACGTTTGTGCACATTTCCCAGTAAATACCAGCTCAACCATTTAAGGCGCCATTTAAGACGCGAATTCTACAAAAATGCCAATTTTACAGGTTTTCAAAGACGTTACGAAACAGATACGAGTAATCTAGTTTATTTACATTAAAGATAATTTATTATTTTAGTGAATTATCTAACAAAATATCTGTAAACATTATGCAATAAAAAGTATGTAATCCTCTTAATTTTCCGAACAGATATAATAAAGGTATTAAAAATGTAAAAACAAAATTACGTTTTAAACAATTGAATTAGAAACGAAACCATAAATATTGCTCAATAAGCAACAGTTGTATATTTTCGTATATTTTTTTTTAGTTTTATCATATTTTCCACAACATGGCGGACATCCAATGTCGATCAGAGTGAGAGTTTGGCAATGCGCACGCTGCGCCTGTCAACAGCTGTCCGCAATAGATGCATAGATCTGGAAGAGGTCGTAAAGTCAGCGCGGGAGATACTCGCATCACCCCCTCCCCCCCCCCCCCAACCACCCCTCGCTTCGCTCATTGTTTGTCTCCGCGAAGTAATTAACATTTTACGTAAATGATTTTTTCGTGCAAGACTTCGCCCTTCAAACAGCTGCCTTCGGTGGAATTTGGTGGCATTTGACTACGAATTATGGAGGCGTTGAAACCGGTAGCGGACAGATCTAAACGCTATTTTCCCTCCGTCTGTTGGCCGTATGGCTTAAGCTACTCGAGGCACATGAAACAATGACGTCATTATATTCACAAGTGGTCGAAATTCGACCGCAGTTCGTTAAAGTTTTAAGTTATGTTTTGTTATATTAAATCAGCTGCGATGGTGTACAAATCTCCTAACTACCTATGAAATTTAAAATTTTATGTTAGAAGCAGTTGAAAAAAAAACACAATTACAGCTTGTGTTTTTATTTATTTTTTAATACCACCGTCGGTTTCAATTTTTTCATGCAAAAATGAGACTTGACATTAATAATTATTTTTGCTTGGACCTAAAAGACCCCGAAATTGCACGGTTCAATTACACACTGTATATTTTCCAACAAATACATCGTCTGTCTGATATATATTTGCAAAGACAGATGGCATCGCATCGATCTATTAGATTTAGTGAAATATTTTATCCCTGAATAAACCAAGACTCAACCTGTAAACTGTATTTCGAGGCAAATGTTAAAAGCATTCCCGTGTTCGTTATGAAACTCTTTTCGGTGGAAAAACTACGAAAAATTCAGTTATCATGTTCTCCTCTCGCTTTGTTTAAGGTGACTTTACCTGACAGACAAGGGATTCAGTTGTAAACATTTTGAGAACGGCGGCCCAGGTTCGAATCCCGTGTAATTTGCATTTTTATTGTTTATACATTTGACTTATATTTAATGATTGATTTTTAATAGCGGTAAATTGCATGAAACGATAAGCGGCAATATTTGGCAATATTGAAATATTTAGAAAAGTTTATTAATTTTTTGATAGCAAAATATTTATAAAGGTACTAAAGAGGTCTTTCATCTTTCTTTCATTCAATTCAATTTGCCAAATTCCCTAAAATATATTAAATAAATAAATACTTTTTTTTCTGCAACATCTTTATTATTGGGTTAATTACTATGACATAAGTTAATAATAACAATATGAACAAACAATTGTGTGTACCTATTCTCATGTATAAGTATATATACATGTTTATGTATATAACCTCAATAACCCGTTTATTTTTTATTTTATTCATCTATAGTCAATATCCATTTAGGTTATAGAACAATGAACTAATTTTAATTAAATTAAGTATTGTTAAAATCTTATCTAAGCATCTACGTATATCGTATGGCATTGGTCGATTGTAAACCTATATTTAAAAAAAACTAAATAACTATGTACCTACCAGTACGTACAAATAATTTAAAATTAAAATAATCTTTAGTAGTCCAAATCAGTAGCGCATTTGATCATAACTTTAATCCCATTCGCCGGTCGGACAAGTCGTGCCACGGCACTCGATATGGGTTACATCACCCCTCTGGTTAGTTTGTATCACAGCTCTAAATTCTGTTTATTACTGCGAGTACAATATAATAAATATATTCAAGATCTTACGGCTAGGAATGTCATTTCGTTAATTTCCACCCCCTGTGACCTATATGGACCTAATTTCAGCTGACAATCCCGATGGACGGCTGAAAGGTGCCATTTTCATATATTTTTTTCGGTCGATTGATTGATCGAGCGGGGAAATGTCGAAAGTAATAATGCGAAACGTAGTGTCAGACTGTACAATTTAATTTAACAACAATTACAAATTTAAGGTTAGTATAGTGGTGTGACATACATAATCATTATTTTTTAACCTTTTTTTTATGGAAAACATATATAAATACATGATCAACGCGCTCTGATGGCGAGCGCCCTATCGAAATGTTAAAGTTTCATTCTTCAGTACTAAAAATTCGTCGTCTCCTTAGACATAGATGTCGCAGGTATATTGGCAAAGCCGTGAAATTATAATTGCACGATATATTGGCAATGGGCTTCGGTTCTTACAATTTATTGGCTTAACTTCAGTGTCATTGTAATTTCACGGGGTCACTAAGTATAGTGAAATTGTTAAACAATGATATTTTGACAGTTTCACTGGTTGTTAGATTATGAAACCGTCGCTGACCATTCCGGTTTCTGATATCAATGTTGCAATCTTAAGTTAGAAATAAATATACACGTTTCTAAAAATCATAAACTTTATTGTACAATTACAAAAAGTAGGCAGTGGGAAATAATTTTTGCAAGTGTTATTTTGACATTTTGAATTTATATTACTTTTTAGCTATTAGAATCAGAATCAGTATTCCGTTTTGTCATACAAGTTTTGCATAAATTAACGATTAATTTTATTGCAAACATCGGTTTTTTTTTCTTTCACTACCTTAACAGTAAATTTAGACGGAAATTTGCACTCTCCTTTGTTTACTATTTTGTTTCGCAAATGGCGGATGGAAAAGAACTGACCAATCGAAACGTTTGACGTAATCCACCGCCAACCCCCCCCCCCCAGTGTTATTAAAATTTCACTATAGTGACGCCGTGAAATTACAATAACACTGAAATTAAGCAAATAAATTGTAAGAAATGAAGCCCATTGACAATATACCGTGCTATTATAATTGAACTAGTGAAATTGTAATATCACGGCTTTGACGATATACCTGCGACATATATATCTATATTATTCGACCAGCTTTCGATGTGATCTGAATTCTAAACGGGTATGGTTGTTTTTCAGGAACCAATATAAACTCTTTCGCAACTGTGCTTTTCGTACTCAAAAGATGCAACCAACGGACGGCCGACGACGAGGATAGTAGCTTCTTATACATGAATGTATAGAAGCTAAAGTACCCACAACAAAATGATGTTTCCGAGAATCGAAAATTGTTCGTGCTGTCGGACATGTTTGCATTTTATGGCCGCCAGATGGCGACGAAGCGTCGGCCGGGTCATTCGTGTGCGGGCCTCACTTTCGTTTTTCAATACTTCTTAAAAGAATAAGTCAAATAGATCAGAACCGGCGCCTTATAAGACCAGTTACACATTTATTGCATGCAACACACGAAATTTTACATAAATAGGCAAAATAATCCCAGCTATTTATTTAGGTTTATTTAGGTTCAATGTAACGAAACAAAAAAAACCTCGAAGCGCCCATGTTTAAGTTATTACATGATTTATAGGTACTTACAGTTTTGTTTCACCGGCGATATACGAGGCGCCTTTCGTACGAAATCGCTAAGCCACATATTGGCCGCAAAAAAGTTTGACATCGGTCAAAATGATGTCACTATGACATCACTGGTAATTAAGCAGCCTTCGGACTGAGACAGCGGGATCCCGTGACCTTGAAAGGCAGGCTGGCGCAGCAACAAGTATGCTAATATTCATCATCTATCATACCTATTCCTTCGCTCTCCTTTACCGTATATTTCCCGATTGACACACAGTATTCCTTGTTCAACTTAAAATCATCTTAATTGTTTATAAATACAACATCCGATAGCACTTATGCACTGTGCAAATAAAAACAAACTGGAAAAAATTGACACATTAGACCACTTGTCAATGTTTTTTCTCTTGTCATTTCAACAAATAAACATTGGATTCGCGCGGCAAATAGCACATTTGAAAAGCACGAAAACGATAACGTTTGATGTTTCCGAAGAATGTAAAGATTTGATTAACATTCGTAAAAAAATATGTCAAAATACAATGAAAACGCGCCGGGCGAAACAAAATTGACATATTTGCCCTTCCTCACACTATACACTCATAAAACATAAAACAAAACACAAACTCATACATGCAAAGAAACGTGTATTTGTATAATAATATTCATTCATTAACTTGACGCACGTAATACTTACAGCCCCATCTGTTGACTATCTATATCAACAATCGCAAACCGCAATTAAATATTTTAAATCAATACGTAGGTACCTCGATCTTCAGTTCAACCATAGCTCCTGAAAAATAAATTTTAATTTTATAAAAACAAACGATATTCAGTGTTATATTTTCGTAGGGGCAACTTTATTACGTTCCGACGACGACTCTAGTGATCGAAACCTTTCCGAGATAAGAGAAGTCGGCACCTATTTTTATTTCCGAAATACTTGACAGAAATTATGATTATAAATTTTAATGTATATAAATTATAAATAAAAAGCAATTATAGTTTTGCAAATATATAAAAATACCTATCAAGCATAAAAATATTAAAAAAAAACCTATAAAACATACTAGGAAGTCGCTAAATTGACCTCATGGTTCTATAAAATGACATATCAATTTTAATGCAAAATATTTTAAAATAAAAGCATATTGAAAATACAGAGATTGGATAAATAAATAAAACTTTCTCTATATAGCTGCCATCTTCCGGTTTGTACACATACTACCTCAAACTACTAAAGCACGCTTCAATTCGAACCTGCTTGTTAGGCATGTGGTTATGTGGTTATGTGGTTATACCCATCATAATCATGAAGCTATAGGCCGAAATGATACATTAATGTTCAGACCGCACTTCTGTTGGAATTGGGACCGTTCATAACTTCATAGGGAAATTACAGATGGTATGCTAAGATGAATATTATTTTAAATTTCAAAATAATATATGTTAAATTGATTTTTTTATTTTATTTTATTTATTTTTGTCGGTGAAGATTCCGTCATGCCACATTCTTTTTAAAAATTATAAAAGAATAAGTAGCTTCAGGTTTTTAGGCAGTATATTTCATTTTTTTAAACCTAAGTAAAAAATTTTTGAAAAAAAATTGTATAGGACAATACTGGTTTAACATAATTTTTTATGACGATAATTCCTAATAATATTAATATTTGGCGAATATTACATAGGTTTTGGCGCCAACTAACCCTAGAAACCTCGCTGGTGAGCAGGTGTGCGCTAACTCTGATGGAGAGAAATTAGATTTTCTTCCTCTTTTATAATTTACTCAAGTTACCGTAGTTAGATTGTGGTTTGAGGGGCTGGTGAGCAATATTAGTTTAATAAAGTATGGTGCGATTTAACAAATCTCAATTATTGTATGAGTCCCATCCTGAGTACCATGAACTTATGACAAAGTGTTTAATAGTTACTCAAGCCCACTAAGTGCCAACGTTTGTCAGTTTCCACACCTTTTGGCCTGTATGGACCTAACTTTAATTTCTTACTAACTATTCGAGAAAGAGTTTCCTATTTAAAAAGAGAGATATTACTTTACATTATAACTTTTTTTTAAAACGATACACGAGAGAAGCAGTTGTTGCATTTATTCAGTATTAACCGTGCCAAAAGCTATTTTTGTTTAATAGTTGCTATGACCTAAGTCTATGCTTTGACCCTAAGAGGCCCCTATTCAACTAAGCTAAATTTTCTTGTATTAGAGTTAAGGGAAATAATATTTAATTGATTCTTAAATTTACAAAAGTTGTATATTTACAAAGCCTACCTAACTCGGCAGCGCTCGTGCTAAGGTAGGCTTTGGCTTCAAAATGGACTGAAATTATTAAGATTTGAAGACAGAATAAAAACTAAAATAGTCAGGTTTAGAATCGGTTCTCCGACCGTGGGAAAATAAATTCAACCATTAATCTTTCATACGCGACGCGGCGCCTCTGTTGTGCAAATTTGGCTCTGCGAAAAAAGTAGTACCTTAATTAAATAAATACTATTCAATAACCTAAAAATATCTCCTCGCAACTCTTTTAGCACTGTATTTTTAATGAAATTTTACATTATAAATATTTATTATAACTATATTTTAGTATAGATGAAAACAGAATTTAGTATGAAAACAGAATTTTGATTTTTTATGAAATTCTTAATAGGTTATAATTTATGTTATAATTTTATTTTTATCTCAACAATGCCACCGTAATAACTAATAAATTTTCTATCAAATGATATATATATTGGGTATTATATTTTCTGAATTTGTTTGTATGAATTAATTGAAAACGACTATAATCTTTTTACCTATGTTGGATATCATTTTGAAACTTGTCATCTCTCTATCGATTGGAACTGAAGCCTCTATGCAAAAAATAACATTTTTTAATTAAAACAAAGAATTAATTCGAAATATACCTAAGTCTATCTTCGAGAATTATAAATATATATTTTTCTAATTTTAAGATGTCTAGATAATATTTAAAAAATACTACAGTATTGATTGCACATAAAATAACACACTTTATTTTTTTATATAATCTTGATAAATATCTATGGGGATACATCTTACACTTAACTACGTAATTTAAGGTACAATTTGACATGTAATAATAATAATTGTTAGTAATGATCGGGGTAAAATAAATTGACAGCTGTTGGTATATATTACATAAAATGCTCAACGTTTACAGATGCAGTTTTCAATTATATTCAATGCCTGATTTTCATTTTTCCTTGTTAGCATACAACAAAATATTGGCACTTACCTTTTAAAAGGCATTGGCGTTCCGAAAAAGCAATGGGATTATAAAAATATTACATTATGCTAATTACGCTGATAAATAAGTATCAATACACTATTTGACCAAAATGTGTTGAAAGTGTATGTATATTAAAATATATATATATCTTGTACGAATGTAGTGCAATTCACTACACCCATATTTTTTTTAAATGATAGGTTGTATACAATTGTTTTGGGCCTTACTCAACTAGTCCAAATGTGCCTGTCCTAGAGTCAAGGGAGATGGTGGTGAAGAAGTGATGAAAATGGTATGACCATGTGCGGATTCGAACTCGCGACCTTTGGGCCAATAGTCTAACGTCTTAACCACTAGACTACCATGATCCCAATCTCATGGATCTGACAAAAATATTATGAATTATATTAAAAGGTATTGACTATAAACTAATAGCATAAAAATTTAAAAAGTATGCTGAGACCATGAATGTTTAATTGCTTTTTTAGCTATTTTTTTTTTATTTACCTATTTAAATCAACAGCTAGCCAATTTAAATTACTTTAAAGTAAGGGTACAGACATAGTATCTTAGAGTCGAGCCAGAGTCTAGTAGTTATACTGTATATAATATATAATTCACCCATATCATTATCCAAGAAATATGTCCAGCGTGTGACATTGAGAAGTATTGACAAAACAAATTGACATTGATCTACAAAATTGGATTTTATTACATAAATTTAAATTCATATATTATAAAATAATACAAAATATTAGAGATTGAAAATAGATAATTATTATTAATTAACTTAATTATGTTCAATGAAGAATTTAGCAAATTATGTTTTGAGCATTATTTTGAAATAATCTAGCTGCCATATAATCTCTGCACAATTTTCAAGCCTGTTTCCGGAAAATAACCCTATTTTTAAATTCACATTGATTTTTGCAACCACTTTGGTGTAATTAAAATCAATTTAAGATTACATATTTGGTTTTAATACAGCAATAAGTACTGTGCATAACATACAACTGTTGAACAGAGACAAGAACAACAAGATGCCCTTTCCATACTCTGGCGCATGGGTATCAGAAGCCAGAAGGTATTGGATAAGCCACTAACACCTCTTCTAGGCTATTTCGGACACACGAACTCACACCACTTGCCTAAAAGAACACTATAACCTCTCAATACTGTTAACATGTGGGTGTGTACAAAGGTAATTGAGTTATCTCATTTACACTTACAATTTAACATATTCAGATCCAAATATCCGGTATAAATCATGAATTTAAGCAACTTCCCATTTTGATGTTTCAGTCACATTTAGTTTACGATTTGCTGTAAATTAACATAAAAATGGTGAGCATTACATATAAACTTATAATAAAATTGTGTATAATACAGCTGTTTCGTTCGGTAAGAGGAATGTATCAAAAATATTATACCTATTATTTTTTGCAGAAACTGCACATAAAAAAAAATACAGAAAAATAGTTAACAGTTAATTATGCATATGAAGATAGCTTTAGATTGTACTGGTTTGCTCATTGCAGAGTTCTTCACAACAGCCATCCTTCATTTATATATATATATATAGCTTAACTGCACTGATTTTAATTTTGTGTATATAAAGATATAAAGAAATATGTGAAACATTTAATTTTATAGAATCCATAATTAATAAAAAATGGAATGTAATTTGAAATAATGCAAATTTGTAATATCATAATCAGCAGAAACCACTGATCTGTATTCAAGGATGTAAAAATATAAATTACCACAATATACTAATAAGTACAAACATTTTTATAAAATATTATATCTTATTTAAATGGAATGCTTAGAAGATTCTAATAAATTACAAAGATCAATAATCCAAAATTTTAAGTCACTAGATATTTCAAATAATAAAAACACATTAATTATTATATTATGTCGTTATACCAAAAACATTAATAGAATGTTTAGTATTGTTTAAATAAACCAAATAAAGAAAAGTAAAGTAACAAATATATTCATTCTCATTAAACATTGAACTCATGAAAGTAGATTATAATTACATTAAAATTTAATGTAAACAGATTTACATATTTTAAAATGGTGCGAATAATGCATAAATAATCTGTTGGGGACCCCAAATGCCAACTCTGCTATCTACTACAATTATTATAAAGTACAAATGTATGTATCGTCAATCTGTCCGAATCGCTTTTTGACAGCGATTTGAAAATAAATATTTAAATTCATAAATGTCAACGTCAATTTTCTATGTATTAATGTCGCCTGTAGGGCCTAAAGATGAGTCGCAAAGGGGTTTTTAAACTTGCTGGAAAAAATATAGGTCCTCAAAGATTGTTTTATGGTCATAAGTCTCATTATACTATTTAAAAAAAAATACTAATAGTTTTTCAACTTAAAGGAAGCAAGAAATACAACAAAAAAAATAAACACTTTATATGCAATAAATTATTGAAATAATGGCAAATGATATAACGAAATACGGTAGAACTGGAGACATATGTCGATCATAACTTGGATCGTAACAATGGAGTAATCAAACAATAAAATTAAATGATATTAAATATATATATATATATATATATATACATTTTTTTTAATGTTAACCTAAAACTCTAATAAAATCTTTCTGTTAATCAATTATAATACATATTATTGTTAGGTTAGGTTAGTTAAGTAGTTAATATAAGTTCAAATCTTACGAAAAGTGACTAGATTGACATGTTAAGTTTAACCCTGGGCATTTTATGTATGAAAACACATAATTATATAATACATAATTATATGTGTTATAAATATATATATAGACACAAATAAAACCCAGACAGGATAAATGTGCAAACAACAGTTCAACAAATAACTTTACTACAATACACTTTTTCCCAAAATTAAAAAAAAATAACAAGTTAAATGTACCATGTACTAATTACATGTAAAATTGATTGTTTTTACATTTTCTCTTTAACACAAACAAAATAATGATTAACCAAACAAATAGATAAACTAATAAAGGCTGACTTCTTGATACAGGACCCATCAAAATAAGCTAACTGGACATCTGGGTCCTGTCTAATTGATCACTGCTTTAAGTTGCAACTTTCTTAAAAAAAAAACAAAAAAGCTAACGTGTTCACGTTCTAAACCAAACAAAAAAAATGATTATTGTTTCATGAAAACTGCATGAGTACTGCAAAAAAAATGTGCTGCGTACCCACAGCTGAGAAAGTCAAAAATATATTATTAACTTGTAAATTATGTAATTTACAAGTTATTTAATTACAACCAGTATAGTTATTCTCTGTAAATATTATTTTACAACTTTTAAACATTTAAAACAAAACTTTATTGATGCATTTTATACATATTAAAATTGTTATAGGAGTAAATATTTTAAAAGCTAATTAAGTTAGTTACTAAGTAACTATAATTTTACACACAGCACAAAAATAATGTTAAAACTTTTTTTTAATTTTGATACATACAATAAAATGCATATTATTAAGAGTAGGAATACTTAGCTGTTAAAGCTGCAAAAATGGTATTTTTTATATATGCGGTTTCTTCATCACAATGCACTTGACAGAGACAAACAATTTTAAAATAATCTCTATTTAATAAAATCTATGTAAAATATGCGAAAAAATACTTATATAGGATGTTTTTTTTAGAGGCGGTGTTTTCAATCTGGCACTACTTTTTTCGTAGTTGGTGTTTTTGACAGCTGTCACTTGAATTATGCTCAGTTTGGTTTGCCATTTCATAATGAATAGACTTACTCCTGAACAATGTTTGCAAATAGTGCAAATTTGGAAAAAATCACTAAATTTTTTTTAAATCACTCTAAAATAAAGTAAAAATCGCGTCGTGGCCTCCAAGATCGTGCGATTTAACACCGCTGGACTATTTTTTGTAGGGTTATGTGAAGTCGCTTGTCTACGCAGATAAGCCGGACACGATTAACGCCTTGGAAGAGAATATTCGGCGCGTTATTGCTGACATACGGCCCAACTTGCTGCAAAAAGTGGTTGAAAATTGGGCCTCTCGGCTGGAATTTGTTCGAGTCAGCCGCGGCGGCCACTTACCCGAAATCATTTTTAAAACATAATGGCAAACCCTTATCTTTATAATAAAACTAAATTCTTAGCCATAACATCAAATTATATGCGTTTTATCTCTTGTTGAAAACCACGCCTCTAAAAACATCATCCTATATAATGAAAATAAGATTTTATTGATTTTGCATTTAAACAAAAAACTAAAATTATCCGGAAATTTGGAACAAAAATCATATGAATTGCATTGCTGTCAGTTCAAAGGTATGTAAACAGTGTTGAAATCTAAATAGTGCTCGCTTCCAGATTGGGAATATGCCTGAGGCTGGGGTCAGAACGATCCCAATAGAAGTGTGGTGGTCCGGGAGAGAAACAGTACTTCTGATGCAGCGGTTCCGCATTTTCCACCCAGTACATTAAGTAGAAATTGCACATTTCATCTTTGTTGGTTGCTCTGCAACAATCAATACAAGACTATTTTAGAAACAATATATTTTATTTGTTTTTATTATACTCCTACCACAGTATTGTGCTTTACCGTATCTTTCAAAATTATATAAATAATTATATAGATCAGTAACACATGCTTTTGAAACATCATTCTTACATGACAGCGTGCTTATAGGGGGCTAACAGACCTTTGAAAAAACAATTTAATTTATCTGTGATCTAAACTTTCACAATAAGATTTTCGGAATTGATGTCATCACAAACTCGGTTTAGCACACTAAAGTACTCTACAGGCAATTATAGAATGTCACCCAGACAGATCGAGTAAGTCAAATATTGTAGAGGTCCTGCGCATGGTCCGCAGGTTGAAATCAACAGACATTTAAACAAAATTACTATAGTAAAGAATATTTAATATTAAAAAAAAAACAGTGCTCCTTCACTATGAAAGTTGGTGAAATAAGAATCCATAAACTTCAACGCAGGACAATAAGAATACAGTCAAACGAGTGCTGAATTGAGAACCATCAATCAGCTTGGATAGCCTTAGAAGAGAACCATTCCAGCAGAGGCAGTGGCTCTAGAAAATAGCAAAAAACGAAGAATTCCTAGAGCAGTATGAGTATTATTATTTGTTTTAAACCCACCCAATTTTGGTCATGGTTTTCCTGTGGCTCTCCATAGTGCAGCGTGCCGCCAAAGTATCTCCCAGAGATATTGTGCCATTGTTTTCGACAGGATAGAACATCTGGGGTGTCATTGGATCGCGCTTCCCTAGAAGGGTCCATTCATCTTCGCCGTATCTATTGTTCCTTACAACATAACCAGAGACCACTTTACCTATAATAATTTAAAGAAACAGTCAGCTGAAAATAGTTTTTCCTGTATTAATAATTGCTCAAAATTTAAGCTGATACTTTTTACTGGATACACAAATTATTATTTTTTTTCATAATAACTTTTGAAATAAATAAAATGGCATACCTTTTCAAAATGCATAATACAGTTGTTACATAATAAAATAAAAAAAAAATAATTCCTGCAAAAAAAACAAATGTTATTTAAGGGCGAGTTGAGAAATATCGATTTACAATAAAATGGGTTTCCCCCCATAATTTATTTTCTTTAAATATAATCTACATGTTCACTGAAAATTATATAACTATATAGACAGCACATTTTACAACTTTGTGGTCATAAATATAATAAATAGTAAAAATAAGAGAATAATGAAACAAAAAAATATAAGAAAGTCATCTTTTGTACGAAATTATAAAAATGTCAATAGACTGCATTTACAATTCTGCATTACGGGTGAATCACTTTTACCTGCTAGCGTTTGTTTTTATGTTTATATAATACATAATAGGATATTTTCTCAGAAATTCTGTTAGGTCTAGCTTTACAAACTAAGAGGGTAGGTAATTCAGAAATGTATTATATTTAGCTACGTATTTTCTTCAAATTCGCTAATAAAGTAATGTGTAACTATTTATTATAACAAAAACCACAAAGAAAAATATAAATCACACTTAATTCGATTAGAAATAATACAACAAAAAACATGCCTATATCAGCAAGCACATTTTTTTTAAATTTATTCTCTTTGACAAATGATAAATAAAAAAAAATATATATTGTCATATAGACAATATATATTTTTGGTGATGTGTGTACACCAGATTACTTACTTTTTATATTATAAATTGTACTGTATATGTTTGAGTTTGAATTCTATCCCAAACTATAGTTTTCCATTATATTTTTACATTTTAAAGTACACTCGGATTTTCGAGTCAATAGACCTGTAAGCATAACCTATTAAACAATTAATAATGCCTATGTCACCGTATAAAAAATCCAAAAAAATATATTTTATAATGTATAACGACAGTGAAAGTTTACAATCAGTTACCGTTGAAAATTTTTGACGGTAAAAGACGACTTGGCCAGGTAGGGATCCACTGTGATATAACCGCATGGGGAAAAGTTGAATTGTATAGGAAACAGTATATTCTAAGAGCGAAATTACCTAAGCTGTGTGTGTGCGTTCTATAAGCAAAGGGATGAATGTCTTTGTCTTCGTTTATCTGGCAGGATGTTTCCATGTGTTCCACTCGCATCGGAGGAATCACACCAGAAGTTCCCAGGAGTATCACTCCAGCTAATTTGTTCAGTCTGAAAAAAATAAGTGACGATAAAATACAAAAAGTGGATGCGTGTATTCATCCTAAATACTTTTAACAGCGCAAAAATCGCAGAATTTTTTTTTGAAGCAATCACATTTATGGTATATCCAAATACTGTTTGTTCAGCATATTTTAGCAATGGTTGGCAATGATTGTATTTCGGGCTTTCTTGTTATTCGAAATATTCCGCGCCGTCGACCGGATTTCCGCTTTGGCCACCCCTCTCCTGCCGTGCAGCATTTGTGGGTGTATACGCACATGGGAGTGAAGCTCTTGAGTGTTCGCTTGCACTGTGATCGGCAGTGCCTGCGTTTATACTATGGGGCAACCTTCGAGGTAGTAAGTAGGTCACCATCCCTCCTAGATGAATTCCAGGCTGTACCGCCGTTTAGTTGGCTTTTTTGGTGGCCTGTGGTGGTTGGCGTCCGACAGATGTGTCGATGTGCCTGCGTCTGTTGGCGCACTTTAAATCTGCCAAATATCGAGGCTGGCAACCTCTCAAGCGTCCGCGTGACCTGCTGTGTTAGGAGTGCGTCATGCGAGTGAGTGAATGCGTGCCGGCTGATTGCTGGTTGGTGGCCTGGTCGCCGTTTCGCTCGCTGTGTTGGTGTGAGTGCGTGTCAGGCGTTTGCTTTGCTGCTGGTCCGGCCCTAGTCACATACATTAACTATACATTTTCTATAGTTATAGCATAAAAAAATCAAAAATAATAATAATAAAACCATATTCTAGAGAATTTCATAAGCTATTCAAAATAGTGCAGGTTATCAAGAAAACATACATAGTTTTACTAAAATAAGAATTTTAGTATGCGCCTGTAATTAGGCCATTTTTTTAAAATCTCCCCAGCAAAGTTTATATAAAAGTAGCTCGAGCATTGATCAAGTTAAAAGGTTTTGTTCAGTCTCCAACCTTCTCTAAAATCTAAATGAATTCTCTGAATTGGTGGAAAATTTAATTAAATCAATAAACAAGTAAGAAATAATAAATAGATCATTTTAAACTAAACAAAAAAATATCAATACTCACGGTTTTGTAGTATAGTGAAGGAAAACACCAGAATTGTCAGTTGCATCAGCTGAAAAATAAAACAAATTAGTGTTTTTTTTTATTATATTAAATATTAGCTGTACAACAACCCCGGAATTTTCCCCGTGTTAGTAGCTAGACCCTACGGGCGGCTTCGGCGTGAGCCAATTCGTACCTGCGGCATTCTGGATGAGTTGCTTCCCTTCCCAACTCTAGGCCCTTTAGGTCATTACGTGCCCACTGTCCTATTCAGTGCATGCGACTTTGATGACCATCAAAGACAGAGCTTTTTCAATTTTTCTTTCCGTAAAAACCTCATTCAGAGTATCAAGAATGAATAAATCTGTGTGGTTAGGCATTCAGCATTTTCGACGGCCTTTGAAGCCATCATTTTTACATTTTTTCAATTTCCACACAGGAACTCAAGGATTTATTTAAATATGTGTGTATATAGTTAAAGATTGGGCATTCATTCTCCAGTGGAATTATACGCTAATGAAACATTTATTTTGGATACTTACACTCAAATTTGTGCATGTAGTGAACTTGAAGCACTAAGTACTGAATGGGCGAAGAGCCACCAACCCGAAAGCCCACATCGGTGGGCAAATCTAGCCTCGGAGCGTCTCTGGCCCAAGCGTATATTATCTAAAATGAAACAATAATTATGAAAGTAAAAGTAGATGCAGAAATGAAAAATTAAAATAGATCTTTTCTAACTTAGGTTTGTTAGGCCTTTTTATTGACAACGTAAACATACAAATATGTATTTATATTATCTTAACTCGTTTGACAATAATGAGAAAAGTGCAGTTGAATATTTTCAGCATGAGTTAAGCATAATTGTTTTTGTTTATAATAACGAAGAAACAAAAATAAAAATGAAGTATATATTTTAAATCTTTTGATGCTCTGGGAGTGTGTCCTATAGAATGTGTTTAAGTATGGAGACCAATTGTGTAGAATTTCTTTCCAGTGAGAATCAGAATTCACCTACAGTAGTCGAATCGTTTTAGCACTGGATACCCTACAGTACGAACTGTGCTATTTTTGGAATGTTTTTAGTATTTGTCAATGTTAAGGTCAATGTCAGTGTCAATTTTTGTAAAAATATTATATGCTTATTTCACTTAAAAGCCTGTTTTATTTCAACAATAGTAATATAAATAACACACAACAAATTACATTACCACATTACTTTCATTTTTCTGAAAATCTTAATTTGTAGTGGTGGGCATAAGTCTATAAAGACGTCTTCTTATGATGATACGTCTTCATTTGTGTAAAATATTTTATTAAGTTTCACGATTTGGGTGGCTATTTTTTGCGTAATCATTTGGTTAAACTGTTATTTAAATTATAATAATGGAACCTAATACTAATCAAATGTGAAAATCAATATGAAATATCTAGTTCTGGTAAAAGGGATTGGATATTGTATGATTAAAAAATATATTATAAGAACAGTAAATTAATCATAAAATGTGTTTGCTCAACACTCTAGATTAGCAAATTTGAGATAAGATAAAATCCAAACCTGTGATCCTGCGCTGCATGGGCTAGCGTACGTTTCATAATCATCTTCAACATCATTCTGCATTTCTCCACAATTCCTGAAATAAAAAAGTTAACTTTAACGGCCCAATGATTTAATACTATTAGTTATAATACTATAGGAATTTAAGGAAGAAAACTATCTCAATAAAGAAGATAGAATATTGAAAAATTGTCAAAAATTATTTGAATGGATAATAAGATCTCTCAAATAATGTAATATGGATCATTGTTGTCGAATTAACTAAGTTCAATACCAATACTAGTAGAATCCCATCTCAGATATGCATGAGGCATGCATATCAGAAACCATACACATTCATCAAAAGAAATCCAGATATTT
The DNA here is from genome assembly GCA_020383195.1 of Neomicropteryx cornuta. Lineage (NCBI taxonomy): Eukaryota > Metazoa > Arthropoda > Insecta > Lepidoptera > Micropterigidae > Neomicropteryx > Neomicropteryx cornuta. The sequence continues at coordinate 1,165,226 of JAHKQU010000014.1, forward strand.
TGGTGCCACTCTTGTGCAGAATCGAAACATATGTTAAAGGCCTCTTTATGTAAATCATTTTTTACTACGGCGAGGCATCTGATAAAATAGTAATAATAAAAATTTATTTGTTACGAAAAATGTTTACGAAAAACGCAACTGGTACGGCTAAAAATTGTCCTTTATCAAGTCCATTGTATTGCGGGCTTTTGTTGGAACCACATATGCTCCAACTTCGATTCATCCAATTTGAATGTCAAGTCATGCAGCATGGTTTTGTAGTACTCGCCAGTGACAGTTATCGCGTTGACAGCAGCGTCTTTGAAAAAATTGGGCCAATCACCCTATCAACGCAGTCACAGCACCACACAGTAACTTTTAGTAGTTGTAAAGGTGATTTGTGAATAATACGCTGGTATTCAGTGCCCCAGAAGCGAGTATTCTGCTTGTTTGGGTAGATGAAAATTTGCTTCGTCGCCACCATCAGAAGTATTTAAAAAGCGATCAATTTTCATCAATGCTGGAGGTCTCCATTTAAAGGATATCATTGGAATAAACTACAAAACAAAAATAAAAAAAAATATTGTTCAATTTAGAATAAAAAAATGATAGATATATAAGGGTTATTACTTTTACGTCGCCTTTTATGTTTATATATTTAATGTACTACTTTTTAAACTTAAGTTGGAGACCTCTTAGTGTCAATAAATCATCATTGACGTTTAGCCTCATAACCAACCATTAACATATACAGCAACCATTATTAATATACTAAACCTGTTGGTTATTCTTGACCAATAGTGTGAATATCAGTTAGTTAAAAACAAAACAAAATAATAAGAGGTTATTTTTGAACCTTATTAAATATTATTATTAATAAATAAATTTAAAAAATACCAAACGGGCTTATCTGATCCAGGTTCCGTGCAGCCGTAGAGCAGCATATGATGAGCAGTATGCATTGTTGCGTTTGGTTCAAAACCCACTGAAAATATTTTAAATTTTAAAATGAATCGTAGTTCAGTTACTTCGGTGTCCTTATGCATTGTCGCATTAGCTTGCCACTAAAGTGACAGCCCGTGCATTTTCTTATGGTTAGTGGTCTGAGTAGCGTAGTAAAGTAACTATGCATAAGGTTTTGTGTGATAATCCCCAAAACAGTGGGTTTATAGGATGGACTAACTGTGAACACGGCCAGAATTTTGCTCTGCCATAAAAAAATCACCCCAGGCGTTTGTTTAGATAACTATTATTATTAATTAATGCAAAAGGCGTAAAATTGCGAGAGCACATCGATTAGCTCACTTTGGATAATTTATACCTCTATAAAACATCCATTCTAGACAATATCTATATAATTACATGTTTTCATTATGTTTCATAAAAAATAAGTTTGCTCATCATTTAATAAGTAGTGTTATTATAAATTAAAGTTAATAAATCAAGCATGCAATTATACCATTAAATATTAAGTAACTATAAGAAATATTGTTAAATAAAATATTATTTTACGTCTTAAAATTACATTTAAAAAAAAACAATAAAAAACGCAGTTCACAAATAAATATAATTATTCTCTGTGATGTATAAAAATTAGATTTAAAAAAATAAGTCGTAATGTAATAAAGTTTCGTAAATAATAAATTTAATGACTTGCTTATTGCTTGACGCATTCGGTTTTACATGGTAATATTAGTAACGCTGTATGTAAGCATTAAAATCAATAGTTCAATTATTGAAACATGAAGCATCTTTAACATCTTAAATTCATATAAACAAAAACCTAAAATTGCAGAGGTAATTTGTGAAAATTTATCCCTATTTGTAAATGTGTAAATAAGAGATTTTAAGGTCAGCTTTAACAGAAAAACAAGCTGATCATTATCATTATTGATGATTTCATATTCTAAGTGTGATATGTTCATAAGAAAAATACTAGAGATTTTATTTGCAACATTTACCTAATAGTATACTAAATCTTTACAGCCCTCAAGTGCTTAAATATTTTTATCCCTACTAAGAGGAAAAGTTTAAAATACCAATATTCTGCAACTGTTAAATCTCCATGTACCTAGTGCATATTACTGTAGTAGTAACCTCAGCCTTTTTAAACCTCCTCATTGCAAAATGAACATATTGAAATTTGCGACTGTTAGTAGAGCAGTATTTCTACTCAACCACGTTTCCTCTTAGATAGTCACTTTTAATCTAAAGAGTAGTAGCGTCGCCATAGCATTGTCTACTATAATTATTATACCAGAGAAAGAGGGTAGTGAGATACTCAACTTCTGGATTTAGATTTAATTAGGCACTTGCTTAGTGGTTATAACGAATTTTAGGACTAATGGTTATAATTTTTAAACAAAGAAAGCCATGATTGAAAGCACCTTATATATAAATCATTATTTAAATGTTTTTATTGGCACTTGATTAATCAAATTAAATTCCCAGTGACACTCTGAGAAAATAACTACTCAATAATGAAAAAAAAAATTGTGTCATGCTGTTAATACATGAATTAAAAAACACAATGTCCACGTGACAGTTTTGGCGACCACCAAACCAATTATTTATAAGTATGTTCTGTCATAAGAATGACAAATGACCGGAAAATATTATAAATAATATTGATAAAAGGATAATAAGAACTGTACTCTAAAAACAATATTTTGTTAATTGAAATTAAACACACTAATTTAGCAGATATATATAATGGACACGAATAAAAAAATACATTCACTTACGTATTTTAACCCTACAATTAAGAAATCTTCTTTAGTATGGGTATGGATTAATAAGCATAGATACTTTGTATTTAATAAAAAATACTATTGAACATGTATATATTTAAGTACATAAATTATATTAATTTCTTTTACATTTACCTTATAATTATGGAAACATTAAAGACGTATTCATGACAAACTTCGCAGCCATTCAATTAAGTTATCTAAATCTCTTTGTTCCAGTAATCCTAGGAAGAACTTTATCTCCAATAGAGTTGTGGATAATTGGAACCTGCTACAACGGGAAGTGGTGGAAGCTATAAGTATAAACCAGTTCAAGAACCACCTTGATAAATTTCTTGAATCTAGGCAAACCGCTACTAACTGAGAATAAAATATGAGCATATCAGCTAAATAAGTGCTTGCTCAATGAATGATAATACACATTACTAATAATAATGATTTAACTCATTTATAATCAATTAGGATTTTTTCTGTTAAGTATTAGTTTTAACCCATCCATTATGTGGACTTTTAAAATAAACAAAATAAAAATAAAAGCGGGCAGGTAAGCCATAATTATAAATATTTTTTTTAAAGTTCACCATAAAGAGTTATAAAAAAATGTTAAAATGAGACCTAAGGAAAAAAAAACCAGAACCGGAACGAGCAAACTGTAAGTATATGTTGAAATTATAAATTCAATAGCAACCACTTAAATATTCTGAATGTGAATATTATAATCAAAACATACTTACCTATGTAATAATTTTTCCCAGGGTCAACTTTAATTGGAGTGCACAAATATAACTCGTCCTATAACAAAAATAGACAATAGGTGATGAAATTATTCCACGATAATAAATATAATTTTATTGTTTCTTCAAGGACAATTTATAAACTATATTCAAGGTTACTGTCATCCTAACCATTTTAAAAAGTGAATGTAGGAAGCCTTTATTCAAAACTCTTAAGACAGAGGCGCCTGGTTGAGTATCACTTTGAACACCTTTCAGACTCCCGGCTTTCAACTTGGATAGGTCATCTTGCGCCCCTGCTGATATTAAAGATTCCTTTTCTTAGCTCTATCTACTAATTTAAGAAATAATACCCACACTATACAATCACTTTCTAACTTTACTCATTTGCTTCGCATTGTGAAGACAACAAGGCCGATCGAAATGCGATTTTTAGTAAAAAAAGACTCGAATGTTAGATCTAAAAGTGCAGATCTAAAGAATCCATTACAAGAATAGTAGACTCGAGGAAAAAAATAAAGATTGTTGCATTCTTATTTTCTGTTTATAAACAAGAGTATATATTTTGAATATGAGTAAGTTTTTGAAGAGATAAGTGGACAATTAACTGTAACAACAGTTCTTTGTGTGTCGGGTCTGCTTCTTAGGCATTACCTCATTACTGAGATTGTGATATTGCAGGTAACTTGATGTCTTCAAAACCTTCATGCATCTTTCAATGCATTGAGCAACCTGGAACGGACCCACTACATAGGATTCAGTTATCAGTTCGATCTGATCAACTCACCGTAATGGGCTTCTCCACAACTCCTGCATCCTGGTACATGCATTCAAAATATGAGCTCAAATCGATAATGTTTTTTTATCAATATGTTGGTTAATGATTTAACTCCAAACTGACAGTAGCAAGTATTGTTAGCATCGATTATAATACAGTGATACAACCAGCAAGCTTTGGCTCATAAATTTTATACCGTTCATCGGATTTAATTACTTTCTACCTAATTCTTTATTTTATATTATTTCTTGAATCATCAAAAACGTTTACCTAATGATTTTTTTAATAAAAAGAACATTATTCAGAAGCATGCTAAGTAACTCAATATTTTTCTCCATGAGTGTACATCTGTAATGGTACTGGCTGCTATGCTTATTTACACTGTGATTTCCGAAGTCTATTCGGGAGCCTCCAATAATTAAGTAAAATATAATAAACCTATAATCCTTAATTTAAGCTTTTATAAAGTAACTAGATGAATAGTAAAATCTGTTTAATACAAAGCATAATTTTATGAAAAAAATATTATTTTCTTGCTTCCTAAATAATATTTTGGGTTGATATACCATGATTACACTTTAAGAATTAACTTATTCAAAAAAAAAATAATTAACTAAAGACACACCGGATGTAAAATATTGGTAGATCAGTCTAAAAAGTAGATACAGTCAACTGCAAAACAAACCACTTTGCCTAATATTGCTTGGCTGGCGTCGCCGTTGCAGCCCGTGGTCAAGGAGAGCGCATGTTAATAATGGTGCGGCGGTTGAGTGGTTATATTTTGAGCGGTTAAACCTGATATCCGCAGGCTAAGCCTTTGGCAACTCTGGTTAAAAAAATTCATTCAAAATTAAGGTAATAAAATATTTACCAATTTGTTTCTGTGATTTCACAGGAAAAACAATACACACATCTGCTAGTTAAAGCAGTTTTCATGTTACATGGCAAATAATATTCTTAGATGTTAATTCGAATATGTAACAAATTTTGAATAAATAATATTTATTATTAGGTAAGTAAGTACTTATATGAATCAAAATCATAAAAAATCTTAGTGATAAATGATTCTTCCTAAATATTTAGTTTAGCCATTTTGCCCTTTTTACAAAACCCAACTGATGAATGTTGTGCTGAATTTTGTCGTCCTTGGTTGAACAAAGATTTTTTGAACGCAGTGTTCTCCAAAGCTAAGATTAGTAATAAATTGGCAGGTAAATAAGCTTAGCACGGCACAATTGACTCCACTACTGTACAAAGACCCTGTCCGAAGACATTTCTCCCCATGGCTGCCTTAAATAGTTTTTTCTCCGTTGCTTATTTTCTTTTTTGAAGGCTACTCGGATACAAAAAAGGGGTTAAAAATGTCGAAATACATTACCTTATTCGGCTTTACGTTTGGCATTAAAAGAGAATATTTTTCCACTCCAAAGGCTAAAACGTTGCTCATCAAGAAAACATACATCAACAGATGGTACAGAATCATTTTGAAATAGTATTGATTATTTAAATAAAACTGATTTTGCAAACCCCGTACTTTAAAAAAAAATGGTCACTTTATCTACTTGTAACGAATTTTTAGTAATATGCCTTTTTAGTATATTTAGTAATGCTGCTTAAAACGACAAAATTAGTTCAACGGAGAGCAGCTCCGCCAAACGTCAAACTGATTTCGGCTTGTGGCCGGTCTGACAACAAAATTAGACAAAATTTTATGCGCTGAGGACGAAAACAGCAAAACGTCAAATCAATACTTGGTGTCGATTATGACGTCATAGCAATTGGTGTAATTTACGCAGTGTTGCCGCAACCTTGTGAGCATACAATAAGTTGGTTTAAAACTGCAGTATTGTGAATATGATTGCAGGACAATTTTTTGACGTTGAGATATGCTATATTTTCCTGTTATAATCACAATGCACACATAAAAATACACAAACCGGGAAACAAACTTTTTTCTAACTGTTTTTCTGGTTAAAATAAAATGGAACGTGAAAAGAATTCTGCAAATAAGGACGCAAGCATCAAATCACTAAACATTGTTTTCGCGTTTCTTTTTGTTATGACGAAAATCCAGAGAAAATATCCTTTGTTCTTATCGTATACATCAAAAAATATTGTAAATCAAATATAAAATAGTTTTATAACCTGAAAACTTATTTCAAAATTGTTTGTATTGTTAGCCAGTTAAGTGCATCTCCGTTTGTCTTGTGTAATATTTTAAGGCCATTTCAGTTATGCCCACTCACTCCATGTGCCCACTAATACTTTACAAATGTAGGAGCAAAACCAGTAAAATGGACCGAAAACAGACCTACATCAAATTCAATGTCATAAATACTATAAACGCAGTGAATACTTATTGTAAAGATATTGCAATATTAACTAACACACAGAAGCCAAAAAACTTAACTGTGTCAGTTTTTGCCATTATATTATGATGGTAATGCAGTATGGGGAGTTACGCAAAAACTTTAATAGATATCGTATTTAAAATCTAAAAATATATTAAAATAATTGAGCAAAAACCAAACCGCTTTGAAACTAACAAACTATTTCGAAATGTGGTGTTTTTGAAATAAAGCGACTATATATCAATGCAATAATTTGCTTCCTTCGAAATAACATGAATAGATTTAATTTATCATAACAAGCACACCATATAAGAAGTACAAAGCAAGTTTGGACAAAAACCGTTGACTTTTATTGCTTTGCGAATTTTCATTTACTTTGGAAGAAATTACCAAGATAAATTATCTAAACAAACTATTTCTGAATGGATGTTTGAACAGAACAGTCTTAAACGTATTAAAGTTCCTATGCTATTATATAAATACTTAAGTATTTATTTTAATATAATATTACAACTCTCTTAAGGAGTAGCAGTAGTAGTATATAATTAATGATAGAGTGCTACATTTTGATTAAAAATAAATGATTACGTTTAATTTTATATTTTATTAAGCTAAATATTCAAAACCACCAAGAGATATGGATTATTTAATTAAGGAGGCTTATTTAATAAATATAGGACCAGCAGCCTTCATTTGGTCCAAATTGGCATATTTCAATTTTGCGTTGTTTGTAAATTATGCTGGTATTGAAGATTACTAAAATTGAAATAATATTTTACTTATTGAAATTGAATGTTATGTGCATACGACTGTTTTTTAAGAATTTCGGGAAAATACATAAATTCCTTTGATTTTGATACCCTGTTCGGTTTCTTGCTACAGGTGACAGCTGTCACTGACCAGCCAAGATTAAAATAGGAGTATGTTGTAATTTAATTTTGAAAAGTGAAAAATTACACCCCAAAGTACACTCATGGATACATGCGAGTTCAAATTTACGTCGGATAAAGAATTGTACTACATTCGGTTAATATTTCAAAAACATGATGTTGAAATCGTATTATCAAATGGGCCAACTTTTTGGACTGGGAGATACGAGGAGTCACACATGCTCGCAAAAGCCGAAGAAATGCACCTGCCCATTGATGAGTATTTTAACATGACTAAGAAAAGTTTTGTTGAAGATTATTCTACTTTTCAATACAAAGTTGATAACAGTTTTAGCTGGAGTAAAATCGATTCAGAAGGCATTGTTTACAAATATGGAAGCATCAAAATAGCGAAAGAAAATGGAAATGGCTTTGTATTTCTTATAGAAAGCTTAGATGAAAAAAACAAGATGTTAGACAGGCTTTCTGAAAGTCATAACCGCAAAATAGAAAATCTTTGTAAAGATTTGGAGGCAACAAGAGAGCTTTTGCAGTCCGCATTAAGCGATAAGAAACATTCTGAATCTAAATTAATGGCTGCGTATCTCAACCTTTTAAATTCTAAGAAAAGTAAAATAAGGTCACTTAATGAAATCATCGCAAAATTATCACCGTAAAACACTTACGTTTTTCAAATTGTCTGGGTTAACAGAAAATAACAAACCTTAAAAGACAATAAGCACACGGTCGAATTAACCTAAAATTTAATTACAAACTTACGTCCTTTGCAGATTCTCACTAGTTTAAAAAAAAACCACACAATCAAATTTTAATCACTTATGTTCACAATTGTACGTTATATTTAAGATATATTATTTATTCTTACAAATTTTTTTGGATCGTGAGCATTTTTATTAAAATCTTAAAATTTCATTGAAATGATTTATTTATTCTTAAAAATCAAAATACAAACAGGTACAGAGCAGTAGTAACAGTTCAACGCCAATTAATGTAATCAACAAGCGACCGGCGCCTACTGCACTGATGTTCCCTGCCTTCTAACTAGACGCCGTCTGTACCAAAGGAGACAGAGTAACTGTCGACTTTTATTAATTGAAATTATTTCGGTATTTAAACTAGAAGACAAACTTGATAAAGTCACATTCTTAAATAAACTAAAAGAGTAAATAATCAAGTATAAATATAGATAGTTATTGCTTGCCGTCCAATATACATTAACCAATTATTTAACATATTTGATAACATGTGTGGTGTTTACTTTAAAAGATTCAGGAAGCATATTTTGAATTTTGGGGCCTATATATTTAAGAGATCTCTGTCCAAATGTGGTAGTCAGCGCCGGCCCTAGGGTAGGTGATAGGAGCGGTCGCTTTAGGTGTCAGGTGGCAAGTGGCGCCTAACTGCCAAATTTGAAAAATAATTTTGATTGAATTATTTATTATTTTTATGGGGCCAAATAAGTATTAATTTTTGCAATAAAAGTTGATTTTTGAAAAAGTTGCTAATTATTATTTATTTAAAATAAACTGATACCCAAAGAATAAAAGACTTACCCAAAGAATCCAGAAGATTCATACTTTAAATAACAAAAAAGTTTAACATTGAATCAATTTAATGTTATTGAGGAATAGAAATTAAAAATGTGTGTTTCATTGCCTTCATTTTATATAGGTACGGCTATTTAAAAACAAGATGTGTGAAAAGTGTACATTTAAAAATATACATCCAACCTGTTTGTATCTACACACCGTTGCATGTCTTCACCGTTTATCAGCCAAAAACGCTTAACAAACATGGTGCTACGAGACGGCACACTGTCTTGATGCAGAATCCACGCATTGTTCTTCCATAAATCTGCCCTTTTGATAATGCTAAGTTAACAGTTTGACCCTGAAGTAGCCATTCAACCATGATTATACCCTTAATGTTGAACAAAATTGCCTCTAATTTTGACATACTCATTGGTACTCGGCGAAGTTAAAAGTCTTTCAACGCATAGATTGTCTTTTTGTTTCTGGATCATATTGAAAAATTCATATTTCACCACAGGTGATGACATTTTCAAGCATATCTGGGAAAAGGTGTATCCAAAACTTCTATAAGTATCATTTGTATTTTAATTTAATTTAATATATTTTTGGGAAACATACAGCGTAACTTAATTTTGTTCACGATGCATTTAATGCAATGCTTAATTCCCGAAACAGAAAGAGTATGAGGTTTATTAGTAGCTAACTGGCATTTATAAGTTTCAGAGGTGACAAGTATGATCAAAAAGTTAATAGTTAAATAATTAATATAATGTCCTCACTTCAGCCATTAATAAAAAAGTTTTAAAGTACAATTCCATGCAATTGAAATAGGATGCCTTAAAGACCTGGGTTAACGAGGACTGACTGCCTGGTAACCTCAGTCCATATCAAAATATAGAAGAAGGGAGAGGGTCAGGAGTGATTGTAAAAACCTCACCAGTCTCTACTATCAATTCTAATATTCTATTCACACCATGAAACTCAAATAGTTTGAAAGGCCATGTTTGAATAGCCTGCACACCTAAACGTTAATAAAACCACTTTTAGAATCGTTTATCAGCCAAGTCAACGGCAGCCATTTGTTTTATTAGTGTTAAGCACTTTAAAATCCATTAATGGAAATGGCCATATAACATACACAACCTTGGGCGGTGGTTTGATTTCTGTTCTAAAGCTAAGATAAATTACATCTCTAACTACAGAGTTACCTATAAAACTGCTTTTCGATGCTTAAAATCCTCGAACTAATGTCATGTAAAATCTATAATCATAAATCCTCCAATAAGTGCAAAATAATAATAATAATAATAGTCAGGTAAAAAGTCCTGTCCCGTAATAATAATAGTCATGTAAAAAGTGGTATAAATGTAAAATTTTGTGTTACAAGGTCACATAGCTGAACAAATAATTAATTAATAAAAATTAACTTTATTTTCATAATTATGTCAAACAATCAATAGAAACATTTCTGAATCACATTTTCATACAAATATAAATATAGGCATTTTATGTAAATAAATTTCAACGTCTGATTCAATATAAAGAATTCGAATTCATTCCTTTAAAAGCTATGTCCATTTCCTGAAAAACATTCTGCAATAGTACTCAATTGGTTGATTATTTGTAATGCCAATAGTAGCAAGCATTAAACTATAACCTACTAACATAGAAAGTAGTTTGTGCCTGTTAAACCATCTGCGCACTGGTCCTGAAATAAAAGAGAAAGGCTGCATTCATATATTTATAAAATGCTTAAGATTGAGCGTTAAAAAAAGTTTTTGACTTCAGCATTGAAACCAATTGCTGCTGCTCAGTACTCAAGAGTCAAGAGTACTCGAACCATTCCAAAATGCATAGCTTATGTCATTTATTGCAATTATTCTACTTGTGGTGTGGCTCCCATGTGGTGACTCAAATGTCACTCTGTTCACGGACTAAGGCTCTAGAACTACAAGACCGATTTTGATAATTATTTTTTTGAAACCACAATGACTTTTGTTATACCATCTTCACAAATAATACTTGAAGCCGCAAAACCAATTAGCTTGAGTTTTTATTGTTAAACTTCATGGGACATGGTGTATATTGCAACATTTTCGGTTGCAAATTATATATTTGCCTCGAAATAATGGCCTTTAATGATATTGTTTTCTCAAGGGACAGTCAAATATCGGTAAGTAATAAAATGGACCAGAGGGTTGTAGGATATTGGTATTGCTAGTTATGGCTGTCCTTTTTTGAGGATCTAATTGTCGGCTTTATTTATGATAAAGATTTGGAGGGAGGCTTAGTTAATTTTACATTTCTGACCAAAGAGTAAAAAGGGAATGCGAAGTTATTTTGTGATGGACAGGCTCTCGCGGATGCGGCTGCGAGATTAACAACTTTGCAAAATAGGTGAAACATTTCCATGGCATATTTAGGTATTTAAAAAAAATAACATAAAAACAAATGAGTTTATATTGGGGTACTGCACCTGTGCGTTCATCGGATATAGTTGAATCAATTCCGAATATAGCAGGCTCCTTAGCATAGACAAGTAAATAGCGTACGCGAACCAAGTCATTATTGGTCACAACATAATACTTGTGAGGCACTTCTCCTGCCATGCTGTCCACAGCTTGCTGATTGGCTTGTATTCCATCAGTTCGACTGTCTCCTAAAATTTAAAAAAACTTTTAAACCATTATAAATGAAATCAAATATAATTTAAAGCCCTAATAGTGTAATAAATATATCAATATTTTATTAACAAATATGACATATTGCAATTGATTAAAAAGCAACAAGGAATCACAACATTAGGATACCAGATACAATATCATTAGGGCCAGGCATCACAAAATATTTACAATGCAAATGACACAAGCATAGTATCTTCAATATTATGCGCAATGTGAATCAAAAATTAGACAGTGCCAATATTACATGTAAAGGAGTTAAGTATGGTTCAATAAGTTTTAAACAATGTCTTCTAACGTTTAGCAATGTAAAAGTTGTTTTAATCGTGTTTTATAACCATATGGTTTAAATGAGGCACGTCGCACTAATATGCTAATCTGTTTGCAATTCCAAGAATTTGCTAGGTACCTGCCTGTGGTGTGGATACGAGTACTGTTCGAAAAAATACAAATTACAGAAGTTTTTAAAGCATTTGACCACCCAAGATTTCTGTATTTTTTATCTAAATTTATCCGAAAACTCAAAACTTCCCATAATACTAACACTTTTTGCAAAAATAAAATGTCTTTATTGTTTACTTAGTATTTAGATATTTATTATCCTACTCAACCAGGATGTTAATGTCTTTCCTATAGGCGAAAATCCCTCATAAGTAGGGTTGCCAGATGGTATCCTAAAGGAGGACATTTCCTCCTTTTCTATGATTTGTCCTCCAGTCTGTATGATTAAAATAAAGTATATTTGATCAAAATTCTTGTTTAATTGTGTGTCAACCTTTTTTTAAAAATGCTTCTTTTTAGACCCATCACTCCTCCTTTTGCAAGTTATCATCTGACAACCATATTCATAAGGAACATCCTCAATAGATAATTTGCCATCATTAAAACTGCATTCTATGATTAGAAATTTTGTAAACTTATATTAGAACCTCTAGCTTCCATTAAAGTTGACTTTTGACAGTTGATGTCGTCCAATTTGTTTATGAGCTCGCACATGGCAATGCAGGACAATTGTGATCCGATAACACTGGCGCCCCATCCAAATGACCCTGGCCCGTAAAGAAGGCTCACAGATAACTCAGATGATAGGTAAATTCCACTGCCGTAGAGTACATTCTATAAAATTCAAAAGCAGATAATTGAGTATGCCATTGGTTTACTAAAAGAGAGGAGTAAAAGAGAGAATCTTAAATTTTAAACTGACAAATCATATTATTTGAAAAATCGCTGTGGCAACTGATGTATCAGAAGTTAAATAAGCAAAATTAAAAGAAGGTTTTGTAACCAGCATAACTCGCTCCAGTGTTCTTGTGAGTATCATTTTATGTATACCTAATATTTAATATAACGAAAATCACTAACTTTATTCAAATGTTGTTGAAGTCCGTAATGCAATATTGAATAAAAGTTTTCCAGCCTACTACCATGGTATGCGAAGAGACTATCCCGGTCTTTGGCTAACTCTCTCCACTTGCTCTCCGCGTTACTCTTTACAGTACTGACAACTTGAAATATGTGCTGAGGTTTTGGAGCGGCTGACGAGCAAGGAACTTTCTTTAATATCGACTCGTGCTGAAATTTTATCGACACTTTTAGAACTATATTATATCATAAAATATTTGAACAAATAAAAAGGTATAAATTACTGACAAATTCAGCTGGAATTGAGCGCAAATAAGGTTCCCTCAAATGAACAAGGACGTAAAATAACAGTTCTATTAATTTAGGGTCAATTTGGCTGGCATTATCACGCAGCTGCTGAGGTAACAAGTCCAGTGGTGGAGTATCGCATATATAATTAGACTGCAAACGAATGTACATAATTATTAATGAGATAAGTATTTCAAACAATTACTTATCATTTTAGCCTTGATAAATTATTACCAATTCATCTATATCTTTAATCCCGTTTTTAATAAACATGGGAGGAAATGGTTTTAAACAGGAATCATATCGAAAGTTTTTTGAAGCGGAAACAAAAAGACTCCATTTAAAATCAGCCGCTTTCAAATCTTTTTGTAGTACGTTCATTAGACAATCAATTTTCTTCTCTAACTTATCAACGATTTTCTCGTTTGTTAAAGCACATTCTGACTTGTAAACTTCATTTGATTGTCCTTCTGATTGCGGAGGTGTTTCAGAGGGCGCTACTTCCATTTTGCTTACATTAGAATTTTATTATAGTAGATTACTGACTAACACTGATTTTACCAAAATTTAATTAAAAAGTACATAAGCACTGCAGATTTTTCAAAACAAAACACTTCGCACGTCAGTTCGAAATATCATCAATCATGCTAAGAGCAGTATTGCCATTTGCCACTGATCCTCGTCAATACTATCCTCTCAATATATCCTCTCAATATATAGATCCTCGTCAATGCTATCTATCCGTCGAATGTCTACGGCAACAGTGTAAAAATTGGTGCCTCAGTTTGTAATTAAACTTCACACAAAGGTTCAGGAACCACTGATATTTATTTTTTTTCGATAATGAGGTGCTTGGATTGATTGAAAAAAATATATTGTCAAACCTGCAATTGTGCGAAAAGTAATATGCGTGTAAGAATAAAACTAGCGCGCCCAACGATCTTTTAAAACATCGTTGAGGGCGCCGCTTTGCTTCGGAGCGGAGTTTAGTATATAAATGTGTTTCTCCATAGGGATTACCATTTAATTTTTTATAATTCTTTGCGCAATCAAATGTATGTGTTATTTGGTATCTATGCACAGAAGACATTGTCATGGTCATTTTAAAAAAATAATTATCAAAATCGGTCTTGTAGTTCTAGAGCCTTAGTCCGTGAACAGAGTGAAATTTGAGTCACCACATGGGAGCTTCGCTCGCTACGCTCGCTCCGCTCCAATTAGTTGAATAAATTTAACTAGGTACCTACCGAAGAAGTTGGTGATAATATGTACATTAAACAAATATATTCTACCGTTTGGAGCTACCCTTTTGTATAGGTACTGAAATTTCTTTGTATCGTAGATTGGATAATTTTCGATGAGGAATCTCAATAAGATAAGTGTCCAAGAGTCCAAGAGTATTTTGTTAGTAGTTACATTGAAAGTGGAGAAATAATCCTTCGTTTTATGAAGGGGACCGATTTTAAAAAAAGATCAAAAATATGGATACAAAAAAGAGATCGCGGTAGTCTAGTGGCATTGGGGTTCGAATTCGCATATGGTCATACCATTTTTAACTCTTCATTTCCATCATCTCCCTGCTTCTAGCACAGGTACATTACAACAAATTCTTAAAAAACAAAATACAATGGAATACACTATTTCAAGTGTAAAAATGTTTAGTTATATAATTTTTAAACCCACCCGTTTTGTTTCGTGTTTTATGTTTTTATTTTTCTATTATTGTAAAAAAAGTTAACTGGCAAATTTCATATTTCAAAAAGGGCATACTATCTGGATGCAATGTTGAAAAAGAAACTACATATGACAGTGATTTGACGTGACCTAACTGAGCTCGAAATTCCAAAGCGTGGACGTTTCCAAAGTGAGGAGTTTTGTTTCCATAACGTTGTCCATAGATTGTTCTTGGTAAACCTCTGCACGCATAAACATGCTAAGTGTTAATTCTTCACTAATAAATAAATATTGATTTATCGTTGAGTGTTTCGACACAGTATAACGGTTAAAATGCCAGATTCGGATGTGTTAGGTTATGTTTTGAATGAGTTTGAAAGACTTACTGAGAAACCAGAGAATTACTTATGGTACCGTTGCATATTAATTATGTTTTTAAATATTTTAAAATGACATAGATATATAAATCACTACAATTTTTAAAATTACAACATATTATTTTTCTCAGTTTGCAGGAGAATGCTTCTCTACAAATTAGAGAAAACACGAAAACCTTGTACGATTTCACAAGGCAAGACGAATTTTGCATAAAAGAATCTTCAGCGCTTCCACATTTAATAACAGAAGAATTCGACGACGAACAAATATGGCAACAGATTGAATTGCAAAATAACTCTGTTTGGTCTCACTTTCTCAAAAATGTCTCGTTTTGTGTAGCCGGTAAAAACAAACTACAATTTCCAATTGAAATGCCAACAACCGAGACGGACAATGTAGAAATACCAAATGAAAATGGGCAAATGGAATTTGACGAACCCGTGAATGAGGCTAACACCAGACCTAAAAAGAAAAAGATAAGTAAGATAATCAAAATATTTACTTACAAAATATTGATTACAAAAGAGAGTTCAATTCAAGTTTTTTTATTAATTATGTACTTCGTGTAGGTAATCTAATTAGGTACAAAGATATAAGTAAATTACCTACATTTATTTTTTAATAAAGTATAATGACAATCATTTGATGACAAGTGTGCATTATGGCAGTTGAATTCAAAAAGGGAGTCAATTTGGCATGAGCCGGCTTACAATGGTATTACACATCGTAGCAGATAATAGTATTTTTTTATTTACTTTTTTGATATTCAATGTTTATTTTCATATTTAATAACCTTGTCATTTCTGAGTTACTTACCTTCGGCTCAGTGGCGTGCCGCCCTATTGCGGGGGATGGCGGACCCACCGGAAGTCGAACCTGTGACCTCTGGGTCAAATGCAGGTGGTTCTACCACTACGACAATTAGCATTAAATGACAACTCAATTCAACTCAATATAGTAAAGTTATTATATGTAAGTGTGTCTCTAAAATTTTCTTGTCCATATATTGGTGGAAAGTTGTATCTATGCCTACGAAACTAATTATGTCATGGAATATCTAAAAATACTGGTTAAATGTTGAATAAATAGAATGGGTAACTTATGGTTGGACGTCTACTTAAGCATAATGTTAATGAACGACTAAAATAATTTATCAGGTATATGTTACTGCATATTTTATCAATTTGGGAAACATAAGAGCGGTAATGACAGTAAAAATTTTCACTTGTCAATAAAGTTAAGTACTTTGATAAATTTAAAATAATCTTTGACCCCATTTTATTTTTATTTTTTATGGCTTGTATATGCGCAATACTTTAAGTATCTACTAGATTCTACAAGGCCTCACCTTGTACATTTTTTTATTTCTAGTTTAGAAGTTCATATAAACAAGAATATAGTGACACAAACATCAAAACTTGCTTTATAAAAGATTAGCACTTACAGCAACAATTCATACCTTCATGTGTACCTTTTTATTACCATTATACTAATTACCTGCTTATTTAATCTGTAATTATCTATATTTATTAAAAATAAAATTTTAGGTATTTTTTTGTAAATATATAAAAAATCATAACATATTAAACATTTATTGGTAAATTAAATATATTAAGCATTACTTCTCTCTATTTCAGTTAAACATCACTTTTAATGTAATTACTATTTCTTTATATCTAATTATTTAGAAAAGAAGAATCTGAAGACGTCCATTGTCGATGACAAATTCTTTAATCTTGGTGATTTGGAACATTTTCTGGATTCAGAGGATAGGAAGGAAATAAAACCTTCAAAGGGTAAATCATCCAGAAATAGTGAATCTAGCGGTGATGAAGAATCTGTAGATTTATTTGAGGTGGTGGATTCGGAAGAGTTGCTGGAAGACATGGTATATTTATTTATATAAAGCATGTTTAATTATTTGGCGAAACATTGGTGACCTGACTAAGTTAACCGCCTGTTTCAAGGAAAATGTTTTATCGTAATTTGCTAGTATTAATTAAGAAGAGTTATATCAACTTTTAGGGGTTTTTATATAAACTCCATCTAGACAAAAAATCAGGAGTAACAAAAATGTTATTTTTAATTTTCCTACTTTATTTTGTAGCTCATAATTCTAGCTTGACTTTCTAAATACACACATAAAACACATAATTTTAAAAAAATATATATATCTCGCATTTTTAAAAAAATAAAGTATTTTGACATTCCATTTCATTTAAAAAAAATAAGGCATGCTTAACGTGACTAAACGTCTCGCTTTGAACGGGACAGTCCCGCCGTACCGATTACCTCTGTGGGGACGCAAAAATGTTCCGCTTTCAGACAAATGTCCTGTTAAAGTCCCGTTTTATGATAAATGCTTCACTAATTTGGCTTAAGACCTGCGAGTCGCTTGCGTATAGGTTGTAGACGCAGAGCGTGACCGCCTCCTGCGCACTGAACGACCGCCCGAGCAAGCAGCCTGCACACCCGATCGATACGTTCAGTCAATCGATTGATTCAGTCAGTTAATGTTAATATGCGTTCTTTTATTTTTTTTGTTATCCTTGTACTTTATTTTGTAAGTTGTACGTACTTACAAAATTTAATGATGTATGTATGTGTGTATTGTTTCTTCCATTCTTTATACACTCTAAATATTTTAAAGATATATAAATTCCTCCACCAAATGGTTTTTTTTTTCATCAGTTTGCAAATTATAAATTTATAATAAGTACCTATATTAATTTATTTATCTTTATTAGGAAAATAAAACAGTTACATAAGAAATCATATACAGGCAGTACATATACAATCATATAAAAACAATGGTACCAACTTATAAGTATAAAATAAAACCAATTAAATATTTCCACCGAGTGAGTATAAAATTAGTGTTCAACGTAAAAAATGCAATATTAAGAGATGAGGAGAAGGGGAGGGTGAGGAAAGATAAATTTCACGTTAACATTTCATTTTTTATAAGTCTTTTGAATGCCACTAAATTAACATTGATGTATTCAAATTACATCAATATCTGGGTATTTTGAATTTAAGGTAGAACACATTCTATGAATGGGTTTGGTTTGCCCATAATTGGTTCTACGACGTGGGATGTTTAACAAAACGTTTGATCTTGTCGCACGTGAAGGTACCCTGAGACGCATTCACTCAAGCAGAGAACTACAGTTAACTGCACCTGAGATTATTTTGTATGCATATACAGCATCAGCTTTAGACGTTCTTTCAGCTATGGATTCAACTTAATGAAATAGAGATGGTTCGGATCTATTTGCAAAGTGCATGGAGGACTTATTATCCATGTATTTTAGGAATTTGTGTTGAACCGATTCAATATTAGATACATGTGTCACGTACTTAGGATTCCAAATTTGGGAGCCATATTCCAGGACACACTACGTACATAAGAAAAGAACAAAGTCTTTAGAGCGATACCCGATTTAAACTCCCTGCAGATTCGTAAAATGAACCATAAAAGTTTGAACGCTTTTGCAGTAACATAGTCAACATGTTTATCATACAGCATCTTACTATCCAACACAATTCCAAGATCCTTAATACAATCGGTTGAAGATATCTGGGAATTACTAAGCCTAAAAGTAAACTTGATTTTATTAAAATTTCTCTTGAAGCAAATATGAGCACATTTGCTCGCATTCAAAAGGAGACAGTTTCAAGGCAATAATCAGAAAATCTATATATTTATACACCATGAATTTTAATTATAAAATATATTTTTTTCAGGACGAAGGTGAATCTGGTGATGAAAGACCCAAATATAATGACTTTTTTGACAATCCTGATGGTAATGAAACAATGTCAGATGGATTAGAACGAAAAGACGATAACACTGGTGATTTGGGTTTTGAAGATGATGAAAATGACTATGATGACAATAGCGATCCTGATATCGGCGATCTAGTTTTAGACGATAACCATGATAAGAAAAAAGTTAGGTGAGACAATATGAACATTTATAATTAAAAATTACGCAGGTTATTATTATAAGTTATATAAACATTATATTTATCAAATTCCCATTCTTTCAAAAATCTTAAGTTAATCATTTTAAATAAAATGTAGTTTGACTGAATTTATGTTGTAGAAGGATATATTTTTATATAATTCCGTTTCACCTATTTTATCCTATAAGCTGTAGCAATTTCACTCATATTATACTGTCACATCAAGAAACACATTCAACCGAAATACTATCTGCTCCTAACCATTATTTTTTTAAATTTAACACTTGTTCTGGATTATTTGTGGTATTGGTGCCCAAGTGGTATTTTAACGGCTATGTAATTTGTCACCCCTGGAATATCTGACCACTATAGTTTTTCTGTTATATTACATGATCTATTTCTTAAAAAGAAAATAAGTAAGTAATACCCTATAAATATCTTCTTTATAAGAGCTTAGCTGCCATGGAAATCACTGACCATGGTTAGGCCCATCGCGTACCTCAACCGTGAAAACAATACAATAAAATGTAATTGGCAATCAAATAGTTAAAATGGGCCTTTATACCTGGTAACCAACACACCTTTACCCAACCCCACCCAGTCCCCCTTAGCCCAGTTGGGCTTACTACCCAACTTTTTACCCTACTCCATTATGCCTTGATATCTAATAAATTCTATGTCACTAAAAACAGTACTTATAGGTGAGCTGACCGCCCCACGAGAATTCAACATCCACCCAACATTACAAAAAATAAATATTTCTAATGTCTTCACTTAAATAAATAAATATTTCTAATGCCATGCCGAAAAATATCAAATTTAAGCAATCACTGCATAAAACACTTTTATTGCTTACAGATTCAATTTAGGTGATGATTCTTCTTCTGAAAACGTAGAATCAGATGGCGATAATTCGCCTTCAAAACAGAGTAATGCCGAGCCCTCTATTTTCCAACTCCGACAGGAGCGACTGAAGAAAAAAATAAGTCACCTGGAATACAATCTCCTCTCTGAGAAACCTTGGCAAATGAAAGGGGAGATTGATGCCAGTGGGCGCCCTCAAAATTCTCTGTTAGAAGAAATTGTAGACTTTGATTTAACATCTCGACCTGCCCCTGTCATAACGGAGGAAACTACTCACAAGTTGGAAGATGTTATAGTTCAAAGGATCAAAGACAAAGCGTGGGATGATGTTGAAAGAAAGGCTAAACCTACAAAGGATCCTCTAGAGTTTAAAAAAGCATTAGTGCTGAATCAGGAAAAGAGCAAGCAATCTCTCGCACAAGTATATGAACAGGAATATATCAAACAGAGAGACTCTTTGGACCCAGACCATGACAAATCGGAAGAAGAACCCAAGGAACACAAAGAGATCAGAGAAATGATGAGTGCTCTCTTGACAAAACTGGATGCATTGAGCAACTACCACTATACTCCTAAACCTGCTATTCCTGAAGTGAAGATAATTAGTAACATTCCAGCTATTAGTATGGAAGAAGTGGCTCCAGTCGCCACCAGTGATGCGGCTCTCCTTGCACCTGAGGAAGTTAAAAGTAAAACAATATTTTCTTTGTCATAATATTTACCATTTTGACATAAAGATTAAAACAGATTTATATTATAGACAAATTAATAAATAAAATAAATAATAATAATAATAAATTAATATTGCACATTGCTTTGGTTCACAGTTAGTTATTACCACTAAATCCTTTAAAATTATCTATGAAATAACGTTTGCCAATAGCACATTTGGGATTTATGTAACAAAAATGTCACAATTAACTTCTGTTGGCGGCATGGATAGTTACTTTATGGAAAAACTCATATAAAAGTACATTTTTTTTTTTCATACTGAAAATCACAGTATGAAAATTTTTAAAAGTGACAAGGACTCTGTGCTACAAAAAATAAACTAATAGTATGTGAAGTAAATTATTTATATCAAATCATTTTCTAATATTTCAACCGTTTTTAACTAATTATATCAACATTATTACCTTCCAGAAAATTTGAATTTGGTTTTTAAACAATTCCACCCCATTACGCATTTGACAGTATTTATAGTATTTTACTTTTACTGCTTGATGTTTTATACATTTCTGAACATATATTAGGAAACATTTTGGCTGACTTAAGTCAGTTATAAATTTGAAAATATTCTAACAAATAGTACCATTACCAGTAGTAGTAGTAATTGATTGCATTCCAACTCTTTTAAACCCACAGAAAGACCAAAAGGCGCTGTAGTTGGTATATCTGAACGCACTGACACGGATAAAAAAAGGGAACGAAGGAAAAAGAAGATAAAACAAAGGGAAAGAGAGAAGCAAAAGGATATCCGCGAAAAAGAAAGAGCGAAATCACAACCGTCCACCAGCAAATTCAAAAAGATTAACGTTAAAGAAAAGAAACGTTTACTGGAAAGTGTGACAAAAGCACGAAACGTTTCTATGGTGAGGAATCAGTTACTATCGTACATTTTAGTATGATTTTACAATAAAGCTAAGCTAAACTTACCGAATACTGGATACAAAATAAGATTAGGTTTTCACTACATATTTGAACCCAGTTTTTCCTACCAACATAAATATGTATATAGGCTCGAAAACTAAAAATACAGGAAGTTGATATTTAGTATGTTTAATAGGGTCACTCTGGAGAATAGTATAGCTATTAGGATATCCGGGACCATGCGGATATCCGGTATCACGTGGATATCCGGAATTTTGATAAAATTTTACCTCGAAGACATATATTATTTACATATATATTGGCAATTATGTGCCAATAGCATTAAACAACAAAAATGATTCTTCTAACAGACTAATATTTTTTTTATGAATTTTAGAAGTTGAATAATTCAAAATTATTTTTAAATTCTATAAATATAACGACATTACGTCCTCTCACTTTCATAGGTATAGCTTGTTTATAAAAATGTGTACTTGTTTGAGGTTAACTGGTCCTAATATAAACAATTTTTAATGTCTTTGGTCATCTGAATTATTAAATCAACTCTTAATTATTTGTGAAATACTATAGATGGTTTATTATACAAAAATACTCTAAAAATCTGGTGCTATTTTTTAAATTGAAGATTTCTCACGCTGTTTGTTATTTGTTTCAGATGAAACCAGAAAAAGGCAAATCAGCAAAATCCTTAAAAATTTAAGGGAAAATTTGAAACATTTATTTTTGTATTTGATTATGATTTATGATATAATAAAATAATTTAAAACAATAAATCTAAATTAACTTATTATTCCTTCCACCTTTTTCCATATATGCTTGTAATTTAAAGGAGCGACAAAAAAAGTATTTGTTATAAATTGCAGAGGTTGTGCATTTTAATTATCGGTACACGCACAATGACAAGTGTGATAACCTCACAAAGTGAACATCTCGACGGCAACTTACCGTTTAAAAATAGAATTCCACAGAATACAAAGCCGTTCCATAAAAAATGTATGAGAAAATGAATTTTCTTTATAATAATCTTTATAATAAGTTTCAATAGTTATTCTGCTATTCGGGGCGGAGGCAAATCCAAAAAATCAAAGGTTATAAAAATTGGTCAAGCCGTCCTTGAGTTATAAATGGTGTAACTATGCAGTGTTTGTTTTATATATATATATATAGATATAAGGCTATCTAATTTTGATTACTAACTACAACTACTAACTTTTTTCTATTTCAATAAATATTTTTTAAAATAATGTTCATAAACCCCTTAACTCTATAAGAGCCTTTGTTTTTGATAGCTTCTGTAGACAATAATTTAACCTAAAAACAAAATATTTGTTTTATTTAGTTAAAATTATAATTAGCTTAATGTTAGTTAAATTTAATTATAAACGATTCATAATTATTGGATTGAGCTTCCTAGAAAAAAAAAATCCTTAAGTTCCTTCTTTGTTTCGGTTTTGGTCAAAACTTGAAAGTCAGTTTCAGTCTGATATTACTAATAAGTTCTGATATTTGAAACTCTTAAAAGCGGAGGCGGCAACGGATATGGCGATGTGCCAATGCGTCATCCTAGGTCAGCTCTACTATGGCTCTATGGTACCAATGTGACTGTCTGGCATTTTTTCCATCTGATAATGATATTCAACAGAAGCCAGAGTTTTCTTATGAGTAAATTTATACCATTAAGACAACCATCGACCAGCACTCCGCAGTCATAGATGGCCATATAACGCTATACCTGCAATGATACATCCGGGGCAAACAGACCATTGTCTCCATCCACGCCTAAGTCCCTAGAAATATGAAGGTTGACACTATCCCATAAAGTTCTGAGATGTGGACTGCGTTAAACTTTTATCTTCCTCCAGATTCCAGCAAGCCAAAAAATTTGTTTTAAAAGAATTGCTGTGTCCTAAATCATATAAAATTATTTTGGGCCCTACTCAACTAGGTCAAATGTGCTTGGGCTAGTGTGTGTAGGAGATGGTGGAAATTTATTTAATTAATTTATTTATTTATTTATTTAATCACGGAAAAACAACGGATACAAGAGATGAGAAGAAAACTTAGAAAAATTTATGATATAGGTTAGTCTTGCATCCTTACAAGTTTGGAAATGAAGTGTTTCAAATGGTATGACCATGTGCGAATTCGAACCCACGACCTTTGGACTAGACTACTACGATCTCACGAATTCTTGCTTAATTTACTACTGTAAATTTAACTTTAGCACAGCTGATAGCATAATAATTACACAGCAAACAATGGTAATTAATGTTTTATTAACAAATTTAATAATATTTAATAAAAAATAAATTAATGAGAAAATTATCGAAAAATATTTATATTTAAGTATCTAATAAAATATTACAAAAATAAGTTGATCATAATAAAACAAACAATATTTAACACCCATTTCATTTTAATTATGATGAACTTATTAACCACTAATTATTGACACAAACACAAAATAGTTGATGTATTGAATTATCCTATAATGCCATAAAAATAAGATATTAACCATTTTTCAGATTTTTTTAAAAAAAATATCAGAAACAAATCCTCTTCAACCCTTTCAATATAGTCTCCGCCTATATAGGATTTTTATACACAGTAAAAAAAACTTTTCCATAAAGATGACTGTGTATGTGTATGTATGTTCTAAACTATGATAAATTCAAATTAATTGAATGTAAAATAGTCACGCATAAAAGAAGAATATAGTTATCTAATAATGTTCGTACAAACCGATATAAATAAAAAATATATTTTTTTGTAAATAATATAAATTGTAATCATATATTTTATGGGAGAGGTTTATACTTCCAGTCATCTAAATGTTTATTTTTTTGTGTTTATATTTTAGAACTGGTTAAATATTTGTACCCATAAGCGTTATAATTTGCAATAGCTTTTAAAGCTTTCACTCTTTTTGAAGTATCGAGTTTATTCAAAATGGCGTCCGCGGTGTTGTAAACAGTGATCGAATCCATTCATCAAAATAAGTTTATGTTGAAAGAAACACATAGAATTGTTGTATTTATTTTTTAATTTTAGTGTTTGTGATGACATATTTAAATTTATCTCATGGTTGGTTTCTCAGATGTCTACAATAACACACTCTTTATCAGGTTAGTGTCGTGTCCTTGGTATTGTCAAAATGTTATATTTATTTTTCTTTTGTCATTATCATCAATTGTAGTTATTAAAATGAATCAGTTTCAATATATATATAACGCCTTATTTATTTAATTCTTCATCTTTTCACTAATTGCTCGTGTAAATCATGTAATCTCGTGTGAAATTATTGCACCTAAGAACGAAAATCAAATTGTATGTTACAAATTTTGTAACACTAGTTTTTTTACGTGAACAAATGATAAACGGTAATTTTGAACAAAATAATTCCTTAATAACAATGCTATACGTATTTTATTGCTGTTGGAAATATACATTAAATATTTAAAAAGTCTTATTTGTCAAATCCGGGTTAGCATCCAAATTTTATAGAAAGTACACTTTTCATTAGTTTTCTTTAATTTTTTTGGTATCATGTATGTTTCCTGAAAATATAAAATAATGAAATGAAGGCTCAATGGAATATGTACCAACAAATGATGTATTAGAATTAGATGTTTTTCCTGTGTTATGAGTTTTCTTTGGACCTTGTTTTAAGAGTCTATCTCGAGTGGCTTTTTAATGTCGTTTACTCAATTATAGCCATAATGGACAGTGGAGTTTCATAATTTACATGATTAATAGTGTTGTTTGCGTATTGTTGTTATCACTGGTCAAAGCTGTCTTTAGCATCGCACTGCCGGGCTAGGTTCCATTAGAAAATAGATTCCATTGTTTCACTAGTGCCAATCGAGGGGTCAAAATCTAAAATTTGAGAGTTGTTTGTGAAAAAAATCACTTCACCCATTCTTTCGAAGTTAATTTTGCAATCTTTGATTTGTTAAGAATTATATTTCTCCAAGGTTTAATTTTCTGCATAGATAAGTCAATCTGTTGTTACATTATTTGGTTGAGATGTCAGCCATTCTGATTTCAATCTATGTATGTACTTTTTAGGTTTTATCTAAAATTATCTGAATACTTTATTCAGCGTGAATTAGTGTTTAGTGCTTCATTGATTAACGAGATAATGCTTTCACCTAATTTAGGATTTGTATTGCTTTTTCTAACCCTTCTTTTAACGTTGTTCCACATTATTTCGATTGGATTCAGAACTCAATAATATGGAGGCAACTTCAATATCTGATGACCGTTCCTTCGTGCTACATTATCAACTAAATCAGTACTCGGGTATCGGTACATTGTACTGGTTTAAAAATGATACTGTCTCGGCTTTTCTTGTATTGGTACATGGAACCTTTTCCTCTTGTCTTGAGTGATAGGTGCATTATCCATTACAATTACCCTGTTTTGTGGTATATTAGGTAGTAACTGTGTTTCAACCATTTCACGAATAACTAGGCATTCATATCCTGATGATAATCGGCACTCGAGTTCACGTTGTTTTTAGCCAACAGCAACAAAGCACCCGAAATCTGACCTCTGTAACAACCGGCATGTAAAATATAAGATACTTTCCTCGAGATACTGGAGCATCTAAAACATACTTGCGGACGTGCCAACCTTGCAAATGTCTATATACATATGTAAACATAGCTCCGTCTTCTGCTAGTTAGCCCAGCGTTATAAGAAAATAACAATGTGATATGATGAGCGACAATGGTAAAGTAAATGCAAAACATGCAAACTTATTTATTTATTTATTTTCCATGACTAATTTAATACATAGGAATGGCCTTATATATTTTTAACAATTTATTTACAATTACATTTTATCCTGCATACAAACATTTTTTTCTACGCATTTAAAGTACTTACACAAAAATAAGCTAATTTGGCAAGAGCATTTGATACAATATATAAAATATACATAGATATACTAATCACCTAATTTATCGGAGCAATTGGACACTTTCAAAATATAATTATTGGAATGCTAAATGTGTAGATACAAATACCTATTGGTGATTTGCAAAGCGGCTCTAATTTTTTTTTATTTATTTAAGGCACGTTTAACAATTATTCCTTGATATTATTAAAATATCTTCTTCTACCTAAATTTCATTAGTTCTGTGCAAATTAATTAACATTGAACTTATTGGATTGGTCCTAGTATGGAAAATGCCCATTTAGGTATGGTAAAGTTATTATACAATGTATTATTTTTGTCATTATTATAAATAAATAAATTATATAAAAAATAGGTTTTTAGTTCAAGATTGCATAGTCCGCCGATACGAAGCGGTTACCGATAGAAATCATAGCATTTTCCTACTATCCAGAGCGCATTTGAAGCATGTAAAAGCTAAAGTTAATAGTAAACCAGACAATTAGGACATATTAAGAATCGTAGATTATTTTATTGCTTTTTAGCAACGCTTTTGTCATTTCATTTTTCGTTTACTGTAAGTATAAGTTAGAATACAAGATCATAGAGTTTAGTTTTATAAATACAGACTTAAAATGTGGCTATAGTCATACTAAAACTAAAATTAACAGGCAACCAATATGCCACAATTGCCAACAAATGAATTTTTCATTTTGTGTGCCTATACATACATTTTAACTCTTAGATGCGTTCTATTTCAGTAGCCAACACCTATGAGGGTGGGTGTAGGTTCAACAATCCGGAAGCTGGGGATAGATGTAACTGGTGCACTTTAGTGAATACCGAAGATGTTCTGGGAAACACTAAATAACAAGTTAATTCAGGTGGTTTTTCTGCAGTTGAACTACCTAAAAGATATTTTTTGTTTTTCAGGCACGGACCCAAGTTCGGTCATTCATAAACGGCGTTCAGGCAGCATAGGGTAAGTAATTCGTTCTTTTTTTCTTGATCACTTTTTAAAAATAAAACATATTAACAATTGTAATGTAATTTGCATTATGAAGCATGCTCTTTAACTTTGTAAGGGATATCTAGCAATTATGAGATTAATTATTTAAACTATTGATCGTCCTATTTATGCTCTTTTTTTTATCATGGACAGAACAAAGAAATAATTAAAAGCGGTAGTGTTAGTTGACACCCTTTCAGTAAGCACTTTACCTTTTCACTTACTTACACGGTCCCTCACTCAATTATCTCACCTCTCGCTGACGTTTCTTTACCAATGTATCTAACCGAGGACAATGGCTTGTCTACTTGCTTCTTCATAGGCAAGTAGACAAGCCATTGTCTAATACAGAGATCATTCTCTGCTACCATGAATCTAGGATTTAGTGTAAAGAATTTTATTGAACAATCTTATTGCAGTGTTTGCATTTTTTTGTTCATCGATTATGGCAACCTTATTAAATCAATCAAATTAATCAATTAAATTAATTAATTATCAATTAAATTATTGTTTAAAACAATAAGGAATTTATAAAGGATATTAATTTTCAAATAAGTATATAATACATATTTTTTGTTATTTTATTTATGTCCAGAGTAGACAAAACACAATTGATAACAAAATATTTTTTACTTAAACAAAATAGAATTATTAGAAACCAGGTATATCATTATGTAAGAATTTGAATGGGGTTTATTCAAAACTTTTATAAAATGACTATAAAATATAAAAGATTCATTCATTATATTTTTCTTTTCATGACAATTTTAACACCGCTGAAATTTAGTGAAAATTATTTTTACTTGTTTAAAATTTATGTAATATTTAGTATGGGACAGGGTAGACCAGATAACAACTCATCATATGAACATGACGATTTTGTGAGATCGTGGTAGTCTAGTGATTAAGACGTTTGACATTTGTAAACGATTCATTACCACTACTCCCATGACTACTCACAAGCACATTTGGCTTAGTTGAGTAGGGCCCAAAATAATTGTGTATGAGCTCGGTCATTGCAATTCTTTTATAAAAAAACTTAATAATGCGTATATAAACCATGTCCCAAGACTATTCCCTTTAAAAAATCCAGTTAATTGGCCCTGCGGTTTCAAACCTTAGATCTGTATTGACGTCATATCAAAATTCATCACTGTATACGAGAAAAAAACATGTAAACTACGTGATTAATAATAAACTGTTTTCTATCATGCGTTCACTAGCTGCGACGCAGGTAAATGACCCTTATCGGTCAAGGTCGTAGAGTAGCAAAACTAGATATTGATTGTGCTGTGCGACTTTTCATTCAGAATTCACACCATCGTTTTAAAGAAAGTTAATAAATTTGGCGGTGAATTATTTTGGCATTTTTAAATATAATTTCTTACTCATAATAGTGAACATAAACGTTACCGTAAGTCTTCGGGTTGATTTTGGTCCACCCTGTGTATTAAGTTTAAATTTTTTAATGCTCGAACCGTAAATTAAAAAAAAAAAGTTTTGATAGGTACAATTTTAACCTAGATATATCATAAAGCAACAAAAATGGCTATGACGCCTTGTAACTATCATATATAATATAAACCGATCCTATACATTGACCATAACCTGACGTCTTACAGCTAGGCCCTACAGGCGTCATTAAAGGCATCTCCCACCTAGACTATTCGCGCCTGTAGTACCTTGTAATGTGTTGCAGCATGTGCTATATCCACTAGTGCCTGCGGCACTTTTAGCCAAGTCGATTGGCATTTTGAATGGCCATAGGTGCGACATTGGGTTAGTTTTTAGGCCTGATTAAAATAAAAAAAAAAATACGATGATATCATGACATTCTTTCAATTAACCGTAAATTTTAACACCATTTTAGTTTTTTTATGTAAATTTTGACAGGTAATAAAACAACACGGATATAATATAATTATAATGTGGCACTCGATGTGTTTGTATTAGTTTTAACTGGCCAGTAATAACGAATGCGTTCCAACAGCCGTGCTATCATATTGTTGAAATTCGAATACGATATTTGAGCGCTCTATCGAACTGTCAATGTTTTATTAATTAGTAATAAAAAAATGTTGACTTTAATGTTAGTCCGACTAGCCTCTTTTGTTATCTAAACGGCTATGGTTGCTTATCAAGAGCATCAATCTACACACAAAAAGTCAACTCTTTCACATTTGTACTTTTTAAGTTCAAAGATGTCAAAGAACGGGGATGCGAGTCGACTAATGTATTCTACTGCCAAGATAATTGACGCATATATTTTACTCAACCTCTTTCTGACTTTGACTTTGACATATTTTTGACATCCCCTAGAACCCAGAACCACCCTCAGTTTATAGGTTTTTAATGTATCTATATCACTTTTAAATTGATACATAAAATCTCGTCCGTTAATGGTCAAACTCAGACCGGGGGGGGAAGGGCAGGAATTCCAAAAAGTGAAATTTTGCAATAACTTTCTTAGAATATAAGATATCGAGTTCATTTAAATTTTATATTATTTCTTAGATAAGGGCTTAAAACTTAAATAGGGATTCAGTATACGCACTCTCGCTGCGCAAGGGTACGGCGCGGCGGCGGGTAGAGGTGTGCGAGCTGTGCGGCGCGGCAGCTCGCGCAATGTTCCGCCTTCCGGCGCACTATGGAAAATTTTGGTCTGTTTCGGACCAAAAATCGATAACTGTTTTGTTTCTAAAGATATATTGTTAAAATTTTTATTAAAATTTTATATATTTAAGTAGATTATGTTAACTATATTATGGTTTTTTACTTGGCGAATTTCTGGATCTGTAATGAGTTCAAAAGATAAATAGTATCTTCATCAAATTCATACAAGTTTTTCTATACGGTTTTCTAAAGCTGGTAATGTGCGTATCTGAAGTATAGAAATACATCCTTATTTGCAGCTGATCGAAAGAACTTTCTGGCATTAAGTATGTAGGCGATTTTATTTTATTTTATAATCCTTATTACGGGATTCTTGGCCATCTTCTGAAAGTTCGAGTTCGGTAAAATATCTGAATATTCTGAATCTAACCAATTATATACTTTTGTTTTTCCTCCTTCGACAGAGAAAAGTATTATTTTACATTTAGAACACTTAAAAACCCTAATAAGAATAAATTATTACCACTAGATAGCGGTTTTCTGACTTTTTTTGACACATGTTTCCCAATAACTTCAAAAATCGCTAATTTTTATGAATGTTTCTAATGAAGATCTAGGCTACAAATTAACACTCAACGCGGGCAAACGTGGATGATCAAAAGCTTCCCTATTTTATTGTGCAATTATTTAGACGTAAACGTAAACATAAAACTATAAACGTATTAGTCGTTCTAAAATCTTCAAAATATGAGCTTTCAGAAATATATAATACTTTATATCTTATCTTACAAAATTTATCGAGAATATCACTTACAAAGAAACAGATTTAACATGGGCATCTGTTTAATAATAAAATTTGTGGTATTGAAAAAACTTTTGTTATGTAAAATTCCCACATTGTATATACTATAGTTTGACTTTTAGACTATCAAATAAAATTAAAAAGCACGTCAGTAGCGATATTCGTAATTCGTTTTCCATAGTGCGACGTGCCGAAAGGCATTTTTTTATTATAATATAATAAATCATATCATTTTTATCATATCAAAGGAAATACAAAATTAGAGGACATAGTTACCGCATGTAATATAATATGTAAATAGGTTGGATCCAGGCTGCTTTTACTCAAAGTCCACACCAACACATGCTCACATCGGGACCGGGACCGGGACAGGAGAGCACGGGTCGGAGTGTTGGCTAATTACGTTACTCGCCTGTTTGTTATTCATTTCGGATAAGGTCGGGATGCTGTCGCCTGGCGCTCTTTGCGAGATGCCCCCAGGATAGGGTGCCGTATATGCTACTGCCAGCTTGCCTTTGACGGCGTATGCCCTGATAATGCGAGAAGATGTTTGGTCAGCCTTGGCAGATCTATTGCTGCTGTGACCGCTGTCAGCCACTTTTCTCAGCCGTTCGCTAGAAATTATCTTATTATAAAGGTGTCTCAAAATCAACACAAGGTTTGAACTTGTGCAGTAAATTGTTGGCAACCCTGAAAAAAAAACAATTTGACAGCTGAGAGTTTAGGGTTAGTAAAAATGGAGCGTAGTTTTATTTTATTGCTTTTTGTATTCAGAAAAACAGATATTTACAACTAAACTTTTACTAAAATGTATCTACGTTTTCACAACTTTAGTTAAGGGACCTCTTTCCGGTGGCGCTCTTTTCTGTCTTGCGCATGCTTTTAAATAATTCTGTCTCATCTAATGCACAAACATTTTGTACCGTTGTTAGTTCATTTTGAAAATCAGAATCAATTTATATCGAAAAACTTACTTAAATTTGCAGCTCCATACAATAAACTGTCCTGTAGTTTTATTTTCTCGATTCTTATATTCAGACAATAAGATATTTACGTCTAAATTTTTGATAAAATGTATAGAAAAATACAGACATTTTGAGGCTCTAACTTTTAGACAAAATAAAAATTTAACTTATTATTTTCATAGATGCCTAGATATTTAGGAGCTAAAGCGATACCTAATATTATTTTTCTTCGACATCCACACACAGTGTATAACTTTCTTAGTATATAAAATATCGAATTCATTTAAATTTTATATTTTCCCCTAAATGTAGGGCCTAAAACTTATCTAAGTAAACTTTTTTGATAGCACCTGGTGGTGGGGAAAATTGATTTTTCAAAATTCAAAAAATCATACCGCCCTTAATAGGGTCAGGATTAAATCAGTTTAAAATGTTAATTGTAGGTCTATAATTTCTCTTTAATTTTTGTTTAAAATAATTTTTGATATGAGCAACCCTTACGGCACAGTTTAAAGAGGGTTTCAGTATACGCACTCTCGCTGCGCAAGGGTACGGCGCGCGGCGGTGAATTCTACCTTCGCCTTCCGGCGTGCTGGAAGGGATTTTTAAGGTTAGGAAAGATATATAATTTAACCTCACGCATGCTGGATAATTATACTGGGGATATCTTAATTGACAAGGCTTTCGGTACTTCTTTCATAAACTACTTTAAGGAAAAAGGGTAGGACGGTACGTTTTGAATCAAAGTCGCGCTGTAAAGCGACGTCAAAGGGTTATTGCGACAAGTGAATTCCACTGGACATGCTTTTTTACTAGACCGATGCTCGCACTCCGCTAATAATGCTGAGGTCACCAACTTGACCTTCCACTTCACTTTATTCATATTTTTTTTGTATTGCAAATACTTTTATTTTAATGGCTAACAGTTTATCCCGCGTTTTCAGGGTCTCACACCAGCTAGGTCAGCGTTTGACGGCCTTAAACGTGTTCAGTGGCGTGCCCAGAACTTGTATAGTAGGCAAGCCATATCGCTGGGGAGGGGGCTCCTTCCGCCCCTCCCTGCTCCCTTAAACGATAAATTATATAATAATACTGAAATAAAATAATATTTAAATATCGACAAATTAAACACCAGTTATTTATTGTTATTATGAAGTAACATGGCCACTCTAACTAGGTTAAAAAAAACCTGTTTTGAGAGCGGCCAGAAGATATAGCGGCAGAAAAAATAAAATACTGATTACGTACGAGAGACGTTACTAATAAGAAAGATCATGGGATAAATATCATAAATACAAAACATACATTCAATAAATAGTGCATATTATTGTCAATATTTATTAAATATTAAATATACAATATTGTCATTTATTAAATATACAAAAAACTAAACAAAATGAAATATACAAAAGTACTTGTTCGTAGCTAATCATCTTTACAGATGCTTCTCTACCTATTGCGAGGATCCATTTGGTAATGTTTTTGTAAGACTGACTTTAGATTGTGCTTTTTTAAAGTGCTCACCTGCGCTGTTGAAAAGTTGAAAAGAAATTGAGATGCCTTTGCCTGAAAGTGGTATTCATGTGTAGATAATTTGCGATAGTACCACATGTTGATACAATTGGAGCATAATAAACCAATCCTTGAGTTTGCACACCGGTAATCTTCTTAGATAAATCAAACGTGACATACGAAGGTGAGTTTCAAACGCGCTGCGGGGTGAGCTGAAACGATACTATGAAGTTGCGAGTAACATTCTTTGGGAGTCCTCGTCTTTGCGGGGCTGCTAAAACGCTGGAGACCCCGCAATTTATGCAGTTTTATCCCTCGTGGTTCGACAACTAGTGGTACGTGGATTTTTTTATTGTTTATTTGGAAAGCCAATGGTATGTAGGTATGATGCTCAGATGCAGGTAAACTGACTTTCAGTGACGGCATAGAGCGTCTTTTTCTTTGACAGATCACGTCATATTGACCTGACTTGGTCACCCAAGGCAGGAGCGAGCGTAGTATGGTTCACACATGCAATTAGACTTTTAGTATAGAAACATTAGCATAGTTTTTCTTTGTCCTAACAAAATGTCCTTGAAATCGCTAGGTCTGTCACCTGCCTCGGTTATCGGGAAAGGTCTCGGAACAACCTGTATGTTGGTACTATTAGTTACTGTTGGTACATCGACAGGCGTATTAGTCAGATTGAAATACTTTTTGTATAGTTTTAGGTTAATACTATTCCGATCGTGCTTAATTCATCGTATTGATTTTTTTATTGTTATGTAAATTTTGTTTTTTTAGTTTATGATTTTTCAGCTATGTTTCTATAACTGATTACCTTAGAACAGCAGAGCACGCTATAAAGGTGATGTAAAATGTACTGTTTTTGTTAAAAGTAATAAATAAATGAAACGAAATGATTGGATAGGCCAAATATGCGACTAAAATTCGCGTATTTTGAAAAGGCGTAGGTTTACCGACCTCTGGATATTAGGGCGCCGCGAAACGCCGGGGGCGCGACGCGGGGCGGTCGGGGCGGTTGAATATTTATGGGGATTTAGTTCCGCCGCGCGGTAATGATGGCAGATCCGCGACAAATCCCCGGGATCATTCTTCATTTTATCCACCTTGAGCGCGGCCGGCAGCGACTGTGCGTGTCGCCCCTCCCGCCACCTGGAGAGGAGGAGCGGTTCCTGGAACTAACGATCTCTAAGCTCAGCTTAATTACTATTGCTCTTCGAAAAATAATCAACACGGCGCTATACAATGACGGTCTCCTGTATTTTTAGTCCGGTCGCTAGGTACCTAAGTTCGAAAATATGATACTGGGAACTATCTTACTCGATATCGCGATATATTCAAATTCATAATTTCGGAGGAAAATATTATTGGTTTTATGTTTCGATTTATTGTAATTTTATCTATGTAACTGTTGTTACAATAAAATAAATACTTACGTAAATATTATTTTTCACTCCTAGACGATTTTATTACGGTTACTATTATATATTTTTTCCGCACTGTACCCGTATTTTGTTATGTTTAAACTGTGAAAAAAAAATAATTATCATCAAACTTACAAATATCATGAGATACTTTATGCACGGCTAAAGCAAAAAGTTTACCTCTTAACAGATGTTTCATTCTATGTATCTAGTACACCTATATGGAGCTTACATATAGACATTTTATGGTGTCTTTACAAGACATTGTGTTATTAAGGTATCTGTCAATGTCAATAAAGTAATCTTAAGGCAAAAAAAACATAATTATTAGGTTAAAAGAAAGTGAGTACATTTTATTATATACTAAAATTAAATCTTAGTACCAGTAATTTAATTTTACATTTTTAATTACAGTAATTTCACTTTTTTAACATTTAGATATTTGCACCTATCTTCCATTATACCTCCACATAGGACTGACGTGAGACACAAAGAAGGAGGAATACACAAACGCGTGAAAGTCGAATGCAAATTTTGATTAGTGTAAATAGTATTACAAAATGATTATTTTGAGTGATACATTTAAATTCCAAGAAATTTAAATACTCTTGATTGTGGATTAATGCATTTGCAATGCAAAACATTTTAAATTTTATAGGTATTGCTGGAAATTAAGGCAAACAATACACGCGAATGGCGTATTTGTAAACGCTCGCAGCTTACGTAATAAAGCAAAATTTAAAAAAATATATATGTACGGTATACACACCTCATTATAGAGGTCTAAGAACCTCAATGATGCTCAAACATAAAAGTTTATGAATTACAGTCGAATTTCGACCACTAGCACAGCCACTAGTAATAGTAAAAACACGTTTAATTCAGTAATTGGTTACTTCAATAATAATATATTCTACATATTGTAATAAATAATATATTCCGTCTAGATTACCTGTGCGACCCCTTCGTACAACCCCCTCCCCTCTTCCTCCCTGCGCCCTTGTTTGCCCGGGGATGAAAGCTCATCCCTGTAGATGTCTCTGTAACGACAGCGCGTTAATTTAAATACGTCATTTGCAAATGCGGTGCCGCGGCAGACACTTTATGCTATAAGTTTTACGGCCAAACGTGACGCTCTCGTTCGGCGGCCGTACCTACTTTATTTCTTCATATAACTCACGAGTTCAAATCCTCGGATTGCGGACGACTGCTTTAACGACTCGCAGCTTATGACTTCTGTAATGGCTGGTACCCCTTTCTTTGGCTGCGACGAAAATTAATCCGCAGCGAAGAGATGAACATTACTCGGCGGGTCATCTGTTGGAAATTAACGTTTCCTGTGTGGTATCGTCGCTGAACCCAAAGGATTTGTGAAATTATAGCTCTGAAAAACCTATGCTAATCGCACACCCCTTACCCCGGCGAACCGAATTTAAAGCCCAGAAACTATTTACAGCCTTACATGTAATTAATGTAGTGTCCACTAACTTTTGAAAAGTCATATTAACACGATGCATAGACATCCAGAGATATTAACTAAATGGTTCTTCAATAAGAGGTTTCATTTTGATTTTGATATTTTAAAAAACGAGTATTTTTAAAGGCAAATCAATAAATGTTTATGTCATTGTAAAGAGGAAGGTATGCCATTAACATTTGAAAACGTTATCAGCCAAATGGCCGCCACGACTACGCTTGCAGCACCATATTCTTTACATGAAATTTTGCATGACAAATTCACACATTCGCGGCTGTATGACCTCGATAACTTCATCTTTAAGGTCTTGAATCGATTGTGGAGCATTGGCATAGACCTTAACTTCCACGTGGCCCCAAAGAAAAAAGTCTAAAGGTGTTAAATCACAAGATCTCGGTGGCCAATTGTGATCACCTCTCAGAGAGATAACACGGCCAGGAATTTCTTGCAAAATTGCGATTGTTTCGTTACTTGTGTGGCACGTAGCGCCACCTTGTAGTGAATTTTAACAATTTCAATGCGTTGTTGAAGCGTGTATCGTACCATTTTTAGTAGTAAATTGAAAGCTGCCCAAACAGCAGGTTATTCAAAATGAAACCTGTTATTGGAAAACCCTATATAAGTAAGTAAAAATTTTTAAAATATTTTTTGCTGATTAATGTTTGACATCATCTTGAAAGAAGTGCCCTAAATTTAAAACATCTAATAAACGTTCATAAGATTGAATAAACATAAACATTATTTACGGCGCAAATTAACCTGTGTTATTAATCATGCTGTTAATATATTATGAAACTATGTTTACTCTATTTCATATGCGTCGGGGGTGTTGGTACTCCCCTCCCCTCCCCGCTCAGGGTGGGTACTCGTATAAATGATAAACGCGATGCGTGTTTGCTCGTGTTTACTTTAGATTAGTCTCGTTTACACGCGTAAGTTTTAGCGCCGTATTTTTCTGCGCTTTCGTTTTTCTCTATAAACACGTCAATCCGTCGGAATGTGCATAACTCACATGCAGAATGCAACAACAGTATTTACGACGTTTTTTAAGCCACATACTGCCACCTTGACTGGCATCTGTTTGTCGATTATAAGGTCAAAAAAAAAAACAAAACGACGGTTTTTTTCTTTTAATCAAAAGAACGCTTACAAATGATCATTTTATCAATATGTACCTAAAAATGTACGTGCCCACTAGCATTACTAAAAGTAATGGGATCAAAATGTATTGAATAATCAGTCAAGTATATTAAAGTCAAGATAATTAACTTTTTCTCAACGTCACACGTGGCACAAAGTTTAATAAGAGCCCCGGAGATTCTAAAATTTTATTTATTTATTTTTTGACCGCTGCCCCGTTTTTCTTTTGTGTTTATCACCTACGCTTGTAAACTTCTTTTCATTGTTGAAGATAGAAACATTTGGCACGGAACTTTAGGCGTTTCAACTCAATTTACAATTGGCCTTTTTTCCTATACCGATCTATTGTTTACTTACTTAAGCGTTGCATAAAAAATCCCCAGGAAGACATTTAATAATGGTCGTTCTCTAATGAGACACATGCACTATAAAAAAATCCTTTCGGCACACCAGAACACGAAAGTAGATTTCACCGGATCAAAGTAGTAAAACATTTTGGTCATCCCTTACCGTAAGGGTTGCTCATATCAAAAATTGTAAGAAAATTATTGACCTACAATTACCATTTTAAATTGATTTGATCCGGTGCCTATTAAGAGAGGAATGATTTTTTGAATTTTAAAAATCATTTTTTCCCACCCCTGGACCAATGGTTGGTGCTATCAAAAAGGTTTACGGAGATAAGTTTCATGCCCTTATCTAGGGAATAATATAAAATTTATATGAATTTTATTTCTTAATAAAGTTATAGCAAAATTTTGTTTTTTTTTTCTAAAAAAAAAACTTCTTCATTCCCGCCCCCTGGTCTGATTTTACCCATTAACGAACTTGACCGAGATTTTGTGCCCTTAAATTTTATGTAT
Source organism: Neomicropteryx cornuta (assembly GCA_020383195.1). Taxonomy (NCBI): domain Eukaryota; kingdom Metazoa; phylum Arthropoda; class Insecta; order Lepidoptera; family Micropterigidae; genus Neomicropteryx; species Neomicropteryx cornuta. The sequence goes on from JAHKQU010000014.1 coordinate 1,203,774, forward strand.
TAATTTGAAAGCGATTATTATAGTTATTGTCTCCACATGAGAGTGATATAGATAGATATGTAAACTTTTAAACTGTGGGTGTTTTTTGGTTCTAGGGGATGTGAAACCCGAAGATATGTCGACATTTTCTGAAAGTCATGACATGGTACCCATTTCAATAGATAACTTTCCCAATGAAATATACGGGATGAATATTTCACACGAGACATTAATAAAATTCTGAAAACTGAATTCGAGTCCATGTGAAACGTATTATCGACCTTCAAAAACTATTTACGTTTCATGCAATTTCGTATATCATTGAAGTGAACCCACGGTATGAACAGATGTTACTGAAGTTAGCCGATATATTTCCATTTCTCTATACTTTTAAATTGTTTGTAGCATTTTTGGCAAGGATCTGTCTTCAGCAGAGCGATCAATCTACCTCTCTCTGTCCCTCCGTCGTTAGCGTCACGTTCTGTTTGTCATGGGATAAGTTATATGCGTCGACACCCTGCAGAAGACATTTGTTATTTGTCCGGGCGTTCTTAATTTTTCCGTCGCCTGCGAGTCGCCCGCTACGCCGCTGAACTTTCCACTGAAATCGGCTCGCGATCGCAATAAAACATCCCTAATGGCGTCTAAGTTGTAAAGTATCAGCCCGAGGGGGGTGGTTTCCGAATCGTAAATCGTAACTTATAATCCGCGCGGATTATCTGATAACGAGCAACGTTCGGGAGTAGGAAAAGGGGGCAACACATCCGATGCATGTGGGCCCGCCAGATGTGTCTCTACGGCAACTCGCCGGAGACCGAGCGCACCTCGAATTGGTGAAGGACTATTTTGGAAATTGAAAATGCTAGCCATTAGTACCTTTGAAGTATTAAGTTTTACTCAGTTGTATGCCATATCGCGGAGGGGGGAGGGAGTCCATCCTATTTTTTTTTTTTTTGAGGTTCCTAATATTTTTTATCAAAAATCTAAGCAAGCCCGGCTTTTCGGCTTTACGGAAGTACCGCCTCTGGTTTCACTAGAGTTGACTAGAGCGTTCAAATTGTCTTAACAGGCAACGGTACGCTCGTAAACGTTCACAGCTACAGACGCGTTCGTAGGGCATTGTCTTCATAGGTGTACGAGGTGTGTTCAAAAAGTAAGGTGACTTTTCAAATTTCGCGGGCAACGTATTTTCGATTATCGTTTTTTTTTGTTTTGTTATGTTGGTACACTCTTCTCGAACATCTGTACCAAATTTCAAGTGAATGGCATTTTTTGTTTGGTTGTGAGAGGCGTAAAGGTTATAAGTGTTTTGCGTGCTCGGCGATTTTTTGCTATCGAAAAATATGGATCAAAGGATTTGCATCAAATTTTGTGTAAAAAATAAAATTAAGTGCTCCGTAACACTCGAAATGTTGACAGTGGCATACAGTGAAACTGTTCTGAGTAAAAGAAATGTTTACAAGTGGTACAAACTCTTCCAAGATGGCCGGGAAGATGCCAATGACGAGCCTCGCTCTGGACGCCCAAGCACGTCAACAACTGATGAAAACGTTCAAGCAGTGAAGAAAATTGTTTTGGAAAATCGTCGAATCACTATCAGAGAAGTTGCTGAGGATGTCGGTATATCGCTTGGCTCGTTCCATGAATTTTTTTCTAACGTTTTGGGCATGAGACGTGTGTCAGCGAAGTTTGTTCCGAAATTGCTAAATTTTGACCAAGAGAACCGTCGCATGAGCCAAGCTCAAGAGCTGTTGAATGACGTCAACGTCAAACCAGATTTACTCAAAATGGTCATAACTGGTGACGAATCATGGGTATATGGTTATAATATCGAAACCAAAGCCCAATCGTCCCAATGGAAGCGGATTTGCAACGATTAAAGAGGTAAAGACTGCATCGCTGGATGAGCTGAAGGCTATACCAAAAAGTGCTTATCAGAAGTGCTTTGAGGATTGGAAAAACCGTTGGCATAAGTGTATTGTATCTGAGGGGGATTACTTTGAAGGGGACAACATAAATATTGATGAATAAATAAATATTTTTTCTTAACAATACAAAGTCACCTTACTTTTTGAACACACGACGTATAAGTACGCCTGGCGTTGCCGTTTTTAGGACACATTTTGACTGGTGATTTTTTATTGAGTTGATTGGTAATTCCTAATAATAAAGCCTTCTTTCGGACGGACATTTAGTCTAGTTAGGAAGGCAGTGAACAGAGGTTGCAGTGGCACCTAACACTATTTAATTATGCACATGAATCTGTAATCTTATAAAATGAGTGTAGATTCGAACCCACGGTCACTGGGGACCAGCTACGTGCGCTTTGTGGATTTCAGATATAAATAAATATTCACTATAATTATGTTGTTTGAATTTGTTTTAGATTCCTATTGAAAGTTGTTTTGACTCCGAAAAAATATGAACCTCTAAGTTAACCGAAAAGTTCAGTAAAATCATAATTTGTTGTGTCTACTGAATTTTAGTAGGTTTAACCGAAGTATATTGTATTTTATACAATCTGTTTGATAGAATATACAAACCAATTCCTGTAGATTGAGAAATCGTTCACCTAACAAAACTTTTTTGTAACCTGTACCAAACAATCTTGTAGATGCAGCATTCAAATGAAAAGTTGTGTGTACACATTACAACACTGTTTTGTTAAGTGTACCGTGCTATCGGGTAGATGCGTTTTCAAATGAAAAGTTTCGTACACATTACGAGACTATTTTGTCACGTCAACCAAACAATCAGTTGTAGACTTGCAAACACAACTCTCACTTCTCAACTATCCCGCCATTTCGTTTTGCTACCGAACAGTTCGATAGCGCTTACAAAGCAGTTTGTTTATGTGCACCGGAGTTCAGTCAGGCGCACCAAACGTAGGTTGAGCCTACTAAAAACTTTGATTACGGTAACCACAGTCTGTTAAGGTTACAAGACTCGTTCGTTTGACTGTACAAATAACTTCAACCAGGCGCAACAAAACGTTTAGCGATCATTTGTAGAGCGTACAGGATTTTTTCTCGGTGTATGTTTACGAAACTCGAGATTATAAAAAAAAATCTTAACTTAGGAAGATGGTAGAAGATGCTTATCCAGTAATATTATTGTTGAAATACGCACCTTAGTCCGACCTACGGCATTTTCTTCCTTAGCGAAAGAGGCTCTCAGAATGAAACATTCCGGGAAATGTTTTAATAGCGACACCTTTTTCTTGGCATATAATGGGTACTCACCTTTAGTACAATGACAGCTCGGGTGTATCTTTACGACAAGTTAACGGTTTTGCCATGATGGATTGCTTCGAGAATAAACAGTCGCGTAAAATGTTACAGTCGAGAAATTCTTACATCCGACTAGGTACTCTGGAAAGTATTTTGCAAATTTGACTCTCTTGTATATAATAATTTATTTATTGGTTTTTTAAGTACACCAACATATTTTACAGAAAAAAACTAGGTTATATTTGTTGTAGGTTATTATATGTTTCAGGTCGAGGAACGAACAATTATATTGTTTTTGATTTAAAAATCACTTAAAATATTATAAAACAATTGAATGTATAGAAAAGTTAGAGAAATACATTCAGACTGGTAATTAAACCTAGGCCGTTTGAGTAATTGTTTTAATATTAATTACTTGCGGTAGGTAAACGTTAATATTTGGGTACCCGTCAAAGTTAAACGTTTGGGTAAATATTTTTTCCTACCACAACATGTTGCATTAATCGTGTCGTATAAACTGTGTCATAAGATGGCAAATTAAGCAGAATTGGTTCTAGAGTTAGCAATAGTCCGACTCATTGTTTAAAAACTGTTTATTCACATCTTACACAATTTGTTAGCTAAAACCATTGAACTCATTAATTACAGCCTTAGGGGCACATGCTTACTTACTACCGTGATAATACAATTATTATTTTTAACATTAGACTTTGGATTGTTGCTATTAAATTATGTAGAAAGCTTCTTTGTTGTGTTCAACCAAAAAGCTATTTCTTAGTCGTTATACCTACAATGATAAAAATACATTTAGGTAGATTTCATTAGGAAAGCTACCTATTGCAATGGGTACCATGTCACCATGACTTCCGGAAAATTGGGACATATCTTCGCGTTTCACATCCCCTAGAACTCAAAACTACACTCAGTTTTAAAGTTTATTTATCTATACTTGTATCACTTTCTTATGGACACGATAGCTGCCGTAATTTTACACCAATCACTTTCAAATAATAGGTTTTTAATAATCTATATCACTTTTAAATTGATATATAAAATCTCGTTCAAGTTCGTTAATGGTCAAAATCAGACCGGTGGGGGGGGGGGGGGGAAGGGCAGGAATTCCAAAAAGTGAAATTTTGCAATAACTTTCTTAGTATATAAGATATCGAGTTCATTTAAATTTTATATTATTTCTTAGATAAGGGCCTAAAACTTAAATAGGGATTCAGTATACGCACTCTCGCTGCGCAAGGGTACGGCGCGGCGGCGGGTAGAGGTGTGCGAGCTGTGCGGCGCGGCAGCTCGCGCAATGTTCCGCCTTCCGGCGCACTATGGAAAATTTTGGTCTGTTTCGGACCAAAAATTGATAACTGTTTTGTTTCTAAAGATATATTGTTAAAATTTTTATTAAAAATTTATATATTTAAGTAGGTTATGTTAACTATATTATGGTTTTTTACTTGGCGAATTTCTGGATCTGTAATGAGTTCAAAAGATAAATAGTATCTTCATCAAATTCATACAAGTTTTTCTATACGGTTTTCTAAAGCTGGTAATGTGCGTATCTGAAGTATAGAAATACATCCTTATTTGCAGCTGATCGAAAGAACTTTCTGGCATTAAGTATGTAGGCGATTTTATTTTATTTTATAATCCTTATTACGGGATTCTTGGCCATCTTGGTAAAATATCTGAATATTCTGAATCTAACCAATTATATACTTTTGTTTTTCTAAAAATTCTACAAAAATTCTACTGTACACGTGCTTATATAATATTCATAATCTATATATATTTTAAAAACACTGTTCCAAATTGTTTATGCTAATGTTAATATGTAAAATGTCCGAAATGCATAATTAATTTTATATACTAGTAATAAGTTTTGTTTGTAATTATAAAAATTAATACAGTTAGAGTTTTCAATAAAGAATAAATAAATAAATACAATTTAAAATTAACCTTAATAATCAGGTTAAAAAGGAAATAATTATGCATTCATTTTTATTTAGTCAAATAGCCCAAGATCTTATGTACGTACTTACTATATATAATTCTTTTTTTGCGTGACCAAATGGGCATCGTGAATAATTAATTATGATTATTTATTTCGCTTTAAACATAGTTGTTAACGTACTTTATAATATACCCATATAATGTCCGCTGTGCAAGATACTGATAAAATATTAAAATCCTTGTAGGACGGGACCACAGAAGATAGGCACACGGAAGGAATAGGTAGGTAGAATTAGATAGGCTAGGTAGAGTACGGTTCTTGTGTACGGTACGGATCCCCCGCAACGCCCTTCTTCATCCTTGGCGCAAAATGATCTGGTGCTGCCAGACAAGTACTTCTCGAATTTAAGCTATCACATACTCCTTTACCAAAATTATCAATTCAATGATAATAATATTAATAATTTATTTATTGGTTTTTAAAGTGCTTAAATATATTTTTAGAATTCTAACTAACTAGGCAGCTCCCGTACTAAAGTAGGCTTTATTTGTTGTAGATTATTTAATGTTTCAGGTCGAAGAACGAACAATTAACTTAATTAATTAATTAATTAACGAGTTTGACTTAAGGTAAAGCATATTGACAGTCGACCTTAAAATTCGGTGCTTTACTTTTATAGGGCGTCAGGTTTTACTCTTTGCGCGGTCAATAAGCAATTGTTGGTTTTTATTTATTTACAGCTTCATAATATATACATTAAAAAAACAAACTTTACTATATTTAGACCCTTCAATTACAATTACGCTTTTCAATTACATTTTTTATCTAAGACTCTATTTACTTTTATAAGTGAGAAATTCAATTAAAATAGAACTATTAGCAGTTTATTATTTATTCAATTTCTCAGAGATATAATTGAATTAAAAAAATCTGTAATTACTGTGTTGAAGACATCTAAACATCTGGATCGAAGTATCTAAACATTTTATTTATGTATGATTAAATATTTAATGGTAAAAGAGTCTAAATCAATCGAAATTCATTTTATCCTTTGGTTTCGCCTTAAAACTCACTTACAATAGTATACAAAATTTAAATTTATGGTATAATAAATAATATAATATAGCAATAATATATATTCATACACTTACACTCAAATATATATTATTGTTATAGATTAGATATGACGTACTCGTATGTTGTAAACGTATAAATCAAATAATAAACTATTATTAAATTAATATTTATAAATATGTACAGTTTACAAGTGATATATTCTCATAATGCCTAGCCTAAAAAGAAGTTTATTGTGGTATAAAATTAATTAACGTTTCTATTTGCTTTAACCGACCTCAAGTAGCCAAAAAGAAATTCTCAGAATATCTTTAATTTTGTTATAAATTCGCGGCGCAATGAAAGTGAAGTGTCTCTGAGTAAATCTTGTCATTGCTTTCGGTACAGTATGTTAGTGGCTACTGAGTTGCTTCGTAATTATTTTATGGCGTATATTTAACACTACTTTCCCGGCATTCAAGAGAGTGTCTACTCTAGCCCTTGAATAGTATATTTATATTCATATGTATATGTAGAATTTATTATATTTTATATTATATTGTGTTTTATTTTATATTCTGGTGATTGTCCCTAACCCCCAACCCCTCCTACTTCCTGGTCCCTCGCTCCCGAATCGGTTTTCTATTTTTTTAAGTTTGGAGGAAACTATTATTGGCTTTGTGTTTTCATTGTTTTTTTGTTTATTGTAATTACTATGTAAGCTGTTGTTTCCTGAAATAAATAAATTAAATTAAATTATGGCAATCTTCCTTGTGATTGTTAAGTTGTTTTAAGTAAAAAAAAAAGTAGGTTTTACTTACGCTTAAGCTTACATAAAAGAAGAAAAAAAAGATACTCTATTGTGTAACGTCTATGGAATCATTAGCGCTACGTCTGGCAACGCCTTTGGCGATTCCAGTGTTGTTAAAGCGGCGCGCCGCGGCCCGCCGAGTTCAGCCGTGAGCCGTCCCGTCAGTCGGTTGCGAACCGAGCTTGGCGAGCGTCGCTCTCCGTCGCGTCTACCGCTCGACGGTCCGCTGTCAAAAGTACGCGATGTTACATTTAATTTATATACATACGTTAATAATTCTACTTTAATTTATTGAAATTATTTAAGGTAAAGTGTAGTTTTTTTTCCTTTCCGCGTATTTGGTGCGGTGATGTGAACGTTTCCTTCAAAACCTTAAGTGATAATTTGTCTGTTTTTAATTTTTTTATGCATGCAAAAAGAATCTCAGTGTTCGTTTTACAAATCGGTCCTCGCCGCTGTCACTTACATACGTCGTCAATGTGTGATTTATGTCCCGAGCTAAAGTGATTTTTCTCGATCGCGTGTGAAGGAAAACTTCCCCTTGCATGGGTTGAACGGCGTTGCCATACTGTGTCGTAATAAAAAGTGCAAAAATAAGGACGCAGCACGATGAAAAGCAGAGCATTATGACAGCTCCCCATATCGTCGAACTCGCTTATTTTGGAATCGTCATTTTGCGTTCAATTTCGGACCTGCCCGCGACGTGCAGCTGAGGGTCTTCGCGATGGAGAACCTGACGATGTACGGCTACGGCGGCGACGCGCAGGCCGCGCCGCTGTACGCCGCGCCGCACGCGTCGTACCTGCCGCCGCACTTGGCCGCGCCGCTGCCGCCGACGCATGCTGACCAGCATCACGCGCAGCTCCATCATCACGCCATGCCCGATGAGCTATCGCCACACGGCAAGCGAAGAAGGTGAGAACTTCAATACGAAATTAACCGTGTACAAATACGTCTTTAGCGTGTGTTGTTTGCCTTAAGCGGACTTAACCCGGTCGTTTCTCCATACAAACGCTGTAGTGTTCTTTCTTAATTCTAGATTTACAGGAAAAATAATACTAGTTATCGTTTTATCTCCTAAATATATAAGCTCTAATGGAATTTATAAGTTAAATTTTTATTTTTTCTAAAAGTTAACCAACAACGGTATAGTTTTATGTATTAGATGAGACAAAAAAGCACGCGCTAGACAGAGAAGAACGCCACCGGAAAGAGGCCCCTTAAGTTATAATCTTATTCTTGCTCAATACGATTGTTACAGTTTTTTCCTTGTTAAAATCCTCATTCTAAACTGGATTTTACTCATACAAATGACATTGCACAATAGCCGTGCCTTCCGCGTCAATTAAAGTAATTTTACGAAAATGGACACACGCTCTTCCAATCTTACGAAGGTCTTTACGGAATTTGGAGTAATCCTATTTTGTCAATTTTTTATTTTTACCGACGAAAAACGGTGATTCTCGATTCGATATGTTTTTTTCCGTGTATTTTCACTCGTTAGGTGCTCTAATATCGCTCAAGTATTACAGTTTTTTCCACGTGCGAATTTCTCAGGATTGGCCCCATTTTATTGTAGTTAACTTACTTCTAGCGCAAAGTAGCGAGACTCGAATTCATTTCGATGTCGTTTATGTTCATACTTTTTAGGTTATATTTATTTTTATCAGTTAAGTCAGTTTTATTATATTGTTTTGAATCTTCGTAACCATTGATATTTCAATTTTTCAATCGTATTTTAAGGTAAATTTCATTTAGGAAAGCTACCTATGGCAATGGGTACCGTGTCCACGACACCCGGAAAATTTCGACATATCATCACGTTTCACATCCCCTAGAACCCAATACCAGCTTCAGTTTAAATGTTTATATATTTATCTATCTATATCACTTCTTGTGGATTCTTGTGGATCCCCAATCACACCAATTACTTTCAAATTGATACATAAAATAAGGGCACAAAATCTCTGTCAATTTCGTTAAAGGGCAAAATCAAACCAGGGGCTTTTTTCGAAAAAGTAAAATTTTGCTTTAAATTTCCTACTATATAGGTTGTCGAATTAATTTATTTTATTACTCAGATAAGAGCCTAAAACTTAGGGGTGGGAAGAAGTAGTTTTTAAAATTCAAAAATCATAACTCTCTTAATAGGCACAGTATCATATCCATTCAAAATGTGAATTGTAGGTCTATAATTTCCCTACAACCTTTGGTTGAAACAATTTTTGATACGAGCAACCCTTACGGCACATAAAGATTCAGCATCCGCACCCTCCTTGCGCAAGGGTACGGCGCGGCGGTTCGCACAATATTTGATACAAATTCGTACAATTGGAGTTCACCTATCTCCTGTTTATTTATTCAACTGAACCTACTATATAACGAAGGCGATAAAGCATAACGCTAAAATAATTATAGTATGAAAAACAGTTAGCGGAATAATTTAACCGTAAACTATACGTATTTGGGTTCTGCTAACAGCGCTGTGCTCCGTTAGAAAAACTCCGTCGTAATCAGAGCGTTACGTGATTATTATGAGTGTTAACTCCAGTTGGATTCGCGGCACTTATGTACCCATATACAAAAAAGTTACTCGGGACCTGGCTGAGCAATCTCCATTAATATCTGCAGGTGGTTTTACACATGGTATTATACCATCTGGTGGGTAAAAAAAAACAGATTTCCTATATCAAGCCGAGAAGAAATGCGATTCATTTTCAAACGTTCTTTTTTACACGAAACGTCTTCTAATTAAAATTTAACTAAAGATTTACCTACTTTGGACGGAAGTGGCGTATTAAGCAAACAAACCCAAACTGCTTGCCTTAGTACAGATTCGTCTAGTTAGGGAGGCAGGAAACATCAGTACAGTGTAACAGTTGCTTGTCCCTTTAATTAAGTTATTTAATATTAATTATATGTTACATAGTTATATTGTACTAATTAAGAGTTGTAATAGTATATTTTCAATTAATAAATAAAAAATAAAGTCGCATAGAATCAAAAGCAGCAATTTGTCAAAATTATCATTATAAGGTTTTGTATCGATTTGAAACATCTTCATATTTATCACAAATTGAAGCAAGAAATAATATTCTAAAACAACAATCTGCAGCCATGTTAGAATTACTTACCCCTGCACTCCGTGTTTTATTGTGACATCATTAGCAACATGTTGAAAGCAAAAACAGCAATTTGCAAGCCTCACGGCCGTTTTCACCAATCCCACCTTAGGTTTTCCCTAACTAAGGGACTCTTAAGTAGGTTATTCTTAAGCAAACGTTTGACGCATCTCAATTTAAGGGACTCTTAGCCCTAAGTGAGGTTTGGTGAAAACGGCCGTCAGTTTCAAAAACAGCATTAAGAAACAACAAATTTAAAAATATTAATGATTTTACCTTATTCTAGATGTAAATTGTTTATATCAAATTGTCACAAAATACATTTACTGCAGATTACTGCTTTTGATTCAATACGACTCATATCTTGTAATTTGTACCTATAATTTTATTATATTCCTCCATTACATTTTCACATTCAGGCATATATAAAACACACATAAACACACACATTTACAAAAAACAACACCCTCACCCTCTCTTTCTCTATATAGATTTTCATAATCTTGTATATTTTACTACCATAGATTTTATTAATTTTTAACAAAATGGTGTTAGTTACTTACATAACTTATTCCATTGCCAACGTTTTGGGTTTTTTTACATCTACATTCTATATATACAAATTAAAACAAAGTATAAGCGAGTATTTGGTACCACTGCGACCTCTGTTCGCCGCCTACTAAAACTGAAAGCGTGTACTAAAAAGGCAGTTTATGTGTATATTTTATTTTAATTTGCTAACTTGTAAAAGACGAACATACTTACATACACAGATTAACAATATTTATAATATAAACACAATTAGTTGAATTAAACATAAAATTATATATTTATATGAACAAACATGATTGATGCTTTATTATTAACAACACATCGATGAAATTCAATGTAAACGTATTACACTATAAATTTTGATTTTTTTTTTTTACTTATACAATAATGAAATTACCATTAATTTTTAAAAGAAAATTTAAATGTGGTAAATGATATTTGTTATTTTTTGATGCAAAAATTCGTTCGAAATTGCCATTGTGTGGCTTTTGCGCGTTGCACTTACCTTATATATTAATAAGAATCGTAACTTCCGTAAAAAAAATATGAAATTACCTACACATTACCTCTTTGCTAATCCGCCCGCGACATCGTGTGTTGAATTGAGCTGATTATGGTGTTGTTGTGTCGCGTCGTCGATTTAAATAGCGGAAAATTCCATGACATTGTTGTCTTATGTCGTCAGTGGGAAAGAACGGGACAATTATTGCTCAAGTCATTGCAGTGCCAACGATTGTCACAATTATGCTGATCGGCCTGGCCTTGCTTTAGACGCGATGAAGGCTGGCACCGTCATGCACTCAATCGGATCCCCTAATTAATCTTAGAATTAGAATTTGTCTTAATATATTTTAATAATTATTCATTTTAGTGCACTTACATGGTTGCAAGTACCATAATATCTATCATCGCTAGATGTTATGCAAATTTCACGATTACACCGCTATTTTGATTTGAATCAAGTAAAAACAACAAAATATTATGGTTGCTGCTACCAAATTTTCAGGTAACGTCGTAGTATTTCGTCAGCTGTTCGCTCACGACGCCATATTGTTGTGTAATGTTGTGTGTTTTTTAACTACATATCTTGTTGCCATAGCACGAAATATCGTAAATCTAACAAAAAATATTCAACAATAATCTGTGTGTACGCACAACTATACGATTTGCTCACACTCGAGTCTGATTGCCACCCGCGCGACTCGCGGGCGAGCGCCGAGGTGACGCGGGGATCAGATGACCGTTCGTCAGCACGCGTCGCCACCTCCATATTTGGCGCCTATCGCTTCTTTATTTCGTCTGATCTGCATCGGCAACAGCTGCAGCATGTGAACTTGTCGTTCTTGCGAAATCCCAGCTAGAGCCACCAGCAACCTACTAACTATATTTCGATGATAAGTATTTGCGTGTTAACCTAGAAAGCGGCACTATTTTAAAATTACCACTTAGGTAATATTGGTGATGGAGTTTAAACATACGAAAATATTCTCTAAGCTGCTTTCATACGTATAAAAACATTTTGCTTTTCTTCACTTCTCTCCAATATTTTGAGTATTAGCGTATACATTTTTATCTTCTACTCCACCTTTCTTGCAGCTAGTATTACCCATATGATCATGGCATTATTATTGTTACTTTTTTTAAAGGTTTTTTTTTCAAATGCTGTATTTATCTCAAATAAAATAAGTAAATTAGTTCACAGCACCTAGATTTTTAATAAGAACTCGTTGTATGTTGTCGTTTCGAAATGTGCCAGTTTGATCCTCGATGCAATTCCCAAAAATAAAAATACTTTTTAATTTAGACAAATGCTGGATGTTGCTTTAACTTCGTTACAGCAATAAAGCCTTTGCGCATGTTATTTTTATTTTATTTTATTTTATAAAGTAAACATACAGAGAGTAATCGTAAACATTCTTACATATTATACACAGGTTAATATATTTTATAACACTCGATGCTCTCCAATTTCATGTTTACAAAACATGCATGTGTGTAATCTTAAGTTAGTTATACATACAAAATTTGGTACATTTGATTTTAATTATAACATTAGAATTTGAGAGAGAGAAAAAAAGAATTAAGATAATAACAAGTAGGTGCCATTTAAGAGATATAAATTAATATAAAAATAGTTATGTTATGTATGTTAGTGGACATGGGGGTTTCTAGTCTAGTATATTTTTGGGTTGCGATGGTTCTAATCTCTTCTGGCTGGAGAAGATGGTTGCCTAGAAACTGGCACCTTTTGTGAGGGGCTCACATTCACCCAGTAGGTGTAACGGGGTTTCTGGACTCTCTTGGCAGAGTCTGCACCTGTCGTCGGTCGATAGGCTAAATTTTGTGCAGGTGTTTATTTAGCTTGCATTAGCCTGTTAAGGTTCTTGTTGGTTCAGGCTTAACTAATAGCGCGGAGAATCTTTTTTTAGCAGTCTGCTGGTTGTGCTATAAGTCTTTCCGTATAAAATGCATTTCTATTGATAATCATAAATGTGGAGTATTGTATTTGTTATCTTTATTTTAATGTTATATAAGAATTGCACTACAGACAATTATTATCTGATTCGAAAATGACACCATGATATTTATTTACGTCATAAGAAAGCGATAATGCATCCAATCTGATCGTTTTTCACTTCAGTCGTTGAATATTTTGTTGTCACCCAGATATGTTCATATAAACGTTTGATATGTGAATGCGTATATTAATAATTTATAAGGCTCGACGAAGTTCACGACTGTTTATTGTAATATATCAATATTAGCATATAACAGGCCAAATAGGGTTATCTTAAATTGGAAATATTATTTTTTCTTCAATTATCTATCCCTATCGGGAATTACATTTTGCAATTTCAATATAGAACACGTTCGAAAGTTGTCATTGGTGTGTTTGCCCTTGCTCTGTTGATTACCCGATTTCCATCGCAACGCATTTTCACATAATGGTTGCAGCAAATATAAAAAAATGTCAGTTGAAGCGCGACTCAGTCGAGCGCGAAATAATATTTAGATCGGAACGAAAAGGACCATTTCGCTGCAGTGGGCGACGCGACGCGAGGCGACGCGACGATATCAATCGCATTTCGCATTTCGCATCTGTCCATGTCGGCTGAAATTTACGTGCCTCGCGACACCGCTAGCGCCAGACGAAGCCATATCCCTTTCTGAACACCGGAAAAATGAGATTATTGCAAAAAAAAAATAGTAAATCGCAGCAAAAATGAGGTATTGGCAACAAAGTATGATTTATATAGCGACAGCAATATTTTTCGTTGGGAGCTACACATCGATTCAATTCTTAAACTTCTCGGTTGGAAGTACCCTCATTTTTGGTTGCCTTTAACCTAATTTCACTTCAGTCACGCCGCCATATTGTTTTGCAATCATAGCAAAATGTATTTTAACCACATCTCTTGCTGCCATAGCAGGAAATATGGTAAATCTAACCAAAAAATATTTAACAATAATCAGTCTGTACGATTAGCAAATTTCTTGCTGCGGTTGCAAATTTTTAAACAATCAAACGTTTTGCTAAAATATTTTTTTCGTGTCTGTTCTGTTGACCGTTGAGGAGTTCCTTCGTCTGAACCATAAAATTGCATTGTAATCGGAACTCAACTAACATGTCAGATTTCAATTTCCGTAGGATAAAGGGAGTGGTTCTAACTCATCTTGCAAGTCTGATCTAAACTAACAAACATTGCAAGTTAAATAAAAGCTTGGTAAAAACGTCGTGAAGCTTTCATGACTGCTGTAATACGGTGCTACTGGTGCTAACAAAAATTCTTCGTGTAAATAGTTTGCAGTTTTAGCTCTTTAAGCTAAGACCAATAAAGACATTTCTCCATATCAAAGTTGTACGGAAGTGACATTTTTAAGATATTGAAAAATAATGTAAATATCTTATTGCCTAAATACAAGAATCGCGAAAAGAAAACTAGAATGACATGCGCACGATTTCATAATGATGCAAATTAACTAATATTTTTAAACTACATCGATTCTGTTTTTCAATATTATCGTATAACGTCACGGACTGTTTCTCTTTCTACTAGCCGTTAGATGTAATAGAATGATTTAAGACCACGATTTTGTACAGTTGAGAATTGGCTTATGTAATAATATAAGACCTCGCGCCCCTATTATCACTCTATTTATATATTTCAAATAGGTAACACCTCGACACAGGCATTTGCCTAGTGAGGTGTTACTAATCCACACAAACTGTACTTTTCTTTTATGGAATATCAATAACATGCGATATATTAATATACATGTAATGATATAATTTTTTATGGATATAATAAATAAATAAAATAAATAAATATACACGCTGTAACTTGTACATAGTCTTTGTCATACTTACGACGTCTCACTTGTCACGTTGAGATTGTTTGTCTTGATGGCAACGCGGGCGTGGTTTCAGCGCGAGTGTGTGCTGATTGGCCCGTCGGCAGCGAGGGGCGGGGCTTCCGCATTCGTCGTCACTTGCGCACACGCATGAATCCATTCGATAACGCATTTTAATAACTTTCCGCTTAGCCTGCGCCGTGTCATGTTCCAAACATAAATGTGTAAATAGTGCCACGGCTTATACCACTGCACTATGTTTTAATATTATTCGTTTTAAGAATAAAATCGACTAGGCGAGTTCCATTAGTTAACCTAGTGTAGATTGCTCTACTCCGTAGGATTCAAAATAGTATATATTAAACTCTTTTTTTTTTGTGAATTCGGTTACAGGGATGTTTAACGCATTGTATCATTATTCTCTTTAATTATTATAACAGGAAATATGAACAATATAGTTATCCTCAATAAGGGTTGATGGTTACTCATTTTGTTCCAGTAAATCATATGAAATAGTGCGTTATAGTCTAAATATAAAGAAACTCGTACAACTAATTCTATTCAGTAATGCCCTTAAAAATATATTACTATTGCAATCAATTCCTTACAGTACCCAAATGTATTAACCGTGTACAGATCTTTTTATTAATACCTACTTCATGAATTGAATTACAATTTACTACCGATACATGATAAAATATAAAATATGTCCTACTCTGTACATATATTTATTTAAACTATTTGCGCATGTAACCAAACCTCGAAAGTGATACACATAAATGATAAAGAGGTTTTGTAATAAACCTCTTTAATGATCAATGCCATTTACTAACATTTGGTTGTTTTATTTTTCGTCTGAAACAAAGACCCATATATATAAAATGTCCCGCAACAGGGGTTAGTCTGAATTGAGTTGCTAGAATAATTAAAATATCCAACATACAATACATATTATTGTATATATAAGATGTATTCATTGTAGTATTTTACTGATTTTATTAATTTTGCGACATTTCTTTCATATCTAATTTCACAAGAATTAGCGTCCTCATGCATTTCTTAGACTTAGCCCCTTGTTATAAATTCGATTTAGGTATTCAACATAAGCGGTCCGCAGTAGGTTTGTAGAATACCCTTAAAACACACTTAATTATTAATATTCCTCGTAAACCCTCTTGCTTGCGTGCATGTGCACTTTAATAGGGCACACACATTATGGTATTGCTTTGCCGCTGCATCAGCTTTTACATGGCTCGGCCATCATTATTATCGCACTCGTGAGTTTCGCATCATTTGCATGACAGCAACGCGTGTAAGGTCGCCATAATCGCCGTTCGCAGTGACGGACCAGCACCAGCACCAGCACCAGCACCAGTACCAGCACCAGCACCAGCCCCATGCCGAAACGGCGCGTCGCCTCTATAAAACACAATGCATTTAAAAATCGATCCATCACAATTAACCGACACATAGCCGGCGCCGTTCGTGATGCACGCAATCGACATTGCACCGTGTGTTTGTTTATCGGCATGATAGAAGGATTTAGAAATTGGATACCTCTGAAATTTACCTAAAATATTTACTATTACTAGTGGTCGAAATTCGATCGCGATTCATTAAACTTTGGAGTTCTTATACCTCTATAATCATTGCATATATATTTCTTAAAATTTTGTTTTATCGCGTCAACTGCGTGCGTGTATAAATACGCGATTAGCGTGTGTTGTTTCCTTTAATTCCCTGCAATATCTATGAAATTGAATGTCAGTAACAGTTGAAAAAAAAAACAATTAGAGCTTTTATTTATATTTATTTTTTGATACAATATACATTGTCAGTTTTAATTTTTTTCATGTAAAAATAAGACTTGATATTCATAGAAATATAAGATGGCATTAATAATTATTTTTACCTTGACATTAGGACTAGGTACTACTTTGACAACAGGCCACAGGCACGAGTTGTAGCGCACCGAAGGCGCCGTCAAAGCCGCCTGCAGGGCCTGGCTGCCAACCCAGGGCTAATCCCGGGGGTTGAACAGCTACTATTATATAAATTAAAACATATTATTGGAATGAACCCAACAGATTAAAAAATAAAATAAAAGTTGCTTAAAAATAATTTAAAAAAAAAGGATGAAGCACTTCGCGAGTGGGTACTGGTGAAGTATTCCAGGAAACACCTCTGTGAAAATACAGGAAGCCCTTCACCTAATTATTATTTTAGAGGATCAACCGACGGCCCCGACCCGAACGGAAATTCGCACGGATTTACCTTTTCCGGCTGATCTAGATGGGAACGAGACAGTCCCATTGTCAGACCGAGCACAGGAGGCCCGCATACCGAGCGCTCCCATAAATATGTATGTACTTACTCTCCTAGCGAGAGTCCCTCCGTCGAGCACAGAGCACAGAAGTACCTAGAGATGCTACTGTCCCCCTCTTCCATACATAACGTTTGAAGCAGCTCTAAGACGTAAGGGGAATGCATAGTTTCCTCTACTACACCCACATTCAAAAGCATACACACAGAACTCGCCAGGCTGTTTGCATGTGTGTGCAAACACCTCAGGCAGTGCGCACGTTTACGGGGAGAAAATATCCAAAATTGTAATAATATTTTCTAAAAATAGTTATATACTTAAAATAGTATATATAAGTATATATATATATACTAAAAATAGTATATATATATACTTATAAATAATATATGTCATGGCCTTCTATGTTTTACGTTTTCCATACTTTTAAATAAGAGTTAACACACGTTCGCACGGTGGTTTTTACCCAAATGCGGTCGTTTGACGTTGGGATCATACCCGTGACACGAAGTATCCCTCTCCAGGTACTTCTCTGCTCTGTGCCGTCGAATAGCCTCTCTATTTTACTCTCGTTGAAGCCCGAGCAGTAGTTACATAGTTATTTAAACTCTGATCATTTAATCATTTGATCTAATTTAATTTCTAGTCAGAACGCACATAGAGATCTTTAGGACACTCGGCGCTCAGAATTTTCTTCATTTTCTCAGCACAATATTAAATAAATTTAATATTGGATTTCAACGATTCATAAGTAGTTATTTAATGAATGAATTTAGTCTAAGTTAGGTTGTAAAATGACCTTATATGCGCGAGTAACTTATACAGGGCTGTCCCAAGTCCATTCGCGAAACTTGAGGGGTGTTTAGGTTCCCGATTACATTTAAGAAATAAAGTAATTCATGTCCAAATTTATTAATTTAGCAAAACGCTCGAGTAAGTTCCCGTTTTTATATTCAGCTCGCGACCGGTCGAACTTACGACAGAAACGATTTAATACTATCACGTAGAGTTTAAATTTTTTTTTCTCGGAAACCATGACAAATGTTGTCATGTCATTTTTTAACGGGAATGGTCTTGGGACGTTGCATATTTATCTATCGGCTGTAATCATCAAGTCTTTTAGAATATTCTACTGAGCCGCGTCGGCCTATCGCTCGATCGAAAATCGTTTCATCCATCTTCCTTGTGTGTGTGTATGTGTGTCCCCCCTTCTGGACACCTTGCAGCAGCCCCTCTCGACAGCGACGCGACACACGTGACGAATTTGGAGATTTTCATAGTGATAATGATTTTGACGCACGGTGACGTTTAATGGTGGTCCATTCTTTACCATTAAACTAAATGCAGCGAACCCAGGTCATAGCATATTTACTTTTTATTTAATGTCGTGAAAAATCATAAAATCGAATATTAATCAAAAAGACCAAAGATCAAACGAAGAAAAAATATTAGCTTACTAGTCCCCTACCAGCATCTACATACAGTCAGCATGTTTCCGCTCGCCTATTTATATAAGAATAAAACCAGCGTGACAGATAACCGCATCAGCCGAACCCGCCCGGCGAAAGTGTGCCGTGTCGCATCGGGAGCGCATCGCCGAGTTTACACGAATGTACTCGAATGCGTGTCGCATTGGATTCATTCGTTAACCAGGAAAAATCGCTTAAAAAGTTGTTTAAAAAAATCTCTAAAATAAGCTAGAATTAACCCCACGTCGAATAAAACTAAATGGTTATGAATGACCTATTATTCACCTATTATTTATTGAACTCGCAGCGACTTTTCTTCAAATAGGTATAGTGAACCAAACTATAGAAGTGACGGTCCCACGTAAAGAACATTAACAATCATTAAATACGGTCGTACTTTAGGTAAGTTTTCGATGAGACATCAATTGCACCGAAAAACGGTTTGTATAAACGGTTTATGGTTTAAAAAAATAAATTTTAACCTGAAAATGATTTCGATAGCATAGTTTATTTTCTTTATATATTCAATAATTTTTAGTTTCAATTTGGCATTCAGAATTAACTAAAGGTGTTTATTTATTAGTTGTTTAATCAGTATTCAGTATATTTATTTTCAAGAAACAACTTTGCAGTTGTCTATGAAAGGCATAGATGAATTACATAAAACAATAAAAGTTAATAGAACAATATGCAAACAACAAAAGTAATAATAATTATTACTTTTGTTATTAAGCCTAAGAAAAAACAAATGATAATGATTTTGACGCGCGGTGACATTTAAAGGTGTAATTCGTGTTTAAATTTATCATTACGATATTATTTTGTAAAAATAAATGGTCATCTCTATATTGCGTCTCAATGTAACAGTGGTGTTTGTCTTGTGAATGAAAATGAAACAAAAATTGATGCAAATTGTTTATTCAATTCAAGTCCATTATTTTATTGTATAAAAGGTTCAACATTATTCCTTGTTACCATACTAATAAACGATTGTTTGATTGTTGCTCGACAGCCGGCCGCCAAGTATATATACTCAAATATAACAATAGAAAGTAATGTTATTGTTTATTGTGGTAACCTTTCATTCGATTCACTATACCTACCCACGATCCATACTATTTGTATTTACTGATATTTATAAATGCGAAATTTGGTATGGAGATTTATGCAGTTAGAACTCTGGGAAAGCTATGTTCCTATGTACTTTTTTTTTTTAAATCAACCATTAAGAGGGTGAAATAGGAATTATTTAGGTAACATGCTATTTTAGTGTTTTTGAACATTTTGGAAAGGTCTCCTAATTTCTAGGTCAACGCAACTATTTTCAGTTTTCCCGAGTGCCGCAAGCACGAGTCCTCGCGCGTCGAAGTCTCCGTTAAGCCGTAGCCAAAGGATAAATATTAATTTCGGTTCATTTAGATTCTTTTTCTATGCCTGGTATTTGGTAACCAATGGACATGTAATAATAAAAAAAATATGTTTAGATTTTTGTTCTTATTTCTTCAACATTTTCAAAACAGCAAATTTTCAAATACAGGCAATAAATATTCTTTTTCTGAGAAATTTAATAAACGATAAAATTTTCTTATAAAAGACCTTAGATCAGGGGTGCTCAAACTTGAACTGCTGGCGATCTACCTCAATATTTTTAGACTACTTACGATCGACTCTGAGAGACTGCAAGTGTGTGTGATGCAGGGTTGTCGTACATACACCCTACCTACCTAGGTAGGGCGTACCGTAGCATATATAGATATTAGCTTTGAGCACCCCTGCCTTAGAGCCTTAGGGAAAATAGTAATAGAAAGGTAAATGAAGGGTCTAAAACGTCGACAGTTTGTTTTTTTTTAATTTATACATTATTTTATTTTATTTTATTTTATTTTATTTATTTCGAAAGTACATAACAGCGATACAGGAAGACGATTCTCTAACACAACATTTAAATGGCCAAAAAAATGTACCAAACGTGAAAAATGGTTGACAACAACAAATTAAAATTAAACCTAAATAATGTGTACTGTGTGTGGAGTGTGGTGCCATTTGTGGCAGGGTCATGTGTGTGTGTGTGTATTTATGTATGTGGCGTGTGTGCGATGTGTCTGTGTGTGTGTTTAGTGCGTGTATATAAACCTACATATTATTAGCGATATAATAAATAATTTAAAAATAATACAATAAACTTACGAATGTTTAATATTTTAATGAATATAATATTTATTTATACATTTTACACTAAATATTATCATAACTTGCCTTACGAATTTCACGCATAAATAAACCCCTGTTCTCTTGGAATATATAAACTGCGTTGAATTTTTCATTATACTCGCTGAGGACTCTACACATCGTCGCGTTTTGTGCATGGTTAGTATTACGCCGGGCGACGTGAAATAATTGGGTGCTTCTGGTATTTCTGTACGGAACCCTGAAGGGGATGCTGCCAATCAAGTATGAGCTGTCGCCGAAGCTGTTTTATGAAGCTGTAATTAAATAAAAATTGTTTAGTGACCGCGCAGGGTAAAACCTGACGCCCTATAAAAATAAATCACCTAATTTCAAGATCGAGTATCAATATGCTTTACCCTAAAGCCGCCTGCAGTTAATTTTATTATAAATCTAATATAGCATCGACCGCCTACCGTAGCCGCCTGGCAGCATAGGTATCCATCTACTGTTGCATTATTACTCGTTCAGAGTAGGCTTTTGAGCGCCACCGTGTAGGCTTGCGTCCCTCAGCATGTCGGTACGTACCTACTTAAATGTACCTATACTGCGGTCTATACGTAGGTACGCCAAGATAAAATCGCCCGCTAACGAAGGGCCTCGTTTTCCTCGCTATTTCATGGAAACCAAACTAATTTCTTCCATTGCTACTATGCTAAATCTATATAATATATATACATATTACGCGCATGGAGGAGTGTGAGATTTGGCATAGTTAAAGTAAATACCGTGAAGAAGTGCAGTAAGCTAAAATGTTCATACTAATGACTAAATGTTGAATGAGTTTCAAGCTGTGAATTTTGTGTGATTTCAATAGTCCCCTTTTCCAATATAGCCCCTCAATATCAATCTAGTTATATCAATAGTCAATATCAAGCAAAAATATTTATTAATACCATCTTATACTTCTATGAATCTCAAATTTTATTTTACATGAAAAAATTAAAACTGAAAATGAATTAGGTATATCAAATAATAAATAGAAATTTAAGCTGTAATTGTGTTTTTTTTAAATCTGTTACACATTAAATTTCGAATTTCATAGGTATCGCAAGGAATTATAGCAAACAGCACACGTTAATTACATATTCTTACACGCTTGCAGCTGACGTAATAAAACACAATTAAAAATATATATATATATATATATATGCAGTTATTATTATTATTAGTTAATGGGCGAGCAGCTAGAGCTATTATAGAGATAAACTCACCGTATTATAGAGGTGTTTACTGAGTGAAATCTGTTTTCGTGTACACCCTCGCTCTCACTCACTCCTTACCTGTTTCATTTGCCTAAATGTCATCAAGTTACGCACAGAATGCTGTGCTTAATAGGATACTTTTAATAAACAGTTTTGATTGTTCCATCTTAGCCGTAACCAATTTATTAAGGCTGTCTGTGATAATTGTTTAGACTGTCTGTACCTATATGACACCGTTTATTTCTGCAATCATTGATCATTGCATCCTATATTACTTTGCGATGAGCGCTCGTCACTCATATAAACATTACATAAGACAATCTTCTATTAAAACACTTCTCTCACACACTCATTTCATGACTCATTAAATGTATAACAATTACACGATAATAATCTGTTAATCTTGGAATTATACTTGTAGGCTATATGTTATGAATAATATTAATTGTAATCGTGTTCTATTTTGCTGCTTATAATTCTTATTAATAAATAAATACAATAGTTTTTTTTTGTTTCTTATTTATCGTTGCTTGTGTGGTAAAAAAAAACACGGATGGAGAAGTTAACGCGGAAGAGGCTTACTCGCAAGAGTTACTGCTCTGTATTGTTTTTTCACCGCGTCGCAGGAGGCTGCGAGCCGCGCGTCTCCGCGAGGAGGAAAGCGGAATGGCTTCATCGCTCATCGCGATCCACACTTTGCGCCTATGAGACAAAGAGATCACGTGACGCCCTCCCCCGCCCCCGCCTCCTCCTCACCCTCCTCCGACCTCCTCCTCCTCCGACCGCGTAAAATATTTATATTATGCGGAGGTGTCGCGTGGCCGCGAAACTTTTTCATCATTTCCTCGTGTCGTATGGCTCTGAAGACTAAAACTGGTGTTTACAAACCTTCTTGAAGCTGAATTAGAACTCTTCCTCTTATCCTTCAGAGTTGATATGTTACATGTTGGTTGAGTTCCGATGACAATGTATTTTTATGGTAAGCATACCCTGATTCTTCACCAAGGAACCCCTCAACGGTCAACAGAGCACACACACGAAAGTTTGCATACGCATTCAAGCAATTATATAAAAGCTTGTTTTTAATCATTTTTTTTTTACTATTTATTTATTTTTATAGTCCGGTTTGAACCCTCTTTAACTGTTTGTGTTTTTCATTTTTCAATGTGAGCTATTTTATAAACACAGCTGAAGTATTGAATAGTTGAGTAAAAAATGTTATAAAATAACAATTGTCTTACAAGTACAAGTTTTGCAAGGAAATGGATTAAATTTGTCATATATACTAACATCTACATTCAACAAATAACGAAAAATATTTATGGATGATTAAATATCTAATGTACCTTAGAATGGTACATAAGAAACCTAAAAAGGTACCTTAAGAAATTAAAAAAAATAGTGATGTAAAAAAAGATCTAAAATTATAACTTATATTCTTCAATTCATTCTTCTTGTTAATTTAATGTTTTTAACGTTAAAGTGTGTAATCAAATTTAAAAAAAAAAATTAAGTAACATGTTGCTAGATAATGTCTATACTAGTGAGTATCTGGTAGACGAGTCGGCAGGCTATTCCAGGACATGTAAAGTGCTTATTTGAAATATATGAAATAAAGGCCGCGACAGCGACATTGAATTTGATTTGAATGGTTACTACATGCTGCTAGCCTTAGAAAAAAAAGGGTTTAAATTAATCGAAATTAATTTTATCCTTCGCCTTAAATTTGTAACTTTAAAGGCGGTGCGCCTTAGACTTTAAAGGCACCGCCTTTAAAGTCTAACTTTGATAAATAAATTAATGGCAGACAGGTGGACAACAATGAGAGAAAAGTACAGAGTCAATTCTGCGGATCCCTAAATATGGAGCGGAACAGAACGTCTCGGCATGGGCGCACCGCCGCCGGATGTAGATATCCGCCCGCCCTGGGAGAGACGTATCGCGCCGAGGCGTCGCGTCGGATTCCGCCCCAGCGCGCGCCGCCCCGCCCGCCCCCGAAGGCCGCCCGCGATTTACGGTATACTAATGAGCCCTTTAATCGGGCCGTCGCGGCACGTAAACTAGATTTGCGGGCTGGCCATCGCGACGCCACACACTAAAGCGCCGATAAGCCCGTCGCACAGTCGCGCCGAGATGTGAGCTAATTAGACGCCTTGTCATTGATACTTTGTTTTATTAACGCGCACCTAAGGGATAACATTGGAAAATATTTTAAAAATCCACATGTGGTTTATGGCATTATTTATTTATTTATAAATGTACAAAACAGCGATACAAGAAGTTAATGCTCTAATACTACATTTACATAGCCAGAAAAATGTACCAAATATAAAGATGGTTAAAAGCATCAATTTAATAAATCAAACTTAAACAATGTGTACTGTGCGTGAAGTGAGTGGTATGTAACGCGTATCTACAGTGTGTGGTGCCATTTGTGGCATGAACATGTTTGCGTTGGTGTGTGTATTAGCGATATAATAAACATTGAGGCCTGATCTAGTACTTCTTTGAGGCTGAAGTACAAGACAACTTTACTTTTAAGAAGGAGTTTAAGTTTTAGGTCCTTGGCTTTATAATAATATATAATTTAAATGAATTCGATATCTTATATACTAAGTCAGTTTTAGCAAAATTTCACTTTTACGAAAAAAAAATTCAGATTCCCACCCCCTTGGTTTGGTTTTGCCCATTAACAAACTTGACCGAGATTTTCTACTCTTAATTTTTATGAATCAATTTGAAAGTGATTGCTATAAAATTACGGCAGTTATCATGTCCGAAAGAAAATGATATAGATCTATAGTATCTAGCTATTGTGACATCCCGAATTGGTAGCTCTCGTACCCCATACATGAAGGCAAGATTCTATAATTTTATCACAGAAATCAGAAAAAAATAAATAATAATTGTCATTTTTAATTGTTTTTTCTTTACTGTATCGATTTAGATTTTTCTATCGAATACATCTTTGTATCCTCAGAAATCTATTAAACCTTTCACTTACAGTCTTTAGACTAAATTACAAAAAAAAAATAGTTTATTTAAAAATTTAAGACCTTTTAATTGTTACAGAAAACCTTACCTTTATACCACTCATATACATACACGTTACATAATATGTGTTATACATATTGTAAACAACAATGCCGGATTTCTAACTAGGCACTAGGCAGTGCCTAGGGCGGCGGCGCTGAAGGGGGGGCAGTTTTTATATAAAAAAAAATGAATATGTACTACCATAATAAATCCATTTCATTATCCAACAAAACGAATCATATTATAATTATTATTAAGAATATTTTCAAATTTTGGACTAACGTTCTGATGTCTTGTGTGATCTAAACAACCTACGACCAAATATAGGTACAGTACGTAATAATCATTTTACTAACATTTTTATAGAAGACCTTACTTAAATCAATTAATAATATGTAGGTATTTTTTACAGAGGCGGCTGTAATAATAGTGGCTAGGGGCGGAAAATACTTAAATCCGGCCCTGGTAAACAGTGCACTAATATATGCGTAAACATTTTATTTTTTATCACACCGATTATGTTACGCGTATGAAGTGAGTTTTGACGCTTATACATTATTTCACTTGATGTTTATACTTTGAATGCAAGTTGTTATTAATCTCCCAAGATGCGAATGCATGTTTCTACTAACTGCCCTTCTGATCCTACTCTACTCACTCGTATTGTTTTCATTTGCAGCTGAATAAACACGCGTCGCGTTTCTGCAAAGCAAACTGTAGCGAGCGAACGACTCTTACATTACCAAAATAAATATCACTTTGATTTGGACGTTTCTTCTAAAATACATTTCTCTGCCCTTCTGGTTAAATGTCATAATGGAACTGCGCTTATCTTCTGAATTTTTTTTTTCAACGTCAAATGATCGATTTGCGCAGGTAAATCATATCAGCCTGTCAAAATGAGAATAGAAGTGACAGACATAATTATAGTTTGGCATTGCTTTGTCATTGACCTCATTGTCGCAAACTTCTAGGGCGGGCACATGGAATATATTTTAAAATATCTAAATTTAAACAACAAATTGTCCACGAAGAAAGTATGAAGCTTTCCAAGTTACGCGCACTATGAGTGCGTCAATCTAATTACCATAAGGTTTTCACCAATCTTAGGGAGAAAATGTTTCTCTCTCTCTCTGGTTAATATAATAGAACGGACCTCATGATACAGACATATACAAGAAAATTTATTTCCATTAACAAACAATTTGTGCAGGAATGACCTTAACATCAGATTATAAATAAGAACATTTGTCCATATGAAAAGTTTTATAAAAGTCTATATAAACTATTTATTATTATTTAATATATTGTAGTGCAAACTGAAAGGAAGTAATAACTAATTAAAAATTAAATAAACAAAAATGAATATAAAGCCAGTGAAAAAAAAATACACGACAAAATGAAGTAGATATGTACGAGTACTGAACATACCGAAGGAAGTTAGGTTAGGTTTAAATTAAAAATACAGTTATTATAACACATTAATTTACAGCAAAGCATCCTTTAGTTACTCCTATATTCCGGTGAGACAAGTTCACACCCGAAGTCAATTTCGCTAAGCTCGGAATACTTAACCTAAGTAAGATTCAACAATAATATGGCGGCCGCGAAAAGCTACCATATAGACTAAATACGAGTACCTGGTTACATTTCATTCCCGCCTCAGTTTTATCACTTTTCTCATCCGCTCATTATTTCGATGGTTCAGCGTGTCTCAGCCCAGCGCCGTTACTGTATTTTTGCGTTTTTATTTTTATAACTGCTTTGGTGGCAGTCTGTCGCCCTTATAAAACCTAGCCACATCCATCCGATAAAAATGTTTAAATCACCCTTTTGTAATATTTAAGGTAGATCAGATAGGCAGGTAAGGGGGATCACATTTATATGTAAAGGCATTGTTCTATGATAGGAGTTAACTTCATTTTTAGTAGTCCAATTATGTCGCAATTATGACATTTTCATATCAAAGTTATTTCACTGCAAAACCCTTGCTTGACGCATTGAAGTTCGTCGAAGAAAATTTTAATATTATGATTATTATTTATTTTCTAATTATTATGTATTTGTGTAATATATAAACATAACGCATTAAAAATAAATTATACATAATACTAGGTTTTTTTTTACTTTTCTTGAAATAATAACTAGTTTTGCAGTTATAGGTTCAATTTTAAACGAACGTGATAAATGTGATTATAATATTAAGCACAAATATGTAGCAAAGTTGGAAATTTGAAGGGAAAAAAAAAACACGAAAATAATTGCCATTTCTCCGATCCTATATAATGTTTTTATTTATTTATTGACAATTTCATACCCATTTTTTAAGGTTGCAGATTCGTGTACACTTTAAATATAGTTCAATATCAGTGAGCGTTTGGTTTGGCTCTGTTCGCTGCCTTCTTAACTTGACTAAATATCTGTCCTAAAGAAGGCAGCTCAATTTGTTCTTATTCTTTGACTACTATGCTTTGTTTTATTTGAAAAATAGCAGTTTAGCTCCGGGTCAAACGTGGAATATCTTTTTTACCTATTCTGCAAAATAGCTATTCGAATGCGCTTAATAAGAAAAAATAAAGTATCCAGTGACCTACTTAAACCAGTTACCTTGCACGAGGCACCAATCGTTTGCCCAATGCGCTACTATGTCGAACGCTTTTAGCAAAAACAATCCAATTGCTGTCGCATGCGGAAGCTGTGCACTCTATTCGTTGGTATTTCTTTGATTTCCGCTTAGCAATTTTAATAATTCGTCATTCAGTTGCTGATTCTGGCAATTTTACGTTTACAATCATCAAGGCGAAATAAAAGTATGTCAATTCACTAAAACACTAGCGTAATGTTGTGTAGCTGTTTTTGAAAATTCAGTAAAATAGCAGCAGGTTTATCTTTGAATCTATATATTGTAACGCTGTTTGTTATTCTTATAAATAAATAAAAGGTCGTCCTATAATTATGTATCTACCTAGAGGTTTAATCGTATTATTATTATTTGAATTATACATTATTATTAAGCATATTTAGAAACATTTATTGATCAAATTATTTCTACATTTAAAAAAAATGTTTAGACAAACAAGGTCAGCGTTTTTTTTTAAATAGTATCAATTACTTTTGAACTAACCATAGCCTGATTACCACATACGAGTATAAAGGGTTTTATAGAGGACGGTGTCCTCTATCGTCTTTATACGTTTCGACCATAACTTACGGATAGAGATAAATTAAATTTATATTAAATTAGAATTTATAAAAAAAAAACTGGGACATTTTAAGTTATTTTTCGACCTTAATGTGAACGTATATTTTTTCTAGGCATCCATAGAATTTTTATTTTTTGAGTCATATATTACTGCATATCATTTTGACAGCAACGTAACCTCTGTATCATAAGGCATGCATACATTTCATACTCACAGTACTCCACAAATTAAATACGCGAGCAGTGAAAAATAAATATCTCGACATTCCTAAAATAAAAATTAGCTTTGGACAGAGAAGTCACTCCTATCTACGTCCTAAAGCATACAATTTAATAACAAGAGGAATGGCGATCGATTGTTAATAAAAATAATATTGGCTTATAGAAAATGGTCGAAATTTTGCAAATAATATAACAATTAGTATTACCTAACACAATTAATTTTATTTTAATATCTTGTTTTCTTTATTAAACACTTCTCAGAGTGTTAAAGGGTGCTGTAAAGGGGTTACATCATTAAGTCTATACATTTAGTAGAAACTGTATAATAAATATGTTTTACTCAATATTATATAAATTTTGGTTTCACAGTTCTGTAAAATTTAGGTATAAGTATTTATTGTATATTGATTCTCTGTATTTATTTTACATTATATTTATATAGCTTTTAGCATCGATTGGATGACGGAAGTGGCATATTAAGCAAATAAACACAAACAGCTTCCCTTAATACAGATTCGTCTAGTTAGGGAGGCTGGAAACATCTGTGCAATGTAACAGTCGCTTGTCGTTTTAATTAAGCTCTTTAATATATTGCATAATATTACATTGCATCCTCTGTGTTAATAGAATCACTGTCTAATGTAAGCATCTAATTCTAAATACTACTGACAGTATTTGATTCTGAAAAAGTTTGATTTTCTTTTGTCTTCGCCGTGACGGACGAGAAAAGTAATATTCAAATGAGATTGCGTCGGTGCGGTGGATCCAGCACGCAACTTCTTCAAAGGGATTAAAGTATCGCGCGGCCTAACTTTCGCGTGCGAAGCCGCGTAGGTGAAGAAACTTTCGGAGGCTTTATCCGTTTATCTTTCTCGCCCTTTAGGCTAGCGCTTATACCCATCATCTTGTATTATATGCCAGGGTACATCCTTTGGATTAGACGAGATTTAGCATGTAAGTAGGTACCTTTTCAAACTTATCTTCGATAATAGATTTATTTAGTTAAGTAGCTCGTATTCATTTAATAAAATGCCGACACGCAATCAA
This sequence comes from Neomicropteryx cornuta, assembly GCA_020383195.1. NCBI lineage: Eukaryota > Metazoa > Arthropoda > Insecta > Lepidoptera > Micropterigidae > Neomicropteryx > Neomicropteryx cornuta. Next base: position 1,233,558 of record JAHKQU010000014.1, read on the forward strand.
AATATTTGTCAAATGTTTAAACTTCAGTTTTACTTCAATCGAGATCGTGGTTGTCTAGTGCTTAAGACATTGGACTACCGATCCAAAGGTACCAGGATCCAATCCGCATATTTTATTTGTTTATGTCCAAAAGAAATTGATAGGCATAGATAGATAGATAAATAGATATAGGTATAAACTTTTAAACTGAGGGTGGTTTTTGGGTTCTAAGGGATGTGAAGCGCGAAGATATGTCGGAATATTTTCGGAAGTCATGACAAGGTACCCATTGCAATCCTAATGAAATTACCTACCTACCTAAAAAAGAGTAACGTGGGTTTGAATAAATCGTACATTCCAGGTGTGGTAGACTATTTTATTTTGGTGTAATGTGAAATGGATACGAGTGTAACTCATCCCGTGGGCGTTTGTCTATTTGTATGTCCCGTCCCCCAAGTTAGGTAGCCGCCCCGCCGCAAGTCCTAAATGTGACTGACGAACGAACTCTGTCACCGGTTACCGGTTGGACAAATCCTCAATTGCTAATCTCGAAATATAGCGACCACGATAACTTGAACTGCTTTCATTTACTGTCGTGCCTTTGTTGGTCGGATTTTAAATTTGTATTTATATATATGCTTGACCCATCACCCATCTACGTAAGGAAAATATTTTATAAGATGAAAGTTCTTCATTTTTTTGAAAAATGTTTTGAGGTCACCTGAATGCATTTTTTGAATGACGTCTGAATATTCGTGGTATATCTGTGAAAATGATAACATCTAACTAACCAATGAAATTACTTCAATTTTAGATTTGTTTATTTATACCTTCTCAGGAAGTTAGATAAAAAATAAAAAACTGAAATCATAGCGATGCACGAATATGGTGAGAAAGGTGGAAAAACACTATCACTACATCCTATATTGCACGGGATTGTTAATCTATAAGAGATATATTTAAACAAAGAAAGGAATGTTTGAGATAGTTTAAGAAGTCATAAAAATAATTCGAAATAAACGTATTTTAATTATAACTCTTTTAACTTTCAGAGCATTTTAAAACACATTGATATATTTTGGCAAAATATGTTATTAGAAACAAAAGATATTTAATTGAGCACGAACTAAATACACAAAATAATAATTTAATTTAAAAAACTGTTGTATTGAATAAATTAATAAAACATATAGGTACTTACAGGGAGATATCAGATATAACTGTAGATGCGAATGAATGATGTTCAGAAAATATTTAAAAATAAAAAAATGTTCACGTGTGAATTTATTTTAATGATTACTTAATATATTTTTTTTGTGTTGTTTCAGGTAAGCATGTTGACACTGTTGCATCTATTCTGCTGGGTTAGGTTAAGTTAAGTAATGTATAAATTATATTTTGTCAAAAACCTATTACTTTTTATAAAACGGATGATAATATGATTACTATGCTTATCTTTAATTTCATATTATTCGCTGGAGTACTTAAGTATTCAATACCTATAATAAACGCTACAATCAACATTTCTCAAATAATTTTAACAGCATTTATAACTTCCGAACTCCAAATTAAAGCGTTAAAGCTATTTGAAGACGTGTAAAATCGATTAAAGAAAATCTCGAATATTCCTTGTGTGCCAATACTGTCAACGCCGTTTTTTTTAACGACTTCAATAACTTTAAAGTAGGTTCAGAGACACCATTTGTACTGGAGTTGCATACGGTATATTTCTGATCGTTTTTTTTATTGTTCACTAACAATTAGATTGTTGTAATATTTCTTAGTTTTTTTTTGTTGCATATTTGATTTAACGTAAGTTTTATTTTTTTTTTAAACGACAACACCGGTCATCAGCACATCCATCCACTTTAGTTGTATTTATTAAAATTAAAAAAAATAATAATAATTGAGTATTCATTGTTTTTATTTTATCCTTTTTTCAAAACAGTTCGGCGTAATTACTTTAATCTACTATATAACTATTAAAATTAGCCTATTTTAGTACGGGCTAAATATTTTACGGGGGGGGGGGGGGGTTGGTTAAGTATGGAAATTCTACGAAATATTTAAAAAACAAAAATAAATAAATTAATAAGTGCTAGTGTGAATTACCTGTGGCGTCGCGATACGCGATCGACATTCGTAACCTTCACAGGTGCGTGGTCAATGACCCGGCGTCGCTGGCCGACGATCGGCTGGCGGTTTATTACAAAAACGCTCTAAAGCTTACATTTTTTTCTCGGAAACTATAATGAATACATCGTCCTTACAAATCACTTTCGAAATCGGCAATGGTTTCGGGACATTTGTAAATTCAACATATTCGATTCTCCAACTGCGTGATATTTTGATAAACAAGTGGTTCAATTTTTTGCGATCGACCTATAGCCACAACAGATCTAAGTACTTTAGTACCCGGTTGTGTCCAGGTGGAGTTGCCCATACCTACGTATCTTTCGAGAGAACAAACAGAATTGCAGCGACCGTTCCTCATTGTTGACAACATTGGTCGAACTGAACGGGTTATATATAACTGGTACCCACCTCAGCCTCCGTGTAATCCTATTTGATGCCATTGACTTTTTTCTCACTTGTTCACTACTGAGATTAGTAAAAGATAAAGAGTTTTTTCAGTTTCAGTAAAACACGGTTTTGGTGGCATGTATGAAATAAAATCTTTTGAATTAAAAATAATTTTTCCTTTACAATAGAAATTGTTATTATATGGCGGTGCATATAATACAATTGCTTACAATTACAATGAACCCATTAAATTAATATCACTGTTTTTTTATTTTCAAACATATGTCAACTTTCGTATGAATAATATTGATTAGATATTTAAATTGCTTTGTAAAAAATATGGAAGCATTCCAAAAACTTATTTTTCTTTGTTCAAATTTGAAACATCCGTAAGTAGATTTGAGCATATTTTGCAATACCTTTGTAAGGTTGAAATCTGTACCTATACGCTATCTTACTGGACATACATAACTTTCTTTAATTTTTTAGTAGTTTATTTTATATACCCTCTTCCATTCTCCCAAATTGCTTTCTTGCCCTTTTAGAGCAAAATAACATTAAAATTCTTATTTTCATATGAAATACATAGTTTTAAAATGTTATAGGACAATTATAAGCCCGTTGTGAATGATATTTTAAAGTGTTCAAATAAATTGTTTTTACTTGCGTACTTTGCGATAGGCTCGGAATTTTTATACTTTATGTATATTTTTGTTAATTTACCAACCGCGGAAGTGAAATCAGTCTCACGCTAACCAGCCTCACAATTTGCTCGTAAAATATATTGTGTATAACTTGCGGGTTTGTAACACAAAAAAAGTACAAATTCAAGCAGTTTTTGCTGGGTGGGCCAGGCTGGAAGCAGAATTCTCCCAGGACTGACGGCGAGCTGCACCATTTCCTACTTCTCCGAACGGCGCAACCCAGAAATCATTGAGCAAATGATAATTTATAGTGCCGCCCGCTAGTCTCACTCGATGCTCTTGTACTGAGTTAAACCGCAACACTGAGCCGATATTGTATGTATATATAATTTGATATTCAATTATCACCTTTACATTATTTGCACAATATCTCTAAATAAAATCAATAAACTACATAGCATTTAAAAGTAATTTAAATTATAATTTATTTAATTTTCTAATAATATGTAACGTTAATCATAACAAATAAATTAATAAATTCACAAGTGGGTAAAACTATACTGCATTAAATCACGTACCTATACGAGAGTCGTATAAAAACAAAAGCATTCAAAATTATCATTATAAGGTTTTGTATCGATTTTGATGTTTGAACACAGAAATTGGACCCTTTAAAATATATTTTGAAATATTAGGTTGGAATCAAAAGAAGCAATCTGCAGCCATGTTAGGATTACTTGTGTAACTGATACTTTACACCTCTGTGTTTCATTGTGACACCATTAGAAACATATTGGAGGCAAAAACAGCAATTTGCAAGACTCACTTTCAAAAACAGCAGTCAAAAACACAGGAATTAAGAAATATTGATGGTATTATTTATTATGGATATTAATGGTTTTTATTAAATTACCATAAAACACATTTACTGCAGGTTACTGCTTTTGATTCTTTACGATTCGTATGTAATGTGACTTTGTACCTTCTTGTGGATTCAGCGATTACATTGATAGCTCTATAGAAAAGTACCTATTTGGCAAATGAAACAAATATTTAGAACCGTTGCTTACTAGCCACACTCTCATAACGACTTTATTTGCGCCCGCACACAGTAAGGAAACACTATGTAGGTACTCCGTAACTCTTAAATATTCAGAAAAATGATAGATTTTAAATGCATACGTTCGTGATTTCTTGTGGTTCTCTCTCCTCGTTCTATGCATGTTTGCTTTTCTGAACGTTATTATACTTGGAATACCTATTTATGCATAATTTAATTAACTAAATGAATGTTTACGTATTCCCTACATATACAAATACATAACCTGCTTTAGTGGACTCGTAGGAAGCTACTAGAATTTTTACTGGCGTCAACAAGATTGTCCCGCACCAAAGATATTTTTTTTACATTATGTTTTTGTAATAATTCACATCAATTCTAATTTATTACTGTATTATTTGTCTTTTTTACTGTTCAAATTTACCTTTTTTTTTACACTAAAATAAGAACTATTTACAAAACACCGCTTAACCAACTAAAATATTAATGAAAAATGAAACTAAATCGTAAGTCCACTTTTAAACACTGCAACGCTTTGCAATATACGAACAATGCTTTGTAAACAAAGCATTTGCTCGCAGCTTTACCTGTAATATTAAATTAAATTAAATTGAGTCTTAAAATAAAAAAAATTAATTTGGCAATAACCTTTTGTGACATTATGCATAATGACAGAAAAAAGATATCAGTAATTCTAAGAAGAATAGAAACAACGAAAGTTAAAATAGCATTTTCAAATTTATTTATCAACGACCAGTTTCGTCAATGTTTATTATGTATTTTTAAGTAGTCACGTTGTTTTAAGTTAACGCCAATTTTTGGCTACAATTTATTCTCTGATTGTTATATTTTAAAACTATTAAACGAGATAGTATTCTCTATTTTTTGATACATCTTCAAATTATCATCAGGAAATATTTTCTGTTCATCTAACAATTTTGAAATAATTCATATTTAGATCATATTGAACAAATTGTAATATTACTATTATATTATCTTTGTTTAATTATTTAAAATATTGCGGAACGCTTGACTGACCTAGCACGTACAGCTTACATTGACCAAATCAATTAAAATTTAGTGCTCACGACGAACTTTTGAGCGAGCGCGTACCGGTCTGAACCGACTTGCTGCAGAATCCCGAGGGACGCGCTCCGGCCAGACAGGTATTTTTATGGCACCTGGGAAGGATGAAACGCCTGCGAAGGTCCTCTTTTTTACTAGCTGCGAAGTAGTAAAACTCCTCGACTGCGGGATATCCTCGGCACTCGTAAAATATTTACCCACTCATCGATATTGCTTTTGGGGGATTTCATTCAAGGCCTTTCTTTTCGCCATTCGTAGCTAGACTGAGCGGCGCGCGGACCAAACGTATTGATTCCTTAGGTAAATCCACTATTTCTATGCTAAATCTTAATAGGCATTATGTCGCTTAACCTGACTGTCATAACCCTCTTACGTCTAAACCTGTGGCCCGCCTAGCTTTTTTGTATGGCCCTAAACACATTTATTATCAGGGACATGATTTACAAAATCTGGTATTCTGTATTTCGTATATCTTGAGATTAATTTTGACTTTGACGTACAAGTACCCAAAGAAGATTGTCGTTTCATATTTTTTTGTCATACCAGTATAGTGTTGCGGCCCGCGTAGCTTTACAAATATATGTATGTGGCCCGAAGACAAAAAAGGTTGAGTATCGTTGGTCTAAACAGTTAGAGCGTACTTTAAATTTTAAAAACATGTACGAAAAAACTACTAAATATTGTAACACGTTTAAACATTAAACGTCAGTCATGCGAGATATCATCACTGTAAAAAACCTAGAAGGCTACACTGAGAAATGACAACACATAGATAGTGCCCACTTCAAAAGCATCTGAACAGATGGTGATCGGTGTATTACAATAGAAAAGCTGACATAATATCAATGGCACCTACTTGTTATTATCTTAATTCTTTTTTTTTTCTCTCTCTCATATTCTAATGTTATAATTAAAATCAAATGTACCAAATTTTGTATGTATAACTAAATTAAGATGCACATGCATGTTTTGTAAACATGAAATTGGAGAGTATCGAGTGTTATAAAATATATAAACCTGTGTATAAAATATGTAAGAATGTTTACGATTACTCTCTGTATGTTTACTTTATAAAAATAAATAAATAATAATTCATATTATATGTTTTATTTATGATTACTTTTTTGTATATTTGGTATATAAATTATACGTATTAGAATTCTATATTTGATAAATGTATATATTGTATGTAATATATTAACAATAAAATGCATTATTTATTTTACGTATGATATTTTGTATTTATAATATTTATCCTATGATCCATCTTATTAGTAGCGTCTCGCGTATGTAATAAGTATTTTATTTTTTCTGCAACTTTCTTCTAGCCGTTCTTAGAACAGGGTTTTTTAACCCTAGTTAAAATGATCATGTTACTTCAAAACAACAATAAATGACTGGTGTTTAAATTTGTCTATATTATAATAATTTAATTCCTGTTTCAGTGTTATTATATTATTTATTGCTGTGACTTCTTATTGTACCATAATGAATAAATAAATAAATAAATAGTTATAAACTCCTTTATAACATAACGACGGCGGCGATGCGAAATAAAATTCACATGTAGTGAAAGGTTCAATTTTTATATTATTATACTACACAGTTAATAGCCACCGAATCCATACACACAGATTATTTACACGATGTCTAAACACGCACTTAATCTCTTTTACTAAATGTCTTTTTTAAATTTTCCAAACTAAAGTCATTTTCTTGTTTCTTTCGCTAGTGCTATTTTTACTTAAAAGTTTTACGTTTCTTTTACACGTATTCCAAATCTGCCTAGTATTAAGAAAATTTTATAAATGTTAGTTTAGTTTATAAAGGTTAATTTGTATGTGTGTTTTATCAAAATTAATAATAACTAAAATAAAATAATAATAACATCGGTTTTATTTACTTCTATCATTAAATTAGGTGCGTTTCGTGACAGTCTTAAAAAAACCTTTTCTTATAAAAGATGTTTGAATTATAATTTATTGTGCTAGAATCAAAGGAGATGTGTTAATGGTTTAATAAAAAATGATTTGAATATAATGTGCTGATTAGAACCCGTGAACTCTGGTTTAGTGGTCAAGTGCCTTAGCAACTAAGACTATCAAAAACCTCAGCATCTCAGTATTTTTGTTTTTCAATAATAGAAATGTGCTTAGCTGAATTGTGTAGTCCTGAGCAATGCTAAATTAATTAGAGATTTCTAAATCAACTGTTTTCTTTTCGTCTTCCTCATTAGGTACCAAATGAAAAAAAAAACTAAAAAGTGGAAATCTAAGTGCGTAAGCGATTAAAAATATATTCAGTTAATGCGCATTTAAGTCTGTCTGGTTAAATGATGTTATAGGTGTCATAGCCATTCTGTTTTTTTTATGTATACCTTATTCATTTTATATTAATCACAAATAATTATCAAAACAACATTATTAATTTTATATTATACAAAAACTACCAGTTATCTCGAGCTGGGAGCTAGGCACTCTACACCGATCCAACGCGCATGACATTTGTATGGCCTTAGATGTTAAAGTTACCTACATGTTTACAGTGGGCTTTTGGTATTGTTCAACAAATCTTAAATATGGTACCACAGGATGTAGGCGAAGGAGGTTGGAGGGGATTGTCAACTGTGCAAGACTGTGCTCTCGATAAAATTCCGAATAGCTGTCACGATTTTGGCGCCATTCCATGCATTAAACATTGCACGGGCGCCGAGGCGAGCACGCAGAACTAATATTGCCGATACGTGGATGAGCGAAAATAATCCACGAAAGAGAAAGTGCATGATCGTATGTACTCGTACATAACTGTCTTACTAGAAATGATAGACATTTTAATGTTGCGCCACGAGCGAGGAGATGATCGTACGCAGCGCTCACAAATCGTCCATGGAAATCACGACGCGGTGGGTACCAGACACCTACCTAATGACAGGGTTTCGATATTACGTTCACATACATATATAAAATATACGCACTATCCAGCAAAAACATACTTTTACCAGAGAAGCGTTAAAAGGGCAGATAAAATCCAACCTCCAATAGAGATGATACGAGGAGAGGCTTCATTGAATTCTCGTTAGAAGAATTACTCAATTTAGTCGCCAATTGCACACCTATTTACAAGTATATAAGGAAAGTTTTAGATCATTAGTGTCAGTGCGTTTCGAGTAATTGAAGGTAGAAGGTTTTTCCTCCGCGGCATTAACTACATTTATGATGACTCTCGTAAAAGGGGCATTTCAGTGTTTGTGCAATACTTATATACTAAATAACAATTGTAAAGAATAAGTGAGTAAAACCATGGTTAAGTTATACCATGGTAACCCATCTATTTTAACAAGTACAAAAGCCGATTGAAGACTACCCTTGCCCTGCAGGTCTAGTCTCTCTCGCGATTCTATGAAGAATCAGTCTTGCTAAAATCAAGCAAAGAAAACGCTAAGCTACCGCACTAGTTCGTCAAATAACCAGCGAGCGAGCCGCGAATGCGACAGAGACTAGACACCCTGACCGGTGAAACACGGCTAAAGCTGGGGTAAGAACCCTAAATACTTGGGTACTATGGTTGTACTTTTTCCCAACTTCTTCTTTACAGCGCTCTAAACTCTATGGCAAAATGGAAATCTAGCATTTTACATTTGTGTTCTACCACAACGATTTTTTTTTGTTACATTTCCATATTTGAAGCATGGTGTACACATTTTTATTAGTAGAAACCTATTTTTAGTTTTACATAGTTTTTTATCGATTCATCAAATGTATTTTTTTATTTTATATGTACTGTGTAAAATTGTTGGTTTCTCCAATAAAGATAAATAAATAAATTAATAATGTATGGCAAAAGAGAAACTCGTTTTTTGTGCTGACTGGGTATGATAAATTCATAATAATTGTCAAAAAACTATTGTAACATAAAACTTACATTACTCAATTAAGTCTACTTAACCCTGTCATTATTCCATACAAACGCTGTAATGTTGTGACTCTCTTGTTTGTAGATATAGAAAAATAATAATACTAGATAATCTCCTAACAATCTTCTACGGAATTAATAAGTTAAATATTTTGCTTAAAAGTTAAGATCCTCAAAAAGTCTGTATTTTTCCATAAAATTAAACAAAAGTTTAGAAGTAAATATCTTATTGTCTGAATACAATAATCGAGAAAATAAAGCTACAGAAGCATAGTTTATTTTATAAAATGCAAATTCAAGTAAGTTTTTATATATATATTGATTCTGTTTTTATAATTAATTAACGGTGCAGAGTGTTTATGCGTTAGATGAGACGGAACGTTTTAAAAGCATGTGCAAGACAGAGAGAGCGCCCCCAGAAAGATCTTAAGAATCATAAAAAGATGCATATTGCCTAAAATAATTTAAACCGTTATTATATGAAACGAACCGGATGCATTGCAGAAAACCGTCTCATAAAATGTAGGTCGATGATATCCGTATTTTTCTCGGCCTTTACAAACTGAGTTTCAACGACGGTATTCACAGACAGCGGTAAGTATCACAAATCGACTTTTCGTCACACAAATAATAATGTTGGCTTCGTACCAATGTAACGTTTATTATATAATTGCGTTTTTTTTTTTGTGATATGATTTATTGTTTTTGCATGTTTAAGTTGATCTTAGTTAATTATGAGAAGTCATACTTAACTTGCTTGCTCCTTGCTCAACTACTATCGGAATAATTGTACAGTAAAGAATATTCGATCAGAATATTTCCCTCACGCTATAACATATGTTAGGCGTTTAGTGTCGACAGCTGGTGAAGCAATAAGCGCCTGTTTATAAGGTGAGGAGGGTTCGCCGAGGCAAACTTTTGAGCTTAAGACGCCTAAAGATTTATTTTCAACAAAATCGTGATACATCATTAGGCCAGTGCATTTCAGCAATTATATCTACAAATATGGGCTGTTTGGCACTAACTTTACATAATTTGTGTTCACTAAAGTCATTATGAAATATTATAGGTTTTTTTTTTAATTTGTCGTGTTTTTGTACTATATTAATTAACAACATATTCATTGTGTTGTCAACCATCAGCTAGGTCCGTCTAAGTAAGTATTACAATTTTATCTAGATAATAAAATTAAGTTTCTTATACAGTTATACATACATATAAAATAGCAGTATGAGTACAATGTTTTAAATTAATTTCATTATAATATTATTGTCAGTTGTGTGCGTGTAAATAATATATATTTTTTATGTTCTTTTAATCGTTATTACATTTTTACTTAATATAAAAAATAGTGTTAAAAGAAATAGTATTGAATAGTTTCCTTATCTTCAAAAGATTCGCCGACAATAAACGGATTACCTGGAATTAATTTCTTTCGGTTTAGAGAGCTGAACAGGATTCCTCGTAGCGTCCTCGGTTAATGATTGCGTGAAAGAGCCGGGTCCTGGTGATTGTTGTGAGTGAGTAGCAAACGGGCGCGCGGTGACATTCTTCAATGGCCGCGAAACAAATCGACGTAAAAATTTTACGCCATCCATAAATCAAGGAATTAAGCCCTGCCGAGGGACAAAGTGCCGTCCGGGGGTCGCGGGCGGGGGCGGGGGCGGAAAAACGCGACTCGAACATTCGCTGCCCTCCAACAAAGAGCGTATTGAATCCCAGAGCATAATACCAACTCGACAATCCCAATAATAGCCTCTCTGAATATTTGTCCGTGGGAGCGAGACGGGCGACGGGCGGAAGACGGAACGAGAGAGAACGGAAACAATCGAGGAGGCGAGTCCGGCGAAAAAAACACCACACAACGGGAGTGGAAACAATGGATATTTTTATTTACGTTCGGAGACCGTCAACCGTACAAGTTTGCAACTAAGTACCTAAAATAAATAGCCTCGTCCGCTAGGCTCCTTGCACCGCACAAACCATACCCGCTTCATGCAATGAGTACTCGTATGTGAGGTCGCGGCGCTTAGCAGTCATTCACGTTAAATGCACGTCTAACACCATTAAAAAACTATAATATCCGGCTCGAAGGTCCAATGTCATTTCTCCATACAAACGCTGTAGCGTTGAGACTCTTATTTGTAGATGCTGAAGAAAAATAATAGTAGCTATCGTTTTATCTCCTAAATATCTAGCCTTCTATGGAATTAAGAAGTTTCTACGTTAATTAATGAATAAGTTAATAAGAAGAATTTGTATTTCTTCATACATTTGGCTTTACTTTATATTATTTAACAGAACGTATTATAATACGATATAGCAGTCATTAGTACAATAAAGTGCAATATTTGCTTTTTAGTGGGTATTGCACTATATTATAGAACTTCGTTCGAGGCGGGATCTATCACTGATTCTTTTAGGTTTACTGTTATTTTTCGAACTAGGCTAATTTCCAATGAGTCTCCTTTGGTATGACGATAAATAAAGCACAAGGTTATAATTATAACCCTTAATGTATGAAGTTGAAATTGAACTAAACGGAGAATGATTTCTCGTAGACTGCCATTTTTAGTACTGTCCAAATAAAACCTTTTTTATTATCGAATGCGATATAATAAAGAAACATCCATTTATTAAGATTTTTTTATGATTATAGATAGAAACTTCCACGCGCAAAATAAAAAGAATGAAAACAATGGTACCAACTTATAAGTATAAAATAAAACCAATTAAATATTTCCACCGAGTGAGTATACAATTAGTGCTTAAATGCAACATGAAGAGATGAGAAGAAGGGGAGGGAGAGGAAAGTCTTTTGAACGCCACTAAATTAACATTGAATAAATCAATATCTGGGTATTTTGAATTTAAGGTAGAACACATTCTATGGATGGGTTCGTTTTACCCATAATTGGTTCTACGACGTGGGATGTCTAACGAAACGTTTGATCTTGTCACACGTGAAGGTACCCTGAGACGCATTCACTCAAGCAGAGAGCTGCAGTTAACTGCACCTGAGATTATTTTGTATGCATATACAGCATCAGCTTTAGACGTTCTTTCAGCTATGGATTCAACTTTATGAACTAAAGATGATTCGGATCTATTTGCAAAGTGCATGGAGGACTTTCGATCCATGTGTTTAAAGATCCATGATGGAAACCTAGTATAATATAAATATATTTCCTCATCTACTAAACTGAACTGTATTTCCGGAACTGGCTCCTAAATATCGTATTAAAATAATAATAAATAGCATTGTATGTACAATATACACATGAAATTATTTTTTTTTTGAAAATTGGTTAGAATCACGAGGAAATGAAAATTAATACTATATTCACCTACTAGTTCCTGATGTGCTGTATTCGAGGGGTTGAAAGGAACTGGAAAAATGCAGTGCGCTCTCGAATCGGCGATAGACGATGAAAACGGCACCGAGGTTATTGCGGGAAGGCTTTAAACCGACATTACCCGATGTAAATTTAAGACTCCAGCCGACGCGACGTCCAGGCCAGCGGTGAACCCTCGCATTTCTCCAACATGCACGGTCGACTATCTCCGTGCACGCCAACCATACTTCCATTTCCACTTGCAACTCGTGACGGGAACATTGAATAATATTCAATTTTAACTGGTGCCGTTCTGCTAAACGTAAATTATTTGAATTGGGTTGGTATTTTCTACCTTTTCAAATAACTCGTGGAAACTAGATACAGGGTGAATATATTATTAGTCAGCACTATCCTTTTATGGTGTCATATAAAAATATAAATACCCTATATTGAACATTTCGTATGCGTATTGTTATGTTCCTGACCGATTCAATTGACCTACATTACAATATGTTTGTCTGGGAAACTACCCGTCGTTCAATGTCGTTAATACATTTGTAGGTACAGTGCCCCGTAGAGTCAGTCTGTTACTTTTATTAGGTGACCATACTTTAAAAGGTTTTATGACTCTTTTGTCTTTTTAAGCTAGTTATTTTTCTTTTGTTGGAACAAAAGTTGTTTAGCTCGTGCACAGAATCTTTTCTTAAAAGGATACTCATAACTTTAGTTCACCCAGTATATATTCTTCGTCCCATTTAAATGACCTTTATAATATTACATGCGTACGTATTTTTTCAAATAGAATTTAAATTCTCAATTTCCTTAAAAAGTGTGAATGTGTATGTATTTATATTACATTTCATAGAGACTATGATATTTTTAAAACACATTCGATACTTTTGCAAGCTTCGTAGAGCGTTATGTACAGCCTGAGTGCGGAGTCCGTATTTTACCTTGAGAGTCTACGGCAACCCTAATAATAGTCGATATCGTGGTAGTCGAGTTGTTACGGTCGCGGGTTCGAATCCGTACAATATACCTTTGTCACGGGGTCAAGGATCTCGCATTAACGTGTGGTAAGGATAAGGTTAGGATAGAGATGATCTCTGGGTCACCAATTAGTTTATTGAGGTCCACACTTATCTCAACCAAATTTCGACTCGATACAAAGCAAAGACTTGTATATTAGGTTGACTACCTAGGAAGGTGTCTAGACCGGAAGCGCTGTGAGTAAAGACTGAAGACTGAAAGTACTGTCTTTGATTATGAAAACTAAACCGCGATAAAAGAATTTAGAACTGTATATTTTCGGCAATTTCGCAGGTGTGCAAAATGCTTACGTTGGCAACTTTTGGCGGCGGCATACCTTCATTTAACAATACCGCCCTTATAACATTATTTAGGAATGTAGTTGATGAGCATAGCCAACTTATAACAATAATGTTAATTTACCTAAAACGCAATCCAGAATTTACCGTCAAACAAAGTGCCTTTCGCGGCGGTCGTATCCGTCTCGTCGCCGAACGAGAACGAAAAAAAAACAATGTTTTGCATCTGAAATTATATGCAAATTCGTCGCTTAATCCGCGAGCATGGCCAGGGCTTTGATAAGCTTCGCCCGCGGACTGCCTCGAGGTCTCGGCTTTCGCTATTCGGGACATGCGATCGACCACGGCAACGGCCAAAACGCCGTCGACTCATTAAACTACCCGCCTTCATCACCAAACCATTATTATTCATTAGGGTACCGTACCGAGCGCTACATATTGTTGAACAACCAAAGTTACTCCTATTATTTTTGTTTGATAACCTCACTGGAGTGAAAACCCCGTAAGTCCAAATAATCAGACTTTTGAGTAGACGCATAAAATACTTATCACAAATACATAAGAATACAAAAGATCTTTACGGTTTTCATACGGTTCAAATAAAATTTTCTTTGTGGAGAACTTTCTCACGAACTATTGCGAAATTGACCAAATTCGGGTTTTCGCACTACAACCACGTTAAGTAATATTAATTTCTTTGGATGTCCTGGTTCACCCGTTTAGTAGACCTGTTCACTGAATTTAAAATTAATTACGAACATAATTCGACCATTCTTCGGGCATATAAAATGCCAGGACCGATGCAAGAATGTGTCAGCGTCATTTTATAAAACTCCTACAGTTGTATGATTTATCGCATGCAACGATGGTGTATTCTTTAATTCTTTGTTAAATTTGTACACGTGATTTATTAAAGTGAAACTTCTTTAGTCAAACTTACACAATTTTCCTAGGCAGTAAATACGACACTCTCATTCGGCTGTCGGCGAGCCTAGCTTTCACATACATACACACACGGTTTTTAACTGTTAAAGACAGCAATAGAAAAATAAGAATACTTATAGTGCAACTCCGTTGACTAGTTAAAAAAAATCTTTTTTATACTATTACGTTATTTATCACTTGAGGAGGTAAATTATTGTTTATAAAAAATAAAATAAAGACAGTGGTAAAACTCTGAAAAATTACGTGACGCTCAGTGGGAGGGATGTCACGAATTTAGCTCGTAATAATTAATTATAAACGTAATAAAATAATTAAAAAATAAAGAAAATATTTATCGCTGCGGGTTCTTAAACAACCAAACGTTTTGCTAAACTTTTTTTCACCTAAATAAAGTTTTACAGTACCCTCAATCCACTCGAATCCCCCTGTTGAGCTCACGGGAGCTGGACGCAGATACATACGTTCCAGCAATATCTTGTGGGGCCCTCTAAATTTTTTCAATTTTGTTTATTGTCGAGAGTCAGGTAATAAAAGATTTTTCTGAATATTGTTAACGACTAACGAGAAGGACACGACCATTGTGCTTCTAGGAAACATCACCGACACAGGCCAAGGAGCACCGTATGAAAATGTCTATTTAATATCGTCAACACATCAAAATAATCTCATTAGAGATTCAATATCAAAAGCACGTGGTGGATTTCCTGTTCGACCGAAGTCTGCTGGAGACCCGCGTGGAATACTAAACGGTCGCCGCGAACGCACACGCGATCCTTTCAAGTCCACCAGGACCCTTGTTTCCCGCTAAGATTCGCGTATTACACATCTCCTTATAGACCTCGCTTAGCCTAGGATTCCAGGAATACCATAAACAGATATCTCGCGTGGTGCTTTATGATAGATCCAAATGTATAAAGTAGATATATTAATGCGTGACGGGAAAATGTTGTACCCCTTTTTAAGGAAATTGCCGCCACGGAGGAGAGTGAGATTTGGCATGATTAAAGTTTAAATGGAGAAGATGTGCAGAAAGCTAAAATTGTCTATAATATGCATTATAAATACATTAAATTAAATAAAATAAAACGATCATACAACTGACAGCTGATTGACATAATAAGATTCGATATGTGAATTTTGTGTGGTATCAAATGTTCTTTTTTCAATAATCTGTCAATGTCAATGTCAGGCAAAAATAGATATTAATCCCCATGGTATATATACCTCTTCTCATTTTCATGAATAAATTTATCCATGAAATGATTCTTGTTAAAATCGAATCGCGAAATTACTCCAAATTTTGGATTTAGGCAAGATGCCAGATGAAAAAAAAATGAATTCTAAGATCAAAGGGACTTTGCAGTGCATTAATAATTTGCGTGCAAATGGTACTCCGTCAAAGATTTATCAAACTAAGAGTACTAGCGTTCAACCCCGGGCTTTTTTTAGCTTTGCTATTATTTTTTTTTGTTATAATGGCGCTTTTAACGATACTCGGTAACCGAGAATACGGTACTTGCACTAACCTAACTATTCCTTTTAACCTAGCTTTTTAAGTGGGAAACACAATATATAATATATTATCGATCTAGCTCTTTTTTGTTACTGATTTGAGCTACTCGCATTTCTCACGTCCTTTCTAATTAATAAACGGTCAGTTTATCGTTACTCGACTATAACGAAAGTTTATAGGCGCACACACAATATGTTAATTTACTTAAAGCGTGCTACATGGTCAAACATGGTAACCTATTATAGTATTGTCCGATCGAATCACAAACTATCTCCATTTTGACTAATGTCGTATGTACTGCAATCGCCTTTACGACTGCATTGTTTACACGTTAAATATTAGGCTCGTCGATACTCTATTCCCCTAGATCTCTTATATATTATATATAGATATATTATATATTCCTACTATATAGATACTCGATGCCTAGATCAATACTCTATTGGCATTACGAAACGCTTTTCGTTTATTGGCTAATCCATTTACCAGCTACCTAATTATATAGTAAAGTAATTATAGGTCTTTATTGCCTTCAATCACTATCGAAATTGTATATGTATTTCTAAATATATATTACTATTACTACACTATACACACACTACATACTACTACAGTACACTGAAAAAAAATAGGTAAACATTCCCTTCTTTTTTTAGAAAACGACTAAATCCTATCAATATTTCGTATAAAATGGTAGGCCACGGTTTGTCTTATATGGTACATATTTGCCGTTAAGCTTGTCATAGAGTTCAAACCTTTCCGTTCACCATGCAAGGTTTCTTTTCATACGCAACAATTTGTAGGTCAGAATCGTTCAAATGGTGTCCTTCGTTCACGTATGAAGTCCCCTTAATGTGTGTGATATGATCAAGAGAGACATTATCCCATATGCAGGAATGATAGGTCCTGCATACATCCTGGTCCTGGATGGTGATGGAGGTGATTTGGACAGAGTAAAAGATCTCGGACACTTCTTCTGCAAGCGAGACCTCCCCCCACCTTTTTAAAAACGCTTTTCGTGTAAAAGAGGAAAGCTTCCTAATTGGTTGGAATCTAATATGACAGGAAGATTTCCGTTAAAATGTATCAGGTATATCAGACAGATATAATATACAAAGACGATTATAAATAAAATATCAAACAAATAAAATACGCTGTTACAATAGCATGCTTCCGTAAGTTTCACAAACTATGCTCAAAACGCAACACTTCACAGAATATGCCATGAATATAATAGTAATCTTTCGGAATTAGACATTTTTAATTGTACTTTGAATTCATTCAAAACAAGGTGGGTAAAATTTACACGTCTCATAAGGGAATTAGAGGATAAAAGTCCTAAATATTTATGTTTATCATAATAACTCTAATACAGCCCATAATATAATTATTATGTATATTTTTATGTAATTTCAGTTCAGTTTTAGGTGAACTGACATCACAATTCAATTGTTAAACAGTGGATTCATGAAATTGGCCAAATTTATAACTATGTATTTACTGTTTTATAAACTAAGTTACGCTCTATGTTTTCCTAAAATATATTAAATAATTAAACAATTGATTATATATTTTACATTGTAGTCTTTACTAAATAAATAAAATTATTATTATGTGAATATATGAATACAATTTCGGAAATTCATTACGTTCACACTGTGGCACACTTTTTTTAATATTATTAAAAAATGGTTCAAATTTGGCATATTCGATTTATCAATATATAATTTGTTCTACTCCTTTTATTCTTTATATATTTTGTAGATTGATCTGCTTTGATATTCTTTTTGTGACTTGCGATAATACCTTTTCCTTTGAAGTCGCACTTTGAGGCTGTCGAGGGCTCATTTTCATCAGCAACTTTTGAATATGCATACTTAGACGTAATTTTAATATCTTCGTCTCAATATCAGTTAGGTGAATATTAAAATTTAAGGTCGAAATTCTCAGTAATATATTTTTATATGAACGTTTGAGTCACAGTGCCGTTTTTTGTGAACCTGCTTTCCTCTCGTTTACTGATAGAAACCGATTTTTAAGAGGCCCAAGAAAGACATTTATCGCGGCGTCCTAGTAATCAGGAATGAACCTTTGTTACCTTTATCTCTACATGAGTTTTTATTCAATAACCTATGACTAAAAATGGCTAAAAAATCCCTAGAAACCGCAAGATTTTTTTTATACTTTTTTTATACACACAGAATAAATTTTCAAAAAATAGCCAGGAATAGTATTGGTCAAAGGGTCAGTGTATTATTTTATTTTTTTTTTATCTTAGTTATCATCATTACTTTTGAGAAATACTTTATCTAAACTGCAAAAAATGGTCACTTATGACTGTATGCCTCTTAATCGGCCTTGAAAATTAGGGAGGGTTCTCAATTCGACTCTTATTTATTTTTAAACAACTCAATCCGAGCAAAATTGCAAGGTTGTCACCTGCGCTCGGTCTTAAGCTAATAATAATTAAACTTTTCATTAAGGTAATATGTATTTAATAGTATTACTATTATAGTCTTACCGGCAAGAATAAAAATAAACAAAATATAAAGCAGCCTTACCCAGTATAATTGCATAAGCAACAAAGAGTATCATTTTGAAGAAATATTAACATATTTTTGTTGTAAATAATCTCTTCTACCATCTCATAAAATTGTATCCACTGTTTACTGGACTACCTGTATAACAGCATACAACATTTGTTGGCTTATATACAACGCTTGTTTGACAAAAGGTCATTTTTTTATATCATGACTAAAATGTAAGTTATCATATAAACGTTTTTTTTTTTTAAATCGACAGTTTGATTTTTAACGAGATATAGTCAGCATCTTTGTTCGCCTGTGTCAATAACAAGATGTCTGTCGATCGGTGGGACCAGATGAGATCCAATCGGCAATCCTAGGCATCACTGTTGTATGCTTTCCTCCGTTTGTGCTATTTGACGACGGTCGCTATTGATTGCTGTGCGATTCCTTTGCAGATGGAGGTATTGGGTTTGGTTTAGTCTAAGCTATATTTTTTTAAATAATTTTGATATTCATAGTTTAGAAGGCGTCATACTATAATAGAGGACTATATATATATATCTTTTAATATGATTTATGAAAGGTACCTCACCTATTCTACTTACTCTAAAGTAGTAAAAAAAAAACTTAAAAATGGGAAAAAGAATAAAAAAAATGATGAAAATGTAACGAATATGATGCATCCACCCAATTATTCCACATCACCAGGCTTAACACTAACCATGCACAAAACGCAACGATGTGTATAGTCCTCAAATATAATGAAAAATTCAGCGTATTTGATATATTACAAGAGAATTAAGGGTTATTTATGCATGAAATTCGCAACATAAGTAATGCATTCGTAATGCATATTTATTACTATATTTTTAAATTATTTATTATATCGCTAATAATATCTATGTAATACACACACGCAGCCACACACATCTCCGTGCCACAAATAGAGGCACCACACACTGTAGGTAGACATACTTCACATTACACACCGCACACTTAAAAGTACATCTCGGTCAAGTTCGTTAATGGGAAAAATCAGACCAGGGGACGGGAATGGGGGGAAGTTTCGAAAATGTGAAATTGTGCTATAAATTTCTTAGTATATAAGATATCGAATTTATTTATAATATACCTATAATTTTATAATATACCTTAGACAAGGGCCTAAGTAAACATTTTTGATAGCACCAACCATTGGTCCTAGGAATGGGAAAAAATGATTTTTCAAAATTAAAAAAAAAATCATACCAAGCTTAATAGGCACAGTTTAAATCCATTCTAAAATGTTAATTGTAGTCCTATAATTTCCCTACAACTTTATTTTGAAACAATTTTTGATATGAGCAACCCTTACGGTAAGAGATAATGAAATGTTTCACCACTTTGACACGGTGATATCTACCTCCGGCGCGGCGTCGCGCGGAAAGGATTTTTTTTTAATTCGATACTTTTCGTCAAAGTTCCAAGTTTTTCGCGCAGTTGTGTTTTTTTCACTTAAAATATGTTTTTTCGATCACACATTCGCATCGCGCACCGCGGCGCCGAAGTGTCTCGGCGGAGCGCGGAAGGAGAGGAAAGCTCTTGATAAGAGAAATCACTTTCGGCGCGGGCGGGCGTCGATATCAGCGAGAGCCCGATAGATCCCGCGGGAGAGCGAGCGGGCGAGGGGGACGGAGAGATTGTCTGTTGACAAAGTGCCCCGCGCCGAGAGTCTCTGGCGCTTCTCGCTGACGCATCGAAAGCTCTCCAGCGCAGCTAGGCTCTTCGCTTCCAGGGCTGCCACTAACACCCCTACCGCTCGGCGGGGAATATATATTCTACTTTGTAAGGAAGATGGCTGCGGCGACGGAGGACTAATTTTCTGTCGTTCATTGGTCGAATGTTTCCCCTACCGGCATCTAGCTCATAAACTATCGACGCTGTAAACTTTTAAGTTGGACTGTGATCATTAGTTGGAAATCATTAATATAAATCACGTAGTCCAGCGTAACTTGGCGAACTGCCTGTTGCAAGGAAGACTTATTTATTTATTTATAAATGTACAAAACAGCGATACAAGAAGATAATTCTCTAATATCACATTTACGTAACCATAAAAATCTACCAAATATAAAGATGGTTGAAAACATCACATTAATAAATCAAACTTAAACAATGTGTACTGAGCGTGAAGTGAGTGGTATGTAACGCGAAGTACGTCTACAGTGTGTGGTGCCATTTGTGGCATGGATATGTTTGTGTGTGTGTATAAACCTACATATTATTAGCGATATAATAAATAATTTAAAAATAATAATAATATTAATATTTATTAATACATTTTACACTAAATATTCATAAATTTAATGCATAAATAACACCTTATTTTCTTGGAATATATCAACTGCGTTAAATTTTTCATTATATGCGCTGAGGATTCTATACATCGTTGCATTTTGTGCATGGTTAGTATTATTAGCTTATTTGTCATTTTTAAATATTGAAAAATAAAACATATATATCCATAAAATACACTACTATAATATTAAATAATACCTTCTATATAATAAATACATATACTTATGTACCCTAAAAATAAATATTACAAACATAATATAATATAAATTATAAATATACAGAGCTATCATAACAATATAAAATACTACGGTATCAGCATAATTAATGCATTCATCTATTAAAAGATGTTTATTGATTATAACACAAAACGGTCATTCGTAGACATTCGTTGGCCCATACAGTTTATAGTTTACTTTCAAGAGCCTGCCGGGTTAATCTAGTTGACGATCGACGCTCGAAATTCGACTCAACTGCACGCGCCACCCCTTTTATTCTTACGATTGTCGATTGTCGATTGATAGCCAGACTAAAGCCCCTGCCCCGCAAATGGGTAGACCTCTTATCGAAAAATCATCGTGAACAGTACTCAGAGGCATTTGATCAATAATGAAACGATGGTACTATATAGGAAATTATAAAAATAAACTCCCCTCTTCTTTATCAGTTAAAATATATGTTTCACTCTCTTTTGGCAGCCCTTATGCCCACGCCGCCATTCACTTCCGATAAAGGACGCCATTATGAAGGCATTAACAATGGCCGGCCCGTCTGCTAAAAGAATACAATATGCTCAGATAACCTTCTCGGCGACGCGACGCCTCTCCACGTAGGGAAATTCTTTTCGACCTCCCCCTCCCCCCCCCCACCCTCCTCCCCTCCTCCCCCCCTCCCCCACAGGCGTGACAACCGTTGTACTTTTAGATACTTCCGTCTTAATAATAAATCAGAATGATTTTCTTGCTACAGCTTGGGTAAACAAACCCATACTATTTATATATATACTCGTATGTCGTTATTCGTAGTATAGTTCCGATATCCTTATTAAAGTCTTTATGATAAGAAATTTAATTACATGCGGACACAATCTCGCTAGTCTATACTTGAATGAACATCTGTGTATTTATTTAACAGGTTTACCCATGTAGGTACACATTACAATTTGTAATCAAAAAAAAATAAAATACAAAGTTAAAAATTTAAAAATAATGCTCCCAATTGAACAATAAATAAATAAATAATTCATACTGATCTCGCAAAGGTGTAATAGCAAGCAGATTTCTAATCCTATAGGGCAAACAGACGAAGATATCGATCTCAGCTGAAATGGAATTTAATAATTGAACTGCTCTGCTAATCGGACTATACTTGCATACGTCGGTACGATACGCTACTCTCCCAAACTCCTAACTTGCTGCCTAAACTCGATTGTATAAAAAGCCTAAATATCACAAATGCTCGTGGATACTTATTGGGAAAAAAAAACAGGATAATATCCATACCTACGGAGATAGAGGTATCTTAGGAACCTTCAAAATATTACAGCAAGTAATTTCATAAGGACTTCAGATAATGGTACTGTATAGAATGTATGTATTATTACTCAACTCAGTCGACAGAGTTAAGAAAAACGCGTTATGTTTTCTCAGCGGTTGAAAAATTACCTAGTCAGTATTGACCCATTGGTTCGTAAAGTCTTGCGACGTTTTCAGATATGCCTTATGACTGCGTTTTCTCTGCAAAATAGGTATAAAAATAATTTAATCACATTTATATTATTATTATTATTTACTAAATTCTTTTAACGTTTATGCGAGAGAGTACCTACAATTTAATTTTAATTATTTAAGTATTTTACTTTACAAAATTGTTTCAATTATTTGGATACTATACTATTGTACTAAAAAACAATCTACACAAGCTATACCGACAGATTGACATTTTTAAAAGTATAGTAAATATAATCACTTGAAAGTTAATTATAGTAATCTGACTAGTTACTCGTTATTCATAATATAATAAGGCTAAACTGAATTTTTATGACATATAGGTAACTCGCAAACTCTTTGGTCATATATTTGGTTTATATACGAGATATGGACTTTATTTTTATCAAAAAATATTTATTCAATTATCAATATTTATTTTGTCCCCTTCAAAGTAACCCCCCTCAGATAGAATACACTTGTGCCAACGCTTTTTTCAATCCTCAAAGCACTTCTGATAAGCACTTTTTGGTATAGCCTTCAGCTCATCCAGCGATGCGGTCTTTATGTCCTCAATCGTTGCAAAACGCCGTCCTTTCGTGGGTGTCTTGAGTTTCGGGAACAGGAAAAAGTCACAGGGGGCTAAATCCGATGAATACGGTGGCTGTGGCATGATTTAAAATAGATCACGACATATTAGTGAAAAAGCTGTTTGACTTTGGTTTGTCAATCGATCTATTAAACATGGTTGCTAGCTATTTTCAGAATAGAAGGCAATATGTATCTTGCGGAGACTCAGTGTCTGATACTTTTAATACGTTTTCTGGTATCCAGCAAGGGGCCGCGCTAAGTGGTTTATTTTTTATTTTATTTATTAACAATATCTTTACTGCAGTAATAAATTGTAGTTTGCTGGTCTATGTGGACGATGTGAAGATTTACCGATCAGTGACTTCACTATCTGACGCGCAGCTTTTACAAGATGACATCAATCGTCTTGTGGAATGGGCTGACGATAACAAATTACAATTTAATGCTTCTAAATGTATCGCAGTATCCTTCTCACGAGCTGTGCGTGAAAAAATAAGTTGTGAGTACTCTCTGGGTAATGAGATCATTCGCAGATGCGACGAAATTCGCGACTTGGGGGTTGTGTTTGATTCGCGTCTAACATTTCATTTGCACATGCGGAGCATAGCTACGCGTGCAAATAAAATGTTGGGATTCGTGCTCCGAACCAGTCGATCTTTGAATAAACCGAAATCCATCTCGCTTTTATACTGCACGTTCGTGAGGAGCATATTGGAGTATAGTTCTATTATCTGGAGTCCTCATGAGGTTACTTACGGTAATATTCTGGAGGTTATTCAGAGGAGGTTCCTTAGATACCTTTATCTCCGTAGGTATGGATATTATCCAGAAATGTTTCCTAATACGTATCCATCAGCATTCGTATTAGGGATGTTAGGCTTTAACACACTCGAGTTTAGGCGGCAAATCCATACGTTGTGTTATTTTTATAAGGTTATTCGCGGTTTCATCGAGAATCCCGTAATACTCGGTGATATTGGTATATTTGTTCCGGACCGTCGTACTAGAGCGCGGAAGCATATGTTATTTAGGCGGTTAGCATGTCGTACCGACGTATACAAGTATAGTCCGATTGGGAGAGCAGTCGAATTATTAAATTCCATTTCCGTGGAAATTGATATTTTTGTCTGTTCGCCCAATGGGATTAAAAATCTGCTTTCTATTACGCCGTTGTAGGATCGGCGTGATTTATTTATGCATTAATGTTTGCCTGGAGGCATTATTTTAATTATTTAGTTTAGTATGTTTCATGCTATTGTTTTTTGTTTTTAATGCTTTTTGTTTTTCTTTTGGTAATTTAATTTGTTTTACTGTAATTATAATGTACATGGGGAAACCTGTTAAATAAATAAATAAAAAAATAAATAAATAAATAAATAAATAAATTTGGGGTTTTGTTCTTGGCCAAAAAGTTACGAACAAGCAATGATGTGTGAGCTGGCGCATTATCGTGGTGCATAATGTTAGATATGACTGTACTGTTCAAAATATGTAATAATTACTTCGACTGTCCTCAATTACTTGAACAAATCAACTTCCATGTACCACCGAGACTCTCCCGTCGACAATTAGTCTTTGAGCCTATAACGCCATATATGAGGTCCAACGCAGGTTTTAGAGCACCGCTTTACAGACTATGTCAAACATTCAACAAATTGTTCCTAGAGGTGGATGTTTTCTCGAAGGCCATAGTTTTTAAGAATTCTGTATTCACTTTTCTAAAGTCTCTTCAAAATACAGCATCCTGAATATCTTATATCTAATATCGGCTCTCTTCATCATTAATTTCAATTCACCTCCTTAGCCACTTTGCTTGCCACACTATTTCTACTTTTATTTTTGCCACTATTTTTAATTTTACTTTTGTGTCTCTATTTATAAAGTAGTACTGTGTAGTTATGCTTGCAATTGCAATTGCTTGCATACACTTAACCATGATCTTATTGTCAGTAAACTTATATAACTAACATTAGACATTAAATAAATCACTCTATATGTGAAAAACTTGTAAGGATACAAGACTAACCTATATCATAAGTTTTTCTAAGTTTTCTTCTCATCTCTTGTATCCGTTGTTTTTCCGTGATTAAATAAATAAATAAATAAATAACCATGACTGATTTTTCCACAATTCCAGGCGTTTTTATCGTATCGCTTCACGCAAACGGTGCATAACATCAAGGTAATACTCCTTATTAACTGTACGACCTTGTGGTAAGAACTCCTGATAATCAAAGAAATTTGAAATTAGAAAAGTCACATTACTTTTTGATCACACCTCGTATGTTACCGTTTTCCTGGTAATACAATGATGAATGCTAAAAGTTGCCCTTAGTTTTAGAACCCGGGGCCACGGAGCTCAAATCAGACGTTTATACGCTTGAATCACTAGACCCGTGCCCAAATTGTTGCCCATTGTACTAACGTTGGTATTTTATATTCTCTCCGGTGAACTTTGCC
Organism: Neomicropteryx cornuta; assembly: GCA_020383195.1. Classification (NCBI taxonomy): domain Eukaryota; kingdom Metazoa; phylum Arthropoda; class Insecta; order Lepidoptera; family Micropterigidae; genus Neomicropteryx; species Neomicropteryx cornuta. The sequence goes on from JAHKQU010000014.1 coordinate 1,259,505, forward strand.
AAATGTTTGTCGAAGAAGGTACGAATACCTTCGCCTTTCAGCATTGCGCTCGAGAACCCTTCGCGGTACGTTCGTGGGTCGCAAAAAGCCTACCGCAATTACTTCGACGATTACGCGGACGATCTCGACGCGTTCGATCAATTTCGATTCGATTCGATCGAATCGATTTGTTTTTTTTCCCTTTTTTCGTGTCCTTTCGCGTGTGCCCATTTCTGCCCGATTCAAAATGAAATTATGACGATGGATTCTGTATCACAGTATCGTTTACATAAAATTGGTAGCGAGTTAAGTACTGGTGACAGTAAACATATGTTACAACATACCCTATTCTTTTTGTAATAACGGAGAAATAATTTTAAAAGTTAGGATTACATGTAAACTTAACTAGCATCGAAAAAAACCACCCCTTAACGTAAACCCGCTTTTCCCCTCCCCCCCCCCCTCCTGTTATCTCTCTTGCTATGCTTAGTTAAAACACCATTCACTCGAAATATTTAATTGCTTTTGATACTTTTAATATGGTTACCATTATTTTAACCTATTATTATGATTACTGTGTATATTGTTTTTTTTTATGTTAATATTTTATTTCGCATAGCGGTTTTAGGTTTGTTTTTTTTTCTCGGTAATTTTTCACTTTTCGCGGATTCTCTGTCAGCAATAAGCTAATTATTACTTGTCAGGTTTTTAATCGTGACTTTTGGTTGATCGCACAGACCTTTGCGGCTTAAAAATTAATAACTGTTTGTGTTTGTTTGTTTGTGAACTTTGCGCTGCTGTTCAAAAATATTATTTGATTTAGGTTTGTCCCAATTTCATTGTCATTTTGCACCGATTTATTTCGTTCTGAAAAATAAAAGAACCACTCGTACGTATGTACGCCTTTCGCAACATCCTGATGACACATGTCAACGTCATTACATTTCGTGCATTTGCAACGTGCATAAGAAAAAATGTTACGTTGCACCGCAGATTTCGACTTTCGTACATACGAGTATAGGTAGGTAGTTTATATTAAGTTATGTTCAGAACCTCTGAACAATGTTTAGTGCTACTTTTATTGTGATTGTGCAAAGTAATTTAAATTAAAAGGCAACCTCATCAATTATTTTTCTTTATTAGTCAAATTCTAATTTAGCGAAATCCACAATGATCATCTTTACATACACATACATCTACAACTCACCCATCAACAGTCCTCACAAGATCATTACCATCAATAAATCCCACCGCAGTAAAAATATTTTAAAGTGAAGGTAAATATGTTACAATTTTATTATGCTTTCAGTAATCCATGTTTCTAATTATTAAAATCATTAATACTGTTGATATTTTTATTTACCAAACAAAATAAATAAATTTTGTGATCTAAATTATCACAGTTATTATTTACAAATCATATTTTTTTTATAACGCCTAGTGTTGCCAATATAACCGAATCGAACGATAAACTGATCTGTAATGAACGAAAAATTAGTTGACTTTAATGTTATCCATCCTCTGGTGTAAAGCTATGGTTATTTTTTGAGAGCATTCATCCTATCTACACACGAAAATTCACCTCTTTCGCATTTCTACTTTTCGAGTGAAAGATCAACAGAGCCACGGAAGGACGGAGATAGTAGCTAAAGCTTATTGTAAATGAATGTATGTATAGAAATCAAATTAAAAAAAAACCTTTCGGCATGCCGGAAGGCGGAGGTAGATTTCACCGTAACAAAGAAGTGAAACATTTTGATCATCCCATACCGTAAAAGTCGCTCATATCAAAAATCGTTTCAAATGAAAATTGAGGGAAATTATACGGCTACAATTAACATTTTAAACTGATTTTTTTAAATTTTGTAAAATCATTTTTTCCTACCCTTAGGACCAATGGTTCGTGCTATCAAAAAATACAAGTTTTAGACCCTTATCTGAGGAATAATATAAAATTTAAATGAGCTCGTTATCTTAAATACTAAGAAAGTTATAGCAAAAAAAACCCCTGGTCTGATTTTACCCATTAACGAACTCGACCGAGATTTTGTGCCCTTAAATTTTACGTATCATTTTGAAAATAATTGGTGTAAAATTGCGACAGTATCGTCTCCACAAGAAAGTGTTATAGTTAGATAGATATATAATCTTTTAAACTGAGAGTGGTTTTGGTTTCTAGGGGATGTGAAACGCGAAGATATGTCGAAATTTTCTGGAAGTCATGACATGGTACAAGCTTTCCTAATGAAATCTACCCAATAAATATCTAGCATGTACTCGAATCTTAGTAGAGAGCTCTCATCTGCCGGAGCATTGGAAACTCCACGCCGCATACCCACCCCGCGCCTCGCCCGCCTTCCTTCTCCACTTCCCCGAGCTTGATGTATGACCTAATAAAATTTTCAAAGTGGTGAACTTTTTCAAAACATCCGATCAGCCCCTCGCGCGCGATCAACCCCCGCGCAAGCTTTTCCTTCCCCTGTCTTTCTTTTTCTGCTTGCACTTTTTCTCCGCTTACTGCGATCTCGCGAGAGGACATCTATAGTAATTCTTGTCAGCATCAACTCGTAGTATTCGCGACTTTAATATTACTGGATAACCGGCGTTTAACTTGGGGGTTGACAAAAAAAATTGTATATTGCATTAGTTTGATGGTTGAGTACGAATGCCCGTGAAATTTTCTAAATTACTGATATATCCCAATGAACATATATCATTATTTACAAATCACTTAATGCACTTTCAAATTTTAAAAACAAATTACCTTGAAAACTAAAACGTCACATGACGGTTTAGATAAAATAAAACTAGCAAATGTAAAACTGTGGAAGTGTCAGCGCGAAACGATAATTCTGCTCATATCGAAAAAACAGCGACTCATCCCGAGTACCGCATGCACGAGTTATTGTGCGCCCAAGGCGTATTTACGAAAAATCAAATTTAGGCATGTGGATGCCTCTAAGGACCTAAAAACGAGGACCGAATCCACCCATCCCGGGTGCCACGGGCACGAGTTGTCGCACGCTGAAGGCGCCGTCAAAGCCGCCCGTAGGGCCTAGCTGCGAACCGGGGGCTGCAGAGTCGTATTCAACGAACCCATTTCGGTTACCTATTGCTTGGCTTGCACATTCCACAAGTCATACACATGGACACCGGTGCATTCAGGTACATATATCACCGGCAGTAACTATTTTGACAGTCGCCCTATTATTTTTTACCCTGTCCGGCAAGACTCCAGCTTCAGTGATACAGAAATCTCGTTGCGAGCGGTACCATGATAATGAAGCACGGTGACGAGAGTTTAGCTACAAATCGCTCAGTTATTTTGCAACCGTTTAAGTATTAGGCTATTTTGAAATCGCGTATAATGTAACCTCAGTTATATGATCATCGCATTGACGCCCACTACCAGTGTATATGCCGGAATGTGCAAATCAAAGCTATGTATGATTCAGCTACTAAATTTTAGGCACTATATAAAACAGTTCACGCTATATCGCGAGAGGGCGGACCGAATTGCAGATAGAAGTTTATTTCTGCAGATTCAGAATATCAAACTAACTGAATAAAAAAAAAACAATAAAACTTAACAATGGTATTTTAATTATTCATAAATAAGTTGTTAACGGTTCTTGTGAGTTATCAATTATAACAAATTTGCCAAATCGGTCACGATCGCTTGATTGTGGGTGCATGAACCTGTTTGGCGGGGGGGGGGGGGGCATTTATTTGCGGGGGCGGTGGGGCGCTTCGACCAATTAGTCATCGGCCGACGCAGGGCGCACGTTCACAAAGCTCGGCAGAATCCATAATATTCCATCATCAGGAATGTTAAGGTACTGTTAGTTTTTACCCAACTGGGATGGTACAATCAATCAATTAATTGAAATCCTGCTTAGATATACATTCCTCAAAGATATAGCATATAATTAAAATATCTTTCTTGAATTTATTGAAACCAGTTTTATTTGCTGCAGTCATAGGGTCTCTTTCGACCTCCGGTAGCGAAAGATATACCTTGATACCCATAGATTTATGGACTTACTTTGTTCAAAGTTTCTTTCATTCGGCATGCTAGTGTCTATGCATAGGTTTTATGTCATTGCCTTTATATGTGGAATCCAAGACAAGTCTTGAATCGTTGACAACCTGACACGCCAGTATCAGGGTTATTGTATTCATTTGTGTGTGTGGGTGTGTATATTTGTGCCTTAGTTAATTTTTATATTTTCACAGGGTTTTGCGCTGGTCTCTTGTATGCTCACTGTAACATTTCATATGTAACCTTCCTTAGAACGGGTAACTCTTACCTAGTTAGGAAGGTTATAGACTTGTACTCATCGGCCAACATGTTTTCTCAAAAAATAAAAAAAAAATAAAAAAGAAACATTTTCATAGTTTTGTACATATTATTTGTCAATTATTACAAACTAAAAAGCGGGTGGCAGCGGCGCGTGGGATATTCCGTTCGGTCAACGTACGGAGCAGAATGTGTTAAAATTTTCTATGCAATGCCTTCATTGTTGTGTGTTCGATTGCCTTTTTCTCGTGATAATATGGAAGGGAGGCCATATTAGCCGAATGTCATTCGTCGGTCGAAGCAGCTGTCAAACACTAAATTAGCGGGCGCTCGCTGCTCCGCGCTGATTCCTGCTAACTGTCCATTGTTCCCCGCAAATGTTTCGGGAATAAATTTATCGTATTTCTCTTTTCCGAATATTGCTGTGCTGTGCCTTCCTTCATCAAACGGATATTCAATAAAATTAATTGTTACTGTGGTTTTATATGAACAAATAATTACACTATTATTGATATTGGCTCAGTCAGCACTGGCCGGCTGTCACGTATTGGCACGGTGCTCCATCCACTAAGGGTGATACGACATTAAAAGCACATTAAAAAAAATAAGTTAATCTTAATGATAGCGATTTTTTTATGTATAAGAATTACATTACTCGTTGCCTATTTATTTTATTTTTATATGGTACACCAACAAAATATTGAATACATATTGAATGTTTACACAATTTTAGACAATATTTAAATTAAAAGAGAACACCACATGCATATAAAAGATAAAACACAGATTATACTAAATAGAAATAATATAAATTATATTTTATATAATAATACCCACACCATAAATATCGATATTATATGATTAAATACAAATAAATATATAAGTTCGTATATACTATTTATATAAATACCGTATTTAAATTATTCCTTACGTTATATAGGCTTTCGTCGTAAGTTTACATTAATTATATAAAAGTCTGACAGTATATTGACATTTGGTTTTTTTATTATTTTCTTATGCCTGGTGAAGAATACGGCCTTTAATGCTATAGGAAAGAGATCCTCATATGATTTTTACCTGAAGCAAAAATGTGGAAAGAATAATAAATAAAAATAAGTTAGTAATGTAAGTATTGTAATTGAACATACTTTCTATGGAATAAAAAAAATCGCTATTATGACCTACATCACGAATAACCTTATTGGCCAGTGCATAGCATAGCTACATTATTCCTCAACAGTACACCTCGGCTGTCCAAAATTGAAGGCACAGTAAATGCTTTTCACAAAATTTCTCAGTGTAATGAACCAGTATCTATTTTTTTTTTCATGCTTAGCCTCTGCGAGGCTGCAGGGGTTATTTTTTGGAAATATAAGTTTTGTTTTTCTAATCCACTACATTTTAATTTTGAGATAAATATTCAAGTATTATTTTAATAGAAACAGTTTCGTTTCTGCGAGCAAATACGATGATTCAGTTATTGAAATAAAAATGAATCTCAATAAATAAATAAATTCCTACAATAATTAAAATATATTTTTGTTGAAAATTAAGTCAAGGTTAGTTATTTTAATAACTAATGTAAAACTTTGCTAAATATAAAATGGAATTTATCTATTAAGTATATGACAGACTTTTCTGAAACATTTAAACTCACGCAAAGATTCTTTTATTAAACAATGAGTACGGAAGCACAGTAAACAATAACCAAAATGAGATATTTTACAGTATTATAACTATATATAACATTATCATAATTAACCTTCAACCAGTGCCATGTCAAAGTGACAAAGACGCTCTAATAACACAGTGCAAAAGGGTTTCTAATCAATGTTTATTTTATTTGAGTTCATTTTAAAACTAACATTCAACGATCTATCTCGCTAAAAAATTGTTTCTAGTGTTTTTCAAAGTGTCTTAAAACACAGGCATTTGATTTATAGCCACGTTAATTCGAATATCTATTACCAATCCAAAGGTATAAGCTAAATGTAATTTTTACCAAAAGTTTTGGTAACCTATTGTTTATTTACACATCTGTATCAAAACAATGATACTAAAAACAAATATAAATAAATTAACAGGCGAGGAAACACACGCCACTCCAAATGCCACATACATTATCAATATTTCTCGAAGGTTTTAGCTTTTTAACTATCCGTGGAGCTTCGGATAGTAGTGTACTTTCCGCGGATGAATCCCAAAGGGCATACATAAAAAAATCTTGTTGAAGTTATTTAAAAAAACAATTATATTATATTGAGTTGCGTTACTAGTCCGTCCCCGGTATTCGTGTTGCTATGTCATCTTATTTAGCCGCGGTGATGATGACCGAACTAAGGCACCAGAACGCGCCAGCCAAGATATTATCAGACCCCAGTGTTAGACAATATTACAGGCCGTAATGGTCGCGGATTATAAGCTATGATATGCGGCTTTAATACAGTTACCTTAATTTTATATTCGTTATAGTCGGTTGCCCATCTAGTAAGATAATCTTACATGGCAATAATCATTCCTATAAGGAAAAGTTTTCATAAACACAATTACAAATTTTCCGTAATAGTTCAACTGTTTTTTTTTCAACCAACCTACCATTTAGATATATTTTTTTAATTTTAAAGGAATCTATTATAGTATAAGACTAATACATTATTAGGTAATAATAATATAAAACGTTATTTTGTTTAAACATAAAATTATAAACATTTTTACACTGCAAAGGTATATTTTTAAAATATAAATGTATATTTAAGATCTCATAACTCAGTAGCTAGAGGAGTAGTGAGTTTTACTGCTCTGAAGAATCATTTTACACTTTCGCTATTTAAAACCTAATCTGTTTTTTAAGCTTTATCCAAACTCTATTATGAAAAAAATCGATCTTAAAACAAATCAAACACTAAAATCTAGAATAAACATAAAATAAAAATATGGAATCTTTTGGTCATCAAAAAAAAATATATATATAGCTAAGTGGCATGTGATTCAGCTCAATTTCCTAGTTCGCTTTCAATTTTCTAAATAAAATAATGAAGTTTTTTTTTGTATTTATATAATAATAAATGATATCTTTATATTGTTATAATAATATTAAGTCACTGGCATTGTATCATTCAGTTCAATTATCTAGCAACATTTTTTGTAAAAATATGATATGATTTGTTTAAATTGCGCTTAATGTCATTGCTTAGAGTTTAGAGCATTTATTATTTATTAGAAAACTACAAGGATATTGTGGACGTGGTCCAAGGTTTATTAATTTAAATGTTAATAACAAAATTATTACAACCATTGAACCGTTTTCGTTCGGTATGTGTCGGCTTGCTGTCTGCGGAACACTAATCGGCGTTCATTTTCGTTTCAACCCGCCGTACAGACGAGAGCAGAGCGCCTTTTACTGCAATTTGACTGCACGCTATCCGAGCGAGACAAGAAAGCGGACACGAGCGAGACAGCCTGAGTCGCTCATCCGAAACCATAGCTTAATGTCCATTCATATTGAACATATACAGGATGTCCCAAGACCATTCCCGAAGACTTACAGTGTTTTACGTAACCTTTTATGAGTATGATATGAAATTAAAAAATGCGGATAAAAATGATCCCCAAATTTATTATATTTTTGAACAAATTGTGTAAATTCGGTTAGCGCTAACTCCAATGCCACGCCGATCGATAATGGCCTTGACACCGTAACGGCGTACGACGAGAGCTGAGCGCTCACAACAAAGGCATTATTACATGATCCTTTTACTATTCTCATGTAGTTAACATTTTTTTCTCGGTAAACATGACGAATTTTGATATACTTTCTTAACATATAATATTATATAAATCGCAGGACCTATTAGCTGTTTTTTTTATTGGGAATGGTTTGGGATACGGTATGTATTGTATGGATTACATTAAATTATGTTTTTTTTTTGCCTAATAAAACATTGAGTTTTCCTAACGTTGATTTAACTATTTAATTATTTCAACTGTTGAATCGTAAATAAATGCTTCATTGTAATATATATACTTTACATATTGCATAATCTTATTATAAGAGTGTATTTTAAGTAAATTCTAGAGCTGAATAAATCTTTTGAAAATTTATGTTATCATTTAAATTTCCATTATATACTATCTGGTTAAACTGAGGACATTATTGGACTATTTTGAATTTAACCGCTAAGTTAGTTGTTACCCGTATTACCTCTTTATTTCAATCTATTAAATTAGTTTTGAGTGAGATTCGATTATTATTATTATTTGACTGTAATATTAATGTTTCCTAACCGCCTATGTAAACTTGATAAAAGTTGTACTGCGGTTTTCTAAGCAAACTATTTAGTTTGCAAGCTTGTTCATTTGAACAAGCTTGCAAAAACCATGTTTCGTATTCCATCAACTAGATTAATTAATATGATTTATAAATTATTTTAAATACAGTACAATTAGTACGAACTATTTAAAGTTTCTTACAAAACGACGAAAATCCGTTAGCGAAACACAACAAGGGAACATTGCGCTTAGTAAAAAACGAATTGTGTTATCTTTCATTTTCGAAAATAATCGAAGTATGTGAAAACCACCAGGGTCAGCTGTTATTTTTGAATCTCGTGAAATTCATTCTGATAACGCTTTGCTTGTATGATAATACTTCGTCTTATTTAAAATCAATGACCAATCCTATATTAGTAAAAATATTTCCAAAATCTACAGTGAGAACTATCATAATAACATTTCAATGGTAGTCAGATCGCAGGGTAGTTATTTTTTTTTAATGACTGTTGTTAGCTGTGCACCATCGTCGATTCAAACATAACTGCCAAGTCCAGAACACACGGTGCGGTTTTCATTTAGGTTAAAAGTAAAACATATTTACTATCTCATGAATGGGTAAATTTTATCATTTTCAAATTTGCACTTAATTATTATTTTTTAATATATCCGTCACTTCACATTCAATTTGGGTACACATTAGATACTCAGCTCGAACGCTATCATATTGCACTGACAGAGGTAATTTACGCTGAATTTACCTTAGAACAGGTGTAAACACCTAGTTAAATAACACAGTACTTCATTTCTCAACGAAACCTAGTGTGCTGAGTTTAAGTAATACACCTATAATTTTACGCTGATCATACGACTTAACCACATTATTTTTTTTTTGTTAAACTCTAGTACAATGAGGTGAAGTACCATATTATACACAAATAAATAGTGCATGTGCAAGGTGCGGTAACATGTCGCCGCGATTACGGTGGTGTGGTTAATAGTGGTTAATACGGTGGTATGCCATTTTAAAAATATACCTTTATGTAACCTATATGTATGGTCGTAATAACCGGTACTGATTTCTTATATTTAACCACGAAATTCACACAATAATATTATTGTATTTGTATTTAGTTACGCCTGGTGCACAGTGAGAAGTCAGGCAGAAGGCAGTGGTCAGGAGGGAGGAGAGATCTCGTGAGAAAGAAATGGAGCGTTTCGGCCCGCGGCCATCTTAGTGATGATCAATTATTAAAACCATGCAGACCGCCAACCGGCCACCGGCCACCGGCAACCGTCTCGTCCAGCCCAGCATCATTTGAAGCAATCTGATCTTCGGCGCGGACGCAGCGGCGGAGGCTTTTTTACGGTGCCGGTACTGCCATTATGCAATTTCGCTGTCGTCTCCGTCAAAATGTTTCTGATTACCCTATAATGCCATAGTTTTATAGCAGTTAAATCGCCACTTCGTTGGATAAAAAACCTGACAATTATAACTAGTAGGATTTAACAAAAATATTCAAAAGTCGTATTAGGGCATTTGAATCTAAATGATTATTAAATGCTTACGTCATATGTTCGAATATTACTGGATTTTGAATGCGCTCGTTTACCTATTAAATTTTTATTTAGTATTTTAAAATAAAATAGTATTTTACTGCGAACATCCAAAAGGACTGAGAAAAAACGTTCGTATATAAACTTCTAATAAATTTATTGTATATTTCATATTTGCATTAATAACTATTCTTAAATGCGATGCTACCCAGTTGCCTGTTCGAATTCGACCGCACTCTCCAGAGTTATACAATCGATTTAGCTTAGTTGAACATATCTCGAAATAATTAGATATTATCTAGCTTATTCCAAATATTTCATTTTAGGAAAAATATGTAATCATTCCACGATTAAAGGATGTAAATATTTTATATCGAAATCCAAATAGAGATTTTACTACCATAAACGAAATCTATATATTAATACGCGAAGGGAAAACTTTGGATTCCTTAGTCATAGTAATATTAATAGTCATAATAGTCATAGGTTTATACGGAAAAGAGGAGTGTGCAAAAAGCTATAGTGCATCTATAGTATACTCGTATGTCACTAATACATTAATTTAAATAAAATAAAACGTTCATACTACTAACAGATGAGTTTCGAGCTGTGAATTTTGTTTGATAATAAATGTTCCTTTTTCAATAATCTGTTAATGTCAATGTAGTATTGTCATGATAAAAATAATTATTAATGCCATCTTATACTTCTATGAATGTCAAATCTTATTTTTAGTTAAAAAAAAATAAAACACAATGACTGAATCAAAAAACAAATACAAATACAAGCTGTCAATGTGTTTTTTTTTCAACTGTTACTAACACTAAATTTTAAATTTTATAGTTATTGTTGAGAATTAAGGCAAACAACACACGCTAATGACTTATTTGTACACGCTCGCAGCTGAAGTAATAAAACAAAATTAAAAAAAATATATGCAATGATTATAGAGGTAACTCGCCGTATTATAGAGGTTTGAGAATCTCAATAATGCTCTAACTTAAAATTTTAATGAATTACGGTCGAGTTGCGACTACTGGGCGACCACTAGTTATAATTCATACGTTTATTTAAAGCGTCTTGCTTTTTATAATTCACACGATTTTAGATTTAAATGTATGAATAAACTGATGGATCGAAAGAAATAAAATATTCTCAGTAATCACCATCTGCTAAAATATCGCATGATAACTAAAGTCTCGTCGATAATAATCGCAGGTCCATTCACCGTTACCTGTTTTCGACCGCGCCGCTAATAATATAATTTAATATTGCGATTGGTTTGGGTCGGCTTGACGCGACGCGGCGCTATCTCGTCTCTCTGACTTGTCCCTCGGGCTTAGGAGCCAAGGGCCAACCAGATGGGCCATGAGATGGGCAATAATGTTTTGAATGAGTTCAAAAGTTTGAAAATTAAACACATCTTTAAAATAGGCCGTCTCGTCACGTTTATTAGGTTAGAACTTATGTTAGGGTAATCGTGACATAACAAAAAAAAAAACATTTTTAAGGTTAAAATAAAGATAAAATTAATTTCGATTCATTTTGTCCCTATTTTCTATGGCTGACATGTGGTAACCATTTGATATTAAATTATAAAAAATGTTGTAAATTTTTAAAATTCAACTCTATTTCTGAGAAATTTAATAAATGATAAACTGCTAATAGATCTTTTTTTTTTGTTGAATTGCTCTTTTATAAAAAACCTTAGAGTCTTAGGAAAGCCTTCGTGCTAAAAAAAAGTTTACTTAAATAAGTTTTAGGTTCTTATCTAAGGAATAATAAAAAATTTAAATGAATTCGATATCTTATGTATTAACAAAGTTATAGAAAAAAATACTTTTTGAAAAAAGCCGAGATTATGCACCCTTTAATTTTATGTATCAATAATTTGAATGGATTTGTGTAAAATTATGGTACTTATCGTGTCCACAAGAAATCGATATAGATAGATTTGTTCTAGATAGATGTGAAACACGAAGATATGTCAAATTTTTTCGGAAGTCATGATATGGTACCCATTACAATAGGCAGCTTTCGTAATGAAATCCACCTAAAAAGAATCACACCATAACTTCTGTATGGAGGAATGACCGGTTCCTAGTAATACGCATGTCCTCGTATTGCCCATCTGCGAACTAGGCGTTGAATCAGCGATACCAGAAGAGCTGAACGAACGGTCCCATGATGAGGCACGAGAGCGAGCGAGAGAGAAAGAGAACGGACAAAAAATAACAGGATACAAAAAGCATAAATTTGCCTGTCCATTGTGTGTTTAATACTCATTGAAATTTCTGCGTGTAATTGCGTAGACGGGCAGTGGGACGTGCATCGCATACTGAGTGCTCGCAGCCGCATGCGCACGCCGATGTAAAATCACTTTTTTCAGTCTATTGTTTGTCGAGAGCGCGTCGCGACGGTATTGAAATATTTTCGTATAAATGCCAATTATCCTTGCTGCGTGTTTTTACCCGCTGGCCCCTCATTATGAGCTATTAGGCCTTTGCAAATGTCTGGCACGCAATTAAGGATTTCTCCGACTTCGCCATAATATTTTTCATTGATAGCTTCGATCGCTTTCTCGTGTCGATCTAAGTACGACTTTGACGCTGTCATTTTCGTGCTTAAATCACTTGTTTTTTTTATTTGGGCACTCTATCTATTTGGGCATCAACAAAATAATTATTTTTATTTACATATTGACATATGTTATGTAACCCAATCGAACGATATGTAATATTTTAAACCGACATCCTATGATCTCATGGTCCATTAGTTTTAAATATATTTGTATTTGACTTTATATAACCATTTTAAAAATTATGATAAATATTGTACATTTTCAAAACTGTCAAAATAGATATGATTCAATTGTCATGCTATTTTTATAAGCTTTAATTAGGTTGCAATGTTTGTGTGTCGATTTTGGTCAAATTTGCAAGCTGAATACGAACCACTTTCTTTTATCCTACGGAGTTGAAATTTGACAGTTCCGATTGCAATGCGTTTTTATGATAAGCATGACCTGATTCTACACCCAGGGGCTCCATACGAAAAACTCCTCAGCGGTCAACAGCACAGATACGAAATTTTGTATACGCATTCAAACACTTAAATAAAAGGTTCCTAACACAAATTTATTTTTCTATTACTCATATTTAAAATACTATCATCAAATATATAAATAAGTAATATCTTTATATCGTATACGATATAAAGATATATATAGATATATATATATATCTCACACCTGTCTTATATTTTCTATTGATGTATCGCTCTTTGTTTCTTCCAGTTCTCTTATTTTTATTTTCTTCTAACAGTTTTTTTTCTGGGCTATCAATCTTCTGATGTCATCCATCGTATCATTCCGTATTAGTAGCGACCTACCTAATTTTTTGACGCCCTTGGTGTAGGTGGTTTGATTCTCTTCTCTGAATATGTCGCTGGCATATTCGTTGGGCTCGTATCCGATATCTTTACAATTACAATTACAATAACTTCGTAACCCTACGGTGTTGATGTGTTCATTTCTGTGAGTGCTGCTAATTTTAATCCACACATCGTAATGTGCCCTATCGTTCACGAAGCTTAATTTCTCCTAAAATATTTTGATGCCTGGACTGCATCACTTTTTCACTGCCTCTTTTCTGCTGTAGGTTGATTGTATATAATATTTGCCAAGATATGTGATTTCTCTAATCGCCTTTAGTTTTACATCGTCTATGTGTTTTCGTTTATATATTTCCTCGAGTTGGATCTCCTATTAATAGTTGTTTTTTTTTTCTTTCATTTATTATTAATCCTACCGGTCCCAACAATAGCTTAAGTTTTCTCTAGATCTTCCTTAAATGATCTGGTTCCTTAACTAATCGTAGGGGTATGCCAAAATTATTGGAAATGGTGTTTTATTTTCCTGGTTCAGTCTGATAGTATTACATTCCTCTTCTCATGTACTAATATTTGGGAATGGCCTAGAGTTAGTGGACAGCCCTGTTTTTCATTCTTTTTAGCGAGCCGGCGTCGCTGAATTTAATATTATCATGTTAGGTTTATTTTTTTTTCTCGGAAACCATGATGAATTTTAATATGTCGTCTTAACAAATCGTGTTTGAATGGTCTGGGGACCTTTGTATTGTTCTGTCTGAGGCAATAACAATAAAGGTTAAATTTATATTCAGGTTGCATATGTAATTTTTTATTTTTATTTTATTGTAAAGATTTTAATTCAATAATATAATATTATTATATCCTAGGTACAAAAATAATTAAATTCAAATCACGTGCAAGAGTATGTTGGTTTCTCGATCAAATTAATGCCGCAAATGTTTTCCAAAGATTAAGCCTTTCTGGGTGTCGAGTATTACTAACCAAATTCGATGAAATGGAAACCCTCAAATCACAGAGGATGCTGACGAAGAATTCAAACAATTCTAATCCTATAAGAATACAGGAAGCACTGCGGTTTACAATGCAGCGTCTTAAAGTGCAGATCGAACATACAACAAATATTGCCGATCGTTGAGTCGTACTTAAAGTAACAATAAAAATATATCTTAAGAAAATTTCTAAATAAAACTAAATTCCATAACGAAATTAAAAACCCACTGCACCATATATTTAATTTTTGGGCAATGCAGAATACCTGCCATGTTAAACCTTCATACCATTTATCCGTCTCCGAATAGCATATTTTTTTTAATACACACCTGAAACCGTAACAGTCATGATAAGATTCTGTTACAATCGCAGTTTAAACTCTCAATTTGATAAGAGACATCAATCATCAATTTGTGAGGAAGAAGGAGATTTTTCAAACATTTTTTTTTTTGTAGATTTTACCTACCTTTACCTATACTTTAAAGTATAGTTACTATAATTTTTAACATATTGATATTTGTAAAGAGTAAAACTTTTAATTAACCTCATTCTTATGTACCCAGTTACTGTTTTCGAATCTAACCTTACCCTGGTTGTAGTATTTTCTTCAACATTACAAAACTTTTACAAAATATTTATAAGATCTTCTTCTTCTTAGTTGCTCCACCTTCCGGACAACACGACGTCTTTACGAGCTTTATTGTAGGATCCAATATTGATAAATTTTGCCGAACCCTCTATTAGAAATTTACTAAAACAATAAAAGTTTACAGGCAGACAGAGAAACTGTGATGCTTCCAAACATACTCGTACGTATTTGAAGCTAGTTTTATGAGTGCTACTCTTATTGACTTCGAAGTTTCGTGTCCATATGTTAAGCTAATGCTAATGCTGGATATATTACTGCCTATTAGTAATAATTTGACTACTACTTTTTACAAATTTGAACGTATTTTATCTTGCGTTGAACTTGCCTTTTAGTATATCCGGACTTTAAGCGATGGTTTGCTATTGGCTTGAGATTGATGGCCATTGGAAACGGTTTACGCTTCGCTAGTCATGCCTCTCAGCTCGGTATCCGAAATAAGATCCATTCGAGCAACAACGGTCGGAGTGTAGTCGAACCTTCGGCATTTTTCTTTTATTTTCTGGCGTTACTCAGACCGAGTTCTTACAAGCGTGTTAGAAGAAACCGTTTGCTATCGGCAATCGAATGAATCCTCCACATACCCACAAAACACCCATTAGTTATAATAATCCGTCCTGGTATATAAGCTAATAATTTTCAATATACAAATCCTAAATATTTTTTATTGAAATGGTGTTTTGTGCGTCCGTCTTTCTCCGCCGGCGTAGTTTTTCTTCCGTTCAGCAGCGGCAGGCAGTTTTGACTTATTTTGTGATTTCGAAACGAGCCGCGCAATTTGCATATCCCATTACGTTAGGATTTCTTATTTCGCCAACCGCGCTATGTACTAGTCTCACCGCAGTCTTTCTCTCCCGTTCCCGCGGTAAAAACTCTCTTAGCATTTTATTCATTTAACATCCACACATAATATGACGTTCAATAATTATAAAAAATCGTTTTTCTCTCGAACATTCAAACACTGTGTCCAATTTTGACAGTTATCGTTAAAATTTGGCAAAAAATTATAAAATAAAACCCATCAAAATCTATGTTATTTAATAATTTGGAAATATATGTTCGTATAAATTAGGAAAATAAAAAAAAAAAGAATAGATATTAGGAACCTTAGATTACTGCCCTTTCTGCTCCGTATACTTCGCATTCAGGTCATTTTTATTGGAAACAGATAGATCGTCTATCTTAGGACAGGTGTTCAGCACCTAGTTAGATGGACACGGTGAAGTTTCTGACATGCCACTAAGTGCGAATTTCGATGAGAGGAGATGTATCTCATTTTCTCTTTGTATGTTTATAGATAAAATGTTTTTTTTTGTAATAATTGTATGTCTAGCTATAAGTTTTTTCTGTGAAAACAATAATAAATAAATAAATAAATATTTTTTTTTTTTTATTAACAAGCGTTTAATTTCTTTACGTTTGTAAAGAAACCGGGCCGATAACTATGTACTAAGAATACTTTAATTTAACCTTCAGGGAGTTGGCAATAGAAAAAACAAACATTTAATAAAACACAATATGGTAAATAGAGTTAAAACGGTTAATATGAGATTAACGATTTTTCAAGTAATATAACCGAGGGTGAAATATCACGTAACTAAGGATTATGCAGGCTGTGACGCAAAGCTGTCAATATAATCACCTCCAAACTGTCGATGATGGTTCGGTCGGCCAAGCAGCAGTCGGCACCCACGCAGTTGTCGGTCCAGGGCGTAAATCTATCAAATCCCCAATTAAAATATAGCGCCTTACAACAAGTTAAGAATAACCTCAGTTTCCCGCATTTTGTTGACAATCGATTCCCGCTGCACTAAAAATAAAATAAAAACTTACCTACTAAAGTCGCGACGAAAGAACTAACATCTAACGTCGAGAATTGTAGTCTCGCTGGTTGCAAAATTGTAAAAAAAGGCTCCGGATTTTCAGAACCCAAAACAAACAGCTATCAGATACGTCAAACCGGCTGACAGCTTATGGTATCGGTAACGGCAATTTTAAACCGAAAAAGAAATATTGAACAATATATCAAAAACTGAATATTTTTACAATAAAATTATAGGTAACAATAAAAATATTTTGTTTTGAATAAAACATGATAATATTAATTATGTTATGAGTCATGATAATATTAATTCAGATGTTGCAAAATTATCGAACATATTTTCGATTGAGATGGGTCAGTAGTTTTCAATTTAGGTAAAAGTTAATAATTTCCAAACGCCTGTTCATTACTTAAAGCGTTTTGAAAAAAAACAGAGCCTGACATAAATTTTGAGAAGCTCTTTTCTAACAATAAATATTTTTTAGCAAGATGTTAACAACAAGAAAAATGAATAGTGTTTTCTCTGAACCATGTCTTATAAATGAATGGTCTTGCTCTGCGAAGACAACAATAAGCCAGTTAGAACTGCGCTTAATGTAAACGTTTGTTATTAACGTAAGTTTGATACTAAATAAATACCTTGTCTATTTTAAAGACAATGCGAACTTCGGTTTGTGGTCGTAAACAAAATAACCTCACCATGTTGTGTATATTTTCCTCAATACAATTTGGTACTCAGAAAATGTCATAAAAATTATGCTATCCATATTTTAAAAATTTAATTATTTATACACAATTTAAAAGAAAAATGAATAAAAACACCCATTACTAACTATTACATCGGATCACATCAAAAAAACACCTCGTAAACCTTTTCTCTGCACCGATTTTAATGTTTCGGTGAATCGCTTTTTTTACTATTTACCAAGAAAAAGATGTTATTTGTACGGTCAATTTGGCGGTAATTACAATATATCGTATCAAATATGAAACTTCTGCCCTATATTATTAGTATCGCTTAGGATTATTCATAGTCATACTATTTCATAGTCGTATGCTGACATAGGTCATTTCGCAATCGTGTCATTGCAACAGTGCGAATTTATTTCCGCGTTGCAAATCAGCCTTGCCGTCGTTGCCGTGCACTGCACTGCACATTTCCGACCACGACATGAACGATGACCTCAATCAAAGTTGTTGTTCGCCAAATTCGTAAATACCAGATGGCGCTGTCTGCCGCGGGCGGGCCGTCATCTGTCATCTGTCATAATGAAAACAATACATTGTTATGTCACTGTGATGTCTGCTGGATAAAAATCATCTTTTACCAGAATGCTCGAGCAAACACACATTATACAGGTCAACTTTTGTTCTACAAGTTTTTCAATGGGCCAAAAAATGTAAGTAAAAGCTGTAAAAAACTGTTAGTTACTCCTGACTTGGGCGGCCGGCGCGCGATTTGGACTTCGCGCGGCGTTTAATTTGCTAATTTTAATTACTAATTTAAGGTATTAAAGAGGTCCCTGTATTTGAGAGCGCAGGATGTCGGTTTAAACCTGAGTTTTATAAAAATGCATTTTTAACTCTCACCTGTCCTTTGTCGCGTAAAATATTGTTAAATATTATGTAACCATCTATTTTTGAGAAATTTTATAAATGATAAACTGCAAATAGTTCTTTTTTGCTTTTTACCTTTTTCATTATTTTACTTCGTCCACTGTTTGTGAAGCGTTTGAGTTAAAATTATCGCAAGGTTAAAAGAAAGGATGATTCCCAGATTGCCGCTGCCAATGCTAAGTTTATTACCCGTGAACAATCACTTGAGTGGAACATTTCTATCGAGACCATTAAAAGGAGCCTCAGGAAAATCAGTTAAGGTTCCTTATATAAGTGAGAAAGGGAAGGCAGTTTCTGATGAGCGACTGTCATTCCCGCTTCTACGTATTTTTTTGTTCTGTAGGTTGAGACATTTGAACCGGGGTATGAATAGTGAACAGTGAATATACCCAATACATAACCGCCCCCAACAGACAGATATAACATTTTTTGTCCAATGAAAATAGAATAAAGCTATTTTGTAAATAGGATTTTTACAATGAAACCATTATTTGAGACAAACATAAATCTAAAAGTGTTCTTTCTTGCGAATATAATAATCGCTGAGTAATAAAGTTCAAAGTTTATTTTGCAATGTTTCAGGTAGGTAAGTCATTTAGTGATAAGAGATCGCGCTAGTGTTATTAGATGCAATTTAACTTTTGTTCCGGCGGTCTCGGGTTCGAAACCACATATTTTTTTTAGTACAAACAGCGATACATTCAAATTGTCTTTCATTGTTACCTATATATGGAAGAAATATGTACTAAATATAATTATGGTAGAAAATATTACAGTATGTAGTCTATTTTAGTGAAGATAATTTTTAGCGCTTCATCGCCGCCGCCTTCCTTAGTCTTAGACATATATTGTCTTATAATATTATTAATGTTTTTATTCGATAATAATGAGATCAGACAATCCTAATCAGATTTCAAATATAAACAAAACTGTTTTTTCTATTATCTAATGAAAATTTTAGGATATGTATTTAATAGCTTGGAAATTTGGATGAGTCATTTGAATCTACGAATGAATGCGCAGCATAATCGGTGCCCTGGTAAATCTTGGCCTCAAGAACATTCCTATATTTGGCCTTGTGCTTTACCTTTTTATGGCAATTTGTTGGTCCTCGCACACTATCAGAATCCTCGTAGTTTAGGCCTTACAGAACGTCTAGGCTTTTAGGCGGATTGTGTGTTACTGCAGTAGTAATTTTACATTTAAATTACATTTTTACATAATTACACATAAAAATTGAACTGCATGGATGATTGAATTGATTCAGAATATTAATTTTACTTAAAGTAAATATTTATTTATTTATTGATTTTTGTTTGTACATATTTCTTAGATAATGAATAACATAACCATACCTAACTGGACATTGCCCGTACTAAGGAAGGATAATTTTAATAGTTATTTAATAGATTGGTTACATGCAATTGCGCTGAGCTTTTTTGTAAGTACAATATAAAAACTACGAAAATTAACATTGATAATACATACACGTACATGTAATACTAATACATAAAAATATACATATATATTTATTAATATATATAATAAGCTAATATATTTATAATAAGTTGAGGAATAGAAAAGATCAATATTATATTACACAGGAATATAATTGACCAGAGTCTCAGTGTCCTTTCTACCAAGATCAATTAACCAGTTAGTCAGTGTCTTTGCTATTAAGATTTATTTGCAGGATACCTTTTATTTTATTATATAGCCTAGGGGCCAGAAAAGAAAATACCTTTGGGCGAATTTGGTTTTAGTTTAGGAACCACTTTCTGCACTGAAGTAACCCCGCGTCACTATGGTTTGGTGGTTAATATCTGATTGCATTTCTTTATGTTTATGATAAAGAGAAATAATTGTTTTAAAATAAATTTGCCGAATATCAAGTACTTTAAAATCCCGAAATAGTAAAATAATATAAAAATATTCATCGGTAAATTATAAAAAATTGTAGAAAATCGAGTTCCCAGGTACCAGTCATTTACCTTTCTAATTAGGTAAGAGTTAGGTGTTCTAAGTTACGGTGTGAGTATAAAAGACCTACACAAAACCCTGCGAAAAATAAAAAAAGAACTTTAAGCACTAATATACACACTATAATATACACACGCTAACGACACACACAAATGAATGCAATTTGAATTGAATAAATCAATTGAATAATGATATGATCTCAAATCGTTGTTAATTTGTGTGCATTTAAGATGTTTACTTTTCTTTATAGAAAAAAAATATAAAACATATATTTTATTTTGTATTCTGCAGATCAGATGAGGACGACCCGAGTGGGAGCAAATACACAAGAATGGATGGAGACGACAACATTCAAGATAAGGAACGTTTTGCAAGGTATTTCCGTTTTTCTTCTCAAAGTTGGTCACTCGAGACAGAAGTGTAATGTATAAATGATTGTGTATTAACCATATTTAACACCTGATAAAAATAATGCGTCTGAATAATGAGCATAGGTTTCCAAAAGATACTCTTAGATAATGTCACCCCCTAACAGCAACAGGCTTATAAACACAGCCACCCAAGATCGCGTTTTCCAACGTACTACTGCAACAGCATTGTCCCGAATCGAGGATTTCTCTGCGTCACAAACAAAACATTGGCCGCCACACGCGTGATTCGAGTCGCAATTCCTCGATAGAAAGTGGTGCATCTTCAGTTCGTTCGTGATAGTCGCGAATTCTTCGCATGTCTCGCTCGGACAATATTTTAGCGTTGATTCACTGCTGCCGTCAGGCCATGGTGACCTGCTTCTAGATCGTAAACTATCTAATATACGTATATGGCATTTGTAATTTTAATTATTTTCATAGAAACGACTTAATGTCATATAAATGGTTTCCTTACCTAACGTTAATGAAAACCTTACTAACGTTATTAAAAACATTGATATTCTATAAAAAGTTCAACGTTCAGCAACGAAAGTTTAATCCGATTAGAAGGAAAAATGCTCAACACTCGAAATAATAATAAAGAAGCATATTTTTTTTCGTTGTGGCATTGACCCTTTTGTATGAACCTATGTGAAAATACATGTTATGGCGTTAAATATGACGAAATCTAAATGGAGTTTGTTACGAGTTTGTCTAGTTTGACTCATTCAATTAATATTGTCTGATATTATTAACCATTCACTGAAATGTAGAAGAAACGATGACGCTGTAACCAAAAGAAGTAATAATCTTTATTTAAAAAAAAAAAACAGTTCTAGACTCAAGCTTTTATTTAAATGCTTGAATGCTTACACAAAATTTCGTGTCTGTGCTGTTGGCCGTTGAGGAGTTCCTTCATCTGGAGCCAATCCTGCGGGTAGAATCAGATCGTGATTACCATAAAAATGCATTGTCATCGGAACTGTGTCTCTAATCACAAGCCCATTCGCGAATCGCTCGCTGGCTCTTTGGTAGTGTTGGTTAGAATCGCCGAGCGTTTGGCACCAATACCATCATAAATATACAATATGGATACGTAAACCTCTCGCTCGCGGATCCCGCTGGCGGTCCCGACTAGCCCTGCTGGACCAACACGTCAAATTTTAACTCTGGATAAGGGGAAATGGTTCTAATTCAGCTTGCAATATTTGACCTAATCCGACAAACGTACAGTACAAAGTTTTCACAACCAAAATCTTACTTTGCTCCTTTTTGTGGCCGCTTTATTTGTAAATTAGAGTGCAGGTGAACAGAAACCATTGAAAAGATTGAAACAGTGAGGACATTATCTGTGGTCCTTTCTAACAGTAAGTAATCATCATTTGGTTTGATTGTTTCCTCGAAAGGAGGCCGAGACCAGACGGAGTAATGCTGTGTCCGTTTCTCAAGCAGTCTGCACAGTGCACGGTTAAAAGTCGGCAACAAACCGTGACTACAATGTCACCGTAAAACAAATGTCACAAAGTAACGTCTCGGACGAGCGACACGTCTTCTGATGTTCGCCCGCGTGAACTAGGGATTCGCGTCTGCTTTTTATCGATAACATGTATAGTCGAGTAACTATAAGCTGACCGTTTTAGGACGGAGGTGTGAAATACAATAAGCTGAAATAAGGTGTCTGCTGAAATGAAATAAGTTAAAAAAGTTTTTGATCAATATGATGTTTTTTACTTAAAATTTAACTATAAGTTTAAAATTCAATGAATAATCTATAAATTTATATTGCAATGTAATTTTTAAGTTGTAAACCTGAAGCTGGGTTTGGGCTGAGTTATAATAAATTAATCAAATAATGGTCGTTTAATTTAAATAAAAAAATTGACATATTATATATGTTATTGATCAAGATATTATTTCTTGCCATATTTCATTTAAACTACTCGTATTTCACACCTCCTTCTTAATCAAAAAACGGTCAGCTTATTGTTACTCTACTATATTGTGTTCAGAATTCAATATTTTACACCCTGACATTTTACGTACTTCTTCTTAATTCTAATATGTAATCCCATTTAACACTTATTTGGCTGGTATAAAAATTGTTTCATGGTTCTAACTAATCCGTAAATTAATTTCTTTGAAATGCTTTGTTGCTTGCATGATAAGTAATTAACTTTTCTTTATTTAAGAAAACCAGTGAGTGTTTGCTCTACCCAAAATTAGTATAAAATATAAATAAATTAAAAAAAAAAATAGTTTGTGTGCGGTTACATCACCTGCGTATTTAAGAAGTTGATATAATTTCAAAACCCACCATACTGTCCATCTACATTTAACAGTATTTCGACATGCGTGCGTGACATGCTAAGAAAAAACAAACATTCGCGTCTTCCCGAGTTTAGCCGAGCGAGCGTGTCGCATTATATGTATTCATGCCATGGGAAAATGGTATTGTAACGGGAGAAGTAGACATCTCGTTAACGTGAAAACTCCTAGTTTAACTTGGCATAAGAACTGTATATCTGGTAATTTCGCAAGTGTACAAAATGCTTACCTTAGCCATAGTATGTAGTGCTTCAGCACAAAACAGATCAGAAGGTGCACAACATCGAGGCCGGGTCTAGCATGGTGCTCTCCCTTCTTCGGTAGACGCCCGCCGCCGTTTCCCGAGGGTTTCCCGTTCGCTGCGAAACGTCAAAATAAATGAACACACCGGGATATAAATAGGCAGGTCGTCCGTCCGACAGGTGTGGGGAGGGGGAGGTCGAGGGCGGCGAGAGCACCCCATATTCTGTCGGGGGCTGCCTGGGGGAGGGAGTTGTAACGTTAATGGAGGATTTCATTGCTCTGTCGGATTTTATCCATGGTCTCGAAGTGGGGCTGCCAGCTTTTTCACCTCATTTGTTTTTAATGCACTTTGATGCTATTAACCAATTAAGTCTATCCTCGTCGCTCTTTTGAATTTTGAATTGGAATTATTCCTGCTGTTGCGTATATCCTAGGGCTTAGGAATACGGTAGAAGACGAATGAAAAATTCCATTAGTTTTCGTAGTAAAAGTGATAGATCCGTGAAATAACGCATTGAAGATTAAGCGAGTATCTGAGCGGAACGAAGCTTGACCCCATGGATCGATCATGTTCAGATCTCCGTGGTTTCACCACCGATTTTAGAATTTTAAAGTTTTAATCAAATCTACAAATCGTGACGGTCGGAATTTTAAAATTAAATATAATAAAAAAGTTACGTTTAAAAATATTTTCTCAATGGGAAATCCCATGTTAAATTTTTTCGTTCGAATTTTAGAAAAAGAATTATTTATTCGAAGTTTGCATTTCTCCGCTCCATATGCTGCTAGCATAGGATTCCCCTTTTCGACTGCGGCCACCGAGTATGACCAGCAATATTATGTTAGTGCAGTTAGATCGGCATATTCTTTTGTCGCACGATTGACTTAATACCGGGTTGCCAGTGGGAAGGCATACGAGCATTCGCACTGGCAGCCCACAGCTGGTTGGTGGCCGTTGGCCACGCTTCGTGTCGGGGTTAAAGTCACACGCTTATTTGAGGTTTTCCTCTCTCCATCCGCCCCTTTCATCCTCTGAACGATAATGGAGTCTCTTGCCTATTGAATCTGATCACCATTATTTTAATTCGCAGACAACGCCAATGTTGGTGCGTATAATATATAACCAGACCCGGAATTTTCTTTGTATTTTGATTGTGTTACGACCCTATTTATGAAGTAATTATTAAAAGTTTTGTGAATTTTAGAAGAAAAAACTATTGATATAAGCACATACTTTGTAATTAAGTGGTTTATAAATTAATTTGACATATTTACGAGTTTACTACAAAAAACTAAAATTGCAGTATCCTTTATTCAAAGTGTTTTGTAATAAAATGGTTTTTTGTTATTATACTAGTTACTAGAGCACTCCTTTTAGGAGGTTGACCGGTCTCACGAAAATAAAAATAATTATTTCGAAAACAAATCACACTAAAGTATTATTAAAAACTTTGTTTTTCTTCGAAGTGCTTGGCGAGCCTCGCACTTGGGGGTTTTAAATTAATAACAGCCTGTATATTATATTGATGTATTCTACATCTTTATTGACATATTGATTTACATTTTTTATTGTTATTATTCTCTAAAATACATATAACATTTATTTTACAACTCTTTATTTAGTGTCTAAAGCAAAGAATGCGATGCCGGACCAAGTCCTAAACAAAGTAATTTACTAGAAAAGATACAGTTTCATAATTAAAGGTATAGATGTCAACATATAAGTTTAACCTTATAGGTTTTTTTGTCTTGCATAAAATCTCATACAACACATCCAAGTCCTGCATAATCTTTCACAAGGACCGACTAATTTACCTCCCTCTATCTAAACAATAGACAACTAACGCGAGAAATATCTTGGTCATATCCTGACTGAACAAAGGACATAGACGAAGACTGAGTATTCCAGCCAATATGATCGCTAACTGCTTCCATCGATAGAGAGGCAATTCTGTTATGGGGCTTTTTCCGGTTGCGCTCTTCTCTGTCTTACGCGCGCTTTTAAATCGTTCTGTCTCATCTAACGCATAAACACTCCTTACCGTTTATCTCGTTGGTTTATTATGAAAAACAGAATCAATGTTGTCTAAAAACTTACTTGAATTTACATCTTTATAAATCTCTGTAGTTTTATTTTCTCGATTCCTGTATTCAGTCAATAAGATATTTACGTCTAAACTTTTGATAAAATGTATGGAAAAATACAGACATTTTGAAGCTCTTAATTTTTAGACAAAATTTAACTTAATACTAAAGAAGCCTAGGTAAACTTACTGTACGAGTCTATACACCTGCGAGCTAATTTTTAAAAAAATAATCGCTATGACCTAGGTCATATACAATTATTTTGGCCTAACTTATGCTAAGACTGACTACTAATACAATATAACGGAATACTTTTTAACCCATTCCTCTTGCATATATTTATTAGGATTTATTTTGAAAATGTTAGGTCCTGCGGGAACTTTATTCAGGCACCAAACTACCGAGGCGACGCCGCGGCACTACGGCGCGTCGCACCGCATGCGGGCGGTTGCGACGTTAACTACCGCTCGGCTCATAAAATTTAAAATAAACACAAGAAAACGTATGACAACGGCACTTTTCCAACTTTGCCTATCGTGTTTCCTTTTCTTTTATGGCCCGCTTTTTTCGCTTTACGAACTTCCCTTTATGTTTTATTTTCACGACTTTACCTTCGGCCATAAATCCTAAAAAGTGGCCTTCGCAGTGCAGGCGAGCGCTATTCTGCGTATATTAAAATGGAATCATAAATATAGATAGCATAAAGTTTTTAGATATTTGGTTTTCGTATGTATACCATTACTGTCCTGTCACTAAGTACCTATATTTTTTTTTTTTTTTTTTCGCCGGAATAACTTAATTTCGGCATGATGCGCTTAAAACGTAGTTTTTATGCTTTAAAACCATATTATATACCATGTAAAGGGCGAAGCATATTGAATGTCAACCTTGAAATTTCCTGCTTTATTTTTATAGGGCCTCAGGTTTTACTCTTTGCGTGGTCAGTAAGCATTTGTTGGTTTTTATTTAATTACAGCTTCATAATATAGAAAATAAGAAAACAAACTTTTCTATATTATAAACCCTTTATTTGCCTTTCAATTACTATGCCTCTATGCTATGGCTCTAATATATTTTTAAAGTAAACAATTCAACTAAAAACGACTTATTAGTAGTTTATCATTTATTAAATTTCTCAGGAACAGAATGGAATTTTAAAAATCTGTCTTTAACATAGTTGATCATGGTATGGTCATGGTATCTAAACATACTTTTTTATGATTGAATATTCTGTGGTTACCAAATGCCAGCCTAGAAAAAAGTCTAAATTAATATTTATTCTTTGGTTTCGCCTTAATGTTATAAGCTAAATCTATGAAAGGCTATCATCGCTTGCTTGAGCGAAGGAATTATGTATAGTTTTATTTTAAAATATTTCAATTATATGAAATAAACAAATAAATAAAAAAATAACAGTTTGTGTTGTGTGTATTTATTGTTTTTAATTCTGAAACTAACAATAAAATAATCAAAACAAACCCCAAAAAAGTTTCTACCGTAAATAAAAAAATATTCATTGAGGAGTGTTAAGATTGGAGGGAGGGTTAGAAATAGTGGAAAGGGGAATTTTGCTAATCCAGTAGTCTCCAAATGGAAGTGTGTTTTTAATTATAGTATAACATACGTACTCTTCCGAGATGGTGTGAATGTGTGCTGTATCAATAGTATATGTTTCCTATTATTATTATTATTAATATTGCTATAATCGTAATATGGCTTATGTTGTTGGAAAGTTGCTGTTAAGAGCAATTCCGACTGCCTTGTCGTTTTCATTGGTGTATTTTTTTACAAGCGACGACAAATTTCATTTTGAATTAATTATACGGGTGTTGAGCGTGTGTCTTATTACTTCAGTCATTATGTAAATAGCGGCTGAAAAGGCACCATTATAATATATTTTCAATGACGAAAGCAACCCGGCTGTGTTGGACCCACTGACTGGGGTTCAAAGCCGACACCTCTCGGTCAGTATCAGGCATTCTTCCCACGGCGCGACCAAACCTTTATAGTTTATATCGTTTAAATATTCATATAGTTTTATTAAGAATACGTTTTTAAAATGAAGCTTTTATTTAAGTGTTTCAATGCGTACACAAAATTTCGTGGCTGTGCTGTTGACCTTCATCCGGAGTCATTCCTTGGTGTAGAATCAGATCGTGTTTACCATAAAAATGCATTGTCATCGAAACTGAACCAACATGTCAATTTCAACTCCGTAGGATAAAAAGAAGTGGTTCTAATTCAGCTTGCAAGATTTGACCTAAGCCGACGTACAGACAAACATTGGGAGCTCAATAAAAGCTTGTAAAAATTTTAGCTGTTTAAATAGATTATTCATGGAGATAAAAATATGTTACTTTTAAAAATGTTCAATCTAGTGCTTCTATTATACAAGGAATAGTGATTAGGCTCACTAAGTCGAAACTAATAGTTTTAGAGTTGGTTCTAAAGAAACACTGAAGACTTGAAAACATTGGAAATTAAAGGTATTCCAATAACCTTAAAAAATATTATAGTTTTGCTCTAGATCTTGATACGAGTACTAGATAATTGTATTACTTCGTGTAACTGTTTGTGTTGAAAAATGCATTCATGAAAAGTAAAAACACTTGGAGAGAATAAATACTAGCTCGGGTTTAATTTAAACCAAACCAGCTCTGCGTTAATGGTGGCATATGGGACAGTCGATGCACTGCAACGTTAGAAACCTTGCGAAAAGGTTCAATTTCCTTCGAGCACAGAACTCAAAGTTCACAAAATAAAGTAAACATAGTGGGAGTTTTTAATATTACAAAAATGGTAGTTTCCACATTTTGGTACGTTATGGCGAAATTATTCAATGATTTTTTTACAGTATTTATCTACATATATTTATATAATCATTTTCTAATATAGACCGCACACTCTTATTATCTTCTTATATATTTCAAATAGGTGACGCCCCAGGTATTTGTCTAATCCAAACAAACCACATTAATCGTTCTTTTGAAAATGGATAAATATAACAATTTTTATAAACGTTGCACGAGATTAAATTAACCTTTGCTGAATTCCATGGTGCAAGATTGCAAATGTGCTTCAGAATATCGAGGATCATTTCACGACAATAATAGTCGCGGCGCTATGGATTCAGCTGTGATTTATTTATTGTCCATAAACCATTCAATTTCCCTCTCTTTCGCTCGCACTGGAGAGGAGATCAATCGTAATCTCATCTCGGGCGCCATTACGATACGATTGATTGGCGCTCTGCGATTAATTGACATGAGGACTACCGCCACGAGTTATGAACTCGTCCTCCGGGCACCGCGGAGGGGAATGGCTAACGACACCATTGTCTTTAGACGCTCGATTAATACGCGATGGGGTTAGAAACCTCTCTGAATGGGAAATGCTTGATTGTTACCATAATTGGAAATAATATTGCTACATTTATTTATTTCAATAGTCCCTTACGCTAGGTATTTCTACACGTAGAAACGTCCTTTGAAGTTTTATATTGCAATCTGTCCTGTATCGACATTTTGCAATAGGTTATGTGTAAGGCACGGTCTTGCAGGGTATGTAACCAGTGATACATCCGTAATTATTTCTAATTATTATTTTATTTCAGTAGATCCTAAGTGTTTTTCCTTTTTAGTTTTCTAAATCGGTTTGGATGGTTCTGAATACGAACTTTGCTTCGAGTTTCAATTTCTTTTCTCGCAGAGATCATGATGAAGTCTTTCATTTGTGATGTACCAGGGCGCACCACAAACGAAGCGTTTTGGATTGGAACCTTTGTTACACTTTAATATTTAATTTGGCTGATATATCCTACACTTGCTAACGGTTGGTCCATATTGGTTTCAGAATGCATTTATATATCACCATTTTCAAATGACAGCTGAGATCTCCTATTCATTAACCAATACACTTTACGAAGTTGTTAGGCGTCGATACAGGTAAATTCCCAACTAAAATCTAGGTATATTTTTATTAAAGTTTTTTGTATTGTGTGTACTATCGTATTTCATTTATTTATTATTATTTATTTAAGTATAAAAATGAAATAATTATTTATTTATTGAAAGAATTATAAACGGCGAAATTAAACAAGTTTACAGCTATCGCAAAGTAATAGAGGTATTATTTAATGATTTCAAAAAGAAAAGGTGGCATATAGTTCTAAACATTCACAGACAGCCTGTTCCAAGGTAAATGCCTGTTTCAGCTGTTACTTTTCTGAGAATAGCCTCTCTTATAAGAAATGTATCATCATCATCAAAAATGGCAACGTCGACCCATGTATGGCGCTACCATTATGCCAAATATAATGTATAGCTAGCAGGCAGCAGCTCTGCTAAACGAATATGCCTAAGAGATACACATCTCGCAACAGTCTGACCAGTTACATACAGGGTGTCCCAAGACCATTCCCGAAGACTTCAGGAGAGTTTTGTATAACCTAAATAAGTATGAAATTATTATATTAAAAAATCATCCTTACATTTATTAGATACTCAATCGTGACAGATACTTTGAATATAAATAATATTAGTATTAGTATTCTCGTCACCACCGCACACACATACATACACATTAACACTCTCTTACATTCCACACCCTAATATACTCTAAATTACAACAATGATCTGAACGTTCTGTTAAAAATATATGTTAAATTGGAGATGCCAGTAGTCGGCTTATATGGTTGATTAGTGTATTTTGATGTAACTGGCTTTATTTATAGTTGTAAGTAAGCATTTCTAATAATTAAATCGTTTTTGTGTTTTTATAGGAAAAATACATCGCGAATTCGTTCAAACGTGTAAGTTGCTGTTTATCTCTTCGCGAAAAATGTGCGACGTAATGGCCTGCCGTTAATTTCTCGCTAAGCAACTGAGCGCGGGTGGGGGTGGGAAGGGGTGGGGGGGTGTTCTGCGAGGCGCATCTGTTACGCGGCCAGTTCTTACAAATTGGATAAAACGAATACTGCTAGCCGTTTAATGAAAATGTCGGACGGGTCTTCGTTCGTCGGGCGCCGAATGTGCCCGTTGTACTCATTGGGATGGGATGTTGGTCGAGAAACCGCGTCACGCGTTAGGAGTAAAATCCGTAGAGTGGCTTTTAATACGTTTCCTAAAAGACAAGCTGGACTTGGTAATGTCGAATGATAAGAATCAAAGTACGACCATCGAACTACGGAACGACCATCGATGCTGTATTTAGTAGATATCTTGAGAAGCTTGAACCTAGAATATTTGTTAGTTACTTTAGTTATCATAAACCGATTGTGTCTTTCTTGGAATGGAATAGAGTACGATTTCTAATGAACAGCTAGAAAATAACCAAAATGAAAGATTGATTATTGAAGAAATTATTGATAATGATAATGTATAGGTGTATAGTATAATAATAAAGTGACTTATAATAATATATTGAATAACAGAGAAGAATTTCTTATATTTCATTTATATATCCTTTCCGTCTGTGTATGTGAGTGGGTGTGTGTGTGAATGGCCAAAGAAGTATAACTTCCAACGTCGCCTTAGGTACTTAAAAATCGCTACCAGGGCACTGAGCATTTACACTGTACGATTGCGCGAAAAAGCTACTATAATTTTATTGCTTATTGTTAAAAATAGAGTAAGTCAGTGTGAATTGTAAAGTAAATTAGATGGATAAGGTGGTAAATGAGCGATGAAGTATTTTTTACAGAGTATAACATCATCTTTATCATCTCGAAATACCAGTTTGTTAATTGTCCATTTAAATATAGATGTTAAATTTGAGATGCCTTTAGTCGGTTCATGTTATTAATTAATGTATTTTTTATGTAAATATCTTTATGTATAATAATAATAATATTTATTTATTCTTTTCTGAGTACATGCCTTACAAATATGTTCATTTCATTATACGTATTAATTAGTTACAATTTTACATGATAAATATACATTTTACAATGATAGTATGAAGTAATCTACCTTCAATTATCGTAGGTACACTAAGGTTAAGAGTACTAGGTGGACTTTTTATTCATACGCATAGTATAGTCGTAAGAATTTCAAAAAAATAAATAAATACATTAATTAATAAGATCTAGCATTCTATGAGAAAGTTTTAGGACATAAGTTATATTGGGTACGCAAGTTTTCTCTTGTCAAATCGTTTTTAATGTGTACCTAGGTTTATTTTTTGGTAAATTAATTTTATGAAGGCGCTCGTGTATATTCCGTTTTTGCTCGCAGGCGTTCGCTCGGCGTTTGATTTTCCAAATACGACTGTCTTTCGTTGGCAGCACTGGGCGTGCAGGGGGGGGGGGAGGTGAGATCACTCCGGCCGACATTCCAATTACGGCCGACGTAAGCGGGCGGAGAAATTGAATTTGGCACCGCAGGACCGCATATTGCGGCGGGCGGATATTCCGCTCGATCCAGTGTCTCGAGGCCAAGGGCCGAACTGTCAGTAATACAATAAGTAGCCTTTAGCGAAGACTTCTGCGCGAGGTAGTCTAGCGGATCGGCTAGGAAACATTCATTTGGATCTAAGCTCAGTAACGAAAAAAAAAATATTTATATAATATTTAAAACACACAAATTGTCACAGCTGAATTCGGGATCACAAGTGAAATATCTAAGAAGAATTCTAAAATTGTTAAAAATAAATGTTAACATGAATAAAAGTTTATGAATAAAAGGACAGCAAGAAATAACAAACGATTGAGACACCATAACAAAAAAAAAAAAAGAAGAAAATGGTAAGTTGAAAAATATCTAATATGCTTGAATCGTTATGACAGAAAACCACAAAAAATCATTTACAATGTATAAGTTCCATTCCAATAATATTCTTTAAAAGCTTTTTTGAAATCCTTTAGAATCCTCGGATCGCCAATCTATCATAGACCTTAAGACTCATGTAATTAAAAGTGTTTTGGAATTTAGAAATTCTAGGTTGAGTAGATTGAACAAAAAAAACCTCTGTATCTCGTGCTTGTATATTTCCATCTTTTTAAAACTGGTTCAATTTTTTAAAAAATCACAAGGCACCACATAAGCTTAGTCTGTATAGTCTATAAAATATACTTTGGCATAAGTGTCGTAAAAATGGAATGAAATAATCAGTAATTCCCGACATGTTCTAACCCTTTCGTTTGTTATGAAATTAGCTTGTAAATTAGCAGTATCATTTTAAGGGATGATTTTGTGCATGAAATTAAAAAACTTTGTAAATAAAACAAAGCAGCTGGTATTAAGTGATAAAAGATAGAGTCCCAAAAACATTTTAAAGTGTAGTCACCTAACAAAATACCAGACCGAGGGGCGTCACGACGTCTTGACTTAATAACCGTACCTAACCTAACCATATATAATAAATGACTTACCTACAAATGTATTGAAGATACGAATAACGGGTAGGTACCCACGCGTAAATATTGTAATGTAGGTCAATTGGATGGGTCAGGAACAAAACAATACGCGCACCAAACGTCCAATAGAGTATTTTTTTTTATATGGTTTTGTTTATAGCTATATGAAAACTCGTTAAACAAAAGTTGGTTCAGATTCATGCTCAGAATAACCCCTTAATAGGATACTGCTGACTTTAACTCTGCATTTCGAAGACTTCATACACGAGCACAATATTCACGTATTGCTTCCTGCGCTGACTATACTGACCTAAAATATTAATTATTTCATTTCTTTAATACGAAAATAAACGTTGCAACGACCGATGTAACAAAATATAGCAATATTTATATTAATAGATTAAATTATTGATTGTACCAACGAGTGTAGTGTTTTATATCATTATCTGATTTATAATCAAATTTTGTTTCCAATGAATGTGCGATATGGAGGTATACTTATATTACTAGCATTGAATGAACTTCGCTTCCCATACAATATTAATATCTCAACCCTTATTTAGCTTAAATATTGCGTGATTGCGAACCGCGCCGACACAGAGCGAACACATGCCATTATGAAGGCGTCGCACTCAACCTCTGCCGGGCTAGCTATTCACAAACTGTACTAGGGTACATCCCAACGGCCCAATTCCATGGTCAACCAGTTTCCCAGAATTAACTCGCTGGACTTCTACGTTTGGGGACGAGCAAAAGAAACTGATAATGAAGTAGAAGTACACGCCCAGGATCAATTCATCAGACGAATACATAAGGCATTCGAAAAAAATGAAGGAAGAGATGAATGTAAGCGTATCTATCACAGATATACGACGAAGGGCTCGTGCTTGCATTAGAAATCGCGGCTTACATATCGAAAATATATAAAAAAATAATGATTAAATGTTTAGTACATTAAACATTTTTTATTTCTGTTTAATAATTAGTAGATTACAAACCTGTTGAATTTCAACATTACTCCTTACATATATTAGTACAAATAAAAATAAATTTGAACGTCTTTACTATCTTTTTGTATTGGGACACGATCTGAAAAAAATGATTATGATTTTTCACACATTTTGAAAATTTAAAATTACATAAAAATTTTGACTCATGTTAAGATCTTTGAACAATTACAGTTTATAAAAAAAAATAGTTACCATTGTACTATGTATTTTAAGCAAAATTACAAAACAGACAAAAATCCTAATATCTCGATCATCGTGTACAATGAATAAGGATATATGTGATCAAATAGGTTTCAAATGAAGTCTTCCTCTCTGTATATATTTGTTCATATTTAGTCTGTAACGGATAAGAATTTGGCAATACTGTTAGCTACGTAGGCCCTGCAAGCTGATATCCGAGGAATTCCCTCAGTCTCGAGCATCACCTACCATTATATCTCATAACTCCACACGGACCCTCTAATTTATGCTGCCTGTGCTCATATTGAATAGCGCACTATATGACTATCGAACTTGGCAGTTTCCGTCACTTTTGCATACATTTTTCGTTATATTTATTTTTTTAATATAATTTAAAACCCCATACATTTGGAACAGTTTTCTTTCATAAAATATTATTTACATATTTTAGGTTAGGCTCCACCTCCCTCCCCCCCTGCCCTTCTTCTCCGACGATGTCTGACATCTTACCTCGACGCATACTCAGATCTAATTCTTATCTTTTAGTGTTTCTTACTTTCGAGTTTCTGAGAATTTAATGCTTGCTTGCATTAACTTATGATATATTACGACGCCGGTTATGTTTCGCTCTTTTCAGTACTGTTTGGTTCCTGCTTACCAACGCAATTAATTATCTACCGTGATTGTCCTTATTTATAAACCTTCACAAAAAAATATAGTTTTTGATTGGCTTTCGTGCAGAAAAACGGACAGACCCCACATTTTCCTCTTTTTATTCCCTAGTAAAAACGAAAAAAGAGTTACAATAAAGTAAAGAAACAACGTACTTTTATTCATAATAAATAGTTAAACTATAATACTAGTTTAACTATTTATATCACCGTTTATTTTTCAGTCATACCGCCATTTTGATTTGCATCACAGCAAATTATAATCAAAATATTATGGTTGCTGCTACCAAATTTTCAGGTAATGTCGTTTTATTTCTTCAGCTGTTCACCCACGACGCCATATGGTTTTGTAATCAAAGCGAAATGTTTTTGTTAAAATATTTTTCAACTGCATCCCTTGCTGCCATAAGAAGAAATATGGTAAATCTTTAACAATAATCAGTCCATACGATTTGCTTACACTTCTGTTCGATTAGCAAATTTCTTGCTGCGGGTGCAAATATTCAAACAGCCAAACATTTTGCTAACATATGTTTTTCAGCGCATGCGTCAACGCAACTGAAAACGCAAAGCGAATCATTCCACCGCGAAATAAATCTAAGGGTCCTGTTATAAATATAAATGTTTACATATCAATAACAAAGTCTTTAGATCGAATCCGATCGAGACTAAAGTAGCTCCAAAAGATAAAGAATTTCATGGATCATGAATCCGTGCTATCAGTATATTATTCGCTCATAGAGTCACATCTAAGATATGGTATACTCGCTTGGGGAACTGCTCCATATATAGCTGACATTTTCATGCTGTAAAAAAAGGCTGTTAGAGCAATGCTAGCTCTAAATCGGAGAGAGTCATGTAAGCCACATTTTAAAAAAATAGACATTCTGACAGTATTTTGCCTATATATATTAGAAGCAACATGTCTCTTTTTTGCCAATAAGCAAAATGCAAAAACTCACAGCAATATGTTCAATCAGTACCAGCCCATACTTCTAAGTACCAAAACAATTGCCAATACTTCAATATGTTGCCTGCAAATCTAAAAGAAATTGATGATTCCAATAAATTCAAAAGGGATCTAAAAAAGTTTATAATTGAACAAACTATTTATAGTTTGAATGAATTCAAATAATTTTCTTATTGTTTCTTTGTCTATTATTTTATTTATTTTTTATCAGTTTAATGTTTTGATTGAATTTTAAATTATCGCTTGCTCTATGGATTACTTTCTTATGAATATTTATTGTTGTTGATGATTTGTTTGTTTTGCTTGTCATAATTTTTTTTTAATCTTTTTAATTTTGTATTGTCATTCCTACATACGTTTTGTATTAGAGGAAATAAATATTTGTATTTGAATTATGGCTCAAAAACAACTCCATGTTTGGTAATTTATTTTTTTCAGCTCTGCGTCGCTCCTCCCACCCTTATCTACTCCTCCCCCTCCCAACTCCCCCTAACCCCCTCTTCTGATTCTGCTTCTTATCAGCTCGTCATTAAATGCGCGTCGCGGCGCCTCAAAAAGAAATATTAAAACGACGCTTTGCCCGTTTGGCGAACGTTCAAACGCTCTTTTCACTCAAGGTGTATTGATTGAAAACGTGTCCTATCACGCCTCACAACTTTATGTTATTGTCATTGCGAGGCGTTATTTAGGTACAGTGCGGCCGAGATTGCGCCACGGCACAAGCGACTAACTACCGTGTGTGTTAGTCATCGCCCTGGCGCTGGTACATAAGTAGGTACTCGGAGTTGGATTAATCATCTCAAGCGAGCTCAGGTTTGCTGAGATTCCAATATACAGATTAGCAGTGGGAGTTACTGAGTTAAGGAGTTAATGCTAATACTTAAACAGCTACAAAATAACTGCGCGATTTGTAGCTGTTGTCATGGTGTCACTTGTAACGAGATTTCCTCGTCACTGGACAAGCGAAGACACTCAGTAGCTAGCGCTGAATGAACGTGATTTCATCACCGCTATGAGACGGCTTCAGTAACGCGGTTATTCGTTGCGCTAGATTAATAGGGTGATTTAAACGATGTCGCCTTGTAATGCGCACGCTTAACACCGATCTATGGTCACATCTCTACTATAGATTAGATATTTACTTTATGCCCTTACAACTTTGTCAAAAAATTGTCATTAAAGTCTATTTCGCTGAAATAGTGGTTATATTTTGTACTAATACGATTTCATTGCGTAATTCGTATTGCACTTAGGCACAAAAAATAATTCTCTATCTCGAGTTAGACGTGACGGAACCCTCAGGCGCAAACTGCTTAGCAAATAGGAGCTGTCTATATGGTTATGTAGCACGTTGTGCAATAAGGTCATGCTATTGATTATTCGGTTCTCCAGGCTCAGTAAGTTATGATGGGATAATGAATCCTCGTAGTTGTCGTACTGAATGTGTTGGCGATAATTAAGTTGCTTAATAAAGCGACGCTGCATACGTTCCATACTATTTTTGTTCGTCATATTCTAAATAGCCAGTCGAATTATTTCCTAACGCACTGGATAATATCCGTTTCGCGGTCTTTGAATCTGAAAATGTCCGGGGATCTAAAGTTTAAGAAAACAGCTGACAAGATACTGTTAGTTGTATCCGTGGAAGCCGAGATAAGTGTTAGATCCGCCTCCACGGCTATACTGTTACATTTTTGCTGTGGTGCTTCGTGGCGTGGGAACCGCGCGCGGGCCGCTCGCCGCGAGTCACGAGTCACGACCGTCCTCGGCGAGGGCAGGAGCTGCGCCCCCGCGGCACTCGGTGCGGGTCGCACCCGGATCGGCTTCCGGGCCTGGCCATGGACCGTCGCTCCAGCCGCCGACGGCCAAAACGCACCTATCTTATCAAATCAATCAAAGTAGGTTCTAAATTTTTAAGAATGCGTAACTATGAAAAAAAAGAAACTCGCGAAGCGCGCGTTAGACTCTACACTCATGTTTTTTAAGAAATGAACATTAATGTTTTGAATTTGTAAATTGAACCGCATATAAGTAAACACCTCAAGTTCCTTTAAAAAAAAATGTTCTTAGAATGTTTTATTTTTTGTAATAGGGTAATGCTTATAATTGGCTAATGTTTCATAAACATGTTATTATTGTAATAAGTGTGTCTATATGTAAGTTTTATTTGTAACTTAAAAATAAAATAAAACTATTTCATGTGAAAGATTTTATTTCGAAAAGTTTGTAATGATGGCTTTTAGGGTTCCGAACCTAAATGGTCAAAATAGTAAAGCCGTTTTGTGTTTTGGAAACTTTTTTTAATTAAAAAATGGCATATGGCCTGAAAACCCCCTGGTTCCTTTAAAAATATTTAATTTATAGTTTTGTGATGTCATTTTTTTTTTGTTTATTGTTAATGAAAAAAAAATATATCCCTCCTTGAGTATCTCCAAAATTATGAGGTATAAAAATTGAAATAATCGTAATAATAAAATTAATGAATATTACAGGGAAGTTATAGCGAACGTTGGATTACTACTTTTTAAACTTTTTTTTGAAGGCCAGTTCAGTTTTTTTTTTACTGAAAATATATCAAATAAATTGATCTCGTATTCTCTTTATTTACAAAACAATGCATTTAATTTTTTGAAAAAATCATGCAGATAAAGAGATTAGTAAAGATTGCCCGTCTCTGTGACTTTTTGATTACGTTCCTACTCGAAAACCTTATATGCCAGAAAGGTTAATACCGTAAAAATCATGTCAAAGTAATGACCCACGTGAGATGTGTGGTATATCATATGTCACAACTCGCTCAGATAAATCCCTCCTTCACTTTATTCTCATCATAAACTTATTTTCCGTGTTTTTGTTTTTTTTTATATTTTTAGCATCATGTTTAAAGAAATCTTAGGACTAAAGTTGTAACCGTACTCGTATTCACGTTAAAATCAAAGCCAGTCTAACATATATTTTGATGAATTCTTTTATAATATACATATTTTTTTTCTCCTCTAAGGTGATAATTAGGCGCTGCGTTTGTTTTAAGCGAAGAAGGCCTCCTTGATGATGATGATGATGATTGCTTATGTCCACTATGTGGACATTTATTGTCGGGACCGTTTTAGAACTTGCCCTAGGCATCAGATGCGGGGATCCTTTTTAGACCCCCCAGCTTGAGTCCTTCAAGATTGAAGGGAGATTTCCTATGTGTTTTTGTTAATATATTCCTCATTTGTTTCCCTGAACTGCAACAGGTTGGTTTCCATCCATAAGGGCGGCACGTGGGTAAGCCCTTCTCACATCCGGTGGTCTGGCATGCAGAGGGGCTATATTGCGAAGGTGTGAATGGCTAGAACGGTCGGCTATCTAAAACATTTTCCTCGTGAGCTTTTTCACAAAGTCCATAACGGATTCCTCCTTGAAGTCCTGCTTCAAAGTGGCATTCCGGACGAACCACGGAGCTTGCAAGATCATTCTCAAGCCGTCATTCTGTACCGCTTCCATCTTCTTCCAGCTGATTTTCGAGATTAGATGGGTTGGTTGTACTCGTACTGAACAGGAAGCGTAGCGGAGACCGAAAGCGGTCGTCAACCAAATCGAGCCGATCGGCAACGGAGCGTTTGTCGTCAGCCGAACGAATTTCGTCTTCGTGCGGTTCAATTTCACGCCGTTTTAATTTCAATTCGGGCACAGATCCGTCGACGCGATCGCCTCAGCCTCCGCTGGACCGTCGGCCGGCTTTTTTCCAATCAATCGTCCGCCGGGCCTTCTACTTCGCTCGGCTTAGTCCGGCTACTAACCAAAAATCGACTCGTCGCTGCGTCCCTTTCATTCGCTATCGACGGTCGCATTAAAAAAGGGATGGCGCGTATTTCGTGTGTCGATCGCCAACCCGACTGACGCTGCTGGTCGGACATTTTTATATGGAAAAATAACACCCGATTAGGTAAAACTAAATTTAAACCGACAAACAAAACGATAGATTTCTTCGTTGACAGACGAAAATGGGTTACTGATCAGCCAATCCAAATCGCAATCAATAATCATAGATAGTATAAGGCTAGTAACTTTCTATAAAACTACGTCCAGCCCACAAATTATTTTAAATAACACAGTAATCCCTTATTCCGGATACTGTTAAAAATGTAGGACTAATAATGGATAAATTTCTTTCGTGGGTTCCTCTTGTTGACGTCAGTCGAAAAAAATTCTCTACGTCGTCTCAAACGATTTTTACTTCAGGCTACCAAGTGTATGTTATGCAAAAGTTTAATCCTGACAATTCCCGATTATGGCAATATTGCGTTCATAGATTTAAATCAAGATTTGACTAATAAACTTGAGCGTACTCTTGTATTGGATCTGCGTCAGTTTGACCATGTCTCTTCTTATCGTGATCTCTATACTCTTGGCTGTGCCCTTATCCTACTTTATTGAATTCAAATTTCAAAACCTCTTTGAATGCTTTCACTTTCGGACATGCCATTACTCTTGCTTAACATATTTTTGGACAGTACTTCACTCTTCACAGATTATGGCTACTTCATTGAGAACTATGTTTAACCAAGTTTATATATGTTTGTCAAAATATGTTTAACAATAATCGATGCTGTCACTATATTAAACATTTTTACGACGTTACCATATTTTTTTTTGAGTGCATAAATGAGCAGAAGGACGATATACTCGTAAATCCAGGAATAAATGTCTTATTGGTTTACAAATAAGCACGGAAAAACTTAAATTTAATCGAAACACGTTTAGAAAATCGTTGAATATATACATGTACCTAAATTAGTAACATTACGGTGCCGGGTACTTTTTTTTATCATATTATATCATAATTTCATTATAAGCCTCGTGTTATGGCGGTTTGGTTCAGACGCATTAGCAGACTACTTAAAAAAAAATCACTCACTAGCCGCGTTTAACGGTCCATTACTAGATTAAGTTTAGTTCTTGTGCACAAACCTAATGTCGTTTCGCATTTGGGCAAAGTAACCGCACCGTAAAGACTATAGACATGTATTTCGGACGAATGACTGCTCTTAATGCGAAGCCTCGTCATGCAGATTATGTTCAACAGTTTGTCAATCTCTAATACTCATTGTTACGCTTAATTAATAGGGCCGATCTCTAAGACTTGAAGTAAGAAAAAATATACTAGGAAGGGTGGATGCAAACCTTATTGTTTAAACCTTTACTATATTTACAATATAAATACTACATATACCTTTAATATGTTTCAAAGGTATCTAATTTATATTTGATGATTGTTTCTAATAGCGTCGAATCACCTGAAAAAATAAATGACACAATCTTTGATAATATTTTGAAAAATTTAGAAAAGTTAATTAATTTTTTGTTAGCAAAATATTAATAAAGGTACTAAATAGATCCTGTACTGTAAAGAGAGCGCAGGATGTCGGTTTAAAGCCAGAATTAAGTTGTATAAAATTGCATTTTTAATTCTCTTCTGTCCTCTTTAATGTAAAATATTGACAAATATTATGTAACCATCAAATTAGATAAAATAAAAAGGTTAAAATTAAAAAAAAAAATGGATATGTGATTACGATAAAATATTATGGTGAAATGAGATGATTTTGTGAGTGACTTATGAAATTGATGAAAATAAAAATAATGGATATGTAAAAAGTCTAAAATTAAACATTTTAATATTTTTCGTATACATATAGGTTATAAACAGTAATTTAGGATAATGTATATTTTAAAATAAGTATCTAACATGTTATAATTTAAGCTATAACTTAGTAATCATATAAACCGTGTCCCAAGACCATACTCGATAAAAAAAAAACAGCTAATTGATGCTGCGATTTCTAGTGTTATTTGTTAAGAAACTATGTACGTAATCGTCATAGTTACCGAGAAAAAAAAAGTGTAAACTTACGCGAAAATAATAAAAATATCACGTAATCATGTCTTTGTGTGAGCGC
This sequence comes from Neomicropteryx cornuta, assembly GCA_020383195.1. NCBI lineage: Eukaryota > Metazoa > Arthropoda > Insecta > Lepidoptera > Micropterigidae > Neomicropteryx > Neomicropteryx cornuta. Next base: position 1,301,248 of record JAHKQU010000014.1, read on the forward strand.
TCAGCTGTAGCCGTACGCCGTAACGTTTTCAAGGCTATTATCGATCGCCGTGGCATCGGAATTCGTGCGCTGGCCGAATTCACACCATCTTTTAAGAAATATAATACATTTGGACAGCTCTGTATATTTTTCTGTACATCTTTCTGGTTTCACAAACAGGTAACTTAAAAAAAACTATTCCAAAAACATAGTGGTTTAGTTTTTTTTTAAGTCTTTTGTATAACGTTTAAAGAAATTTCCTTATGTAATTCCCTAGAATAATAATTTTATATAAATAAACTAAATTACTTATATCTCTTGTGGATATATCTCCTGACGTCTGATAACCTGTAAAATTTGCATTTTTGTAGCATTCAGGTATATAGGCGCCTTAAAATGCGTCATTAATAAATCATCCAGAGTTTTACTATCCATAATTGAGTCTCATATTGTTTAAAGAGGTTTATATAGTATACTGCACAGATTTCGATAAAATGTAGTACATGTGTTGGTAACGATGCGACTTATCCTGAGTACCGTAGCATGTACAATCGTGGCGTCAAAAAAGCCGTTTGATCAATTTGCGAACTAAGTGCAAATCGCTTGATTTCTCGACAGATTGACAGCTGATTGGTAAACAAGTACCTAATTAGATCAATTAAACGAGCATACATATTAATATTGTTAATGTTTCATTGATAAGACTGACTTTGTTGTGATTTTTTTTTGTATAAATATGTGGAAATCTTTCCGGCCACTAAACCGCAATGGTTTCTAATGTACTAAGTAGTTCAGTTGGTATCGTTTATGATTATCATTCCATGTGCAGTAAATTAGCTTAGAATCCACTGAGCAGGGAACTTATATTTGGATTTTGACATTTTTCAAGGTAATAATAAAAGATATTTATAGATTGTGTAATTTGTGGTAGTCAGTGGTTACCGCGTTTGACTGTTGACCCAGCGGTCGTGGGTTCAAAGTCGCAGTTAGTCATATCATTTTTAGCGCTTTATCACTACCATCTCACCTTACGCCATCATCACCGCTTTCTTCTCCAGACTAAATGTCTGTCCTAAAGAAGGCGGTTCAATTTGATCTTATTTTTGACTAGTTGCCAACTAACAATAGACGAGCGTTTGATCTTAATTTGATTTGATCTGGTGAAATGTACCTCCGCCTTTTCGCTCATCCTTTTCACCATTCCTTTTTAGGGCTTAAGTATGAGTAGCTTCTTTGTCCAAAGCCAGTTTTCCTTCTGGAAATTATCGAAGATTTTCAATTATTATTTAACAAATTTATTTTTAATTTTATTATTTCTCTAGCTCTACGTAAAACCCCTTCGAGTGATTTAAGGATATATATATATATTTTTGTTCCAGTCGCGAAAATCACTGTGAAATCGAACGTAGGCGACGCAACAAGATGACCGCCTACATCACGGAGCTGTCAGACATGGTGCCGACGTGCAGCGCGCTCGCCCGCAAGCCCGACAAACTGACCATCCTCCGGATGGCCGTGGCCCACATGAAGGCGCTCAGAGGTAGGCCGCAGGGAACTAAGCTTTTTTTTAAAACCCAAATTATGGCTTCATCACAACTAGTGGTCGAAATTCGACCGTAATTCGTTAAACTTTTAAGTTTGAGCATTATTAAGGTTCTTATACCTCTATAATCATTGCAAATATTTTTTTTAATTTTCTTCTATTACGACAGTTGAAAGCGTGTACAAATACGCCATTAGTGTGTGTTTGCCTTAATTCCCTGCAATACCTATGAAATTTAAAATTGAATGTTAGTAACAGTTTAAAAAAACACAACTACAGTTCGTATGTGTATTTATTTTTCGATAAAAATTCATCGTGAGTTTTAATTTTTTCATGTAAAAATGAGACGTGACATTGACATTGAAACACTATTGAGGAAGGAACATGTGAAATCACACAACATGCACTCATTCTGCCCAACAGCTGTCAGTAGTATGAACGTTTTATTTAATTTAATGTATTTGTAACACATATTATAGATACATTTTAGCTTTCTCCACTTCTCCATATAAACTTTAATTATGCCAAAACTCACTCTTCCGTGCGCGCGATATGCTTAAAAAGGGATATAAAGTTTTTTCTTCGCGTAATAATATATAGATACCTATTAAGTTGTTTATACAAGAAATTTTGTATATGATTTTTTTTACATTAATATTTTTCACTTGGGCATCAGATGAAATCATAAGAGGCGGATTTGTTATAAATCATTAATCACCGTGATATGTTCTTCACATGATATAGAGGAATAAAAAGAATCGATCCGAGCTAAAAACAAATATAGCAACATGTTGATTGAAAGTAAGAAATACCCCTGTATTTCTTACTAATAGTGCTATTATGTTAATAATTGTGTTATTAATAGTGCTATTATGTTAATAATTGTGTTATTAATAGTGCTATTATGTTAATAATTGTGTTATTAATAGTGCTATTATGCGTTAAAGTGTACCTTACAATTTTGAAAACATCAAATGATTATTAATGGATAGCAAAGGTTCGAGCGTGGGAATGTAGAACGAATATACTACCTAAAAATATCTTCTACCCTAACTTTATAGGACACTCTTGCCGGAATTTGATTGTTGCATAATTGAACCGACTAGGTTAACTTACATTTTCTATAGACAATTTTTTTATAGTCACTATCAACAAATTATTCTTGAGATTTTAGGAATCAGGTTAAACTTTAACAAAAGGCTGTTTGTAAGTTCGGGTGTTTCTTAGTTTTTGTTTTATTTCTTTCAGTGTAATTACACATACTTGGTCGAGCGACGTAATAGTGACATTTAAAATAATATAAATAAAATCAATACTACATCCGTGCTAATGTAATACTCAACATTCTCGGTTAATTTATGGTTCGCAACAGAGTGCGGAAGATACAAGTAATCCGACGGATATAGTACTTAAAATATAGTGGCAATTGTCCACAATTCAGACCGGTGTTATTTGTCGTTTCTTGTAAAATATGTTTTAAAATTTGTCGTATTATATTTCGTCGCAAATGTTCAGACATTCTGATGGATTTTATACTAACGAACTACACACTCGTACAGTTTCCCTCAAAGTATTTTCTTCTTTTAGATTTTTTTTTAATTTACTCAAATTGAGATTACAATAAAAGAAAAGTTTTATTATTAAAGTCTTTTTGCGGAACACATGACGTCATGTTCGATGCACTGTTTTCGGTATGTTCTGAGGTCGGCATATTTAGAAGATCGTTAGAATCGATAGAAGACTATTTATTTATTTTTGACAGGAATTACATGATATTTTTATAAGTTTACAACAGATTCGTGTGTACTATTAATAATGGTATTGTATCAGTGAGCGTTTGGTACCACTGCAACCTCCGTTCGCTGCCTTCTTAAGTAGACTAAATGTCTGTCCTAAAGAAGGCAGTTCAATTTGTTCTTATTTTTTTGGCTAGTTGCCAACTAACAATAGACGACCGTCATTTAAAAAAAAACACATATATGAACTAAAACAATGATGAATAATTACTGAATGTACTTTCAGTTTTTTAATTAATGCCATCAAACACTAACACAACTTATTTATTTATTGAAAATATAGTTTTACAACTCTTAAGAAGTATAATTTAACTATGAAACTTTGAAGTATTATTAAATAGCTTAATTAAAGCGATTGTTACATTGTACAGATGTTTTCAGCCTCCCTAACTAGACGAATCTGTACTAAGGGAAGCAGTTGGGCTTTGTTTGTTTGTTGGTATCGATTCTATAATAACATCTAAAAGCTGTATAAATATAAATAAAATAAATATAGCAAATAAATAAACAATAAATACATATACGGATTATGTTTTCATTACTCAAAAATAAGATCAATATTTATATAAAAACGTAATACACACATATATTATAGTAATGTTGTAACTCTTCAAAAATAAATCATGTATATGATTTACTATATAACTCGTGATTAATATGAATGAGGATAGAGTGTGTATATTATCCCATCTAACGGAGGTTGGCGCCTACTTCGTCCGACCCGGTGTGAATCGGTCGCGTTAGCGTTAGCGCCGTGCCTCGTGCTGAAATTACGGGGCGTCAAAGCGTTACATAAATAAAACAATTATTATTGCCGAGACGAACCCTTCCGTCGCGGGCCGTTGGGCCGTTGGGCCGTTGTTTACGGCCCGGGGCCGCGATAAATATCGGCCGGCGAATTCAGCGTAGCGGGGTGGGCCGCCGCGCACCCACTCTCGGCGTCAGCAGATATTTGTGTATGTACGAGTGACCTTAATTTTGTCTTAATCGATTTTTTTTTAATATACAAGACAATTATATAAGCCAGCAATTTATGAGAATGTATGTGGTTTACCAGTTTAACACTAAACCTGAAAGGTCTTGAATCCTTATAGTTTTTATTTTTATTAATTATGAACAAAACTTATTACTATATAATATTAATTTATCTATACACTTCACTCACACTTCTACTATACACATTACACATACACCTTCTAAAATATAGTTAAGTTTTAAATATTATTGTACATCGGCGTAAGATTTAATTGGTCTTATTATTAACTGTTTAGGATTTAAAATGTATATGCTATTTTTTCGCTATATACTTACCTGTTCAATACATAAATAAAATTAATATATAAAACCAATTACGGATTTCATAGTAACATTAAAATAGTATGAGAAATTTAGAACAGTGTGCCCTTCTTAAAATATATGTAAGCTATGAATATTATATATGCATACGGCAAAATTATTGACGTAACTGTGCTATTTGACCAGTTTCTGATGTGATCTAAACGGCTGTGGTTTTGCTTCAAGAGCGCAAAACACACCACAAAACACACAAAAATTCAATTCTTTCGTATTTGATTTAATTTTTTTTTTTTGATTTGCATTTCGAGTTGAAAGATGCAACAGACAGGACGAACGAGCAGGTAGTAATTAATCAAAAAATATTATTAATTAATTGAAATATCATAGCCGTGTCATTTCGTTACTAGCTGCGCGTCAAAATTTACTTAGAAAAAATAAATAAAATAAAATTTATAAGGAATTGAAAGAATGTCATGATAATAATGTATGTTTTTTTAAAATCCACTTAAACCTTAAAAATAACCCACTGTCGCCTTTAACGTCACCCAAAAAGCACAACGAATAAGCTAAAGGTGCCGCAGTTTCAAGTGGAGATAGGAAATGAAGCAACCCATCACAACCCATCAGCAACCCAGCGCGAGTACCCTGGGTGGGAGATGCCTTTAATGACGCCTGTAAGGCTTAGCTGTAAGACGACAGGTTCTGGTGAAATAATTTACAGCTACTAAACAATGTATAGAAGCAGTTATGTAATATTATATGACCTATCTTGCTTTACAAGTAATTGACCGCGAACTGACCTGAACAGCTTGCAGCTAACATACTTTACTGCACGATCGCGGATATTAAATGTATATATAAACTTTTTATATACCCCAACCTGCGTTCATCCTAATTCTGACTTCGCAACAATTTCCACAACACAAGGAACAAAGATAATTTTATTCAGCCGGTACCTCCTCGTACGTCTAAATTTCAAAAAACTAGTTTATATAGAGGACTAGAAATGTTCAATAAATTACCGGGAGAATATAAAAACATAAAAAATATATTTGTTTTCAAAAAAGCCATCAAAACATATTTAATTAAAAAAAATCTGTATGAATTCAAAGACCTATAATTGAAAGGAAGAAATGTTATGTGCCAGTTATTCTTTATACTAATTTTAAAATAGTATATTTAAGCATAATTATAAAACTTCTATTTACAATTTATATATATATATATATATATATATATATATATTCTGATGTATTTTTAGCTTTGTAATAAGAGTACGAGTAGTATAAATGTCGAACACTCTAGGCATGATGTGTCTGTATATTACATTATATCAATTTTTGTGAACCAATTGAAAATTGAAAATTGTCATTCCTATGCATTAAGTTGTTCTTGGAAATAAACTTTTACTTTACTTAATTGACCGTTAATACTTTCCAGCGCATTGCGTGTACCGCTGTGCGTTTGATTTATTGCTTTATTGTTTTACCGATATTTCCAGGGCATTCGCTGATACTTGTGATCGGTAAATCCGTGTAACTGCGTAACTGCTTAACTGCATTCGCCGCGAACGAATACAATATTCGTTCAGTAACATCAGTCCCGCTCGCACCCGAATTATCCCGGATCGAATTAATATGCACTCGTGGGTAATGTCTCTTCCTACAATACTTAAAATGCTCGCGCGAAATCATCGCTTCGACAGAGCAGTTAATTCTTCGATTATTATTTCTGATCGCGTACTCCGGAGAAATGTTTTCTTTGTCTATACTTTTGTGTAAAATCGTTTATTCATCAGCTTACCGAGAAATGTCCATTATTATTCATTTCGCGGTGCGTCAATCGTAAAATAAAACACGAAAGACATTCATCGAGGCAAGGCGAAGTTTAACGTCCTTATTGTCTATGACTCCAAGAGCCTAGTGTGTGTCCACTCTCTATGGGCTGTGTGAAAATGAGCATGTCATCCGCTGACTGACAAACCAGCCCTTTAGAGGATATCGTAGAACCCCAATTACCGCTTAAATTTAAAATATTCAGAAATATATATATTGAATGTTCCCCTCTCGTTGGAAATATTTAATTGGTTTTATTTTATATTGTATATGATTTTTTTGTTACTGTTTTATTTCCCAAATAAATAAATATCTCCAGAGCGGCAGACTGACTCTTCATTTCTGTGAATTTTTAAAGGTTTAGGTTTAAATGATGCAGGTTTAGTTTAAATAATTAAGATTTTCTTTTTTCGCTCATTTTAAATTAAACTGTATGTGTAAAAATGTTAATTACATCATTACGTTATTGTTGTTTTACATAATAAAATAAAAATAAAATACATCTGCTTACATTGTCAAACAATTCTGTAGATTATTTATATTACAATACCGGCTTTCAACTTGTGGACCCCGTGGGCGAGCGCCGCGCCGTTCTCAGTGCCTTCGGCGCCGATTATTTTACAGTCAATATTAAAATATTATGGTCGGGCCCTTCAATACTCCAGTGTGAGTGTAATTGCAATAAATAAATGCAACAACCCTGTTGGGGGGGGGGGGGGGGCGTAAATCTTGATCGTGAAAGGTACCTTGTGGTGCATAATTAAAAGTTTAAAATTTTGTTGCTTCCTGAAATAAATAAATAAAGTTGTTGAACACTGCTGACTTCAAGTTCAACCCGTATGACCTGGATCATAGCAATTCTTAAAAAAATTCAGTGTCGATGATCAGTGATTGCACTGTACCTAATCGCGCAGAAGGTTTCGTTCCGTTCCATTGCTTATCAGCGCTTGTGGCCAAGTGTCAAAGAGGCGGCAGCCTCAGACGAATTTACTGCTACATTACGTCGTGTCACTTTCAAATTGTTTTTATTTATGTCCCTTTTCATTTTGGCCTTTGTCTATGGGAATGTGCCTTATGGCGGCGTTTGTTGACGCGCGCCGCGGCACGAATATCAAACAGCGGCAATCTCTTCTTTTAGTGCGTTCTGCGGTTACACTTTACAACTTTTCATAGTCTTACCACCAATATTGGTATTCTTGTGGAACTGGTTGTCAAGTTCAATTGTAGAATATAAAATATTGAAAATCAAATCAAAATACTTCTCGTTTCTTATATTCTTAAATATTTATATGTACGAGTACACCGTGTCCCAAGGTCATTTCCGATGAAAAATCTAGCTAATTGGCCCTGCGTATCGAGTATATAATTTCCGTGCTAATATATGGTTCTTGTAATAGCTGCTCAACGCGTCATAAACGGCTTTGTCCGGTCGCGACGCGCCCGCGGGTCATTGCCCGCGGATTGTACGGAAGGTGACCCTTACAACAAAAAAATAATCATTTTTTTAAATGTCTATTTTATCAAACAGTTTCTAATACTTTATTATTAATATTCCCTTTATGTTGTTTTGATCATCATATCAACCGTTGATACCGGATCCTGCTCGAACTGACCAAATGTTAATTCCTCATCAATTAACGGATCCTGTTCGATGTGAGCAAATAGTTCTTCTGACTCTGACCACTCAGCCGGTGAGGTGAAGATGACAGATACACGAAGAGCCTTTCGTACTGCCGCCCGATCTACGATGACACAGAGATTTGTAGACTCGACCCTCAGGTTAAGATAAAACTCGCTACGCAGTCAATTCAAACTCTCAATTCGAATATATGCTTCTTTATTATGGACTGTAATACAATGTTTCGAAGGTAAAAAAGGTACAAAAATAAGAATCAACCAACAGCCTCACGGTGCTGCGTAAACTATGGAAATGCACCCAGTATATCTTGATCAATCGCCTTTTATTAGTAAAGCTAAAAAATCCCCGCGTATACGGACGGGACTTTACCTTAAGCTAGCTATATAATTTTCAATATTTTTAATTATTATTTTAGTATCAAACATCAATGATTTTCCTTTAAGATGTATTAACTTATTATCTAGCTTAATTATTTCAGTATTGCAGGTAACATTTTTTATTAAATATCCTAAGTAAAACCTACTTATTTTAGGATTTCCGTAAGTTCTCAAGACATTATATGCCAATATTTTAACTTATTATAATTATTCTATCAAAATAACATAGTTTCTATAAGTGTACTTTCACTCTATCTTTAGTTAAAACATTAAATAATAATAATTTCTTCATACGATAACAGATGTGTGAAACTTCTTTATTTCGTTTCAAATGAACACCTGCATAAAAATCCCCGTTGACGCGTCAACAAGCGAACTACTTATGAGAACGTGTCATTTTTTTTATTATGCTGTTCCTTAAAAGGGCTGCTTCACCGTGATATCATCTCTTTGTTATTGACTATCGTGGGATTCCCTTGAGGGATTTGCCGTGTGTGAATAACAAGTCGTAGGTACCCTTTGTTTTTCCTTAAAAATATTAGCGGGGAACTTTTTTAAAGGTAATTAATCTGTGTGAAATTAGATGTTAATATTTTAGCCGTATAATATTAAAAAAAATATATAAATGAACATTACAGATAATGGATTTTCGGCACAATTTTTCGCAGTTAAAGGACATCAAAAACACTAAAATAAAAAGAGTTACGGAAAGCGACAAACCCATAAATGTTAGCCAAATACCTATGTATTATATGAATTTTTACTTGAAGGTGTAGGTAATTATTTACAGTATTAACCAAAAATGATAATATAACAATTGAAAATGACACGATGTGATTCTAAACAATAAAAAATGTTTCGTAAATATTAACAATTAGACAATAATATTACTTTTTCCCGTGACCAAAAATGATTATTTAGGTTATAATTTATGAATATTTCACAGTGTTTGACTGGGTCGGTTACTAAGGTTTGTATGAAAAATGTAATGGTATTACTAATTTATGGGAATAAAATGGAAATGTCATGCTTTGAGAAAAGGGATGAATTTGAATTTATTTTTCGAAAAGAAATAAATTACTCGATTTTTTGAGATTGATTATGATGTAGGTCCCGTCAATATTTTCAATAAAAGATTTAACATTGAAAATGTCACGATTATATAAATAGTAGAAACTGTGCAAGAATGAAAACAGTTCGCATGAGAAGGGAAACTCTAGTTAGGGAAATCACCTATTTAATTGATCGTGGTAGTCTAGTGGTTAAGGCGTTGGATAAAGGTCGCGCGTTCGAATCCGCACATGGTCATACGCTTCATTACCACCATCTCCACTGACTCTAGTACAGGCACATTTGTTCTAGTTGAGTAGGGCCCAAAATAATTTTATATGATGAATACAGAGTACCTCTAATAAACATATATATATTTCCTGAAAATATACTATGACAACTCTTAATTAGTACAATATAACTATGTAATATAATATGAGTATTATTAAATAGCTTAATTAAAACGACAAGCTACTGTTACATTGTACAGATGTTTCCTGCCTCCCTAACTAGACGAATCTGTACTAAGGCAAGCAGTTTGGGCATCTGATCGATGCTAGAAGCTATATAAATATAATGTAATATAAATACAGCATATTAATAAACATTAAATAAATTAGACCGAACGTTGCGTTTAGCGATCGATTGAACCTTATACTAAAATGTTGATTCTAAATTAACCTTTTATTAAGGTTATGGGCCTTATTGGGCCAGTGCTATACCCCCCCACCTCAAGCGCAGCGAACCACCGTTCGTGTCCGTGTGCTTTGGAAGGATTGTATCTTTTATTTCTTTATGCTAAATGATAGTATTTGTTATGCAGACTGCGATATAGTGTCGTGACCGCAGCGGCACGTGCACAGACATGCATATATTGTGAATGATGGAATCATTAGGTTCCTTCGGATTCCTAGAAAAATACTTATCAAAACAATATGCACAGTTGGCAAGCAAGTAAGGACTTTTAATGTCCTATGACATAGTCATGGTAAGTCACGGCGACATAGATAGCGAATACATGTTAGCTTCTCTAAAATTCTGAAAACACAAAAATGTCTATTAAATTAACCCATTGAAATGCAAGCGGAGTGATGCGGTACTAATGAAACAATTTTCTTCGTCGCGCAGTCGAGAAATATGTAGAGCGGTCGAGAGAGCGCTCAGGGCTCATATTCCCACGTTGCTTCCGCGATATGAGATGAGATGAGATGAGATGAGACGAGATGAGACGAGACGCGCCAACAGCCGCGAGGTTATTACCGAAGTGTATCTCGCATCTGTGTGGCGACGTCATAACCGCTTAATTCAACTTTTACGGATGAGATTTTTTGAAGGCCGCCTAATGGAAATTAAAACGAGCCTGTAAATTCGGTACTATAATATTTGGACCTGCTCAACTAAGCTAAAGTATTATATACAATTGGGAGTTTAAAGCAGTATCTCTCTATAATGATTTCAACCATTTGGATAGCTATACAAATATAGGTAAATTATAGTGAATTTAAACCAAAGAAAACAAAAAAGAAATATATAAATGAAATTAAGAGTTTTAAATATAACATGATCGCTTGCAAAGTGTACCAAATGAGAAAAAAAAGAGTGTATAGAAAAAAATATGTAGACAAAACATTACAACTGAATGAAGACGACTGATTTATATAGTGTGCACACAGTTATATTTCAATAAATACTGGTCCTTAATGCTTAGAGATAATTTTAAAGAAATTCGGCGCTTAAAAAACTATTTTTGGAATATTTTTTGAAAAATAGTAATTGCTGCACGATACTAGGAAACAATATATTTCTTCTGGTTTGTAGCCTAATTTTCAACACTGCCTCTATGCCATCGCGCGGCATTAAGGCGAAGCCAAAGAATAAACATTAATTTCGACTCATTTAGACACTTTTTTATGGCTTGCATTTGATAACCATTAAATATTTAATAATAAAAAAAATATGGTTAGATACCTTGTTTTTATGTCTTCGACATAGTAAAGTTAGTTTTTTTAAATTTAATTCTATTTCTGAGAAATTTAATAAATGATAAACTCCTAATAGTTACATTTTAGTTGAATCGTTCTCTTATAAAAGGCATTAGAGCCTTAGGAAAAAAGTAATTGAAAGGAAAACTAATACATAGTAAAGTTAGTTTTTTTAATTTCTATATAATGAAGCTGTAATTAAATAAAAGCCAACAATTGCTTTATGACCGCGCAAAGAACAAAAGCCATCAGTTAGCGGTTAGCCGAAACACGCGGGGGATGCTGCGGCGGTCGGCGGTCGGCAGTCATTAGGGCTCGTTGTCGACCAATAAATCAGCGCTCATCTTCGGGCCCGATCTGGTCCCGATCTGGCGGTGGTGGTGGTGGCGCGGGGCGCGGCTGCGATGCTAATCTGAGCTGCTATTCCGTGAAAGGCCGTTCACAAATTTATTAAAGAGTTGCTCGGCTCCGTTCGCATAGAAAACGCCCCTACGTGACAACGCTGCCTAATGCTTTTGTTTCCATACTAATATAACTCGCGCACAGACACTCGAACGCACTCTTGTGCTTTTTCTTAGTTGGTCCGGCTAACTAGAAGCAAGCTAATGTCTATTCTAAAAAAAAAATATGGAACGCGGCATTTTTTTTGTAAATAGTTTTGTAACGGACCTCCTTCTCCTCCTCCTCCGGAGGCAAACTTCTCAAAATATTTTTTTTTAATGAAAACAAAACATCGTTCATTGTCGATGACTGCAATGTCTGCAGATCGACTACATATCACGATAATAAATTAATTGCGAATCGCAAACGTGACGCTTGGCTGACAAGAATGTTTCAATTTCCTATACCTGCTGAAAAATGGCGAGATTTTTCAGTTAAACGAAGCGTTTACGTCTGGGAAGGTTCACAGCTGGCTGTACTCGGTCTGGGGTCTAAACTGGGGTGATCCATTTCTGGGGTACATTTCTTTCTGTGTATTTATTTAGTTTCAGTTTCAACGTTGCCAGAAGCAACTTTTATACACAAAAAAATATATAAAAATTAATGTGCATACATTCAGCTAAGATATTGTTTTTTCTACCAGTTTTCTAATCTTAACTAAAATATAGTTATATTACATATGCGTAAAATAAAATAATATACAAAAATACATCAACCTAAGTTCTATAATTTGTCTAAATAAAAAACGTATATAACATATTTATTTTGTTCACATATAAGGGACATGCTATTTTAATTGACATAGTTAAATATTTTTTATAGGGTTATTTTATATTATTTATGTCTTAGTTTTCGTTTTATTAACGATTTTCTTTTCTGTTGTCTAACATCTAAAGGTATTATACATTTTAAATGTAATCTTACAACAATTTGTCTATTATTAATTGTATTAATAACACGATTTTTCGATGTTTCATCTGAAAAATGGTTGATTGCGATTCTATAATAACAACTACCTACCAGTAGAACTTTTAAGTGGATAATAGTCGACTTGCATTGGACACTTTTTATGTTTTGGAATAATTATTTTTTGAATACGAATTTGTATGATGATTCAGCTAGAGATACGTATAAATATACAAAGAATTGACTTATTTAGACTCATTAGATTCATTGACTCATTGTATTGTTAGATTGGTATGTTGTTAATGATTAATTGTAACATATAAGTACTTGTAATTGCAGTTACATATAGAATATACATACATATTATATTTATATTACCTTCATCATAAATTTTTTTTTTACGTACTAAAACCATACTTAATTTATTACTTTATTTTAACATATACATACAAATCACACAAACATCACTCACAAATTACACACAACACATCAAAAAAATCTACTGTATACGTATATAATATTCATAATCTATATATATTTTAATAACACTGTTCCAAATTTTTTATGCTAATTTTATTATGTAAAATGTCCAAAATCCATAATTGGTTTTGTATACTAGTAATTAGTTTTGTTTGTAATTATAAAAATTAATACTGTTGGATTTTTCAATAAAGAATAAATAAATAAATTAAATAAGGTAAATTAAATTTTATCAACATTATCAAATTACAAATCTACATTTATGTATGTAAGCGTCGCCTTTGACTTGTCTTCGGATGCGGTAGGAAGAGTATTTCGTTATCAACCCCTCTTAAACATCGATGATTTAACAGTTGTCAGTCAAAATTTGGACTGACAACTCGTAGTCAATCAATTCGTCTGCAATACGGATTCTATCCTATCAAAATATCTACACACAATAGTGTCATAAAAATATTCCCCCGCGCTTTGCCCGTCAAAATATGCACCATGAAAATAATTACTTCAGCACTCATTTTTTTTACTTTCCTTGTTTCTGTTGCGTTTATTGTTATTTTTAGTGGCGACACGGTCTCAGAGCGATTAGCACTTTACGATCGCACATAAAATATGATAACATTCAGGCCAAGCCATCCGATTCAAGCAAGACGGCTAAAACTCATTCTTTATTTATTTATCTATGTATCTATAACATGCTCAAAAACATCTTAATACATTCTCTCTCGAAAAAAAAAAGCTATACTTTACTACAATTACAACAGTTTTTTCCCAAAACTGAAACGTAATTTTTCTTTGCCTAAAATACCATCTTCAAACATTAAAAAAAAATAGCTAAATCCGCTGAGTAATATAATGCAGACAAATACACACACTATAATTTTTATATGAATTTATATATACATAATGATAATATGAAAATTATGAACGATTTTTTATTTTAAACAACTTTAATTTTTTATTACAAGTTAAAAAATTGCCCCTTAGAAAATTGCAAGCAGAGAGCTCAAATAACAAAAAAAACACACGATTTCGTGTTTTTTCGTATACTTTAGGGGCTAATATTTCGACACAGGTCAGCAAAAATAAATACAAAATCACGTTACAAGGAATAAAGGTAATTATTAGTCGGGGTACGGTCGAGGGCAAATGAAACTTTACCTTGAAAGGCGATTCGATAGAATGTGTAGGTATGTATATATAAATATTTACCTCATACGGGGTAGACGTGCGCTTTATAAGGCGACAAGGTTTAATCATAGTTACAGAGTGACACAAAAATCGCGTTACAAGTGACACTGTGACGAGTTCAGCTGCAAAGCGTGCAGTTGGCTATTTTGAAAGCATAACCTCAGTTGTATGATTATCACGTTAACGCCCACTGCTCGGGGTATCACCAAAGCTCCGAACGCATTTGACTCTTAAGTTGCAAACACCGCGTATTGCTGACGCGTTTAATTCCGTTGTGGGACGTTCCGTGTGCACGTCCGAGTTGGCTCCCTTCAGCCCAAACGCACATTATTTTTTTTATTTTTGAAGTTTGTAATATGTTCAAGCTGACTGTGTGTTTATAACCATACGAGCTGTTGCAGAAGTAGACTTCATCGTGATGGTACCGTAAGAAGGCGGTCACGACCTTCCTTAGCACCTCAACCAGGCCCGCATTTGGGTTATTGTAAATTCGGGCCTGCTTGAGGAGGGCGTTAATCAATATATGGGCCACGGTTTCATTTCATCATATGGATCCTGTTATATAGGATGTTTTTTTTAGAGGCGTGGTTTTCAATCTGGCACTACTTTTTTCGTAGTTGGTATTTTTGACAGCTGTCACTTGATTTATGCTCAGTTTGGTTTGCCATTTCATAACGAATAGACTTACTCCTGAACAACGTTTGCAAATAGTGCAAATTTAGAAAAAAATCGCGTCGTGGGCCTGTGGCGTGGCCTCCAAGATCGTGCGATTTAACACCGCTGGACTATTTTTTGTGGGGTTATGTGAAGTCGCTTGTCTACGCAGATAAGCCGGACACGATTAACGCCTTGGAAGAGAATATTCGGCGCGTTATTGCTGACATACACCTTGCTGCAAAAAGTGGTTGAAAATTGGGCCTCTCGGCTGGAATTTGTTCGAGTCAGCCGCGGCGGCCACTTACCCGAAATAATTTTTAAAACATAATGGCAAACCCTTATCTTTATAATAAAACTAAATTCTTAGCCATAACATCAAATTATATGCGTTTTATCTCTTCTTGAAAACCACGCCTCTAAAATCATCACCCTATACTTCTCAGGTAGGCTCTTTTAAACTCAATAATGATTGCTTTATGGATGTTATCTCCATTCATTTCTCATTACCGACAAATCTGTAATTAAGGCATGTAGTCTCAAAACCAGCAAACTGTGTCTCAACTATACAATGTGTCTCAAAACATTCTTGATATAAAAAAAAAACAACTAATTGGTCCTGCGATTTCTAGTGTTATTTCTTAAGAAACTATATCAAAATTCACCATGGTTACAGAGAAAAAAAAATGTAAACGTTACGTGAAAATAGTAATAATAATAATAATAATTATTATTATTTATTCTTTTCTGAGTACATGTCTTACAATATATTCATTTTATTATGCCTTTTATAGTAAGTAAAAAGATCACGTAATAATGCGAGCGATCCGTTGCGAGCGCTCAGCTGTCGTCGTGCGCCGTTAGGGTGTCGAGGCCATTATCCATCGGCGCGGCATTGGAGTTCGCATGCTGACCGAATTTACACCATATGTTAAAAAAAATAAATTTGGAGTGTATATTTTTTTCAGCGCTCACGACAAAGACATTATTACAGGACCAAATAGTTGGTTTTTGTCGGGAACGGTCTTGGGACACGGTGCATAATATAATATTTGTATGATATAATTTTAATAGTTTAATGCGATAGCAACGTCTCAATTCAATCTTTTTTTTACTGCTGTATCAAGTACGGAAGCACAGAAAAAAATAATTTGTTATATTACAGTATTATAAACAATAAAGAAATCGTAATATATAACAGTATTCAGTATATAATATATATAGCTTGATTACGATTTAGATTTACTTTTATATATTTATAGGTTTATTAAGCAGTCCCGTAGCTTGCGTCAAAATCCTAAACTCCTCTCCTTGGAACAGCACATTGTGCTATTAAGGTGATGCACAAAACTAATCCATTGCACGTGATTACAAAATACAATAATGTGCGTACCGGCAATGTATTTATTGTGTAAATACTATATTATTATATGTATATAAGAGTGCATGTAGATGACGATATAAATAAATATACAATAAAAAAAAACTTCAGCGAGTGCCATGTCAAGGTGACGAAGACACGCTAATAATACCGTGTAAAAGATTTTCTATACCGTCAACACTAGGTGAGTCCTTTGTGTAACGGTATAAACTTATACTAGTTGTAGCGTACAGCGTTCTTTTTTTATTATTTCTATTTCTCAACGTCGTTGCATCAAATAATTTCGTCAAAGCGAAATAGTGAAATGAGTGGCCTAGGGATATTATTAGTTAAGGTTGACTGAATGTCAGAAGAAATGTTGTCTTAACCAGCGTTGAGATAATGCGGTGTTTCTGCTGGCGACGTTCTTTTACTTCTACCATTTGCTCCATACAACTTTAAGCTGTAAGCAGCGTCGAGCGCAGGCAAAACATGTTGCGGAAAATAGCTGTAAAGTCTTGTTGCTTCCTGCTTCTTACGTTCGCGCCCCGTCCCCTCCCAGCTCATGCCCCTCACTCCTCCGCCGTAAGACAGCCATTTGAATTAAAGTTTTAATTGAGTGGAGTTATACCTCGCAGGAGAACTCGGCGGCCCCCCTCCTCACCTCCCCGCACCACCCACACTCCCCATAACCTTTCTGGCACATTCGCAACGATGTTTCATCCGCATCCAACTTCATGTCTGTGCGCAAATGAAGAACCATCCTTCTAAAAATTTGCGAATTGTTTTAGCCTTAGAAGACGAGTTGGCGATAAGAAATATCTTCTGAAAAAATAATAGTATCGGAATAACTTGTTACTTAAAAAATGTATATTTGTACTACAATTATGCGAGCGGGTTTTTCTAACAAAGTATCAATATTTGACAATATTATGCATAAAGCAATGTGTGTATGTTTATATAATCTATACGCGAAGAAAAAACTTTCTAAGCATAAGCTTTCTAAGCATATTGCGCGCACAGAGGAGTGTGAGATTTGGCATAGTTAAAGTTATAAAAGGTATACCTCAATAATGCTCAAACTTAAAAGTTTAATTACGGTTGAATTTCGACCACCGGGCGACCACTGGTTAGTTTTAGTAGAATACCTATTATTTTAAGTATGGATAACCATTACAGATATTTTTCGTGACTGACCTGAAAAGTGCTGACTTTGAGGTTACGTAATCACACCTAGGTGTGATTATACGACATATACAAACCTCAGCATTTACTGCATATTTGGGTCTTGTGACTATTTGCTAAATTTTAATTTTTTTTTATAATAATCTATACGAGTATTCAACATATACCTTTCCTTGATGTTGTCTTAACAATAATTGTATTTATTTGTTTATTGAGAATGCCCCGAGTCGAGAATGGCGCGAGTAGTCAACGCGAGCGTATAGCAGTTTAATTGTGCGGTTGTGATCGCAGGGCAGCACTGCGATAAGGATGACATACGGGTTGGTCGGTCGAAGGTTCGCCCGGTCGAGGCGAACCCTGGCCCTCTCTCCGCCTCCAGACCCTCGGGCAACGTAATAAGCGTTCAACATCGACGCCCTCCCCCCTACCCCACTCTTATTCCTCCTCTCTCCCTTTCTCATCCACGCATTGCGTCATGGGCTGGAATGCAGTGTTGCTTGTTTACAACAAAATTCCAGACACTAATTATACCCGTTTTTGAATATTTTCTAATTAAGCGTTTATTATTTACAAGCTGACCCGACGAACTTCGTACCGCCTCAGAATCAATAAATGTTGTGTTAACTTGTAGCTGAATTAAATTCAGTTTTTTTTCAGTACAAAAATCAAAATGATATGTATTTTAATTATCGATGCGCGCACAATGACAAATGTGATAACCTCACAAAGTGAAGGCAACTTACCGTTTGAAAATAGATTTCCACAGAATACAAAGCCGTTCCATACAGAATGTATGAGAAAATGAATTTTCTTTATAGTTTTTTTTTTCGTGTTTTTTCGAATGTTTTAATAGTTATTCTGCTATTCGGGGCGGAGACAAATCAAAGATCATAAAAATCAGTCCAGCCGTCCTCGAGTTATAAATGGTGTAACTTAACCAAAGTTTGTTTTATATGTATAGATTAAGTACTACGTTAGAACGGTCATTGTTTAGCTATGTAGAATATAACAATAATTGTATAAAATAGGCATTTATTTTTTCAAAAATAAATAATAATTATTATTTTGATATCGAATAATGTTCGGTTTCTGAGCTAAGCGTCCGACTAAATATTCAGCTCATAAAACTAACGAAATACTGGCTGACAGCGAGCGATCGGCGGGCCAGCTTTATACTAGCACCACTGGTTCGAAGACGCTCATTGGGGATATTCACGGCTGCCTTTTCACAGTGACCTGTCTACAGTCTTGAGACTAGGTTGTAACAACCCTCTATCTGCTCCTCAAACTCTTTGAGGGTTGTTACACCGCCCAGATTTTTTTCTCGAGTACGTTTGTTATAATTAATTTAATACATCCTAGATACATTAATATACCCTATTCCCCGAAGTGGTTAATACTTATACTATAGTAAAAATTGTTGTATTATATATTGTGAATTAACCAACCATCACCACTTTCAATTTACGTTTTCGAATATTTTATTTGGTACAATTTAAACGTGCAATATTCAAACAAAATGTGAAATGAAAACAAGCATGAAAAAAAAATATATGCGATCATCCAAAAATATATCTTACCATTTCTAAAACTGAAATTGCAACAAATAAAATTTTTGGGCCTTATTTTTAGTATTTTTGAAAGATTATATAAATGACCATTATGCTAATAAATATTTTTAATATGTTAAAATACACGTTCTTTTAAATTCGTGCATAAGAAAAAATAAACGAGGTTTTTGTATGTTAAATAAAATAAACGTGTGTTCACTTCAATTCGAAACATAACATACCATTATTTAAACTAATATTGTTCTATCTAATAATTTTATTAGAAAATACACATGTTCCTTAAAATGGCTTGTTAATATTTTTTTTTTAATATTTATAACCGACTTCAAAAAAATGACTAGATTCTCATTTCGATCTGTATGATATTTATGTTCACTCATTACTTCGAAACTTATTTTTTCTGTTGTTTCAAGATAGGGTTTTCGTATAAAAATATAAATCACAGGAAAGTAATTCTATTGTTTATATTATGATTGCTATATTGCACAAGCGTATTTTTTTAATTGCACAAGTTTAATAAATTGAATGCTCTATATTCGTGAAATAACGCACGTTTAAATATTACGCTATTTTATTCAGCATAAGCGCGCTATAATGATGTCTCATTCAAGCGTATAATTCTATGTCGGCGGTGAATTGGTGGCGGTTTTCGCTTATTCATTTATTTACTGGTAAATTGGAACATCGGTAAAAACTACCCGACGCACGTTAATAATGCCACGAACGTGTTAAAACACGTGTCCTGGCGATTCGCAGCCTCGACCGCATTTTTCATCATAAAGGTGCGATAAATTTCCCCAGAAAATTTCACATAATTTGAACGAATTTATTTTATATCGAAAATCGTTATCGACCCTTTTCCCTCAATCGATGCTAGGTCGTTTTTTTTTGAGCAGAGTTATATCAAAACTGTTTGCCATCAAGATCGCACATTCTTTTAACACACCTTACATTCAGAAAAGTACAAGGCGTGTTGTCAAACGAACCCTCGTCTCACGCGCTCCTTACTGTTTTATTTACCTATATAAATGTAATTCAAGTTACCCACAGAATGCCGTGCTTAATAGAATTCAGGATACTTATAATAAAAAGTTCCAAAGAATTGATTTATTCCATCTTAGCCGTAATCAATTTATTAAGGTTGTTGTAATATTGTTTTGAACTATATGCCATCTTTTCTTTCCGAAATCATTAAATACTTATATTACTTTGCGATGTGCGCTTGTCACTCATCCTAACATATCAACTTTCCACTCTAACATGCTCACATATCTCACAATTATTCACGCTTCTCTCACACAATAATTTCATGACTCTTTAAATATATAACAATTGTACGATAATCATCTGTTAATCGTGGAATAAAATTATCCTTTCGGCCATAACTTAAGTATAATATTAACTGTAAACTTATTCAATTTCGCTGCTTATAATTCTTTTAATAAATAAATAATTATAACCCTAAATTTAGAGTAATTACAACCTAGCATTCCTTGTGGGGACAAACATTTATTATGATTTAATAAAGTGTGTAATAAGTTAATAACACAGCCGCCAACAACACGCCATCTTACCGTACAAAATTACATTTCTCAATATTTCGCTTTTATTTTTAATGATATAAAAAGCAAAGGCAAATGTGAGGAAAATTTATTCTGAACTATTGAAACACATTTTAAAAAAAGTTATCAGGAATGAGCCTTGTTTACCTTTATCTCTACATGAGGTTTTTTTTTCAATAGCCTACGTCTAAAAATGGCTTTAAAAAATCCTATAAATATAAGTATAGACGCCTCAAGATATATTTTTTTACTCAGCACTCAGAATAAATTTACAAAAATAGCCGAGAATGGTTCAATGTATTTATTTTCATCACTTCTGAGAAATCCTTCATCTAAAATGCAAAAAAACGTGTGGATGCCCCTTAATATCGTGGTTCCTATCAAACCACCTATTAGACCAGAGTTGTAATAGCCGTCGCGACGTCCCTACGAGCGATTAATAACTGCCGGCAGCGATAATCAGATCGAACTCACGAGATGCATTCTCGCCCGGCGCCGTTGATCATCGTTAATGGTCGTTAATGGTCGTTAATTATGGAAATTTGTCCGGCGATAGTCATTGTAGTATAGCACGCGATGTCAGCCGGCGGTTAATCGGGAAACGCGCAAAAAAGATCGCTATTGTTTGCTAGCTGCGATTAACGCGCCAACCGACTCGCCTTAACCCAATAAATGATGCGTAAACGCGTTGCACCACGATCGCCGCGATTGCTGCGATCGTTGCACAAAATATTATTAATTATCCCTCTCGAAAATTACTAATTTTTATTTATTTATTTATTTATTTATCAACGTACAAAAGTGCGATACAGGAATATCATTTCTAGTGCTACATTTATATGGCCAGAAAAATATACCAAATATAAATATGGTTGAAAAGTGTAATGTGCGTTAGTGTGTGGTATGTAATGTGAAGTGTGGTGCCTCTATTTGTGGCATGAAAATGTTTGTATATGCCTGTGTTTAGTGTGTGTATATTGTCAAATAATATTATTATTAATGTTATTATTGCCTATAGATTTTCATTCTTGAATACCTAACCAATTTCCTATATTAAATGGCGGTGGTGTGGAGGTAAAATGGTCGCTGTTACATCATTGTAGCATTGTAAATAAATATGAATGCCTAAAAATTGATTTTTTTTTTTAAACAGTAGCTAATAACAGACTCTTTTGTTCCGGAGATTAAATAAACGCTACAATGCCCTCCATTAACCTAGCTTCGTCGTCGCCGTTGTACCTACAAAACGTATTTCGACTGCCAGTCGTAAATCCTACAGTTGTAAATCCTACACAAGTCCTCTATTACAATTGTGCTACACCCTTCAGAGCTTGTGTTGATTTGAAAGTGACTGCTTAAAATCTGACGATTGTTCAATATTTCTTGTAAAGTTATGATAGATGAAGTAAAAATAGGTTAACTGATTTTCGACATTGTTATATGTATTATAAAAATATAATTTTTATCCAATTTATACATACCGCGTACCTATATATGAAATGTATAAAATGCTATAATGAAGGACTACAGCGAAAGTTTAAAATTAGATATTATTGAATATTATTAAGAGGCGAATCGATGTAATATATATTTATTGATTCATGTTGATGGCAAGACATTTTCCGTAACCGCAGTATAAACACTAAATATAAATTAATGTTCGTTCAATTTGCGTTTCGCTCTTAGCTCTCAGTGGTATAGAGCTGGTACCTAAATTGCACTATTGCACTGCCATTATTCTACCTTGACAGGTGGCACACCCTATTCTCCATCGTGCTAGTGGAGATCAAAGATTAATTCTATTCTCACACCTTTGCTTGCCTACACACTTGAGCTTAATGAACTATCGGCCAAATGGGATTTATTATTTTGTTTTAATACATAGTTTTTAACATTTTAACAATCACAGCACATGGATTTCATGCATAACCTTAATAGCTTAAATTCATGGTCTAAGAAATATCCATTCAGTTCTCTAAACAATAACTGAATGCAACTGAAGATTTTTATAGAGGCACGCCGTGAAACGTAAATTTAAAATTATAACATTTTATTTCTTTTGATAGTACAGAAAAAGGACATTTGTAATTTGTAATCCCTACCAAGGATGCCAAATTTCCGTGACGATTTATTTGATTAGAGGGAGAGAGTTAATAAACTGACGAATAAACAAAATCAGGGATGCCATCTACCGGTGCCGAGGGAGATGATTTTACATATGAGCGTACATTTATTTATGTTACAATGTGCGCGCTTGTGCTGTAACGAAACTCGACGTTTTCTCGTATATAAGTACCTATAGTAATGGTTAAATATCGATCAGAAAGATCTATCATACTCTTTATAGGTCTTATTAAAAAAAAAGAAAACAAAGAATTACTATTTAAGTTATGTGCTGGTAAAAGCAATTTAACTTTTATCGAATTCACCGTCTGATTTTTGATGATTTTTGTCGTGATGATTTTTTTTTTTGATTACTGATTAGTGTTTCGCAAAGTTGTTTTTTTTTTATGATGGGCATACAAGTATGCCAAATTTGTGCTCATACGCTCATATTAGATCTAATTGGCATGAATTTCCTTCGTCAACAATCATGAATTTCAATAATCATGGAGTACAAGAATGTATGAATCTTTATTACAATATTTGCATTAGAGACTGAAAACATCGCTATGCATTTAATGCCGCCTGTGGCATTTTTATCGACTTACTTCCTTTTCTGATCTCCAGTATTTTTATCTCGCTTCGGGTTACAAATTTCCTCTTTCCGTCTCCCCTGTTAATGATTATTGCTATCTTCTCGTTTTTCGCGATCGCCCCCGCTCACCCTTCACCCTTTTTACCCGTCACTCCCCCTCGAGGTACCTCGTTCTGGAACGCACAGCTTCCCGCCCCTTCCGCCCCCCTCCCGCGCCATTAAGGCCGAGTCTCATTAAAATTAGATTAAGGAAATTGCATTCTTTCCATTTGAGACCTCCAAACGCGGGCCTGTAGGCCTCTCGCTAAGATTACGTAAAGCTAGATGAGTGGCGAATATTCTCTTGACGATTTTTTCTCCTTCGCTTTTAATGTTCGCCTCTCTGTTACTTTGTTGACTTTGTCGCCATGTTAACGTTTTCCCTCTCGCTTCCTTGCGGGCTCTTTCAGTCTCGCGTAGCGCTTTTTAATTGTTGATAGCGAAAACTATATTAACGTGGCGATGTAATTAGTAATGTATTGTATAATTTTAATTTGAAATATTTTCGTTATTTTTTACATTCAATTGTTTCAACTAGTGCTCGCCTAGTGGCATAAATTCAACCGTAATTCATTAAACTTTAAAGATTCTTATACCTCTATAATATACGATAAGTTGGGTAATACGGCTTGGCTCTATAATCTTTGAATATATTTTTTTAAAATTTTGTCATCAGCGGTGCGACAAATACGTCATTAGCGCGTGTTATTTGCCTTAATTCCCTGCAATGCCTATGAAATTTTAAATTAAATGTGAAGAAGAAAAAACACAATTACATCTTGTATTTATTATTTTTTTGATACAATTCATTGTCATTAATATTGTTTTCGTGTAGAAATGATAGTTGACATTCATAGAAGTATAAGACGGCATTAATAATTATTTTCGCTCGACATTGACAGACTATTGAAAAATGAACATTTGAAATCACACAAAATTCACAGCTCGAAACTCATTCTGTCAATCAGCTGTCAGTAGTATGAACGTTTTATTTGATTAAATTTATTGTATTTATAAACATATTATAGGTAAGTGGAGTTATACAAATAACAAAAGTACCTCTCCATCCGCAATCCATATAAGTGTCTTCGAGACCCTGTGATGGATGACACGTAGATTAGTAAAATATTACGGCGCCTAGACGTTTCGTTTCGATCGCTTACTTCTCTAGGCCTTTTGGGACAAACAGCGTTCTTTGCATCCGGACTATCCCGACTGCGGCACTAGGTGTGGCTCGCGTCTCTCACTATGTTTAAAAACCCTCTGGGGCCAGACTGCGCTTTCGGCACCTTGACATCTCGTGTATGCGAAACAGACCCTGCAGATTTCAGGCCTACGGCAATCGCTCGCTTTCCGTCAGAAAATACTAATATAATAAAGAGAGGTCCTGATTGACTGACTAACTGACTCATCAGCTCAGAACCGAAACTAACTGTAGGTTTCTTCTTTCATAGCCCGCAATTAGGCAGGATTTTATAGGAAAAAGAGTACCTAGGGGGTGAAATAAGAGGGTCAAGTTTTTTTATGGTGATACCTATATCTCAGAAACCGAAGATGCTGCAGATGCGAAAATAAGTATATTTTATTTCAAAAATAAATGAACACATGTTTAACCATTTTCGAAAAATCCAAGAAACGAGTGTCAAATAAGGGAATTCCAATTGTACGCTTAAAATACAGCCGTATATGTCTGGGTTAAAGCAAATATATAACACTACAATTAAATTAAAATTATTTACATAAAAATTCAGACTGGAGATAGGGAGCGAAACCGCCCATCCCGAGTACCGCTGACATAAGTCATCGCGCGCCGTCAGTCGCCCGCTATGCCTACTGGCTGTTAACCCGGGTCATTGCCCCCAGGGGACAACTAGTGGTTGCTGCTAAAATAATTATTAGATTTTTTGTTAATGGTAAAACTTTAATAAATTAATAAGCTTTAATGAGCAGAAAGCATAAATGCTATGAACATTCTCCTTGACATACAAACAGTGTAAAATTGTTCGTATTGAATATAGTAATCATTATTGGAACTTTTTAATTTTGAAAAGTTATAAGTAATTTTTGAGAGATTGATAATATTAAGAATTGATGATAATGATAAAACTTGGATCGAGTATAAGATGTGTTTGACTGTAAAATGGGAGATTACAAAAAGGACAATTGCTGTCAATGTTCAAACCGACGAACAAAGTTGCTTGTGTCTGTGCTGGAATACGTTTGACCAGTATTTATTTATTTATTTATTTATTTAATCACGGAAAAACAACAGATACAAGAGATGAGAAGAAAACTTAGAAAAACTTATGATATAGGTTAGTCTTGTATCCTTACAAGTTTTTCACATATAGAGTGATTTATTTAATGTCTAATGTTAGTTATATAAGTTTACTGACAATAAGATCATTGTTAAGTGTATGCAGTTGCAAGCAATTGCAATTGCAAGCATAACTACACAGTACTACTTTATAAATAAGTACACAAAAGTAAAATTAAAAATAGTGGCAAAAATAAAAGTAGAAATAGTGTGGCAAGCAAAGTGGCTAAGGAGGTGAATTGAAATTAATGATGAAGAGAGCCGATATTAGATATAAGATATTCAGGATGCTGTATTTTGAAGAGACTTTAGAAAAGTGAATACAGAATTCTTAAAAACTATGGCCTTCGAGAAAACATCCACCTCTAGGAACAATTTGTTGAATGTTTGACATAGTCTGTAAAGCGTAAAGCGTCTGTGACATAGTTTGGCATAGTCTGTAAATTTAAGGATATCTGGAGATCAGTTTTTTGTTTTACACAAACCATGGTTTAAAACGCATGCTTTTTCCTTGGCAAAATGATATAAATCCTTTCCTAAGCATCTCCGTATAATTCCATTGAAAAAAATATAAGATCTATCTGTTATTTTCATATTAAGAAACATATGACATAAGGAGTTATTTTCAGATTTTATATGTCTAATCTGTGTTTTAAATAAATCTAATAAAGAATAACTTAATAAGGCAAAAGAGGAAATAACTATCAGGGATTTCTGAAAAAAAATAACAGAATGACATTAGGTCAAGTTAAGTTTAAAGTCATTAATATTAATTGTAGTCTCTACAGAAAAAAAAAACGTATTAATTAAGCATCTTCAGTAAGAATGTCATCAGCCTAGTTTTCCGAGATACAATTGTGAAAATGTGACAGTATGCGTGGGCATTATGGGACCGTTACAGTCCACAGACCAAACCATTAACTATTTCTATGGTCATATTCATTCCTTCACTACAGCTCTAATAGTACAGTTGATTTTTCTCGATAGATTATTCTATACTATATTACTACTAAACTATATCCTTTTTGCAACAAGGTTAATAAGTTGGCACTTATAACCTTACAAGTATATGTTCTGTTTTAATCAAGTTTATTATATTTTTTAAAATATTTATTACAGGCACCGGTAACACATCGAGCGATGGCACATATAAACCTTCCTTCCTCACCGACCAGGAGTTAAAGCATCTCATATTGGAGGCGGCTGATGGTTTTCTGTTTGTGGTCAGCTGCGATACGGGACGCGTCATTTATGTCAGCGATTCAGTCGCACCCGTCCTCAACTACTCACAGGTAAATACTATTTAGTTTATCCATTGCATTTTTGAGTCCCATTTACAAAAACCAATTTTATTCCTTTGATTGGGAATATTTAGGGGGCTGCTTAGGGCACAGTTTTAGCGCCAATTTAATGTTTCATACGTGATAATCCAGGATAATCGTGCAGAATGCAGGCCTTAGATTTTGATTAAGGTGACAAGAGCTAGATCAACGATACTCAACCTTTTTTGTCTTCGGGCCACATACATATATTTGTAAAGCTACGCGGGCCGCAACACTATACTGGTATGACAAAAAAATATGTACGTCAAAGTCAAAATCAATCTCAAGATATACGAAATATAGAATGCCAGATTTTGATAATCATGTCCCTGATAATAAATGTGTTTAGGGCCGCACAAAAAAGCTAGGCGGGCCGGGCCGCATGCGGCCCGCGGGCCGCAGGTTGAGTATGGATGAGCTAGATAGTGGCAGCCTGGCAGCAATTTCTTTAACCTGTTAACAAACCATTCCAGCCAAAAAATATTGATTCATACCGATTCACCATTGTGAAGAAAAATCAGCTTTGCCCAGGACATCCAATTGCCACAAATTTTGTGTCCTCTGATTCTTCATGAAATTATCTAATAGAAAATATCACTGGTCATTACCTGTATTAAACTTTTAAAAAAAAAAGCTGCTTTTATCAACTTTTTTGTTTTGGATACCCAATTTTTCACTATTTTTGATAACTTTTATTACTATTTGCCACTTTTAAATATATGTTCTAGATGTATATACTATATATTTATAAAAGGTACAGTTGTTAAAAAAAAAATCAAAATATATACGCCGCCGTGTCATTAAATAATTTCCATAGAGTATTTAGTGATGATTTATCAGTATTTAGCCAGTGATTGGTTATTTGTAAATCGAATGGCATAGACAGTAGAGCAATCGGATGAACATAATATAATTAAGCGGCAATTTTCAAATGAATGACGGCACCTTGACTTGTATACGAGTACATGTCGGCCAATGAATGAGTGATATGAGATGCCGGCCGGTTCGATGTGTAAAAACGTTGCCCAACAGGTTAAGCTACTGCACTCTTAGCTGTAAATAGATACCGCACGCTCAAAATGTGGCATTATTTACTATAATTTTAGAGTGGTTGGTCATTTTATTTAATCATAAAGTGATAATAGTGAACTTAATTTAAATTAAAAATAATCATCATATTTCACTAATTAGTGACACACATTAGGCATTTGTCGACAAGTCACTGTGTAAACATGCTTATTTTAACCCACCACAACTTCCTACCCTTGAAGGACCTTTTAAAACAACCGATATATGCCTAAACGAGCATATTATGATTCTAGCATTGAACAGAAAATTTTATTTGTTCATATTTCATTAAGAAATATAATAAAACTTTCATACATTTTTATAAATAATCGGGATATTATTTATTTCAGAATGAATGGTATGGATCGTGTATGTATGACAATGTTCACCCAGAAGATGTAGAAAAAGTTCGAGAGCAACTAAGTACCCAGGAACCCCAAAATACAGGCAGGATACTGGACCTCAAAACTGGCACTGTTAAGAAAGAGGGACACCAATGTAAGCTTTAATATTTAATATATAAGTACTAGATTTAAAAAAAAAAAAAAACTTTTTTAATTGTGTTATATGTGTTTTATTATGTTATATAATTAATAGCAATAATTAATTAAAATACTGTACACAAAATTAAGTTTAACCTACATCATTATCTTTTTAATAAAACTATTTGATAATAAATTGTTATTATCAATTTCTTATACTCTTTTAGAACATTGCAAATTCTCTAGGTGTTCTGCAGTCACTACCCACCCCAGTGTCCAAAAACATAATGTGTTAAAATTGATTTTTTTTTTTTAAAATGGGCACAATTTCTAATCCTCCGTCTTTGATTTGATAAAGACGGAGGATTAGAGACATCTTATTCCTTATCAATAATCTTTTAGAGTGTTTAAATATGAATACTTTAGAAGAATATGAACGCTTTTGGTCGCTACCGGTGGCGACCAAAAGTGGCTGCGTGTGCGGCCGGCCTAAGGCTTTTTTTATTTTTATTGAATTACATTATTGTTAATCCGGCAGTTCTGGAACACTAAGTTGTTTGTTGTTCCTGATTTTTGCTTACAGGGTTAAACATCATTGTTAGTGTACCGTGATGCAGGATGATGATCTTGCCGAATCTAGCGAAATGCCCATTACTAGAGCTTTGCGGTTTTAAAACAATGTATTTGCGGAGTCTATATTTTTCTTGTGGGATTAAGTAGATCTAGACAAATTATTCTTAAATTATTATATTATTATTATTATTATTATATTAACAGACAGACAGCATAGCTGATGGGTCTGTTTCTGTTACTGAGATAGTTGAATATCAAGACAGGTCTTAAATTGGTTGATGCTGTTTGCGCTAAGAACCGAATCCTGCAGTTGATTCCACGCATCCTCCACTCTATTGCCAATCATATGTTTTCTAGGATTCGTTTGAAAGCTTGTTTTCCTGAGTTTCATATGATGACCTCGTAGGTATGTGTTCTCATTAGCTGTGAATATATTCTTAAGCTCTTGACAATCATAGTGCCCTGACAACATTTTATATGTCTCAATGAGATCACCACGCTCTCGCCTTCTTTTGAGAGTAGGCAATTTGAGTCGCTTAAGCCTTTCTTCATACTCTAAACCTTTCAAAGGTCCTGGAATTTTAGTTGCTCGCCTTTGCACTTTTTCCAATAAATCACAGTCCTTAATGAAGTATGGATTCCATAATTGAAAGCCATATTCCAAAATCGGTCTAATATAAGACTTATAAATTTTTTAAAATAAATCTTAGGTTATATTTGCGAATGCTCTTCATACTATGTATAACATGGAATTAACCTTTCCCACTATTTTACATATATGATCACTCCACTTTAGATCCGTAGTTATGATGATTCCCAGGTCAACTTGTTTCTTAACATTATATAAGTTAACTCCTTTCAGGTTATAATCTTTGCATGGGTTATTTTTACCTATATGTAAACTGTACATTTGGCTGCATTTAAAGATAGTAACCACTTTTTAGTCCAGTCAGTGAGTCGGTCAAGGTCTTGTTGTAACTGATCTGAATGTATAAGTGGGTTAACGAAGATCTTGGTGTCATCAGCGAATGTTGAAGTTGAGCTTTTTAATACACTGAGGATATCATTATTAAATATTATGAATAGTATTGGTCCCAACACAGATCCTTGGGGGACTCCACTTAACACAATACATGGATCCGATAGCACATTATTCACTCTCACTTGAAAACTGCGATCAATGAAAAACATTCTATCCATTTTAGTAGTGCACTTCTTATACCATAGCTTTCTAGTTTTATTAGCAGTCTGCGTTTTTAGGCAGTTTTATTAGATGGGAACCCTATCGAACGCCTTCTCAAAGTGCTAATATATTATATTAATTAGCTAATATATTTTGTATTACTTTAGGTTTTTATTTGAAGGTGATACACGTTATCTGTAATATTGTAAACTATAATAAATTAAATTATTTTGTACTTGGTAATCATCTCGTGATGCCCGTGTTATTTAAATGTTATAGCATCAATGCGGCTATGCATGGGCTCCCGTCGTGGTTTCATCTGTCGCATGCGAGTAGGAGGCGGGTCGGGAGCAGGCGACGGCCCCGGAGTTGCGGCCGGAGTCCCAGCCTTGGGCAGACTGCGGCAGCGTAACTCTCTTGGTCCCGCTCGCGATGGACACTCCTATGCAGTTGTGCATTGCACCGGGTACATTAAGAATTGGCCACCATCGGGTAAGGCCCAATATGTTTTTTTTTTTAATACTATGATTTATTTAAATTTTTATCAGTGATTTAAAGGAGTGGCACGTTTGTCCACATAGCTCATTATATAGAAATCATAGCTTAGCCAAGCTCCTGGTCACTTATTTCTTGGAAAGCATAAAGTGAAAATAGTGTAAATAATTCACATGATCAGCTATATTTGCTACAATATCCTTATTTTATGTGGCTATTTAGGCGAGAACCCAAAAAATAACAAACAAAACTGCTCCCCCTAACCATTTGGAGTACGGGAGCGAGCTTCTGGCGGTTCTTGAGTTGTGCGCATTTCATATATGGTTAATTTATTATTTTTCTAAACAGCCGGTAAATGGATTTGATAGTCCTCAAAGAACAGATTAGGAATATTGATACTATAACCAAAACACAGATTTCATATAGGCAGTTAGATAAAAAACATGTTTTAGGAGAGAAAAGACAGACACCAAAGCGCTTATTAGTCAGAGGCCCAAATACATACGAGCTGAAAGCTGAAAGATGTTCAACCATTAAAACCATGTTCAGAAAATCGCTTAGAACAATTTACAATATAAGAAGAGTTACGAATAAGAAGTCTACGAATGGATGGGAGTATGAAAAAAATTAATTAAATTACAATATCGTAACGGCTACCGAAAGTTGTGAAAATTAAGAAAGTTTTAATGTAAGAATGGCATTCTGTGTAACATTTCTGTTAAGTTGTATGGCAATTTAGATCTGTTTCCAGGTGTACAAATGGACAGGCAATCAGACGATGAATTACATGCATCCCATTGTTGTCTCGTGGCAATCGGCAGACTTCAGGTATTTACACATGCAAATTTATATTGTTTATGTAACTATAAAATAAAAATATCTTATTATGATCACTTACCGACTTCGGTCAATATTTCAGGTCTATTAAAAACTCATAACCTTAGTGAGTAGTGGTTGCGTAGTATACCATTTTCATTTTAATAAAATCCAACCCCCACAAAGGAAAAAATGTACAATTACACGGACCAATGGAATGAGCAATAAAATATTAGGAGTCTCAAGGAAGTCGAAATCCATAATGAGTTACGGGGCACCATACAAAGTCGTAGACATTGGCAAATACATTATGAAACTCAAATGCATGGGCAGGCTAAACTGAATACAGAGAAATAATAATAGCCTTTGCCTTATGAAAATTACTGTATGCGAGAGAGAGATATAATATAGGTAATCTCCGGGTAGATTTGTAACTATTAGGAGAATCCTTTAGGTCTAGCAGGAATTCTTTAGGTATTCAGTTTTTCGCCGCGTACTACTTGCCAGATCCAACATGTATTTTATAGAAACCTCTGGTTATTTGAGCACATTATGTGGGGTTAGTGTTTATGGTTCATCATTAATGTAAAAAAATGCTTCACCGGGACAGGCTCACATACTATGTAATTGTTAATTCTTCCATTTTTGTTTTGTTTAATTTTCTTTCTCTCATTATTTTTTTTTTATCATGATCATATGATCATGATAAAAAAGGTATGGTAGGAAAAGTTTCCTGATTTCATGTCGAATTGATTATTATTTTGGCATATTGAACCAAAATGCTTGGAATTCATTGCATTGAGTTTCATTAGGTAATGTTACGTTCGGTAATGGATTTAGCGTGCTATACACTCCCCATGTACTTCATCCTTTGCAGAACTATTGTACTATTGTCACCCGCTTAAAGTTCACCCTTTCACTGCTGTTCATAATGTTAAGTGTCTCTTTGGGCGCGACAGCTTGTATCTCTTCATAGTCCAGGAGCATACTGCACATTTACTCAGTCCGTGGGATTTTTTGGGAGGGAAGGTGCAACTAAGTGGAATCTCTTCGTTATATGCTACATAATGGTGTGGTACTACTGGGTGTTTACCTTCAAAGTGCGCTGTTTGATTTTTATGACGTCATATCCAAGATGGCCGCCATATGCTATTGTTTCATTAGGTACATAAAGAATAGCTCTTTCCAGAGTGCTCATATGCAAAATATGTATTGAACATTTTCTGTTTTGCATGAGCCGAAGAACAAATTTAGTCCTTATCATTTTTTTCACATCGTTTACTGTTGCTAGTGGTACCGTGATGATCAGCCATACCCAGATCTGCCTTCACCATTAAACTTTGGTTGGAAATTTGAAAGAGACAAACGGCCATTATGCTCCTGTTATGTGTATGCTACACACCTTTTTAATGTTGAAAATTTTAATATAAAATTATATTTTTTATACAGGTAACTTCCACGCCAAATGCTTCAGATGTGACAGTTGGAGGAGGTGGTGCGGAGTTTGTATCTCGTCATGCGGCTGACGGTCGATTCACGTTTGCTGACCAGCGTGTGGCCGGTTTGCTAGGGCACTCCCCCCAAGAGCTACTTGGCAAGCCATGTTACGACTTTTATCATCCCGAGGATCAAGCTCATATGAGAGAAAACTTTGACCAAGGTATGTTGTTTAGGGTCTAAAATAAGCAAAATGATTTTTTTTACTGAAGTTTTAGTATAAGGCATTTTTTTTTCAAATAATACCCTGGGTCAACCTGGGTCATATTCAATTATTTCAATTAACCACTAGACTACCATGAACCTTAAATGATAATATTTTTTTTTTTTTTGAGTTGAGATGACTTATTGGAGTGGAGCGAGCCGAGCGAGCGAAGCTCCCATGTGGTGACTCAAATGTCACTCTGTTCACGGACTAAGGCTCTAGAACTACAAGACCGATTTTGATCATTATTTTTGAAAATGACCATGACAATCTCTTCTGTGCCAAAAAAAAAAATACCAAAAAACATATACATTTGATTGCGCAAAGAATTATAAAAAATTAAATGGTAATCCCTATGGAGAAATACATTTATATACTAAACTCCGCTCCAATGTATGCCGCAGTGAAGCAAAGCGGCGCCCTAGTTATTTTATGTAATCTCCCAATAAGTCATTACTCTCATTGCACCCAGTATTTTCCATGTGTAAATCTTACTCATCTTAGCATTATCATAACTTATTTGTTCCTTATTCTTTTATAATTTACCTCCTCGAGGAGTGCTGTCTCTTCTTTGGTACAAATAAGCCTCTATTTTCAAGTCGATTATGCCACACCTCCGCACACCAAGACGATTTTGATGTTAGGTGTTTTACTTCTATCCTATGGATTAAGCCTGCTGGCATGATATTAAAAATATTAACATAGCTGTGTAATTGTAATTACCTTAAAATGTATTTATTTTTAGTTTTGAAGCTGAAGGGGCAAGTGATATCTCTGATGTACCGCTTTCGTACAAAAACTCGAGAATGGGTTTGGCTCCGGACATCGGCATTTGCATTCTTAAACCCATACACTGACGACGTAGAGTACATTGTGTGTACTAACACAACGGCAAAGTAAGTGATGAATTTAATCGTTAATAGAATTTATCATCAAATTGTAACAATATAGTGTAACCCACACATTTGTTCAAAGTGATATTTTTGTTGATACAGATTTAAAAATATACTGGGCATATCTATGGAAAATATTATATTATTACACCATATTTAAATGGTTTTCTTTCAAATAGTGTTTAAAAAAATGTCTTCATCTGTACAAACCAACATCAACAATTGAAAATTGAAACAATTGAAGAGGACGCAACCTGGTCATATATCTGTACAAAACTTGTAGTAATGTGACTATTTTTTGTAGATATAGATAAAAAATAATATTAGATATCATTTTAAGTTATATTTATCTGGGTTAATATAGAATGAAAAAGGTAAATTTCTTCATGGTCTGAAAGTTAAGAACCTCGAAAAGTATGTATTTGTCCAATTTATTAAAACTTAAGATGTAAATATCTTACTGGTTGAATAATATAAATAAGAAAATATTACAATAGTGATATAATTTATTTTACATAGACATAAATTAATCTAAGTTCTTTAAAATACATGATTAACTTATAAATAGAAATTGATTTATCATATTGTGACACACTGTTTTTGATTGAAAATATCACTTTCTCATCAAGGCTTAACTAAACTTCCGCCCCCAAAAAGAAAAAAAAATAATTTATATATTGAAAATATAACATATAAGTATTATTAAATAGCTTAATTAAAGCGACAAGTGACTGTTACATTGTACTGTTGTTTCCTGTCTCCCTAATTATACGAATTTGTACCAAGGGAGGTACTTTTGTTTAATGTGCCACTTTCGAAACCTGGTCGATGTTATAATAATATTTTTAAATTATATAAATATAATGTAATATCAATAAAAAATAATTACATTCGTAAACGTGTCTTGCGACGGTAACATTTTAACAAGTTCCTGATGGTTAATTTGTGATCTTTTAAGATCATCTATATACTTCTTATGTAAAGATTTCTTGAGAACTATATTTTCCGTCTAGTTCCATAAGCCAGTTTACGGATTAAAATTGAAATAGTGTTTATTTCTGCTGAATATTTATGATAACTTATTATTAATATATTAATTAAACTGTGTAATATATAAAATAATAATAGTGTGTGAAAATTCTAGTAGGTCTCTACACGGTGGCGAAATACCAGGTGCCGGTGCAGTGAGCAACGACAATGACACCTCAGCAGGAGGCGGCTATGAATACCACCAGCGGCATAGGGATCTGTACAGGCCTCCCAGTGGGGGTGGGGTACCACCGGCTCCTCCTTCGTCCACATACGCATACGCAGCCCCTGTACCCCCTCCCCCCGAAACTGCACCGCCGCCACCCACGCATCAAAGGGCTCCATCACCCCCTGCGCCTCCACCTAATAACTCACATTGGACTCCTCTGAGACAAGTAAGATTTGGGACTACTTTTCATACACTCTACTTATCCTCATTCCAATCCAA
This sequence comes from Neomicropteryx cornuta, assembly GCA_020383195.1. NCBI lineage: Eukaryota > Metazoa > Arthropoda > Insecta > Lepidoptera > Micropterigidae > Neomicropteryx > Neomicropteryx cornuta. Next base: position 1,337,157 of record JAHKQU010000014.1, read on the forward strand.
TCCTTATAACTAATATTGCCATTGTATCATGAGTTTATGGTGATTAGGTACAGATTTACCTCACATGATATATTTTTGGTATGGATTGAATAAAATGGTTTTTGATTATCCTGTCTACTGCCCAAGCGACGTTACGCATCCCGCACGCATAGTGCCCAGCAAAATTTTCAAAAATGGAGTAAAAACGGGTGCCAGTCATGTAAGGAGTCGGTTGCTAATCGCCCTTACAAATATAAATATGTAGTAGTGAGATTTTTACTGTAACAAAATAATGCCTTAACCGTGCTTTCATTTTTCAGAGAGAATCGAAATAATTTTGTTTTCAATTTTTATGGCCTTCCGATCCAAACAAACATTTGTAATATTATTATATCTATATATCTATTTAATATTATAAAAAAATAGTCCAAAATCCACAAATGATCACAAGCAACGTTCTTACCGAGATGATAAAATGAGGGGATATAGGCTAGTCAACTTTTTAAGATTTATTTCAATCTAGCGATGAACGGATTGGAATGATGTATAATTTAATCATTTTTTTTTGTCTATGTTTTTGTCCTAACACCAGATATGGCAACAATTTTATATTTATTAAATACATAGTCAATACACCTTGCGCTGACGCGAGGTGGGCAGTTGACGGAATGTTCGGGGACCATGAGTATACACGAGGTGGGCAAAGGACAGGTTATGCGCTTATATTGATATGTCATTTCAGTATAAATAATCCTGTCTTCTTAAATCTCCTTTATCAGTTGACCACTTAATTTATAGGAAGATAAACAAATATTAAAAACGATTACACCTAAAAACTTTCATAAAACATCACCATTCATAAATAAGGATCATTTGTAAGCACTCTTTGAATGGAACTCTAAACATAGTAGGTATATGAAAATTACACTATAATATTATTTTTTTTAGAAAGACAACAAAAATTTTCACATTTGTTGTATTTTGCAGTTACAGAGCAATCCAGTATCTGAAGGTTACCAGTACCCGAATAGTGGTGGACCAGGCAGCCCCAGACGCTCCCCAACCGCTCCTGTTGCGCCCTCGGCCGCACCACCTGCTTACCATCATCTTCAGAGACATTTGCCACATGCTCCAGCTCACTATGCTCCGCACCATCACCCCTCACATCCTTCGCATCACCAGACAGGTATTATTAAAAACCACTATCTAAAAGCTTGTCTTTGTTTGGGTTTCAGTTGAAGGATTGCGAGATTATGTGGGCGAAATGTATGTAGAATGGTTTGGTTAATTCTGAATCTTAACCCACCTTCGTCTTGAAAGGACGCCGCAACACTGTCATTTCTCCATACACAAGTCGTATTGTTGTGACTCTTTTTTGTAGAAAAAGAAGAAAACAATGCTGATTAATATTTCATAACATATTAGCTAAAATTAACCAGATTTGACCGCGCATTTATTAATCACTAGATAAGGACAGAAATCTCATACGGGATCTATGCATGTTTGTCCAAAGTAATATCGAGGAGCACTGAATTGACCTAGATAAAATATTGCTAATAGATAACTTATTCTTTTGGATTAAACATATACTATGAAACAAAAATTTAAACGTAGCCGGTATATTTTCTTAACTCGCCGTTTCAGGTGAAACTTTGATATATAATAACACAAGCTGACCCGGCAAACTTCGTACCACCTCAGAAACAATAAATATTGTATTAACTGAATTAAATTTCCATTCTCGAAAAATCATCAAAAAAGCCGTTCCATACAAAGTGTATGAGAAAATGTTTTTTTTTGTGAATTGGTCCGTTTTAATAGTTATTCTGCTATTCGGGGCGGAGACAAATTCAACAAATCAAATATTATAAAAATCGGTCCAGCCGTTCTGAAGTTATAAATGGTGTGACTAACCCGACTTTGTTTTATGTATACAGAGATTCAAACTTGAAATGTATTTGCAGGAATGTGGTCATGGCAAGGTGGGGTGCAAGGTGACAGTGGTCCTCCTCCGCACCACCAACCCCACCCACCTCCTCCCCCTCAGGAGCTCTCTGACATGCTGCAGATGCTTGACCAAGGGGGCGCCACCTCTTTCGAAGACCTCAACATCAACATGTTCAATGCCAACTTTGAGTGACTTACGCAGTACTATTAAATCTATATGAATAATATAATTAGTGAAAATAATACTCGAGTGATTGTGACTATGCCAGTGTGCGAAGAAACTATCGTTTTGTTCTAACATCACAACTATTCGTTTAAAACCAACCAATCTCGTGATGTTAAGATCCATGTGAGTTAAAAATTACGTGAATTTTTACGATTCACACAATGAATGAAAAAGTGTAATTAATTTTTCTGTTTGAATATTGGACCTATTTAAATAAAATTATGTTCATATCTGATATAATTGATTTTTATAAATATGATATTTTACTAGTGGATCGAATGATTTTATTATGAACAAATAACTACAGACCTAGATATTTTTTACTTTTTTTTAATATTTTTTGTTTTACATCAATGTTACATAATTAAAAAGTTTGCAGGGCCGAACAGGTAATATAATATCTCAACAAAGCATCGAGAGAAAATCAATTTGGTGTAATTTATATAAAGTTTCATATAAAATACTCAACGAAACGTGTTACTGAAAATACCGTCAATGGAAAGTGAAATGGAATGTGAAAGTATTTTTAATTATTTGCACAAAAATACAAATCTACCATTTTTAAACATTGTAAAAATGCTAAATTGCTGTTTTTTTATTGTAAGAAGTTTGCAATGACTCAATTTACAGGTATACGAGAATTATTTTCATAATTTTGTTAAGATTTTATTTTTAAATTTTCTTTTACTTAATTTTTGACCTTATAGATTTTAAACTCTTAAATCCATATAAAAAAAATAGGTAGAGGTCTTAATAACCTACAAACACGTATGAAAATGATTTTAATAAGATTTTGTTGAATCTTCTTTCAGTTGAAAACTTTCAACTGATTTTTGAGCATTTTTACCAATTTTTAACTTATATGAGTCGATGCAAAAAAGTCTAATACTCGTAATTTCCTTACAGGGGCTTCAATTTATATATCAAAATTTTACTTACATCTAAAGTTCGTGTAAATATTTGATGAAACGTTTCAGTATTGTAGTGTGAAATCTTTGCCGTTTTTCTATGTGTCATAATTCTCCTGTGACCTTATTATAAAACATGCAGTATTTTTAACTCAGATAATATTTTATTTCATAATAAAAGTATTCATAATTATAACTATAATAGAAGTTATGATTTTTCTACATTTTAAAAGTACAAGTTACATTGTATGTGAACTCATAGTTATGAATTGACTTTCCGGATTAGAATTTAGGTTTATAATTTATTTTAATTATACTTATTTATAATGTGTAAAAAGTAATATCAGTTTGACATTGTGTGTTTTGTGGAAAATTGAAAATTTAAAGTACAAGAAATGAGAGGTGGCATTAATTTATTAAAAAGTGGAATGGGCATGTTTTATAATAGAAGCGAAAAAAGTAAAATTTATCAAATACAAGATGATTTTGCTGTTCCATAATTGCAACCATCAAATACAGGAAAAATATCAATACTACATATTAATAGGAATCATGACAGCACTAATAACATTATTTATATTTTTATACATAAAAATGTGAATATTAGATATTATGTATGAAAACTAAAGTATAAAATAATGTCATTTTTCATATATCATGACTAGGTACTATTTTAATGACAAGTATCTTGTACCATCAAAGTAAGTTTGTTAATTTAGGAAATTATTTATCAACTTTCGGCTATTTTTTTTTTATTTGTGAATAATATGTTTGAGAAAGACAATATGTACAGATTCAAATTTTGCTTAAATATTATTTGTTTTATTTTAATCAATTAAAGTTTGTAAATATGCTATATATTTTCAAAATATTATAAGTAAATTTCCAGATTTTATGTGGTCTTGAGGACATGTTACGGGAGTGCGTTACTTGATATTTGCTTTGTATGAAGTTCTCATAAGGTGCACAGTTTAGATCTGGAATTTCACCTATAATAATTTCAATAAAAAGTAATTGTCCAAAAATATTGGTTAAGGGTGGGACAAACTTAAATTGCAGAAGCAGTGCAATCACCATTTTATCATAGCTACAACATGACAAGTATAATGTAGCGATAATTTTAATAATTATGATGTGATTTTAAAAAAAAATATTAAAAATTGAGATTTTCATCAGAAAGTAACTAATATTTTCGTTTAATCTATGGCTAATCCTTAACCTATCCCTATGTCTTTTTTATGATGCGCATGTCTTCAATCAGCGATTTTCATGGCATTTATGATCTTACCTAATAATATAATAATGGTTACTACCTAACTTTGTTTTCATAGAATCTGATATACCAAAGTAATTTATATATTTACATAGTATTTTAAATAAAAAACTTTCCAATCGCTTGAAAATTCACTTCAAATTTTTAAAATCAGTCAATGATGGCACTCTAATGAGGATGGGAGAAGGTGCTATATCTATTAGTGTCATATTTTAAGTTATAAAAAATGTTATACAAAGAATTTTAAAATATTGTGAACATTTATGCGCAAAAATCATAAATAGGATTAGTAAAGCCATGGGAACGAGTGGTTTCCACCCCAGTGGAAAAACGCCAGACGAAAAAAGATGTTCACGGTGGCGGTACCTTCATAGAAGCATAAAAGCCGGGCTTGCCTAGATTTTTAACAAAAAAACTCCAATTTTTTAAATTCTAAATAATATAATTTATATTAGAAAAAATACCGACGAGGGGGCCCCCACCGCCCTCTCCTACACCACCCTGCAATAGGGCTTGCCTACTGTACAAATTCAGGGCACGCCACTGGTTGTTCACCATGATTATGCTCCACGAGGTTTAATTTTTTTTTATGAAATTCATTATTTGGGAGGTTAACAGTCATTCATTAATAAAAAATAAAAAAAACATTTTCATAGTTTAGTACTTATTATTTGCCAATAATAAGAAACTAAAAAACGGGTGGCGGCTCCGCGTGTTATATTTCGCGGAATGGTGGCATCATGGGGTACACACGTTTGGAGCTGAATGTGTTAAAGGGCTAGACTATGCTGTAAACCAGGGGTGCTCAAACGGTCGATCGCGATCGACTGGTCGATCGCGATCGACCGTTTGAGCACCGTGCAGAAAGCTAATATCTATATATGCTACGGTACGCCCTACCTAGGTAGGTAGGGTGTATCGTGTATGTACGATAACCCTGCATCACACACACTTGCAGTCTCTCAGAGTCGATCGTAAGTAGTCTAAAAATATTGAGGTAGATCGCCAGCAGTTCAAGTTTGAGTACCCCTGCTGTAAACCAAGGAGTCGTACAAGCACACTGCATGTTTTCTAACACCAATTCTAAATTCACTGACCTTAAAACATCTCTTAGCAAATGCAAAAGTTGGTTAATCTGGAAAGGGACACCGGCAACATCGCTTTCAACTCCTTGGAACAGAATTTGCAAGGATGCCGACATTGAGAAATTTCGGTCCTAACTTTTAAAACAGGCAGTAGAGCTATCAGCAAGACTTGGAACGAGGTTAAGATAGCAGCGCAAGACAGAAACAAATGGCTTGGTATGTTGCTAATAAACGCAGAAAGACTCGATATAGCACACATGGCACAATTGCGATATACAGCAATTACCTACTCGAATTCGAGTCATCGGAGTGGAGTGTGTTAAAGCTAATGTTGCTCATTAAAAATAATGTAAAGAAGAATCTTCGAATAAATAAATATGTAACCTGCAATTTAGATTAGATCCCATTCTATAAATTTATGAATTCTCAAATCAAGCTGCTGGATTTTGGACTAAAAAAAAACATACAATTTATATTTGATTGTTCACTAAAACCCTTACGGGTTTTTATGTATAACGAACTAACGTTCCAACTTTTCACTTATTTAATAAAATTGTGATATTATATATTTTTTTTACACATTACATTATCATAATATCACAACGCTTTTCACAATGCTGAGCTACATACATACACACCCACATGATGGTATCTATCCAGCCTATCTTTATTTATAACGGTTACGTCCACTCGCATTGGTCTTAAATATTTTTTGGATTTTTCCAACGCGATCGACATGAACATAATATGGATTCCATATAATTGAACCGTAATCTAACCTACTAAGTATTTAAGATAAAAATATTGTATGGACGACCATAGGATTTTAAAATATTTCACTACCTAAAAGCCTAGTTTAGAATCGAAAATTATACCCAAATCTTTAAAATTATTTTTCCTTTCTATACATGGCCCATTAAACCCATAATTAAACGTAAGTCTTGTAAGTGATAAAACCTTGCACTTTTTAAGTTTAGTACTATCTTATTAGCCTTACAATATTCGTACAGATTATTGAGATCATTCTGCAATTTATGACAATCATTTATTGAGGATATTTTATTGTGAATTTTTAGGTCATCTGTGAAGTGTAAAAAAAGAGAGTTGATAAAGCAGCCCGATATATCATTTAAAAATAAAATGAACAACACTAGTCCAAAGTGACTACCATGCGGTACTCCAGAAGTAACGTGAATAAATTTACATATATGTCCATTAACCAAAACAGCTTGGGATCTATTGCAGAGATAAGAATGGATCCACCTTAACAGGCTTCCCTGAATGCCTATATGATACAGTTTCCGTAGTAAAGACTCAATGTTGACTTTATCAAAAGCTTTCGAGAAGTCAGTAAAAACATCTACTTGATTTCGAGCATCAAGGGATCCAGCAATGTAGTTTGTGCGAATTAGGAGATTGGTATTTGCAGATCTGTTAGCAACAAAACCATATTGCTCAGCTATTATATTGTATTAAAAGAACTAATTATTTATTTGGTTACAAAGTATTCTAGTAGAATCACCAAAAATGCATAGTTTAGAGATTGGACGATGCTACGTGATTTGGTTTTTATCGCCACTCATATATCGGTGTAATATGAGAAAATGTCCAGAACGTCTTTAAAAGGCCTAATTCTTTAAAAGAATTAATTCAAATAATTAATTTAAAGGTCTTTAAAAGAATTAATTTTGCATTGTTTAATATAATTTCTTACTCGTAATAGGGAACATAAACACCACGTGAAGGGAAAGGTCTCAGGACACTGCATTTAATTATTATTACTCTTAATTCTTTATAACTATTTGCGAAATTTGATTTATATTGTAGTTAAACTGAATCCTGATAGTGTTACTTGAACTTTTTAATTTGAAAAATGCCTAGCACAGCAGAACTCTCTCGCCAGCGAAGGTCTCCCATCCGAAAAGAAGACTACTGCCCATTGTTTTAAATACTACATAGGTGGTACTTACAGCAGCTTTGATAAATTAAAAACATTTTTTTTCCAACAGGATGTTAATCCGAATACAATATAAAAAATGAAGATGTAATCTTTGTTATAAAAAAGTTACATACAAACAATAAAAAACATATTACCAAAACAACAAAATATTTTTTATTCGCATAATAAACGTGTTAATTATATAATGTATCTTAGAGAACCTACCGTGCGTTTAAAACATATCTTATCAAGAGCATTGTAGAGGTTATAGCTGCAGTTCATATTATTACGGCCTACCCTATTGTAACATGTATTTATGTAGAATAGGATTTATTCGATTACGATTTCATATTATATTCTTATAAATCATAATAGTTAAAAGTAGTCTAGTTCCTTGAGAGTGTGTGCGAGTCTTAACTAAAAATAATCGTATATTTGATATATTTCTTGTGTTTGTAAATGTCATCATGTATTTGTCATGAAAGTTATATTTGAAATATGAGTTATGCTTAAAATTTGAAATGAAATTTATTGCAAAAAATTAAATGATAAAATGGGATCATCATGGATTAGGTTTATCAATTACATATTTTGATCTAATGCATCGAATCACATTTGACTTGTATCGGTAACCCCTGCTTTGGAATAAAATTGAATGTGGGTGAATAGACCTCTTTAATCGTGCGTAGTGGGGCAAAAAATTGTTTCATCATCGATCAAACACACAAAGACTAATAGTATGAGATTATCAGCTTGAAGCTGTCACTCATAATATAACTAGGGCGCCGCTTTGCTTCGCTGCGGCATACATTGGAGCGGAGTTTAGTATATAAATGTATTTCTCCATACGGATTACCATTTAATTTTTTATAATTCTTTGCGCAATCAAATGTTTAAGTTATTTGGTATCTATGCACAGAAGACATTGTCATGGTCATTTTAAAAAAATAATGATCAAAATCGGTCTTGTAGTTCTAGAGCCTTAGTCCGTGAACAGAGTGACATTTGAGTCACCCCATGGGAGCTTCGCTCCAATAATAATAATAGGTCACCAATCACCAAATTTCTATTTGTTTCATTTAATTTGTTAGTCATATTTTGTGATAGTGTATTTCTTTCACAAGAACGTAATTTCTGGGGTAATTTCTAAAAAAAAGTCTGTTGGCAGTATCGGAAAATGGCAAATTAACACTCTCTCATAGGTGGATTTGGAGATGGCAACCATCGCAACTTACCCTAGTATGGAGATAACAGAGATTGCACTTAAAGCCTGGTTTACACGGGTATAGTAATCAGGAGAGTAGAGTATCTAGTAGAGTAACTCTACCCGTAGAAACCCGAAAAAAAGCTCCGCAGAGTAGAGTATCGAGTAGAGTAGAGTACTTTACTGGCTGAAGTAAAGTAACTCTACTCTACTCACCCCCCACCACAACTCCCACTCTACTAGCCTCCCCACTCTACCCGTGTAAACATCTTTTCCCCTACAACAGCAAGTATCAAGAAGAGTTTAGTTGAAGTTACTTGCAGTTTGCAGTGTCTTAAAGTAAAGAAATCCACTAAATTGGGAGCAGGAGCAGATGATATCTACATTCCAAACATAAAATGGTTTGATGCATTTGACAAAATAATGAAATTGGCTAAAGGAGGAAAAAAAACTGACTGTTCAGCGGTAAGTAACAAAATATTATATTGTTGAAAGGGTACATTACATTTAATGTTAAAAGTACTTGAAACACAGTAAAAACATAAAAAATATGAGTTAAAAAATATAGTATAGTACTACTGTACTATACTTGTTTAAACGAAAAAAAAACAAATGTGGTAGAATAGGTAGTAGAGTGAACTCTACTAGCTACTCTACTCTCCTGATTACTATACCCGTGTAAACCAGGCTTTACATCCATATTTATTGTAGATTTAGTAAGGTGAGAACACATGACCATAGAAGTTCAGAAGCGCAAGGTTTCATGCGATTATCTATATGATATTATCTTGACTCGCTAAAAAACAGGGGAAACACGGAAAAAGTGAATATACCTATATGTGTATGCCGGTATATGTGTATTTTTACACAAATCACTTATCTTCATTGGGTTTAATCGTTTGGCATTCTTTATCTGCTTGAATTGTTAATGGTTCAGTGCTTTCTTGTTTTTTTGTTAGGTTTGCATGATTGAGTTCAATTGTTTGGCATTCTTCATCTGATTTAATTGTTAATGGTTCAGTGCTTTCTGGTTTCTTTGTTAAATTTGCCGGTAGCAAATCTCCCCAATTACTTGATCGAGCACACCAATAAGCAGGTAAACCATGTCTTCTTTTAGTAAAAATAATCTCTTCTAAATTGCCTTCCGATGTGCAAAGACGACAATAAGTACGCTTACTCCTCACTAAGGGTACCCTTACGATTCTAGGCCATTGTGGGTCATCCTCTTTCCTTTTCCCTTTTCTTATAACTAAGTAACTGAATAAATCCCTTTCTATTGTAGAGCGCTTTCCAATGTTTAATGTTGAATAAGACATTATGAAATTGCAAGGAGTTTTACCCTCTTGAAATCTGGGACAAGGCAGATCGGTAGGACAGGGTGAAAAAATATGACATTCATTTGCTTCACCCTCCAAGTTTAAAATATAATCACGAGCTTCATTGAGTAACTTAAAGCCGGCATTGGTGCCCTGTTCAACGAGTACAAAAAAATGATTAGTTTTCCTCCATAATACTCCAATGGTTTCGAGACGCGCCTTTGTCGAGGGCAGCTCAAACAGAGAAAACGCACTGACGACAACATCATACGTAATACTTGAAGATGTGGGAAGGAATTGCCTCTGAAAGAATGTTTTTAGAGGAACATGCTTATTTTCATTTCCACTACACAATATTAATTTGGCAAGATCGTTCATCTCCTGTGAAATATCAACTGTGAAGTATTCCAGAATAGACTTTTCCCAAAAATGTCTGGCGGCCCAGATTGCCGTGCCTACTCCAGAACCAAAATCAAAAAAGCTATCCGGTTTGAAGTCAGGTTCGCGAGATTTTATTTCTCCTAATATTCTACAGAGCATTGCATATTCTGGTGCTGCTCTCAAGAACAAATATTGGTTACTTGTGTGTCGGTCATACTTAATGGGTTGCCAGTTGTACATGTATCTTTTAAGGTGAATCTGGGCTTTCTTATCCTGTTTCTTCTTAATAACTTCTATTACTTGATCCGGAGTGTTCGCCTGTACCCTTAATTCGGTTTCTGAGAATTGCTTAAAGATTTCACCCGTTTTCTGATGCATCTCTCGCATTTCCAAGGGAGGCAATCTTCCACGCAAACGATTTTCTAAAATTTCGCTGTCTTTTACTATTATTGGCAAAGATGAGTCACTTTTAAAGATTTGTATAATGGCATTTTCTATATGGGGTGGAATTGCCATTGACTTAACTTGCATTACGCCTGGATGTTTTCGTGGACTCAATTCTCTGTTTTGGATCTTTTCTGCCAACGTCGGTTTAAGGTTAACTTCAAATTTTAATTTACTTCCGAAATACCGACAAAGTGGATAAAACATATTATTATGTTTGAATATTCTTAAATGCATTTTTATATAAAAAAATCTTTAAGACTAATAAATAAAAAGTATTTTAGCAAAAAAACAAAACGAACAGATTTACATTATTTAAAAGAAGTCAATTTGCGTAATTTCAATCCTAATGCACTTTTTGCCGATTATTCTTTTTATTTACCAAACAAAAACAGCAAGCTAACGATAACAATTGAATAAAAGCATCATAAATATTCGCTAACGCACCATGCCTTTAATGCTTTATTACGTCAAATCAACTGTCACTACTGCGGGTCAGTCAGTCAGTCTTTTTTCACCACATCAAAATTATTTTCTTCGTCTTTTTTTTAAAGCTATTTCTTTTTTTAATTATTGAAACCGAAACAATAAATTTACACCAGCTTAAAATAATTACTCCAATTAATTATTTAATTGTTTCGTCTGAGCAATGTTATTACTAATGTAATAACATTGGTCAGACGAAACAATTAGCCTAAAATGCAACTCGAGAGGATGTGTTTAAAAAAAAACTGGAGACAGCCAAAGAATGAGAGTGACTTTCAAAGCAAATACAAAACGAAGTAGGTAAAAAAAGGAAAGAAAAAGGAATAAAAAAAGGAAAGAAAGGCGAAAGCCAAAAATCTAAGACTGAATCCCAGACATTTGCATTGATCCAATACCAAATTATACAGGCGGTTTGTTTGAAATAAACTAACTACAAGTTTGAAATAAATAACCAAATTAAGCACGGTCAAATTTACAAAAACCGTTCAATTACTTAATAATTTACCCTATCAAAGGCATTTTATTAATATTTTTTCAGATGCCTAAATAAATAATAATATGTTGACTACTATAATTTTTTCCAAAACAATACGCTAAACGCGATCCAATTCGATAAATACGAATGCTGTGGTAGGTATTCACAAAAGTTAAAACATTTAAAACATTAAAACATAAAGATAAAGTAACGACCACAATAGTGAACTTTTCGAAAACCATAATGTAAGGACTCGCTCAAAGTTGGGTATTTTATCGAAGAAGTGTCACAATTTATAATTTGATTTGACGTTTCAAGTTATCTCATAGGTTGAACTTCGTCAAATAATTTCGTTTCATACATTTTGAATGAGCAAATAGTATTTAGATGTGAATTTCATTTTTATAATTGTTGCGCTTTTTTATACGTGTTCGAAGTATGTTATTTTTTCCTAGTCAGTCAAAGTAAAAATGTATTTTAGTTATCATGCTTCATTTTGATTTTTGTTTATAATTCAAGCTTGTTAGGTACTTTTATTGAACAATGGCTATATCGTCCAAATCACCGCAGGATTTAATTCAAGATGATTTTCGGCCTATGGTGGCTGTTTTATGTAGTCCGACTGTTGATTACATAGTCCATAAAAATAATTTAAATTTTGTTGAACTTCTCCAGCCTTTTTGTGTTCTTGGATCTGAAGGTGAGACTGATGTTTTACGATGAGAATGTTTTAATTTTTACTATTATGTAATTTTTTAAATATTGCAGGGCAGGTTAGAGATCCGACCGGTACCCAATGTATTGTGCGTAACTGGAAACTGAATATAAATGATGTCAATGCGAGGCCTCCTCAACCCACTTTTGCTCGGAAAATGCTCAACGAAGCTGTTAGCAAATCATTTAGCCAAAGTAACTCTACTATTCAAATAGGTATGACATTTATTTTTCAACGATATTGCTTGATTGCCGCCTCAAAATGAGACCCCGTTCATTTGTTAAATGAACGTTGGCATGTTTGGGTTCCACTTTTTCTTACTTTGTGCCGTTTGCAGTTTAACGTCATTGGAAAATGTGTTGTCGAATTGTGCAAAAACTATTTCAGAAGATATACAGAGAATAACTCCGGCATTACACATCAATCGACTTATTTATGTACTTATTACCATAGATATATGTAAAACATACATTTATTCCCCTTATAATATACCTAAGTAAAATGTAATCTACAACAATTTTAAGCAAATTATATAAAATGGACATATTCTACCTTACTAGGTGGTTACCTGTTCTGAGATAGTACAAAACATTATTTTAATTTTGTAAAATTTTCGCGCTCGCAATTGCTCGCGTAAATTGCTCGCAATTTCTAAATTAAATAAACGTAAAACTTTATTGATTTCAGGTAAACATAAAGTTGACTTACCTTCGTCTACACCATGGTTTGATGATTGGCGAGAGACCTTTTTAAAAGTTCAGTATCCATCTGATCACGAATTCACCAAGCACTATGTGGCATGTATGATTGTCGCAACGTCTTCCGAACCAAATGCGTCGGACACATACGCTCATATGGTCCAACAGCTGGCTCTATTGCAGAATGTTACTCCGCCAAAGCTGCCAAAATGGTTCAACAGCAATGTATTACGAAGTTATGTGTTGTTGCATGACGTCCAAGAAGGAAACAGGGAAAAGTATGTTTTTTAATATTATTTTTTCACCTCAATTATGTTTTTAAGGTGATATCTGCTCATTATTTTCTTCATGAAAAGAAGCAATGCTATTTCCGACAGGACCCTGTTCTCAACCTCTGATAATGTGTGTGGTAAAAGTGTAGCCACCATGGAAATCACTTAGTGAAATCCGCCCATCATGAGAAGGTAAATCCCATTTTCCGAGTCCTGATCTGAAATGGTGTTGCCTGAGTAACTTCAATGAAAGTATTTTCAATGAAAAGTGTTTATATGTTTTCTGGTCAGTCACAGATCTTCAAGAAAGAAGTAGAGGCATTTGACCTGGAGGTCGTCACCTGAACCCCTACCGCATAATATAATACTTTTTTCTTAATGGCTGAAGTGAGGCCATCATTTGCCTGGTCAACAGTACAAAATTGTAGTGGAGGTTTCTTTGTGATGGACATCTCATTTTGGCCTTTTGGGCTAAGATTTGAGCATTTCTGGAGGATTATTTTTAATGTAGTCCAGTTGGAAACGGAATTTACTTAAAGTAGTGTGATGATTTGGCACTAGAAACCACTGTTGACTGTAAATGGTCAAAGTCTACTTTATTTGAAGCTTTCAATAACTGCTTGACAGAGTTTATCTTTTGCCCATAGGCGAGGCCCCTTATTATTATTATTTATTTGTTTTTTGTTTGTTTTTTATTATTTATTTGGGAATTTTAAGTCTTAACTAAATGTACAGCTATCTAAATACCGAAATCGATCGAACATTCAGATTACTTCCGCATTTCAAAAGTTACAAGAACACTTTGAACATAAAGGCATCACATTTTTAAAACCATATTTTTTTTAGGGCTGATCGAGCCTTCGAATCGCTAAAAAGAACTTACGGAGCAGGAAATTGCTTCTTCTTAGCAATTAACTCAAAATCTTCAAGTGACTCCATTGAAGCTGGAGTCCAGGACATTTGGCTGCAGTATTTGAATAGAAGAAATTACGGAAATGTAAGTTTATGTTAATTTGTTGCTGTTATTTTTATTTAAAAAATTTTCCCCTAATAAAGATATTTACAAATATCGATCAGGTTTTGTTATTAACTTAATTTAAATTTCCTCTACTCTTTAGTGTAGGTGAAGGCAAAATCCACATTGTATTATTTGTTTCAATTTTGTATTATATATTAATTTTGATAATATACAAAGTGGTATTATATTTTTTTCCTAGTTTTTAACTGGGTTTCATCCCTAACAAGATTTATCAATGTATCTGACAAGTATGCCTGTATGTTTATATTATTTTAGTGTACTGAACAACAAAATAAAATTATTATTTTGTATAGGAGAGCGGATCAGAAAAAAGCAGTTTACCTCGAACGCCCGTTGATGCTCGTGTATTATCCAATTTGCCATCGTTGGTCGATGAGACTCCCGAGAACGCTTACACCCCGCTTGCCGAAGCGGACGATGCGCTGCATCCAGAGGTGAGCGTCCATCCGCTTAGTCCAACCGAAGCCGATGTTGACTGCATCACAGCATTTGACAAAAATTACTCTAATAGCTTGCAGGTTTGTCATAATCGCATGTTCATAACTATCCGGAAAAATAATAATAATAATATCGATAACATCGATATTATTATTATTATTAATCTTCAAAATATTTCATTCAACGCCTCTTCACATTGAACTTGAGAATACTATCTTTTCCACCACCGTGATACAAAACATGAATTATTCTCCTTGGTTGATATATTTTTATTAAATAAACACCTATTTTATCTTGATTTGCAAAAAATTAAATTTAAAATTAAATTAAATTAGTAAAAGAAATTAACAATAGCAGCATTTTCTTTTCTTTGCTTTGGCTCAATTTAATTAATGTTAACACCATATTAATGTATATATCAGTCAATTGAAAAGCTAAACAATCAAAAGCATGCAGAATAAATGACTAAGGCTCCAGGAATGAAACTTCGGATCTTATGTAATATTCTACGAAGGGAATATTATATCAATATTTAATCAATTCTTCGATAGTGTAGTTTTTGTTTTGAAAGTTTACTGACTGTTGGCTTTAATTCTTGATGCGTTATTAATAACGTGTTTATATTCAATAAAAGGAATAATTTAACACTGTTTAATGCATATATAAATTTGCCACGGCTTGTCATATATTAACTTGAATTCCTTGTACTAGATTCAGGTGAGCTGACGGTTATGAAATGTTCAAAACTGCATGTGTATTGAAACCCTTTCAGTTAAATATTTGTTTTGTTGTTTTCAGTCAAGTGAAACAATATCACGGAGTGCTGAAGATGTATCTGGTTATATTAATGCAAATGTGTGGGTTTCCGATTCGGGGATACAAAATTCTGTCTCGGGCCATGGCGGAAGTCTCTTGCCTGTCGATATAGAAAATATAAAAATATTTTTAAAAGATTTTGCCTTTAAAGCGCTTCTTCCTTACTTTGAAAGACAAATTTCTCAACTGCATGATGCGGTAAGTATCCTTAAATCGATCACCTTTTTAGTATTGAATTACGTGCAGTCTAAAAGTGGAAAATAATATTATAAATTTTGCTTTACGCAAAAGCTAAGTAGCAAAGGAGCTATTATTATGTTTTGAACTTATAATTAATTTTTACATGAATTTCGTTAGCTAAGAACCAAAATAACTAAACGTTATTAAGAAAGATTTTCAGGACAGAAATGCCAAAAATGCAAATGAATTGATCACCATGGCATACTTATCTTACTTTGACCAATTTTTATGATACTCTTGTTCGATTCTTAGCTGACGATTTGTTTTCAACAAATGCAAATTGTATGTAAATATTTTTTTAATGGGTTTTTCAATGTTAAGTAGAGGCATTTGAGATATTAACAGCCTGGTGGCACAGTGGTATGAATGTCTGCTTCTGTTTAGCAGAGGTGGTTTTATTTTCAGTGGTTCCGTACTGGTCAGATCGTTTTTTGATAATGTCTACCTTGCATTATGAAGTATCTTATACCGTAATATTAATATACAGGATATTTAATTAAAAGAATAATTTTACTTTCCAAACACAACTAAACTTACCTTTAAAACAAATAATACATATGTTGAACATATCGAAAAGAAGTAATTCTAGTAGATACGAGTACAGTCAGGTACATAGTTTACATATTTTATTTTTATATGTATTTAATTGGTTTATTCACTGTTATATTATTTGTTGTACCTATTTATTAACGCCATTTATAATACTTACTAAATACCGAATAATTAATTCACTGCGTTCATACTTGTACCACAAAAAATAAGATCCAACATTTTATTGTACATAAATAGGTACTTATTTAATTATGATGACTCCATTTCTTGAAGTTATTAGATCTCCAGCAGATAAGTGCATGTTGATATCTTATGACCTCTGATTATCTCCATAATTTATTCTACGACATTAAAATAACTAAAACCAGTACAAAAGGCTTTAGCAAATGATTATTTTAAATTACTTCTGCTTGTTACTTTTATTTACCAGAACATAATTTACCGAAGTACACTCTATTTTTGAAGGTTGCAAACAAGAAAGGTGTTAGTCGTTCTCTTCTAAGCGCTACCAAAAGGTGGTTTGGTACGAACAAGCCTGGAATGAATCATGGCATAAATTCTGTAATGTACGTACAACATGCAAATTCTTACTGCTTTCAATTTCACAAACAACTTTTTATGAATACGAATATGCATTGTTTTTAGTTACGCTGCTGAATGTCCAGAATTGCAACTGAGGCGGCTAGGAGACCTTTGGTTCCTATTGGGCCAGTGGAATAATGCCTTCCAGGCTTACCACACGGCTAAGCGGGAGTTCAGTGCCGACGGGGCGTGGCTTTGTTACGCCGGCGCTTTAGAAATGGCCGCTTTGAGCGCTTTCATGGCTTCAGAATCCTCAAAAAAAACATTTGATTACATGGAAGAGAGTATATCCATATACTTAAACACATGCAGGTATTATATTTTTGTAATTATACTGGCGGTATTTTTATTTTTTTGCTTTCTACAATCTGATCTACAATGAAGTCAATTTAAAGAAAACTGCCAAAATTATCCAATAGACTGTAGCAGAAAATATGCTATAAAATTTAATTATATTTAGAAAAAATGTTTAAATAGCATGCTTTAACTTCATTCTTTTTTTCCAGCATTCCAGTTAAAGTTTAACTCAAATTTGATTTTGCAATTTAGGATTATGGCAAGAACCTGAAAGTAATTTGGGTAGTGATATCATGGGCTTCAACGCTTTTAAAAAAGAATCCATCCCTGAAGTTGACTTGATTTTTTTTTTAGAATGCCGCCGTTCGCCGTGAGAGCCACACTTTTCTCGATGCAGTGCTTGACCAGCAAGGGAATGCACGGTGAAGCTGCTTTACAACTAATAAGAATGTCATCTGAAGAATGTGACCTCAGAAGCGCCGTGCTGCTTGAACAGGCCGCATTGTGCTTTGTGGCCGGTCCACCAAACCGACCGTTCATCAGAAAGTATGCATTCCACATGGTTCTCGCTGGACACCGATTTTCTAAAGCGGGACAAAAGAAACACGCACTTCGATGCTACAATCAAGCTTATCAGGTAATAACTTGTCTCCGCTTTTATTTTTATTATTATTTTGATATATTGTCCAATAATGAAAACACATTGTTGGTAAACTCCATTTATACTAACTCTAAACTCTGAGCTGTCGAATTGTTTTTTCAGGGTTGCCAACAAATTACTTTACAAATGGCGGCAAATTCAAATCTTGCGTAAATTTTGGGACACCCATTATTATGGTTATGCATGTTTACTTTCAGATTTACGGCAGTAGTGGTTGGCGGTTGGCTGTTGACCATGTGCAATTCACGGCTGGTCGGCTGGCCGGTCAGCTGGGCGACGCGTGGGGTGCGGCAGCTAGACTAGCTGCACCTCTTGCCCCTCATTCCCCTCAGCAACCTGCACAGCAAGCATCTTTGCTTAGAGAGTACATGCTTGCTCATCAGGTTATTATTTATTTATTCATTTTTTAAGAGGATTTTCAGTAATATATTTATTAAGGTACAGATGTGGTTTTTTTGTTATTGTGATTGATACGCCTTGGTGAGTCCATATTATCCAGTAGCCATGTTTCACTTTAATAATGTAATTTTAAGGCATTTAGTACCTAATCGATTAATCGATTTTTAGCTTTGTTTAGTAAGAAAATGAGAAAATCTTATTGAGCGATTGTTTATAGTGAATCAAGCAATGATTTTAATATCATTTATTTTGCTAAATCCTAGTGCTACATTTGTAGCACTAGGATTTTAGTCGAAATAGAGCTTGGAAAAGTGTTGAATTTGAGAAATGCTACTTCGATTTAATGTAACATAAAATGAATTAAAAAATAACACAATATAAAATCGAAATAAACCTCAAATAGCCTGTTTTTGGTTGCAAAGGAAATACTCACTCTTAGTATTTTCATTTGTGCTAAGTTTTATTTATTTTAGGTAGATTTCATTAGGAAAACTACCTATTGCAATGGGTACCATGTCATAAGTTTATATTTCTATCTATCTTTTATATCACTTTCTTGTGGACACGATAACTGCCGTAATTTTACACCAATCACTTTCAAAATGATAATAAAATTCCCACCGACCCACTCCCACTACCGACCGACCACTCGACCCAGCTACTCGTCGACCCATGTTTTATTAAAAGTCATTGACAGGCATTCGGTATCACAGATTATATTTCTAGAAATCCAAATAAACAAGGTATATAATGGTGATTCTTCATTGTTTTCAGCAATGGTACGATGTGAATAGAGATCAAGCGACTTCACTTCCGGGCCTACCTTTACCACTTCTACTGAGTAATGAGATTAAAGTTCTGTGTGGTGGAGTTATGCCCTTGTCGTCACCTTGTAGAATTGCCGCCTCGGGTATGACTGTCCATTCCGAGGACTACGGGGATGAAACGCAGGCCGATTTAGATAGCGTTTGGGTTAAATTAGAGAAAATGCTTATTCACCGAGCGAAGGGCATAACGCCAATGATTTTCAAGCCTTCTATATCTCTGTACACTAATTTGACAGATAACACCAGTCAGCCGGTTTCACCTCATGGAGGTTTGTACGCTCATTTTATTATAAAAAATATTTATTCATAAAGTTAGTTTATATTTATCCATAAAGCAGGAAGTTCTCTGTTTGTTTTTGTATTTTTGATCGATCAGCTGTTTGAAATGGGTAATTTTAAAATATTGGTAAGGAACAGTTATGTATCTTACTTTAACCTGCAGAATGCCCGCTTTACAACGTCAGTAACACTTCTTCTATATCCGTCCCACCCTTCGCGGCACAGGTGACTTTCTGTGTTTTTTTTCCCCAACATTTTAAAAAATATTTTTTTATTTCCGGGCACACCAAAATTTACCTTTTGTAGTTGCGCCTGGCGACCATTTCTTCAAAAAAGCAATTCCAAAACATCACCCAAACTCTCAAACTTAACATGTCATCAGATGTTAAAATTTAATACCTGACCTCACGACTCTCCTACTTTACAAATGAACACTGTATCATTCAATGGTAAAATATTATGTTCATAAATTATTTTTTTATATATTTTTTTTTTAAAATATTAACAAACTAATGAAAAAAGATATTTAATGAAATGTAGAGCTTTTATAGAACTGTCATCTAAATTACTTATGTGTTTTTCAGAACCAATTCAAGTTCTACTGAAATTAGAAAATCCTCTACAAATACCGCTAAACTTGATGAACATACAGCTGCTCTGGCGC
This sequence comes from Neomicropteryx cornuta, assembly GCA_020383195.1. Lineage (NCBI taxonomy): Eukaryota > Metazoa > Arthropoda > Insecta > Lepidoptera > Micropterigidae > Neomicropteryx > Neomicropteryx cornuta. Next base: position 1,357,299 of record JAHKQU010000014.1, read on the forward strand.
TACAGGCGGAAAACTCCGACCGGCGAGGAAGTAGAATATACAAATGAGAAATTAATTCTTTCCGACGAAGAAGTATCAAGTGAAATAATAGCATCAATGAATGTTTCTCAAATGATATTGCAAGGCGAAGAAGTCAGTGATGTCCTATTGAGTGTTACACCTTTGTTTCCGGGAGAGTTGATTCTTACCGGTGTTGCTTTTAGGTGAGTACAAATTACCCAATTTATTTATTTTATTTATTTATTTAACAGGTTTCCCCATATACACATTATAATTAAAGTAAAAACAAATTAAACTACCAAAAGAAAAACAAAAAGCATTAAAAACGAAAAACAATAACATGAAACATACCAAGCTAAAAAATTAAAATAATGCCTCCAGGCAAACATTAACAAATAAATAATTCACGCTGATCTTACAAAGGCGTAATAGAAAGCAGATTTTTAATCCCATTGGGCGAACAGACAAAAATATCAATCTCCGCGGAAATGGAATTTAATAATTCCACTGCTCTCCCAATCGGACTATACTTGTATACGTCGGTACGACATGTTAACCGCCTAAATAACGTATGCTTCCGCGCTCTAGTAAAACGGTCCGGAACAAAGAGACCAATATCTCCGAGTATTACGGGATTCTCGATTAAACCGCGACTGACCTTATAAAAATAAAACAAAGTATGGATTTGTCGCCTAAACTCTAGTGTGTTAAAGCCTGACATCCCTAATACAAATGCTGATGGATACGTATTAGGAAACGTTTCTGGATAATATCCATACCTACGGAGATAAAGGTATCTAAGGAACCTCCTCTGAGTAACCTCCAGGATATTACGGTAAGTAACCTCATGAGGGCTCCAGATAATGGAACTATACTCCAATATACTCCTCACGAGCGTGCACTATAAAAGCGAGATGTTCCAGAGCTTTAAATACAAGTTTGATTAACATGCTAATTAATTTATACTGTTTTTTTTTTTAAATAAATAAAACAGTTCAAGTGTGGGCGTTGTTTATAACTTCAGGAATCTTCTTACTGTTTTTAATTTGTGAAGCTATCAATCACCAGAGTCCAAAAGGGCCTGTCCATCACCAAAACACCGTCCATTGCTTTTGAATTGCCTTATTTTAATATTGCAATTTTAATATTGTTTGAAGGGATTCCAATCTCAATTCTTGACAAAGCTGAGGGTTGGATTCTCAAAATAAATACTTATAACCGGCAATACCTTCTGTTCCACTACATTGTGCTGTACTTCATATCTCTGAAAACATTTTTAATAGCCGACTTGAGCATCTCGTTGGAAGACATACCACTAAGACCACGTTTTCGTCAAATAAATATAATAACCTCATTGCAGTTATTAGGAGAAAAAACTTCAAAGTATTTATCCTATGCAGTTGATATAGACCTCCCTGCCACATGTCTGTGGTAATCCTTAAATATTAAAGCTGACCAATAAAGTTTTTAATACGTAATAAGTAATACTTGTAAGTATTAATAAAAAAAAAACCTGTAATAGGTACTCGCTTCTGTTAATTATTAATAATCTTATTAATCATTAAAAATATTGTGTAATTTATAGGCTTTCTAATTCAATTCAAAATACACAAGAAACGTCACAGTGTACAATAATCTTAGGTAAACAAGACTTTGAAATTCGAGGACCAAAATTGAAAAGCACCAAAGATTCTGGAAGCGAGCCAGTTTATGGGATCGACAAGAGACTTCATATTACAATTACACCATCAGCACCATGTCTACAAGTAAGTTAAACGGACATTTATTTATGTTTGAATTTTTTTTTTGCATATACCCAAGTTACCAATCTATTACTAACATTTACTCAAATTCAAAGGAAAAAACATTTTTTGAAATACGAATGCTATTTGATAATGATCTAACATTTAGTACAATCCGTTCTTCAAAAAAGCAAATTTCAATTTTCCGTTTAGTGTATCTTACTTAGTTTTGCTAGGAGTGGGGAGTGGGGCTACTCTCCATTTCTGGAGCATTGTAGTTTGGTCAGTCCTGAATCTATTTAATGTGCTTCTACGTGTTTGATCTTAAAAAATGTAATTTTTTTTAGGAAGGACGAAGGTTTAGTACCTACTGTCATTAGATCTTATGTTTTTTGTGTTTATACCGTATTGACCTTAAATCACTCTCATGGTTGTTTTTTTAGGATAATCAAACTTTTTCTTACTAATTTTCTTACCCTCATAAATCAAGATCAAGCATAGTTATTCCATAAGAGTGAGCAGCCTCAGTATATGTAGTGTCTCTTGATTTGATTTCTAGTAGAATCCTATAAGTAGCTCGGTGTACTTTTTCTCTGAGCTCCGTTATTAATGTAACATATTGGAAAAAGTATACAGAGCTTTCCGTTCAATTTATAGGTGACATTCAGCGAGATCTGCCCAGAGTTGGTGTGCGGAGAACTGCAGAAAGTAAATGTTGAATTCCGCAACGTGGGCCGTGTAGGCCTCAAGTCCCTCTACATGGGAGTGTCTCACCCGCAGAGCATTTGTTTGCTCACCGAAGGAGACGATCCCCGGATTTTCAGCGCGCTCATCGATGAAAGATACACGGATTTTCCACCAGATTTAGGTACCTTACTTTTCATATAAGTGGTGAGGTAAGGTAGTGTGCAAAGTGTTAAAGCAGGAGACCTTTGGATGGGGATTATGTTTTGTTCTATTCTATTTCTACTTTATTATTTTTCTATATGTACTATTATAATGGTAATTAATAACTGTAATTATATTTCCTGAAAAACTTATTAATATGCATTGCAGTTGCACTGTTGTTTGTCACGAAGATCATTAATCTAAACAAGTAAAAAAAAAACAGCGTGTATTATTAACTTATTTTAACAAATATTTCTTAGACTAAAACACACCTTACAGAGTATAAGACAAAAATAAACTTTTCAAATTCAATTTTTCAAAAAGATTGAAAAGATGATCTAATTTTAGGAATTATTTTATTTATTTATTAAGATACAATATAATATCAACCATTTTTCATACAGAAATAAATTAAATATAAATATATGTAAAAAAATGTATGTTTTCTAAATTAATTTCTGCATTTTTTTTAACCTCCCGTTTCATTAAACCTCGTCCCGTAAACCCATGCAAGGCGGGTTCATGGGTTCGACTCACCCAAACTCTCAGACCAGAGGGGTCTGAACAGCTTTTCGCTGAAAAAAATGCCCCGAGTAGGGTCCACGAGACGTAGTGTCATTGACAGCTGTAATCTAATTGTTGCTTGGTTATATGAATGACGTCTACTCCAAGTAGACTATTACTAGCTTAATTTGTGTACACCATATTATGTTATTGTGTAAGGATTCCTATTTGTGTATTTATATATATTATTAATCACTTTTTGTGTCATTTTAGATGAAAGACAGACACAGTTAGAAAGAGAAAAGAGAGCTAGATATCGCCACTGTGTGAAGGTATTAGACGTATTGGGACCCTCTCACACCTACAGCACAGATCTGTGGCTTCAAGCTCCGCACGCCCCTGGACAACATTTGATCAACGCCTTATTCTACTATGAAAATCCAGATCCTAACGGAATACCAAGGCATAGACTGCTGAGGCATAACTGGAATGTTCATGTACAGGTTAGTTTTATATTTAACTAATATTAATTTATTTATGTTTTTATTACTTTTATTATTTTTATTTTTATGTTTTTAGTTTTTTATTTTCGTAATAGTAAGTATGTTAGGTAATTTCTTTTTATATTTAAAAAAAAAAATATATTGAAAAGGCATTATTTTGTTATCGTAAAAAATCTTGCTACTTCATATTTAATTATAGCGGTTAGCAACTTACTCCTTACAAGACAAGAACAAGCTAGTTACATGACAACACTTTCCCACGCATATATAAAGTATTTTTTCACGCCGGTTTTCTCTGTATATTTTTTTTTATGTAATTGCTATGACCTAGGTCATATACAATTATTTTGCGCCCTACTCAACTAGGCTAATATGGCTGTCTTAGAGGCAGGGGAGTTGGTGGTAATAAAGTGTTAAAAATGCCAGGACCATCTGCAGATTCAAAACTGCTACCTTTGGGTCAACAGTCCAACGCCTTAACCACTAAACTACCACAATCTCACAATTTTCGAACAAAAAATTATTATTATTATTATTGTTTGCTGAGCAAGCAGCTATTTAGCTGATATGCTCATATCTTATTCACAGTTACTAGCGATTTGCCTAGATTCAAGAAATTTATCACGGCGGTTCTTGAACTACTTAGAATTGAATTGAGTTGAATTACTTAGAGTTGAATTACTTAGAACAAAGCAAACGTGCTGACTATCGTTGTCGGCGGTTGTACTGAAACGGCTGTGACGTAGGTGCCGACCGTGGGACACAGTTGAGCGAGAGAAAAGAATTTACCAATTTTTCAGACAGCCTATCCTCACCTCAATTCGAAGGCCAGTCAGCAGTCTGTCTTAGCGTATCGCACTTACGACACCTCGTATGTTCACTTGCTGGTTGTTTAATTAGGAGTTTTATTTTTATTTTGGAGTTAACATTTTCATTAATTTTTATATGGAACATGGTTGAATAAACGTGAACTACACTTAGACTATGCACTTCATCATTTCAACCTATGCCCCAACTTGGGCCGTCGAATATTTATAAAACCTGCCATTTAAATGCTAAAGCAATTATTACAATTATACTTAAGGTAGGTTTGTCAATTATTTCGGTAAATTCAGTAAATTTCAAATCGCACCTTATATAAAATAAAAATGCTGTAATAAAGTACTGACTAATAACTTCGCTCATGCAAGCCCGATTTCACAGGTAGGACTTATGGTCCTTGTCGCATATAACATCACTCCTACAAATCTGTGTGATATCATTTTTTTTCAAAGCAAAATCTTAAGTCTAGCTATTATAGTTTATTGAGTTGGAGCATGCAGACTGACATACATGTTTTATTTAGTTACAACAATTTTTGTTAGACAAGCTGTAAGTGCTGTATTATTTACATAAGTAATTGGTAAATAGGTAAGAAAACAATAAACTAGGTATTAAATATTATTATCAATTATTATCATTCATTGCTTTATTAGTATAAAAATCTATATTCATCTACTCACTATATATTTTTTTTAATGTTCGTTCCCCAATTTGTTTCTATAATTTATGCATTTTTTTTTTAGTTTTAATATAACATGTTACCTTTTGTATGATAACCATTCCTAACTTCTTTTTCATAGGATTCTGTGGAAGTTTCTGCCATTCCGAGAAGAAGTGTTCGATTGGATTCAAGTGGAATATCCTCAGAAGAGCTTCTAGTGGTCGCAGTTGAAATCGGCAATGCGAACCAGCCGCATCATTTAGTGCAGTTATCCGCGGAAGTATTAGAAGTCTCGCTGCTCAGCCAGCTTTGGTCTCTTGACCGATTGGTACCGTTAAAAGTGAGCGATAAAACGCTAAAACACGAAGAAACCCTTCATTTGGTGACTCAAGCGATACGGATTGAAGCAAATAATCAGCTAGAGTCATCCACGCTGCTCGTTAATAGTGACTTAAATACGTCTGGTGTTTCTGTCAGAGACAGTCCTTATAGTAAATTTGTCGTTGACTATGACTCAAATCTTGACGATGGTCTTCCTGTAGAAACTTTTCACCAAAAAGACAAAAGTTTATCGCCAAATGTATCGATTAATTCCACCTTGGTGATAAGATGGACAGCCAATATATGTAATAAAAATAATGAAATTAGGCAAGCTGTGGGTCAGCATCGACTCATCTTAAATATTTTTAACCAAAAAGTATCTAGTCCGAGTAAATCACTTAGTCTGAAGGTGCCTTCCGTGACGCCGCTCAAGCTGTTTCGCTCCGATGCAACCATAAAGCTGTCGACTTTGGATGAAATACACTATAAGTCGAGTGAGAACATTGCTATATATCGGCTGCAACATGTCCTCGAATTAAAACACGATTTCAAATTGAAGAAAATTTGTATGGTTCCTGTCAAAGTGCACATAGTCAACTGTTCCCAATACTGTATAAAGGCTTCTCTTGATGTAATGTCCAGAAGGTACTATATTACTTTGATTTGTAGTGATAATATTTATTTTTTTGAATTGTATTTAAAGATTATTGTACTACAATTATCACTAGTAAAACTGTATCTTGCAAAACTTAAAACTATGCAGATAAATATTTCTCATAATAAAACGATTTCATACTCCTCAGTAAAATGTCACCTGGCGCAAATGCCAAATGTCGTATAAAGCTTTTATTATTGAAAATATTTCTTTTTATCTAAATGGGTATAGGATACATTTTGTTTTTCTTCATTTGATTCATTGTTACAATAGACATGCTAGACTAGCCACATTGCTTTTATTTCACAACAAAATAGTCAATATTTAAAAATATCTATTTTTATTTTTTAAATTAGGCAAGCATCGATTCATCTTAAATAGTTTTAACCAAAAAGTATCTAGTCCGGGTAAATCACATAGTCTGAAGGTGCCTTCCGTGACGCCACTCAAGCTGTTTGGCTCCGATGCAACCACATTCTATTTTTTTTATTTACATTCCCCACAAAGACGGTGCCTTTTCTGTGGGTGAAAAAAACACTATATAATAACACAAAAGTTGCAACTCCCTATTGTTGTGTTGAGTTTGAGATGCTAAGTCAGACAGAAAGTTACGACCCGAGACTTTAAATGATTGTTTCAATCACGTAGCCCCAAAGGGATTACAGGTGAGAAGCGACACAACCTGTAGTTATACTGTATAAGATATCTGTACTACGCAAAGAGTAACTGCAATAATTTTCAAATATTTCATACACTCGATACTCTCCATTTTCATGTTTACAAAACACGAAAATACGAAAATGCAAAAATTTTAAATTTATTTTTACAAAACTTAAATTAATTATACATAAAAGTTTAATACATTTGAATTTAGTTTTTTTATGATTGCTCATTTTGCATCAATATTGTAGGATATATGTGGGGTACAAGCCACTATACTATGACTGCTATCATCCATTTTGTGTGATTAATTTTAATTACTTACAATAGAGGTTATGTATTTTTTAATTTATTAAGTTTTTTTTCTTTTCTTGTTTCAGTTCGAGTGCTGGATCATCGAAAGTCGGGTGGCTTGGCGTTGTGAGCGGAGAATTGGGGGGTATTCCAGCTTTTGTAGATCCTTATAGAAGTATTAGTTTAAATTTGGTCGTTGCGCTTACGAATCCGGGAAGATACTTACTAGGAAACACATTTAAATTGTATTGCAAAATATTAAACTTACCCAGCAGCAATAAAAGTGTTCTGCAAGCGTACAAATCAGCGTCATCTTTAAATGTAAAGTCTCTCTAGTAAAAAGATAATGTGTCAAAATAAGATTATACGATATTATATTCTCATTTTGTTTATATTTGCTTCTATTTAAAACTGGTTTACCTCTGGTTGGTGTTACTTTGTTGATGAAGCCATAAACCTAAAACATGAACACCATTAAAAAAAGGTTACAGAGGTTCCCAAAGTGGTCGTCACGGACCCCCGGGGGTCCGTGAGGACTGCCAGGGGGTCCCTGTCAGGAAGAAAAAAATGATTCCACTATACAAAAAAAACCCATCACAGTGTGGGAATCCTGGGGAAGGTCCACAAATGATAAAAATTACTGGGCTAGGCGTCCACGGGGAAAATACGTTTGGGAAACATTGGGTTAGACAAAAGAACACTTTCTTACTTTTAAATAAAGATTTATTTAAAGATTACGAATATTTAATAGCATATGTAAAATAGCACACAAGTTGTACTTTCAAATATTATTTTTTTACGCTTTGAACACTAACGCTCCAGGAATCGGAGAATAGGAACGAATGGCCAAGGTGTGCCTATAGAAATTTTAAAATAAATGCGTTTTATTTAAGAGCATGCTCAGGTTTTTGTGTATGATTGGCTACATAAATCACTTTTGAATTAACCCGCAGTGACAAGCAAAACCTGACAATTATACAGAATACTACATTGATCAAAAAAGTATTATTATTGCCTATTTCCTAAAACGTCGCGGCGTGTAGTGGCTCGAGTATCTACTTGTGCAAGCAAGGGCTAAGACATATCTACTTGCGTTTTTATCGCATTCAAACTTTTGGAACTTTCAATATCACCATTTCGGAAACCATAGGAGATAGACATGCGGCAACGTAGATTTTTTTTGTTCAATATAAGATGCTCTATTTGGACCTGCGTGGTCATAAACATGCTAAAAGTCCGAACTGATTCAGTGCATCAGGATAAATAAATACTACAAAGAAAGTTATGCTTAAAAGTGTAGGTATACATAATTTATAGAAGTATTATATATTATTATCTGATTGCTCTATATGCTCGAAGAGGAACTTCACAAAAAAGTGTGAAAGCAATAATTGTATTTTTAATCCTTAGCCATTGTGCCTCCTTTCTTCTGTTGGTATCCAAAAATAATAAAATTGTCCTAAATAAAAGTTATATAGTTATTATTTGTGGTTACTTAATAGTGTTCACTTAGCAGGATATTGATATTTAAATGAGTGGCCAATATACCCAGTTAGCAATAAGCAATATCTTATAATAATTGTATTACATAACTACCTAATTCAATTAAATTTTGATTTTTTAGAATGATTCTTAAGTGGCTTAAGTGGATTCATGTTTATTCTTGGTTTCAAAGCATTACTTATATTATCTATTTAAAGTTCATAAGTTTCAGAAAGTATTGCCGATTTCTACTTATCGGTCAGTCCTATAGCAATTTTTTTTACAGAAGACAAAAGGAATTATAATGTCTTATTAACTTGGTTTAGTTGACTATAACCTTTGCATTCTGTTCAGTTAATGTATTATTGCGTAATCTGTTATGTATAACTTAAAAAGTGCGTCTTAACATCATCAACAACAATGAATGTTTTTGTTAATTTTATATCAGGCTGGGATCAAAATGTACGTAAATATTTTGAGATAATATTTTAGCCCACCATTTTATTTAAACCTAGTCTATATTTTATGAATTAGAAATGTAATTACCTAATTATATTTCGTGCATCACAATAGTGTTTAATTCACAAGGTCTATAGATATAATCATTGATTATATCATGTAAATTAATTTGTTATTGTATACAATAGTAATATTAACATAGGCTACTAGATCACTTAAAAACTTTGTTATTTATTAATTTAATTCGATTAATTTTTTATCATTATTATCATGTAAATATATTTTTCTAAACATTTTTTCTTTACCTTTTTTGTTTAGGTAGACAATAATATGAAAGGCATATTATTATAATATTCCTTGCAGTCATCGTGAAAATATATTTTTTTAGGTTTATTTGGTTACGCGTGCGTCTCTCAAATTAATTACTAGAAGTAAAGCTCTTAACTTGACATTTGCCCAAAACGCACATAAACATTCCATCAACTGCCCAATATGCACTTGTGCATAAAACAAACAGTATTATACAAATGTTTTTGTGCATCTGAGTATCATAGAATTGAAAAATAAGCATTTTTGTATTTCAAGTGTGCTAACAACATAAGATAATTAGATATTTCATTTCTTTTTATATATTTGTGTGTTAAAACATTCGATGGAAGTATTTAAAATAATATTTTATAACGAATCACATAGAAATTCTAAAATGCATATATTCCAATATGTTAATATGATAAAAATCACAATTCAGCTGCGACCTGACAGATTTATTTACAAATCTATTCTATACATACAAATATTCTCCGACAATTCTTTCAAAATGTAAATGTTTAGAGATATATTATTATTATTTCGTAATAGACAGGCAGCATAACTGATAAGCCTATATCTTATTCCATATCAAAATTGTTATTATTTTTTCTTTGTTTGTTTGTATATATATATAACATCTTTTTAACAGATTTTACTTAGAAATGTAATAGTTTATCGAAATAGAAGAGAGAGTACGATTTATATTACTTTATGGAAAAAAAAATAGGTAGAAGAATAACTTGGTAGTTTGACAGTTTTAATAATACAATAATTATTTCAAAATAATTATCATGGCACAAGTGACTGAGATCCCTATGGGTATTTTTTTTTCTTATGTAAAAAAATACTAAAATAGTGTCATCGTTTTATTTATTTTTATTGAGTATCAAAAATAAAATTTTGACACATTTTTTTTTTGAATAGCTTTCTAGTAAAACCGTATTCAGAGAATTTCAGAAGCTATTCAAAATAGTGCAGGTTATCAACGTAACATGCATAGTTTTTATAAAATAGCCATTTTACTGAGCTCCATTTTTGGTTAATAAGAGTATCTATCTGCAGATTTGGCCTCATTGTATATCTTTACCTTTTAAAAGTAACTATTAGGAGTATCATATTTTAATAATTATTTTTGTTATAATTATTTATTTTCTATTATACATCAATTATTTTTTAATTTTGTGCATATAATGAATATTCGTTAATCACCGTTAATCTTAGTCATAATAACTTCTCAGGTATTTGGCTTAGTTTAAGACACTATGCACTGTTTGATTTTTTTTTATTATTTTTAACATGATTATTGAAATTTATCCATTTTATTACATTTTTTTTCATTATATTCACTAATATTGTACAATGTAATTTGACATTATATAATATTTCTTATAATCAGAAACAAAGGCAATAACAAAAAGCAAACATTTTGACTGACAAAAGTTTTGTTTTATAATAACTTTTTCACATATTATATTCTTTATTTATGTATATTCGAAATGAAACAAAATTCTTTTATTTGTAAATTTTTATTCAACACCTTCGATCTTACGGATTTTTGATAGTCTTAATGTGTGTTTATATATTCATAGGTCCCTACTTAAAATGTATTTACCACGAAATTATAGTTTAATAATAAAATATGTTTATTTATGATGACTACTTCAAAAATATAATTCTATTAATTCCGTATTTATGATATTGTATTTAAAAAGTTATAATTAATAATAAAAAACACCATGTTTTTAAGATTGTTTCCTTGCAAAATATACAATCCTAAATAAGCCATATTAATTTTGATTTTACAAAATTAAATAACACGTCTTTATATTTGCTTATTTTATTGAAGATATTTTAGTTTGTAATGAACCTCAAAGTCAAGGATCGTCTTCATGACATTTATTTCTATTCTGTATGGTTTACTATGGGTCAAAAAATCAGAAAGGATAGAGAATAATGGCCAGAATTTGCTAGTAGGTTCCATTTAAATCAAATTTCTTAATAAAATGTTTGTAATCTACTTTTATTAATCTGGTGTGGTCAACTAAAAACTCTAAGGATCTAACAAAAGAATAGTACGTGCTCTTGGCAATCTCCTATAGGAAACTGCCCATCTGAACATACTGGGTAATTTTAACCTCAGGCAATATTTTACTCATTTTCTTAGCCGTCCCTGTCATCTTGGCGAGCAGATTGATGACTTGTGTAGGATATCTTGTAGATATATAGTATATTTTCATTAGTTACATAGCCATTTCTCAGGCATCTCTTCATACTTAATCATTCTAACAATAGCTAGAAAACAATGCTTTGTTATTGAATTTTAAAATGAATTAATAATACAAATATGACTTTCAGAAAGTGAACTATGCTCTGATTATTGCCGCAATTGGAAATAAAGTAGATTAAATATTTTATTTAGGTGTTATGCAAAATGCACAAAAAGATTAAAGTATTGACTAATTTCTTACTTCATTAATTTCTTTGACATGATTTGGAGATAGGAGTGTCTTAACTATATTCTGTGTATTTATATTGTTTTCTATCATAATAATAATTATATTGTACACTTATTTCTCAAATATTTCAGTCGAATCTAATCTAATCTATCCTAGTTTAAAGAGTTTCTTGATCCATTTCAGCTTGATGAATCCCTGCTCATCATAAGGTTTGTGTCCTCCGTCTTGGTATATATCTCCATCTTCGGCGGGTAAGCTCAGAGCTACGGACACCAGGCACAGGACCAGAATTACCAACTATAAATACAAACATATAAATTAGACATGCATGACAATTATTTGTTATTATTTTGAAATAATAAAAAAACTTTACTTTATTAAATGTGATATGTAATAAAATTACTATGATTTAATAAAAAAAAAACACAAAATTGTATATGAACAAATTCTTGAATTCAGCGTTGGTAATCGAAAACAGGCCTTAAAATGACATGACATTTTTAAAATAAAATGATTGGCCTTATAAGAACCTTTGGTCTTTGATATGAAAGTAGCCGCCCGTAATAAGCAACAGTCAGAAAGAACAATTCTCGGATACTTGAACCTTGAGCCTATAAATTAACCCTGCAAAACCGTACGTACATCTCACGGTGGTTCCCAAACAAACGACTACGTGTCATATTTCAAAGGTACACAATCATACTCAAAGCATAACCAGCGACCACCGGGACAATGAGATCTCCCAGTAACAGGAATACGACACCACAAAACAAGCGTCGCATGATCACGTCTGGTGGCCTCAATCCTCTAATTTGACTCATCACTAACTGCCGCGTTCGAGTCTGCAAGAACTCTCCATCTCGATACAAGTAACAACCATCTACATTTTCAAATAAAAGGGGGCCCAAAAAAAAGAATCATATAAGTTCGACACTGAGCTTATACGGTTCCTAAGCTTCACCAGAACACTGTCACTATCATGTACCTGACTGCACCGTTGCCATTGCTGCGGATGGCTACTACGCGCAGAACCATCACCAGATTCTAGCCAGGATCTTCGAATCCACCAGCCGGCTACAGACAGTCAATGATTTGGACTTCACCCGGATAAAAAAAAATGCGTGTGATAGTGTTCCTCAAAACGAGGTATATAAAGTGTTAGGAATGCATTCCTTATAAAGCCGACAAAAATATATACCTATAATGTTATTCATATCTTGGTAATTTTTTTTATGTAAGCCCTATTATTTTATTGATTATTTGAGTTATTGATCTATTGATGACGAGCGCCTGAAATTTACAGTTACACTTTATATCCTTTAAATACTTTAATTATTTTATTAAAACTAAGCGAGTGCTGGAACTTATAAATATTGATTTCACTTCATACCAAAATAAAGGCATGTATCATCAATTTGTTGTATATCTTTTATTAGTCACGTTTTGCAATGACTAATAATTGGGAGGAGAAAGGACCTAAACCCCTAGAACAATGAGGCCAAATATTATTCTTAAATAAATTCTTTTTCATAAATTGCTTTCCAGACAAAGAACCTAATATTTTTTTTTATAATATAATTTTTAAAATGACAGCCTCCTGATTTTTTATCAGATGCTACAAATTTTCTCCAATTTGTCCATCGCTACTAATTTCCTTAAAATCTCTTATAAAGACCATGAAAAATGCTTATTGAGTTCTAAAGTCATTCTGTTCTTTGATTCAAAAAGCTGTACCTTCTTACAGTTACCATATTATATCGTAAATGGATGACGGATTTAGTCAAGATTTTAAACATTCTAAACTGCTATCATTCCGCATGGTTCTTGCATTAAAAAATAAATTTATTTATTAAAATATCCAATATATAATAACATTCTAACATTTGGTACCTTATTTACTAAATTGATATCTTTAAAATCATAGAAACACATGCCAATCAGATTGAACTTTGGTATCTTAAGGTTTTGAAGGCCACAAGCTATTTTAAAATTCTCTGGAATTTACAAACTAAATATGGTTACAGATTTTGCAAAATGCAAGTTTTTTTTTTTTTTTTACTTTACACCAAAAACATCGTTTTTTTTATTTAAAGAGCAATATCATGGTTATTTTGGTTAAGTTTAACGTTTTTGATTGTCTATGGATGGAGTAGTATTATAAGTGAGTTTATTTTGTTTAACATTATCTATTTAGATATATTTTTAATGTCGATCAGAATTGGCATAACCCAATTTGACAGCGAGAGAAACGGACTTTGTTAATGCATTGTCATAACATGCTTAATCACGGAATCCAAGTAATTCAAAACCTTACAAATTGGACATTTCACGTCATACAATAGCCGATAAATAATTAACGAGATGTTTTTATTTTATTTTACCTAATGTTGGCTATTCCACACTCTGACGTGACTAATAATATTTTTTTTATAAAAATGACTTGTTTGAGTAACTCAATGTCAACTCGTATCAACTATGATCGCTTTTTATCACTAAAGTCAAGGCAATCGTATCTTGGGTATGGGCCAAATAATTCGATATTTGTGGAAAAACCGAAAAATAAAATATATATTTTTGATATCATTTTCCACGTGATGTTAACAGTAAATAAATTAAACGAAAAAATATATTTATTATATTGTATAAAGTCGAAAATCGTAAAGCACTGCTGATCGAGATGAACACTACCGGGTGGTAGGCAACGATATTTTGTGGTAGGTTAATAGAAAGGCAAACACAAAAACACGCATTAAATGTTTCTCGTATTAACAATTACTACGGATCATGTACTTTACGATATTTAAACCCTAAACTATTCAGCGAGCTAGAAAATGACATTAACGAGAAGACTTTAAAAAAAGACATAAAAATTACACTTATGTCAAAATTATAATTTATAAATTATTACGTTTGCTGTTACGTTGTTGTTTATGCTGTTTTGTTTATGTTGTTTCTCTATTATGTATGTTTATTATGTTGAGTGATAACCCAACAACTTTAGTATACAAAAACATTTAATATTGTTTAAAGGAAGGATTACTTGGGATTGCTGTCAGCGCGCAGTGTTTTAATTTTAATTTAATTAATGTGTCGCGAAAAGTGACACCGTAGTCATAAGATCAATGTGTCTATATGTTGAGACTTTTAATTGTTGAATTTGTAAGCTAAGATACACACGGAAAAGGCACCAGCCTTCGTGGGGTGTATAAGGTAAAAAAAAAAAAAGCTTGGCGTATACATTCATATCAAAAGATCGTTGTTTATATCAGTTTCAGAGAAAAAAAACCCCTGAGGAAGTACCTATCTTAAAAAAAAGATGCAATAATTGTACTAATCGCTTTCACTCCGAATAAAATTAAATCATACGTTATCTATACTAACACTAACCCAAAACGTTTTCCCGCGTTTAAAAAAAAAACCCCTCTTGCGAGCAAAGCAAAGCATCAGCTGCTTCAGTTTGCTTGCACCGCGATTGAAAGCGTACAGTCAGTCGTTTTATTTGATACAATATAATAGGACCTTTCGTTTTAAATTATATTTCTTATAATGTAAGTACCTACACCTACCTATAGATCATATTTGAAAAAAACATTTTTTTTGACAGCTGGTATTAGTAGACGTCACTGCGCACTCTGGGTAACAGAATTGGCTCATACTTGTCATTCTGACACGGGAAGTACATTCGGCTGACCGCTTACTACTTATAGATAGCCGTATTAGTTTTTTTTTTTTTTTTTAATCAAGAAGGCGATTTATTCTGCATTTTGAATATTGGGTTTTTATAATAATTTAACTGTATGTACATATAATGACGTACTTTTTTAACAGTTAAAATGTATCTAATTAAATTTTGGTTCAGGGCCGGGGCTTTATGTTATAATTTATTGAATTGACATGAAAAGAGACAGGGAGATATAAAAAAACGACATCCCCCGATCTCATGTCCAGGAACTTTTATTATTTTTTTGACTAGGCTTTATTATGCAACCCTAATAAAAAAAATATTAAAATTATTCAAAAAATTTCAAAATTTTCAATAACGATGTCATTCATTTTGCCAGGTAATTTTCCGTTACAAAAATGCTATCATCAAAAGCATCCAACATGCCAAAAACCTTTTACATTTTTTAAAAAAAAATAAAAATACATATATATTTATGTTTGAATATATATTTCTAGAGGCTTGTTAGTGGTACCTAGGTATAAAAATTATTACGGCAAACGCACTCTTGGTTTTCTTATACTCTTTTTAACAAGTATATGAATAAGAATCTTTTCAATGTACCTAAATATAAGGTTAAAGAGAAGATAAAGATAAATATAATAGAAAAAAAAATCTGAAAAAGGTATATAAAAAAGTGAATACCTGCTCCCTCTCTATCTGCTTGTTATCTATTTTATGCTTTTGCATTTTATTATATTGTTCTTTTGTTTTTCCTTTTTCTTATTGATGTAACCCTTTTGAAACTTTTATACTGTATATAAAATGTTTTTTTTTTCACCCACAGAAAAGGCACCGTCTTTGTGGGGAAATGTAAAGGTGTTTTGTAAAAAAAATAATAATAAAAAAATTTATATATATATACATAAATTCGTAAATATAAGTTATAATAAATTATAACTTATATTTACTCTTGCATAATTTATTAATATATATTTAATATAAATATTTAATAAATTATAACTTATATTGAATCTCATGCAGAAATAATCCTATGACTAAGCTTATGATTTAGCTTTAGTTAGATTCTATTAAAATATTCTAAACATGTGATGTAATACGATCGGGTAGGCAGATATTAGTTTTTTTATTTATTACATTTCTTTGATAATGAAAGCTCTTTTTCATATCATCTTCCACGTGATGTTAACAGGAAGTGTCCTGCGGAACTTATAAAGAATGTTTCGCATCAACCATTAATTTTAATGAAAGTGACGCACACTCACCAGGGTTAACTTCATTTTGTCTCGCGTGAGTTTTTCACT
This sequence comes from Neomicropteryx cornuta, assembly GCA_020383195.1. Classification (NCBI taxonomy): domain Eukaryota; kingdom Metazoa; phylum Arthropoda; class Insecta; order Lepidoptera; family Micropterigidae; genus Neomicropteryx; species Neomicropteryx cornuta. Next base: position 1,374,041 of record JAHKQU010000014.1, read on the forward strand.
CGATCGAATCAAAATCAATAAATGTCGCCGGTGAGAAAAGATTTTCCGCGGATGCGTCCGACTAAGGCCTCGCGACTGACAACAGTAACGGCCGCTTCGAAACTCTCTTCGCTTTATACCTCCCCGGCCCACGGCTCGTCGACATTGCGACGTTGTAGGAAAGATGCGAGAAAATAATATATTCTGAGGAGGTTGCGCGCTTTTTTTTTACATAATAACGCCCAAACGACGAGACGCGATCCTCGATACTCCGAGACTCGCGCGAAAAACATTGTTTCTAGACGCGCTCAGGACTAACGGTTAAACTATTATATAACAAAGTTGCTAAATTGGAGTATGTGTTATGATGTCCTCTTTTTCGAAAGTAGCTCTCTAAGTAGAGTCGCATTCAGTAGCAAATATCGAGTTGTGTATTTCCAACAACATAAACGTTCATGAATGTTTTTTTTTAACTATAATGGTTTATTTAAGCGTGTGCGTGCGCTTTTCTAGTTTTAAATTAAAACATACATACATTACAGTAACTTCATTATCTATAGATAGGCGGTTGACTGACCGAGAATATTAAGGATACCCCACTATGACTTATCAGACTGCACCTTTGGATCGAACCACCCCACTAGGTACTGCGTGTGGCGGTTTTAATAGATGAGTATCTATGTTCACTAACAATACGACTATAAATAATTCTTAGTGTAGGTACGTAATAAAAATATAATAAGTAAAAGTGTGAACATAGTGCGTAATAAAAAAAACTAAGAAAAGTACTCATATCTGGATTAATATCTAACAGCGTCGTGGTGATTTTTCAAGTATTTCGCGAGGTCCGGGTTCGATTACCGTCGTAGGATGTTTTCTGCTTTTTTCATCTTTAGATATATATTTTTAATAAATCATTAATTTGAACTCACTCAAAAATAAATTTCACTGCGAAAATAACATTATGTAAACATTGCCCAATTTCAATGTTTGTATTGTCTTATTAATAGCTATCAATCGTTATTGTTTGCAATCGTCGCATTAGGAGCTAAGAGTCCCTCAATTTAATTTTAACCGAAATTAATAGCATATTTAATTAAGATACCATATATGTTATAGCTTTTTTCAAGCGTTATTTTGATGCTAATATGTTATACAGATGAGTATCGTTAGAAAATTTATAGACTATAGAAAATGCAATCTAAATAGTAAAAATACATTTTTAAAAACAAACTTTATTTGCTTGAATGCGTATACGAAATTTCGGGACTGTGCTGTTGACCGTTGAGGAGTTCCTTGTCTGGATGTAAAATCCAGCCATGCTTACCATAAAAATGCTTTATCATCGGAACTGAACCCACATGTCAAATTTCAGCTCTGTAGGATAAGGGAAGTGCTTTAGTTCAGCTTGCAAGATTTTACCTAAGGCGACATACCAAATCGCGAGCTAAATAAAAGCTTGTAAAAATCAATTAACCCGAAGCCGCTTTCAAAAAAATGCTACGTTAAATTTAAGTCTTTGTTTAAACCTAAATATGAAAAGATATATGTTTTCATGTCTTTAGGATTTTAAAACGTGCGACACCGCATCAATTTGTTATTGAAATTGACCCTATGCTAAATTTGCATCTGCTAGAAACGACATTACGACATAGTATAGTAATTGACCCAAATGCGCTTGAATGTGAACTTGGTTGTATCGAAAGATAGCGACTGTGTCATAGTAAATATACCGGTGTTTTTAAATTTTGGGCTCTCCTTTTAGGATGATCTATATCGATAACTAAACTGGTCTCACAAATAAAAGAATAAATCCGAAAAAAAATATTTCATACTAAAATAAGTATATTATTATTATTATTATTATTATTAGTTTTAGGCCGGCAGCTTATGCTGATAAGCCTAAATCTGTACTTGTATCGTCTCTGATAAACTTGCCCACTTATCACTGCACTTGGTAACTTATTCCATGCATTCACCACTCTATTTGACATGAAATTCTTCCTCGGATTAGAACTGAAGGCTGTACTTGAGAGTTTTAAATGATGTCCTCCAAATGCGAATTTGTATTGTTTTAAACACCAAACGCCATTGCTAAAACACCAAATGCTGATTCTTCATTTCCTTCCATGTAATTGGATGCTGTTTGCAGCCAGATAGCCCCCTGTCATACGGATGTTATACATCCAACTCATTGCGTGGGCCTTGTTCCACTTGAGCCGACCAGCACCATTTCTGGCTGGAGATTCATCGCAAGACATCCGTGAACTTAGTGCGTCTTCGAATTTCCCCATTGCGCACTCTGTCCCTGAGACTGATCCCCAACCCCTTTCCATGGTCGTCTGGTTTACCGTAGGTAGCTAATGGTAACACGCAAGACTCGTTGAAATGGGCATTATTGGGTTCTTGAGTGTGAACCCTAGCTTCCCGAATGTCACCGACGTAAGTCCAATTTTCCTTGTTAGATATCTTTTAATACATATAGATACGGCGTCTGAGGGTGAAAAACGCACCACGCCCAAGTACGCCATTTTGCGTCGAGTGCACTCCTCGCGTATCATACCTCTCGCTTGCTCGCATATGTCATTGCGATAAGTCTCTGACCAACATGGCAAGTCCATATCTATTTGATTTGATCCATATCATATCAAGATTTAATATTAGTTTATTATTTGGATTTTATATTGTGTGTTATTACTATATATGAATTATTATTAAAATTATGTATTAGTTATTAACCGTACATTTATGTATTATTATTTATATATATATTATATAGTATTATATCTATTGTTATTATTATTATTTCAGTATTATTTTTAATTTTATTTATATATTACATATTATTATTTATATATTATGTATTATTTCATACAATTCATTTTAAATAATTGTAATTATATGTTGCGCAGTGTGATGGTTATGCTTATAAGAACGATGCTTTTAGTATAGTCTACTTTAGTACGGGCATTGCCCAGTTAGGTAGTACTTTGCATTATATGTAATTGATGTTAAATTACTGTCAACAAATAAATAAATAAAAATAAATTTGTATGACATACCCTATCTATATGTTTTAAAAGATCGTCGGGTCTGATTGTATTTTCCCAGTTTGACATTGAGGCCTAGGTAGACATAACTACCAAAGTGGCATTAAAATAAAATAATAGTATTTATTATTTTGTATTCAGTAATAGAAACATCTAGAAAATAACAATGGTAACGACTATTAAATTATTTAATTAACGAGAAAAATATTTAGGAGTGTTCAAGAAATGTAAAGGAACATGGCAGCTGCAGCGAATAAGTAATAATAAAAAAAAATGGATTCATACGACTAATATGTAAAATGCGTGCCATGGGCAATTAAGTGTGCCGCAACCGGCAAGTATGTTACGATAATAAACATTCGGAAAGTGTGCGCAGTTTGACAGCTTCACGAAATTACGCGATCAGCGCGAAACGATAAGGGAAACGAACCTAAGGCGATGTTTCACTTATTACACACTCTTTTTTTAGAGAATTAACTCTTGCGATTACTAATAGCTTTTCGTAAGATTGGGTGTGCCAGTGAACGATCGATTAGAAAGCATTATGAATTATCGATCTGAATCGAAATTAGGGGTTTTTGCAATGTGACAAATGCTGCGATCTTTCACTTCTCAGAGGTCATTTTCTTCTAGGCAGGCATATATATTTTTAATTATTTTGGCTATAAATTTCTATCACGTTCGTAACTTAGTATTATGAAACTTTTTTTTACGAAACACGCTTAAAGTGACTAATTTAGATTGCTTCTGTTAGTACAAATTCGCGGCCTACGTAATATTTTATTTTAAAAGGTCGATAGCAATGCTCGTACGAGCCAAAGAGAGGATCCTGCGACCTATGTTTGAGTTTGACGAGACAGCGAACCTGACATCATAATGATACATTTTTTTCAATGCAAAAATGTTTTCATATCAAGAAAATGGGGGTATAACTAAAGAATAAGGGCGGAAGCTATAATATAACAAAACATACTTATTCATATTTAGTATAATGTGTAGATCATGATAATAGTGAAAAAAACGGCGCGGCAAATGATTTTTAAAAATTCAAAATATATATATATTACTCACAGGAAAATTTCACGTAATTTATAACACTTCTACGTTATCACACATCCATCTAACCGTAATAACACTAAAACACAAGATATTAAGGCGTATTTGTATTCTTAATTTATTTATTACTTAAATTTCTCGAACATATGCAAAGACGCATATTCGAGTAATTTATTTAGCGGTATATTCGATAGACGAGCGCGTCGCTTTCTTATTCTCTAATTTGGTACCGCCGCCATTGTTCCTATAAACGGCAGACAAAGGATGAATGAGTGAGAGCATATTTATGTAAAACATCGATATTTTTAAACGAATATTATGCATTATTGAAAATATAACGAAAAAAAATAATATAATAGTCCGATATTGATCCTGATCAATTATGGAGCAGAAATAATCACTCAAAAGTACCGTTGACAGTAGGTTGAGTTTTTTTTTTAAATCACTAGAAAGGACCGATGATATGAAACTATTTTTTTAAAAGATTAAATCAAGCATCACGTGTCAAACGTCGTTACGTTAGTTTAATTTTGTCTATTTATACCCACAAACCTCCATGTGCTTAAAAAAACTATTTGTTCATGTTTTAAGGTTGCATAAGGTTGCACGTTGTTGCTTAACACAGATCATAGAAGTACTGAGATAGGGCGCACCGAGATTCTGAGATTCTGCGACCCGATTACTGGACTGAGATGATTAGCTGAAAATCATCTTTTTTGAATGCCATTCAAGGCCATGCGCTTTTGTACTTGAAACGGTTTGGCACTCCGACTCTAGGAGTAATTTTAACTTCATTTTTGACAAGATATTATTTTGCTTAATGTGAAAACTTCTCACTACGCAAGAGGTTTCAAAGCCAACATAATATTTCAAAGATACACCGCAATAACATGTCAGGCACGGGCGTTACAAATATTATGCAAACTCAACGAAAATAATCCTTTCAAAACATTAGATATATAACTCCGTGTCAATGGAAAAAAAATAGTGAAAAACATATTCTCTCTGATCACACACCAAAACTAACGATCCTAAGATTTCGTAATCGGCGAACGTTAATGTTAATTTCAATGTATTCGCTATCTAAAATATATTTTAACTTTTAAAATTATTGATGTGTACACATCTACACCGAAAGTTCGAGGAATTTTCGGGACCGGAGTGAATTGTGATTTGGTAACATACCTATGCCACTCGTGACACTGACACTGTGACAGAGACAATGCGAGAGAGCGTTCGCGCAAAAGAGAAAGTGGTCGTTAGTTTATTAATAGGAATAAAAATAAATGAAATATCAATATATTATATTTCATCTAAGAGTAATGGAAGAGAAGGCCAGTATTCATGTGCTAAGTAACTGGCATTTATTAATAATTGCAATAAAAATAAATGAACTATCAATATATATTTTTTATTTTATATTTCATTTAATTTAAATTCTCTATCTTACCATTCATTAATTACTACATTCACAGCCGAACGCTGACACACCTTAACCGTTAATTCCAGCATTAATACATTTTTATTTGTCTATGGCACTCATATAATGACTTCGGGTAATAAAAAATATGATTTAAAATTTGAAAAATAATAAAATTACGAATATCGAATAATTGCACTATTTTAAACTATCAAAACACTGAAAGAAGACACGTATTTCTTTATAATAATAACCTCAAAATGCCACCTATCATTGTTAATATATACCTACATTTATCAAAAGGTATGTTTTTAATCGGGCATTAGTCATGGACGTCATACGTTTTTTATTCAACCAAAAAAAGGAGAATGGTTCTATCTAAATGGTATCGTAGCTACATCAAATGTGACATTTCTATGATGTAGCTATTAAATTGAAATTACGATAGGTATCATTTCTTATGTTTCGAATGAAAAAATAGAACATTTCAATCATGACATTCATTCGTTTCATTATTATCATGACATTTCCAAATTTCAAAATGTATATATCTTAAAGATAATGTTTTGAAATGTGGATTAGACAGTAAATTAGATTCTAATAATAACAACGGCATAAAATGTAAATATAATATAGATGTATATATGGCGAATTTTAAAAGGTTTTGTAAGATATTATGTAATCTGTGGTTTTGATCGTTGGCCATTTGTGAGCGCGCGCCCCCGCGGCCATTTTTAACCGTTTTCGGCGCGAGCAGATTTCATAATTGGAAAACAAGCCAAAAAAAGAATATGGATTTGCCCTTATATATTTTCCCCTATAGAAAATATTGCTTTACCTACTCGTTGCCCTCAACCCTCGACTGTACAACTAGCTCGTGCAATCAGCGTTCCGTACCAGAACTTAATCGACAGTTGCAGTTTCTTTTTTAATATTATGTCTCAATACAGTAGGTACAAATTAAAATATTTTATTTAAAAATCACCACCCCTGGCGCTGCCTAGGTACGTGCCTAGAATGCCTAATTAGAAATCCGGTATTGGGTCATCCTCTAAAAATAAATATAGGTTCTTGCACTTTTTTTGTTTTAAGATCCTAATCATATACGACCTAACTTAATTTAGTATACCTCCTATGGTTTAGTTATATAGCGTATGCCATTTTTTTCACAGTTTGAGAACTATGTGAAGGTTGGTTTGAAAACCAGGATTTATTTCGTTTGATAATAAATATAAGATGATTTGGAAGTCCGATAGTTTAGTTGGTTAAATATGCGAAGGCGAATGAGTTCAACGTGCACCTTCCTTCTGCCACCAGCTATCTTTTCCAGGCTATCGATATTGAGCCATGGCGCCATGCGTATTAATGATAAAATGTGAGCATCTACGATCTCTATTACAAAATGTGCCGGTTGAACTCGAAGCATCGTTTAAAAGTACCCACAGTATACAGAAACAAAACGGTCCATATAAAGAATTAAAAAAAAACTTATTTTTATTCTACATTCATAATATGCAGTTCAAAACTTAAATTTTGAAATTCTATCCATAAATGACTTTAGCTTCCTAGAATAGGAGAGGTGTTGCATCAAGACGCGACATTACCACGACACGGCGTTATCGAGGCCAAATCAGAATCAAACTTTTATTCGTTATATCTCAAAAACTAGGTGCTTTAGAAAAAATAAAAACAGATATTAAGTTGAAATAAAAAATGAAATCAGAAATGGAATTAAAAAAAATAATAATAATGATTTTTTTCCCTAAATATTAATTAGTTCCCTAAATATTCGAACCCATCACGTCGAGTTCAAATTCAAATGATTTATTCCATAAACACAAGATAAATGCATATAGGAATAATATTTTAATTTAGGTACAATAATATTTTGAGGTTAGCATAGTGGTGTGGCATCACCAATTATAATAATAACGATACATAAAATAATACACATATTTCATGGAAAACATGCGTACATGATCATCCATGTTTCTGTTGCTACTAATTTGAGCTTTGCGTTACATCGGAAAAAACTAAATATTTTGATAAACATACTTAATGTGAGTTCATATGAAAAATTGTATATAGTTTTATTCAAATTTCTTTTACATCTTTACAAAAATAAAATAAACATATTGAGTTTACAGTACAGTACTACAGAGACAGTCAGTCAGTGCTAACAAAAGTTCGGTTGGGAAGTTCAGCAAATACGTAAGGCAACTTAGTGTACTGTAGGTAGAAGAAGAGACCATTACTATATAAAAAGTACTTCATCATATCTTAAACTAAACTGGCTCATTTGTACGATGGTTAATTAAGTATGAAAATGGTCAAGGAAACATTTATATTAATTTTTATGAATACATAATAGCATTTTTTTTTAAATAAATGATTTAACAAATATTGTTTTTCTTTATATCATGCCTAACTAGAATTGATTTCATGGCCGCCTAAGGATTACACTTTTTTGTCTTCGCAAAAAAAAATGGCTAGATATCAAATGATAGCAGATGCTTTAATGACAGTATAGGAATACCTCCACCTACACGGAAAAACTGCTATTAGAAAATTATGGTCATCTTATTATTTTTTTTATTATTTTGTAATTTGTAAGTTTTTCAGCCATCCTTCTACATTTATTGTGTTTCGAGGTGACCTTTTAAATGAGGAGGCTGAAAGTACAGACATATTGACAAACGGTCTTAGTTTACGGGTTCATTAGTACTTCTTCTTTTTACTACGGATTTCTTTAGAAATCCTTGGTTTAAATATAAACCATCGGTAAAAAAATGGGCGACGGCATCCCAACTTAAAAAACATAATGGACAATCATTGCATGATTTGGCGTACTGGGTTCGGTGTGTTTTTTGTTTAGTTGCGCCAGAATCGATCGTTGCGATTCCGACATTCAATTCGTGCGTACATAATAATATTATAAGGACAGCAGAGCATAGACTATAGAGCATATGACTGCATTTCTTACGTAAATTCGTGGCCAAGTTACCAATGACTCAATTTACCAATCGGTTATAAAATTCATCATGTAGGTAGGTCGGTATATAATCTGTTCGATATTTATGATTGGACCAATGACATTGAAGATGGAAATAAAATATTTCTTTATTAAAATAATATTTAATGAATATAATAAAATCTTATAAAAACGCTCCCTCCTGATTCTAAATGCAACCATGACATTTGAAATATTAAACGGAATGACGTAAAGGATGGCTAAAAGCCATGGATTAAAAAGATCCAAGGAATTAGAACATTGTAAAGAGTGTGAAGCGTGTGATTTTTACCTTACATTTAAATGGGGTAAATAAACTACCAAGCCAAGCGTAGACAGGACTAAAGATGATGCTTGTAAAATTAATAAACAATATTGAGCTGATAAGAACTCTTCCACTAGTCTGCAGGAATTTGATGGTAGCTAGTTCCAGTTGTATGAAAGTGAGGGAGCGGATGGATGTTAAGGCAGATTCTGTTGTGTGACCCCGGCGGAGGATATTATTGGGATGATCTTAACGTATTATTGTTATCATTTCATTGAAACGACATCACAGTCATTATTTGTAAGAATATATTGTGTTTGTTTTATTATTTTAAGGTTTTTTTTTAAATCAATACATTCAATATATTGTAAAATTATTATTTTTAAGACAATTAATTTAAAAGTTACAGGCTATATTAAAGATATGATCAAGTTTTTCTGTTTAACAGCACAGAACCCTTCATTGTTAAAAAAATGCACTACACTACTGTAAATCATTTGAATTTTTAATGGCCTACCTACCTATTTTTATATTGATTTATAAAGTATAGTTTTTAAGAATATTTATTCTTAAAAACAATACTTTAAAAAAGATTTAAAAAATAAAGTCAATATTTTATATTATCCGGATAGCCTCCGAAGTGATCTAAACGGCTATAGTAGTTTTTCAAGAGCATCAATCTATATACAAAAATTCTACTCTTTCGCATTTGTCCTTTTTGAATTGAAAGTTGCAACAGACAGACGGCCAAAGGACGTGGATAGTAGCTTCATACAGATAAATATATAGGAGCTAAAAACATATACTCCTGAATATTTTATTGGATTAAAAGTAGATAAATGTTGCTGCAAAAAATATCGTAAACGGTAATTTCCGTAGGAATATTATTAAAGCACATTAGAATATTAAATTAATATTTTAAGTTTATTGATTTATCTAATATTATTTACAGTATTGGATTCAACCCAAAGAGTATGGATCTACAAATGTGGAAACGTCTAATAACTGCCTTTATACCAAGAAAAACCTTTTTCAGGACATTGAGTACTTCAATGATTTAGGTATATATTGTCGTATATCATTTAATCACGGTTGTTCATCGACCATTTTTTTATGATTTTAAGAGTTTATTTTGTCTATTAAGAAAGAGACCGTATTACCTTACCTCAGAGACCTTATTTCGCAAATATACATACACACGAGGTAGGAACATTTTAGGTTAGTTTTGTGAGGTAAATCTCAAGTACACATAAGTACATAATTTATTGAATATTTCGAATAATTATTACGATGTAGTAATATTGAAATACAAGTGCGAGCACGTTATAAACGCAGAGAATGTTAAAGCATGTAAATATTTCACTCCACTCTAGCTCAACGGCAACGGTAAAAGTGCAGAGTTTAGTTACAAGCGTTCAGTCGCATGCATCCAAGTCACTTTACCGTGAATAAAGACTAACTTCAAAAACTAACATTTCAGATAGCATACAGCTACGACGCAATTCGAGGGAAACTGCTTCCATATGTGCCTCAACATTGTATTGCTTTCGTGATCTTTAATATTCAATTATCCATCCTTAATAAGAAATTCATATAAAGCATGAAATCGCGAATAATGTTTGTCAGTTCATTAAATTCGATGTCGAAACACAAGAAGGCGACGGTCGACGGTCGCATCTTAGCAGTGTCGTTTACGCCGCCGAGTGCGTCAAGGTGGCCCACCTGCCTGCCTGCCTGCCTGCCCAACTTGCTGCGGCTGGCGAAAAGCAGCGAGGTCACGCGAAGCACTTTCTAGATCAAAACAAATGCACGCGGAGCTCAGAGAGACAAGTATTATGTATAAAAATACAAATAATTGCCTGCATTAAACTTAATGTGTGAAACGTATTGTCTTGGCATTTGACTGACCATATCTTGGGGTTGGTTCTGTACACTTTGTTTTAGATTGCGTGCGGTGGCTGGAGAGTGAAACGTCTGTGAACTAGTGTAGGGTTGCCATAAATGGCTTGGCTCCGACCGGGACTGATAGGTGGAGATATAGGGGAGTTATAGAAGAAGGGGGGGGGGGGGTACCGCCCCCCTCATAGCGCCGCAATCTGGTTTGTGAAAAAAAGAAAATCTTTCAATTGTTCCCACATTTTCAGAATACGTTCAACGGCCGGCAACAAAGACAGTTAACCGCCTAGTTTTTGAGTGAGATCGTAAATGACCATGACTTAATCAGCTCCCTCACAAAGGTATTTCAGTCTTTCATTCCGTGCTGTAAATATGGAAAAATATTTGTAAAATGCAAGTACATCCCTTGACCCCACACTTTCACCGCCAGCCAACGTGATCTAACGTCGTCGCACGAATTATTCGCATAATTTTTAGCAATAATATAAAACCATGATTATTCGTTTACCGGGACATATGGTGGGTCAAACGGGACAACCGGGACCGAGGCTCTAAACCGGTGACATGTCCCGGTGTACCGGGACGTATGTCAACCCGATACTAGTGTATAGAAGGAGTGTTTGTTTCTCACAGTGAGTGTAACAATGTGTTCCTGGCTTCTGTCCTAGAGCTGGTGCTACTAAACGTAATATTGACTGCTAACAGTCGTCGCGTCGGTTAAAATATAGAGCTTTAGATCTCAAAATTAATCTCTAGAATTGCGCATCGTCAATACTGTTTGAATGTAGACCATATTAGTATCATAATTACTTTAAAGTCACATTTAAGATCTCCTGCTGCTAATTTGTAACATATGAAACATAAATATCAATCGTATTCCAATTTTAATCAGTATTTCATCTAATTGCGTGTGCTTATGTAACGAAGTCTGATGAAAACCCGTACCTGATTGTGTGGTCACTGAGGTGGACTGTTGTAGATCGCTCGAGGATCTGTTCCGAACCGCGTGTTGATCGCGAGGTACTATGGTCCGAAATGCTTTTATGACTGCCTCTACCTGTAATATATAACCAGGTGAGGGAAGGGTAAGCCGTCTACTGCCATGAGTGTGCGCGTCAAAGGTGTTTCAGGGTAGTCTATTGACGTCATGGCTGCTTCCCGCTAAATGTAATTAGCACGGCTCACGTAAAATTCTGGCTTCTGAAGGACTTAGATTGTTGCTAAGCTGGCATCGCCAAATTACTAATATTCACTATGACATTTTGTATCTGTAATTGAAATAGTCAATTCCGCGAAAAAACTTTTGCGAAAACTATGCAACTTTGCAGTTTTTTTAATTCTCGTACATCATACTATTACAGAAATCTGTTTAGAGCACTCGTAGATTTCAACCATGCTAAAAATGGAACAATCGTGCTTTGGAAGTACCTACCGTCTGAGTTCTGCGTTTTATGCCACATTACTTGTGGGTGAAATGAAAAACAATATATCTTTCTTTGTCGCCTGGCTGAGTAACGTTCTCTTTCTCGCACCGTTTCAGTCATTTTGCATTTCAATAATATTCGCACAACGAATAAATATACGTATTTGAAAATAAATAGCACACAGAAATTAAAAAATTAATAAATACCATATTTCTTCATAAAATTCACTGGACAATCGGGCATTGTTGAGCTCGTAAAGACGTCTTTCTCTAAAACGCTCGGCACAAGGAGTGACAAAAAAGCGATACTGCACTGGCGAATGGATTACCATTCCATAATCAACAGCTTTTGGATTGAAAGCAATACCATACGCTTCGACTTGGGCCTATCTAAACCTTTCTATATCAATGGTGTACATATTATTATTTATTTATTTTTATTCAAAAAAAGACATTTAATACATTAAATGGGTTCTGGCAAAAACATGGTTTTGGCTGCCAGAAACTCAATTTGATGACATGTCTTAGAAACCTTAGAAGTCTTAATCTTATGTTTCTCGCTTTGTTGGTTTCGATGTTATTATTTTATTCAGTCTACCCGTATACTTTATCTTAGCTTAAAAAACATCGCATCTTCGACACTACAGATTATTCCAGATGTATTTGCTGAAATAATATTTAGTTGTAATTAACAAATGATATGTTTTATGTGTCCATAAGTATTTTCTAATCTTTTTTTGTGTAATTCCTTGTTAAGTTTCTATTAATGATAACGACTTGCTAATGGAGGAAAAACATTGTAAACTGATTAGAAAATATAGTCTATAGAATATAGTGTGTTATGTGTTATTATAACCTAATATGCATACATTGTAACTTGATGAACTTGATGATTGAGTAAATTTGATACAGTATGTAAGTACCTATATGTTTATTTATTTTTGTTTCTCCATAAACGGTTTAAAGTATGTTTTTGTTAGTTTTGTTAGTTTTAAAGTATGTAAGTTAAAGATTAAGTTTTTCGTTCAAAATGTTTCCATAAGGATGTCATATACTTACTATTTAGGTTGTGTGTTTATTTTATGTATATATACTTTTAGATTACATGTGAATGTGACTAAAAAAATGTGATTAATCTTATGGGGTCAACTTTAAGTTTTACATCATTTTTTTTTTTTATAACAGTATAATAAGTTTTGTGAAAGTATGTAAAAAAGAATGGACCAACATGTAAGATATTGAATCTATATCTTTCGCCGCCGTGAACAAGAATAGCGGTGCTGGGGTAATATGGTCTTTTTTATATTAAATTTTATGGGGTCCAAGTTGTAGAATATAGGCTAGCCGATTAGAGTTTCATTACCCAATTTTCTTAAATATTATATACTTTAACTATATTCTTATTGGCTTCGGCCATAAATGTAATTACATTTGTTTTATACGTAAATTAGTCGTAATTTTGCACCTTTAAAGATTTTTATAGGAAAGAAGGTAATGAGCATCTTTTTACAACGCTTATACCGAGTCGTATGGGTCGAATCTCGTAATCGAATTTTAAATCCTTCCCATACAAATTTTGTATATACACTTGCTTTCGATGACAATACACGTGGAATCAAAAATTGAAGTAAAAAACAAATGAAACAATTATTATAAATATTATTTATTTAAATCAGCGCCATCAAGAGGTAGAGGTACTAGCGGTAGCGGAGTTACTAAAAGAACTTAGACGCAAACTCGAATGTTTAGGTCAAGTCAAATTTCGAAAAAACACGAAAAAGATCATGCCACCAAGATTACGTCAATATCTTTTAGCGCTAGATGGCATTAATCATGAAAAATATTTACAATGAAGAGTTTAGTGACCCCATTTTCTCCCATTCAAGTTAGTTACATGAGTGCTGAGAAACATGCCCTTTGGCATAGTTGAATCCTCTGGGGTTTAAACCCGAGACCTACGTTCAGGTGCAAACGTCTATACATACCGCAATTTGCATATTCTTCGGTGAATTTAGTTCACGTGCGATCACGGCAGCAAGGGGTGGGAGTGCAGATCGCGCGGATCATCCTTACCTGGCTGGATACCTAGATAGGCCAATATTTGATATGTATTCATGAGGAGTTTCTTTTTTTATGTGTAGATGTAACCTTTAGGCTGCTTTAAGGATGGACATTATTATGTATTCATTATCATCACTTAGAGTCGAGTCTATACGATTATTCTGCCTCAGTTTCACACAAGTTATGACGTGCGCTGACCCCATTCGGTTCTTCGGCAAATTTACGAACTCACACGAGGTATGTCCCATTTTCATTTCGTCACAATAGTAATCATTTTTGTTTGTCACACTTGCAAATTTTGCAGTTAACCATTTTCGATTGTGCATGTCATGGATCCTCTGCATTTTTTCTAGGATATGCTAATTTCGTTTCCTAATACTCATATTTCATGCACTATCTCGCGATCCAAAACGTTATATTAAATGACCTCGAGTTTTTTGTTGTAAACAATCGTAATATAATATGGGTGCAGTCAAACTAAGCAGCTGCACCAGTTTTCATGAAACGATTACGAAACGTTCATTTTTAATGTAGGAAAGTTCGACCTTGAATTTTTAAAATGGCGAATAATGGGCTATCAATGAGATCTCGTCTCTCATCCAGAGTGACCGGTGGTGCGGATCGTCCGACGCCGAAGGCACTTAATGCCTCAAGCACGAGTTAATTATGCGGGTGCGAATACTACGCTTCATTCTGTTTGTCAGAGTGTCGGTATTCAGCAGACGTTGGTATTAGGTAGACGCGGCGTAAGCCAAATCTACGTACTGCCATTGATTATATAGTGTTTTAAATCAATGGTACTGCGTAGTGTATCCATTGATACACTACGCAGAACGGTATTGGCGATAATATACCGACACATCACTGTCTGACACCGGGCGGAGGCGCGGAGCTTAGTTTTCGACTGACGGCAATGTCATGATTTTGTTATATCCGCTGTAGAGTGTTTCTTTCGACGCCCCCGCTATACACACACCGTCAAGAATATTCTGTGAATAAAAAATATAAGCCTTTGACAATTTTGGTTCATTTTAGTTGTATCTTTACATTATTTTGCATCCTTTCTTCAATAAAATATTAGTAAATAACGTGAACTGTTAATGAATATTACTTTTATTTATATATTCCACCCCCCCCCCCCCCCCGGAACATCTTGAATGGGAGAATCTTCTTATGGTATCTCCCCCACCTAGCAGAAGCGTTGGTAAGTCCCTACCATTCTGTTTTCTCGTCCTAAGGAAAGCTTTCGATTTTTAATCATTCTATATCGATGGCCGAAAGTTATGAGTAATAAAACAGTCTCCCGATTTCGTTACAGTAGCGGAGCGTAGCGCTCTATACTGTGAGAAATCAAAACGTAGTCTTGCGGTCATTAAGGTCAGAGGCGCATTCCTTGACTGCTAGAAAATGCGGGTCAACAGGTCAAGGAGAGGAATGAATGAATAGAAATTAGCAATTAAAACAATAAAATAAAAACAGCTTGCTTGCTTGTAACCAAATTGTATATACAAGACTTCACATATATGCTTATATTAATTCTTTGAGATGTTTATTTATTGTATTCATACAGTTCGTGAGTATTTTTTCACAAAAAATTATATTAATACTGTCTATTTTTTGAAGTACATGCGTCTATGTTCTTGTAACATAACAGTAAAACAATAAAAAAAACGAACTTGGGCGACCGAACCTTTTGCCAGACGTAGCTTAACTATCTTTACTAAAATGGGACCCCTGAGAAATACCTTGACCATATGAAAAAAAAAATAATATAAAAAAATAAATAGTTATAGGTAAAAAAATGAGTGAACGTACTTGCATACGTGAAAAAAAACCTATACATCTAATTGAGAACCTCCTTCTGTTTAAAAAACATACGATAATCCGACCGTATCTTTTAGAATTTTGGAAATCCTGAAACATAAATGAAATTCTTGTGAAATATAAGTAATTCAATGCAGTCATTGAAATCTACAATGCAACAGATAAAACCCGCCCAAAAAAGTAACTCGTTTGAGCTTTACAAAGACTTTCTCGGTTATTAATGATACACGCACTCTCATTAATGATACACATGATGTTTTCTGACCTTTTCGTATAGTGAATTTCAATATTAATATAATAATATTAGATTGGAAGGGCCCTCACGTTACTCGGCTATTTAGAAAAATGAATAATACCAACATAGCTTGACATATTGTGTCGCAGACGCTAGGCTATTTGCCAATTAAAATATGAGGATATCTGTAGATTTACAAAGAATTTTTAAAAATGATTTTGTATTTAAAATAGAATTCATTATTTTTTAAAAATTCGGAGGAAATTATGTACGTAAAATCATAGCATCGAAATGTCTTCCGTCAATAGACGCGGCATTATCCCTTCGAAAGTGTAGCACTTTCATGAGACAAATTTGACAGATGTGAAAAAGTCAACTTGCACTTCGCAGTTCAATCTGTTTCGAACGGATGCGATTGTGCGTTAAAAACGCGTGAAAAATATTCACCAAAGTTGTAACTAATGCGTTTAACAGAACGATCATTTTCGATAAGCAAAATCATACAGTCTAATCATGCTGAGTAATAAGTTTATAAAACCTAAATACGTCAATGAGCCTTTAGTTGTTTAGTAAACTCGATGTTTGTGGTTTGAGACAAGAAATAATATTAATTATGTAAACCATAACGGACATCCTGGGACTAGACACAGTCCTGGGGGGCTAGTTAATGTCCTCGTAGAAATCAATTTTCACAGAAATAACTCAGTGCTCACGCCATGAGGCGACTGCCTACAGCGTAACATTTATTTATTTTTATTTTATGTTATTGGATTAGCCGACAGTGTTACATAGTAGATATAACAAATAATTATAGTTAAAAACATGTTATATTATTGTTTTTAGTATATGTAGAATGTTCATTGGATTAGATTTTTTAGATTTTCGTACACCGGGTAAAGATCCCGGTTTTTAATGTTTTAGTAGATATGAAAAATGCTTTTTTTTTATAAAGAACCCATAATTATTGCTATTTTGTATACTTACGAATAATAAAAAAATCTTAAAATTTTGTGATAAATTTTATAGATAGACCAGATATGTACAATATAAGAAAATATTTTACAAATGTAATTTGTCGTTTGAAAATTGTGCTGCGATTTCATTGGTAAATCTAAATAGTCCGTCACGATCGAACGAATATTTCTGATTCAACACCTTTATCAATATTTAGATACGCTTTTTTCTTCTAATAATACGAATAACAACGAATCTACGCATAGTATATATTTTTCTCAGCCAAATAACTGATGATTAAATATAAATAAATATTTTTTTTACAATTTTTTTGCGACGTTGGCGCAAAAGACAGCGCGTTTTGTTAGATCGGTTTAGTTGTGTGAAGTTAGAGGCACACTTCGTTATTGACTTCTTTATTTATTTATTGTTTATTTGGAATACAATATTTATACAGCGGAATACAATATGTATGAAATGGTACATTCGAATGCGTATAAAGTTGACTGATAACAGGTTTTCTCTAAAATACAGAAATACGTGAAAATATTAAAATTAATTAACACTCGCGCCAGCGTATTATTATTTTATCAAACGATATTTTGAAACAATAATAGGTTCGAACTATCAGAGGCAAAAGGAAAGAAATGATGTCTGAAGATTTTATCTTATTTAATTTATTTATTTTTTCTTTTGACTGTCATTTCGTTTTGATCGACTTGGTAATATGTAAATATACACGAAACAAATAACAAAAATAAACATCGAAGTGTGAACCTCCTCCTCTATTTGAAGTCGGGTAAAAGAAGCACTAATTACTCACCTAAAGCCTCAACATTATATTTGGACCATGTAGTATATATTATTTAATTCATCTGGCCCAACATTTGTTATTAGGTTAGGTATATATGTATATATTGCGCCCCTTTAAACCATGTATATGCCAATTCTCTCAATCAATACCAAAACCAACTCTTAAAAACGCCATCAACTCTCAGTCTATTGAGTTAGTCGTCCTTACAGAATGAATACCCTACAAGCTATAAGGTCAAAGTCATTGCACAAGACTCTATTGACTATTATTATTGTAAGTCAACCTTGCTAAGTGAAATTCGTTGACCAATTCGATAGGTTCTTCTACTAATGCATTGGACAATGTTTCGAAATCGAAACACTGACCTATGGCAACTAAGCCATTGTCTTCGGTATAATGTGATATTCATATTTTAATTACATACACATAACATAAATGTTAAACTAAAATGTCGAAATTCATACCATAGCAAGCAGTTTGAAGGTTGCCCATAAAGATCATAATTGATCAATCAGATACAGCCATTGACTGCATATTTTATATCTTAAAACTCGATTATGTAGATCTAAAAGTGGTCTGTAGGGTCGTAACCCCTGGAGTCTAAAATATGAACTTCTTTAAAACATCGGCGTTTTCATGGTTCCGGAATAAAATAATAAAAATCAAACATTTTCAAACCATTTTTCTCCTTGTTTATGAAGCCGGTTAAAAGGGGAGTTCTTACGGTGTCTGATTTGGCATGGTGTAAAAAAACGTGTGTTATTTTGGGGATCATGTTGTTACATAAATCAATAAATATGTTTGCATGTTGCACTTATTTCCGAAAATACCTTTCTACACCTCACATACTATGGCAATGTTATTTTTCAGCATTTGGTTAAATGATCTTTCCTGCTTGACCCATCTTTTTCATCTCATCTCTCCATCTCAATTAATGACAACCTCATCGCTTTACTGACCAATTTGCAATGTCTTCAACAAGGCAGATAGGGTATTCCTAACAGGAATAAATAACCTTTAGTAAGATCGTAAATTTAAAAAGTTAATGCAAAAATATGGAAATTTATATTTTGTCTGGATTGGAATAATGCAAATACTCCTTCTGTATTTATATATTTTACTAAAGTTTTTGAAAACCCAACCAAAATTGGTGGCGCAGTTGTTTTTTTATTCATCATCGAAATTTCAAAAAAAAAAAATATCAAGAGTGTTCACAAATTATTACTATTTTAACCTTGATTCTACACACATGTACCTTATACACTATATAATTTTTAATAAGTCAGTTATGAAAAATACAAATATAACAAAAAAAATAATGGTATTATATGTAATTAGGAAGAAATAAATCCTAGTAATAAGCGAATAATATTGAAAAAATGTAAATCGTGAATATCTCTAAAACTGTAAATAATCGTCGAACATTATTAAAGGGGGTAATTATTATTTATACCCTCATTTGGTTTTTTTTGAGCCATTAGGCTATTATAGGTTTACCCTGTATACCTAACAAAAATCTTGACGTGAAATATATGTGACTAGTATGTAATACACACTGATTGATATATTTTGTGTCTGTATTCTGTTATATTTTAATATATTTTTGCATGGCAATTTAATCATTTTGTTCTCGTTCACTGTATTTTTTCCATTTGTGTGTAAATTTATGCAAAAAATAGTAAGCAGTAAGTACCAACTGCTTCTATACATTGTTTACTAGTAGTAAATTATTTAACCAGAACCTGACGTCTTACAGCTAGGCCCTACAGGCGTCATTAAAGGCATCTCTCACCCATACTACTCGCGCCTGTGGTACCAACTTGTGATGGAATATTTCTTATCTCCCCTTGTGCCTCTGGCACCTTTAGTACAAATAACTTTAATGTTAAATAACTATATTAACCGTACAGCCTCCGATGTAATCTAAACGGCTGTGGTTGTTTTTTTAAGAGTATCAATCTATACACAAAAATCAACTCAATCACATTTGTACTTTTCAACTTGAACGATGCAACGAACGGACGGACAAACATACTGCCAAAGGACGGGGATAGTTGCTTCTTATAAATGAATGTATAGAAGTTAAAATTATGAAAAGAAAACTAAGCATTTGCTCGTTATTACCATGACTACGGCTAAATCAATATGCCTTTTCCTTCAGCGCCGTTCGTACAAAACACGAGAAGTTTTATCACTTTACCACCGATGTAAATGTTTCCTGGTGATTCAACCTCATCATAACCGTTCGACAACACGACAACACGACTTACGTACGTCATACAAATGTAGGCCAAAACGACAATTCGGATTGTTAGCGCGTGCCATTGTCTGCCAACAATTATTAATATTGTTCCATGTAATGCTCTCACAAAGCGGACTGCTTGTTACCAGCTGATATTTTGAAAATATTTTCATAATATTGTGCCCTTTCACTGAGACTAGCATTTGTTTTGTAATGCAACAAATATGCCAGGTAATGTTATCTTTCATGGTACCCATAGGGCACCAGTTGACCACCCGACAAAAAAGTAGAGGCTTGTTAGTGGTACCTAGGTATAAAAATTATTACGGCAAACGCACTCTTGCTTTTCTTATACCTACTCTTTTTAACGAGTATATTAATAAGAATCTTTCCAATGTACCTAAATATAAGGTTAAAGAGAAGATAAAGATAAATATAATAGAAAAAAAATTGAAAAAGGTATATAAAAAAGTGTATATCTGCACTCGCTCTCTATCTGCTTGAGATGGAAAGAGAGTATTTTAGTTTGTCTATTTTTGTTTTTTTCTTTAACTTTGCTTTTGATAGGTTTTTACTTTTTACTTTTGGTTGTTATCTATTTATTGCTTTTGCATTTTATTATATTGTTTTTTGGTTTTCCTTTTTATTATTGATATAAACCTTTTGAAACTTTTACTGTAATATAGAATGTTTTTTTTTCACCCACAGAAAAGGCACCGTCTTTATGAGGAAATGTAAAGGTGTTTGTAAAAAAATAATAATAAAGATTTTAAAAAACAAAAAAAAATGCATACATCAAAGGATACCTCACAAAATTTATTTTTTTGATAGTATTTTTATGAAATATTAAAAAAAAACCTAACTAAACCTACTGTCTTTTCGATGATATCTTTTACGATTTTTTTTTTCGTTATTTTTAGTGGCGTTTGAATGTTACCTAACGCAGAGAACTTTCGAGCTATTTATTTAACTGCCGTTGGTGTGTGTGTTTGTTGTTTGACCCAAAGCCCATGCGAATCACTCGACTGATAAACATTAATATATTGTATAGAAGTTAAAAAGGATGTAATGTGCATTCCCACAGGTTACTTGTACTTACTCTTACTTACAGGTTATAAAATCTTAACTGTCATTTATAAGGAAATGATTAACCGCTAAGATTTTATAAACCTTGTATATTAATGAAAAACTAGTTACACGATATTAATATATTAAGAGAACTGTTCCCTACCAACGAATTGCATTTCAATTTGGTAGGAATATTGTAATTTTCTATATATTATATTTAAAAAAAAGGAGTCACTTACGAAGTTCTGAGTGATTTGACGCTTTTGAGCTCGAAAGGTAAAATAGGGCCAAAGTGTCTACGAGAACTCTGCCCACGTGAACTGAAGATTATTAGTACAATTCATTTTAAGTGTTTTTTTTATTTAATAATAAAAAAAATAATAAATATGAATGGTTGTTTATTAATATAAACAACCATTCATATTTACCATTGACCAACCAACCCCGCTAAACATTATCTACAAATCGCAATAAATATTTTAGAATTAATGAATTAATTTGTTTAATATTACATATACTTTGAAATGAGGTCTTGCAAATTTTTAATTCTTCTTCTTAGTTGGGATGGGTTCTTGGGGAAAGCTTTAAAGACACTGCAGTTAAGATTACTTGATTTTCTGATTATATCTGAAAAAAAATATTGGAATGGAATCCGACATTCTTCCTCTTGAAAATTTTATTTATTTCGTCCAATATAAAGTGTCTAAAGTTGTCATTAAACGACGACCATCTGGAAGTTTTAGGTAGGCCTTCGCTTTAAATAAAATATATTTTACGTCTTAAACTAAAGGCTCCTATTTAAGGTCAGATAAAAATTTCGACGGACATGTCTGCTTGCAAACTGTTGAATCGCTTCAAGTCAGAATTTAGATATATAGAATATATTTGAGTCACAATTTAAAATATTTATAATCATCGTGATATAAATATCAAATCGTAATATTTAAAATCGGGGCGTCCCATGCTACAATGTGTCAAATTCCGATTTGATATTAGTGACTTGAACCATTTGCAATGTCATAATGTAATAATTTTGGGAAGCGGTGACATTATTTTAAAGTGAATAAACATTGATAAAAGGATATTTGAGAAAATGATCAATACAAAATGAAACTGTATAAAAATGAAACCATATAAAGTCATCATAATATTATAACTAAATTCTCCAAATATTGACGTTTTAACACTTGCAAACGTTGTATCGGTTACGGCATGAGATGTGCGAATTCGATAAAATGTTTAACGAATAATAATCAACCATTGAAATGTATCGGTATAGAAATACCAAGTTAGTCATATCAGTAGGTATATTTTTTAGCTATTAAATCAAAACCATGTAATGAGATTGGCTATCTAAGACTTACCTACATACGAGTATAAATAATTCCTATTAGCTAATAACGATAACTGTTATCGATAGCTTTTAGAATAAACCACTCAATAATTAATTTAAATAAAACACATCCGTTAGTTTTTTTTGTGGGGGAGGGGGAGGGGGGGGGTTAGAACAAACCACCACTAATTTTATTTCTAGTTAAACCATAAAAATGAGATTCCACTTCATAAAAATGAAAATGCGACAATGCAAAAATGCTATAACGTGCAGTAAATATAAGTCCGACCGATGAAATGTCTAATTACAGTTACGTCTAAATTATGCATTTAACCGTGGAAGGTGCTGAACAGGGCCAGGGCCAGGGCCAGGGTACAGGGCCTATCATTGTAAATCTGCTTATTACTAAATCGAAATATGAGAGAGGGAGAGATGTGGAGCAACACGACGCGACCCATTCCTAGTGCAGGAAGCATGGGTCATCTGGTTCAGAAGGCGTCACTAAAGCCTTTTGCAGGTTTTAGCTGCCAGGAAACAGCTAGTAATAAAAAATATGTTATTGTATAAGTCTCACACTTTGATTAAACTATATAGAATGTTATGTCATACAAATCAGTCTCCAGACTTCAACCATAGGTTTCTTACATTTCTGATATTTATTAGGACTTTCGGGCTGTTTTTACTATTTCACTGCAATAGGAATGTCTTTCATATTAGCTTTGCGATATATTACCAATGATGCTGAACCCCTTTACAGTATATCAAAATTACGCCAACTCAAAAAAGCTCACAATTTTTTTAAGTAAATGTGATTAGCGAAAAGGTGTTGAAAACTTAAAGAAAATAAGTTTTTTTCAGAATCACTATATTATACACATAAAAAATATATTTAACAAAAGAGTTACATTTAAATTTATTTTCGTAAAAAAAATTTACATTAATTTAATTTATTTCTTAAATACAAAATACCGGAGAAAGGCGTCTATTTAACAATTTAAAATGTTTTACCTCGATATTTTTAGCGTGTCGTTTACAACCCAACTATATGTCCAAATGTAGTTCCTCAATATACTCGAAAATACCTTTTATTAAAATATATTTTTAGGGTCAAAAAGAGCATCCGTTTTATATTTTCATAAAGTATTTTTATTAGTCACGGATATCGATATATTCAACCATAACCATACTATGGTATGGTTATACCATATCAAACCAGCCCAAGCATCGTTAAAAAAAATATTGTTCCGTTTTTGTTTTGTTTTCAATTCACACTCACTGTTTAAACATGCATTCTTGAGTTTTGTTTGTGGCACATATATTATATAATTAGTGAAACCTAATATAATTATTACCGAAACTAAGCTCATTATGCAAAATTTCTGTACATTTTAATTATTCGAAATATTTTGTTGATATGATGGGTTGTCAACTTTATCGATTAATCGATCATAGCTTAATCTTCTAACCCCGAATGCCATTACATATATTATTTCTGCAATTGATTGAACGTTAACTAGAGCGTCATTTCGGCCCTGCGCTTCCGTATAAAATTTGTAGCTTATTATTAAAATATCGATCATGATTAATAATAACCGCTTGAATTTCCACAAGGGCGTCAATGAAAGTGCAGTCGCCGGGTGAATGTTATACTACGCTATAATATTCAGTGTAAAATCGATATGGTATCATTGTTGTAGGTAACTATGTGCAGAATAAATATTTGTTTTCCCAGCGAGAGAAATGAACGCATACAAATAAATAAATACATACAATACAATTACGGCACACTCGTTAGCGTATGACGATTAAGAAGTCGCATGACGAATGCAACTCCCATACGACCGGCGTCTATTTTTATTTGTGTTCAATACTGAATTAATATTGTCGTTGCACGTTGACATTGCATCTGAACTAGTTACGCTGTGGTCATCGAGTTTTTTTTGTGAGGATAATCTCACAGCTTCATTCACGCTGGAAGTACATGCGGACAACCCTGATGAGCCTTCTATCGGTTAAAATATTTCATTGACCAAGATTAATATGTTTTATACTGCGGTTATTTCATATTATTGACCAAGGATCTGGCGACTTTTCAGGATAAGTAATTCTCGGCTGGAAGAAAATATTTTGAAGTGCAAAATTTCGATATCGAACGATGAGAAGGACGTCCAACATAGCAAAATGCGTTCTGATTATTGTGCCTTTGTTTGAGGCCTTAGTGTTTGGACGCACCTTAGCTGAGGATGTCGCCACTGGTAAGTTTGTACCTATCTATTTACTTTTATACGTCCGTAACATGCATCACAACATAATGCCTGCCTGTTCGCTTTGCACGCGAGAACAGTTAATTCGATTTGGATACCGTTTTTTTGTCACTATCTTTAATTTAATTTTGGTTACTAAACTGTTTAACTGAAAATTTGACGTTCGCCTACGATCTTTACTGTAATTTTAGAGAATCGCTAATATGCCATTTAGCGTTTTTAGTAAGTCAACAAAATGTCACAAGCTTAAAAGTCGGATTTGCCGATACGAACTAAAGTTCGCATGGCTAATTAAAAGTGCCGCAAGCACAAATAGAGATAGGAAATGAAGCAACCCATCCCAAGTTCGTACTACAGGTGCGAGTAGTCTGTATGGGTGATGCCTTTAATGACGCCTGTAGGGCTTAGCTATAAGACGTTAGGTTCTATATCGTGTTCAGGGGCTTGGTAGTGATGCCCCCTATCACCTGGTTTCGAGCTGACCGCTCCACACCGTGACTGCAGTTTATAGGTTATCGTAGGACGTAGGAGAACTCCAACGTTCATAATAGTATCTATGATATGTACCTATGCTATGATTCAATTTCTTTGAAGCATCGCTAAAGAACTCAATACTTAAAATATATTATTATAATATATATCTTTAATTTATCCGTTCAACATAAATATTAATGTGCCTTTATAAACTTACATTATTAGGTTAGCTGTCATATTAGGTTTCATCAACCATTAAAAGTAATGCATTAAAAAAAAACAATCAAGTCGGTGGCTGTTTCGCTCGGTAATGTAACATTTTCATGATATTTGTTATGATTAATAATGTTTTTGTGTATATGTTACATTTATTAAAATATGTAAATGGTTTATATGAGGTAATATATAGTAATAAAAAATAAAAAATACATCTTTTGACTACTTAGATCATTGTTTTATACTATGGCTATCTAGCGGTATTGATTTCAACTACGTCAGACTGACTTTAAATTTGCTGCATTGCCCCTTGACCACTACGCTGCCACTAGGTGACTGTTCGCTTCCAGTTTTCCGTGGCGGGATGTGAGCGTCCATCTTGTATTTTACACATTTGTTAGAAGCCGGTCGGGTTAAAATATTTTTTACTTGGGGCTGTGTCTATATAACTCTTTTCTAGTATTGTTCTAGTTAGTTTGTAGTCTTTAAAATAGAACCCAATATTATCTTCCGGAATGTGTTAGGTACGCAAATTTGTAATTTTTAACCGCCTCGCTTACGTCCATCCGTACGTCTCAAAAGGCAATGGCGTGTTCATAGTCTTGTAATGTTTGACGTTGCCTCTGCATAAGCTTGCAGGATTTGTCATCCTGACGATCGGTAGCAAGTGTAAATCATGAAAGTGTAGTTTGTTCTTTAACGTCTCTTAATTATTTTGATTATTTGTGAGTGTTTGTGCCACAGTTGCTATCGAACGAAGGAGACCGCCCAAGTTTTTGAAAGTCAGTAAAATACTAGGTTATAAAAAGAACTGTGACTACTGTGATATATTTTGACATCTTCTTTTAGTCTACTATTTTGGCGATTATTAAGTGTCTAACGTGTAAAGGTTTGTTTATTTGGCCTTTTTTCTTTCAGGATCATTATCAAGTACATATGCATTGCTTGGAAAGACTCCCGTAAATTGTACGGCTTGCCTAAATCCTGGAAATATTCAGGGAAAGGCAATGGCATATCAAAGCCGAGCACGCGTCTACGCAGATGTTAATTCACACAAGCCAAGAGATTATTGGGATTATGAAAGCTACGTTGTCGATTGGGGCAACCAAGATGATTACCAACTGATTCGAAAGCTCGGTCGCGGAAAGTACAGTGAAGTATTTGAAGCAATCAATGTTACTAATAATGAGAAATGTGTAGTAAAAATTTTAAAAGTGAGTATAGGTAAACTTATACAACCGTGGTTACTGGGAAGCCCCGCAAGTTACTCATTGCTAATTTGGTGTTTTCAGCCTGTTAAAAAGAAGAAAATTAAACGAGAAATTAAAATACTAGAAAACTTGAGAGGCGGAACAAACATCATAACGCTGCAAGCTGTTGTAAAAGATCCAGTCTCTCGAACTCCAGCTCTCATTTTTGAACATGTGAATAACACTGATTTTAAGCAACTTTATCAAACTCTGTCAGATTACGATATTCGGTAAGTAAATCATTTACCAGATTTTTATTTATCGAAAAAATATTCAGTTTCAATAAAACAGTTTAATTATTATAACGAAATTGTAACAGCATGTTAACCGGTTACTTTATCAATTTGTCACAGGGAGCATGGTGTAGTAAAACAAGGTGAAACCATATGCATACCTTTATGCGTATATCCGCTCCACACTGACAAAAATAATACATTAACACCTTTCTATATGATTATATTTAGCATTTGTCGGATGTTTTAACGGCCGTTCGCGCATTTATTTTTCTTCTGTTCTTACACGTGCAATCGGCAGACGACTTCTCGCCTTTGCTTACTTCGTCAGTGGCCCACCAGTGTTCAAATTTTTTACATGAAGTGGGAAGACTTATTTAGGTCGTATTTAATTACATGCCTAATTGTTTTTCCAGTTATTATTATTATCAGCCTTGTGGTTATTTTTCTATTGGTGTTCATAAAAATTCCTTATATATGCAAAGTAAATGCATCTAATAATATAAATTATGCCAACAACGCAGTGAAATATTTTAGATTTATTAAAAATGACAGCTAAAGTAGATTAAATTGTACGATACCAACCCAATATGCTCCATTAATTTTAATCAGTCTTATTTTGAGTAGCCTTTAAAACAGGTATTATTATATGATTCACTTGGAGAAAATTTGATGACAATGCAATTCCTACATTACCTACGTTTTCAGTGGATATTCAATACTAAGTATCAGGTCGGTATATTATGTGTAATTGGCACCTGTGGCAATGCTCAACGCTTGTGGCATAATATATTGAGGGTTCAAAAAATTTCCCTGACGGTTTGCTTGGCCCGAGAACGAGGCAAGGAGCCCAGACAATTTGTAACCTGCGTTTTTCGGTTCTAAGGTGGAAACGATGTTCCAAATTTGATATGATAAACACAGTCCTAACCTTAACTGAAAGAGCCTTAAAGGCATTCGATTCGTAACCCTTTCATTTATTTGAATATTCGCAGTCTGCCGTATTGCACTCTAGTAACCTTTAAATAAAACAGAACTAGTTTTTCTTATAATATCCGCCGCTTTTTAAGATTTGTCTCTGCAAGTCAAAATTTTGATGATTGTTCATGATTGACGTCTTAAGTAAACAGTGACCTTAAGGAAATGAGCACCTTACTTTTGACTTTTATAAGGTAAGGAAAGGATTAACTTTTGATGATTTTGATGTAAGGCCGAATCTTCCTCAAGGAAAGTTAGGAATGACTATGGTGTTAGTTTTGTATAAATATTTTTGTTTATAAGCGATATATTGGGCGTAATATTGTTGTTAGTAATAGTACTATTGTTTGTAAACGTTTTGTAATCTGGTCTAGAAAAATATTTCTGCTTAATATTATAATTAAGACAATTACTCTATTCAAATTATTATTAGTTATACCTATACTTTTAAACTATATCAAGGTCAAGTCCAATAAAAAATATTCATATAACTAGCATATATTTGGAATCTGAAACAGAAATAATAATTTGACCATTTAAATGTTCAAAAGTTTGGGAGGCAGTGCCAGCGATGTGCACTGGAGTGAATATTTATTTATCGCGCCTCTAATGGGCATACCTGACAGAAGTCTTTTATTCTTCAATTACAGGGAGTATAGACTAGGCTTTAACCAATATGTAACTCGTTATAAACTTTTATGGTATTTTTTTATTTTCAGATATGAAATTTTGCAAATATTTAATCAAATCAATATAGGTATTAGTGTAAATAACAATAACACCTACTTGTTTGAATACTTTTTTTTAAGATGGTAAAAGAATTAGAAAATAGGAATTATACAAAACTGTTCTATGTAGTTGCACTCGCCATGCAGTGTGAATTTCCTGTTTTCACTACCCCAATCAATATACTAATCCACTAAAATGTTTTTTCTAAATAATGAGTATGATTTGTCATTTACAGAAAGTATACTTTTTTTAGCACTATAAGTAATATAGAATATGAGATTGAATTAATATGAAGTACAAAGCAATATCACAGTATTAGCATTCCTTTGCTGATGGAATATTACTCTTTCTGGCTAATTAAATATCAATTAGACTGCTTAATCTGAATCATAATGAAAATAGCAAATTCATCATTGGTAATAATTGTATTATCTGTCTCTATTATTAATTCAGTATTTGATATGTTATTTCGGTGATTACAGGTATTATCTCTACGAGTTATTAAAAGCCCTCGACTACTGCCACAGCATGGGAATAATGCACCGGGATGTGAAGCCGCATAATGTCATGATTGACCATGAAAATAGAAAATTACGCCTTATAGATTGGGGTCTCGCTGAGTTTTATCATCCGGGACAGGAATACAATGTGCGAGTTGCCTCACGATACTTTAAGGTTGGTATTAACTTATAATATTAGAATACGAACAGTCTTTTTGCATTTTTAATATACTCCACCCAACTGGATTTAAGAGTATATACCGTTAGCAATTTGTCAATAAGCACTTACAATTCTATTTTGGCCTATGTCTAACATACGAGGTTCAAGGGTTAATTTTCATTTTGTCCATTTGAAACTAACACCCGTATTCATAAACACCGCTATGCTACGGCAGTGCGTATGCGCTCGCACAGCTGAGAAATCGCAATTCATAGACAGCGCATAGCATTCGTCGTCGCTATGCAACCGCTTCTCGCCCGCTGGGAACTGTCAAAAGCCAAGCGAGCATTCGAGGTGTATTTGCGAACGCAGTGCGGCCGTCGTTTGTAGTTTTGTGTCTTTTCGTTTGAAATGTCAAACACATAATTTTAAAATTCGCAACAATAATGGCAGTTACTGTACGATGGTTGTCAGATAACATTATTATTGAATACTGACCTCTGAGAGTATTTCCATCCATGTTTATACAATGTTGTTAAAATTCTAAGAATAAAATGAGTGACCTCAAAACCGAAGCGACCTCGAAGCACGAGACTCGATGACAGCTGCTCGGTGTGACACGAACGTCGTGCGTATTACACATTTGCGGCTTGACCAACAGCAGGTTGTGAATCTTGCAATGCCATTGCACTGCCAAGGACTCGCTAAGTGGTGTTTATGAATCCGGATATTGATGGCTCTGCATCGCACTGCGTTCGTTCGACGCTTTGCAGTGCGTAAACCGAGTTTATGAATACGGGCCTAAGTTACTGAGATTTGTTATGCACATATTAGGACGCATGCAGTACTAAAGTTGGTCTACTTTTCTATGGAAAGGTGCCACACATATATTTTTTTTTTGGTTAAATTTCAAATCGTTTATCTTACTTAAACTCGTTTAATATATTTTAATATTATTCGTTTTTACATCAAACTGTTTTCATTGGTAATTAATTGGGCTACCCTAGTCTCAGGATTGTATACTTGAAATTATATTATCTTTACGTCATCACCTGTATTGTTTACAGTTTCTGTTGGGTAACCACAATAAGTAAATAAATCTCCATGAAAATTACATTTATTCTACTTATTTTGTTATATAAAAGAATTGTTATGATCGTCATATAAAATTATGTTAAATCTTAATCTACTAAGCTAAATTTTCTTTTGCTAGGCTCAGGGTAGATGATGGTAATGAAGTGTTAAAAATGGTATAACTATTTTATGTATGGTATAAATAACAACTACAATACCACTATCGGTGTTACTTTAAATGTTCCCCCAGTAAATAATTTAATTTTGTATTAATAGGTCTGTATTTTGAAAAATGTACCAATTATCATACCCCCAGCTTAAGATAAAAACAGTTTATTAACCTTTTAGGGTCTCATTAATCACACGATTGCCTCAATGCGTGAAACGTTCCAAAAAAAATGTTCAAATGCGTCATTTATTGCACTAAGTACTTGCGACATCTGAAATTAAAATAAATCCATTATATCGAATCATTCAAAAACTTTCTTTCTCCTTTAGGCTGTTTCCCATCATTAGCCCTAATTTTGATTAAAATTTAACAAATAATAAAATGAAATTTGTAGAGGTAACCAAGAGTTACCATTTTAACTATATAAAAAAAAATAGCTTAATACTTCTGTATGGCCTTGTGCACAGTCGTGTTAGTTTATTGCTAAAGTGGCATTATTATTTCAATTAATTTTCCTATGTTTGGTGGCCGCTTTTAGGAATTGGATCAGGCTGATTTTGTTTGCATTTTGTGACAGCTACCGACTCTCGCACTTTGATTGCATTCATGAAAGGTCTATGTTTAATATATTATTTATTTCAAGTCACTTATTATTCCAAACAGGTTGTTTATGTAAAACTAAGGCCCTTACAAAAGTTTTGTAATACCTGCACTTTTGTATATCCCTACGGGCATTATTAATATTAGTAAGATAAATAATATTTTGTTAAAAATTGATATTATAGTTTTTTTGCTATAAAATTATAAAAGGGAATCGCTTTTAACCTTCATCCATATAAAAAAAATAATTTTGATATTTCGCAGCTTGTGCCCTTTATCCACTCTTTTATTGGGGTCAATCCGTCCAAAATGACTTACGAGATAAAATCATGTAATCTAATAATTATTATTTTCAGGGCCCTGAGCTGCTGGTTGACTATCAGCTTTATGACTACTCTCTAGACATGTGGTCCTTAGGCTGCATGCTGGCTTCAATGATATTCCGCAAGGAGCCTTTTTTTCACGGCCACGATAACTATGATCAGCTTGTGCGCATCGCCAAGGTCCTTGGCACAGAGGAGCTTTTTGAGTATTTGGACAAATACCATATAGAACTAGATCCCAGATTTAATGATATTTTAGGGAGGTAAATGTTCTGCCTTTTTTATACTAAAGATTTTTAAATTATGGTCAGAATTAAGTGTTATCACAGTATAAAAACCACAACCTTTCAGTCACAAATATAAAAAATAAAATGATTTCATAATGACTATTATTATAATGTGAATCGCAGACTGCCTAGTTTTATTGTCCTCAGGATGCGAGGCTATTTGCAAGTCCTAATACAAACCTGGTTGATACTACTAAGAAAATGAGTGAAAAAAAATTTACTAAATATCCTAATACTAAATAACCCTAAAAAGTAATTGTAATTAAATATAAATTTCTCTGTCCCAAGACCATTCCCGAAGACTTGTTGTTTATGTTCTCTATTATGATATGATGATCTGAAATCTTCACCGGTGAAATTTCATGGTGAAACATATAGAAACCTCATTCTGGGTATACATTTTCAAAAAATATGTTAAGTTAAGTGTTTCTGGTGGCAATGCGTTTACTGGCGGCAGCCGGGCGATCGTCTCACAAATACAGACTCGGAAGGTGCCGTTAACGCCACCTGCAGGCCTAGCTACCAACCCAGGGTGAAAGACACAGGCTACTATTTTCGATTCTCCCAAGTGCCGCAGTCACAATTTGCCGTGTGCCGTTACGAAAAACCAAATTTAGACGCTAATATTTATTATTTTTTCTTGTTACACAACATTTTTCTATTTTAAAACAGTAAAGTACTGTATCACAGACCACTTGAATTGAGTAGACTTGAATTGAATTGAATTGAGTGAGCTCGCTTAGGGTGCCTCTATGCCATTAATTATGGTAATGAATTGACCTGAAGGGCCTAATGAGTCGCAATGAGTGCCAAAGGCATGAGTCGTTACACCCCAAAGCCGCCCTTTACCAGGGCCTGTTGTATTGTGGGCCTAGTTATATATAAAATATCATTGATATTACAATATCAATGTTCTTCTTACAAGAAGAACATTTTATCGAACATATGGTCGAACAGAAAGAAGTACATGGGTGACTTTACATATAAAATAAAAATATTGTTAATTGACTAGAAAACATTTGAATCACTGATTGGCTTATCGTGATTTTAATGATTCAAACGTTAGCAGGAATATTTGAATGAGGTGTGGTTTGCAATGGCGGCAATCCTTACTCATACGCCTGCTGACGGCAGGCTGATCGTATTTAAACTTTCACATCTGGATAAGAGCTAATGATAAATTTTAATATTTTTCAGACATTCTCGTAAAAGATGGGAACGTTTTGTACACCCTGAAAATCAGCATCTTGTGTCTCCAGAGGCCCTGGACTTTTTGGATCGACTTCTACGTTATGATCATTATGAGCGTTTCACAGCTCAGGAGGCTATGGAACATCCTTACTTTTGTAAGTTTGTTTTTCTTTATATGCTAAATTACGTAGCAGTTAAATTGCAACCTACATGCGAAACCTGAGTAAGACGGCGGCAAATGAAACAATATCAAAGGCGTGATGCTTCCATATCATGTTATTTTATGTATTCTATATTACAACTAAGGGCTCTAAAGGCTAAGGGGGTTATCATTGGGAGAAAATTGAAAAGATATATTTTTTTTTAAAATTTTGTTACTAATATTTAGACGGTGCAAGATGTGTCTTTTTTTTGGCTGGTTGCAAAATCACACTAACAAACTAGATATTACTATCGCCAATACAATGGTCTGCTTTTAGGTCACAAAGCTTTGATTCTCTCAACCGCCAAGGCCGTCCGTAAGAAAAAAATCTCTTATCATTATCAAAGAAATCATTCAATTATCTAAATAGGCATCTGCACGAAGCACTGCTTTGCTACTACTCTTGGGTCATTCTAAATTGCAAATTGCCCATCTGTTAAATTTTATATTTTAAAATGGCAAGGTTTAACTATTGGACAGTGTTTTTCAATTTGGTATAGCTCAAAAGTAGCCATGCTGGCATCTTTGGCACCCAGATTGGCTCCTGAGTTACTTAGAATGGTGTCACACCGGGGTTGTGTTACCTACAGTCCTACAATCTGCATTCACCTACCACTCCTTACCTAGCTATTATTGCTATGACATTAAGTAAAAATAAAAAGAAGTCACTTAAACCCTAATAAATGAGACAACGCCATTTACAGTATAATCATTAATCAAAAGTTAATAGCTTAGTTAAAAACATGGAGAGCGTACCGAGGACTTATCAAGGCATCGTCCCGAGAGAGCGTCGGTCGCTCCTCCGCATCGACCTTACCGCCCCTAGTGGCTTATCACAATACTATATCGTTCGGCGCTACGTTCAAAAGCGTGCTTTTACAATGGGTCACCTCGCTCCAGATCTTTAGGTCTTTCAGTCCAGATGATGCCGAACCTGACAAACCTCTAATGTCTTCTATTTTTTCAGAATCTTGTGAGATATTTTTAAGTTTTAGTTGAAATAAACATTCTATCAGATCTGTAAATATAAATTGTGAATATATTCCTCCAAAAACAGTTAAATTTTAAATTGCCTTTTTTTATTTAAAATTTTATTTTTTAAGATTAAATAAGTAGTCATTTCCTACGTAATAAAAAATAAAAAAGAATTTATTTTTAATTACACTCTACACATAGATTTCACTTGAAAATTAGACAAATCCCTAAAACGGACAGTAATGAACGGCAATACCAATTCTCATCAGCTGCCCTGAGCCCCCCCCACCACATCTCTATAATGTTCACCTTTATGTCATCAAAGATAATCGGAGATGACCATCTCATGGAAAAATATCCCCAAAGTTAAATAAGTATAATGACCACTACAGGCATTCTTACTGAAATTTTAGCATAAATAATTGCTGCCACATTTACTGCCCAGCTTCTTCGGGGAATGGAAATTTTCAGATGCCACACGGCGCAAGAGCGAACGCTAGTGAGAACAAAAAGTCAGCCGTGTGAGAAAAAGCAATGTCATGTAACTATCAACGGAGAAATAAACACATCAAGTTTTATTTGCAAACATTTGCAATAGTTATTTTTTCTTAATGAAAAATACCATGTTTTATATTATAACAAACATTTCTAAACTGTTGCAAAGCAACCACTCGCCCGGCGGGACAGATCTCAGGAACAGCTGTCAGTGAGAGGAAAAATGTATTTTGAACCAGTCATCGCATTTGTTTCCAATTGCTTAGCGTTATGCATTACAACAACGCATATAAGCGGCCCACGCACTCCATTAGCCTGTGCATATGTTGATCCCAAAATTTCGAGGAATATAAGGATAATTAATTATCAGATAACATTTCGCTAATCAGTATTTATGATAATTAAATGAGTACAGCATATTTTAAATAAAATTTAAAAATCTGAAAATTATATAGCCACTGTTATATAAGCAGGGAATTATAATAAAATATCCATTAATTAACCTGCTGTATGCTCCGGACGATAAAACAAAATGACCGTAGAGTGACCGATCGATTTTCATATTTCAACAGTTATCTTGGAGTCCCCTTAATTAACTTATTAGTTCTCTAAAAAATAAAGGCCTATTTTAAATTCTACAAACTTATGAATATATTAAACATGATATTTTTAAAAAATGCAAAACTCAAAAATGAAATTTGGCTTTAGGTGCCAATGTGCCAATACGCCAATGTGTTGCCATCGGCATTCGGTGGTTAAAAAGGTCATAAAACTCCGGCTGTTCTTCAACTGTCCTCACCTTATGTGTGATATTGCGGTTGCTACTTCCTTCCATACATCATGCAAGTTTCCATTTATTGACGAAAGTTTTCTTATACAATGAACCTACCGTTTGCGGAATCGTGTCTTTTTATTCTTAAACCATATGAAAAATTGAATATGAATAAACGACATGAAAAGTAAAAGCTTGAGTTCATACTCGATCAAGCCACAGACTCCTGTCGACATTTCAAACAAATTACGTAGTTGGTTCTCCAGATATCAATTTTATGGAGCTAGCAAATGGGTTAGTTAACCATTACTAACGAGAATATCTGCCGGCAATCTTAAAAGAGCCGGAAGAGTAATAAATAATGTGAATCGTGATTATCACACCCCGCCCACCCGCCACTCATTCAAACACTGCCGCCAAACTGACTGTTGGCTGTGGCTGCCTCCAGTTCGCTTCATCCAATTCCCAATGAACCAATCAGTAGCTCTGATTTTTATGAGTGAATACAGCAACTAATAATATTTTTATCAATATGAAGTGAAGTACACATGCAAACTTCCGGTTGGTCGCTGCCGTCTTGACTGCTAGTACAGTGGGGCTAGTCTGAAGGCGACTCGCCACTCGCTCGCTGTCAGTTTAATGCATTAGACAAACGTCCTCCACTGGCCGGCCGTTTTATTTGATTAACTGTCAAGCAGTTTTGTTTGTTTAGAAAATACAAGGCTCATAGTATGAGACAATATACATGATACAATAGACAATTTTATGACGAATCAGACGATACCAGACTTATAGCATTTGACTTTTCATGACTGCACAGCTGATTTTACAATTGACAGTGACTTCTTAATTTTTTATATTAAGTATTTAACTGTTACGTCAGGGATTTTGGTGCTTAAAAGACAACGAACTGGTTATGAAATCCTCCTCAGGCTTCAGATATCTAAGGACAACTATTTGACCATATTATTTGTTCTGAATATCAAAGGGAAGTTCTTTGCATGATCCGTATAACCCGTTTTTTTTCATTGAATATTTTTTTCTACAGATCCTGTTGTGAAAGAACAAGGACGCTTAGCCTCGCCACCGCCTAATGCAATGCAAGGACCAATTGCAAATGCGGAATAAATTCACTTTACTTTTAAAATTTTTTCCTTATCTCCGTAGTCTCCATCCGGCGCTCACAACCTTGGATTTGCAGGAAAACAGTGCGTGAATGAGTTTAAACCAAATAATGCCCAGCACGAGTCATAAACGACTTCAGTAATATAAATTAACTAATTCCAATTAACGGTGCAAATGTGTAATACCATAGTTGGATCTAAATACCTTTCGTTTATGTGGTGACGGTCACAAGATGGCGAATTTATAAGTGGCTGCAGTCTAATGTATTAACACGCGTAATCGTTCAAAGAATGATGAGTGTTTTTCTCACAACAATGACTCTTCAGAGTGATGAATATGTGAAAAATAAGAAATGGACAATATTAGAATCTTATTCAATAATGAACCCTATTTAAAGTGTATATTTAGATTTTTCAGTGTTTCAGCCGAAACAATAATTAACACAATTTACCAACTGTTTGTTAAGTTATAACACAAAACATTTTGTTAAATTTTGATTAGGTTTGACTTTTACTTTCCTAATGAGAATGTCTGTCGCTCACGTGAGATAAAAGTATTCGTTTTTCACAGGTTGACTTTGTGACGAGATTTTTTTTGTCGAAGATTTATATATAATATAATAAATTGTAAACTTGTTGATTTAGACATACACATGTAGTTTCATTGCTCCAAAAATAATTATTTTCTTGCATTTATAAACTACAGTGTTGCTATGTAATTACCTGTAATATAACAAGCCGTTTTAAAACTATTGCCTCTTGGTTACATTTCTGTTTAATTACGATAGTCCATTAAAATTTTGTATTTATTCAGTAGAGACGTGTAGATAAAATACTAGAATAAGTATATGAATACAAAATTTTAGGATGAAGGTCAATGTGAAGTTAAATTCGTTATCTTTAGGGCATGTTTTGTTAACGCTTATCATTTGTAATGGTTTAATAATGAATTTTTGGGAATGATTGACTACTTTTGCGTGTAGCACATCTTTTTGATATTCCTAATAGTATATACTGCTGGCCAGCTAAAATAAATATATTTATATACAAAAGTAGAATATCAGGGTGATATTCCATAAATATGTAAGTGAATATAAGTATATATTTCATATGATTCGTAATATCATTTTCTTTAAAAAGTAGCCAATTTGAGTTTAGCACGCTTTTGTCGAAGCTTCAAAAATTATTTGTGGAATTTGTTTATGTTTAATCTGCTTTTTTAAAATTACTCTTATACACAATGTCTGGATAATATTGACAACATTATATTGCTATAATTGAAATATGTCATTAAATTAAATCATCACTAATTTTGAATAAAAAAAGATATGAATGATGGTTTTAATCTATTACATTTACATACTACTACAAGAACAGCAATTAAGAGCCAATAATTTAATTTTTAAAATATTTTTTTAGCCTACTCGTTTCTCAAATGAATTGCATAAAAGGTTGATATATAATATATTATATATTTTGTCAGTATATTTTTTTAATCCCTTTATAATATATTTTATTTTAGAAACTAGGTCAATATCTTAAAATATCCCATTTTTAGTCAGAACTTCCGATTTCAATTAATTTGCACTTCTATTAGCTAGCTGAAAAAAATAGGGTTGCAACGAATGCTTTATTTTTGTTAAAAAAAAAAAAATAGTTTCAAGCTCAAATAAATCAACATAAAAAAAAGATACATTACAGTGAATACTTATTATTCATACTAATATAATTTTATTTTGTCAAGTTTGTTCCAATATACATTGTTAAAACTAATAACAAATTATTCAAATGATCTATTACGTATTATATTCAAAATAATATTTTACCATAGTTGCGATTATTCAGCTGGTAAATCGGCCGCCTATATTTGTTGCCGAATTAAAAAGTTGCAGAATTAAAGTTACAATTTCATTTTTATTGAGTTTTATTCTGCACTTTCTGCAATCCCATTTTTTCAGCTTAATACTAACATTGTTATGGGGCAATTTTTGGGTCTGGTTTACTACGTCAAATTGACGTATTACGAATTCAAATTTACATTGACAGTAAAATTTCAAAGTAAATATATCAACATCAATACAAACCAAAACTTTTTTCTTTTTCTTCACAATTACAGGTCAGCCCCATTTATAGAGACTTCTCAAGCTGGTCGGCAACACCTTCATAATGCCTATAATATATATAACTATTAATTATTATTTATGTATTGACTTAAAGTACTTATAGCAAAATAATCAGTTTGTTTGCAATCTGTATATGGATTCTCAAAATAAAACTGACATTCCTCACTACCAAAAAGGAAGTCTTTATAAGGACAAAATGCTCTGGAGAACTTATAATAAATGAAGAGAAAGGTTGCATTTTTCGGCATTATGATGTAGGGGTTCATAGTTTTGTCTATCCAGGCTTGTTCTCGAGGAAATTAAATGGAAAAGTACAAGAGGCAGATAAAAGCACAATTGGTTCTCATATTATTCAATATGTCAGAAAGGATGTACTACATCAAAACCAACATTTTTTATAGATAAATTAGTAATTGGGAACAAAATGAAACTATGCTATATAAATTGTTATGAAAAATATAAAGTATGGCGCAAAAAAAAAATGAATAAGCTTTATAAATTATTGCAATTATCACATAATACACAAAATTTTAAAGATTATAACAACAAATATGGCGAAAAATTATGATCGCTGTTGATTGTCCCATCGCAATATTTGGTATTAGCATGACCGCAAGGCGATTGCTAACAACAAAATATTAAATTGAAAAGCGTAGAAATATCAGGCCAAGCTGTTTACATAGATGTTTTGTACTGTTAATTTTGACATCCTTCATATTTTGATATGAAAATACGCCCAATATGTTTATTGGATTAAGTTACATTTTCAATTAGCTCATAGAAATATTCCATGCAAACTAAGTTTTCACAACATAGATTGATTGACTGTGACGTCTGACTTTTATCTTACGGTGCTTAGGCTGGAGAACAGGTTATGATATAATAATACGAGACTAACAACGTTTTCATCACCTGAGTTAGCAATGCTCATACTCCTATATGCTCTCAAAGTTATTTTATTTAGTACGACTGAAATGCATCGTAGTATAGAAATAAATTAACATTAAAAATCAATATGAAAAGTCATAACATATTTATTTTGATTTTTTAAAAAAAATATTTCTTTTTTCGTTGTAAATAACAATGTGGTAATAAAAGAATTTTTAATTGAAGGTGTGAAGTGTTGATCAATTTCAATGTTAATCCAATTTTGTTTGAAGTTAGATATCGTGCTCAGGAATTTTTTTTAGATATGCCGTTAAATATTTAAGGTATCTATCTCTCATCTCTCTCATGATGTGACATGAAATAATCCTAAAACTATATCAAAATACGACAGTTATTGTCATTGTCACATTTATTTATTTTATTAGTGGCTAAATTGTGCTTGCTGCGTATACTTCCATCAATATGGCACATCGATATTGGTACAGGTGTAAGTGTGAATGTGCAGTGATGCACATATCAGTGATGAGAAAGAAAGAAATTGAAGTAAACATTCTGTAAGGAAGTTGATTAAATTGGTTGTCAACTGCATATTAATGTATTTATTTGTATTTCAAAAGTATCACTGATACTTCATCTATATTCAATAATGTTTTCAAACACCTATTCATATAAGAAAAAATCAACCTGACAGATAACAAAAAAACAATGTGAATAAAGTAATTCGGTTAAGATAACCTTATCTTATATTGAATAAACCTTTATTTAAGATTTCACAACATCAACCAGCGTTCCATTTAAAAAATAAAATAACTAATCACAACCAGTGTGTGGAAGACAGTTAGTTACTCTCGCGGAGCTAAAAGGGCTGACAGCTGATAGTCAGGTGTTCCCCGTGCTGTGACTGAAGATAGACTGTAAATCCCGAAGCGCTGTTCTCCGACTTGTTAAATTACCCAAACTTAATTTGAGTGGGATCTGAATTAACGTCAGAACTGTTTACTAGGTAGACCGACAAACGAAGCAGTTCATTTGTAACTAGTTATACATTGTAAATAAATCCCTGGAAAATGCTAACTTTTTAAATTCACCAGAAGTCTGTAAATAATTAGTTATAAAAGCAGTATGCGAAATTGTCGATGATAGATTTTCGTTGTTAATTAAGGTTCTTTGTAAAAACTAGCGTGAGAAATTAATTTGAACTTAACTCATTTGCGTGGGAAATATATTGATTGACACCTTATAAATTATTGATGCGTAAGGGCATTGATTATATAAAACACTATATACAATGGTAAGGGCCTGCTTATTCCCGACCCTACAAGTAGATCACCCCCAAGCGTAATCCCGAGTTTAGCAGAATGAGAGTGTCACATTAGATTCATTCACTGCCTAGGAAAAATGGTGTAAGGTGCAGAAGTTTTAGTTCAAAAATGGTAAAAATAAATATTTTGTGCCCCTTGGTGATATATCAAGGTCTAAACAAATATAATAAAGTTTGAAGTATAGGTATATATTATGTTAAATATTGGTAAACGCAATGGCCAAGACCGTTCATATACCTACTACCCATTCAAAGGCAGGGGGTATAGGTTAAGAGTGAATCTTGTTTAACATACTTAGTGCCGATGGAATATTCAGTCATTGCTGTAACGCCTGGCGCTGTGTACGGGTAAATCCGTCATCATCTTACTGAATTTTTATTAATATTTAAAGGTGTGGCATGTGGCGTTTACCTGAATTCATAAAAGGCATAAACTAATAATCGTTTTTTTTTTCAGTTTAGTTCGGTCTTGACATTTGATTGTTTATGTGAAACCAGTGAATTGAAAGTGTTTTTGGTGGCAAATAATTTGTTATATTTACAAATGCCGTCAATATAATATTAGTTATAAAAAATAAACACTTTCATAGTTTTGTACATATTATTTGTCAATTATAACTTAATGGGTGGCAGCTCCTGCGTAGGATATTCCGTTCGGTCAACGGACTTCGCCGATCGGGCGGAAACGAGCGGTCTGAACGTTTGAAGTACTTCCTCAGAATGTGTTAAGTCACGTGTTTTCTGATGTAACTTTATACAATAATTTTGCACTTATGCGATTAGTGCAGCTGGTTGGAAAATCAGATCAAGATCAGGTGGGCCTGCATGTAGGTCTGATGGGATTCAGGGTTGACCTGTGGAGGATTTGTGGATCATTTTGACAAGGAGACTGATGAACCAAAATGTAGGACTTAACACACTCGCACCGTTGACACGGATTTGTATTATTGCTGTATATCTTTAGATGCCGTGTGTGCGATTTGTATCGTCGTCTAATTGCATTTCTATTAATATTTAAAATAGTGGCATTTCACGTGTACCTGAATTCATGAAAGGGTCATAATTTTTTTTTTTTATCTCAATTCGGTGACCAAGTGCGCGAGTGAATAAAATGTGTTTTTTTTATTTACAAAAGGTATGTCAATATAATATTAAAAATAAAAAACTAATGTGACCGGTCTCGCCTTTTTGATGTATCCAAGTGGGTGTCTAGTTTCCTGGTAATTCCAGATTTTGAAGATATTAAAAGGTATTTGTCTGGGGGACCACCTCTACAACTTGATTGTCCTTATAAAAATAAATATTTTATGGTTTATGTGGATAAAATGTTGATTTTGATGGACAGGTTTGTTCGCTAAATTAATTAACCTTAACCTTTTGTTACACTGGAATTGATTCTTATTCGATTTTGTAATTTATTTATTTATTTATTTATTATTGACATGTAAGCATACAGCGTAACAATATTAGTATATACATTTTACAAAGGGTTAATTATAAGGCCAATTAAAGCTTACGCCTTTGTACAAAATATTCTGAGCTTAACGCTACTTTAGAAGGTGTATGTGTGTACGGTGTAAAAGTGTCAGTGAGGGTGTGTGGTTGTGTGTGTGCATGTTTGTATGTATGAACATCATATGTGTTGCGCATAGATAATTAATTTTATTATGCAACGCTTTTATTTTGAGTCAGATTGGCATGAAATACTCCGGATTTTTGAAAGAAACTCGCCACGATTTAGGGCAAGTACATCAACCTCGCCGAATTTCGTGTTGTAGGTATTAAGTAAACGGTACAGAACAGAGTTTCTGGCATAGTTTGCACTGCGCCTTGGCACCTGGAACAGAGTAGATGCGCGCGTGGTGCGAGAAGGCACTCGCAGGTTGATACCTGATACCAGATATGGACTGTCTATTCTGTTATGCAGTAGATCGTGTAGAAGTGCCATATCGGCTGTGGTACGTCGGTCCTCGAGAGTCTGCATATGAAAATAATAAGTCATCTCGTCATATGTGCTGAATTCCAGGTGCTCGCGGCGCGCGATATGTCTAATAAATCTTTTTTGAATGCGTTCCACTCTGTTCTTGTACACGTCATATTGCGGAGACCAGACAGGAGATGCAAACTCTAACAGACTGCGAACGTACGCAAAATATAGAGTTATGTGTGCCTGTGACCCCGAAAAAGACTTACATGACCTAAATATGAAGCCAAGTGTTTTGCATGCTTTATCAACAATATAAGATATATGTTGATCGCCGATTAATTTATGATCTAAATGTATGCCCAGATCGCGGACACATGTAGTTTCAATTATGTCGTCTTTAGTCGTACCGATGGCATAAGTGAAATCGGTTTTTATAACATTTCGCGTATAGGAGATCTTGTTGCACTTAGTTGAATTTATGTCAATATTATTATTTGTGCAGTACACAGATAAACGGTCGAGGTCTTGCTGCATATTAATGCAATCGTCCAAATTAGAGATTACTGAATAAATTTTCATGTCATCAGCGTAGAGATTGTGCTCAGAAGTGTAAAAACAGTTACCAATATCGCTGATATATGCATTAAACAGTAAAGGCCCTAAGTGAGTTCCTTGAGGAACACCAGATGGAATTATTACAAAACTTGAACGGTGACCACTAACGACGACTGCCTGGCTCCGATTGCTTATATAGGATTTGAACCATCTAAGGAGATCACCGTGTATACCTAATGCTTCCAGCTTGGCAATTTGGTAATAGGTTTATTATTTCACTAT
Organism: Neomicropteryx cornuta; assembly: GCA_020383195.1. Lineage (NCBI taxonomy): Eukaryota > Metazoa > Arthropoda > Insecta > Lepidoptera > Micropterigidae > Neomicropteryx > Neomicropteryx cornuta. The sequence continues at coordinate 1,417,783 of JAHKQU010000014.1, forward strand.
TCGTTGCAACCCTGCTAAAAATTATTTTTAATAAACGTACAAGGTGCTTACAAAACATGTAAACTGACCTAGAACATTATATTACAATAACAATTTCTTTAAATATTATCCATCACACTTAACATACTGGTATCAGAGCCGATAATAGCCCGGTAAGTCGGTGAACTTTTTTTGAAACTTTTTGTAAGCGCTATTTATGGTAGTTTCAGTTCCGTTTATGTTTTTCAACAAATAGAAAATCTGGCTATTAATTTCCGGTGGAATCGATGAATTAAAATTCAAACTAATGCTACTTATTTTCGCAAAGGTTACTTAAACTCCCCGTAATAAAGCAGTCTGACTGATTTCCGGAATTGGGAAGTAATTCTAGCAGGGTTTTATTGATTTCGAAAATCTGCATGTTATGTAGATGTTAGGAACTGAGAAAGTGGAAAGTGCTTTTTTCGATAATTGTATAATATATTTAACTATCTTCCAAACATCAAAATTGCGCAAATAAGTTACATAACTTTGTTAAAATTTTTATTTTTTGAGTGCCTCACTAATTTCGCATCTTCAAAAATCACTGCAATTTAATGAAGGCATTTAGGTTTTTGTAGTTAAATAACTGCATTGAATGCTACTTACTTATAATAATTAATGAAGATGATCACAAAACTTTGTGTAAGTGCAGTCTGGCTGATTTCTGGAGATGGGAAAGTTTGTAAGTAAATTAAGCCTGGTACGACTAAAACCGTAAAAAATAAGAAACTTATGGACTTTTGGATTTTTTAAAATTATGTAGGTAGTTAAATGCCATTATCGAAAAAGCTGTCTGGTTATCATACAATATCACATAAGCCTCGTCAGACTAACCGGAAGATGCGTAACTTTGTTTTTACATTTTTCACAGTTATTTATAACATCAAGACATGTGTGCAAATATTTGCAAAAATTCACAAATGCTATGTATGGGAGGCTATTTGCAAATATTTGCACACATTTCCCATCAAAGGATGCAAATCACAAATATATTTGTGCATTTTTGCAAATATTTGCGCACCTGTCTAGGACCGGCGGCAAAGTGTCAACTGTCAGTTGAGCGTGCGCTGCTGTCGAACATAATACTTACCAGGTTCTGTTGCGATATATTGTACTCATCCAAATTCGCCTTTTTTCGAGGTTTTATATTCCAGGTGAAATAAATAATTAAATAAACACAAATAATACAATGCTATTGCATCAACAAAGTCATTGCAAAAACTAAATGACTTTGTTGATGCAATAGCATTGTATTATTTGTGTTTATTTAATTATTTATTTCACCTGGAATATAAAACCTCGAAAAAAGGCGAATTTGGATGAGTACAATATATCGCAACAGAACCTGGTAAGTATTATGTTCGACAGCAGCGCACGCTCAACTGACAGTTGACACTTTGCCGCCGGTCCTAGACAGGTGCGCAAATATTTGCAAAAATGCACAAATATATTTGTGATTTGCATCCTTTGATGGGAAATGTGTGCAAATATTTGCAAATAGCCTCCCATACATAGCATTTGTGAATTTTTGCAAATATTTGCATATTTTTTAACGTACGTTGCTTCTTGCCGGTCCCAGACATTTGGAAATATTTGTCAATTATGCACGTGTCTGGGACCAGCAAGTGTAGATTATTAAAAAACATGTAAATAGCATATTTCCTCAAAGTAAAAAATCTTTAATTTCACTGTGAATTTTTGCCATAGCAATATTTCTGATAACTTTACGTTTAATATAGTCGGGAAGTAATGTTAAATCCGTAACATCATTGAGAGTTCTTCTACAAGCATAGCACAAATGGAGTTCTATTTGTTGTCTGCTTAGCTGAATTTCCTTTTTGCAGGGGCACTCGCCGTTTTGAGCACACGAGTCATCGGTGAGAGTCGTAGGAGGAATTACACTTTCAAGAGCGATCTCTTTTGATTTTGCTGGCCCGAGTTGAGACACCTTTTTTGAAAATTCAGTCGCTTGCAAGGCTGATGACCGACAAACGTCTGTATCCAAAATGCTCTAAAACAAATGAAAAGTAAACATTAGATTCCTAGGAAAAAAAAATGTGTACTAAAAGAATTTCTATATCTATTTCACCTCACATATGATGCAATTATCGGACTTGCTCTCCACAGGCGTAGTGTTTCCCAATTTTTCCCCAGTTTTCTGTATAGTTGATATTGTGGCTGGATAGTTTTCTTGTAAAGTTGTTACAAAGTTTTTTATAACATTTTGAATGCAATTGAGGTTGGTTTTATTTAAACTTTGTATCTTTTTTTTTGGTGCGAAAAGGTTATTATATTTAAAATATATTTCGAGTTCTTCTTCCGTAATATCTTTCATTGGTCGTAAGAATGTGACATTTTCACAACGATTGTCCATAAACCCCTAAAATATAAAAGTATGTTGTAAAACATCAATTGCATAATAACCTAATTAACGTTGATAAATGTTATGAATCCTTACTCCGTGGCTGAGTTGTGATCCCCGTCCTAGGCATGTGTTAGACAAGAGTTTAGTTGCTAACTTAGGGCTATGGTCTGCCATAAAAATGAAAGGACATTTTAACTTTTCCGCATACTTAACCAAAAGATAAGTATGCATTTGCTCAATTATGTCAAGCCTTGAAGTATCACTCTTTATATTCACCAGATAGTTCTTTAGCTGCGAGCTATTGACATGGCTCTCTGGTCCATGTTTAACCGATACACAAGAAATGTCTTCCGTAGGATCACTCTTTTCCATGGCTTCGGATAGTGGACAAATATACAAGTCGAAACCGTATTGTTTCACCTGTTCTTCTACAGTACGTGCAATCTCATCATACTCATCATTTTGGCCTCTAATAATCCCATCTGAAATATTAACATGGTTTCATATTGATGATACAATTATTGTTAGCCCTTCTCTTAGCAGGTTTTGTTTGTGATATATTTATTTATTTAATTTCGAAGAAACTTATAGTTCCGGGTAAAGGTAAAGGTTCTGTAGTTGTTTGAATATTAATAATTGGATATTAAACATACAATAGATTTTTTGCTGTGCGAGTGATACAAGCGCGGCACGTATCACTGCAAGGCATCGAAAGGATAATGAGTATGAGGACGAGCTGCTCCCCCATCACTACTGCTGCCCGCGCCAAGCCGTGTTCTCACGACCTGCCAAATATTTAGTAGCATTTGGTGCTGAATATATTCGGCTACATGAATATGTATCAATTGAAGAGCATTGAAGAGCTAAGTGGATAAAGGGTACAGGCGGCAACATTTTAAAATGAGATTTTTATGTGGATGATGATTATAAGCAATTCTTTTAAACTAACAATAATGTTTTAGAGATGAATATTGATGTTAGTTTTTTTTACTACGAAATATGAAAGCGACATGATATATGTAAATCAAAATTTTTTATTTATTGATATCAAAATCATGTAAGATAATGTGTTGACGTATGAAGATTTTACCTTGAGATCCTAAAAATCGTATTTGACATACAGAGGCCTTACATAATTATTTTTAAAAAATCAGGCCACTTAAAAAAAACTTTAACCTTACTTTTAGTAAATGTATTTTCATAAGCATAAACAATAACAATGCTATGGTTAATTTGAATTAATGTGCAGCACAATAAAATTATTGTTAAAAGTAAACCTACCTGTACTGGAAACAAAGCTAAACTTTTACACTTATGGTCCAAACCTGCCATAATTTAGATCAAATCTGACCTTACCTGTCGAAAAATTAATTGTGAACAATCACACGCTGAATCGAAATTGAACTCTTCATATTACTTATTTTGTGGAGATGAGAACTGGACATTCCAAATATAACTTTTCAATAATTACTATTAAGCACTATTATATTTTGTAAAACACATTCATTAACCATACCGTTGACAAATAAAACTGCTACTTGTAGTTTCAGCTTCTTATAAGATGATTCCGAGAGGCCATTGCTTAATAGGTGAATAAGAACGGAGGAACATTTGCCACCAGAATGAAGGAGTAGCACGCGCTCATCCGGTTTGATTAGTCTCGATTTGCCAAGGGTAGCACGGAACTTATGCTTTATACTCTGAATGACACATCCTTCACAATACCAGTTTTTCTTCTGTAATATAATTGTTGCTATGTTCTGACATTTGATGCAAATAACACTATCCCTGAAAATAATATAGAAAAAAAAAATAAGCCAGTGATTTGCAAATGTAATGAACTATTACAATTAGAGTTGAAAATAGGAAGGCAAAATAAAATACGCGTTCAACCATAAAAGATGTTTAACCTAAGCATAGTCGCATTAGAATGCATGCACTCTTAGTTTAGTTTTGTAAATCACTGACCAAGATCAAGCCATCATAAAGTTCAGAGTTAAGGAATATCTGTATGATCCTTAAAATTTGGAGACTCCTAAATGGATTCAAAAATTATTTACAGTACCTTACTGACAGACTCTTTTTACTTATTTAGATGTGAAATTTTGCTGCCATGGGGGTTTTTGAGGTACGTACTTTTTAAAAAGTTGTTCATTTGTTTTCTGGTCAGCCATAGATCTTTAATTAATCTGTAGAAAATTGCACGTCCGTTGCGACACTGCACTGAGCTAAATTTAAAATAAGACCAATATCTTTTTACACAAGCTATTTTTTGAGAATGTTTAACATGCCTATGTTAATCATTTGTGAAAGGCAATAAACTAGGTAAAATCAAAATTAGTACAGTACTAATATGTACACAATCAGCCCTTCATAAGCTCTTTACTTTATTACTGCTGATTACACTTACGTGCCTGGTCCTGCGTCCTGTGGCATAAATAAGTGTTCGTCGACATCTTCAGATACAGTGCACATTTTAAATTATTTAGCTCTATTACTTAACTAATAAAAAAATAAATTTTTAGAAGATGACTTGGAATTAGAACACTGAGTGTATGAAAATTAATTAAAATGCTTAAGAAATTCACGATGTGAACACACTCGACCTGACGGCGACGCAGACGATGAGTGACACTGACACTCTCTTTTTTGCCACATGTAAAAATAATTCGGATGCCACATGTAAAAATAATTCGGATGCCACATGTAAAAATAAGTATTGTAAAAACCCCAAATTCAAAAATAACTAAAAAAATCCAAATTGAAACAAAATACACGTGTCTTGTTATTAACATTTTCTACTTAGGTAAATTGTATTACTATAAAGTATAAACTATCCAGCGAAAAACATTGTCAAATAAAAAAAACACAAAAATATTTTCTTGATAGGTTTATATTTAATGAGCTTGTATCTTTTGTCAAAAGCTTCCCACAAAAGTTCACTAATACATGAGATTTAGTACAAATTTCAGGACTGATATCTTTTCGCCTTTATTATATTTCAGTTAATTGTTCTAATTATTTAAAAATCTAATTTATTAATGATTATGCATTATGATTTATATATATATATATATATATATATATGTATATTATATTCAATCGTTAGATAGTTTATCCTACATGAAGCATATTTCGTCGATGTTTCTCTCGTGAAAATCAGACTTATAGCCTATACGTTCAAGTAAATGAAAACCGCAAATAAAGCGGCAACATTATTTACATATTTTGTTTTTTGACAGTTTCGCTTCGCTCTTTTCTTATAATTATCTATAGTCTTTGGTCGTTCTTCTAGCTTGTTGCCGCTCGGGCACTGTATTTCTTTCTTCGTATTAGCGATGATTGTGGAATTATAAAGTTATTTTGTTCAATTTACGAACAGTGGTGCTTCCAATGTGGGGCTGGTGTTGATGTGGTCGCAATTCAGTACTATTGTGAGTGTGGGCGAAAAAATATTACATATTTTAGGGATTTGATCGGTGAGTATCACCACTTTAGGTTTGACGTTGCAGATGCACTCCTGTTGTTGTTTTGCCCAATTCATCGTGATCATAATTAAACAGAGATTTATTTTCCGCAGGAGAATGCCTCTGCAGCTCCCTCAATGGACAGATTACCTCACATGCCCCGTTTGTCGGCGAGAATTTGGCTCGGCTCCGCGATGTCCTATAAGTTTGGGTTGTGGGCACACAATTTGCAAACATTGCCTCGCCAATTTACACACGAAACAATGCCCATACGACCAGGCGAGTATTTTGAATGTTTCACTTATGTTTACTTACCTCGTTACGAAAGGGCGCCGCAAAATTGTGCGCCGCACTTTCAATTTACTGATGATTGTAGTTTCCCCTAAAACAAGCAGTATATTATATATATTCTAAAGTGTTGTTTACTTTCGGTTAATTTATTTACACATTCCCTAAAATATATTTTTTTTAATACTCACTTTATTATTTTTGAATTGGACTTTGAACTGATTTGAATCTTTGATTAAGAAATATTCTAAAAACATAATAGTCCTATAATGTTCATAAAACCATTTGTACTGGACTACCTATAAGGAGCAAAAAATCTATGCACTGTCAATTTGGCAGCAGGCTTAATTAGATACATATTTGAAAAATAATGGTTGAAAAATACACTAATAATAGGTACTTGGTTCAAATATAATATTAACAAATATACCTGTGTTAAAAAACCTAGTCTTACTTGTTAACTTACTTACTTAACTTATTTGTTTTTAATTGTAGTAATACTTTTTACTATAATGAACTTGTATAGCAATTTTAAACTTCTAAGATTTTTTTTATGCACATAAAAATATTGATTTGTTATCTTCCTATAAATTACTTTAAAATTGACACTTTAAACAAAAGCCTCTAAAATTATGGGTTTTCTATAAATGTATACCTATATTCAATGTTTATTTTACTCACACAATAAGAAACAAAACTACATTTAGATTATTTACCTGTTTGCTTTTCAACATAATACAGACGTAAAGGCAGGGCAATAAGTGATGGGAGTAATAACTCTCTAATATAACAGTGTTATATCGGTGCTGATTGAAAGGATATTATTTTATGTAAAAAAAAACCTTACTATATTTCTTTTAAAATTAGTTTGATTTTTAACCTTTAGTTCGCCTAAAATTACTAGGTTACTTGCATATACAATATATACAATGCTAGTTTTACATTACAATTGGAAATGTTTCTATTTATTCTTAGACTAAGATCAACAGTGATTTGGACGACCTACCTGTAAATACTGCTCTGCTGCAGCTTGTCGAGGAGTCTTCATCAAAGCAAACTCCTCTCCTGCCCTTGATTAAGGCTTTGCCCGAGGACGACAGGCTTTTCTACAACAATTGCACTCAATGTATAGAAGAGTTAGCAAGATACTTAAAATATACAGGAAATGGTAATTTTGACTATTTTTATTATTATTTATAATTAATAAAACAAAAAAGAAAATATGTTTTAATGTGTTTTTATCACATTCATGAAAGGTTTTTAATTATAACCATTCACTAAGTGCTACATTTACACACTTCAACCTTTTATTTTTAATATGTGTAATACCAATACATACTCGATCAAATGACTTTTTATGACATTTTACTAAAGAAATTGGCCTAACATGATTGACCAGTGGGGCATTTAATGGGTTAATATGAAAAAAATTGATATTATGGAAAATCATCAACTTGAACTTGAGTCGGAACATTTTTTTAACCCTTTTAAGCAATCGATTGCATTGAGCCTAATACCTATTTCATCAAAAGGTTCTTAAACCTTGTGCTCGGCCGTATTTTATTAATTATGATATAAAAAATTGCAATTTAAATAATGTTTTTAATAAACTACTGATTTGTATTATTAACATATTTGCTGTTCAGGTTGCATTGGTCGTTTGTCCCGACCCATGCAGAAGAAATTGGTGACCCTAGTGCAATGCGCTGTTCTAGAAGAAGAAGGACGTGGTCGGGCCTATCGAACGGCAAGATCCCTGGGAGAAAGGATTGTGGTTGAACTTATACTCTATCATCAGGTGTGTTAAGTTGAATAATAAGAAAATCTGTAGGAGTTTTAGTGTAGTATGGTTTGTGTTTTTTGGGGTTTAGTTATTAAATGCAGTTCCGTTTGTGTTATTATTATCTCCGGATGCCAGGCCATTCATTACAGTTAACTTCTGTGTTAACACCCCAGGCAACTTGAAACTTTGGCACTCAACTAATGCCTGCATCATTCAGTACCAAATAAAAAAGACACACCTGACAATTCTGTTATGAAAATGTCCCCATCTCTCCGCTATCCCCTCCATTCTGCAAACTGTTTGACCTCTTTTCATACTTTATGCGTTTGAAGCCTGAATTTTGTAGCCTATTCTCTATATTGGAAGGATGTTTACTAACATTTTATCCTTAACTGTTGTACTGTTTTAGCTGCCTATGGCAATCATGAGAATAATGAAAGTACCATTGAAATTGGTTCCTCTTCTGTTGCTTGCATTGTTACGAAAGGGTTATAAGCATAGTTCAGCTCTAGAACAGGCACATTCAGCCTAGTTGAGTCAGGCCCAAAAATAATTGTTATGGTCATAACAATTATTTTTCTAAAAAAGAAGGGTAACCTAAGCTGGTGAAATACACAGTTCCTTAAACCTAAGACCTCTGGTCCCAAAGCAGACGGTCATATCACTATGCTACTAGGTCATTGAAATGTGAGTGAATAAAATAATAAATTTAGAGAAAGTCCTATTATTTTCTATATATTATATAATTATTGATTTATTTATACATATAAAGAAAAATTGAAGTGTATGTCCGTGATTTTGAAATAAATTCATTCTTATTTTCATTTAAATTCACACGCAACCAAAACCTAAACACGCATTACCTTTTTTTTTGTCTCTGTCCGGGCTGATCTCCAAAATGACTGAACAGATTTTAAAGAGACTTATTATCAGGTATCAGGTAGAGGACTTTCAGAGATATGTCTAGGAGATATTATAGCGAAAATATTCAGGGTTCCTGTATAGTAATTGAAAAAATGTAGAAATGATGGCATCGAAGGCCGTCGAAAATGCTGAATGCGTCAGGTGGAGTGTCTAACCACCGATTTATTCGTTCCCGATACTCTGAAAGAGATTTTTACGGAAAGAAATACTGAAAAAGCCCTCCGGGCATCTTTGATGGTTGACTAAGCCGCCTGTATAAAATAGAACGGTAAGCGCATAATGGCCCGAAGGACCTAGAGATGGGGAGTGAAGTGACCCATCCCGAGTGCCACAAGTATGATTTGCCTCGCTGCGTTAAATCCGCCTGTAGAGTCTAGCTGCTAACCCAGAGCGAAGCCCAGGGTTGTACAGCTAGTAATGAATATATTTTGATATTATTTAATCATTGTCTCACTTTTCCACATTAAAATTTTATAGTTAAATTAGAGGAAGCGGCAACAGTGACCAGTCTTCATTTAGCTAAGTAGAAGTGGCAAAGGTACTTTTCTAAATTTCTTTAGTTTTTTCTTGATTTATGTATCTGTCCATTAACATTAAGTAATAAAACGATCAAAATGCTACATTTATGTTATTATACGCATTGAAATCTTTCAGAATCCTCAGCAATTGACAGCAAATTTGTGGGCAGCAATCCGTGCGAGGGGATGTCAGTTCCTGGGACCAGCGATGCAAGAGGAGGTGCTCAAATTGGTGCTTTTAGCCTTGGAGGATGGATCTGCACTTTCTCGAAAAGTGAGTACATTCTTTGTATTTTTTATAAATCAAAATAAATGTTAAAAATCTAAAAACAAAAAAATATCTTATAAAAATTGTTTATGGTCTAGATGTGTAAGATCAACCCCCTAAAAGGACATCAGTGAATATAAATTCGCTGTGTATTGTTTTCTAAAATAAGCATTTTAGTTAGCACCTGTAGTTAGGCCATTTTTTGAAAACCTTCCTGGGCAATCGGTGAATGTTTTGTATAAAGGGCTCGGACGCTAGTCAATGTTAATCAATAATTTTTTTCAGAAAAATATTTGAACTAGGCATTTTTAACTTTAAAAATATTTTTGGATGTGTATTATATTCTTTGTAACAATGTTTTTATTTACTTAATACATATTTTGAAGACTTTTTTTATGTTATGTTTATTTTTATATTATTATTATTAGTTTTAGGCAGGCAGCTTATGCTGATAAACCTAAATCTGCACTTTTTTTTTCTTGCAGGGGTTTTTGAAATTGATTTTGAAATTCTCACATAGAGAATCATGAGATAGGTGTGGCAAAAACATGATAATGAGAATCTTTCTCTCTGCAGTAAAACATAGACTAGTTTAATTATGTAGATACGTAAGCGAGCTACGGCAGTTATGAGAGTACTTTGACCAACAGTTTTTTTTAACCAACATTAAAATGATTTTTTTTTGTCAGGTGCTGGTAATGTTCATAGTACAACGCCTAGAACCACATTTTCCCCAAGCTTCCAAAACCAGTATTGGTCACGTTGTGCAGTTGCTCTATAGGGCCTCATGTTTTAAGGTAATTGTTGTTAATCATTCTTAGATTAATCGGCATTAAATAGAAAATCATTAAAGAAAAAAAAGGAAAACTAATGTTTAATACTCAATTGACCCTTATAATAATTTATTTTAAATGTCCATCACAAAGTGATCACATCACAATGTGAGCTTGAAATCTCACTTGATCCATAAGCTACTTACTTTTTGAACCGCAGCTGTCTCTGTGTTATATTTTTAGGTTTAGTCCATTAGAATATTGAGGAAACAATGTGCTTCTTCAATACTTTACATGATTTTATTTCTGATAACCAGCGGTTTATGAAACACTTAATTGTTATTTTATTTCATTTTAATATGAAAATAATTGAATCGGTCCTTTGGAAAAGGAGATAAGTCCAAACTTAATAAGTCCAACAATAAAAACTGAATAAACATGAAAGCAGAAACTTGTGTTATTTAATATTTTATGTAAATTCATATTATTATTAATACTTTCATATTGTAATCAATCATTCATTTCATATTGTAATTTTGATTATTTTTATAATGAATTATGAATTATTCATGCACTTGACTTCAAGTTCTGGACTTGTCCCGATTTCGAACAGACAAATATAAACTACCCCCCATATACCACTTCCTAATAAAAGAAAAATCCTATTTTTGCATAGAATACACATTCAAATTAGAAAAATTGAATATCAAGATATAAGTCTATGTTTTTCAAGAAAAACATAGACTTATATCTTTTTCAAAATGAGCCATTAAGTACAATTAAGTACATATTACTCCAAAAAAGTATGTTAATATAAGTTATTACCTGTATGTGACCATATGAGTAAAATACTCTAAACAGAAAAACTACTAAAAATATAACCTTTACTTATACTTTTGGTGATAATAGGGCTAAGGGGTTTGTCAGAGTATTTTTTTTATTTATTATTTGAAAGATTTAAAAAAATAATATTTCGTTTATCCTAGGTGTCAAAGCGTGAGTGTGAATCATCATTAATGCAATTGAAAGAGGAGTTCCGTTCGTACGATGCACTCCGGCGCGAACACGACGCTCAACTGGTGCAAATGGCGAGTGAAGCGGGTGTGCGAATCGCTCCCGATCAGTGGAGTGCGTTGCTCTACGGCGACACTGCGCACAAATCTCACATGCAGAGCATTATTGACAAGCTGCAGACGCCGCAGTCCTTTGCGCAGTCCGTCAGAGAGCTGGTCATCGCGCTGCAGCGGACCGGTGATCCTGCTAATCTGCTCACGGGATTGCGGCCGCATCTCGATTTATTGGCTACCATCGATCCTAATCCGGGTATAGTTTTCATTATTTTTAGTTCACTTTAGTGTATATATTTAATTAGGGAATTGAAGATTAACAATATTTGTTTATTTAATACATTTGCGATTAAACTATTCTATGTTTGATACGTACACGCAAAATTTAAATTATCAAAATGGTTTTTCATATTTAAACTGCATTTAAAAACTATACCTACATTTAGAGTAAGTCACCTAACCTAACCTTGCCTAAAACCAAATTTTATCACCAATTATTGTTAAGCAAATACAATTTTTACTACACAAGAGTTATAATGTGACATTCCTAAAATTAAATTGGATTAACAATGGCTTAACTTTTTATTATAAATATATCTCAGAAATTTTCATTGGATTTGCTGAATCAGTGTAACATTATTTCACTTTCATATGTCATGACAGGGTTGTTATTTAACTTCACTCCTCTGTCTGTGCGCAAATCCTACGGTGTATTTTTTTAACCACTTCCACTCCAATCTTGCTGATTTTTTTTATACCCACTCGCTTTCGATGACACACTTTGGATTAAAAATTAAAGTAAACATACATAAAATAATTTAAACCAGCGCCATCAAGCGGTGCGACTTATTAAATAAAATCTTGTTTTTAAAGTTTTAAAGGTTGTTTCATCAAATTATAATTTGCGGGTCAAAATATACTATTCAAGTACAGTAACATACTTTTTTCGTACAATTCTAATGAAATGTGATCTAAATTTACTAAAATCAGTAAATTTAATTAAAATCTGGTAACAAAAGTTATTCCATTTATTCCATTCCATTCCATTCTGCCCGAACAAAACATGATTATACCATTTATAAATTAAAATAAATTAAAAACTATAAATACCATACATAAACCGTTGACAATGCTCTTTATGAAAGGTTCATTATCATAAAATATATTTTTTTAAATCTTTGGTTGTGTAATTTTTCTCAGTTTGTGAGAAAAAAGAAAAAGTGAAATAATCTAATTTTGAAACGGACCTCGATTATTATACTATAAGCGATACAGAAAAAATACAGGGTAGTAAATAAATATACACTGCTAATAAATACTAGTAATATTAACCAAAAACTATATTTTATAAACTTTGAGGGAAAAATTTAATGTTTTTATGCGCTCTGTAAAATTGTATTTTTGTCATACTGATATTTATGTTATAAATTTTTTGTAAATTTATTTTTTCTTTTTTCTAAAACTTTATTAAAATATTGCATTAATCTGATTGCAGATGCAACCCCTCCGTCATTGCAGAATTTGGCTTGTGCTTTGGAGGCAGCCAGGGCTGTGGTAGTGGGCTTCTCTCAGTTCATGTGGCAGCAGATGAACAGCAGCCATCCCCACCAGGGGCAAGGGAGCAAGGCTGGGCCGGTTAAAACACAGCCAGCTGTCTCTCAGAGCAGCACCGAAAATCAAGCCGCTAGTCATAGTGAGTATCTATAGTCTTTTAGCTATAATTTATCATAAGATTGTAAGGACCTCTCTCACAACCTTCACGAGTACACAGTTCGCGCCCGTGTATGAACTCGTGTCGATAATTGCTAAAAGCCTTTGACCGAGTACCACATAAACGTCTACACGCTAAGCTAGAACAAATTGGAATTAGAGGTCAGCTGCTAAAATGGATTGAAGCCTTCCTGTCTGTATGTACATTTCAAGTCAAAGTGGGCGCAACACTGTTTGAAGAAAGAGAAATGACCAGCGGAGTGGTGCAGGGGTTGGCTATTGGATCCGTCCCTTTCACAATTTATGTGAATGACTTGGTCTCAGTCAAATCTATTTGCAGATGATACCAAGTTCTTTGCAGATACCGGTACTGGTCAAAAAAAATGGCTCGTTAGTCTCGATATCGACAAGTACAGTAGTCCATATTAAAGCCAGAAAGATCTAAGTATCACCATATTGTGTAACCTAAAGTGTGAAGCTCACATAATTGCTATCACCAAAACCGCCAATAGACTGGTATACTTGATAAAGAAGGTGTTCCTTACTTTGAACCTGATCTCTGATAAGACCAATTCTGAGTGAATATGTTTAAAAACAGACTCGATAAACACTTTGCTAAATGTGAACATTAACTCTGCTTATTTCCCTGTTGAAATGAAATATACTTACTAATTCACAAATTAGCACAGATATAGACACAATCAACTATTAGCTGCCTGTATGTAACCTAATAATAATAAATAAAGACCTCAAAGTTCGGAAAGTTTTTGATTTTTTTTCCCGTGGGGGTTGCAGTGTTTCATAATTTATTATTATTAATAATATATATTTTTATTTGCTTTGTAGGTCCCCAGCCAAAAGGTTGGGTGCGAGCAACAAGTGCCCCTCCTACAGACACTGTGTCAATGGTCCCCGTCCCTAACATCTTAACTACACCACCGCCCATCACACCTGCACACAAATTGTACAAGGTGCTTATGTGCCGGGACACCATAAAGTATGGAGCGTGTCCTCGTGGTGGATCCTGTACTTACGCACACAACGAAGCAGAGCTTGACTTGTGAGTATCGTGAAATCGCATCCTATAATTGCAGCCACTATTTGTTTATTGTTAATATACGTGTTAATGGCTAAGAAAGGAGGAACGCGGCGAGACCTAATCATGCCTAGTTTAGTGTTCATACCTGTGCACACGGTTCATACTTACATATATACTCTATACTCTATTATTACTCTAAGGTTCATATTGTAGTATCTGATCTCTTGTATAGCATGGTGCTACACAGGACCAGAATGTAGGTTTTTAAGCAATAAAATGCAGATTGTTTGCCCTTTTCTATATTGAAGGTTTCAAGGTGATACAATACAATAAGAATTTACATATAAATCTTTAACGAAGTAAAATATCAAAATATTGAGTTTTTGTCACTATATTTCTTATTCCTCTTTTTTATTATATCCCCTCACAGTTCCAAAGAATTATATTTTTTATTCAAATACAAATATTATCCTAATGCCAAATATAAAACATTAAATTCATTCCAGAAGCAATGTCGTTGCAGTATTGTGTTGATATTGATATTATTTATGGCTTTAATATATATTATTTCTAACACTAGTTATTTATTGCATACATAGCCTTAACAAAAGTTATTATATTTTATTATAAGCGAAACATCTGTCTGAATAGTAACTGTCTTCGTCTTCAGTCATGGTGGCGACAAATGAATTAGGCTTCTCCTATTTGCCACTGAGAAAAACCCCGTAAAAGCTTTTGGATTCAACCGGCGGATTGCCAGTTCTGATGTGTAGTTCCTTATGGGAGCAAAATAGGATAATTGGAATCATTCTGCTATCGCTTCATCTCAAGACCGATTGATCATGTGGAGACAGATGAGTGTTGCCGCTGAGACAGGCCTCTCAAGAAAGACTTTATAGCGAAAAGAAGTGGTCTTACAATCTGCTCCATTTCCTTGTAAAGAATGTCTTTGAAATTATCATTTCTCATCCGAGTAACTCTTATTTCTTTCAGGTACCGCAATAAGCGAAGCACCGTGCCTCAAATAATGAAGCAGTCGAACAATGTGCAGGGAAGGAGCGGCGAGAACATCTTCGGCGCCAGCCCTATAAGAATGCCAGACGGCGGTACGGTCAACTCCATTGAGCCGATTTCGGCCATACAGAACAACACTTTGGCCTACAACTCTGGTGTTTCCATGACCAAACAATATCCGGCTAATAAACAACCGGTTTCCAACATTCATGGATCGCCGTTGAATTTCAGCCATGAACTCAATTACAATGATCTGGCCAACGGTCTATCAGGTATGCTTTTACAACAATAATGTAGTTAATTCGTCAATACGGGGCTTTTCAGGACAGAAATTAGGGTGTGGCGCAATTTATAGTATAGAGCCGGTTATCGGTGTGCGGCGAAGTGCTCGCATGACCTATGTATTTAATTTGTTACTTATTGAGTGCATATAATGTTTATATCTTCCATACACGCTTGTCTCGAGTCACCACCTCATGAAATAGCATGCTTTTATTTCACCCTAGTTCGTATTCGAATGTCCGACAGTAGCACTCTTAAGATTATATTTAACATTTTTGTGTCTGGGGTCATTTTGTGCCTTTGAAAATAAATCTCTTTCTACATTCCAAAATATACATTGTGATAAAAATTGGTAAGATTTACATGTCTGATGCATATACAATTTAATTTATTTGTACACAATACTTATTTTTTATTTTTATTTTAGTCTTATTAATTTCTAATAAAATTGTCATTTGAATAGCTGCTATATTTTTTTAGGTTGTTAAAATGTAATTATTTTTCATCAGGAAATATGTCCACTCAATGTTCCATATCATCCTACCCAACTGGCGCTAATGCTGCTTACCCTCAATCAAAATTTGGGGATATAAATGCCACTACTATGTCCAATTCCAATGGGTACGTATAAAATATTCTTTTTTAATTTTAACGCATTTTTATCATAGATCCAGAAATTGTTTTCGCTCCCCCTTAATGGAGAGTGAGCAAAATTTAGTTTATACTAAAACGTGTAATGACACTCTCAGGGGTGGGGTGTGGTGAGACGCGAAGCGGTGCATATTTTTTCTCTTAATTACGCGACGGTAAATTAATGCGTTAGAGAGAGATGTGGCTTTTGTTATGTTCAATCGATTCCACAGTTTATGCAGTAATTAAAATATCGTCATACACCGGCTAATGAGTCAACTGTTAATTAATGCTAATAATATGTTATTATAATAAGCTTTTACGTATTACGTAAATCATATTACGTATTACATTAAGCATATTACGTATTATGTTTTATTTCATGGAGAATAGTTCCTGCATGTTTGTACCGCATAATTAACCATTTTCAACAATTTAAATCTTATAATCGGAAGCTCCACACTGGAGGACGAATGCACCTAGACTGTCTCTTGCCGTCCTCGGGGATAGATTTATGCTTACTCCAGTTAGAATTACGCCCACGACGATTTCTACGCCACGCTTCATGGTTTTTACGGATTTAATTATTTGTTTATATACAAGATGTCTTAAGACCATTCCCGAAGATTTGAGAGGGTGTTTGTGCGAAAATATGCGAAAATAATTCATGCCCAAATTTATTAACTTTTATCAAAGGGCTGGTATAAATTCTTTTTGCTATATCATTCACTCGCTCGCACTCTACCAAGGCCGGTCGAGTGAACTCGGTAACCATAATGAATTTTGATATGAGGTCAAAACAAATCATGTTTGTAATTGCAGGGCCAATTAGCTCGATTTTTTATCGGGAATGGTCTTGGGAGTGTGACGATGAGCTTGTAAAAAAAAATAACTATGTTTGTTTTACACTACAATGTCATCATTAGGGTCTTCGAATCCCAATTGACAATATTCATTGCACTACTAAAGTAGGTTTTTTTTTTACTCGGTTTAGCGTGTTTAATATTCTTAGAGCGATGAGATATATGGATATGTCTATGAGAGAATGTTGTTTGTTTGAACTGTCCTTCTAATTGTCGATCGTTAGCTTCTGGAGCTATTAAGAATTGTTGAATCAATTTAACACAGCGTGGTTTTTACAGTTAATTTATAAAATTCGGTAAATTTTTGATACACATGTACATGTACATGTTTGATGTACTTGTGAAAACAAAATGGTTTTTTTAATAAAACATTTAGCACACAAGTGCCACTTCTATATTTCTTCTCAGTGAATAGACTATAAAGTAAAATTAAAATATTTTCATGTCAGATAAGGGGTATTTTTTTTTAATATAATATTTAAACCAACGCTCTTATCTTATCAATGATGTTTTGATGTATTTTAAATTACAGATTTATCCCCCGAGTATGCCATCACACTAAAGAGAACATTTTTATCAACTCAATGAATCAGTTGAGCGGCCTAGAAGATGTTTTTGTTACTGGGAATATTTCCGAAATGAATCTTGCATCGCTGTACGACAAGCGTGATACCATTATTGATCAGCTGAATGCGACAAGTTCATTGCAAGATGTCGCAGAACTAAAGAACTTCTCTATTAATCAAGGTGTCATATTGTATTTTTTACTAATAATAATTGTGCTGCACTTCACACTTTTCCTATCTGAAAACCAAGAAATTTTGAATTTTTAGTCAATGACTTTTCTGTTTCAATAATGCATTTCTTAACTTTATAAGCATGTAAAAGTTAAAATTATCTTATTACCAATTATCATATAATTAAATCAAATATTTAAAAAAACTGTCATCTCATAAGTAGATTTTTAAGGTATTATATTTTAATACTTTGTTATTATTCCAAACTGTTACGAATGCAGACGTAAGATGCTTTCCCTGAAATTTGAGAGTTTGACATCACTTAATATCTGCAAACTTGTTATGTGCAAATTTATTAAAAACATCCATACTTCATATATACTTTCAGCAAGAAAAAGAACAAATATTACCTCATCAGTATTAACAAAATACGAAACTTGTTCAAGTTAATAGCATAATCAACCTCAAAAAACAGTAGAAAAGAAGGAAAAAAATGTTTTTCCACCTGCTTTTATTTATCTCGACAGACTTCTCCATTGGCCAGTGAATAGCCAAAGTGCCTCTGTCTCTGTTAATTAGTAATCAAACATATTGACACCATTTGACCATATACAATTAAGGAGGGTAATCTGAATTTAAAACATCTTAATGCTCCAATACTTTGTAACAGGAGCATATAATATATTGTAATACAGAAATATATAATAATAATTTATTTAATTTTTAAATTCAACAGAGCATGTAATTTTACAAGTATCCCAACTAAGATTATTAAGATTTATTATGCAATAAATTATTTTAGACAAAATTAGTCTAATAAAAAATATATTTTATAAGATAGAAATTGTATGAAACACGGATAAGCTTATCCGTGGTATGAAATAAATTAATAAATAAAGTGAATATATTTTACTTATCATAATTACATTCTAATTTATAAATTATTATTTTTTATAGTATGTATGCAAAATTCAAAAGACATTAATTTATATAGGGTTACTCATGCATTTTATTTTTTTTTCAGTATCAGCACTCCAGAATACATCGTTTGTCCGTTCCGATTCTATTCTGGCGGATGATGAGTTTGTGCCTTACGATGAGCCCTCTGTGAGCAAATTTGGACCTATTTCAAGATTAAACCGAGAGAGACCGAATAGCTTTCAAGCCTACTCAAACTTCTCCAGCCTTTGGAATAAACCTTCGAACGTGGACAATGCTTTTAATGTAACTAATGTGTATACCCTTTTATAAACATAGATCAAAGTTAATACTGGAATTTCTATAATTATTAAAGAGGCAACATTGTCTGTTAATTCTTAAAAACTATGCACTCTGCTATTATTTATTCATGCAGACTCAACCAAAACATTATGGGGCGCTCTTTTCTGTCTTGCGCGTGCTTTTAAATCGTTCTGTCTCATCTAATGCATAAACACTCTGTGCCGTTATTGGTTAGTAATGAAAAACAGAATCAAATTATGTATAAAAACTTACTAAAGTTTGCATCTATATAAAATAAACCATGCTTCTGTAGTTTTATTTTCTCGGTTCTTATATTCAGACAATAAGATATTTACATCTAAATTTTTGATAAAATGTATATTTTGCTTCTACATTTCAATATAAGAGAGTCACAACGTTTGTAGCGTTTGTATTGAGAAATGAGCGGGCTGAGTCCCCTTAAAGCTAAAGCTTGGAGGGCAATTTCAAAATATCTCCATTCAAACATTGGCTTGGTTTGCTGTTTTATGTTTTTGTTGTATACAACTGTAAAAATAATTTTAAGTACTTTTATTATTTACATTTGGTATATAACAGTTCTTTTTTATTTGTATGTTTCTGGTACTGAGCTTTATGATAAGTGAACCTGGCCGGCCGAACCAAACGGCCCGAACATAGCTATTATATCAGATAATTTAACTCAACGTTTTTTGTTGTATAAAAATAAAAATCACAACGGCCTAAGCATAGATATATGCGGGTAATTCTGTAACACAATTACTCGCCAAATTAAATTAAAGCATGCATCCTCAAAGGATTTTTTTTTAAATTTACAATAATAACAATTACTCTAGTAATATCCCTCATATTACTAGAGTAATTATTAGGAGCATATATAATTAATTCATATGAATGCCCGTGGTAATTTTAATAGAAAAATATTAAATGAATATATTTTTATATATAAATTAATAAAAAAGTCCATAGTGGGTGTAACAGCATTATTTTGTATTTAAGTCAAACGCTTCATGTTTCTGTAATAAGAACAATATTAGTGTCCTATACTGCCGTTTCTAAAAATTCCGGCTATGAGACGAGGACCAACATGAGGCTCAGATCAGACTTGTCAACCTTGTGTAGGAGTACCGTGCCACAGTTGGCGGGTTAATTATGTGTTTTATGATAGAAGAGTTACACATGATGCACCAAACAAAATGATTAAATAATATTTTCAATTTATTAAATAATTTGTGCTTATTATAATTCTATGAGGGAAAAAAATGTTTTTTTTTTCATAGGGTAATTTCTGCACTCCTGAGACATCTTCTCAAAAATCTGAGGAAATGCATGAACATTCCGGTGCTCAAAATAAAAATGAACACTGCTTCATTTGCCGGGTAAGTCTTATTTATATATAAATTAATAGAATAACTAATAATAATCGATAAACTCGATCGTCAGCAATTACTACACCTGTTCGATAGTTCTCGATCGGGCTAGATTGGTTGACAAGTTCGATGTTACCTGTCAACTTTAATCTACCGTTAGTAAACAGAGATCTTCTGTTAATTTTCATGTATTCATATCATTTTCTATGGTTTAATGTTTGTTTAATTCTTCATCACTTTGTCATTATTTTCTTGTCCATATTTTTTTTATATTCATAAATATTTTTACGAATTTGTCTAGTTGTTGAATTCATAGGGATATCCTAGCTCTTATTTTGTGTAGTGTTTCTTTAACAGTGGTTGTTAAATCGTTTTAGGTAGATTTTAGTACTTTGTACAATCAAAACAAAAAACATATCACATATTTGATTTTTATTGTGCTTTTACTTATGAAAGTTTAAATGTTCTACTGAACACTGTTTCTTTTAGCGCCCATTGCTTGTCACTGTTATTGCAGCAGTTTTGATTGCTTTTCAGATTAAAATTTCAGTATTTTAGTTACTTGGGTTTTCATTACTCGTACAATGTTATGAGTTGAAAACAGACCTTATGAAAATTATGTCTAGAATGTTGAAGAAAATGAACCCCAGATTTTAACGATTTATTATTATTATAACCATATAGTTTACGGATTTTGATAGTAACCAATACAACCGCCTTTTGAATCTAAGGAAACCCTTTTTGGTCAACAGCATTTGCTGATAACTAATTATATAATCATAAGTATAGGTATTGTTTTATATGTTTATTTAACTTGATATTTTTCCCATTTTATAAAACAATTATTTTTGTAAGTAATTTGCTTTCTCATTTTGTTATCTACAAAAATATACAAGAAATTTTATTCAATATGCAGATATTTTTGTACTCTGTTGTACTATACTTACAATTCTACTATTTTTTTTTAAATGTATTTACAGAGTTTACTAGATGTTTGTGAAGCGCAATCATCGTCCCAGGGTTCAGAGTTTTCAAAGAAGACCGTCTGTATGGGTCACATGCAAGCTGACCGAGAGAACCAAAACGACCCCAGGATATTCTGCCTTAGCTGCAGTCAAAATGGCGATTGCACTTGCCAGAAACAGATTTATTCGAACCGACAGCCGATCGCACAGTACATGCGCGATGTTTACAATAGAAAAGACGACAATGTAAAGGACTTATGTTCTAACTTACAGGCTAAAAAAAGTTAATGAAAATATATGTGTCTTTAACTTAGGGGTGTTCCTAAACCTTTCAGCAATAAATATTAACTCTGTGAGCTTTTAAATCTAAGTAACCTATGGTTAAATAGGACGTATGTTCTATTTGTGGAAAGAATTTTGAAAATAATCAATATTATGATTTTTTCTCTGCATATTGCAGTTTCATGCATTATACAGGAGTTACTGAAATATTTGTATAGGCTATATTAGCTGGCTGTGATCTAAAGATATATTTGTAAAGCTTTAGTTATTTTATTTATCTAAAATTTTACTTATTCTAAGAATAAAAATCATTATATATTTGAAAAGTTTTATGTTCGACTATTCAATTTTGTAAGGATGGTATCCAGACATTGTTTAAAAATCTTAAGTGCTTTGGATGTCGTTAAAACAATTGCTTATATATCATTAATGAATATGATATTTTACTGCATATTGTGAAGAAAAAATATGTAATTATAACATTAAAATAATAAACTATGGTTTGCTCACATAAACTTACATTCATTCTTAACAAATGTCAAATGTACCACCGAAAGTTTTAGTGCATTTTCTACTTTTGTGGAGTAGGTATGTACTCATTTAGAATTATATCTCTAAGACAAAATAAAAATTGAGTGGTCAGAACTCATTAGGTTCCTGGGTGGTCAGTGTAGCTTTTAGAACTTGTTGGAAGGCTAAATGTTTAATTTACTGAAAATTTCTTCAAAATGTACTATAATTTATCATACAGTAATGGTTTACATATTAGCATATATAATTACTTGAAAATAAACTTCCAGAAACTGATTGATATGTTAAAGAGATACGGCCTTATGCATAGTTACATTCTAGGCTTATAAGCGACTACTAGCTGAAAGAGAATGTATGTATGTGCTGTCACTTTTTCACTGAACTAACCCCCACTATGCATAAGGCCGATATTCTTTTTTTATTGTATGTAATTTAATCTTAAAACATAATCATTCGCCTATTTGTGCACCTGCCTCTGTTTTTGATTAATTAATTATAAATAAAATAAATAATATAAATAATTAGCACATGGCGAATATTTGTTTAGTATGGAGAAGCTGTGTTAATTACAATAGATTATCACACAATTTGGACACGAATAATGCCTGTTTTATCTCCTCCGTATCATTGAATATTCTTTCTGCTCAAGGGAGATTTTAATTTTGGGAACAGCCATAAGACACACCTTACCAGGGCCGTAAAGGCTGATGGATTTGCGATATTTGGTCAAAAAACATGTGCACTGCTGTGGTGAATCAGCCAGTCGCTTTGTCACCAATAAGGCTATTTTATTATTGTAACTTTTAATCTCTTCAAAGTACCCTCCAAATTGTAACACTCCTTACAATCGTTACGCACCGTCTGTCCTCTTGAAGCATATTCATTGTAACAACCATCGTAGTAAAATCGTGGTAGTCTTAGTGGTTAAGGTGTTGACTATTAATACAGTGGTCGCAGGTTCGAATCCGCGTTCAGTCATACCATTTTCAATGCTTTATTACCATCATCGCCTCTGACTCTTGATATTTGACAAGCACATTTGGCTTAGTTAAGTAGGGTAACCTAGGTCATAGCAATTATTTTTTTTAAAACTAAACACTGAGCACTACCTTTGAATGGCTTTTTCTGAAATCTTTTAAAAGTTAAAGATTTAGACATTGAATTGACAATGGGTTTTCCACTAAATCATTTTGGCTACAGGTTATCGTCAACCTAGGAACTTTATTTCATTTCACGCTCACTTGATCTCGTAATAATATTATGGTGGGTTATACTCTATGAAATTCCATTGGCACTTTGACCAATTGCTTAGGCATGCTGCGCATTTCAGCCGCCATTGGGTTCAGTATAATGGTAGTAAGTCGGTTCTTTGGTGAACACTCATGGCTGACTGGTCATAGGGGTTCGCCTAGATAATTCAAGGTTTATCAAAACTTCATTGTTACGTTTAAAATAACATGCTACGGCGTTTTGCTTTATTAAAATTGCCAAAAAAATTAAATAAAGTATATTTTGTTAAAAACAATTATTGATGAATTAATCTCCACCCGTTGAATATTGGCTTAGTGTTATGCTGCTACATTTTAAATATTTATATACCACATAGCTACTTTGTGACATCTTATCCATTTTGTGTCAGATGAAGTTTTCTTAACTTTTTGTCTCATTTATTTTAAGAACATTTCTGACCCATCAAATACTACGTATTTTAAATATCGTACAAGTGACAACTAATTATACTCGGATCCAGGACCCAGGAGCTGCATTCACCTAAATCCAAATTCAGCGTTTTGATAACAAACCGTACCGTTCTCCTGTTAATTTTTATGGACCTGGAATTGATATTTGTAAAGAAAGTATTTGCTAAGGTTGGATACAAATTAGAAATGTGCTTTAGGAATTTATCAAAGACATTTTATTTCACATTTTGTATATAGCATATTTAACGTTATTCTGCAACACGGAATTAAAATAATGTGTGTCGAACCCAGTACTTCTAATGTCTAACCAGTTGCATTGACCACCGTGCCCACTATGTATTTGATATCCGAAAACATTTAATCAAATGTAACCTGTCGCTTAATAATCAGTGATATTGAAATAACGAGACTGTTTTCCAATCTCAGACTTAGGTCAGTGATCTCAATGGCAGCTGCATTTCAACCTCATATTATTTAACATTTATATAATGCAATGAAATGAAACGCTTGTAAAGAGTGTCCTAAAATTAATGCAAGATTTAAATTTGCCGCCATTTGTGCAGTAAATTGTTGGCAACCCTGAAAAAAAAATAATTTTGCAGCTGAGAGCTTAGGGTTAGTAAAAATGGAGTGTTACTTGATACGTGTTTTCATTATTGAACAACATCTCAAGAGATTAATTGATGTTCTGGGATTTTCACCAACTCTCATGCACTGTTTCTCTCATGCATTGACATTTGAACGGCTTGTTTTTGGATGACCAGTGAGTTTAGCGTCTCCAACTGATCCAGTCTCCCTGAACTTATCAATTAATCTCTTCACAATTGACGAAGTTAAAACACTATTCCGACTATATTTTATATGAAATTTTCAAACTGTGGCCGCCAAATTCAAATCTTGCGTTAATTTTGGGACACCATTATAATGCCCCAAAACCTCACAATGTAGAATTACCATTTTTTTTAAATATTAGGTGGCAAGCAAAGAGTATATAATCTTAGCAACCATTTTTCTGCTAATGGCTCAAATAGTCACATAGACATCAACCCACACATTAAAGATATCTGCAATATGCGTTTATACGGGTTCGTTGCTGGAAAGATGCAAACTGAAGTGTATTATTTGTTCTTAGTCATTAATCACATCATCTTTATGTTAATCTCTCATCAATAGCAATCTATGTATTAATATTATGTAATAAAATCGTATTTATATAATCTGACTTGGCTAGATTATTTTATTTCAATTTTGGTGAACGCATAAGCAGAAATGGTGCACGAAGACTATCCTCCAATTATATTTAGTTGTATTTTCCATAACATACATAAAAAATGTAATTTTAAGAGTATGTTTTACTGGGTTTTGGAATTTTGCAAAAATACATTTGCTTTTCAAGCTTTTTTAAGTCTTTGCAATAAACATAATTATTATGTTTAATATAACTTTATAAGTAGAAAGTATGTTAATGTTGTTCTTTGATTTTTATTGATTATAATTCATTTGTTTATATATATTTTTTTCAATTTTACGTCGGCAACTGCACAGCTTTTATTTTGAGTTATATTTTTGTTTTTTTTTTAATGTATCCATAATTTTTGTGTCTGTTTCCTCAAGCAATCATTATGTAATAAACGTGATTATTGGTGTGATTATTGGTGTTTTAGTCCTTCCTATTTAAAAATACCCATTTTTAATGCTTCATTACCATCATCTTCCCTGACTGAGCACAGGCACATTGGCCTAGTTGAGTAGGGCCCAAAAACCTAGGTTATAGCAATTATTTTAAAAAAAAACTGTACATATCCTTAAAATATAAAAGATTGATTACAGTCGCTACATATAAATGAAAAAAAGACTGACGAATTAATCTGCCTGGTCTGTTTTAAGCTTTCAACTCTCCTATAAAACCAATATTGAAAAAACGGAACATTGGGTTCAATTCTTTTCTTTTCAGAACTTATTGCCATGGAATGCTTTTCATAGGTCAGTATTTGACCCTATTCCTTGTTCCAAGGTTGTTTTTAGGCTGCGAGTTGTTAATCATTCTTTTTTCCTCACCTTTTTTCAGTATGACAGAAGCTAGCTCCTAAATATTGTAGTTACTTAATAATAAATATTTATTTTAGATAACAATTAAAGTCATGATTTTCGGTAAATGACTATTTTTGGGAGGATGGCCCAAAGGGCCTAAATATGAGTCGCAAAGCAGACGAAAGTACCCTTTTTACTTAAGTATAATGCTTGTTTTCAGCTTCTACAAAATATGTTATTAATACATTTTTTTTCTAATTATAAATATTTCAAAATGATAACACACATATTTTTTAAAAATCAAAATTAAACCATACACACACCAAGAAACATAACTTCCTTGCCTATGTAGTTTTTAAGTTAAACATAAAGATAGAAGGAAATACAGGTGGATATGAGAATCAGATCTGCGGTATAGTTTCCTGTAATCTTTATTGGTACATTGATACGCTCAATATTTTAATAATTAATATAGAAGACAAAAAGAAATGTTAAATCCATCACTTTTACGCATTTTACTTAGAATGCGCAAGATATTTCAGATAACCAAATTTGTGATTATTCTACTACCTGTTCAACAATCACCGCTTTAGCTTAATCTGAGCATTTCTTCTGAGTGACGGCGCCTGTTTATCGATTTCCACCTTAGCAGTTCTCAATAGATACGGCATGTCTTATAAAACATCGTTATAAAAATGCGACACATGCGAGGTCTCCCTTGCCACTGCAAGGCTTTTACGTTTAATATAAATAATTTAAATTATATATAACCTTAAATTTAACGTGGGTTGATGCTACGTTTGTATATTTTTTGTGATTTATGAAGCTTTATTTTATTAATGCTTTATCAATGTCTTAGCAATTATATTTCCCGGTTGATAGAAATTATTTTTTAGCTGAAGAAAAATTTCAATCAAGCGGGTAGGTAATATTTTATGTAACAGTATGAATTAAGTATTCTACATACATACTTACGCACAAGGCAAGTTGATTCGCAATTAAAAATAAATATGTTTTAGAAGCAACTAAAACACATAGATAATAAATACTCATCGCAAACGTTAACGCGGTAACATTACTGAAAATGTCATCCATAATACTGGCCAGAAACGATTTGCCAAGTTGCCAGCAAGCAGTGCCAAGATTTTCAAGGTCAAAATGTCAAACCATGCGTCCTTTCTCAGTGTTAGTTGACTGATGAAACCGCATTCGATGAATGTAATAAAAACTTAATTCGATTATAGAATAACAAGCGGTAGGTCATATTTTCTAAATTATTTTCTAAATGTAAAAACGGCGGTGTTAACATATGGTTTTGAAACTGAAAACGTTGACAACTAGGTGTTGCATTGTATTTAATGCTTCTTGCGTATTATATTAGTAGTTGTCTGTGAAATTGTAGTTATTTTGCGCTTTTCTGTCCTATCCCACCTTTTTCTTTGATTAACAAAAAATAAAAATTCGAACGGACAAATTGAGGTATCCAGGAAATATTAACTTATTCTGGCGATTATATTATTAAAAGCATTAATTCATGTATTATTGCATGCTTCGATTTGTGATAAAGATAAAGATATTTCAAAATCAATACAGAACATTATAACGATAATTTTGGCAGATTGATGCTTTTGATTCTATACGACTCAATTATAAACTTTCCAAAAACTTCTGAATTAAAATAATAATGTTAGCGGTAAAGGTGTTAACTAACGTATTTAAACTTGTTTTTAGAATGCGTAGAATAGAAACATTCTTAAATTTCTTGTTCTGAGGACACAATAGTGTATCTACTTACCGTAATTTTCTAAGCTGTAACAAAACAAAACTTACATAAATTATATCCAATTAAAAGGCCAATCATATGCAACATATTTTAATTAACTTATCTAAGGTTTACTTTGAAATTGATTTACAGTTTCCTAGTCATCGTTAAAAATAAATTTTATTAAATAACGTAAGATTTTTTTATTACTCACTATGAATCCGGTAGCGAGTAATCGATTGTTTAAATCGTAACCACCCAACAATAGACCTTTCTTTCATCTTTCTGACGTCTACTGTGTCGTTCTACCGATTGAATTTTTTGATTTCGTGGGGGTTTCATTATTCTAAAAATTGCCTTAGTGCGAGTGTTTTAATAGATATTTTACAAAAAAAAGTTAGTACATTTACTTAATTTTCTATTAGAAATAGTTTTGTAGCTGTAAAAATATATTGCTTAGATAAACTGAATAATATTGATCGTTTGTACGAAGCTGTTCTCAACCGCCACATGCGCCTAAAGTAGACGGTGGTAAAGGTGTGATTTTTGTGTTTTTATTCACAGATAAAAAAATAATGGCTAGCTTAGCATTTGAACAAGTTTGGATTGAGAAGAACAAATACGACAACGCTGAGCGGCAATATTATGAAGGGCTTGCAAAGGTAGGTCTTAATAAAAAATAGGTTTTTCAAATAACCATATGCTATATACATTCTACCTTTTACTGTACTTATCTTATATTTGGTAATATTAGTTAATATTTAAAATTTCTGTCCCTTCCCTAGTATTCGAGTAGCAGATTTTGTTCAAGTGACTTCTCTTATTATTAGATTATACAAGTCTTCTAGAACGAAGTGGGTGGAAGTTTATTTTTCACACATTGACCCAAATTCCCAGTAACCCAAACCCAAATTCCCAGTTATATAGGTATAATAGTATGCTAACCCAAATTCCCAGTTTAAATCAGACATAATTTATAATGTTTATTTATGTTTAATAAGTATATGTTAAATTGGAGATGTCATCTATTTCTATGTAACTGTAATTATGTATAGCTGTAAGCATTTCTCATACAAATAAATAAATAAATAAATGTCATTGGCGAAATAATTGTACGAGATTGAAAACCCAATTTGTATTTTTTATCCTGACTTAAGTGTTTAGTTTGGATTGTTGGTATTTATGATGAATTGAATTACTCCCAAAATGTTGAGGTTATGTAATTGCAGTGGGTGCTTTTTTCCGCTCTTATACACATAACTTACACACTATGTTGTGCAAGCATAGAAATCCTAATGCTTACGAGTTATACATTTTAATTCTAAAAAGTGTTAGGACCTACGGGGTTTTTCGTACAGCCTACAGGTTTATGACATATTAAAAAAAAATATTGGAATGTGTTACGGAAAAGAAGTATTCTAATGACATTGATTATATTACTGTTGTATTTTTTCTTAGGTTTGTGATGGATTTCGTTATAATTTTACATGTCTAATTTGGGAAAAAAAAATGGTGGTTGGGCAATAAAAATGTTTTGTGTTTTTATAATATGTAAATCATTGTGATCAATTATTAATTATTTTTAGTTAAATGGTTATAAAAATATTTTTTAATTAGTCTAAATTTTAATTTCAGGTTTATTTGAATAAATATAGCTCTTGTTTTTCATTTGTGATATGTCTTATTTTCTTTCGTTGAAGATGGGGTGGAGGAAGAAGTAGCATGTTAAATGTGCCTAGGCACCTATAAATTTTTTGTAAATTATTTCAGGTCTGTGAGTAAATATAAATTTATGACACAATATTTTTTTGGTAAAAGGAACCTGTTGGTTGGACGTAATGCCTGGATTCAACCTTATTCATAAAATTTGATTATTTTTTTCTTAATTCACATAATAATATAGTTATAATGTATCTGTATGTTATTACTATATCAATCTGAAAGTTTTTTTTTACATTTTGAATTAACTAGAATTATCTTTTTTGCAAGCTGCATTCTCTAAATGGATTTTCTCACAACCCAAGTAAGTTAATCTACTCCCAGTCATTATCTCCTGAATGTAACAGCGTTCCTCCATTATTGGCTCAAACTGAATTTAAGCATAACTCAGCAGCTAAGCCTAAAAAGGAAAAGAATGGTAAGCGTTCGAACAACACACTGAAAGAATCGTTTTTCGATAGCAAAGCATTCGAAAAGCTCATTGTCAACTCACCCGCTGAGAAGACCGACTTGTCGCTCGGCGGCTTCGTGGACAAGCCATTGCGAGCGAAGGAAGCCAAAGAGAAACGCAACAAGGCCGATAAGAAAAACCTTCAAATGAAAGACGCTGCATTGCTTTCGGCCCAATTCGAGAAAGCTTACATTGACAGTGTAGTAATTCAGCCGCAGGTCCCCGAAGCACCCATCGCAATTTCGCCCAAGAAGGCACGAAAGAACAAGAAAGACAAAGCTAAGAGTAAGAGCCCTCCTAAGGAGTCGAAGAAGCTATTAATGACCGAAAACAGTCATCCGGAGATCGCCCAGAATAACAAGGAATCGGATATAATTAACCTGGATTGCTCCAAAACCTTAGATAACTGTATGAAGGAAGCTAGTGACAATGCTTGCAACGTTTCAGTGTACACAATGCACGATATCAAACCCTATAACGATAATATGACTCAGTTGCAAAATGTCCATCTGGCTGAGAAGGTATGCTCATTCAGACAACAATAAAATTGTTCGTTGGCCTGTAATATACAAGTAGACTAGATGAGTGTTGTGTGTTAATAGTTTTTGATTTGGTTATTTGAAAATATTTTTTTTTTCCATTTAGTTTCATTTGTTTCAGCAAATTTGATAAAAAACATTATTGACCTTCACCATGGCTTTCATAAAAATGAATCATTTGTTTTTATCAACTTTCGTAGTTTGATTGATTACTTTACATATTTTTTATTTAATTTACATAGTCATTATTTTAATATTAAATTGTTGTTTTCCCCTTTTATTTATTTATTAAACTAGCTGTCCCGCCTCGGCTTCGCAAAGGGATATTTTTTTAATCGTAATAAAAATTTACTAAATAGGTATTATATTGATGCTAAATTAGACAGTGGCACAAATAGCCGTCCATGAGATAAACATTCTGACGCGACCTTCTACCGCAATGAAGAATAAAATGTGCACACTACAGACATTGTGCCGAGTGCTACCATGCGTTCGTTCTTGTAATCAAGAGTTGGGTGGTAATTAAAAGCAGAGTATTCTTTGTTTCTTCTGTCCTTGGCTCTTTTGGTTATGATAAGCTTGTATCTTCTGATTCATTGCTGCGAGTCGATTACTTTTTATGGTTTGATCTGTGTAAACTTGGTCACGGTGGCATGACTGACGATATCTAAAAAAAATAACAAAGGTTCGCTTTGCTTTGGTCACATTACACAAATCATGCGTTGCCTTTTAACCACATTACTCATATAACTGTGCTTATAGTGTTAGTATTTAGTCAAATAACAACACGTTTGCACTCCAAGGTAGTCATAGCTTCCTTTATGGAAAAAGTGGGTAACGGTATAAGCGGTCAATCCCCGAACTGCCCCATACATATGCAAACATGTTCGTGTACAAAGAAGGGTTTGTATATATTTTTTTTTGAATAATTTTCTTTGATTTTTGAAAATATTTTTACCATTAAAAAACCTTTTATTTCTGAGTTTATGATAGCGTTCGTTTATCAGCTTTTCAAAAAGTAACATTTAAGTGCTCAGGCGGAAATATTTATTTTGAATTCAAAATTTTTTGATTCAATGACCAAAGGTCATTTGCAACAATGTAATTCCTTGAATGAATGAATTTCTTTCTTGGTCATTGAATGAAAAGAACGAATTACAAGCCATTCTGTATATTTCAAATACAAATAGTTTGTTCTCTTATTGACTTTAGTTTTGTTAATTGTTTTGCAACTGTAATATTGTACAAAGCTTTTTATTTCTTTATTTTCAATTCATTTCACATGTTGGCTTTTATTTAAAAACAATACATTATACTGCTATTCATTATTTATGTCTTGTTGATAAGAACATACGAGTTCATTAGGTCATTGCTTCATAAATATAATGTGTTTCACATAAGCAGAATGTTTTTAATTGAGTCACTATTCATCAATAGTATCTTGATGTATCTTAAGGTCCTTTTTTAAGGGAAAGTTGAATATTAAAAAACTTGTAAATTGTGTCAAACGGCAAGCTAGTTTCTTGTATTTATATTTATGTATATAGGTTTGTAACTATGGATGCATTCATTTGTTTAACAAATGAAATAACAAGGAAATTTTGGACATCATCTGTGTATGTGAAATATTTATTTTACATAACAAGTCACACAAGTAAACGAAAACCCCCGGGGGAATTTGGTAACTTTTCATTTTTTTTTCCACTGATGCAATAAACCTAACCGACTCTTATCGAAATCAAGCTACTGGAAAATTAAACATAATTTTCTGATTTTTATAGGGAACTAGGGCTAAGTTTTGCTCCCGTTGAAAGGCAACATATTTGAATTTCTCGTTTTCCGTTACTTAACTATTTGCAATGTAATGAAAATACAATTTCAAATTTGTCTTTTTATAATTATGCAATAAATGAATATTTCTTTAGACCGACACCACGTTTGTGAATGTTCTGAGGCCACCCATACACAGAACTGTGTATTTAGGTATTAATTACTATGGGTCGGCAAATGACTAGGTATATCTCGTTGAATTCTGTGGTTCCGTACGAAGGGAGAGGTAACACAATAGTCACCAACTTGGCTGTGCGATATTTCTTATCTAAATAAAAACTAGGTTGCTTATTTTGTTTGTCTTTATAAATAATATAATTTTAACACTACACTCTTTACGGTGGAATTAAATTTAAAAAAAATCTATTTAAAAAATTATGAATATTATTAAAAAATCACCAATAAGACTGTAAATATATACTTTTACATATTGTTTCTAAAATAACTTTTCTATTAATTTCCTAAAAATTACATTGAGCTAGGTTTGGTCAGTATGAGATGTCTTTTTGTTACGGAACGAAAGATGAAAGTTAAAAACTCTTCTTTGATTAGGTTAAAATTGTTTTGCTTGCAGTTTGATGGAATCAGTTAAAAATACCCCATATATATTTAGTATATCATTGTTGTGTCTAAATGGTGGTTGTGTCTTATGTGTAGGGTGGAACGCCTCAGCAGAATTCTATAGCTTGCGAAGTTGCAAAGGCAAGACAACACATCAAAAATTCTTTGGAATGTGTAAGTATCTGTATGGTGCCTTTAATTTCACACTACATTTGCCCGTGCTGTTGTTTTATATATTAATTTGTTACCTTTTTAACATTAACATTAACCCCACACAATATTAACATTAACATAATAATGTTAATATTAACATTTATAATTAATGCACTGGACTGAGTCTGGACTGATCAAATATGGACTTCCAAATTAGTCTCATTCTAATTGTTATTGACCCAGCTTTATACAGATTGTAAATAATCATTATTACCTATATTTTATTAGCGCATACATATCGACGTATTCCATATAGGTTTTTTAAGATTAGTCTAGATTTGATCAAATTATGATTACGCATGCTGTACGTTATTTAAAAATTGTTTGTATCTCTTATACCAATCATCTCACGCCGGTCTACCACACAATGCTTTGCAAAACAGATTTCTATGTGACTAAAAAATATAAAATTAAATATCTGGTTTTATATAATAATTATGATAATGAATATGAAGAGAAGTGATGAAAAAACAATGGTCAATTATTTAGTTACCAGTAACTGGTACTATTAGCTAACCAGGTCAATTAGAACGAGCGAATGGAATGACCCGCCTGGGTCAAGACTGAAAGTTCAGATTGATTTTGCACCGTTAAACCATTCAGTTGCGGTTTATGTAACCCACAAGTATTTTAGCTCCTGATTATATCATCCATTGCAGTTGTTAAAATCCACGCAAAGTTTTATCCTCTAGTCTAATGACTTTTTGATTGGGATGGTTTCTTGCAGATTAATAACATATTATTAATTTCTGCTAAGCTTACTCTTTTTACATTATTGTTG
Source organism: Neomicropteryx cornuta (assembly GCA_020383195.1). Classification (NCBI taxonomy): domain Eukaryota; kingdom Metazoa; phylum Arthropoda; class Insecta; order Lepidoptera; family Micropterigidae; genus Neomicropteryx; species Neomicropteryx cornuta. The sequence goes on from JAHKQU010000014.1 coordinate 1,451,506, forward strand.
GCTGACACACACATGCATAGGTCCTGACATCTTTGCCAATTTGTGTTTATGTAAGAAAATACTTATGCTTTATTTAAAGATGGATAGTGTTGCTGCATTGGCGGGCGCACCAAACGAAGTGATCAACAAATTGAACAGTTTGGAAAAGGCAAATTCGGAACTTCGGAGTCTCGTTGAAAGTTTCGAGTCTTTGGTGGTCGATCTCCAAAAAAGAGTACAGGCCTTGGAAGGGAAGAAAGGTGTATCGTCATCTGCAACTTCTGCCGTGAGTAGATTATCTATTAAGTAATATTTGTGCATCACAGAATATTAAATAGCTAGTGAATAAGTTCGACCATGTTAGCATGATCACTGTTATTATGAAAGACAACAAACAACTGTTATTATGAAAGATTGTCAGTTCTAATGTATAGTTGTATTTTTTTTATTTATTTACACTTATCACATAACTATACTAAAATATCAAAAACATTTTTCTGTAACCTATATATTAAATGTTAAGCTAAATTATTATATGTAACCATTCTAAAGTTCTAAACCATTCATAAGCACTAAGCAAGTGCGTATTCTAATCCATAAGTTATTGTCGAGTATACCGACTAGGCTTCTTTATAGCATTAATAATTATAGTAGGCAATAACATCACAACATTACTACTTTGAGAGGAATCGTTGCAAATTTCAGTATGTTCGTTCTGCAAGGAAGAGGTTAACACAAGCTGCGGTTACCACTATGGGAATACGCATTAGAAAGTTGTAGGATATCGGGATTATCAACTTTTCTGCTTAATAGGTTAAAAAGTATTAAAATATATAGAACCTATTTTGAATCAAGTTAAAGCCGATACACCTCATTAACGGGACTCAGCTCGGTCATTTCTCCATACCACTCTGTAATGCTGTGACTCTTATATGTAGATGTACAGAAAACATAATATTAGGTATTGTTTTATTTACTAAATATCTAGGTTTCTATGGGATTAAAGAGGTACATATGTATTTTGTCTAAAAGTTAAGAGCCTCAAAAATATGTATTTTTCTATACATTTTATCAAAAGTTTGGACGTAAATATCTTATTATCTGAATACAAGAATCGAGAAACAGAACCATATTTTTTTTTTATAAAGAGGCAAATTCAAGTGAGTTTTTACACATAAGTTGATTCTGTTTTTCATAATTAACCAAATCTTCGAAATTTCTTCTGTATTCTTTCTAGTATTAGTATAAGTTAACATAAGGGTACTATATAATAACCTTACTCTGAATTATGTGGTAATAAATTATCCATAAGGTGCCACAACAGCTGCTCGATCAGCCTGTCTTATAAATACAAATCATCCCGATCGATAAACTCGATCGTCACACCTAATATTTCCCGATCAGTTAAGATCGGTGTTAAACAACCTCGATCAAAATCTATCGGGTTAGGTCAGTTGACAAGAGCAATCAGGAAATCTACTTTTAGTAAACAGATGATCGCCTGACAATTTTCATGTAATAAATGTTCATACTTGTTAAATTATTCGTTTATCACTTTTTTCATTATTTTTTTTAAAATCATAAATATTTAAGTACCTACTCCTTTCTTATTGTTAACTTAATTAAAATATTTGTGTAAGGGCTATGCTGAAAAGTAGCGCTTTTTGATTCTACTGCTGAACCCAACCTCTTGGGTCACTTAATTGAGTTTGCAACAGGTCTATCGGACGAATACATCTGCTGAATAACCATGGCCAATTGGCCATGCCGATCGAACAGGTGTAGTGGCACCTTTAGATTACGAGTCTTTAGTTTGAAGTATTGGTGCCTCATATAGCCATCTGCTAGAGACAGCCCTCCCCTCTTATATCACAGATTGCTGATAAAAATGGATCGAGTCTAGGATGGTGGGATGATAATATTTACTCTGATTGACTTACGGCTTACTCAAATGTATATCTAGTAGCCTAGTTTAATTGAGCAAAAATCCATTCTGTCTTCAAATACACTAACAATCAACCTCGCCTTCCTTATATAATACATTTATGTCGAGACTTTTGTAACAATATATTAGTTATCTGTATAATATTTATACTGAAATTGGACATCATGGCAAACCGTACATGCACAACATTTGTGTTTTATATTTTATTAAATGCATTTATTATTAATATCAAAATAATAAACCCAAATTATATTACAAACCATAAATTAATGTGTTATATGACTGTATGTACTTCACTATGACTTATGTCTCTCAATTGTGATCTGTAATCATATCTTCAATGAGTGTGTAATTATCCAAATGATCTGTTTTTAATATCAATTCGCGTAATCACAGCAAAATATACATTATCATTCATTAGACGTATCGGTCCATTAGGTAGCATTATTGATAATTAGAAATCTTTAATTAGGTTATACATTGACTGAAAGTGCTATCTAGTGGTTAAGTGAAAAATGTTTCATTTGTGTATTTACAGCCCTCAAAGGAATCAAAAGCCAAGGAAGACTCCGATGATGGTGTGGACCTGTTTGCTTCAGATTCCGAAGGAGAAGACGACGAAGCCGTTAAAGTTAGAGAACAAAGATTGGCTGCATACGCTGCTAAGAAATCTAAAAGTAAGTTGTATTTAAGTTTATACAAATTCTCATACGGCTCTCGCTTCTAATGATATTATCTCTCCATGAAATTATCCCCATTAAAGTATATTTCTACAATTCGGCAATAATATGGCAAAAAAATTTGGAAACAAATGTTTAAACAACTCTTTAAGCATTTTACTACTATTTTCTACTCTTCCTCCCAAGCTGCACTTGTCCACAGAAATTATTCCTGTAATTCTTATTTTGGTTTTTTAAGTTCAAATCTCATAATAAAGAAATTTTTAAGTCTCGACTGCTTTTTTTTCGACGAGTAATGACTCTTTTTTGATGCTTGGCCAGTAACACAATCCTAAGGAGAACCATATTTCGCTGTAGTTCACAAACAAGTCATACTTTACTTTCAGAACCAGTCCTCATAGCTAAATCTAACATAATCCTGGACGTCAAAACGTGGAGCGATGAAATAAACATGAAGGAAATGGAGGCGGAGGTCAGGAAGGTCTCGACAGACGGCCTTCTCTGGGGTGCATCCAAATTGGTTCCATTGGCGTTTGGCATTCACAAGCTGCAGATCTCGTGCGTTGTCGAAGACGATAAAGTGTCCATAGATTGGCTGCAAGAGGAACTCGAGAAGTTAGAAGATTACGTGAGTTGAAATTTTAATATCTATAATTTCTAACAATTTTTTTTATGGTGTAGATATTTAATTCCGGCAAGCATAATACTAATAAGCATAATACTAATTCCGAATTCACGACCATTTGACTGTGTGGCAAATTCGAGAAATGAGCAAGCATGGCCTTTGATAAATTATTTTGCAATAATCGATTATTGGTCGAGTACTGATAGATAAATTCATAGAAAGTATAATTTCTTTGTCTTTTTTTGTGGCATGAAAGTGTCAAAAATCGATATTGCTTGCACTAAACAATAATTATTTTACCCAGTGCTATGTGCTCAGCCTGTGTTTACGCAGGTAGGACAAAATACTCATCGCTGTCAAGTCACAAAATACTCATCGCACGGGTAGGGCACCAGGCAGGTAGATACACATCAGATAGAGGACTTTGGTTTTTATTTAGTCTATTTTAGTACTTTAAATGTTATTAGGAGACGCAATATTAAAAGATAAAAGGCATTGATTAAAAATTCAAAACCCTGTAACTTCGAAATTAAAAGAGATAACTCACTTTTTGTCTCGTTTCACTCCAGAGTTGATTCGGATTTTCTGAAGTTGTATAATGTTCCAGATAGCATTTGCTACAATGATTTATTTACAGGATAATGTGTCATGTTAATTGGCCAATTCAGTATTTGTATTTGCCATTTACTAATAGTATTTTGCAAAAAGCATTTGAAAAAAACACAAATAAATAATTTTGAATCACAAATGAATGATGGCAAGATGAAGGGAAATTAAAGTTTATCCAACCACAAAAAACTAGACCGATTATCCTCCTGCTTAAAAATTGTCAAAGACACCTCAAAATAAAATTACTTGATTGTGCAAAATGCCTTACTCGTTATATGTCAATTTAAATAATAATTAGATTCACATATAATCCATCATCCAATTAAAAGATCCCAGCTCATGCCAATGTCCATTCAATTGTGGATGAAATATTTTTTTATTAATGGATGTAGTTTTTTGTTTATTGGTGATTATGGTTTTGTCATTTTTAATTTTTCTCTTGCAGGTTCAAAGTGTGGACATAGCCGCCTTTAACAAAGTATAAACTGGGACCGTCCATCCCGATCCACCTTCATGTCTGAGATATTCCAAGAAGCACCAACACAGTTTTTCAAGTTATAGTTTTAATTTTATTTAATAGTAATTTGTAGCGCCTTGTCTACTTTCTTAATAATTCAGCTTTCATGCATCAACAATTTAACAAATATATATTTACTTATATATAAATATGATACGATGACATCTTATTTGCAATTTCAATAATATTCCAGATAGTAAATTAAATAAAAACATTTAAAATTGTTACTCAAATTATAGATAAAAGTGTTGTGTTTAGGTATATATTAAAAATGGCACACAATAAAGCCCTTCTTAGACAAATGTTTGTTTTTTTTATCTATAAATATATTTGTAATTTTAAGTAGATTATTAGAATTGTTCCAAATATAGGAAGGAATGTACTTCGTAATCGTCCTTCATAATTATCCTATAAAGTGACACATTATACTTATACTTATACATTATACACATTATACTCTGCAACCATATAAAATAACTTATAACATACTAAAATAAAGATTAAAAGAACATAAAAACAAAACATTGAATCATTTTATGCTGCGCTCCCTTGGTTCCTGTTCTATAAATCAATTCAGTTCAGCCTCCTGCATTCAGTTGTCAATTATAATAAAATCTCAAGTGAGTATGGGTTGTACGCTTGAGAATTGGAAATAAAATAACTTTGCTATGTATGTTTAAGAAGATTTTATTTCAAAATTAGCTATAAATATGTTATTTTTTAAAAAAATGAATCAGCCATTGTTAAAAGGCATTTAAGGCCACTTTTTTTTTGCATGAACGTCAATTTTAAGTGACATGTGTATCGACAGAATCATGTTGTACTGTTCTTCTGAAAGTAAAAGATATAAATAACCCTTTGCTCTGATTTAGATCATACACATTTATTTTTGGTTCCTGCACAACTAAGCTTGATTTACTTTTGTACATACTATAGAGTTAAGGGATGGTGGTGATGAAGCGTTGAAAATGTACGGCTAAAGTTTTATGCGGAATAAAACCTGCGCCCGTTGGGTCAATAGTCATTGCCATTACAACTGGACAATCTCGTACAGTTTTTGCATTTTTCTCTAAAGCTATTTTTGATCTTTAAAGCCTGTCAACGATGGCCGATTCAATTTTATTTGTATATTATAAATATTTTTCAACAATATGAATTAAATAATTCTTACTTACTATGTAATTTTATATAACAAATATTATGACAAAAGCAACTTTTATTAGTTTCAACCGGTGATGAAATGATACGCTCATTACATTAATATAATATAGTACTCACAATAATTTATGTTCAAATAAAATTGAAATTTATAGCAGACAGATTTTAATTTAAAAACACAAAATTCTCAAATTTTCTGGATTGAGGCGATTCTTACGTGCCAGCAGGAAAAAAAACAGATTTTCGGAAGAAACAATTTTTTGGAAGTATTTACAAAGTAACAATAACGTAATAAATCTAACTAATAAATAAAATGAAAAATTTGAAACAATCGACATTGCATAACCGTAACCTCAATAATTCAAGCGAAAACCTGATAATGGGACACTTCAAATAAATACAGCAAAATCAGTGGAAAGACATGTGAACCTCGAGATTTTGGTATTACTGAACGTTACAATAAGGCACTGTCTGACATTCTTAAAAATACACCTCAGTTGACTGGTATTCATTTAGAAAGCAGAGAATTGAAGTTTGTAATTTAAACATGTCGCCAGTATGATCATACAGACATTCGTGCTTTTCTTTAAATTCCACATAACGAATAAATCAGGATTATTTCTAATTACCTACTGCAAAAATCTGACTCTCGGAAGCAAGTAGAAAAGTTCTGTTTTGTGGCATTCTATTGTGATCCAGTCACTCCTTCCGTAACGAAAACCTTTCCTCTTACCGTTATGTCATTGAATATTACGTTAGAATTTATTTTTGATGTTTCCATAAGCGTTGGGTTGTTTAGGAAAGTTTCCATACCCTTGATACTAACTTTTTCCTTAATCTGTAAAACAGTAAAAAATTTAACGTTACATACAAGTTGAATGTCAAACCTTACATTAGTAAATAAATACAGGTTATTGTAATTAAACATTTTTATCAATATAACATGTAAAACTAAATAATTTTCAGCTGCATTTTGTCTCTATGTCGCAGGAACTTAGAATTATCCGTTTTTTTTAAATATCTAGTAATTTTGCAAAACACTATGTATGCAATGTTACCGTAGGTATGATTTTAGTAATTTTGCAATGATTCTAAGGCACTTTAGTAAGAGTTGAGTTATGCGCATGGCCTTGCACTCCGGTTGTCGGTTTTTCCAAACTTACCCAGATCGCTTTGTATGGTCTTTACTTATAAATCATATTATTATAGGTTGGTTTAATGTCTTTTAGGGGCGCCCAATTGTATTTTGCAATCTGAATGGAAGTATCAGGGGACGATTCCATCTCTAGTGTTGCCGCAACTGCAGCGCATGTCTCCGTGGAATTCGGCGAGGAAATAGTTATAGTGTTAGAGATTTGAGGAGCTAGCGTGTCATCATTCTTCCTAGTTCAACTCCATAATAAGATAAAATTTATTTTCCGAGAAATACAAAAATGTACATAGGAATGACATAGTAACTTACAACATACAACAATGTAGAAACAAAAAATACACAATGAATATAATAAAATAAAATAAATAGCTCTTCTGCAATAATGCAAACGTGGCCAGGACTATTTTATTATGTAGGTATTATTAATATTAATATCAATAACACTTGAGTTTTCCAAAATTACCAGAGATTTAAAAAAAATACGTTTTTTGAAAGTTCCTGTGGCATATACAATAAACATGCTTGCTGGTTACTGAACATCTTCCTTGACGAAGTTACATGCAGCTAATTTGCCACAAAAAAGTTAAATTATATGCAAATCCATTCTTGACCCTTTGATAGCTGTTTAGATAGATGTTAGTTTATTGAATTTGTAGTAATAATTGAATTGGATTCATGAATTATTGTGCTATTCTAAATATTTCTCTATTTTGTTAGCGCTTACAAATATCATAAATCAGGATGCATCAATTTTTCAGATAAAAAGCAACCACTTTAGCATAACCTCATTTTCTAGTAATTGAAGTGTTGATTTTTGCTCCCGATAATATAAAACTTCTAAAATAATACCTATTCTGACGTCGCCCTGAATTTACGTTTTTTATATTTAATATTGTGTTATAATAATATTTATTCCATAAATGTCCCTTGGAAGCCGAAGGACGTATATATACGTCCGCATTCCCCGAAGGATTTTTATTATTTTTGGTATTATTTCAGTATTATTTATTAACTTGACGTTTTCACCATTGGAAATCACAACGAAACAATTTTGTTTTATTTTTTTTTCAATTCAATGCAGTGTCTACTATATATATACTATTTATAAATTTGTATTGAAAATACATTAATGTAATACCGTTCCAATATATATATATATATATTTTTTAACTTTTTTCTTTTTTTCGAAAACTGTACATATTTTGGAAGACTTTTAAATTGTAATGTATAGTTATAAATATATGAAAATGTAAAAAAAAGTGTTAATTTTGTTTATTTCGTAAATTAAAAAAAAAAAAGTTGATATGGCAACTTTTTTTTTTTAATTTACCAAATAAACAAAATCAAAGTGATATTTTATAATAGAGAATTTTATGGTTAATCAGATGATACCAGATTTGTAAATATTGAACGACTCTTGCCTGCACTATAGATTTTATAGTAGATGAGTGATTTGTCAAGGTCATTGATTACGGTCTCGACGACTTTTGGCGCCAAAATTTTTGGCGGGAAACTACGGAGTTCAGGGGATATTGCGGTATTCACATTCCTCAATTTCCCCAGTTTTATTATTGGCAACTTTTCCTTAGCACAACTGTCAGTGTCAGTTGGGAAGGAAACAAAGGGGGTACCCGCGCTAATCGCGCGTGCCCGTTTGCAATCCACGCACTAATTCCTGTGATCCGCCAGATCCAGTTCTGTGAAAAATAATTCGAAAACTACCAAGGAACAATGGGAAACTGTGAAAGGCAGGCGAAACATCATCAGCCATCGTCGCGCAACAAAGGTTTGTCGTTTGTATTCCTGTTAGTTGCCATTTTCAGCTTGTGAACCTTCTCGTTCATTAAAACCTACGTTTTGGAAATAACGAAAGTGTCAACTCAACAGTAAACGTAAAATCTGATCATAAAACATATTTCGAAAACCTTACGTTTAGGTCCTTTAACTTATCATCGGCTTGGAGTTTAGTTTGCGTACCTAACTACAACTTTAGTCGAAAATCACTTTCGTAGGGTTGCTATAAATGGTTTGGCTCCGACCGGGACATTTATGATGGAACGGGGATACCAAATAGGAGGAAATATAAAGGAGTCGTAGGAGAAGGACGGGGGGGGGGGGGGGGGGGGGGCTACCGCCCTCCCATAGTGCCCCAGTCTGGTTTGTGAAAATAAGAAATCTTTCCATGGTTCCCACGTTTTCAGAATACAATCAATGGTGAAATCGTAAATTACCATGAATTACATTAGCTTCCTCACAAAGGTATTTCAGTGTTTCATTCCGTACTGTAAATATGGAAATTATTTGTAAAATGTCAGTACATCCCTCGACCCCACACTTCGTCGTCGCACGAATTATTTGCATAATTTTAGCAATAATATAAAACCATGATTATTCGCTTACCGGGACATATGGTGGGTCAACCGGGACAACCGGGACCGAGGCTCTTAACCGGTGACATGTCCCGGTGTACCAGGACGTATGGCAACCCTAAATTCTAACGGCAGAACTCATATCCAACAAAACATCCTACTTTTTAAAGTGTCAATACAAGTAAACTACCACCTTAATGAAGGCTTAATGGAGAATAGTTCGTAAGTAGTACCATTGATTATATAGTTTTAAATCAATGGTAGTACCTACAGCGCATGACCAACGATTATTCGAATCAATCCACTAATAAAAAATAAAATTACAAACCGTCAGTTTATATTAATTGATAATATATATGCAAAAGGCACCATTTTTTACAGGGATAAAAAATACAGGACGTCAATACGTCATATTTTGTACTTCTATCCGTAAACGACCAACATTTTTAAATACACCACTTAAATCTTAGAAGGAAAATTTTGTTAAAGTTTCAATTTAAATCTAAAAGCGAAATTGTTTTAATTTCGGATTGACTGAAATTGATTGAATCGGATTCGTATGAAAGTGACAGCGAATGAAGACGACACGCGTTTTGCCGTCATTATGTGATGACGTCATTCGTAAGCCATGCCTGACGGTGTTGGCATACGTCCCTGTATGCATGCTTGAGTCGTGCTGATGATTTTTTGAAAGTGCTTTGACAGGCTATTTTTCCTAGGGGTGGCCCTAGGACCAATGGTTGGCGCTATTTAAAAAGTTTACAGAATTAAGTTTTAGGCCTTATCTAAAAACGACTATATTGGTTTGATTTTGCCCATAAACGAACTTGACCGAGATTTTGTGCCCTTAAATTTTATGTATCAATTTGAGAGTAATTGGTGTAAAATTACGGCAGTTATTGTGTTCACAGGAAAGTGATATAGATTGAAATATAAACTTTAAAACAAACTGAGGGTGGATTTGTATAACATATGGTAGCCATTGTAATAGGTAGCTTTCCTAATGAAATCTGCGTAAAAGGATAAATTTTTTTTAAATACTAAAAATATGAAAGTAATTTAAAATGAATATGACTATGATGCGGTTCACTATGAAAATGGAACAAACATTATTACAACATGTGTATTGGTGAGAGGGCGGGGAGGGTGGGGGGAAGTATACCCTTTACCCCCCTTTACCCTGGGAAGAGACTTAACACCAATGAACAGACCATGAATATTTCTTTCAATACTTACGTCCATTTTTCCTGTAACTGTAAGATCGGTAAATGTCACATCGCCCAGCTCCTGCGCTGTGGACAAAGTGACGATTCTTTCGGGCCTGATTCCGTTGATTTCGCCAACGGCGTCTACCCCCGACGCTTCGATTGTATTACGGAACGATTTCTTTGCTGTGATATGAATGGCTCTCGCCCCGTTTCGGAGCACGTAGTCGCCAGGAAAAGCGACGCCATTTAAATGCTTCACGTCCACGCTGCCCGCAGATATAACGTCCTGGAGAATAAATTTTGTAGAAATTATTCTCTACGTTGGTGTAGGTTAGATGTTGGATCTTAAGCATCTTCAATTTTCAGATTATTCTACGGGCGAACTTAAAGTTAGCAGTATTTTTTTAAGTGGTCATTCTGGGTATGCATCTGAACAACAAATATGTCAATAAATAAATATGTAGGTACGGTAAAAGTACCTACATAAATATTAGAAATATACGAATTTATGCATTATAATCATTAATTAACTACACTTACCTAAAACAAAACAATTTGCTCATTGAGAATCGCGCGAATTAACCCAATCCGTTACCTATTTTTATCTCTTAGCTACAGGTTTAGTAGATTTGAGATTCCAGTTTTAGGAGCATCATAATTGATTTTATTGATTTTGAATACCGCTTTAAAGCAGTGTTTTGTAGGTTTTAAAAAATGTATGATAAATCGATTTTGGAAAATGCCTTCATTTAAGTTCATATTAGGTACTCAAAAATATTTCTTATTCAATTCGTACGATATGATATAATTATCACTACAAATTGTAGCGAATTATTTTCAAAATACTTATTTGACATTGACGTTAAGTAGGTAGGTTAAGTAGATAATTAAGGGTTTACTTACTCCATCAACTTCCAAGTTGTCTATAGTATTATTTACATTTGTATATACAACATTTTTAATGAAGCGTTCCCACGGTATTCCATTTACAAAATTTACCTCAACATTTGTGGCAGATAAAGAGTCTAGTGTAACACTATCATTTTCATCATGATTTCTATTGTATATATTCATACATTCTGCATTGTTTTTACATTTTATTGACCCATTTACTTCTAATGATTTTGTGATTATAATATTTTCAAAAGACATCTTTGTAATATTACTATAGCTTCTAGAAACATCAATGATATCTTTATTAAGTGAAATATTATTCAACAAACCATTTGGTTGTATATTTACGTTTTCAAGAACCATTAATGGTTTGTCTAAGATGAGGTTGCGGTTGAGTATTACTTGATCATTGGAATCTGCGCCTGGAAACTTTACACCATTAAAATATCCATCCACTATAATATGCTCGACGTTTAAAAAATCTAGCTCAAGAGCATTAGATCTTGAATTTGTCTTCAGCATCGTCGCACGTTCCAATACGTCATTTGCATTGACATCATTTATTTGTTCTACGCGAGCATTCACTATATGCAACCCTCCTTTTACTTCAAATTTCCCAGTTACGATTAAATGGGGTTCTAATTTACTGATATCCGATTTATTTACTGAGCCTTTAAGATGAGAAATTGCATTTTTAATTCGGACTCTTTGATTTTGTAATATATTTTTGTAAAACGAAATTGTTTCTTCCGGATATTCCTTAGAGAATGATTGACCGTTTATTTGGAATTTGCTGTTTTGCATTAGAAAGTCGTCAAGAACTCCATCAAAGTGTACAAATGGAACCCGTAACTCTTGTATATGCCAGTGGCCTGAAAAATAATAAATAAATATGTGAAATTAAAGGAAGAATATATTTTTGATAGAATTATAATTTTTCTAAAGAAATCCCTCTTGTTTTGCATAGTTCAGGGAGCCTAAGAGACCGTATTGAGAATGATCTTTTCATCATGTTCTGATTTCACCTGTACCGACTTTGTCTGCAACAGTGCTAATAGGCATTTGTTTTCAGTAAATTTATTTTACAAAATCGCGATCCTGATTTTCTGGAAATACATTTGAAATACATGCGGTTTCGATATTTATATATTCACAAAAAAAAAAAAAAAACACTGCGTCCTAACCGCTATACATATTCACAATCCGCTAATCACCCCATAATCATAGGCAAAACCGTCAAATAAATTCGGAAAGGGTTAATCTATGTTTCTACTTCAAAACGAAATTTTGTCACAATATTATTACTTTTATGTATTCAGTCTGCAGCAATACTAATAATAAGTTGTTTTTATACATAGTTATATACTAAAAAAAAATACTTTTCGAATGCTTGTTAATCAATACTTAAATATTTATAAAAAACATAGATTTTGAGTTGAAGTTCTTTCATAATAACTTTTGCTATTTTTTTTACAACGTTGTAAATTGTGGACGTTTGTATGAAGGTTTTGAGCAGGGACTGCACTCGTTTATATAAAAATGAATAGGTACTTACTTCCTGATAAAGATGGCGCTGTTTTGATTATATTTTGTAATTTTTTAATTTCTTCTTCTTGTTCTCTATATTTTGTCTGCAGCATTTTCATTGTATTTAATACGTGGTCAGTTCTTTCTTCGGCGGGGTTTGGTACTGCAACGATTTCGCTCCGTATGTCAAATATTTTATTTGATATTAAAGTAGCACTGCCATTTTCTTCTGTTAAAATGGTAGCTCCTATCAAACCTCTATCGGAAGTTTCTAACGAAATACAAGAAAGTCCATGATGTTCATCGCCGTTGGCATAACACGGCGCACCTTCTAACAGCTCAAACGTTTCTCCATTCCAAACTAATGCCTCTACAACAGTAGATGCATGACTAAAATGGTTGAGTTTTTGTTGAAGTAGGATTATAGCGTCATCTCTACAATTATAAAAAGTTTAAAACAAGGGATATATTCGATTAAGATTGATTTATAAAAATATTAAATTTTCTGTTTAACCTTAGATAGTCTACCGGCATTGGTAGCCACCTTTCCACGTGGTCTAAATGAAAGTTTTCCACGTGACAAAGAACCAGTTTATCATTATGTATTCTATAGATTGCTGAGTTACCAGAGGCCACTGCTATAAAACAGGTGTAGCCGATATCGAATGTTGCTATGTCGTTAATTTCAGTTGAATCGCTAATATTCTGAAATGACAATGAAAATAATTTAAAAATATCTTATTACCATCCACGAGACTTTTCAGATATAGTTCGTTAGAATGTGCAGGTTCTAAAGTATATCTTATGTAATAATGTAGTATGTATATGTTACATTTATTTATTCATATTGAATTAATTTTGTTTACTGTATACTCATTTTTTTGTATTCAGTAACCGCTATGGATTTCCGGCATTTGATTAAAATAAAATTGATTTGATTCCTAATTTTTTTGCTCAATTAATATTTGATTGTTGATAAGTATCAATATCAGCTGAAACGACAGTGGTGATTTTAAATACACCTGTATATGTCAAATCAATCTGTCGAAAAAGTAGGTCAACTTTCGATCAGTTTCAGAATGTAAAACACTATTATCGATTACAGTATAGGAGGGTTGCAAATTTTGGGATTCAACGTCGGCTCGAGGCGTTATGAATTCGCGCAAACTTTTTAATTTCTTTACATTGTGGTTTTATATTTACAGCTAGTTGCTAGTTATCTATATCCAGTTACTAACTTTCTGCTACTAGAACAGGATAAATATAGTTAGGTTAGGTTACCTGATGCAGGACATAGCGTCCTAGGTGATCACTATATCGATAAATAAAAACCCTTTCTAATATGTTAGAAAATGTGACAATGTGTTTGGCGTCTCTTGTGACGATGGGTCCGCCATCCCCCAATAAAGTTTGCTCTAACCACCAATTTTGAAACAAATCCATGCCGTAAAGCGCTAAAAGTACAAGATTAAATATTACAAAATGAATTACAAAATGTTAAAATACGCCCATTACTCGCAGTAGCGCCTACAAACACAGTATATTTTTTGGAGTTATTGCATAGACGCGTTATGCTGCAAAGTTTACGCATGATTACTGACCATAGGAAAATGTATTCAATATCAATATCGATAGCAAGGATATAGCGCGTGTATGTATAAGGCCCAAGTGCTCTTTAGGAGCCAACATGCTACTAAAAAGTATATTTCTAACTAATAAACTTCAACGACCCTTGTGCGCGCTTTTTTGCTTGTTAATTATTAATTTTTAATGAATTGCAGTTAGTTTATTTGTATATTTTTTTAACATTAGAAAATGATTACTAATAAAATATTTTACAATAAAACATTTGTGCAATTTCAAATATTTTTACAAAAAATAATATTTGTTTAATAAATAAAAAAAATAAAATTTGATTACAATCTCCATGTATTCCGAGATTTTTTTATTGATTTTGCTGAGATAATGCAAATAATTATGAAAAGAAATAATGCAGAAATATGAATTTAATGTCACATACGATGACGCCACGTGATGTGATATATGATGACGTGCGACATTATAGTTTGAGAAAACATTATAGTCTGTTGAAAAACAAAATATTACACTCACAATCCTTTCTGACGGGTTCGCTTGATGACAAAAGGTGGGATGGCTAGATTATTTTTGTATCGTGTACTTTTTCGGGCTCATCTTCAACACAATAATATATATTAATTAGCTGATCATCTGGGTTCTATGAATATAATTACGCTGTTGCATCACTTTTGGCGTCTGGGGGGGTTTAAAAAATATTATACTTACTTGTAATTTTTGAACCACCATTGTAGTTATTATGAGGCTCGGATACAATGAGAATTTTCCATTGATTATCAAATTTGAATATGTTCACATTGCTAATGGGATCAACCATAGACCAAGACCAGGTTTGAAGCAGTTCCATGTCATCTGAAATAATAAATATATATATTAAAATTTAATTCAGTTTTTTGAAGTTTTAAATTGATAAATTGGGGAATTTGGAAAATGTGTTAAACGGGTTCATATTATAATGATTCAGTGGCCAGACAATTTCCAGTTTGGATGAGTTGGTTAAGGAGATGGTAGAGTGCTTTAAGTAGTCCCTGTTTTATCTTTCATAATTATGGTATACTATTATATAAAAAAAAAACGCTTTTTAACTTGTACACTAAATATCTCTGTCTATTCAAGGCGGATTTCTGTGCGAAATGTATCATAAAGCTTAGGACGATCCGTAGCGCCTGATCATATTAATATTTTCGAAATAATTTGTTATATACACGAAAAAGATATTCAAAGATAGAATTTGACAGTTAAAAACAACGATCTTTTAAGATCGTTGGTTAAAAAGGTCGCAGATACTGTCTCTTTCTTTAGAAAAATAAGAAAGAGATATCATATTTTTCCCTGTTCTGTTTCAACGTGGCTAATGCAAGATTGACAGGCCCATTTAAAAGTTACCTGCATATGAAAAAAATCCAAATTTTTGGGTATTTTCAGGATACCGTTGGAAATTTTGTGCTATTTTCGAAGAACAAAAGCTAATTTGATTATTTACGGAGTCATTAAATAACTCGAGTGCCAACATTTTCAATCACTAATAAACTAATCATTTAGGTTATTAATTATAAGGAACTACATTTTTTCCTTACATAAAAACTACACTTTTAAAAAGTAGTTTTTTTTATATGGAAGTTAGGTATTCTTAATATTGAAATTAGGGTTTGTTTTATCAGAAATTTTGATTCAATCACGTTAAATAAATATTTATTTTTTAAAGAAAGAAAGATTTTGATTCGCTCGAGGTTTTGACGAAACTGAGCTTTTGACGAAAATGAGCTTTTTGAGGAAAATAACTTTTGACGAAAATGATCTTTTGAGGATAATGAGCTTTTGTAAAAATGAAATTTTAACAAAAATGTGCGTTCGACGATAATTAGCTTTTGACGAAAAGGCGCTTTCGACGAAAATGAGCATTTCTCGAAAAAGAACTTTTGACGAAAACGAGCGTTTGGCGAAAAAAGCTTTGAACGAAAACGATATTTTGCCGAAAGTAAACTTTTGAAGATAATGAACTTTATTCCTAAAAGAGCTTTTGACGAAATTGAGTTTTATCGAAAGAGTTTTTGACGAAAATGAGGTTTTTTCGAAAAAGAGCTATTGACAAAAATAAGCTTTTGAGAAAAATGAGCTTTTGACGAAAATGAGCTGTTTTCAAAAAAGAGGTTTTAACGAAAATGAGCTTTTGAGAAAAAAGATCTATTGACGAAAAACAGCTTTTGGTAAAAGAAAAAGAACTTTTAATGAAAATGAGCCTCCATATTTAATAGGTTTAATTAATAAACTGAAATTTAAATTTAATTGCAGTAACTGTGATCGGTAATAATTTAAAAATATATTTCAATCTAGCCCGTTATTAACGGGCTTCCAGTCTTGTATAGATCAACATTCTAAAATGAGTACCGTATAGTACTTTAGTTACCAAGTAGTTGATACCAGTCGACGCGGGCATCTTGAGCGACAATCAATCCAACCTTCAGCGTCATCTCCTCGCCATCCCACCACTCGAACAGGTCGGCGTCTTCCGCCAGTATATCTGGAAAAACGGCATCACAATCACGGCAGGACAATCACGCTCGCCTAAAATATTTCGTAACTTTGACATTTACTATTCCTCAGAAAAAAAACCCGAACTTAGTGCTTTCTGTATAAGGTTTATAACTGAGTTTAAATGTCGAAAATACTTATACGCATTAAATTAAAACAAATTTACGCGCCCTTGACAACCCATGTTACAATTATACTAGAAACTATACCAAAATTCATCATTATTACAAAAAAAAAAAAATGTAAACTTTACGTGAAAATAGTAAAAAAAAAACATGTGTTTGTTGTGAGCGCTCAGTTGTCGCCATACGCCGTAACGATGTGAAGGCTATTATCGATCAGCGCGGCATCGGAATTCGCGCGCTGACCGAATTGACACTATCTGACTCATAATACCCCCCAGAAATGGTCCGGATTACCCTGTATATTAAAATTCGTCTTGTTTTCTGAGAAAAAAAAAATGTAATTTTTTGTGATAATGTTGAATAGATACGTTTTATGCGCCAGATGTTAGACGTCACTGTAGGTATGTGGGGTGAGGGGAGCGGGGTTGCTGCTATGCGCTCATCGGCCACACAGAGGAGTGAGAAAACAACAGCCAGGTATATCGCTCTCTCGCTCTTCTGCGCCGACCTGGCGAATTCGAGGTCAAGGTTGTCAGCTGTTTTCGCCAGACGAAACGCATCGCGCCTCGCGTAAAATAAAAGGGCTATAGTGTTAAAAATAAATAAATTTAGGACTCTATAATTATCTTCGCATTCTTATACAATTTTGTTTAATCATAATAGGGAACAGAAACATTTCATTAACTTTGACTTCATTGACTTTAAGTTCTGTATTAACCTAGGTACTTATTATAAAATTTGTACAAGATTTAAATAACCTTATATATATTATGATAATTCCCTGCTTAATCTTAGTGGCGTGCGCTGAATTTGTACAGTAGGCAAGCAAGCCCTGTTACGGAGTGGGATGGGGTGGGGGTGGGGGTGGGCCCCCCTTCGGCGGCTTTTGTTATAATATAAATTGTATATGTTATATTTTTTATAATAAAAACAATAAAATATTATATTAAACCGTATATATATTAAATTTGCGATTTTTCGTTAAAAATCTAAGCAAGCCCGGTTTTTCGGCTTCTATGAAAGTACCGCCATTGTTTAATCTGTTGTCTTTCCTGAATAACAGGCGATCTCGATCTGGTATTGACGACAATCATTCTATCCTCCTGATGCACTTACCTTTGTAGCTGACTTGGAGATTCTCGTCTGCCAATCTTACGAAAGCCATGCTGTAAGTTCCGAGGCCAGCTGCTTTGTTCCCGAGGCTTACCCATTTCCTTATAGACTTGTTAATAATTGAAGGAGAATTCGCGTTGAGTGAAGTTTCAATTATTCTGGCTCCTTGAACAATGTTATTAATAACATTATCAATAATAATAATTATCATGTTTATTATAATTTTTAATAAAAAATTATAATATTAATTAATTATAATTATAATGTTATTAATAACGTTATATTATCATATTTAATTTATCATTATTTAAGTTTAATAATGGCAATGTGATTTGACCTCAACGGTCGATCAAGGAGATAACGCTGTCTCGCTCGGAGTGAACTCTATTTTGAGGAAAATTGAATTCTATTTATGAGAAATTTAATAAATGATAAATTGCTAATAGTTTTTTTTAGTTGAAATTCTCTTATAAAAAACATTAGAGGCTTAGGAAAAATAGTAATTGAAAGGCAAATGAAGGATAAAAACATATATATTTTTTTATTTTTTTTTAAACTATGAAACCAACTATGAAGTCTACTAACCGCGCAGAGAGTAAAATCTGACGCGCTTTAAAAATGTTTTTATTAGGTTTATAATACTTACAGGCTGTATTTAAAATCACTGCTGTCTTTTCAGGGGGTTGATTCATACCAACTATTAGCAAAATATATTGTAAAAATGTTATTACCGATTACCAGAAAAACTAATTTTAAATTTAATAAAAACCGTCCGCGAGGAGACGGGTACTGAAAACTGACTGTACCCGACCTCGGCCATACCTTGGTTAAGTATAGGATGATGATTTTAGAGGCGTGGTTTTCAAGAAGAGATAAAACGCATATAATTTGATGTTATGGCTAAGAATTTAGTTTTATTATAAAGATAAGGGTTTGCCATTATGTTTTAAAAATGATTTCGGGTAAGTGGCCGCCGCGGCTGACTCGAACAAATTCCAGCCGAGAGGCCCAATTTTCAACCACTTTTTGCAGCAAGTTGGGCCGTATGTCAGCAATAACGCGCTGAATATTCTCTTCCAAGGCGTTAATCGTGTCCGGCTTATCTGCGTAGACAAGCGGCTTCACATAACCCCACAAAAAATAGTCCAGCGGTGTTAAATCGCACGATCTTGGAGGCCACGCCACAGGCCCACGACGCGATTTTTACTTTATTTTAGAGTGATTTTTTTCTAAATTTGCACTATTTGCAAACGTTGTTCAGGAGTAAGTCTATTCGTTATGAAATGGCAAACTAAACTGACCATAAATCAAGTGACAGCTGTCAAAAACACCAACTACGATAAAAGTAGTGCCAGATTGAAAACCACGCCTCTAAAAGAAACACCTATATTTGACTTCGGCGGACAAATAAACTGAGTAAAATAAAAAAAATGTATTTACAATATTTTTTTTTTTTATATTAAACTTTTTTTCGTTAGACCGGTTTAGTTAATACAGATCAATCTCCCAAATGGGCAGTAGTGACGTTATATATTTTATAATAATGTTGAGTTACTTTATATTTTTAGTTTACTTGTAATTACTTAGAATAAAAAACTTACTTTCTCTATTAAATGCACCTTTGTGGATCTTATAATGATAGGTTAATGGTCGATTTAGCGACTCTTCAAACGCTACGAAATCCATGAAAATGCTTTCATAGCCAATCAGCGGGACGCTCTCCTGAAAATCGAGATTAGCAAAATTACTATTCAGCTCTTTAGCCATATCGCTTGGCGTCGTCTCGCACCGCAAGACCCGATAAATCGTGGATAGTGGTAGTCTAGTGGTTAAGGTGTTGGACTGTTGACCCAAAGGTCGTGGGTTCGAATACGTACATAGTTATACCATATCCCCTGACTCTAGGACAGGCATATTTGGCTTATTGTTATACTATATAAGCAAACACTTTTCAGTTTGTAAACTAAAGATGTCGGTCAATTCAGTACGAATTTAGGTGCGAATTTTATTGTTCAAGGCGAAACATATATTGCCAAATGATAGTATTTTTTGAAATTTATTTGTTATACACACGAAAATTCTGCCGCGCACCGTTTAATTCAAGTTCGTACAATTGGAGTTCGCCTACTTTGATCAGGTCTACCTCCGCCTTCGGGCGTGACGAAAAAAAAATTTTATTTTGGTAGTTATATTATTTTTGGTAGGTAACGGGAATTTTGTGTAAATTAAAATTTAAAAAACAAGTTGTTATATTTTTAATAGGTAACAATAGGAAATTAACTTAATTTATAGTTGATAGCATTGCGACAAAATAAAACAATCTAGCCTACATCTTCTGCACCTGGGTGGGCTAAGGTCCCTGGATGACTAATTTTAGGAAGGGATGATGAGAGACGAATCTAGACAGGCCAAAAAGCGCTTCATATACAGTTCGACGTATTATATTTCCTTACCACGTCTTCTCCATGGCCGCTAAGCCCCTGGAACCGAACACCCTGGTGACTGCTGTCGGAATCCTCCTCCGAAGACTCATCCGACTCAGACCCGTCTTCAGAGCTAGAACAGGAGCCATCGCTGCAGTCTTCGCTCTCGTCAGAACTATCCTCGCTTTCGTCAGAAGATCCGTCTGAGGAGCAGCTGCTGCACGAGGAGCTGGTCTCTACAACAAAACAGAATCCCTATTACTGTTGAAGCGAATCATTTTTAGGTAGCGATATAAATTCATGTGACTGAACGTGTAACGAAAAAATGAACCCTACGTCTGTGCGCTGTTCAGCTAAGGAATATAGGGCACTGGGAAGGCATCTGTGCAACGATGGTTACAAGCGGCTTGGACGTATGCGCTGCGTTTGTCGTTACGTTTATTACCTGTATAGTATATACATACTAAAAAATATTCGTTGTTACGTAATAACGTACGCATTGGAGTTTCAAAATGACAATGACAGTATTGCATTTGACAAGGGCGGATCCATAAGGGGGGGTGGGGAAAGGGAGGTCCCTCTCCCCTTATTTTAAGCGGGGGTCCGGGTCCCCGGAAAATTTTAAAGAGAAATGAGGCCTTTAACACAGTTATAGGCTACTTTTGAATGTTTTTAGACCCCAGTAAAATAGTTTTAAATAGTGTTATGTACCAGTATTTTTACAGTACTGATTCTTTTGTTGATTATTTTTAATACTGTCGATTATTTCTTCCCAATGAGAAATTAATATTCCTAATTAATATAATATTGATATTATATTAAATATAATATTAATATTAATGAGTATTGTGTAACCTATTATAAGTAAGAAATGAAAAAAATCGTGCCCAAATTTATTATATTTTTTAATAGATGATGTCAATTCGGTCAGCGTGCGTTACGTTGACACCGTTACGGCGTACGGCGACAGCTGTGCGCTCACAACAATTATTACATGACCCTTTTACTATTTTCACGTGAAGTTTACATTTTTTTTCTCGGTACCCATGATGAATTTTGATATAGTTTCTTAACAAAAAACACTAGAAATCGCAGGAACTATTAACTGTTTTTTTATCGGGAATGCTCGTGAACACGGTTTATAAATTATTTTTACGAGGCCATTATTGTAATAAATAAATAATATTCTATCCCTTATTTCACCCTCTTTAGGGTTGAGTTTTGAATAAAAAAATAGCTTATGTCCTTCCTCGGGGTTCAAGCCAAAATTTCATCTTAATCGGTTAAGCGGTTTAGCCGTGAAAACGCGCTAGACAGACAGACTCGCATTTATACAATGAAAAAAAATATGATAATGGCAGCAAAAAGTACCATAATTTTTGGTTACCTTTAACATAATATCTAGCTTTCGTTACTACTTTTTGCAAACTTCACGATCAGCTTTTGATTTGAAAACAAAAGTCAAAAAAAAACAAAGTCACGCCGTCATTTTGATTTGAATCAAAATAAAATGATTACAAGTAAGAACAACAAAATGTTATGGTTGCTGCAACCAAATTTTCAGGTAACGTCGTTTTATTTCGTCAGCTCTTCACCCAAGACGCCATATTGTTTTGTAATCATAGCAAAATGTTTTTGCTAATATATTTTTTAACTACATTTCTTGCTGCCTCAGCAAGAAATATGGTAAATCTAAACAAAAAATACCTAACAAAAATCAGTCAGTGTTGCACAACCAAACGTTTTGCTAAAATATTTTTTTCAGTGTGATATTAGTCCATGATAAAGAACGTTGAAGGTGGATGCATTTCGTATGATTTATAGTTTCAAAAGAAAATCGTCAAACCCGAGCTGTTTGTTCCGCTCGTGGAGTCGCTTTCGCTCTCCGAATCCTCTTCATCAGAGCTTCCATCTGATGACGATCCCGAACTGCTGGAACTGGAACTGGAATGAGTACTTCGGTCTTCCCCCCGCGCCGCGGGGAAGGGGCAAGCGAACGGCCTGGCACAGCGCGTCACGTACCGTGGCTTCTTAGCAGGCTTCTGGAATAAATGTATGCTGTTTTCACAATACAATGATGCCTGCTTTATCTAAAAAATAACTCAGTATGTGTGTGTGTGGTTATGGGTACCAAAAACTTCTGTAAGGTAGATGTTTGTTTTTTGTGTTTTATTGTTTTTCTATTAGTATTATTTTTTTTGCTTGCATGTTATGAATTAAATGTGTAGGTACACGGGGCAACCTGTTAAATAAATACCCGGATAGCATGCCACATTAGGTGAGCGGGAACAAGCTATACTTCAAAAAAATGTGAAAATCAGAAAAGCCGTTTTGGTGTAATCATGCTCACAAAATTGTTACAACTTCCATGCATACGTGAGATGTTAAAATATGTATTTTTGAGTATTTTGAAGGAAAAATTCTTTACGCACTTAAGCACAGTATAGTTGACTTGAGTGTGCGACTGAACGTATAACGAAACGCAGCACTTGCACCGAACTTGGTCGTATAAAAACCGTGCGCCTAACGCTGTATTTCTAAGTGGCATATTTCTAATAGATTGCACTAATTATATATCATATGAGACACAAACAAATTTATTTGAGTTTCTTAGATCATACATTAAATTTAAAATGAACAAGAATCGCCCTGCATCTTAGGCAAAATCGGAAAGTTATTATTAATGCTGTTTTTGTAAGATAATTACTAGATAAGTGACAATAGGAAACGTTAATTTCATTCACTAGTTATCATAAGGTTTTTTTTTCTATTTTACGGAATATTAGTCTATTTGGAAATAATAAATAATCGAATTATTAAATAAATTGTGTCCTACGTCGTGCGTATTGTAAATTTGGCATAAATAAGTTTGACCATTTAAATTTTACCACAGAGTAATTCGAATTGGGCCACTAAATCCCTGTGGTAAAATTAAGGTTTTCAGGCTACAGATTTTGTCTATTAAATGAAATGTATTAATTTATTTATTAATTTATACAGTATCAATACATTACATTTTACATCTCCTGTATAGCGTGTTCTAAGGCAATGTAATAACCTGTTATGAACATGGATCTTCAGCTGACAATTTAAAATCTAAAAACATCAAAAATAAAATAATAAAATGCGCAGCTGAAGATTTAACATGAGATGAACTGTGGAGCATTCAGGTTAATACATGAAGGTTTATGTGTGTGTGTGTGTGTGTGTACATACATGCATCTCTAATTGCAATTCTTATAGGTATCTAAAAAATATCTAAAAATATCTAAAAAATATTTGCTTGAATTTTTTTACATTATCCTTTTTCACGTTTCATCGCCGTGTAAAAATCACATGGGCGGATGTTTTCTATTCCCAGTATAAGAATATCTAAATGAAATGATGGGAAAACTTTTGTTTTTAAGTTAAATAACATGTTTTTATTCTTAACTTAGCTTTTTATATAACGACTACGATGTTGCTATTAATATTTAAAGTTTATTTATTTCTTACAATTATTATAATAACTCTAAAGAAGCCATATTCTAATTAATACATTTCACAGATAGTTGCATCGCTTGAGGTAATGCACGCTGGTTTAAATACAGGCCTGTGTAAATATGCACGCTGGTTTAAATAAACCAGCGTGCATTACCTCAAGCGATGCAACTATCTGGGCTTTCGGTGTTAATTTTTTTTTAACATTCTGGCTATATAATTTGTTTGGAAATTTTCAATCCGTAAAAATTTTAAAAAGCATTCGAATTTTCCAAATGTCAGTACTGTCAAACTATTTTATAAGTTGTAATGAAAACTATCCGCGATCGCCTATTATAACGCAAGGAACCATCTAAATACGGTATTTAAGCAATACATTATACAATTTTGTTATATATATATATTTATTTATAAGTGTAAATATGCAAAAACGAACCTATTTTATTTTATTTTATGTACGATTCTCATTTTTTTTATGTTATCAGTTTTAGGTAAACCGACATCTCAATTATATTGTTAAACAGTGGATTCATGTAATTGGCCAAATTTATAGCTATGTATTTACTGTTTTATAAACTAAGTTACGCTGTATGTTTCCCTAGAATATATTAAATAAATAAATTATAGTTAACTTACCGATAATGTTGATTCGTTTAATAAAGTACACAATAAAATCAGCGCAATAACTAAACGCATAATTAATTTATATGATAAGATATGATAAAATAACTTTCAAAAAAATATTTTTAAGATAATAAAATTAGTAACATGTAATTATTACTTAAATAATCCACTGCGACTTCTCGAGCCTACCCACTGCATACTGTCAGTAATATTTGTAGGTGTGAATGAACACATTCGGTAGGGTAGATTGATTTAAAAAAAAATGGTTATGGCTAAAGGCAGATTTTTAAGATTATAATTGTAAAATGATAATATATGCAAGTATAAGATAATCCGTTCCTAGAAGTGTTTAGATAAAGTGTATATACGAGTGTATTCGAAAGTAACACATGAAGTAACAGTGTTTGGGATACATTTCTATAGTATGTAGATATAAACAACTGATGGAGATTTAATATAATATATTTATTAATAAGTATAAAATAAAAAGGGAGACATCTTATTATTATTATTATTTATTAAAATATCCAATATACAATTAATATTATTTAATGGTTAATACTTTGTAGCATTTTATTGATTTTCTAGAGAAGAAAGTACAGATTGTGTGAATCTGTAACACCTTACTAGGCAAATACCTGTGTCGAGTTGTTACCTATTTGAAATATATAATAAGTATATATTTCACTATAATAATGAGTATATAATAAGTATATATATTATAGTGAATTATATTATAAATATATAATCTATTAGTTTTATTTTTTTAAAATACCTATCAACTTTTTCTTATTTCATTCAATTTAAGAGATACACATAATAAATTATTGGCAATATTTTACATTATACTAAAAAGGACAGGTGCGAGTTAAAAATTCATTTTTATAAAACATAGCGCTCTGTTTAAACCGACATAGGTACAGGACTTCTTTAGTACTTTTAAAATTACTCAGTATTATCAAAAATTGTGTCATCTTTTCTGATACTATCATTAAAATACCATTAACATATATAATAAGAAATTATCCAGTAAATAGTGGTTAAAATTGAAAGATGCAGTAAAAGGTTTTTTTTTATTTAACTATAAATGATCATAATTAAAATTAAATGAATTTAAATTCTTCACATTAATGTATTAGGACCAAGTTTGTAGAATACTGTATTTCCCACGAGTTTGTTTATGTTTATAGAGTCGAAAATAAACGGTATAATGATTTAATTTAATTACGCCCTTTTCAGGGTTATGTCGAAAAATATCGATCGATAACGACTAAAAATGTATAATTAAATTCAAGTTGGCGGTTTGCTCCCGCAGGATCTGGTCGAAAAGAGTATGGGATCTTTGCAATTTCATGTGTTTTTTTTTACAAGATATCAAATTGAAGCGTAATTCAAAGGGTACTAAAGAGTCCCCGAAAAATGTGATTAGGATGAAAGGTTTTGTGTAATGAGTGGAATATATATTATATACATAAAAAAAATATACACTTTGCGCTGCGGTTGCACTGTCAAAATAAGAGGGAGAAAGAGATAAGAAACTTTTAAGATTATTGCTGCTGTTTTAACCGATTACATGTGATCACATGTCAATTACATATTTATAGCTTTTTAAATTAGTATGCAATGCTTCACAACCACCGCTAGTAAAAAAAACGAATAGAAGTATTCTGTTAAAGAAAAAAAAATACAATAATTCTGCCATTACTTTTTTTAGGCTATTTTCCTTTATTATACATAAATATAAATATAATTTATCAAATATAAATGTGTGATGTGTTTCGTATCATCGTATTTTATTGCAATTAGTAAAAACCGGTGTAAAAATATTTAAAAACGTCCTACGTATATGGCACGACTAATGACATATACGTAATGTTGTAATGATAATGGAATATTGATTGGGTGGGGGGGGGAGGGGGTTCTTAGTCCTTTTAAGTATTCTGCTCTTCGCTGGTACTTACAATAATGAGACTGCTGACTCATAACAGAAAGGACTCGAATACTGTTATACTCGTATGTAGATTCAAGAACAACTTACGCTATTTGTATGGCATTTATTATTCTTACTAATTTATAAATATCAAATTAACACGAAATGCAAAATTCTAGGTTAACAGTTGTTTTATACCAACACATACTTTTATACTGTCATAAATATATATTTATTAGTTTAATCATAGGATAATTAATAACATAAAATAGATAGATTTACATTATTGATTTTATTAATATTAGAGATATATTTAGGATATGTCTATTATTCTTTATAATAGATATATAAAATACTTACTGCTTATATCTATAGCAACTTTTTTATTATTTATGTGTATTTGTTATTATTTTTCTAGCTTCTTATCAATTAAAAATACGTTAGTAAGTAAAGTAGACTTCTAGGTATTGGAATTTTTAACATAATAAGTGCATTCCTGATGGCATTTGCGCGATGAGTGTTTCATTTTGCGTGATTTCCAATCTTCAGTTATTCAATTGATCGAATACTTTTTATTTATTTATTGAAGAAATCAACAGTTTAATAAATTTACATATAGTTTAACAAACATATATGTTAGTTAAGCAACGAATAGTTCAATTTATAAAATTAAAATAGATTTGTACTTAAAAAATGACATTGTTACAATTTTTGTTTCAAAAAATACACTTTTGTTGCTAATATTATTAAATACATTTTGAAAAACAAAAATAAATTTTACAATATAACACGGTGTAAATGATTTAAACTATGTAATGATTTTTTTTTATACAATTCGGCGCATGTTTCTTGAAAGCTTACCGAGTTTCAGAGTATCATTACATTTATTGTAGGATAAGCGAGGTAATGGTGAAAACAGGGCATTATTTGTGGAACGATGTTGAGTACAACGTTATTGTAAAAAAAATGGCTTAAAGCCTTATCATAATGTTTTTTTTTTATAAATATTCGAGTAATGATTAACAAATGGCTGCGTAGAAAAAAACGTTGCATATAAAGGTAATAGTACTTTGTGTAAATTTCTTTTTAAAGAGAATTAATATGGAGACTACTGTATGCTTACTTCCGAAAAATTGTCGGAAATTTTGTCCTGATTCTTTGCTGTTGAATTTGCATATGCTTATGGTGGGATTCGTGGTTGTCGGGGAAGGATTTACTCGTAATTAAGTGCTAGTAACTATTTTACTTTATTTTGATAATAAATACTTACGGGTATTACAAAAAGAACGCACTTAGCGGTTTATTTTGACTCGGATGCGCGGATCGCAACAATGACATGTCAACGTAGACGGAGACCGTCTCGATGCGCAGTTGAGCTATGCGCAGATATCGCCTCGATCGCTGCGACTCGATTGGTTTAATTCCCACATACATTTACTTCGGCTACTTATCGATCGATCGATCCAAGATCATCGATGATCGGAGTCTTGTATGTAAAAGATTCGAAAAAAAAGATAGCGCTGTAATAATAACTAGCGCTATCTGCGACTCCTCTTACAACAACTTTGTAAATAAATAAAATATCACCTAATAAAATATCTGACCGTGCGCAACCAAGAAACCGACTGAATCCACGGGGAACCCTACCTACAAATATATTGACGATAGTAAACGAGGGGTAGTTTCCCACGCGCAAAAATTGTAATGTATGCATTTTTGGACAAGATAGATTATGACATAACAAAGATAGAACAGGAAAAACAAAAACAGAATAGTAGAATAATATAAAACCTAACATGACACAAAACACAGATGTTATTTTCAAATTTTTACTTTAGTGGTACACATCATAATCATTATAATCATATATATCATGTGTTTCTAAGAGGTATTTTTTAAATTTATTTTTAAATAGTGATAACGTAGCACTCACTTTAATATCGCCGGGCAATTTATTGTATAAAGTGGGGACCGCTACGCATGATTGCCGCTTGCCATATAAGTTCTTAAATTTGGGGATAAAAGCATTTTTTTGCTTACTTGTCTTGTTTTATGCTCGTGTTTTACCGGGATTTTAAGAGCATTATCAGCATGGTAATAAAGGGCAATTTTGTATTTCCACAATGAGAAAACAGACTGCAGGTTAGAGTGTCTAAAGATATTCTTATAGTTTTCCCGGATGTGATTTTTTGTTTCCCAGTTTAACGACAATGTCCTGAATGTATGTAAAAAATGAGTTCCCCCAAATGTGCAGTCATACATAATTATAAGTTCAGCTAAGGACCGATAAAGGTCCTTTAAAATTAATGAGGGGAGACTGTTTTTTACCAAAGTTAATTTGGCCTGTAGGCATCTTAGTGTTTTACATACTTCCAGGATTTACAAACCAAGATATTTATGCTGGTCAAATTGTTAGATTTCGGGACAATCACATTGGCGTTTAATATCGTGTAGACACTTATGACTATGGCCCTTGATACTAACTTCATTTAATAAAGATTTATTTTGGGAAGACCTTATGTGCATCAATTCAATTAAAATTATGTGTTCAATTACAGATTTGCGAGATAAATGTCTGTCTTCAGATTATGAACAAAATAAAACCCTTCTCTGTTCCTTGGGACCACTTATCATTTTTCTACACAAGAAATCTACAAGAGTTTTGAAAATAATAGATCCTTCCTGACAACCGATTATCTGATAACTCTCGTATAATAGCCTTTTTTCTTTTCAGCAAAACAACCTCATTTCATCTTCTTAAACCTTGACCACAGACTGACACATCAACAAAATATGGCGTTAATTGGATAAAGCAATGCTAAATTTAATTAGCTGGTCATTTGTTTATAATGACTTACAGACGTTTTTTATTGTTCTAGATGCTGGTTAACGCAGTGATAAAATTACCCGGCTGAAGATTTAAATGACACATTCCGCCCATACGTGTTGAACACATAGCAAGGACTGAAGTACCCTCCGTTGGCGACTCATCAAAGGTAAGTACATATGGATTCTTTAATAGTAATCTGTACGCCACAGAGAAATACATAGTTCGTATGTTTTTTTATCAGACCATCATGTCTAATCTCACATATCTCAAATTCAAATAATTTATTTATCACAATTTTTTAATAAAGAATACCCAAACAAAACTTTGGGAGACAAGGGGTTGGTTGGTAAGAGGGGTAGCAAGAGCCGCCTCAATTTTTTCAATAAATAAATAATAAATCTACTTTGACATGAAAACTATTTTTTTTTTAATTTATCATACATTATTTATTGCCTAAGTATCTTTAGTATGAATTGAACAACCGATGGAGATATAACAGTATTTTCAAAAGATACTAAATATTATTATAAATTAAAAAGAAACCTTATCCTTTTGTACTTATCTGCGTTATTTTATTAAAATTAATTATTTTTATTTATTTGCGTGTTTCATATGGAAAATCGTAAAGCATCAAAGATGATCGTTCGAGATTGTTCAAAACTAATAATATAAAAAACACATTTAACATTTATGACAAAAGTACTTGCTATACAATCAATTCTATTATATGTACTGGTATATACATGAGAATTATTTTTATACAAATTTTGAGTTTATAGTTCTCTTGATACGTTGAGAATTATTCTGAAATAAGTCGGTATCGTTTATACACGTTGAAAGTAAACGCTAATCGCGGTTACGATGAATACATGCGACATTCTGTATTATTTTTTTATTTTTATTTATTACATGATACCTATTTTACATGATACTTTATATGATTTAACAATTGCATGATACTTTTATAAGGTTACAACAGATACATATTAATAATAGTATCAGCGAGCGTTTGATACCACTGCAACCTCTATTCGCTGCCTTCTTAACTAGACGAAATGTCTGTTCTAAAGAAGGCATTTCTATTTGTTCTTATTTTAGATTAGTTGCCAACTATCAATAGAGAAGAGCGTTTCATCTTAGAGAGACCAAAAAAAAAATATAAAAAAATATGAGCTATAAGATATTAAAAAGTTAAAATGTATTTAAGTATAATGATACATTAAAAAAAATAAAAATACAATAAACATAAATTAAGTTGATTTCTATTATATATATTAGTATATATGTAGTTGTGTGTGTGTATATGTAGTATGTATATAAAGTAGTATATATGTAGTTGTGTGTGTGTATATGTAGTATGTATATAAAGTAGTATATATTAGAGGATTTTAATCTACATATATATGTGAAGCCACTGCTGAAAGAATCCTTGTCTGTCGCGTGTGTGTTCGTAGTTGGTATATGAAAACCAAGTGTTTTAAGTAGTGGCGGACAATCGAAGCGAATTGAATATATAATAAGTCTATCTCTTACAGATATGTTAAATTACTTTAACGCTGTATCATAGTCGACCCTTCTTTCATATTTACTACATTTTATGTGTGAATATTTTATCCTGCGTTAATGACCTATGTCCTGCGAGTTTTTTGGGAAAAGGAGCCGGCGAGATAAATCCGCGACGGCGCGGCGCAGATCCTGCCTGTGATGCTGTTCCAGATAAAGTATGGCCGAGGAGCGAACTTACACGATATTAACACTATCGCGCAGTTCCATCCTAAAGTACCGAGGTAGGACAGGCGCTGGCGATTTGTCAACTGCGTTAGCCAACTTTGTAAGCCCTCAATTATGCAACCGGCTTAAAGTAGACAGTCAATACACCATCGGTTTATTTTCCTCGGGCGAATATCTTCTTTGCTTAAAGGGAACGTTTAGAGTACTTACCATCGACCGGCCTAACTTAACATAAAAATATTGATTCGTTTTTGTACTGAATTATATGTTTTTATTGTCAGCCAATAAAGTTAAATAAAATAAATAAACTTATAATATAGTAGCTGGGGTAGAATGGGACAGGGCTAAATGGAATATACCCCTTTCCGCCCCGTTAGATTGTTTGTAACCAAGACTAAATGTAGAAATAATATTAATTTCGATTCATTTAAATCCCCGTCTCTATGGATGGCATATGGTAAACAGATCAAAGAAGCTCAAGAGAATATAAATAAAATTATTGACAAACAAAAAGATTCTGATGAAGAATATTTCCAGATAGAAAAGGAGGCAGAATGCCATTGTTGTGAAAACCATAAGGACAGTTTTATCGTAACAAAAAAAGATTAAAAAAATATATTTTATTTAATTGTTCTGTTATTTGTACGAAAAAAATCATACTAAAATATTATATTATTAAAAATCTTTGTTTTTCTTCGAAGTTCTAGCGAGCCGCGTGCTCGGCGGCCTCGCGCTATGCTCTCAAGCATTAAGACGAAATCTGTTTAATTTTGAAGTTGTTTTTCTCGTAATTGAGAAACATTTTTTTTTGCCGATTAAAGTTTGATTGTCGATATAGATCAACATCCTAAGAGGAGTGCTCTAAATTTAAATACAGCCTGTAAACAATCGTATAATACATTGATTACCAAATATTTGACCCTATAGGCATAATTCTTTTGTTCTAGGAAGTTTTTAATAGAAAGTAACATTTTCTGCAGAGATACTCACAACCTACATGGTTTATTCTCTGTTTGGTGTCGCACCGCGTTTCGTACCGTTAGCTCAGAGTTTAGCATTCGTACGACCTCTGCAATAACATCGATAATTATGCAAATCGCGGTATCGGCTTTAGCGGCCGTCGACGCGGACGGGCCTATTGGTAATTTAGCGCCTGCGAGCGCCGTAAGTCACGCGACCTGCGACCCCGTCGCATCGCGTCGCCGGCGCTGACCGAAGCGCCGTTTATCAACATTAACTCCTTCCTGGTTTTAGATATTATAGAGGGTACGCTTTCAAACCATTTTTCGCACGATTTCAGCAAAGCTTCGGGTACTTTCAGCGCTGCGAACGGCGCGCGGTCGCTATCGGCCGACCGACTAATTCAAAACACTTCGGCTCTACTCAGCTCAGCTCGTCGTATTTTTCTCTCATATTTTTTATTTTACTAGCCATTCTATGCTATGTACTATGTGCTTCAATATAATACATAATATTATTATATAACCCAAATTAACATTACTTATAAAATTCATTATAGGTAATGATTAGTTGGCGCCTAAGAAGTGTTGCCGATATATATAGATGGTGGTATTGTTTACCGACGTAACACTAATTAATTATGCCGTTGGCAGAAAGGATAGACGCAAACCGCATAGAAATCAGATTTATTTTTTTTTACAATTTAGAAACGATATTAAAAAATAAAACAGTTAGAAGAATATAAAAACAGAAGAATATATTGCCGTGTTCTGCCATTAGAATTGTGAAACTGTTTGCTTTTTCCCGTTAATTATGATCTTTGAGTTTCTGAGATCTTTTACAACTGGCATCATGTTTTACATACTCGTAGTTACAAAAGAGTGGTTGTCAATTTATTCTTAGCAGTTGAGCAAACAATAATCAATGGCCATATTTAATTTTATTTCTAAGATTGCCCGATTAATTTAAAATTTGAAAATGGTGATCTTATTCTCCAAATAACCCCTAACAGCTTATAGCATTTGAATGTGATTCTATCAATATGCAAATTAAATCTTAGCTTTGTATCAATTAAAAAGTCCAAATCTTCAAATTGAGTAACTCTCGTTTGAACTAGATTATTTATTCCATAAGAATATTTTATGGGGTGACGTGACCTGCTGAACGTTACATTAACCAATATTAAGGACTATTTTTTTTTTTACAATATTTAGATAAGGTCTGACTCTATGGCTTACGAGTTAGCAGGTGTGTTGGGGTCAAAATGACCGAATGCACGAGTTAGACGGACTATTTAGGGTTACGTTGTTTTCTTAAAACGAGATAAAATAGCGGAACAGTGTTAGAATAATAAATTAATGTCATCGCAAGAGTAAATTAATAGTCCCGGAATGCGCTGCCTGGATATGTCCCCGGTCGTAGTTTTAATTACGACCGAGAGATATCAGCTGCGATTGGCAATCAGCTGTGAGTGTTGGGTAGTGGCCGTGGTAAGTGGTCGTCGGCATGGGCGGCGGGTGCTAAACTACCGCGGTGTTGAAAATGCGCTTACGGCACTTGAATCTTTAAAGCTAATCAATAAGAAATTATATAATATATTTTAATAATGAATAAAATAGCGGTAACGTTATTTTCTTCATTCGTAATTTTCCGGAGTCATGACGTGGTACCCAATGCAATAGGGAGCTTTCCTAATTAAATCTACCTAAAATTGTTACAACTTTTTAGGTTAAGGGTATCAATAATAATCATTTATGAAACTAATAAGGTAATTTAAAAGCTTATAAATAGAAATGGTCAACCGTTGAAAAAAAAGCTAGTAGAAGTTGGAATGTAGTGTTTACTAAACACTAAACATTGTTTATTTTATACAAACTGTTTAATCAAGTCATGCGTATTGATTTTATTGTATTTATTTGCTGATTATAATCTGAATTCCCCTCTGAAATAACCAAAATATAAAAGTGGTATACATATACGAGTATTTTTATATTTATATGTAATGTTATTTATGTCAATAGAGTACAATTTAAAAATAAATAAACGCAAAAAGTACTTGACTCGTGCCAGGCAGGATGAGAGAAATGGACATATTATGGTACGATTTGATAAAATAATCTATAAAAAGGTAAATTTATAAGAAATATTTGATATATAGTTGTCTTTGGTACTCGACACTATATGCCAAATTTAAACTTCCTGTGCATTCCTTCCGTTTAAACGCGGGTAGATTAACGGACTGTCCGTTTAAAGGCGGACAGATATCACTGATTTTTATTATCACTTTAGAGTTTCATAGTTTCCCCAGTCTACATGAATAGTATCAGCGTATTAACCCCACACCTTTTTAACCTTTTTACCCCCGCAGTTGTTAGGATACGTATCAACCCCGATCGAAAGCACGGCTTCATTACGGTACTGAGATTGACATAATTCAATCAATGTCCGCAGAGAGCACGTCACAAAGGCCTGCTCTGACGCACATCCGCGACGCGCTCAACCAGTACGACAGACACGGATTGGGGTTATTCACATTATTTTTAAAAACTAACGTCCTTAAATTTAAACTAAAATACACCAATTTAAGCCTTGATTATATATAGAATAATTGATTGATATATATAGAAACAAAAAAAAAACTGTTTTACGTAATACAAAACTAAACTAGCCATTTTGTCCGTGGTTTTGGGCATTGGTTAAGCGTTTCGATAGTATAAAATAAATCACCTTTTTATTTTTTTTTTTCTGATAATGTTTAATTGTTGATATAGATCATCCTTTCAAAAGGTAACAGGGAATTTAAATACACCTGTATAGTTAGTTAAACCTAATTACCTAGTGTGCTGAGTTCATCTGAAAACTAAACATTTTATGTGGCCTTTATAGGAGATTATATCAGAAAAAGGAGAAATGAAGTTCAATTGAGATATTTTGTAAAACTGTAAATTGTATATAAATGAATAAATCGTGCTCTCAATACGTTTGCACCTCGAGAATATCAATCTCATCAAATCTAATGACTCCAGATTCCTCCTCCTTCGCGCGGTCTGCCACTGACTGTAGCTTTGCGGTCAGACCCGAAAAGCTCGTAGTGCTGGTCAGCAACTTGGGAAGGTCTAGGTTGGAGATATCCTGACAACGATCCCGAGGCGGCAAAGATGTCCGTTACGGGATTAAATATTTATTTGTGTTTATCACATAACCCTACATGAAACCATTGCGTTATAAGCTAAAAAAAAGAACGCTATTTACAAAATATAATTAGCACACGAATTTAGACCAAATCTTTACAAATCTTTTATATTTTTAATAATAATGTAAAATTAAAGCACACGATTATTGTGCGTTTTATTTATAAAATTGTATAATTGAGTTATATAATTATATATATATATTAAATTGTGTCTAATATGCTCTAATATAAAATAATATAATAATTACATGTTTTATATAGCTATATGTTTATGGTTAGGTTCTATAGTTATGGAACGTTTCTTCACCCTTCATTTTACTCGCTTTTCTCAATTTAAATACAAATTTATAGGAAAGGTAAGTTGATACCATTGTTTTATTTACCAAATAAAGATAACTATTTAGTTACCCGATACAACCAGCACTGCCCTGATTGCGCTCAATACGTTTTGTTGACAGCTGTAACTATAATTGCAATTGCCAATGCCAACCAAGTGCGCTGTACAGAAAAGCCGACAGGGCAAAGAAAATTCCCCCGCTGAGGGCAGGACGTCCCGCGTGGAATTTGCCCTGTAAAATGTAAAATAATGTTAATAATGTCGAATTGTTTATTTATATCGGGGCTTTTTGTTTGGCTGGTCCCGCGCGTTGCGAGAATGCCACTATTATGTTCTCACGAATTGATTCTCTTGTAGGGTAGCGAACCGACCGCTAAGAAAATGTCGCTGCCTATCTTTCGTTGATGGGTACCGTAGATTTTCTTAAATCAGTATTCGGACTACTGAGCAGGCGCTTTTAACCGTGTGTTATCATAACAAAAAAGCAATAAATTTATTAGACATCTCGTCATGATTACACGTATAATATAATATACATATAAAAACATGATAACCCTTACTTCAATGGCCCTTCTCTATTGGCAAACCTGATTTACACTATAGCCAATCAATCCATAGGCCCCCGTCACTTTAAAACTGTTGGGGCCATATGCATAAACGCGTTAGTATGCTGCTAAGTTTAAATATGACCACGAACCATAAGACCCATGGGCTGTCACTATACTATAGCAGGAGACTAATGGGACTATGCATACACATTATCCATTTAACGATGATTAATTACTAAGTAGATATTGTATTAAGAAATGAAGTAGCCCACAACATTGATTCAAATTTTCGGACAAATGCGATTTATTTCGATATTTTGAAGGCTTTTTATAGACTAGATCATATTATAATCTTAAAAAAAATAAAAACACCTTTACCTTTTCCCAAAACGACGGTGCCTTTTCTGTGAGTGAAAAAAACATTCTATATAATAACACAATAGTTTCAATAGGTTAACATAGATAAGAAAAAGGCAAAAAAAAACAAGATAATAAAATGCAAAAGCAGTAAATAAATAACTACCAAAAATAAAGTTTAAAATAATTGTGAAACAATATATATTTTTATTTTTATATATATATATGTGGTTTTCGTACAGATCTATTTTAAAAGATGACCTTGTACTTTGAAGGTTAGATAGACAGTTTTGACGGCAAAAGCAGGTGTCGGGATAGAAACCCGATTTCCTGTCATTTGACACTGTAACTTGTATACTAGAAGGTACTAAGATTTTAAATTGTTCTGCGTATTCTATAGAATGCCGGGCTCAAGGCGCGGGTTGAATAGTAGGCAAGATAGGCAGGTACGATCCGCGCCGTTATTTCTCACATGGAGAGGATTTATATCTCGACCGATTAGCGTTTCATATTCGCTTCCTGTTAACAGGGGGCTATTAATTATAGGAATATGCTATTTTGACATGTACAGCCGCAAGAAAAAAACCCCTTAAAATTAATATTTGCGAGCTAAAATATGGCTAAACCTAACTATCTATTTGCGAGCAATTTAGAAAATAACCGCTCCAGCCGATTTAGCGCTGTGGTGAATATTTTGCTCGTCGTGAGTTTAAACAATTATAAAAAAATATCTATATTAAAATTCACAGATGAATTTTAGGTTGACTGGAAATATATCATGTCTAAATTTAGTTAATTTTTAATTATATCTAAAATAAGAATAAAATTTAAAAGCGTGGCTTTGTTAAGAACCACACCATTATTTCATCTATTAATGAGTTGTATAGAATCAAAAGCAGCAATCTGCAGTAAATGTGTTTTGTGGCAATTTAATAAAAACAATTTACATCTAGATTAAGGTAATATCATCAATATTTTTTCATTCTTGTTGTTTTTAAAACTGAATTTTGTAAATTGCTGATTTTGCCTCCAACATGTTTCTAATGATGTCACAATAAAACACAGAGGCGTAAAGTATCAGTAGATAAGTAATTCTAACATGGTTGCAGATTGCTTGTTTTGATATTTTAAACATATTTTAAACAACCTAATATTTAATACATTTTATAGGGTCGGATTGCTGTTGTAGATTCTATGTGGTAAATATGAAGATGTTTCAGAAGCGATACAAAACCTTATAAGTATAATTTTGGAAGATTGCTAATTTTGATTCTATACGACTTATATGTACTATTTTTCGGGTAAATCGTATGAAGCGAAAAATAAAAGTGAACACATTTTTTTATTTAATTAATATTTCAAAAGCAAATATTATTTTCAAAAATCACCCTACAAGACGTATACGATAAATCTGCAAAGTACATAACGCTATAAACCACTCGTTTAAATACTTGAGTGATTGAGGGGTGTAAGCATCACTTTAATAGCCTTTTTAATGAATATTGTAGTTCATTTAATCATTAACATAATATTCACGGATCTTATTGCGTGATTTTATATATATATATACGGGTATTGATAAAGTATTTGCTGGAATTATTCTAGCAGAAATCGTTTCTGAAGTTGGGCAAGTATCGCGCCGAAGCGCCGCGCACGCGTCGGTAACGCAGTCGACTGTACTCGGGCGGCCCGAGGCGGCGGCAGGGCAGCGGCTGGGCGCAGTCGCTCTGTTAAATAGACTGCACAACTAATATAACGACTTTCATTAATGGCTGAATAAATCAAACCAATTGCCGATTTATTCCAATGCCAAAGGCTTTGATGCGAAAGATGCCTCTCAAAGCGTGGGCGGGTTTAGTACACGGGCAGATGAAGAAATAAAGCGGGCTTATATTTTTGAGATATTAATAACGCGATGGCATGCATGCCATCACTGTAAAAAACGTCGATAGAAATATCGATACAAACTATTGATTAGCTATGTTTTTTTGTAAAATCAATCGATGTAACGATAATAATAATATGAAGAAAAAAATATTCTTTTATGAAGTTGATTAAACTTATATTATATATAAAAATGATTATTACTCCATAGTGGCATATATATGCAAGAATGTTTCCGCACTCCTATTTATTTATACAGGGTGTATATTCACTGATGTCCTTTTAGGGGGGTTCATCTATAGTGACAACTAAATCATTTCATGAAAAAAAAAATAATTTCGAAAAAAAAATTCATGGTAAAATAATTATACAAAAACTTTGTTTTTCTCAAAAGTACTTCAAGAGCCGCGCGGGACCGAGGTCACTGCACGACTTTGAGCCATGCATTTCACCGTTTTCTCAAATATCAAAATGATTTCTATTAAATTTGTCGAATTTGTTTTTGGCTAAACTCGAGCGACCTCGTTTAGTTTAGCCAAAAAAAGTTGACTTTTGTGAATTGAATAGCGGTGTTTAATTGTGACCAGTCTCTAACCGGGGCTTTTGGCTCAATTTTCAGAACCTACCCGTGCCGGAAGCGGGCAAAGTGTTTAGAAATCGTCACGTGCTCGCGACCTGGCATCGCGGCCTTTCATACAGCTGTCATTAACGGATCCGTTGCAATTCCGCTAATAAATTTAGTAGGCGCGAAGGCGACTTGATGCACTTAAAACGCTTTCGCGTGTTTGATTAAGGGGACGCATTAAGAGGCGATGGATGAACACGACGAGGCCTATTCTGACACGTTTAACCGTAAAATACCTAATATTTACAATCCCTTAATACTGCTACCACTAGCTGCTAGCTTACCCTACCTCATCCTACCCTAACTAGCCTCTTTTATCGTTCATATTATCGACAACGTTTACGAGATAGTCATGGAGTCCCTACGGAGTAGAAGTTTTTATTTATTTATAATATTTATATATTAATACGTGAAAAAAAAACTTTGTACTCCTTTTTAAACATATTGCGCGCACAGAGGAGTGTGAGATTTGGCATAGTAAAAGTTTATATGGAAAAGAAACTGCAGAATGCAAAAAATTATCTATAATTTGTGTTACAAATACATTCAATTAAATTAAATAAAACGTTCACACGACTGACAACTGTCGATTCTTTTCAAAACAAAAGGCCCGATTCTTTTCAATATTTATGTGAGTGACATCGCTACGTGTTTCAAATATTCAATGTTTTTGTCATACGCAGACGATCTTAAAATCTACAAAGAAATAAAATCTCAAAACGATTGCGTATTATTACAAGAAGACTTAAACGCACTGAGAGACTATTGTAATCGTAATAAAATTAAAATGAACGTTGAAAAATGCTTTCAGATAACTTTTACAAGGAATAGAAACATAATAATCTACCAATATAAGTTTGACGACATTCCGATAAAAACTGTTTCATACATTAGAGACTTGGGCGTAATATTAGACAGCAAACTTAGCTTTGCAAACCACATAAATAATATAGTAGATAAAGCTTTTAAAATGCTTGGTTTTATTATAAGAGTATCCAAACCATTTAATGATATTTTACTGTTAAAACTATTATATAATTCTTTTGTTCGCTCTCATTTAGAATTTGCTTCATCTATTTGGTGTCCTCATTACAATATCTACATAGCAAGAATTCAAAATATTCAAAATAAATTTATTAGGTTTTTAAACTTTAAATCTCGTTGCTGTTTTCAAAGCCTTGAAGACGCTTCAGCTTTTTATAAATTAAATTCTCTTGTAGATCGTAGACAATTAGCTGATTTAATATTGTTATACAAAATTTTTAATTGTATTTTTGATTGTCCAAAATTATTGCAAAAAATAAACTTAAATGTACCATACAGATCAACTAGGCAGCAAGAATTATTCCGTATTCCCGGTTATCATACTAATTCAATGACCAATAGCACCATACCACGTATCTGCTCCCTTTATAAAAATAACGATATTTCAAAAATCGATATATTGAATACCTCCTTATTATCATTCAAAAAAGAGATTTCCAATATCATCAATAGTAAAGATAAATAAAACCTAATTGTATTGTATTGTTAGATTGTTATGTTGTTAATGATTAATAGTAACATATAAGTACTTGTTATTGCAATTACATATAGAAATTACATACATATTACATTTATATTACCTTCACCATAAATTATTTTTATACATACTAAAACCATACTTAATTTATTACTTTATTTGAACATATACATACAAATCACACACACTCACAATTACCACAAACATCACTCACAAATTACACATAACACATCAAAAAATTCTACTGTATACGACGTATATAATATTCATAATCTATGTATATTTTAAGAACACTATCACAATTTTTTTTATGCTAATGTTAATATTGTAAAATGTCCGAAATCCATAATTGGTTTTGTATACTAGTAATAAGTTTTTTTGTAATGATAAAATGAATACTGTTGGATTTTTCAATAAAGAATAAATAAAAAAAATAAAAAATTAAGCGCACGCAGGAGATTTGGCATACCTAGTTAAAGTGTATATGGTGAAAGAGTACAGTAAGCTAAAATTTATCAATAATATGTGTTAAGAATGTGAATACATTAAATAAAATAAAACGTTCATACTACTGACAGATATGTGAATTTTGTGTGATTTCAAATGTTCCTTTTTCTGTCAATGTCAAGGCGAAAAAGCGTAATTATAAAGTTTAAAAAAATTCAGTGCATTTTGTTATTTAAATTAAACCCTGCTTAATCTTAGTTTCGGTAATTTCATTTTACATATTACATTTTTAATTTCAGTAATATATTTTTTTTATACTCAGATATTCATATCTACTTCCACTGTGCCTCGACATCGAGTGGGAGTGATTGGGAGATATGATGTCAATTCTCATTTTTATTGGTGTTTATTATATTTAATA
This sequence comes from Neomicropteryx cornuta, assembly GCA_020383195.1. NCBI lineage: Eukaryota > Metazoa > Arthropoda > Insecta > Lepidoptera > Micropterigidae > Neomicropteryx > Neomicropteryx cornuta. Next base: position 1,492,848 of record JAHKQU010000014.1, read on the forward strand.
TATATATATATAAAACATATGTAATGATTATAGAGGTAGGTATACTCATTACTCACCTCATTATAGAGGTATAAAAATCTTAATAACGCTTAAACTTAAAATTTCAATGAATTGCGGTCGAATTTCGACCACTGGGCGACCACTAGTTGTAAATTATTATGTACAATCATGTAATACGGCATTATTGTTCATAAAATTTAAAGTTTTATAACTTTTTAAATACATTTTAGTTTAGGAAATCGGTAATTTAATCATGTGTTTCTTTCTTTGTAAAACTGTCGATTTCCTTAATAAATAAATAAGCATTATTCTAAATGTTGCTTAGGGCTAAATTCGTGACGTGCAGAAATATATAAGCCTAATTTAAATTGAATTACACGCTTCGCTGTCAGAATAGGCACCGCAGGGCCTTGCGTGCGTCTCTCGTCGGTGGCAATTAAGTTACCAGAAATGCAGCAGCGATTTATCGCCTCCGATGCAATGTCGGAGTAGCTCCTTCCTCCAACGCGGACACTCGCTCCATCAGCGCGTTGTCTCCCTCGCACCGGCCGCTTCCCATAAATGATTTCTAATTTATCACGCTTCGGAAGCATGCTGCATGTCAATTCTGTTATATCTATCGCGGGATTGGCTATAAATATTTTATTGTGCCTACGTGTGACATGCTTAAGTCAAGTCGGATACCGCGAAATCTCCCCACACGAACTAAATAATTTTAAACTAAAAATAAACTTTGTTGGAAATTGGTTTACTGTAGAACGGGCAATATCCAGTTAGGTATGGTTGCTAGGGGATATATTACTATTCATGTAATAACTAAATACCTGCCACACATATTATTTGATTGTGTAGTACGGTAATAAATAAAATAAGCATGTAGTATAATTTATTTAAATTACCAATAAAATTATTTTCAGAACTTTTATTTTGATTTAATATTTATATTATTATACAATAATAATATCATCATATTTACTATTGTAAATGATAAAATTATAATTTTGTTGATTCATTTACTCGCTAGATGAGTTTTTTTTTTCTATTTTTAGCACAAACGTTTCCTAAGGGTCGAACGAGATGGAAAAATGGTCTGTATGACTATCTATAATAATATTTTATTATAAAAAATATGTAATTTTATGAAAAATCTCGGGTCCAATTTTTTCCTTTTATATTTTTTAACCTTTGTCTCTTTTAAAAATAATGTACGATAACTTCCGAAAAGTTACAACGCAAAAAGTAAATTATTATAGGTTTTGAAGTCTGGCTTTTTACGTAACCAATTCCTTCGTTTGTTATTATTTTTATCATCCATATTTTTGGTAAATTTTATTATAACTTTTTATTATTCTATTATAACTTTGAAGCGGTATTTTTTTAAAAAACATCTCGGTTTTTTTTTCGAAAATATGTTACCTTTTATGTTTTATGTTATGTTACCTTTTATGTTGTGTTATTTAAATGTTTATGTTTTGACAGTACCCGTTGGTGGCTTTTTGATTTTTATTTAATGACAATGCAATGATTTTTAAAACGATTTTTGTTCCCTTTAACTTAGTCAAAATAATAATAAACGCCAGTAAATCAATATAAATTACGGTAAAAATTAAATAAAAAAATAATTAAATCCTTTTATTTTTTTTTGTTTAATCAATATTTAAAACAAATATATTTATTCTATTTCAATGAATAATAATTATTTGTAGTTAAAAGTAATTTGGAAATTAAAATATCTGTAAATTTTGTATGGAAAAATGGCTCGTATGAATTTCAAAGTCCAGGTAATAATACTTTTAATTAAATTATATCTGTTCTGTAAACTTTAATACAATGTATTAAATTATTTATATTTAATCTATATAAAAAATCATAATCATAATCTATATAAAATTTGAAAATATGATACTACTATAGAAAGTATAAAATAAATATTTTTTCATGTTTGATTTACAAAATGAGTTGTCTATCATCTTGTTACGAACCGCATTTTATTCACCTTTAGCATTTAATAACTTCAACACTATATTTTATAGGAATTCAAAGTTTTCATAATAATTCATTAAATAAATATAAGCTTAGACATATTTGTTAACCATTTCACATAATGATAAAAAATACACACATGCTCCCTCTCTTTCTCTCATACGAGCTACAACACACAGCTTACCTACTTGCACCCAAATAACCCGTTCCTTCATTCCATAATCATATAACACTTCTAAATATTCTTTGTTCTATTTTATACTTTTAATATTACATTATGTGACTGGTTTTAGATAAATATTTTGTTGAAATGTTGTATTTTTGTCAACTAAAAAAATATATATAAATTAATATCTACTTACTGCCTGGGTGTCTCACAGAAATATATTCAGCTAAAGTTATGACAGTAAAAGAAAGAACTGTAATTTAGTTTGCATAATATGCGTTGCTAATTATCACGCACTTAACGCCTTTCCGACATCAGAGGATGATGGATGACTGCCACCTACGAGGTCCGAGCACCATTCGGAGATGACCGCCAGGTTATTTATTCATTTGAAAATTGGAGCGTTACAGGTTCACCGCACATTTCATTTACTGTATAAGTACTTCCTCTCCCTTATACCGTTATGACATCCATTGAAAATATTTTGAAATTCACACATCTACGAATATTGCAAATGAATTCAATTTTATTTTCACTTGTTTGCGATAATAATCGATCGCATGTGTTTTAAAATTTTCTTTTCAACTCATTTCACGAGATGTTCTGAATTTTCCCGCCCCGGAAAATGGTAACAGTCCCACCTGAACCGCCCCGGTGCGAATTAGGCTCCATTCACAAAATACATTTTCAACTAAAGATAAATATATATAGTCACTTCAACTAGGTAGCCGAAGTCGCAAAGGTGAAACCTATGCTACTGGTATATTGGAGCGGAGAAATGCAAACTTTAAATAAATAATTCTTTTTCTAAAATTCGCGCCGAAAAATTTTACATGGGATTTCTTATAGAGAGAATATTTTTAAACACAACTTTTTGTTATTTCGAATTTTAAAATTCCAAGTATTTTTCACGTGAATTCGATTAAAACTTTAAAATCGGTGCTGAAATCATTGAGATCCGATATCAAAAACATGTCGCTTTGGAGTGGATTGATATTACATAAATAAATAAAATACAATTTACTTTCTTAATTATTACAGTGAAATATGTATGAATTTTATGATATATTAAACTTAAAAAAAAATATACTTTAAAATCTATATTTTCTTCCTCACTTATATTTGTATATTCACTGATGGTGAATATTACTTAATCGACTATTATTTAATTTGTACAATATTTATATAACCTTATATTTTCGTATCTTATAATTTCGTACACACATAGCAATAGTAAAGTAAAGTAAAGTAAAAGTTTATTTCCAAGACCAACCTAATGGATAGGAATGACAATTTTCAATTTTCAATTGGTTCACAAAAATTGACACAATGCCAATATATAGATACATCATGCTTAGAGTGTTCGTCATTTATACTACTCGCACGCGTATTACATAATTAAAAATACATCACATAATATATATATATATATATATTATATATATTGTAAATAGAAGTTTTATAACTATGCTTAAAAATACTATTTTAGAATTAGTATGAAAAATAACTGTCCCACATAACATTTCTTCCTTTAAATTATAGGTCTTTGAATTCATACAGATTTTTTTAAATTAATGTTTTGATGGCTTCTTTGAAAATAAATATATTTTTTATGTTTTTATATTCTCCCGGTAATTTATTGAACATTTCTAGTCCTCTATATAAACTAGTTTTTTGAAATTTGCACTACGAGGAGGTACCGGCTGAATAAAATCTTTGTTATGGGTGTTTTTATCTTCCTTACTTCGGATAAATTCGCAAATGGCTTCTTGTACATACTCGTATATACCATACACCGTTAATATTCCAAGGGTTTGAAAGTGTGATCTGCAAGATTCCCGCTGACTAAAATTGCTAAAATTGCTCGAATGGGTCTTTTTTGAAGGACAAATATGTATTTAACGCAGGATGCTGATCCCCATAAAAGAATGCCATATAGGACAAAGGTGTCCAAACTACGGCCCGCGGGCCAAACCCGGCCCGGCAGGCGATTTTATCCGGCCCGCCAAGGATTTTGAAAAATTTCGTAAAATATAAATGTAACTTTTTCGAAAGATTTCCCACCATATTTGCAGTAAAAGTAATCGCGGATTTAAAACTAGAATTTCAAAAGCGTTTTTCTGATCTTGACATAAAGTCAAGGGAAATTCGGCTGTTTCAAAATCCAAATGACTGCAACGTTGGCGACGTTTCAAGTCAGTTTCAAATGGAAATAATTGATCTTCAAGCTACCGATCAAATCAAGAACAAATACAAGGAAGGAAACTTGATCGATTTTTACAAATTTTTGGACGCAAAAGAGTTTCCAAATTTAAAGCAATTGGCTGGTAAATGTATGGCACTACCTATATGTGCGAACAAACTTTTTCCAGGATGAAGTATCTGAAATCTAAATATAGGGCAAATTTATCGGATGATCATTTGCAATCATTGCTAATAATTGGTGTTTCCGATTTGAATCCCAACTTTGAAGAAACTCTCCAGGAAAAAACCCAGTTCCACCATTCCCATTAAAAATTGCATGAAATAATTTTATAATAATATAATTTAGACATGTTTGTTTAGTATTGTTATATCTGTAATTTACTATAAAAAAAAAATTATAGTATATATATGTGAACAATAATAAAAAAAATCAATGCTGCTTTACTTGTAATAAGGTTTTTTAATTCACATATTTACAATGCTTGGCCCCCGCTAATGAATTTAAATACCAAACTGGCCCTCGCAGCAAAAAGTTTGGACGCCTCTGATATAGGAGATGTGATTCCACGAGAGCAAAACAAAATGAAATGACTTAAGATCGATCCAAGAATCCTCTTGGTTACACACATTCATAAAATAGCAAACATAGTCTACCTTGAAACAAACGGTAGATTAGTTAAATGTAGCTTATTGTAAGTATGATGAATAAATAAATAAATACAGTCGTTAAAGGGTGCGTGCCTAATTCTGTGTTCGCGGATCCACATTTGCGCTCTCTATGGACGCGCCCTTTTTATCGCTTCGTCATCGCTATCTTCTCTGGCTATAGGGCTATATGTATGTATATAAGCAAATTTAGATGCCAAAATAAACGTTTATGAGCACGGTCAAAGCAATCGTTAAATATAAAAATGAACACGCATTGCGGTCGATTTAAATGTGCGGTGTGCGGTCAGCCTTAATGTCCGCGCAAACCGTTCTGAAGCTTTCCTGATGGACGCCAGTCGTTTGCAGGTCATTTAAAATACTCGAATCGCAGAAGATCAATTACCGTTTCGAAATTGAAGTGTTTTAAATAATTATATACTTGCTCAAATAGCATCACGTACTGGCAGTTTTTTTTTAAATTGATATTTCGAGAACCATTTCGTCGACATATATAAATACAATGCACGGTGAGAATTGTATGGTGGTGTAATGTGAATGGTGTATGGCGAGATCGTGGTAGTCTAGTAGTTAAGGCGTTGGACTATTGACCCAAAGGTCGCGGGCTCGAATCCGCACATGGTCATTCCATTTTTGGCCTAGTTGAATTGAATAAATGTATTTAACTTAGGGACTAGGGTATAGAAATTATTTAAAAAAAATATATATATTTTTGCTTGACATTAACTACATTGACAGCTTATTGAAAAAGTAACATTTGAAATCACATAAAGTTCACAGCTCGAAACTCATTCTTCAATCAACTATGAACGTTTTATTTTATTTAATTTATTGTATTTGTAAAATATATTATAGATAAGTTTTAGCTTTCAGCACTAATTCTCCATATAAACTTTTATTATGCCGAATCTCACACTCCTTGGTACAAAGTTTTCTCTTCACGTAAAAAAAAATAGATATCATCAGCATAGCCCAGCATCTGAATCGATTTAAGAAGATCGTTCCGGTTGCATTGATTTCTGAATCACGAATCACACGCTACAGGAGTCCCGTCTCTGGCAGTAAATGATTCCGATAATTCTTTCTGAATGTTTACACGGCGTTGCGTATCCGCCATTTTTACATGTTTTCTAGGGACGTTTTTTATCATAGCATTACTACCTTTCTGTTACAGCATTTTTCCCTAAGCAGGATTTTTTATCGGGAAATGGTCTTGGGCAGGCGCTGATCCCAGGGCGGGGTAAAGGGCGTAATTACCCCCCTTCCAAGAACTTTCAATAACACTTACCAATACACATTTTATAGTGTTCATTCCTTTTTCATAGCCATACATTTAAAAAAGACTGCGCATAATTGAAAGTGCAATATTACAATGGTTTTTTTTTAAAGCGGGATAAATTCGTTAAATTTGAATAAATCAACCTTAATTCCAAACAAGTCATTTTTATAGTTTTTATTTGCTTTTCGCTGTCTATATTCCGAAGGAAGAGAGAAATAAATAAATGTGGAAATGGGCGTCAGCAGAAAATTCATCTAACTACAATTTGTCTTTTCCGAGTAAGTTCTAGAATCTAGATGAATTGTATTAAAAGAGTTTTAATAGGTTTAATTTTATTGTAAATGGACGAATTTTTCGCAGATCGAAAATGGGTGGGGAATGGGGTGTTATTGACTTTTTACCCCCTCCCCTCCCCAAGATTTTTTCCAGATCCGCCCTTGGTCTAGGGACATGATGCATGTTAAAGTCCTATACAAAAATGAGCATCCTAATCGCAAAAACCTTGAAATGTAAATGAGTGAACATTTATTGCATTAAAACAAGATCGTGTTAGAAATCCAATGATTTTTTTAAACGATAGGGAATTTCGCAGGATTGGCCCATGTTAGTTTTATAATGTTACCTTCCTGTGTACTCGTATAAAGCAATAAATCGAAAAGTAAATTTTCCTTCCAAAATGTTTTCAAGTCTATGTCATAACATAAGATGAGCATACTTTTTTGTGTTGAATGTATTTTACGTATATTTTTTTATTTATTTTGATTTGTATTCATCTGAGGTCGGTTTAAACCAAAAAAAATAAAACAATACCAACAGTAGTGTGCGGTGCGTCGGATCTACTAAATTGTAAGTGTGTGTGTTTGTGTGAATAAATAACATCCTGTAGTGGAAATATTATCCCTAATGCAATATGGGATCCATTTCTGGTAATTGTTAATAAATACATAATTAATAATTTTTTGCAGAAACGGTCGTATGCGAAGAAGAAATTAATTAATCAGTCTACTATTAGACGTTCTCAGTATTATAAAGCACGAGAAATGAGCACAAAATGGTTGGTTATATGAAATCTAGAGACTTATACATGTATTATAATTATGCCTATAATATAGAAAATTTCGTTATTTCAAAAGTACCTTAGTAAACTAATCTAAATATGGACACATTTAGAGTGTGTTGAAAATTTTTTTTTTTTTTTATGAGAATATGTATTATATTTGTTAGTCTTTTAGTTGTTAGTTTTTTAATAGTCGCTTTTACGAACATTCTATGCGTAGAGGGGCACACAGTTACACACCACTCGTACATCACACGGAGACGGAATATGTCGCCTCTCGCCGCTGACATCGATATAAAACAGCACTACAAAAACAAGATCGAATCACCTCCTACAAGTCATAATAATTGTCATCTTAATGGTGACCACTTACGGAGGTCGACGGTGCACGGCTTCGAGAAATAAGGTTTTAATTTGACCGTTTATCGATAGCTGACGCGCCACGTTGCGTCGGCGAAATAACTCTGTTAACGTTTTACGATATTTGTAAATGACCAATTATTCAATATCTAAGGCTGCGATCGCCGGCTGTAAGTACGCCAGCCTTCGGTTGTAAGACGGCATCGTTTTCCTACGAGTGCACATTCAAAGCTTTTTTAAATTAAAAAAAAAACAAATAAAAAGACGGAAAAAAAAATGGCTATATCACATCCCTCATATCGATATTTGGTTCAAGGCAGTAACAACTTCTCCGTATTCACGTGTTATGATCCATATTATTTTTTAAAACCATATTCGTTTTTACAAGCTTTTATTTAGCTTGCAATTTTTAACTGTCACTATATCTACAGGTTTTTTTGTCTGTGTTACTAAGAGTATAACGAAAAGAAGTGTCTTTATTCAAACACAATTTTTTTTTAAATATATAGATTAATAAAATAACGACTTGGTATTTTATGTTGTTAACATTAAATAACTGATTCATTTTTTTATTCAACTCGTCCCCCGAGCAGCTAACAACTATAAACAATTGTATTGCTCCTGTTAACTAGATTTCATTAGAAGAGCTACCTATTGCAGTGATGACTTTTAGAAAATTTCATATCTCGCGTTTTACATCCCCTAGAACCCAAAACCACCTTCAGTTTAAAAGTTTAAATATCTATCTATCTATCTATATCACTTTCTTGTGGACACGATGACTACCGTAATTTTAAACCAATCGCTTTCAAATTGAAAATCAAAGGGGGCGGAAGCACGGGGATTTTTTTTTTCGAAAAAGGGAAATTTTGCTATAAATATCTTAGTATCGAAGAAATCGAATTTATTTAAATTTTATATTATTCCTCAGATAAAGGGCTAAAACTTACTTCTGCAAATGTTTTTGATAGCACCAACCATTGCTCCTAGGGGTGGGAAAAAATGGTTTTTCAACATTCAAAAAATCATACCCTCCTACTTGTTTGATCCGGTGAAATCTACCTCCGTCTTCCGGCGTGGTGAAAGGGTTTTTTTTCGATAATATTCTATATTCGTGTAAGTTAGAGGGGCAATTTGACCAACGGCTCAAATAAACTTTTCTTGTTTCCTAAAATGGACATGCAATGTTTCTGTTCGACTGACAAATTGTCATCAGGCACCATGAAGTCCGTGCTCAAAGTCCACTCGCAACGTCTTCGGCTCGTTCGCGGACATTTGCATACATATTACCCTCGTCGCCGACTAATCTTTATGAATTTCCAATAATTTTCATAATTTTATCGACCTCCGTACGACGCTTCGACTCGAATATGTTGTAAACTTTTAACCGCCATTAAATAATCAATTAAGCCAAGCCACGGGTCTTGGTCTTAACGGAAACCTTGATGGTCACGTTTCATTGTAACGAAGTAATTTTGAGTAGCAACTCGTGTATTTTATGTAAATATACAGTTTTACTGCGCACGATAATTTCTTTACGAAGATAACTTACCTTTGAACAGGCCGTATACCTATTTCGGTAACGTCTAGTTCAAAGCGGACAAATGCGCTACTTTGTTTCAGTTTGTAATAAAATTTGTTAATAACAATCAACCAAATCTAACTTTTTTCACTAAAAGTAAGTACAGCATAAAAAAATGACAATATACAGCGATGTTCCAAGACCATATCCGAAGACTTAAGGGGGTGTTTATGTTCCCTATTACGTGTAAGAAATATTGTAAAAAAAAAAATGCGAAAATAATTCATGCTCAAATTAATAATCGTGTAAATTCTTTATTATAAAGGCCGGTCAATAAACCCGGCGTGGGAGCGATTTCACATTTTTTTACGTAATTTACAATTTTTTTTCTCGGAAACCATGATGATGAATTTTGATATGAGTTCAAAACGGAACACGGGTTTACTATTATAACTATTTATGCTATTAATAAAATAAACCACCTGACGTGACTTGGACCATGTCCAAGTGACGATTCCGTGCAAATGGGTTTAATATAACCATAAACATTATGCGATTACGTTCTATGGCGGTATAAAATTATATGTAGGTCGGGGTAAATGTAGCGTAATATTCAAATTTATTTTATTTTATATTTTTTCCTACACTTAAATAGGAAATGATTATAAAAATGTTTAAATTTTAAAGTGAGAACCGCACATAACAGACTCAAATTAACACTTAAATTTTAAAAAAACTCTTAAATTTTAAACATATTGTCAATATATTTTACATAAAACTAAAAAATATTAAACATATGCAATTGAATTCCACAAAATAAACGAGTTTCTCAAACATCTAAGATAGTAAATAATAGTAGATAACAGTGTAGCGGATAACAATAATAGTAGATAACAGGTAGATAACAATAGATATTTTTTTAGATAGCAGATGCTTTAATAAGGATACCTATTTACCATTTTTATATTTTTTATCGTCGGCCGAGCGACTGGTTAATTGATTTGGTCCATTATCGAAATCGAATAGGTGTTTTTACGGGTTTTATTGACTATTGACTGGACGTCGCAAATTTATTAAGTCGCATTTTAATTTAGTGCTTTTTTGGTTGATTCGATGCAGCTAAAAACTGTGACTACTATCCAGTCGCAATCACAGTTATTAATATAGATCACGTTTGATTCCATTAGGGAGCAGCGAAACGGAATCAATTCTTAATAAAGAACGACTTGACGTGACGTTTATTGACTTATATATGTCAATAAACGAGGTGCTTTAGCAGATTATATGAAATTAGAATGTTTTATATCGGTACCTATGTATAAAATATTTATTTTTGCTTTAAATAATGAGGTTCGTATAGATATTTAAAACGTATAGATTAGAACCTTGCAATTACTCCTAAACATGTTTGAAACATTATTATAGAAATCGTTTTATTAAACAATTCCACAAGTTAGAACAAAAAGGTACCTGTGTTTTAATTATCCGCAATTATTTTATATTCAAATTTACAGAAATATGACCGAAGTTGAATTTTAATAGATTGAATATTCAAGGGTCCTTTTTTTTCTGTAATGGCCAATAATTCTTAGCTGTGAAATATTCCCTCCTCCCTCCCCCCTCCCCGATCCGCATCCCTAATCCGCTTAGCATACAAATTTTAAAGTTTTTTCAAAGATGTTCGGATATATAAGTATTCTAGTTTATTTACATTAAAGATAATTTATTATTATTTTCCTACGGAAAGTTCTTTACACAATATGCAAAAATATAAAAAAATAAACAAACGACCTTGTTTTTGAAATAGCATTTCTTTGAAGTTAGCCGCTCCACAAACCAGAAACATTCCATATAAAATTTATATAGTTTTATGATGAGAATAAGGTAGAGGGGGGATTTTTCTAAGCGATTTGAGATATCAAAAAATATAACAAAATTTGTCAAAATTGGAGATTTTCGTTTTAGTTTTTAAATATGAAAATGATCATTTATGCTAAAAGTTTTTAAATTTTCACTAAATGTACGTTTTTGTGTTATTATTTTTAAAAAATCCCTATCCCTTATAACCCTTATTTTATGAAAAAAAAAACAATTAATGCTATCAAAATTTCATAAAATTATGGTTAGGCCGCGGTTTGTGTTATAAGGTCCGTTATGCCCGTCATAGAGTTCACACCCCTTCGTTCATCGTGCAAGGTTTCTTTTCGCAGTCAACAATTTGTAGGTCAGAATTGTTCAGAAGGTGTCCTTGGTTCACGTATGTATTCCCCGTAATACATACGTGTCGAATATTGTAATAGTTAACCCTTCGAGCAGCGAAATCGTCGGCGGCCATATTTCAATTTTCTTATATTTATTCGCGCTCAGAGTGCCTGAATGCGATTATAGAGCCATTGGACAATGCGCCGGTCGCGGCCGCGGCCGCGGCCGTGTGAGCGTAGCGCACAATGGCGCAGTATATCGCGCACGCGTTTGTAAGGAGCCGCTCACAGCGAAACGCCTCTGTGGGGCCGTCGACAACCTTTTTTGGAAATATCTACAGCTTTAATTATTTGGGAAATTAACGGCTATATGAGAACATATTGACAGCAGGTACACGTAATGATAAAAGGTTCCGCATTGTATGTTTAAAAAAAAACGGCCAGTGGCGTATATATACAAATTACCTGGTGTGTGTTTAATATAGGTTTTTATAATTGGTGTTCGCGAAGAAAATTGCGTGTATGTGTGATTCTATGGGTTTATGCTTGCGAGTGATGGATAATAATAATAATAACAAAAATAATATTTATTTATTCTTTTCTGAATACATGCCTTACAAATAATGTTCATTTCATTATACCTATTAATCACTTTACAATTTTACATGATATATATACATTTTACAATAATATTTGAAGTAATCTACCTTCAATTATCGTAGGTACACTAAGGTTAACAGTATTAGGTGGACTTTTTATTCATAGCGTGCCAGTGTGTGTGTGTGTGTGAGCCCGCTAGATGCCAGGCAACGAGTACTGTGCTATTGCACTAGGAAAACCTGTTCTGCAATAGCGACAGAAGCGCGTATAATATATTGTATTAATGTTGGCGCATTACCGATCAAGAAACGTATTTTTAGGAAGTAATAGTACAATATAAAGCTCCATTACTTATTTTTTTTTATTATATAATGTCATTTACTGAAAAATAAAGTAAAAAATAACATATAAACATAAAATACAACTAATAATCATAAAAGTAACATATAAACATCACATAAAAGTAACATAAAAATGATTGTGGATGTTAAATATTTTTCCAGATCTCTTTAATAAAGAAGTCCTTTCTCAAATGAAATACGTGCAAATGACTAAAGTTGATATTATATGTATTCATAACTCTGTACAACTTTGCATTCCGAGCATGATTGGTATGACGCCTCGGCAAACGGAAGAGGTGTTTAAAGGTCGCGGTGCGCCCTATTCGTTTATTAGTAATAAAGTACGAAACATTTAGAAAGAATATAATTAATGAACTATTCACATAGCGACAAAAAAGTGAAGGTAGCGGGAGAGGGGTATAAAAAATAATAATAAAAATAGATATGGAATATATTAAGAATTTATGTAGTTTGTCTTTGGATTTTAAACCTGCTATATTCAAATTAAATATGTGGATTTGAAGATATTCTTCCGATGGTATAGCTGTTTGGCAGTCGGTATAAATTATTTTTTTATACTCGTACAAATATTTAATTATTAGTTTTAGTTACTTCTTAGATGGGATGGGCGCTTAGGAAGAGGTTTATGGACGCTTTAGTTAAGCCTATTCCATTCTCTAATAGTGCCTACACGGAATAAATATCTATATTTTGTAGGATTTGGTTTTGTATTTTCCAAGCCGGTACTTTATAAGTAGGCCTTAGATAGGTTAAATAGATGACAGATTTTATATCTGAAACTGAACGGTTCCCATAAATGGGTTAATTTTACCCGTAATTAGATCTACGATTTGGATGTGCAGTCGTTTGTTATTGTCAAAATCCGAATTCACTCTTTATGCAAATGCATTAATTTTATTATAACCATCAGTGAATTAATGTTGTGAAAATTTAAATCAGTGTTTTAAAAGTCGTATGCGTTAACATTTTTAGTTGGATGTTGGTCAAAACCGGTTAAATTTGATTCTTTCGGAAGTGACCATTGAGTTGTTTAAGCCGTATCTCGTTTTTGGCATTGTTGTTATGCGCGCATTTAAAGCGACTATGCACGAGGCCGCAAACCCTCCGATTGCACCCCTGCCTCTTACGATAGGGATATTTATGTGTGTTTCATATTTTTAATTCGACGCTTATGAATCAAAATGGGCGGGGCTGAAGGCTCTTTATTGCGCGCTGGCCGCACTGCATCTACGCGGCAGCGCGCTCACAATAGCTCCGGCACATAAATAAAAACACGTGTAAGGCCCAGGTTATGTGGGTCACACTAGATCGTATCTGCGCTGCGGCCTTAGATATTCCACTCTCGATCTGAGCATTTTCCTGCATCCATATAAACTGACTATCACTGTCGTCTCCGCTCGGGCAGAGGCGTAGCGGCACTCGGGATGGGTCGCTTCGTGCACATTTATTTATTTGCATTAAATTGCGCCTTTTACAATCTCTCACAAAGCCTGGTGCATTTTCTGTGGGGTAATTTATTTACTTATTCATAATGGCACAATAGGAAGTCAATACCAGACATTTATTGTTGTTTTGAAGTAAGATGGCCACTTTAACTACGTTAAAAAAAACCTGTTCTAAGAGCGGCCAGAAGAAGGTTTCAGAAAAAATAAAATAAACACCATACATATAATAAAAAGTGTATATTATTGTCTATATATTACATGTAATATAGCGGAAAATCGCCTGAAAAGATAAATGACACGATCTTTGACAATATTAAAAAAAAATTAGAAAAGTTTATCAATTTTTCGATAATGCGTTGAATAGCAAATATATTTATAAAGCTACTAAAGAGGTCCTGTAAATGCATTTTTTCAAATATCGTAATATTGCCTAAAGCAAAACATATTGAATATTTTTATTTTCAGTTTGTTATAGGTATATATAAAATTTATACACAGCTACAATATTAAACATGCCAATCTCACGGCCAAAAATGCGAATGAAAAGAACGCTTTCCGATAGCCTATGTACGACATTGCACATACCTAATGAATTATTGATGGAATAAATTACGACGCGGTTTTTCTCGGAAACAATTGAAATTTCCATTTGAGTGAGAGCGGCCATCTGACCGGATCGATTATTTCGAAGCCTTTAATCATTTATTTATAACGGGTATAAATTTACTGAAACAAACAAAAAAAAAAATACTGAAATTATAAGATACTCCGCGAATTTTAGAAACTGCAAAATCAATTTTAATTAAATACAGATAATGTGCATATTATCTTAGTTCATACAGCATCGTTGAATTAATATCTTAATATATATAAATCTCGTGTCACAATGTTTGTCCTCAATGGACGGCTGAACCACTTAACCGATTATAATAAAATTTGAACACCATGTGCAGTTCGATGTGCACTTGAGAGATAGGATAGTTTAAATCTCAAATTATAGTCGCAATTTTAATTTATCGCTAATTATTTGTCTGTTATTATTTGGCAGTCATAAAACTGACAGATGTCGATACCTTTCGACTGGGTTGATGGCGCTAATGTCTGTTATTATTTGACAGTGACAGTTATTCGACGCAAACGTATTAAAAGAGCCCATCAGTTGGCAGAACAAATTGAATCAAGAAATCCAGCTCAAAGAATCAGGACAGCAGGTCATGCACAAGAATCTCAAGAACAGTGTAACGAACGTCTTCAAGAGAATATCATAAGAACAAGAAAATTATTATTTTCAGTCAAATGCCACCGAAAAAATCTAACCTCAACAACGCGAGCGGCAAACGTCAAAACGCAAACGTCAAAACTACGATCGGAATAATATATTCACTTACGAGATGCTGTTGCTGGAAACATCGATGGAAATTTAAATCGCAATGACATCGGTAATGCTTTCATTTTACCTTCAAGCTACATCGGCAGTCCACGGAACATGCAGGAATACATACAAGATGCGATGACTTACGTACGTCATTACGGCCGACCGGCCATTTATTTATTACATTCACATGTAATCCGAATTGGGAAGAGATACAAACTTTACTATTGCCAGGACAACAAGCCATTCATCGTCATGATTTAACTGCACGTGTGTTTAAACAAAAATTGAAATCCTTAATTGATTTTATTGTTAAATATACAATTTTTGGTATCACACGTTGTTGGCTGTATACGATAGAGTGGCAAAAGCGAGGTTTGCCTCATGCCCACATTTTGGTTTGGCTTAAAGATAGAATCCGTCCTGAAGAAATCGATCAAATAATTTCAGCCGAAATTCCAGACCCATTAATTGATCAAGAATTATTTGATATTGTCACCAAACACATGATCCATGGGCCATGCGGTGTTTTCAACATGACCTCACCGTGCATGGAAAATGGAAAATGTAAAAAAAACTTCCCAAAGCCGCATACGAATGACACGATCACGGATATTGATGGTTATCCAATGTATCGCCGCAGAAGTACTGAGAATGGTGGCCACACATTTACAATGCGACTGCCGAACTTTCCAAATCAAGTTGAGTTTGATAATCAGTGGGTGGTACCATACTCACCACTACTTTCAAAAACTTACAAAGCTCATATCAATGTTGAGCTTTGCAGTTCTGTTAAATCAATTAAGTATATTTGTAAATATGTAAACAAAGGCAGTGATTTGGCCATATTTGAAGTAAAAAACATAAATAAAAATGACGAAATAGCACGATACCAAATGGGCAGATACATTAGCAGCAATGAAGCTACTTGGCATATTCTCAGCTTTCCCATCCACGAAAGAGATCCTGCTGTCCAACATCTGGCAATACATCTTGAAAACGGTCAACGTGTATACTTCACTGAAGAAAATGTTCTCCAAAGAGCGTTCGAAGCTCCGAAAACGACTCTAACTGAATTTTTTACATTGTGTCAAAAACCTGATGTTTTTGGCCAATTCGCGAAGACATTGGTGTATGGTGATGTTTCACGTTATTTCACATGGAACAAATCCAGTAAAAAATGGGAGCCACGGAAACAAGGAAAACCACATCCTTCCATTACAGGCTTTTTTATTTTTTACCTATTGATTTCTGCTTAGTATCAAGTGTAAGAACATTTTAATTAATTGTGTTCAACGTACTTCCCCTTCAAATCTCAATCCAGTGAATTTGTATACCAACATCAACATTTTCGTCTTTGTTCGTAAATAATTTCATTGTACTAAAGGGTTATAGTAGTAGAAAGTCAAATAAGGAGATCAGCATATTTTTTTACAAATACCATCTGTGTGAAAAAGCATAGTGGACTCCGTGACTGATGTTCTCTTATTGTTCCTCTTAGATTGTTTACTATAATGTAATATAACAAAAACTTTAGCCACAGCAACGCGTGGCCGGGTCAGCTAGTTATTTTATACTTTCCATACGAAATAACCAATGTTACTTGAAAAATACTTGATTTCTAAGGTATGAGGTGAGAACTTATAAAATTAAAGGACCTATAATATTTTTTAAAACACTTCGAGTATATATTTCGTTAAAAATTTATTATTAATCATGTGAAAAATAATAAGAATAAAAATAAAAAAAAGATTAATGATAATATGTGATAAAATATCTAATTATGTATTCATTATTTTATTGTTTACATATATCTATATACAAGATAATTGTTTACATATTCACTTTTACATTAAGGTAAACATATTTCTTATGTATTTTATAAATAATAAAATAAAAACAGTATTATTAGTAACATTGCATTTTCTTCCGATGATAAAACTTTTGACAAAGAATATGGCTCATTTTCAGCACACCATATATATATTATTATATGTCTATGCATAAATTGTATAATAAATATTTTCTAATTGCGTGATATTAACATACTTATATAAAAATATATTATTCATAATGGAAATGCAATCTGCGCATGCTTTATATGTAATCATAATGCTTGTGCACAATGCGTATATATGGCCAATGTATAAAAGTAAATAATGGTTTAATATCATTTCAGTGGCTTTTTATTTTACTTAACTAACGATTTTTTTCTAAAATTGAAACCTTATTACAGGTAGGTTTTTTATCCAACAAATTTTGATTGTGCATTTTTTGTATAATTAATTATCACATTATTGCATCGCGTAGAAATCACGATGTCTATTTCTTTTCTAAAAAAACATGTTTTGAATTGAGCTAAAATGGACATCTTTCATAAGGTGAAATCTTTTGGATTTCCTGTTATACTACTTGATGCGAAAATGAGAAAATCAATAATTAAAAATAAAATGGGCATTCAAAATTTCTTGGTTAAACGACGTGTATTGTAATTAGAACAAGAAATATGGCTAGTTTAAATTAAGGTATGCTCAAACCTTGGTTTTACTTGCCTAAGTTTGCAGGTTTAGTCTACTGTCGACACCTTAACTCGAAAAAGGCGCTTGCTTATGATTTGATTAAGTTAGTACGTGCTCTGTGTACAGTGGCATCAAACAAACTAGGCCTTTTATCAAGCGACGTCACCGCTAAGAGCGACCATTCCGAAGCGTTAACGTTTATCGATTCGTTTGCAATATTGAAATGCCGCGTTAATTGTCGATGATTGCAGCAAGCCATGCCGTTTACAGGCAGGAGATCGTTAAAAAAGATCCGAAGCTTTTGCGACTGCATACTTGAGGATGTGATCTTATTGAAATCGCTCAACAATTAAAAAGAGATCGCGTACCTCGATCTTAATGGCTTCATACGACTTAAATAGATGAGAATCGGCCGTTAAAATTTAATATCCATTAACTTGATTATTATAACTGTACCAGCAAGGACAGTTATTGAAACTAGTTTGAAAAACGATAATATTAAATGCGAATGTTTGATTGCATATAAAATTCTATATTTATTTTTGCGTTTCGGTATTAATTTTTCTTTCAACATTCTGGCTTTGTAATTTATTTAAAAAAAAAACGATTCCTAATTTATTAAGTTGAAAAGTTAAATTAGCTTAATTAATAAAAAAAAGTTAAATTAATATCATCACACACGTTAAATTAATAACGTTATTGTTAGCACAGATGGTGGAAAATAGACAAGGCTTACTAAGTGAATGCCAGACGTTTCAGTGCGAGCATGATATAGATCGACTCCAAAAAGGACGGTAGTGATTTTAAATACACTCTTTATAAAAAGTAAGCCAGTATCTATGTATGATCCGTTACTCGCCGTAGGTAGTTGTAGGTGATGTTGATGTAGGTTAAAACTAACCGGGAAGTTACCTCCGGTTATATTGTGACGTGAAATTAATGAGACGAAATACTTTCGCAATGGCGCGCCGTACGCGAAGGAGTCGCTTGTGAGCATAATTGGTTTCGCTATAAGGACTCAGCCGGACGAAAGATAAGAAATGACTACGATTGACAGACGCTGACAAGACACTACCCGAAGCGTGCCACTTATACTATACCCTATGAGCAGATAGCGATGAAATTAGATTGCATTTAATACCCTATGGCAAGTTAATAGTTATTTATTTATTTTATTTTATTTATCTTTATTGGAGAAACCAACAATTTTACACAGTACATATAAAATAAAAAAATACATTTGATGGAACGATAAAAAAACTATGTAAAACTAAAAATAGGATTCTACTAATAAAAAGTATTAAAGTTAATAAACAAAAATAACAAAACCATTTTATATCAATATATATACATATCTACTACACGAATTCAGGACAGTTAATTTTACACAAAAGATCATTGCTGAACACTTTAAATTGCGATTTATTCAGAGTCAATTTATCGAAGCAGTTAACAGTTTCATTAAAATAACTATACCAGGATAGAATAGGTTAGGATAGGTTATAGGATAGAATTATGTAGATTGAACAGAGACAAACAATACTGAAATTATAAGAGAATATTCTTCTTAGTTCCGCCGTTTTAATTTAACGTTTAAATATGTTCATTAATAAATAAAGTAATATCTAATATTCATTCTTCAATCTTGTTGCTTGGAACATGTTAAGCTATTTTTACCTTGGATGCCAATTGTGCTACGCTTTGTTTTCTCAAGATATTTAGTAATCAATGTTTTTAATTGTGCTTTAGATTGAATATAATTGTAATTGTAAATATATCTTCATATTTTGATATTGTTCTGTCCGGGAGATTTGGACATATAAAATGCTTCGTTTTTATATATATATATATATATATATATATATATATATATATATACATAATATTAGTACAAGCAAATGCGCTTTCTCGCGAGGAATCACGCCATGTGCCATGAGAGATCGTAAAAACGTCTTTGATCAAAAAATATGTAGAAATTTAGTATCTCTTAAATGAATATCTCCCAACCGGAATAAGGAAGTGTTTAACTTGCTATAACCAAAATTCTAACTGTGAAGGTTGATCAAAAGTTAACGAGACACATTGTATATTATACTGGAATTTGAAGTTCTAGAAGGTTGAAGGTTGAGAAGCCTTTTGAAGAACAGACGTACAGCCAGAGAAATATAATTCGCTTAGAGACTGAAGTGAAGTATATGTTAATATTAAAAAATACCTTATAAAATACCACTTTTGATATGTAAGCCACTTCAAAATTTTTATAATTAAGTACCTATTATTGTATTAATTTTGTTAGGTATGCACCAAATTTTCAGTGAAAACGTTTTATATTTTCCTCACGGTCATTTTGTTCTAGTAGTGGGAGATATTACTATTTATTTCACTTCAGCTGTCAAAATATTGGCTCGTGCTCGAGGGGAGCTTGGCTGACGAGAGATCCTACTGACGGAATTGGTTCTCGTCAGCTCTGCGATTGGCTCGGGAAACTGCATACCGAGAGGTGTCCACCTTAATTGGACGCTGATTACTCGGAGAAAGTTCGCACTCTACTTTCAACGGTTAATCGTTGATTGGATATTTATTTAGGCGTACAGCTAGATTTGGTTCTGCCTGTCAGGGTCTCACGGCTAGGACCTGCCGGCGACGATCGGGGACTCCGACGCTTTATGTGTTGGCCCTACGAGCCCAATCGGATCGTATGATTATATCATGGATTAGTGTTTTTAGTCTTACTCTTTTTTAAAAAAGTATATTGATTTTTTTACATTTTTAAATACAAACATCACAGTAAATTTTCTTAACGAATTTTGGCGAAAGTATTTTTTTTAAGTTCAATGTTTTTTGAATGATATGTTTTACGAAAATTACAAAAAGTACCTACCGAAATTTACAGGTAAACTTAAAGTCAGCAGTATAGTATCCTTTTAATGGGTGATTCTTGGCATTAATCTGAACAATTTTACTTCAACTAATTTTCATATAGCTAACAAAAAAAACCATAATAGGTGATCATACTTTACAATGTGTTTGGGACTCTTTCTTTTGTCATTTTAGTCCAGTTTTTTTGCTTTATTTCCAAAGTTGTTTAATTATGAGTCCAGAAGTACCCCTTAAAAGGATACTGTTGAATTTAAGTTCACCTGTATATTTTAATTTGCTTTATGCAAATGCTAGAAATGGCCATGTTGCCAATGCCAATCATCGCAATGGCGGTCACTACACTCTCTAACACGTTTTTTTAGCGATATATTGCACAGCTGTGAGAATATGTAAAGTTATGCAGCGACTATCTGAAAACCACGACGCTAATACAAATACATAACTATGACCAAACAGACATTGTAAAGTGATAAGGATCTGGGCATGCCGCGTTGTCGTGTGTCGCTCGACGCGTTTCAGCTGCTCTACGACTATGCATAGATTTCAATTCTATTGCGAGCATAGTCTATTAAGTTGTCTTTTTACGTCCAGTCTCTTATTTCCGTCGGTGTTCTCGATATTAAACCTAAACGTGTTATATTCGGATTTACGTTTTTCACTTATCACTTTATCGATTAAGTTATCGATGTAGATCAGGCCCCTAAAAGGAGTGCCCTGAATTTAAAAACATCCTATATAACAGTTTAAATCAAAACTTAGTTATTCCAGGATATTTATCTAATTTATACCAATAAAAATATCCAAGAAGAATTTTTATTTAAAATAAAAAAATATATATATTATTGTAAATAACATTTAGCATATTCTAGCGGCAATTAGTGATTAATTCAAATATAGAGAGTCTGGAATATGTGCCATGGTATAAACGTAATTTTCGGCATTTTGTAGGTTTGTGTGGTGGTTTCTTATAATACCTAATTATATACCTAATCATTTTATATACCTAATAATCAATGCTAGTAAGAACGGTTTCATTTTTCTTCATAGAAAGTAAACAAATATATTAAACAAAATTTCTGAGATTTGTAGCGTGTGTTTATTAGGTTGCAAAAAATTATAATATTTATTTTAGGTGTATTATATACATTGAGTGTATTGATTTAGGTGACCAACATGAAATTTTGTTATTGGGCTGTTTTATTGATTTCGATATTTTAAATTTGCGGTTTATTTATATTATAACAATATGTGAAATAGGTTATTAATAGGATAGGATAATATATTTTTTAAGGCTAATTATACTTTTACATCCACACGTATAAAATGGGTTGCATTATTAATTAAAATAACAATAGAATAGCCAACTGAAATTAAGGTTCAAACCATTTAGGTTAATTATAATATGTTGATACATATAAATCAACACACACACACACATGTATGTTTTGTAAAACATACACGCAAATACACACACAGCATACTTGATAAATGTTTATTAAAGTGTAAGATACCTAGTAATTTACACTATTTGTGAGATGAGATGGAGTCAGACACAGCTATCTAACCCAACAGCGCCTCGGCCGCGCGTCACGTATTGGCGTCACGTATTGGGATGAGATGGTCGCAGCATCCCGGAGGACTTGTTAAGCGTCACGTGCGGCCGCTCTAAATTCCCGCAGCCGATAATGGACGTTCGCATTATCGCCCATTGCATTAGATTAAATATTAATAAAATACGGCGCAACGTGGGACAGGTGTGGTGTGCCTGCGTCGATTGTCACAACCGTTAGTTGGCTGAAGGCTGATGTTTGAAGAATGACTTCCTCAATTATGAGGAGATCTTCCCTCGTAACAGATTGAGCTAGGATAGTGTGAGAAAATAATGACATACGCTTATGGCAACACTGGATCGTTCGACTAAGCGGCATTATTTATTGACTGACCAATACATGAAATCATATTTTTATTTAAATTTTATTTTATATACACCAAATCGGACGTTATAATGACACATTAAAATATACATTACGATAACATACGTTATTACATTAATTACAAGACATCCATTACATTATGTTGCCGATACCTTACTTTGTTTAATATATATAAACTTTGCATTTGAATAAATTCATAATTTATAGGCAAATGACTAAGATTATTAAAGATATTAATATACCCTTATCATGACTAATCACACTGCGCCTGTAAATTGAACCACCCTCACTAGGCACTGCCTGATTTCGTTTTTATATTTCTTATAGCGCAGTATCGCTGCATACTAATAATAAAACGATAAATAATTCTAGTCTAAACGGCATGTTTTAAATATTATTGTTAATTACCAATAAAAATAGAGATATGAAATACAATATATTATAATAACAATAAAACAATATAAATATAGACTATTTATTTATTTTATAAAGTAAACATACAGAGAGTAACTGCAATCATTTTCAAATATTTCATACACAGGTTGCCCAGTACTCGATACTCTACAATTTCATGTTTACAAAACATGCATCTGTCAATTATTTGATATAAGCATAAGTTTTTTTTTAAATAATTTTGTATGACCTAGGTCATATATAATTATTTTGGGCCCTACTCAACTAGGCCAAATATGCCTGTACTAGAGTCAGGGGAGATGGTGGTAATGAAGCGTTAAGAATGGTATGACCATGTGCGGCACTTATATTATATATATATAAAGCTTATATGTGCCCTGCGATTTCAAACATGATATTTGCTGACGTCATACCAAAATTCAACATGGTTTCCTAGAAAAAAAAAATGTAAACTTTGTGTTATAATAATATCTTTTTCGTTTCTTATCATGCCGCTGCCAGCAGCGATGCAGGCGAATCACCCCTGTCGGTCGAAGCCTTAGCGTAATAAAAAAAATCCCTTAAGCGTCGCATTTTGTGACGCTTCAGGGAATTTACACCAGCGCTTAAATAAGATTAAAAAAATTGGTGATAAATTATTTTTTATATTTTTTTTTTATATAATTTCTTACTCGTAATAGGGAACATAAACATCCACTTAAGTCTTCGGTAATAGTCTTAGAACATTATGTAACAGTAATAAAAAAATATATAATATTATAGAATTTGTATTTATCTTACGGCTAAAACCCATTTTCCCTAGTCAAAACTAGAATTTACTAACGAGTAATATACTTGATAATTAGGTTTTCCTAGGTGAAACTAGTTGTAACTAAATCTGAAGTGGTTTTCCCTGGTTAAAACTAGCATTGGCTACTGATGAATTCATAGCGGCGCTACTTATTCGTACTGCGGCTAGCAACGTCGTACGATCTCTGCCAGGCGCATCTGATTGGTTGGCATCTGCGCAGGCAGTCAGTCGGTACATTGGGGCTTGCAAGCCACCGCACGTATTATGTGCAGACGCCGACTAATAATTGTACCTGATTATTATTACGTTTCTGATAATCAATGTCCGTTGTTATGCATTTGTTATTTAGTCTTTACTTGCTGAAATGTCTTCCATTAGCGATTCATGTAAGAGACGCCTTCCTTATTTCACCGCCATCAATCCTGGCCTTCGCGTAAGTACTAAAGCGATGAATTTGTTGGTTTTGAGGGCTCCAAAGGCCTTAAAAAATCACCAGGGATTCAGACAATGAGTGGCAGGTATCTTAAACCAATTATGAAATCATTCTATTCTTATATCGATATATCTCTAGGTATTAGTATTGGCAAAGTCTTACAATATAACTGATTATATTTTAAGTACTTAATGAGCAAGTGCACTTAAGTGCTTCGTCTACATAATGAGTGCTTTGGTGCGCTTGACGTCATTCGACAGTTTGAAGGAGCCGTTATTATGAGAAATTGCAAAGACTTGTTCCTAATGTAAGAATCGCAATAATAATTTTATTAAAAGCGCTAATTATACAGATTGGTGACTTGGCTTCTATTCAATTATGCATATTAATACAAAATATTCACAAGTATATTTTGGCCACACTATACCGATCGGAAAAACTGTTCATTATCGTGTATTCGACACAAACCGTACCCAAAACGCCAAATTCAACGCAATGCTATTTATTATACTTTTCAGCCGTTCCAAGTCGAATTCTTAGTATAAAAATTGCAAGATTGGTCATTTAAATCTTTCTCCTCCTCTCCTTCACCTCACCTTTTCGTCCACTCTCTCTTTCTCTTTTTATCTTTTTATTCCTGCGACATATTTTTATCTTTTTTTTCAATTTTTTCTTTTTTTTATAAGTTCCAAACTTCAAAACCCCATTACCCCCCCTTAATGGTTGAATTTAATGTTTTTAAACGGTTTTATTTTTAATTCACAAACCTAATAGGGTGTGCTCACGACAGCTTCCGAAACTCGTCATCGCAATCCGACCGACGCCGGTTTAGGAATGCATAAAGAACAAAGAAACAAAAAACAGTAATTTTTATAGTAAATATAACAAAACAACACACCTACATAATAATTATATTATGTTTATACTTTTGATCAATTCATAACCTAATAAATTATCAACGTAAAACAAAAATTACCTACCAAAAGTATTACTTGACCTGGTCTAGTAGGGTGATAAAATCCACACCAGCTGTAGGCATCGAGATAGCTTAAAATATGGAAATATATATTGTATTGGATTAAAATATATATATACATAAAAAATAAAAAGAGCGCACATTTCGAAGCATTTCGTATGTACATACGAGTACATATTTTTTAATTTTAACGCTTAGATCTGCTTGCGCCATATCGTTCAAGGTACATTGAAATTCAACATTTCAGTTGTAAAGTTCGGTTAACAGTATCAGAAGGCAGGACGTTATAAGGCCAGAAACAATACAAATCCGAGTATAGCTATAGAAAAGAATAAAGATTATTATTATTATTATTATTAAAGCTACATACTTGCTCACTTATACGAGTACTCACTTGTAGCCACATAATAAAGTCTAGCGGGTACCCATTACCTACAATGTAACATTAGACCCACCCATAAGTGTCATCTGTGATCGACGACCGACGCCGTTTTACTAAATATGCCATTTCCTTCGCGAAATTGTTTACTTTGGCATGAAACAAAATGGCCGAGACGTGAGGCATTATCCTTGAAAGCTGACATTAAATTACTAGCATTAAGTGCAATGAAACCGTCATAGTTAATAGTATAGAAATCATAAAATTAAACGCATCGTCCATCGCCATTTCCCATAAACAATAAAGAAAACGGCGTCTGAGAATATATATACTCGTAAATGTCTAAATATATTCAATTTAAAGCCACAAACGTAACATGGTAATAATATGTGGTAAAGATGTTTATGTCGTATGGGGTTGAAGAAAATACTTTATATATAATGTAGAGAAATATTAAAAAACTTTTAAATTAAAAAGTTTACAATAATTTGTAAAAAAATTATTAGGCGTGATTATTAGGTTTGAATAGTTAAGTATAAGAAATGTAAATTTATGTAAAAAAGTAATATAAATGATGGCAAATCCTTGTTCGGGCAAACATAAAGATTTAAATCTTTTTAGCGGCGTCTATAAAGGATGATTTTTTAATTCCAAGCAAAATGTTACAGCTTAGGATTCAGGTTATTTTCGTCTACAATATGTAGTGAGGGAATAAAGGTTCCCATTGTAAATGCTCCTTGAAACTGCTTAATTATGCACGTGGATGGCCCAAATTCAATAAAAATAAATTATCTGTCTGATGACAGATAATTTATTTGCAATGATTTGCAAAAGCCATTATCTCGTAACGAACTTTATGACTAAGTGTCGACTGAGCTAGGTGACTAGGTACGACCAATATTACAGACTTGCGAGATGGCCTCTGTCTCTAATGAATGGTTTGACACGAAGACAACTAAAAGGTAGTCAAAAAGTTTTTTTTTAACATCTTAAGTATACGTAAAGTTTGATTTATAATAGTATTTTTACTAGCATGGCAATTATTAAAGAAATTAGAGAAATAAGTTGGTGAAAACTGCTCCGGTATCGCAACTGGTAATCCTCACAATATATAGTTTAAAATATAATCTGAAATATAGATAATGGAAGTCGATCACTTTACGATGTAAGTTGTTTTCGAGTTTCATTACATTACAAGCACA
Organism: Neomicropteryx cornuta; assembly: GCA_020383195.1. Classification (NCBI taxonomy): domain Eukaryota; kingdom Metazoa; phylum Arthropoda; class Insecta; order Lepidoptera; family Micropterigidae; genus Neomicropteryx; species Neomicropteryx cornuta. Next base: position 1,519,593 of record JAHKQU010000014.1, read on the forward strand.
AAATTAAATCGGACGATTGCTATAACGTCAAAAGAAGGTAAATACTAAATAAAAAAAAAGTAGATTATTTAATTCGGAAAGTCCGTTGATTTGAACCGAATTTGTCGTTTTAAGTGTACAATGATGAGAAACTTATGCATTTCAAAAAGCTACGAATGACTTCTTTATTTCTACTGTGGAATCATCGACGTAAAAGGTGTTTGAATATTTATATTATAATATAATATTCAATGTTAAGTATTTATTCTAACCGCGTAGATACCGTTCGCAGATGTGGGACCAGAGAATGGACCAGGCCATCTCGATGTGGATGGATTCGCGTGATCTTTTCGCGCAGCTGTTGGCTGCATGCGCCCAGTTAAGAGCCATAACGCACTCGAATTGCATTTTATGCATGTTTTTGAGGTCTACTGCCAAGATAGCTTTTCACACCAGGCATATATAAAAAATATAATTAGATTAATTGAACATTTTTCTAGAAAACCTATAAGCTGGATTTTTAAATAAATAATCCTATGTTTACATAAAAAAATATTGAAATTGGTAAGTTTTATTTTTTTAAATTCTCATATCCCGAACTAAATACGTGACGCGAGCCTAATTTATACATAGAAATGTCCGCAATAAAATTCTACAGAAAACCTATAACTTAGATTTTTTTTAATTGCCTTATATTTTAAATATAAACAAAAAACTGTCAAATGTTCATTCTTTGATGTTGTCGACGGACGGACTCGTACATTCTCTCATTCCGCCTTTGACGGTGGACACGAACGGACGCGGGGTCTGTGCTTGTTGCGCTCGTATTTTTGATCGTGCGTTTTCGATCGTAAGTTTGATTCTTGGAAAAAATAACAGCCGCGAGTATGAAGCCAAAAATGACGATTCGACTCTCTCGGAATTTCGCACGACAAACGGATCAGGGCTGTCGCGCGGCGATGTGTAAGTAAAATATATGCTAAATAGCTTACTTATTTTATATGCCTATGTTATATTAACAAAATATTTTTTTTACAGATCGTTTTCGGATGTCTCAGCAAGCAATATTGACGCAACAAAAGAAGTATCTACCTATTACCTACCTACCTATTACTCAATATTTTTGCTTTTTTTTTTGTCGAGTTAATTTGACTAGTAAGTTTGACAGTACTGACGTTTGGAAAATTTAATATATATAAATTTTGATTTACTTAAATGAATGATTTATATATAAGAAGCATGTGATGTTGTTGAATATAGTTGATTAGATTTTGAGCAACCTAATTTACCTTTACAGGGCACAAAAATCAGATAAAAATAGAATTTAATCAGTCGACGTCAATGTTACTTGATAGCCGAAAGTGCATTTTGAATTATATTAGTAATAAATATAGAACCAATGTTCGGAAATGTAAAAATAATGCAGTGTTCCCATCACTTTTTCGATAGCCTTAGTTCGGTAATATTATTACATACTCAAACTTTTAAAATATTAAACCGCAGGTATTTAACGGTAATACTGCAAGTTTTGAGGTAGTTCAAGATGCAGAGTTTGAAACCGATGTTGAAATTAAAACGACACAAACAAGAAAGGAAATTACAGGTAAAAGAATAATCGATTTCCAATATTTTTTTAATAAATTAAAAGAAATATCTAACCATAATCCGTCATTCGATTGTGGTCTTAAAAATTTAGAAATCGTATCGGAGAGGCAGATTGGGTTTTTATCTAAATTTAAGCTTAAGTGTAATATGTGCCATTGTAATTTTATTATTAAAAGTAGTGACAATACCTCTCCCACTTCTGTAGATATAAATAAATCTGTAGTTTCTGGAATTAAGGCGATTGGATGTGGATTTTCCCAGCTAGAAGAGTTATCTGCAGCAACTGAATTACCCACAATGTCAGCACCATTATATAAAAAATAGGTACTTATATTTCGGATATGTGGACAAATACAGCATATGTAGAAATGAAGAAATCAGCTATGCGGGAACGTGATGCCGCTATAGTTGAAGGTAGAATTGATTCCCATGGAAATTCAGTTATTGACGTTGTAGCTGACGGATGCTGGTCCAAAAGATCCTACAGAACCAATTATTCGGCATTATCAGGGGCGGCCGCAATAGTAGGGAGGAAATTCGGGGAGGTTCTATATATGGCAGTAAAAAATAAATACTTCTGCATTTGTGCCCGTGTTCAAAATAAGAGCATTCCTCCCCCAGATCATACATGTTATAAGAATTTTGATGGTCCCTCCGCTAGCATGGAATCTGATATTTTAGTTGAAGGGTTTAAGAAATCTGTAGATATGTACGGGATAATTTATGGCAGAATTATATCAGATGGAGATTCTAGCACATATTCAAAAATATTAGAGTCAAGACCGTATCCTGACCATACTGTAGAAAAAATCCAATGCTGGAACCATATTCTTAGAAATTTTTGCAATAAATTGCAAAGTATTCGAACAGACAGCAAATTTCCATTACATATTCGCAAACTTCTGACTAACAACAAAATAATGACACTTAGAGTAGCAGTCACACCAGCAATATCATACAATAAATCTCTTGAAGTAGGCTTGTCAATGAAAATTAATAATCTTTACGATGATATTGTAAACGCTCCCCTGCACATTTTTGGTAGTCATGGAAAATGTAAAAGTTATTTTTGTTCTAAAACTGAAAATACTTTTCCCATAGAACTCTCTAATACGTCTTTATGGCAAAGGATTACTATTATAGTTTCTAGTATAGCATCACATTCTCGAAGTTTGATCCATGATATAGATAGTAATATTGTAGAACAATTTAATAGTATAGTTGCTAAATTTGTCGGTGGTAAAAGGATAAACTTTTCATTAAAAGATTCTTATCAGGCACGTTGCGCTGCTGCTGTCATATCTTTCAATACTAATCGACCTATATCAAATCTATATAAAAACATGGGTAGTTATCCTACGAGCAAATTGCTTAGATTCGAAGAAAAAAGAATTTCAAAAAATAGGTTGATAAGAAAATATCATCGTAAAAAGGTGCGTATTGTTTAAAGGCAGAAACAAGATGCAAATTATGGAGAAAATAGTATGCAACCTGATAGGAATGAAAGCATGTTTCAAAAAGCCAAAACTACGTATCTCGAAAGATTGAAAAAGACGGAAGTTGAACGTAGACGCATAGAGAGAGACACAATTTTACAGAGTGATTGCAGTGAATGGTTAGAATTGAGAAGACATTTAATAACTGCTTTACATTTTGGTAAACTTGTGAAAAGACGTCAAGATATAAGCTGTTCTACAATAGTTAAAAATATGTTGTATAAACAAAATATAAGTCATATTGCATCGATTCAACATGGAAGGGAAAATGAAAGAATAGCTTTGGAGCAATTAAGTGTTCAAGAAAATCAAGAAATAAGACCATGTGGATGTTCATAGATAGCGATATTCATTTTATAGGTGCCACACCAGACGGTTTATGTGATGAAGATATGATTGTCGAGGTAAAATGTCCCATAACTGCGTATAAGTTGGGATTAGAAAGAGCAATTAAAGAAAGAAAAGTGACATTTTGGAAAGTTACAATGGATGGAAGATTTGAAATTAATAAAAACCATGACTGGTATTTTCAAATGCAGGGCCAACTCCATGTTACGAGAAAGCATAAATGTTTATTTGGAGTATGGTCACGTATTGCACATCCACTTAAACTTGAATACATAGAGCGGGATGATCAATTTTGGAGAGAGAAAATGGAATACAAAATAACTCGATTTTATGAGAACTGCCTTCTTCCTGAATTAGTCGACCCTCGACATAATCGAAACATGCCCATAAGAGATCCTGAGTACATTCTAGATGCAATAAGAAAACGTAAAAATAGTAGTTCTAATAAAAAGAGAGGTGTACGTAAACCACCGACTATTAATAAAAGATGTCTTGATTCCAATAATACTAATATTCTTAAGAATGCACAGGATACAGATAATATCATTGTAGATAGTTTAGAACAAGATATAGATAATAACATGGATAGTTTTGAACCAGATACAGAAAATAACTTATTAGATGAATTTGAGAAATATATTTTAATAGATCAAGGAAACCCTTTAACTGTTTCAACCGAAATTCCTGTATATACCAATCGGTCCTTGAATTTTTCAGAATTTTAATTTGCCCGTAATATCTTAATCTAATCCTAATGTAATTGTCCATACCTGTATCAATAACATTATCACAATATTAATATTTTAATATGCTTACATATATTTTTATCCCCCTAAGTGATCCCATGTCGAGCAGCAGTCTAAATTAAAACATTGATTATAAACTTCGTGATGACTTTCTAAAACTATGACTAATATTTTTTTTCTTTTTCATGTGATACAACACTGGTACTGCGGCTGGGACTGAGGGGAATATCAGTTTATTGTTCTTCTCCTTTTTTTCTACAAAATTAATTTACTTGTGTACTTTATGGTAAAAATAATATTGAATGTTTGTGGCTGTTGGGTTTCTTTGACGGTTCTTCCCAATGGAGCTCATCGAACCATCGGATTTGTCTAATAAATAGTTTTCAATATAACAAATAAATAGTTTTATTTATATTTATATAAAGCTCATCGCACAAAAACTAATGCACGGGGTTGAATTTTCTATTTATTAAAAAATATTTATATCATAATCGCTGAAAACTACAAAATTTTGAGTGAAACTATAAAGGGGAAGTCTTGAACATATTATTTACTTTTAGTCATTACACTCACCAATATAATTCATAGTCTTCATCGATAATTAAATGATAATATGTGCCGCATGGGATATATTATAGGATACTATGCCATACAATGAAACCCCGTTAAACCCCGTTAATCGGTTGCTCTATAATTTTAGTATATAATTAAAATATAACGTACCTATATAAAAAGTTTTAACATTTCAAAATAACCGTACTAAATATAAAAATGGCGCGGTGCAGCCCTGCATAACGCTGCAACGCGATGATGTCGCGAGTCCGGCAACGGCCGACTCGCGACATCGCCGCCTGCCACCCGTCCGGAAGCGGGGGGTGGTAGATTTAGCGGTGCGGGGGGATGCTCGGCCGATATAACTTCGAAAAGTCGAATTTCAAGGACACTTTACATGACACTGGCCCTTAACGAGCCAAGCTAGCCGAGGCGTCAAATTCCATCACTTCTGCGATTATCCATACAATCGTAGGTAACAAGTGGGGGGGGGAGCGAAGAGTATAGTGCGGGGGCGTGGTCAGCATCTGTCACTCGTCAACGATTGGTGCGATAAATGACTTAACACCGCCCCCCATTTATTCGTCTTTCGTCAAGAGCTTTTGAATAAACTCATTGAAAAAAAAACAATGCACGTGTGTGGTTACATCACGCGTGTTGAATATTAAAATTCCCTAAGTCGATTAAATTTGTCATCAACCGCATAATAATGTAAATGACCTATATATCAAACTTATCACCCCATACTGGCATCTATTCAACAATGCATCAGAACGCTTATAAATTAAAATCAACGTGATAGATAACCATGAATCATCGTGACGGCTGAGCGCACTGACTTTAGCTGAATGAGCGCATCATCTCCGAGCGCTCCCCCCAGTTTAGTCGAATGTGTTGCGTGAGCGTGTCGCATTAAATTCTTTCACTGCCTAGGAAAAATTAGCGCACATTAAGAAGTTTTTCTTAAAGAAATTGTAGGTACACGACGTGCAACTCTACCCTTTACATATTTGCCTATTGAGAAGTCTACCACATTGCTGATTTTAGATTATCTAAACCTAGATATTAGATTACCTGATTTATACATATACCAACATATTGCTGATTTTAGATTATCTAAATATTACCTAAAACACATATTTTGCGAAAATTTAAAAACTAGCATAAATTATCATTTACATAATTAAAAATTAAAACAAAAACCTATAATTTTAGGCAAATTTTGTTATTTTATTTCTAAGTTGTATATCTCAAATCGCTTAGGTACCTAAATCCCTCCCTACTTTATTCTCATAATAAAAGTATATTTATTTTATAAGGGATGTTTCTGGTTTCATAAGCGTGTGACTTCAAAAATATTTATTTAAAAAACATGGTGGTTTTGTTTTTTTCTCTTATGTTTTTGTTTAAAGAAGTTTCCTTAGAATACTTCAATGTAAATAAACAGATTACTTATATTTTTTGCGGATATTCCTCCTAACGCCTTTGAAAATCTGTACAATTTTCGTTTTGAAGCATTCAAGTATGTAGGCGCCTTAATTAGGAAAGACTTACGGTGAGATTGGGGGAAAACCTTATCTGAATAACCTTCAAAATATTACAATAAGTAATTCCAGACAATGGAGCTACGTATATTCTTAGATAGTCCTTAAGAAGTACAGTTTGAAGGAAGGAAGGTGTCCTGTCAGCCGTGCAAGCGACCAGTAGTAAGTCTCCCATTCCAGGTCGATTTATGGCTCCGCGTGTGACAATGCTTTGCGCGCCAGCTTTTATGGGAGATAATGTATGGGCACGTCGCTTCAACGGGAAATAGAACCACGTGCCGGGTGTCAACACTGCTCCGAAATCGCCACAGGGGCTCACCAGATGTTATTAGTAATATTTTACATACTATACTTTATAACAGCAGACTATAGATACTATAGTAGATCGTTAACAATGTCATTGTTATTGATATATGTAGCGAATATACCTACTTATTCCCTTACATTCATTTTATAATTTAAATTTCCCACCGCTGTGACACATACGAAAAAGTGTCTACGGTCAGAAGGTTTCAGGCAGCACAACCCTACCTCTGACCCGGAGTAGTTGCAGCGGCTTAAGGCTGCTATATATCTACCCTCTCACGCGTAATCTCAATAATCCGAACACGCCGGAGGGGCGCACGTGGGCGGGTTTAAGCAAAAAGGATCCTCGCGAGTCCGTCCGTATCTTCCTCCCTCAAGCCATAATGGGGGGACAATTCAAAATTCTCTTTATTAAATTCTTTTTCTCTATAAAGAGGAATTATTTTACTAACATGCAACTTATACCAATTTAATACAAAGTAGAAACCAAAACGGAATAAAACAGTTGTAGGGTTCAGCACGGATGCTAACACTGCTGGGGATTACCAACGGGTGGGGACTTGAACCATGGGGACCATTTCCCAGAAGGAGGAACACCAACAGGAGCAATTAGAAATTTATTAATCATAAAAAGGTACGTACGCCTATGTCCTAAGCGTAGACCATTACCAATAAACATAATAAGAATGGAAAAACAAATGCTGATGGCTTCTTAGCGTATTTCGAACAGCTGCCATTGCTTTACATTTTGGCGTAGGGATAAAGATGGCGCTGCCATCACAATACGCTATTATCATCTCGACACGCGAAAAGCGGTCCCAACGAAGGCGATTTATGTAGGTATCGAAAATATCGATGTTCTACATAAAATATCGATACCAGACTGTATCGATGTTTTGGGTATTAGGAAGAGCTATAGGTATAATTAGAAAATCACTAACGCCAGATGTGAATTTCTCGTTACAAACACATTTATCTTAACCAATTTCTGACTTAGTAGGAATGCAAATAGAAATTAATATAACTGGTAATAGCTTCAACTCGATACAAAGTAAAGACTTGTATGTTAGTTCGACTACCTAGGAAGGTATCTAACTCCAGAGCGCGGCGAGTAAAGACTGAAGACTGAAAGTTTCGTCTTTGATTATGATAACTAAACCGTGAGAATGGAATTTGGTCTGATCTGGCGTCACAACGCGTGAAATGAAACTTAGCACTTTTCCAAAAAAAAGCAAATGCTTGTGACTTTAAATTAGGAATTTGCAAATTAATTAAGTCTAGTTGCCTTTGACGTCAATAGAAAATTTCCGTTAAACTGGCCATGAAAACTGAATATCTGGCAATTTCGCAGCTGCGCAAAATGCTTACGCTAGCAACTCGTGGCGGCGGCATACCACCATAATACGAGTACAATCCAGTTATTTTTCATTTATTCTACATTTCTACCATTTATATTATTATTATTTTTATCAATCTCGTGTGTTGCGCATAAATTATATTATTTAACCACAATCCTGATTATTTTTTTTATATCTTAAAAATCCACCTAATAATAAATAATAAAAAATACTCTTAATACTCTTGGTAAAACCGTTGGTAATATTCTTACGTACAATAAAAAGGATAATATTATTTTTTTTATAAAAAAATAGTTTATTAGGTATATTATTTAAAAAATAATTATAAAGGTGCTAACGATTTCCTCTATTTGGGATCACAAGACATCTGTTTAAATTCTTTTGTATTAAAAATGTCCCATTTTGTATGATTCTGTCTACTTAAAATGTTTTCTAATTATATTAATCATGGTACTGACTAAGTTGAACTACGAGCCTAATGGTCACGGGTTCGAATCCGCACATGGTCATACATTTTTTAATGCTTTTTTACCACTGTCTTCCCTGACTCTATCATATGCACATTTGGCCTAGTTGGGTAGAGCCCAAAATAATTGTATATGTACTAGGTCATAGCAATTATTTTATAAAAACAATATATGTATTTCTAATCGGCCTTGCTTACTGGAAATTATAAAATGTAAATTTTAAGAGTTCATTGTAGAATACGCAAATAGGTAGGAATCTATGTATGTATAAAAATAAAACCCCCTGGACTCACGGCAACGATGTGAACGATGTTATCGACTTAGTCTGACAGATCTGAACTAAAAATAAATAGAATAATAGAACTAGAAATAGAAAATCACTCTTCTTAGTACACATCAATTTTTTTTATCCGACTGTCCACATGAATAATATTAGGCGGTGAAAATATATTGAAACATATTATTTTGCAGTAAAAACAACCCGAGAGTATTCTTCCGTATGTTTCAACTACCAATATCAATTTTTTTTATTTAAGAACATTTATTCAATTTCTTGGATTGATATTTACTTAATTTAAAAATTTGCGTCATGTATGTGTACCCAATTATAAAAGTCATGAGTAGAAAACATTTTTAAAAACAAGCTTTTTTTTAAAGTTCTTGAATGCGTATACAAATTTCATGTGTGTGCTGTTAACCGTTGAGGAGTTTCTTCGTCTTGAGTTAATGCTGGGCGTAGAATCAGGTTATGCTATAAACATGCATGGTCATCGGTACAGAACCAACAGGTCAAATGTCAACTCCGTAGGATAATAGGAAGTGGTGGGAGTGGTGGTGGTTAGCTTGCAAGATTTAACCTAAACAGACTTAAAAACATTGCAGGTTAAATAAAAACTTATAAAAAGTTTTTCTTATCTATGTAAAAAAAGGACATAATGTAACTGCTGATAGATGAAGGCATTAATTATGCTGATACAGTACATAAGAAATTAGTATTTTATATTATTATGATGGCTCTATATATTAGTAATTTATATTTCATTATATTTGTATGTTTGTAATATTTATTTTTAGTGTACATAAGAATGTATATGTATTTGTTCTATAGAAGGTATTATTTAATATTATATTAGTGTATATATCCAAAAACATTACTTATAAACTGTACGCAATATTTAAAAATAGGAACAGGCAGTTCATCTAGTTAGGTTAGACTACGTGACTTATAATCTAGTTTTTTTTATTTAATTTAATATTTAAATTTCGTATTTAAATAAATAAATATCTGGGACAAACACAGGACAGAGTTCGAGTTCACAAGTTCGTGGACGGAAATAACAATGAACTTAGAAGCTTATGAACCTTCTATATCGGGATAACGCTTAGTTTAACGTTTTCTGCGTAGATGAGGGGGTAATGAGGGGGACAGAATGGACCCAATTAAGTATCAATCCATGGAAGCAGCTCTAAAATGATCTTTACTCCTCGTGGACTGTTCCAGAAAATATGTCTGCAGCATCGATAGTGGCGGGCCGCACGTCTGATGTCGCCGGCGGCCTGGGCGCGGAGATTACGAGATCGCGAAGGCAGATTGACAGCTGCTGCTCTCGCGACGCGGCGCAGCTGCGATGCACTGATCATATTGTGACGATAGTAGAGATGGGCGGCTCTGCGGACGCCTCGATTCACACCGACAAAGTCACCCGCCACTACCTTATCTGACCGATATCCGCCCTGCGCTCGCTGGCTGTGTTTGCGACACTTTCGAATCGTTGCAGAGCATACGAAACCAATAAAAAAAAATAACGCGACCGACATGAGTTCTGTGCCCTGACAGTAAAGGGCGCCGTAGATTTTCTTAAATGGGCCTTCCATCTACGCTCATAAATATATTTTAAATATCACGTGAATATAAAAAATCCAAGATTTCATTTTTTTATTGACAGTAATTTTGAATATTAATCATCAAATTTTGTTCTATAAGTAATAAAAATAGTAGAAAAGAAAATCCTATTAGCATTTAAACGCATAGTTACTCCACCTGACTGGCGCTTGGTTTATTTACCGCTAGTGAACCAAACGTTTCTTGGGATGTTATTTATTTTGTATATAGAAAAAAATATGTCAAACTCAAGAAAATCTGTAGCAATAACCCCAATAAACCCAATAACCCCATTCCAATATGGAATAACCCCATTAAAGGATGTGCATGAGAAAAAGTTCATCCTGTATATGTAAAGTTCTACGTAACTGGGCAAAGTAGACTTTTCTGTAATAGCATTGGTTTTTTTAAAGCATATATATACGCGCTGTGCAACATACGATTGTATGTTGTACCTATGAAATCAGAATTTATATGTTTTATTTATAGTAATATTTTTAATTATTTCATGAAATAGAGACGGTTAATAATATAATATAAAATATGAATCAGGATTTTTTAATGTAAAATTGAAGCAAATAAAATACTATACTATAAAATATGAATAACAATATAATACCTTTTAATTATTAATGTATACAGGTTTCCGTTTTCTTTCTTTCGTTCATTATTAATTGCTTTTCTATGACTTATGTGATTATTTTAAACGACTAAATTGTATAAAAAAGGTTTTTAACATAAAAAGGTTTAATTAAAGTACTCAAAATTTAATGTATAATTATTGAATGATAAAAAGATCTGGGTTTACTTTTAACGAAGTTTTTAAAATTATAAGTAGTACAAGCGTTTAATGCCTCCCGCGTAGACAAACAACCTAAATATTTTGTATTTTTTACTCAGATAGCAAACTATTTATTTATTTATGTGTACATATACAAAGCTTATGATAATGAAAACTGCAAATCCTAACCTAACTAAACCATTACCGCACTAAGGTAGACATTATCTGTAGTGATGAAATTATAATTAATCTGGCATATAAAATTTCATCGCTTCGTAAATATTTTTAATAAATTTTAATTTGAATTATATGTTATAATAAAATAATACCTACTTACATATTTATAACAAGTTGACCTGGCGAACTTCGTACCGTCTCAGGATCAATAAATGTTGTGTTAACTTATTAACTGAATTATATTTAGTTTTTTATTAAGAATACTCAAAATGAATTAACTTCAATAAATGTACAAAAATCAAAATAAATTACATAATGAAGCAATTATCGATGCGCGCACAATGACAAATGTGATAACCTCACAAATAATTCCACAGAATACAAAGCCGTTTCGTACAAAATGTATGAGAAAATGAATTTTCTTAATATTTTTTTTCGTGATTTTTTCCGTTGTTTTAATGGTTATTCTGCTATTCGGGGCGGAGATAAATCTAACAAATCAAAGATCATAAAAATCGGTGTTACTAACCCGACTTTGTTTTTTATATAGATAGGTACATGTATAGGTACTAATATATTTTTCTAACCAAATCTTTTTTAAAAATAACATTGCTAATAAAATGAATTCGTACAATTTTGGTCATAATAAAAGTATAAATAGAAGGTATGAGGGGGGGGGGGGGAAGTTAGGTATTCTGGGTAGTGCCCAATATTATTGTATATGACCTAGATCATAGCAACAAAAAAACAAAACTGCTTTTAGTTGGGATAGATATTTATCTGAATGTCTTATTTTTTAATAGATATTATCAGGAGGTTCAATTAAAAATCCTGGATTATCCATTTAGTATTGTAATGAAAACCTTCATCTCGCCAGATTCATTGAATCGGATCATAAACATTTGGAGGAGAACTTTTAAGGTTAAAAGTTTATTGATATTTTTAAAGAAATATTTGAATACATCTATGAATTCAATATATTGATGAATTATTTTTAATCCTTGAAGCACATTCTAAACTTATTCCTATCCAATAATTCGTTTTTTAATGATTATTGCACTCCATAAAGTTAAACAAAAAAATATTTTTTTTAAAGATCAATTAAACATCAATGTGAAAAAAAAAAAATAATCTGGAACCAAAAACAGCTCTAACCGATTTTCTTCATACCTTCTTGCCTTCGTAATACAATCACTGGGTACTGGCACTTATATCATAAACACCGAAATAATGTGATTGTTTATTTATAAAGGTTTAATCATGGAGGTCTAGTTTAACTATTGAAGTTACCAATGAGTTTGACTATTGAATACCCGGCGGTTACGGTTTTGAAACATTTCTCTTCTAGATATTTCAGTTTAATGACCAAAAGTTTTAGTAAAAATCGTCCAGGCAGATTGGACAGAGATATTTTTTTTTACTTACGCTAAAAATCGAGGTTCGCTTGTTTGTATTGAACCAGTTTGGATAATTGTAAAGGTCTGTGTGTAAAGTATTTCTAAGATGGCACGTAAGCACTTACCTGTTACTTATTCCACCATAAACAAAAAAAATGTAACCAACACATTTTTGTAGGCGATGTCGGCCGCCGAGATAAAATCTTGTGTCGCAAACGCGGTACAAACATTATGCCCGGAATGTAGTGCCTTACGGTATTCAAATGATCTCGAACACCTTTGAAAGATGTCGTTTCTGATTTGCTCTACTTGGAAGCTGAGAAGATAATCTGCTATGGCACAGACATTCTTAAAGCTCTGAATATAAATACAATTGGAGTTGCATACGTCACCCGTAGTAAATTTGAAAGCATTTTTTATGTTAATCTCATCATTTGTTTATTAAACTGAATGCCTTCATATTTCTACAGTTCACCTACCACCAGAGTAAAAAATAACCATAGATATAAGCTGTTCAGCCCCGGTAAAAAAGGGAACGAAGCTGCTTTAATAAAATATAAAAGTTTCTTGATATTTTTTTATAATTCATTTTATTTTTCATAATATTGAAAGCTGGAGATTTTCTCAACGCAGTAAAATGAATGACCGCTTAAAAGTAAATACTATGGCATGCGCACGCATATAGTTCAGCAGTGGGCGTTAACGCGATAATCATATATCTGAGGTTACTTTAAACACTATTTAGAAATAGTTTAATACTTAAACGGTTACAAAATATTTGCGTGGTTTCTTTTAATATTTGTGAGTTTCTTTTAAGATCTCTTAGGAGCAATAACACGGGAATTCAGTGTGTCCCTTGACCATTCTCGAAGACTTATGAGGGTGTTTATGTTCCCTATTACGCGTAAGAAATTGTATAAAAAAATTCTAAAGTGTTTCATCCCCAAATTTATTAATTTTATCAAAACGCTCGTGTAAATTCCGTTTATAATAGCAGGCGCTCGGCAAGGCTTGTCAATGATCCAGCACGGCGCGGCCTCCCTAGCGACCGAACTTATGACAGAGTGATTTCATATTATCACGCAAAGTTTACAATTTTTTTATTCGGAACCATGTTTAATTTTGATACGAGGTCAAAACAAATCATATTTGAAATCGCAAGGCCAATAAGCTGGATTTTTCATCGGGAATGGTCTTGGAACACGGAGTGATACCTACTCTTCAAATGTTAAAGGTTTCAGGCAGTGGCGGTACTTTCATAGAAGCCGAAAAGCCGGGCCGGGAAAAAATACAAATTTAATATATTTGCGGTTTAATCTAATATTTTATTTTTATATAAATTATAAACAATATAATTTATATATAACAAAAGCTGCCGAAGGGGGGCTGCCACCGCCTCCCTCCTGTCCCACTTCGCAATAGGGCTTGCCTACTGTAAACATTCAGGGCACGCCACTGGTTTCAGGGCAACATTCGTCGCCTGATCACAAAAGGCACGGCGCAGACCTCACAGATTCAGCGTCCGAAACGAGGTCGTATTTCTCGAGGCGACCCGACGATAGGATCGGCGCACGTCGTCGGCTCTCGGCGTCGAGGGCGGGCGGCGAGGGCGGGCGGCGCGGGGGCGGGCGGCAACGTCTACCCGCATGCAGCCATAATACTTTGCCACAATTTACATGGAATGTTAACCTCTTACCTCTGGAGATGCGACGCGTCGCCTCGCTCCGCGCGACACTGTCCCGGGACGTCTACGGCACCGCAGAAACGACGAACATGAACATCGGACACGTCTAAGCCATTCTTAACATTTGGTGATGCCTACGCGTACTAGTATTTTAAATAATTGTTTAACATAGGTCATTTAACATGGGTCATTTGATTATGCTAGATATAGGAAAGATGATGGTGCTGAAGCGTTAAAAATCGTATGACTATAAAGTGCGAATCCTAACCCGCACCGCTGGGTTTGAATCCTTATTCCTCAACAATCACCACCGCGATCTTATTTATAATTTAAAATCATTTATTATCTAAATTTATGTTAGCAAATGTAAAAAAAATTAATAATAACTCACTTACACTACCAAACTGTTAATTGGCAATAAACCCTGAGGTAATTATTGACTACCTACATAATATTTTTTTATTGGTAAATGTCAATATTGATAAATTGTATATCGGTCATGGGAAAAACTGAAAAATCGATTTCATTTATTTATTCATTGCTTAACAAACAAAAAAATATAATAGTTACAAGGCCGAATAAAAGTTATACACTTACAATTAAACATAATTGTGACTTATAATAAAAAAAAATAAACATTAAAAACAAAATGCAATAAGAATGAGTCTGTATTTGCATATTTATTTATTCATTCTTTTTTGTTTTTTACATATTTCCTAGATGACGAATAACATAACCATACCTAGATGGACATTTTCCGTACTAAGGTAGGCTAATTTTAATAGTTAAAATCCCGAAATTTCTCCTCGCTAGGGTACCCGTAAACCTTTTTACTTATTACTCTCAATATTGCCTCACATGTTTAAATAATAAAAAACAATGTAAATAATGCAGAATATTTTACGTAATGCGGTAAAAAGTATAAATTATATAATACAGTGAGGAATTTTCAAGTAATGTAATTTTCTGTATATTTTAAAAATGTATTTAAAAATATAATATTATAACCAACATCAAAGTAAGAATTTTAATTATATTATTTCCTTTTAAAATTATTTTTTTTAAATATACTATCACTCAGTTTCCCGCAGGGATAACAATAAATCCCGTACTTTCATTAGGTAGGTGAATGCGTTTCGATGACTCTCAAATTGAGGTGTATTTTCAATTTTCTTGAATTCTTGAGTTGGTTCAATATCCGCCGATATTTCTTGTATTTCGATGTTTTTATACGCAGATGGTCAATCAAACAATAAATAAAAAATGTTTCCGACCTCTGGCGCGAAGAAATTTATCACGGTCAAATTGGCCAGGGGTCATAGCGGAGAATGCGCGTTTGTGAGCGACGATGAGCGGACCGTTTTGATGATCGTCCGTGTAAACAAATGACGCCTGCATTGCGCTTTTGAATGCAGTTAGGTTTCGTTTCATTCGCTGCGTTTCTCGAGAATCCAGAGTTTAGGTTCTTCGCTTAATTGCCCTATACGGCGCTAAGGGCCTGGGAAGAGGCTATGGAGTTGACCCAAACTTGAGCGTTCACGTTACGTTGCCCTTTGAGACGTTATTCGGAAAACAGAATCGTTAATTTATAGCGTTATGATTATTTTTCGTAACGAAATTATTTTTTTTATGACACTTTAAAACAACCAACAAGCTTCTAGTCTTGTTTTGCGTTACAGTCGGTATTTCTATGACATTCAGCCTATTAAATTCTAACAAGTGCGTCAAGAAGGCTGTAAAATTACTCCATTAGGGAATCCATTAGATATTGCCATTTTTAAAGTTCGTCGTCTCGACATATTCTTGCTACCTTTTACTCTTTCCAATCTGATCCTTACTTCTTGGCTAAAATATAGTATATCATTAATGAGTGAAAATTTCAATTTTGGAATTAACTTTTAACAAATTATTCAATCGACTTTTTTTACATATATATATGCATTTTCATAGCCACTTATTTCAATTAAAATTAGCCTAACTTAGTAAAGGCAATGCCCAGTTAGGTATTTACTTATTTAATTTTAAAAGAAATCTACAGATTCACAGAGTTTATATTAACATACGGAAACTTAATACTATATAAATCTAAATACATTACGCTACTTTGATGATAATATAATTAATAAAATCATCTAAATAAAACATTTAAAAACTAAAATAAAATATTGAGTATTAAACAAAAACCTATATATATATACACTATTATTTACATTTTTCGGTCATGTATAACATCAAGACTTTTTATTAAATTGAAATTTACCCTATGAAAGATATGAAGGTATGTAAAAAAACTAAATAAATAATTCAAAATGGTTTAATATAATTTAAAAAAATATGTTTATAACATTTGTTTAGTTCATATTTTAGTTTTTTTAAGAAATATTCAAGTCATTCGGGGATTTGGTGCTTTTTAAGTAAACGCACTTTTATTATTTATAAGTACATCTATCTTATGATAAATTGATTTAAATATTTCAAAAAAAAAAAAAACAATAAAAATTCAGACGTTCAACTAATTTAAGATGTATAAGTTACCAATTTTATGAAACATATTGTAGCTTCTAAACCAAGCGTACTATTTCAGTTATATTTTTTTTGTTGTATTATACAGTCGTCGATTAAGCCCCAATAATTTTGCAGTGATATTTTTAAACACCGCATTTATTATTAACCTAAAATATCATTATTAGATTCATGCTAATGCTGATCTCAAATTATTTTAATTTGTTGTTTACAGCGCGTAGTTTCTGCATACAATCACTTCGACCGTAGTTTCCGCATACAATCACTTCGACCGTAGTTCTAAAAGTTCATGGGAACTTGGTACATAACCATACTGAACCATGATATCCGATAGATGAGGTTCATCGGAGCCAATCTACACGAATGCAACGACCTGCAAAATAAACAGTTATTTGTGATCGTATCAATGAGTCTAATGACCCTAATTTGATCCGAGTGCATGGAGGTACAGCCAGTTGCAAAAATATTGGAAAATATATTAAGAAATAAATATTTTTCATCATTTAATCTGCCTGTATCCATTATAGGTCCCTTCTCATACGTAAAACCGTAGGGTCTTGTAACTACACGTATGCGTGTCTGTTTGGGTAGCTTCTGCATACCGAAATTTGCCAGTACTTTTTCTGACTCGGCGATCATCAACCTCTAAAATACAAGTGAATAAAAATTATGATACACCTCCTTAGTACCCATAATTATATTACAATTCAGCTTAAAACCTACGATTTTCAAAAAAATATTATATCATTTTCATTTTCTCATGCGATTTCCACGCAAAATAATATCGTTAATTACATAATTTATTATGTTTACATATAATCATTTTATTTTTCAAAAACTTTTTACTAACGTATACATATTTATTTCGATTTTAAATATTTAATATTTGAAATATTTTATTTTAGCATATCATTAGAGACTTGATTTCTCAAAATTTAATAAGCTCTTTTCTATATAAATTTAATGTAAATCGGAATAGCCGTTTTGGCGTAATTATGCATACAAAATTGCTACAACCTATAGGTACACAGCACGCAAAATTATTTACGGTGATTCTTATACCAAGTTACAATTTCTAAATACTAAGCGACGGCCATTTACAATAATAATAACTTTATTTATTAGAAAAAATAAAAAATACATCATATTTTTCACAACTAACATTGTATGTCAAAAATGTACACCAGAAAAATATATATGATTAGATTAATGCATAGATTTTCCGTCTACTTTTTAAATGATTTGTTAATTGACATGTTTTTTTTTTAAATATTTTTTATTTATAATTTGTTACTTGACACTGTGTAAAAATATTTCTTATAAAACCCATTTATTTTTAAAATAGAAAAAGAAGTAATGTAAGGATTTTCAAACCATTATCAAACCACAAAATATTTACTTTCGGTAAAATCTCGATACAGATTTATCTAACGGTCCCAACTCTTTACACTCGTTGAATATATTTTTTGCGTTCAATTTAAAAAAAACATATTGTGGGTGGGTCGGTAACTCATGGTTAAAATGTGTAAATTTAAGCGTTCGTTTGTGAAATGGGAAAAAATGTTTTTTATTATTATTTAGTTTGTTAATTTTTTATTCTTTAATTCATCTATTGACATTTTAATTAACATATATCAGTTACTGAGTAATAACGGCTAATTTCCCATTTCTCCTTTAAAACGCAGCCGAAAAGGCTCTATTTAGATAATATGTGTCAATTGCTTATTAATTCAATACTAATCTCCCCGTCCAGACTCATTGACTCATATTACTGAGTGTCACTGACAGATCTGAACCAAATCGAAATCCACTCCACCTAGCATATATGTGGTTACACATCAAAACTCAATTGTTTTTAAGCGCAGATAGCAGATGTTTGTTTCGCGTTCAATGTTTATAATCTTATTCGGAAAGACTGAGGGGACTTCTAATTTAAAATGACAGCTACGCGCACTGAGGCGTGGGGAGATACACGGCCGGCCCTGCAAACTTTAATACCTTTGACAGGCTGTTGTGAAACTGAGACCGTTCGACATAACCTCAAATAAACGTCAGTTCGGAGCTGAAGCCCTTTCAAGATTGAATCGATTAAAACCCATTCTTAATTTTTTTACGTTGCAATTCTTAATTTTGCCAGTCTTCATTTAATTTAATTTTATAATGTATTATCTAATATATTTTAGGGAAACATACAGCGTAACTTAATTTATAAAACTTCAAACGCATAGTTATTAATTTGGCCAATTGCATGAATCCACTGTTTAACAATTGAATTAAAAGTTAGGTTCACCTAGTTCTGATTACAAAAAATATGAAATTAAATGAGAAACGTAAATAAAATAATTTACTTAATGCATGTTTACACTGATAAAAATATGTCTTAATTAAAATATGGTTTGTTAAAGTTATTATGATAAATATAAATATTTAGGACTTTTACCGTCTAATTACCAGTGTGAGACAATATATTTTACTAACCTTACTTTTGAATGAATTGAAAGTACAATTAAAAATGTTTAATTCGGAAATATTACTGTTATATTCATGACATATTCTGTGAAGTGTTGCGTTTTGATCATAATTTGTGTTCGTTTTATGCAATAAAAAAAGATCTGTTGATTTAGTGATTCTTTGGGGGTACTCTAAAGTGGATAATATAACTAATAAACTAAATATTATTTTTAACACACGCATTAGGTAAATAATCTTGGAGTGCTTATAGTACAGTATCATTAAAACGTTTTTGACACATGAAACATAAAATAAAGGAAGGCAGCTGGAAGTTACAAAATATATCCAGAATTTCTGAAATAAAGTGGTCCAAACACGAAATGCCTGGCTTGACGATTCTATAGAATAAATTCTAAATAAACTGCCACCTGTTCTGAAAAAGATGAAAATAATAAAATTTAAACCTGAATTTTGTACACAACTGTGCTAATATTGTTGTTTTTGTTCAAAACAATTATTTACAGAGTAAATATTACAATTAAAACGCATTCGATTGATTCCAATAATTACCCAAATAATAACCACATTTCACAGACGAGGTGGCCGAGTGGTTAAGGCGTTGGACTGCTAATCCAATGTGCTCTGCACGCGTGGGTTCGAATCCCATCCTCGTCGATTCTTTTGTATGTTTCTTATTTTAGCGTACTGACCCAAGCACGAGTATAAAGAAAAAGAACTTCCTTGGGTCGCCTTAATTCACTGAAACAGTTTTTATATGAAAAAGTGAGATAATACGTAAATGCTTCAGCGTGGTTTTTTATATTTTGGGGAAATTATTCTGAAATCATTAATAAGTATAGGAAGAACTGTAGCCATTTGCCATTAATTTGACAAAATATTGGAAAAACAGCGTTAGTACGTGCTCACCGACCTATAATATATGATTTTTATTTCGATTCCAACTCTATAACATTTTACCTATAAGCTTCTGATTTCTACAATAGGGCTCAAGGTTATTTCATAGATCGTACGTAAATAAATTTCGTTCAGTTGGAAGGTTCTATAATTTAACTAAGATCGTGACCCAGTTATAACTTATTTAATCACGTATTAATATAATGCTAACACGACAAACTTCTGTATTATGAACATTGAAGAATTTATATAAATATTAGTTAATTGCGATATGTATGATGATGATATTACACAATATTACTAATAAAATTTAATATTTATTATTTTTTGGAAAAGGCGCATAACTCCTTAAAAAATATTATACTTTTATTTATTTATGGCGTCTGTTCAACTGGTGACTAGATATTTTATGAGACATTCATTTTTTGAGTTTATTGTGTCATAACAAATATGTTAGCTTATTAATATTTAGGAAATTTTTCTTCTAACGATTTATATTACAAAATACTGTTTAAATATTATTTGCGATTACTTAGGAATTCTTTATAGCATAATTCTTACACTTCGGAATGTTAAAAGTACCTCCACTATGACTAGGCATTGCAAAAAATACTCCGGCCGACATGATGAAGATCATCACAGTATTCAACACATGAACATACAAAAGAACCGACGAGGATGGGATTCGAACCCACGCGTGCAGAGCACATTGGATTAGCAGTCCAACGCCTTAACCACTCGGCCACCTCGTCTGTGAAACGCAATGTACTATTTAAGCATTTATCGACAATAATTATATTTTGAGCGAATGCTTTTTTAGTTTTGTTCTGAAGAAGGCGAAAATAGT
The DNA here is from genome assembly GCA_020383195.1 of Neomicropteryx cornuta. Classification (NCBI taxonomy): domain Eukaryota; kingdom Metazoa; phylum Arthropoda; class Insecta; order Lepidoptera; family Micropterigidae; genus Neomicropteryx; species Neomicropteryx cornuta. The sequence goes on from JAHKQU010000014.1 coordinate 1,540,651, forward strand.
TGAAACCTGCATTTTTTTTATTCAACTGTGCTAATATTGTCTTTTTGTTCAAAACAATTATTTACAGAGTAAATGATTCAATTAAAATGCATTCGATTGATTCCAATAATTACCCAAATAATAACCACATTTCACAGACGAGGTGGCCGAGTGGTTAAGGCGTTGGACTGCTAATCCAATGTGCTCTGCACGCGTGGGTTCGAATCCCATCCTCGTCGACACTTTTTTGTATGTTCATGTTTTGAATACTCTGATATGTTTCTATTGTTGGCCGAAGTATTTTTACTTTTACTTCCAATACTACTCTTAGTAACATTCCAGTTGAACAGTTCCAGTTGGGTATAAATAAATAAAATTATAATATTTTCTCAAAGGGCTATGAGCGTTTACCGAAAAATATTATATAATAATCTTTATTTGAGCATTTATCGACATTCACTATGCATTATGCATTAAGCGAATGCATTTTTAGTGCGTTTAAAAAAAAATATTGTTTAAACAGCTGAATCAATAGGTATAATTTTTATTTTTGTTGCATAAAAAATATGTTTATCTAGGGTGAGGTTGTATGTAGAATTTGTGTGTAAACAAAAATTATAGATACAAAAATTACGATACAGCTGTGCATCCAGAAGGTCGAAAATCACCTGGCTTCGTGCTTCTAATCCATCGCAGCTGTGAGGGTTTTATGAAACGTATTCGGACCAAAATACTCACAGTTGCCATGGTGCCGAGAAGTGTTGATGACCCACGAAGTAGATGTCAGCTTTAGACCGGTCTATAAATGTTTTTTTTTCTTACGTGAATATAAAAACTTAAAAACTACTGATATAAATAAATTATTAAAAAAATACATTATTTAAACCCCTTCGAAACTGGAATTTATATAAAATCGAAAGTATAAAAAATAGCACCAACTAAAATCTATCTTAATTACCTGTTATGATAGTGAACTCGGTCAAAAAGCGCTCGAAAAAAATTAACATGGGATTTCCCATAGAGAAAATATTTTTAAACAAAACTTTTTTATATAACTTAGATTCGACGAAACTTTAAAATTCTTAATTTATTTTCAATTAAACTTTTAGAGGCTTTTTTTATACAGTTTATATTTATGTTTATCATAATTTATACGCATATACATATAATGAACCTAAGCTAATAAATATTTAATTTGGATAATATGAACGTAACCAGTAGCAAAAAAAAAAACATAGTCTTTTTTGGAACAGGCGGTAGCTTAGTTAGGTATGGCTAATTGTGCAACAACTTTTGATAGTACTTCATGATGAATAAATAACAGTTCGTTGCGGCTTAATTAAGAATGGAATTGAACACATTTTAAAGATTGGGAAGAACAAAGATTTTACTTATGATAAGAGCATCATTAGTAAAAGAATGACGGACAGCGCATAAAAATTCCCTTTGGGTCGCATCGCGCCAATATTTTTCATCCGCCGGACACGTAGAGCCCGTTGCGTTGCAAAAAACTCTACGGACATATTTCCTCGCTCCGAGCCCATTTTTCCACGTCCGCGGAGCTCATTCGCGCCTCGTTAGAGTGCTAAGGACTCACCTTGTACATACCTTGAGAGTGTGAGGACATACATGCGCGACGATCCGTCGCTCAGCGATACGTCGTAGAACTATGATTACGGGCAAAACGAACCCTTTTACAGGATGGGTCTAACTTTAATCTACGAATACCTATCAGTCCACGTAATCTAGTAGGTACCTACCTAGGTTTCTAGTATCTAAGTACACTATATCAATGCACAAAACCACGGACCAAATTCCTAGTTTTTTTTTTGTTTCTCTATATATATAATATATAAATAACCAAAGCTTAAAATGTTGGACATCATGTTCTTTTTATCTATTTTTGTTTAAATTTAAAATTTATCTTACTTAAATTCCTATAATATATTTCAATATTATTATTGTTAATCTATAATTGTCTTTATTAGTCAATTGGGCTACTCTAGTTTATGGATTGTATAATTCAATTTATATTCTAAAAGCTATCCCGGCGAACTTCATACCGCCTCAGAAACAATAAATTGAACTTATTAGCTGAATAAAATTCAGTTTTTTATTAAGAATACTCAAAATAGTTTAAGTTTAAATGATGATAACCTAATAAAAAAATATATATAATATAAACATGTAATAAAAATGTGATAAACACACAAAGTGAATATCTTCGAAGGAAACTTAGCATTTGAAAATAGAATTACACAAAATACAAAGCCGTTCCATACAAAATGTATGAGAAAATTATTTTTTTCTTTTTTATTTTGAAATTGAATGAAAGTTTTTAATAAAGATTTGTCGGATATTAAGGATTTTGTAATCAGAAAATAAGACGTCGGAACTATAACGAAAAGGTTTTCGATTTATAACTCGGAGAACTGCTTTTTGGCACTTTATTAGGAGGTCAAGTACTGTACGAGAAATCTACACCCGGTACGGTATATCCACACCCTTAACTTTGTGAATTACCAATGAAAAAAGCGCTCGTCGAACGTCGGTCATAACTCGGCGCCCGCGGCGATACTGCAGCGTCCGCGCTTTACCGCAGGCCAATTATTTGTATGTTTTACTGATGACCTTCGCATCCACCCTGACCGCCGCTTGATCCATCATCGCACTGGAATCTGGAAATACCTCTCGTTTGTGGTTTTTCGCCACACGGCCTGTGTAAACAAAATTACACCTATGACCTTCGCAATTTCAACTGCGGCGGGGTGTCTCGCGTGAAAAATATCGCCGCCAACAGTAACTTAATAATATTAAATTTTTGTTTTGACAACTTTTTGTTTGAGGGATTATTTATTTATTACAATATTCTACAGTTCGCAGCAGCGTCGCGACACGCGGCGATCGAATTATCGGTTTATTATTATCTCCTAAAGTTTTTTTTTCTTTCTTAGAATCTATGATGAATTTTAATATGACGTCAATACAAATCACGTTTGAAATCGCATGATTAATTAGCTGGATTTTTTATCGGGAACGGTCTTGGAGCACGGTGTATAATATTTAGTTCAAAACATCGATACATTGGACGAAATATAACTTATTTCAAAAATGTGTGGTGTGTGGAAGGATTGTGTGAGTTTGTTTGTAAATATATAATAATCTGTTTGTGGTTCTTACACACACGCACACACCCTCCAAAATAAACACCTCATTACTATTCACATACTTGACCGCATAAAGTTATAATTTACTTACTTTAGTAACAGAAAAGTCGTTCATTTTAGGAGAGGCATGTAAAACTTAGTTAAATGGATATAGTGCATAGTCCGATATTTTATTTTGGCTATGCATAAGCGTAACGTAACTATCTCATGTAAAATAAAACCGATCTGGTGTGAAGATTAATTACTAAACGATTTAGTTGAGCGTAGTCGAACAGTTTAGTAATTTTTTACAAATCGTTGTTTTATTACCTTCTAAACGATTTAGTTGAGCATAGCCGACAGTTTAGTATTTTTTTTACAAAACTTTGTGTTATTTACTGCTAAACAATTTAGTTTAAAGTTTCTGAGTCGTTTAGTAATTTCTTATAAAACTTTTTGTTATCCATTGTTAAACAATTTTGGTGACAGGAGCTGTTGTTTATCCATCTCTTACTAATGTTTTGTCGTTTTTATTTATTTGTAAGTATTTATTTACTACAGTTTAATAATTTCGTTTAGCTATTAACTGCTATGAGTTTAGCGGTCACTAAAATAGCATTATTGTGAGCTGTCAGTGTCCAAAGCTTTAGTAACTGGTAGCCGAAAATTTGTTCAGTGTTTGTGCAGTTTGGTCCACTTTGTGTATTTCCGTAGTTAAAATAAAAATATTTTAAATTCTTATTCTTATTTTTTTTATGCCTTAACGAAAATAAAGGATAATTAATTAACAAATAATGTTGCAAAAAGTGTCAGTTATCAGATATTGCGTCTGGACTACTGTGATGTGTCAATTAAGCCATAGCTTCAATACTCCTGCCAGCTAGGAGCGACTGATAATGCGTGTGTGCTTTTAGCTCTGATGGCCTTAATTACAGCCTCCCATTGCGTGCGCGCGGCTGAAGATCTCCGGCCTTCATCGAGATTGCGAGCGCAGTTTATCTCAGTAGAATCGCATCCGACGAATCCTTTGCCTTTCCAATTGGCAATTATTGGTCCAATTGGTGAGAACCATATTGGGGTCCGGCGATTATATTGGAAGATAGACTGGGGTGGGGCCTAGGTAACTTGCATATATACAATTAGGCACATATACAAATAATGATAATGAGGTCCGATTTCAATGTAGACTTACGAGGCGTGACTTCATCATCATCATATCATATAACCACTTTAGCCGACAGGCATACTGCGACAGACATGGAGTTCTCTGAAAAAAATATATTACCAATACATAACGTATTTTACCGAACATAAGTGTAAGCAAATCCTATAGTTGTACGTAGTACTGATTATTGTTAAATAATTTTTGATTAGATCTATCATATTTCTTGCTATGGCAGCAAGGGATATAGTTAAAATACATTTTGCTATGATTACAAAACAATATGGCGTCGTGGGTGAACAGCTGACGAAATTAAACGACGTTACCTGAAAATTTGGTAGTCGCAACCAAAGCATTTTGCCGTTTTTAACAATTTTAATTAACTGTGATATAAACAGCACCCAATAATTATTGTACCAATAGCTAGATATTATTTTAAAAATAACCAAAAATTATGGTACTTACATCGAGAAATACTCGTATATTAGAAAATGATGGTAATCGCAACCAAGTAAGTTTTAAAATAATCGATGTGTAACTCCAACAAAAAATATTGCTGTCAATAATATCAATCATACTTTAGAGTTGCCAATGCCATATTTTTGCTGCAATTGTGTTTTTTCAGTGTTGCTATCTACATTTTACATTTAAAAAGTACGAAATTTTTAGATAGCCTCTTGGTCATAAGGTTTTCAATTTTAATACGAAATCGGAGGTAATCATGGTAAACCGTTTAACGCTAATGACACCAGCACCAGAGCATCAAAATCTTTAAGTATAACCGGTATCCGTCGGTAATGTCAATAAGAATGTATATAAAATATATAACAACAAAAATTTCAGTTTAACCTTACGCATAAGGTACTTTATAATAAAATTACATAAGTAGCTCTTTAAACTTTTTTCTAGTTTTCCCATGTTTATTTGGTAGGGCAATTGTATCCAATTTTAAAAGCTAAGTACGTGCAAAATCAACAACTTTATAGCCCATTCGAAAGCTATTTCTTTTAGTTTTATTTTTAACCTATAACAATGTGTCAATTGGACTCAGAATCCAAACAGAATCACATCGAATGAGACTGTATGTTAAGGAGCTAAAAAAAAAGAATATAATCGTAACTATTCAATACCAAATAAGTATAGATTGTTAATAATTAATATATCTGTTTATTAACACTTAAAAAGTAAAAAAAAAGCATTTACAAAATTATCGTAATAACTGTTTAAAATTCTTAAAATTCTTGTTTATATACAAAGTATAAATTAACCTTAACAATATATACATAGTTATATTTGTATATTTTCAACAATCGTCTCGTAACATGAGACAATTGTTGAAAATACTGTTTTTTAATTTATTTTTTGATAACGTGTAGGATATAGCCATTGTCATTAAGCAAAAAAATGATAAAGTCACAGTACTAAAGTGATCCTCAACTTGAGAACGTAGGGTTTGAACCCACCGCTGTTTTATAAAAATACACTATTAACTCTCCTCTGTCTTTAGTAATAACGTCAAATAATACATATTTATCGAATTAGATGAAATAAGAAAAAGATCATATTAAAAAAATGTTTATATAGATATATATGATGGATATGGGATTAAGATGGAGGATTGCTAACGAGTGACTTACATAACTACGTGGTTGATAAAAATGAAAATAATGGAACAGTTAAAAATGTTAAAAGTGAAACACAGATTAGTATGCGTATCATTATGATAATTATTTAATTAGAATGTTTTTTAATATGTACATAATACACTTTTGTGAATGCTGTCAAATGCGCGTATAGGTATAAATAAATATATGAGAAATATGTGTATTGGGTTCACTGCCTATTATTTATTTATTTATTGACATTGACATAGTAACATTATACATAATTGACTTATAGGCAAAGATCTACCTAACTAGGCAATACCCTTCGTAAGGTAGACTTTCCTATAGGGTGTTTTTTTTAGAGGCGTGGTTTTCAATCTGGCACTACTTTTTCGTAGTTGGTGTTTTTGACAGCTGTCACTTGATTTATGCTCAGTTTCGTTTGCCATTTCATAATGAATAGACTTACTCCTGAACAACGTTTGCAAATAGTGCAAATTTAGAAAAAATCACTCTAAATTTTTTTTAAATCACTCTAAAATAAAGTAAAAATCGCGTCGTGGGCCTGTGGCGTGGCCTCCAAGATCGTGCAATTTAACACCGCTGGACTATTTTTTGTGGGGTTATGTGAAGTCGCTTGTCTACGCAGATAAGCCGGACACGATTAACGCCTTGGAAGAGAATATTCGGCGCGTTATTGCTGACATACGGCCCACTTGCTGCAAAAAGTGGTTGAAAATTGGGCCTCTCGGCTGGAATTTGTTCGAGTCAGCCGCGGCGGCCACTTACCCGAAATCATTTTTAAAACATAATGGCAAACCCTTATCTTTATAATAAAACTAAATTCTTAGCCATAACATCAAATTATATGCGTTTTATCTCTTCTTGAAAACCACGCCTCTAAAATCATCACCCTATATATTAGTATTTAATTTATATTATGCATGAACATACGCGCTGAGCAGCATACACCTTATACGATTAATATATATTTTTCAGGTTATTTATAGGATAATATACGATATTAAAACTTTTTTTACTACATTTAATTGTATAATAATACTTAGGTATATATGTTATCAAGGTTTCTGTTTCATTTCTTCCCAGTTGAATCTCATTCCGTAATTTTCTTCCCGGAATTTTTGCTTTTAGAGACTTTATTATTCCTGCGACTTTATTCTGTTGTACAATTTAGGTGCGAGATAACCTTGCCCAAAACGCGAAACAGATTGCTGGTTAGAACTAGCTCCTCATGTTACAATCTTATGATTGTTATATTTATTCAGGTTTGTGTGTTTGTGGTAATACGTAATAATGGTCTTTCCATATATCTGCCTTCCATCCAAAGCCTTAACTTCATTAAATATATGGTCTTAAATATATATATCTTTTCTATGAGGCTAGCAGGAGCGAGGGCTGTCTTATCAAAGTTGCTAACGTGCTAATGCAATGCTAGCGCCCCACATAAGCCATGTCACGTGCACTTTGAGACCGCCTACGCCAAGCGCTGATGCCAAGGCCCCAACATGTTACGAGATACGCGCAAGTTATTAATTTATTGGAGGGATATCTGAAATTATGATCGCGTCCGCGAGCGGTAGTCGCGATTATTGGCCGTCTGTAATTGCGTTCGTCTTTAGCATGTTAATGACACTCTCCACCCGGGCCGAAACGTCTGGCTCCGGGTAAACTCCTCGCGTTCGACCTCGTGTTTGAGATGCGTTCGATTGTATCTCTGAACAATGGAGCGGTAGGCGGGACTACACATTCGTTAGTGGATGCCCCGGGGTTAATCGCGTAAATCAGACGTTGATGTTTGTATTTTCCTTAAGCTAAAATAAAATCATTTCATTGGCATTTTTTAAATAATAATAAAAATAACATAAAAAATTATAAGTTCAGCATCATTACAGTGGCTTTCCATGAAAGCCTTAAGCAATTCAAAAGGCATACTCTTGAATTGCTTCCAAAATAATACGTAATACGTAATCATTACTATAATTTATCCATATTTGTAGTGTATGTAATATATTTATTTATTTTCTTATGGGAAAACACACAGTAATAACAATAATATTAACAATTAAGAATTAAGCAGATAACAAAACCGATTATGGATTTCCTACATATTCACAAACATACTATTATACAGTAGGTATGAAGACTTCAAACTAAATTGATGCAAATCAAATTATTAAAATACAAAGACGCTGGTATACATTCGTATGAGGAGCATCTCGTATGTGTGTGTGTGTGGATGAGGGTGTGTATTTGTGCGCGAGGGTGCGTGTGTGTGTTCATGTGTGAGGAAAAGAGAGATTTTGATGGCGGTGTATTAAGTTTAATGTAGGTATGAAAATAACGTTTTATTTGCGTTAGATAGATTTATTTGATATATATAAATATAGGTATTACATATCCACAAGACTGTAATAGAAAATAAAATATATATATTATATACAATTAGGTACCTAGATACCAATTATATCACCTGCAGCTATGAACAGCATTTTTAAACTTTTTTAGTGTATTATTAAAAAGGGTATATAATAAATAGTTTAAATTGTTTCTATATTTATTAATAATACGTTTAATACATTTTACAATAATAATTAATAATAACCTTTACCTAATACGTACTAGGTAAAGGTTTCTATGTATATATATATGAGTAGTACTGTAAATCAAAACAATACCAGAATCACACTCACAGTTCCATACGTTGATAATATATAACTTTTTTACAAAATAAAGGATTATTACAATTAGAATATGCATATCCGACCGCATATCAAAAAAACCGATATGATAAGAATTACAATATAAATAATCATTGAAAGAAATAGCTTTCTAAGGAATAATAAGAATCCGCTATCTTTTCAATTTTCTTAATCACCCTGAGTATTGTAAAAATATTATGCAGCTAGGAAATATATTTATTTATTTAGTTATAACACCGTAATATTTATTTAGTTCTAAAAATTAAAAAAACAACATTTTTATTTAAGTATAATACACATGACGATCGTTGCGTCTTGAATGTAACAATATATACATTTCTGCTAATAGGTACTTTGTTTCGAATAGTTTATATAGTAAGACTGTGTAGTCCGTAGGTAGAGTAACATCTTAAAACATGGCCAAGAAATTATATTCGTTCGTGTATCGAATCTTCCGCTTCGACATTAACGATTAATTTTCTCGTGCGAACTGTTATTTAAAAATAATATTATTTAAAAATATATCGAGAAGATGATGTAGGTCGATAACTGTAGATGGTATAGCACGAGAACGACGACATATTGGTTTTTTATTATTCGGCGTGTTTTAGACTTCTATACTAAGATGCATCAGCAAGAAGCCCAATTTAGGAAATCATATATTTATTTGATGCTTTCTTCGTGATGTGCGTGATGTGTTCACAGACAGGCCGGCAGTATCTTGTTACATAACCGATCGACAGTGCTGAGAAAATGATAAATAAATAGCACTGACATATTACCAGAGTAAAAAAGCAAAACGATGCGACGTTAATAGGATATTATGTAATAAAGTCTATTAAGTAAATCTATCAAATTTAGTAAGATTTTTAAGTAATCCAGTAATGTAATTTATGTGATTTTACTCTTCTATGTGGTAAATCTATTAAATTTAGTAAAAAATTTTTTAATCCATTATATATCATTATTTATATAATTATATATTTTTATCATTATTATATGTCGCTATATATTATTATGTTGACTATTATTTAATTTGTGCAATTTTCAAATAACCTTTAGTAATCACTAACAATAGTTTACCTTGGAACAAGCGGGCAGCCTAGCGGTACTAATTGAATTGAGCGTAATGTTTCCACTGAAATATTGCATATTTTGGTATTTGAAAATAAATTATGCCGAATTCGATAGATTCCTGATATTAGAATTAATTAAACTTTGCCGCTTCACATGCAAACCTGTCCGCACATTCCAGAATATCAGGCAACCCGGAAGACAAGTGGAATTCATTCCTAACAAGGTCACGAGAGTAGCCTGTTACCGAAGTGGCCAACCTGATGATGGACCGGGTCGGACGAGTTTCTGGCGAGGATTTCCAGTTGCCTTAGTTGCTGAGTAACAGCGCCGCTCGGGTTGCGGTTAGATCTCGCTCGACTGGCCGATAAAGGACCCCCGTTTACCACCCCACCCAGACTTATGCAAATGCTTTATATTAATTTTATTATATACTCGTATTTTTATTTATTTTTTTTTAAATTGTTTAAAATGTGATGACCTAAGCCTAAAACAATTTGTTTGATCTTCTAGGAAGCCGTCGAATATAACGAAGGTCGAAGGTTACTACCGATATACCATTTCTTTCATTTTAGTAATTTACTAGTAATTTAATAATTTATTTTAGTATCTGTCTATTGTTAATATCAACCAATATGACCTAGGCCATATAAAATTATTTTGGACCCAACTCAACTAGGCCAAATGTGCCTGTGCTATAAGTCAAGGGAGGTGATGGTAATGAAGCGTTAAAAATGGAATGACCATGTGCGGATTCGAACCCGCGACCTTTGGGCCAATAGTCCCACGCCTTAACCACTAGACTACCACGATCTCAACTTAGTTTGCAATAATTAAAAATTTGAAAACAAGATATTAATTATTAATATCTGTGTATTACACACCTGATTTCCAGAAAATAAGCCTTGGGCTGGTACATAAAGAATGAATACTCGTAATGTACATTAATTCAATAAATAAATAAAAAATATATAATACGTATTCTAATATGGTATAAATAATATAATTTGCTATGAGAAATTATAGATATTTCAGTGGTATGTTACTTTAAATACATTTACATTTATACATTTAAACTAGCCACTGCTGTGAGCAGTGTTAACGATTAGTATCGCTGAGTCGTGTGTATTCATTATTTGTAACAGCAATTAGGCATTCCTAGTTTATACATAATATATTATATTTTATCTTAACAATCGAAAATCTTAAATCTAAATGATAGACTGATAGACATACCCTATGTTTGAAGACCAGAACGTGGCTAATCTAATAATGAAGCAAAGCGCGTGCTCCGGAGAAGTAGGGAGGACAAGCATAAAAAACATAAGAGATGTGCATCACTCACACCTCATCACCCAGTAAACCCCGTAGGTCCCTGGAGGGACACCCGTTCCTCTGAGTATCTCCCATTTCCCTACCCGTGACATTACGAATTTCAAATCACATTTTTGTAGTATGCAATTACGTACATTTAATAGTTTTTGTATTGTGTAAATAGTTATCTATATTAACAGGCCCGATATACCCGAAGTCGGGTTTGCGCTGGCGTTTAATAAATGATGATATTGTATAAAAATAAAAGATTCTCGAATCACTCAGAAGTAAAACTTATTAGGAAAAATATCTACATACATACACACGAGGTAGGAAACAGCGGCCCTAGTCTGAGCTGCTAATCGACAGTCGACTCGAATGTGTCGTCACTTTCATCCGCTACCATTACCGCGTCGGAGGAAACGAGATGGCGCTTACCGTAGGGTCGTTAGGTTTTTGCGAGGCAATACTCAATGGAAATATTTTGATTTAATATTACTAAGTTTTTATAGGTTGATTTTTAAGGAAAGAGACAAATGACATGATAACTAAAGTATAAATTAAAATATTTGTGCAAAATACAATACACTAAATATATATTGTATACGTATATTGAAACACAAATGCGAGAACGCTATTAAATTCTAGTATTTATAAACGTTAAAAATGTATATGTGGTATGTGTGCTACCAGTGGCTACATACGGTTCGGAGACAGTAGTACTGACAAAGGCGAGTATTTGTCAGTAAGCCATGCAAAGGGCGACGTTGGGAAACAGTCTCAGGGACAGAGAAGAAGGACATCCGAACGGAAAGTCGGAAGACCACAGCTGAGGTTGGATGGATGACATCCGTAGGGCTGCAGGTGGAAACATCCGGCTTCAAACCGCATCAGATGGAAGAGGCCTACATCCAGAAGTGGATGGCGACAGGCTGAGGAAGAAAGAGGGCTTCTCTCAAAAATCCGAACTATTTCACGCCAGTCTGATTCAAAATGAAAACGTTGCATATTAAACATTAATGTATCTATACTTAACATATACGATGTTCCAAACTCCTCGACTCTATCGAGTTTCGTTAGAACTCTAGTCGAAAGTCCAGTCGAATCCAAGTCATTTTACTGTGATTAAAGAAGTTTCACTTCGAAAAAATGGAAATAATCGATTTTTGATAAATACCCCTAGGCTACCTTAGCTAGAGCAGCTAGCCAAGTGTCCTGGTCTTTCGCGCGCCCCTTCCGCGAGAGTAACGGTCGACCCGAGCACGACGGCGTGATAACGCTGATGGCCAATTAAGAGCGCAGTTACTGCTGCCAATTGCCATAACAAGCCTGGCGCGTCTCTGGACAGAAGCGAGTGCATAGCTCGAATGGCACCGCGCATTGTTCTCCGCCGAATGATGTGGACCAGACAACAGACACCACGACACAACAGTAAGTGCGCCGCGCCGTTTAAATTCCGATCTTTTTAGTACTGCCTCCGTCTTTTAACTATACCCACGGTATGCAATTGACGCATTCACGCGCAGTTAAGATTGTCTGGATTTTAAACTTCTTTTTGCCTCATTGTAGGGTCTGCCAGAAGTGTCCCATACATTATTATCGTAGACGCTCCGATGTTTTCTATCGAAAAAAAATATAACAAAAATAGGTAAAAATGAGAAATTCGTTTACAAAAAATTTTTTCGATAAAAGTGCAGTTTTACATTTAAAAAAATAAAAGTGGCCGACCTAGGTCATTTACAATTATTTTGGGACCTACTCAACTAGGCCAAATGTAGATCATGTACGGGTTCGAACCCGCAACCTTTGAGTCAATAGTCCAACACCCTATTGTGGCGTTTCATTTCGAACAGGTAGTTCACCTTGTTAGGCTGGGCAATGTGATTTATAATAATGATTTAATTTATCTTTATATTCTCTCTTATCATCTTTATCTTATCATCTTTATCATATATATTTCAAATAGGTAACACCTCGACACAGGCATTTGCCCAGTGAGGTGTTACTAATCCACACAAACTGACTACTCGTATTCTTAATGATATTAATTTGAATGGATATTTTAATTGATAAATAAATTAATGTAATCTGCAGATGCATGAATGAATGCTTGGTGGTTTAAAATTATCCGCGACTGGTTAGCATGTTATATATTTAATTTATACACCGACGGGTATATATGGCAAATAAACTGTCACGAGTATCGGTACAGAAGTGAAATAAATAAATAAAAAAGTACTTTATTAAGTGCGTGGCAAAATACACATTCAGCCGTTTTTGATGTCGCCAAGTCTTACGTAACCCTTGGTAGATTGAAAGATTGTAGGTATATTTATATGGAAAAAAAACCTTAACGAATATGTATTCCCTCAACGGAAACCGTTGATTTCGCATTGCCCCTTGCGATGTATTACCTTTAAATTAATACCTTCTTTCAGATTTGGACACATGCATAGGAAGGCACTAACGAAGCCTGTTTCTCATCAAAGAATCCGCCTATAGCGTTTATTTTTTTGGCCATTGTCCGGTCATAGTTCGCGAAAAGATGTTCATTTCTCACGACGCATATATTCCGAGACAACCGGTTCCGGCGGCACCCTTCGCTTCTCTGCGCTCATCTCGCCGGGTTCAACCCCAAAGGTGGACAGAGGCCAGCTACTTGTAGACAATACGCCGGACAGTCCGTGTGGGAAATCGCTGACTGGACATTCGGGTTTTAATTGTGAGCCTCGAATGGTCAGTACAATAGATCGGACTATAAGACGACACCGGATGGGGTGGAAACAGGTTTGCCGTACATCCTCTCGCGTTTCTCACGGAGTAAAAAATAATTAAAATCAACTGAAATAATAACACTTCGTGTGCGATCATACATATTCACACGCGCAGGTATTAGAACACTTGACAGTTGAAGGAAATCATTTCGGGAGTTGTTTAATTTGTGTAAGTTGCATTGTTATGTTAAAAGTACGGGCCTTGAAAAAAGCCAGGGAATATCACGATTTTTTAAAGTGACACCTTTTGTAATTTTAAATAACGTGCACGTCTGGTCTATATACGAAATATTATTTTTTTATAATTATAACCTAAAACATCTGCGTAAATTATTTGACAGTTGCGGAGAAAAAATATTATTTATTAACAATGCAAATGTTGCAATATTTAAGCTGTGTACATACTTTAACAGCATTTGAAATTACATATTGTTTATTTCTGTATTAATAGTAATCTGTATTCTTGGGGATCAACAAAAGATATCTTATGTTGTGTTTTTTGTTGAACATGCCTCAATTTAGTTTTAAATTGTATTCATTACATAGGTCAAATTTGAATAATTAGTTTTTTGGAAAATACACAACTATTTTACATACTGTTAAGTAATATTTTATAATTATAATTACATATAAATTTTATATATTTATTATCTAAATTACCTACTGAAAAATCCACCAGCCTTCGTGAGATTTGTATGTAAATGGTGCATTACCCTAGAATTGAACGTTTTATTACATACAATGTAAATGTATCACATTTTTGCAAGTCATGTTTGACTATTTAGTAAGTCCGTGTTACCTTTCTAACTAGATAAGAGTTATGTTTTAGGAAAGGTTTATTAGAGAACGTTACTTTGTCACACTAGTTTTTTTTATTTAATTTATATTTAATTAGGCATACTTTCGATCAAAAAATCTTATGGCTGAATTATAGTTCCAAATCTCTGTAATTAATCTAGAAAATTTTTAGGTGTTATAGGTACTTATAACTAGGGCTTATATAAATAATATATTCACATTTTAACGAACACATATGAATGTTTATACGAAAATCTAGCTCCCGAATAACTAAAGACATGTAATCACGTTTCTTTTTATTGAAGTACTTTATTAAAAAAATACATTATCACATTACATTTTTCATAAAATTAGGTAGGTGGGTAAGTTTATTCCCCTTATATTATCATACGTTATTACCCTAGTAAGGTTATCTACAAATATAAAACAATAATATTATTGTCAACGAAATCAAGTTATTAGTCGAGTGAGCGGACATCGTACGCTATTGATATCTGGTAATTAAGTGGTGCAGCGTATCAAGCTCTTTTGTTCAGACAATGGACAATGGTCCGTTTCCAACAATAGGTAAAATGTATACAGTATGAACTCACCTTTATAGCCGCTTGCCGAGAAAGCTGATGCCGAATTCGATTACTAATAAATCAGGCATTGTGTTGGACCAGTTTACACTGAATAAGGGTTTACTATAAATATTAAGAGTATTTATAGTAAACGTAACATAGATATTTAATATTTCATTTCTTAAAAATACTTACAGCTACGTATTTTTTTTTATTTTATTTATTTATTCGTATAAACCAAAATACATATATGTACAGAGCAGTAGTAATAGTTCAATGTCAATTAATGTAACCAACAAGCGACCGGCACCTACTGCACTCATTTTCCCTGCCTTCTTAACTAGACGCCGCCTGTACCAAAGAAGGCAGTGACCGTCGATATTTATTAATTATATGATTTAAGTATTAAACTAGAAGGAAAAATTTTGAAAAAGTCACATGCTTAAATAAATTAAAAGAATAAATATTGCATTAACAATATATATATAAAACATATAGAGGAATATATATAATTATATATGTTATGAATAATAGAGATAATAATGGGTATCTGTAGTAAAGTGTAATATTTTAAATAATTAACTCAAAAATTCAAATAATTACACTGGATTAGTTATTGCTTTTAAAAGATTCAGGAAGTATATTATTACTTGACTATTATGAAGTGTATTAGTACCTTTTTTTCCTGCCCAAATGTGGTAGTCATTTTTGGAACTTGTAAATGGTCGTTACCAACTGCCCTAGTATGGTGGCTATGTTGAACCTTATCATGAGTATTAAGATTTTTACTAGTATGTAATATTACACTTTTAACGTATTCTAATGTCTCATGTCTAATATATTAAATTCTGATCAGAGGAATATAAATCACAGGAAAAAAAATGGAGATAGGATGTCGTTTGTACCAGCATGTGTATGTGTATGTAACAGTTTTTGGATCGATTTAGGGGTTTTTGGGACCCCTGTAGCTTACGTCACGGTTACCCAATTTTACAACAAAAAGCCGTTATTAATTTATTTTTAAAATAAAAACTATATACCGTATGCAAATCTAATATGCGAAGTGACCAACGATTTTTAAATACCAATACAAGAACCAACCAGCATGAGATTGATCGCAACGCTGGCATTGGACTAGGTATTTGGCGAAGGGGTCATCACAAAGAATTGTCCAGACACAATGCGTATATCTATTTTCTCAATGGTCAGCGTTTCGAAACCTGTTTTGACCAGGCGATCCATTATCACTCACCCCATCGATTAGGATAAAGAAGCAGACGCATGGTCACCGTATCTTTCTGTAAGTTTGCAATACAAAAGGGCGACGATCAACAGGTAAAGGGCTTCTCCCCATTTTGGTTATTTCATTCAAAAGGGGTCAGCTTAGAAGGGGTAGGAGATATGTTTGACTTGATTCAATTGTTATATTAAACTTTTATTCAGTATATTTATTTCAAAAATCAACTTTGCAGTTGTTTACGCATGACAGAGATGAGTAACATATAACAATAAAAGTTCATAAAACAATACAACAATAACAAGATATGTAAGGAGTAGCATATTGGCAGTCGACCTAGTAATTCGACTTTTAATTTTTACAGGTCAGGTTTCTCCCCCACAACTTTGCGCGATCAGTAAGCAATTATTGGCTTTTATTTAATTACAGCTTCATAATACAGAAATTAAAAAAACTAATTTTCCTATCTTTTAGACCCTTCATTTGCCTTTTAATTACTATTTTTCCTAAGACCAATTCAACGAAAAAAGAACTATCAGTAATTTATTATTTATTAAATTTCTCAGAAACAGAATTGAATTTTAAAAATCTACCTTTAGTATGTTGAAGACATGAAATTAAGGTATCGAAAAACATTTTTTTTATGATTAAATATCCAATGGTTACCAGATACCAGCTGTAGAAAAAAGGGTCTAAATGAAAAGAAATTAATATTTATTTTATTATATTTAAGCATAAGCATACACGTTATGACAGTAAGTCGTATACATGAGTAGAAGAGATAGCAAGTAAAAGAGTGGTTAATCTTGTATAAACTAATATTATAATAAAATTAATAAAACAATAACACAACAGTGCATGCAAATAAGGTCATCGAGACTGTACAAAGTTTTTCAATTAAATATTTTTTTAATTCAGTCAAAGCTGTGACATTTTCTAAATTTTTTATATAATTCGGGAGATTATTGAATAAATCTACCCCCCTATAAACACTTGCATCCTATAAATATATATTGACCTATAAATCCTAACCCTAAAATCATTTTCGAATAAAAAAAACACGCGATATAACGCAAATGTGTATAATTTGCGTACGTTTTGTTAATGCAAGATTCTAAAGACGATACAAAATAGTGTGGAGTTAATTTAATTGAATTTAGAAGTCAAGTTAATTTATTGATCAATTAAATAAAAAAAAAGTGTTTAAACTAGTTTTTACGATTGAAGAGCATTTAATGAAAAAAAAGTTTTGCTTGGATAGTTTCTCTCATGTTAAAGGTGATAAACTTCAACTTAGAAACAGTTCATTGAGATAGCGCATGCCGTCATCTACGCGGATCCAGATGAACGGTCAGCTTAACTTTATGAAATGTTTGAGGAGATTATTATAAAATTTCAAGTAAAAGGCTTGAAGTTCTGAAAAAATGAGAAAAGGAACATGGACGTATTAAGATGATGAACTGTTCGTACCGTTAATCGGTTCATATCAGCTACATATCTTTCTAAAAAAATATTGAATCCAAAACAATCCGATTCTGATAAGAAAAAAAGTTATGTTCTGGGTTATTTTTTTTTATTATCAAGAGCATGTAAAGTAGCATAAAAATCTTATTAGGTATATTTAGAAATTTACAATACAAAACAATAGTTTTTAATATGTTGAGTTATCTTAGACAAATGGATCACACTAGACGCGATACTGCTCTAATTTCGTTAAACGTTTGTTTTTTGTTTGCACAAAACTGTGTTTCGTGAATTATCACGAAACACAAGGGTCTAATATTAATTAGACGGATCTTAATAACATATTTGTTGTTACATTATAGATCCGCACGGCGTCGGATTCGCGCACTGACCGAATTTACTCAATCTGTTATTTAAAAAAAAGATTAATTTAAGGATATTTTTTGTTCGTTCTTTTTTTGTATTATTTTCTACTCATAACAAGCCTTAAATCTTGTCCTAAAACATAAGTCTTCGGGAATGGTTTTGGGACAACTTGTATAAAAAAAAACTGAATTGATCAAATTAATGTAAAATCAATTAATCGGTCATTCGACGGGACCATTTTACCATATCAGGCATGTAATATTTCGTTTCGTATAGTCCGTTTGCAAGAGCAGTCGAATTATTAAATTCCATTTCTACGGAGATTCTCCGATCCTATTTAAAATCTACATTCTATTACACCTTTATGAGATCAGCGTGTATTATTTTTTTGTTATTTTTCGAGTTTTATTTTAAATTGTAGTTTGCCATGCAGTTATTCTTTATTTTTATTTCTTTTTTTATTATTACCATTTTTTCTTATTTTATTTTTCTTTTGTTATGAAAAAAGAAAATGAGCACATAGGGAAACCTGTAAAATAAATATATAATCAAACAATGTGTGTTTTTTACCTTTAATATAAATATAATACAACTATTAAACCTTGATTCAATTTCCGTGCTTAGTTGGTATTTTGATACGTACAGATTATTAACTTATTTTTTTCACACCTGTTAAATTTGCATTATCTTCACTTTTCACTTTTAGGGCGTTAATGCCGCGTCTATACCTATATAAGAGATGCAAGTATTACATGTAAATTGATGAATGCTCTGGGAAATATTATTTATGATCCCTTTTATTAATTTTGTTGCCTTGATTCATAAGTTTTGGTTTTAAACTCCCACTATAAGTGATACGTTCTTGTAGCATTACTTTGTTTTCGAGAAATTTCAATAAATAAGTACCATACCTATGTATTATGTGTTACCTCTTATGTTTTTGGTAGACGGTATCGAAAGTACGCGGATATACCCGAGGGTTTCAAAGTAATATTGAACTGCATCCTACATCCTACTGCATAACACAAACCGCGTCCTACTATTTTGTATGAAATCTTGATAGCATTTAGATGTTCTTTTTAAAAAATAGGTAAGTGATATATTTTTTAAAATAATAACACAAAAACATATATTTTTCTGAAAATTTAAGAACTTTTACTATAATTTATCATTTTCATATTTAAAATTTTAAATTTTAATCAATTTTTGTTATTTTAATTTATAGTTGTTCACCATATATCTTAAATCATTTATGTAAATCCCTCTCTACTTTATTCTCATCATAAAACTATATTTATTTTATATGTGATGTTTCTGGTTTTATAAGCGGGTGACATGAAAAAATGCTATTTCAAAAACATCTTTGTTTTTTTCATATTTTTGCATAATTTTTAAAGATATTTTACTTTAAATACATTTTAAAAATAAATAAAAATATGCACTCGGTTTTTTAAGTCTTCTAAAACATAAGGGATATTTCAAGATGACCGTACACACGCTGTCATCTACGGCAACGAAAGTAAAAGAAAGGAATAACAATGTTTTAATGGTCTATCGTGAAATAGTAACTCCACATTGCACTTTATTTATTATATTTAACTAATGTCAACATAACCGTGTGGCAGCTTTTTTTGCACCTACTCGTAGTTCTTAGCACGAGGGTATTAATTACACTTCGGCTGAGCCATTCATTCGTCTCGCGCTATTCAGAGTTCGCCCACCGGTACCTCCGAGACCCTCCTAGGGTCTCGGAGGTAGAGCCCGCGCGCCTAGAACGCGTCTCTTTTAATTACTAGGCTGGACCGACGCGACACCGCCGAAGCGGACTCTCAAAAGTCCGCCGACGAAGATTTATGGCGAGCCAGTCGTGTCGTGTGTCGTGCCCTTTCCATCCCATATCAAATAACACGCGGAGCGCTATTGATTTTACGGACTTTATTGAATATGCGATTTGTACTTTTACATCCATGATATAGCCTACACTGTGGTCGTATTTATAAATTTGATTTTTTGAAGTAAAATTTCTTTAGGCGCACCTCACACAACTTTTCACGGGCAGCGAATGAATAAATGTTTGTAATTTACACGCTTTTATTTAGCTTGCAATGTTTGTATGTGGGTTTAAGTCAAATCTTGCAAGCTGAAGTAGAACCACTTCCTCTTTTCCTACGGAGTTTAAATTTGACACGTTAGATCAGTTTCAATGTCATTGCATGTTTATGGTAAGCATGACCTGATATACCCAGGATTGACTCCAGACGAAGTAACTCCTCAACAGTCACAGACACGAAATTTTTTATACGCATTCAAGCACTTGAATAAAAGCTTGTTTTTAAAAATGTTTTTTTATTCTTATTTTATCGATTAAAAGAACATTAATATATTTTTTATATTCCTACAATTCAGCAATTAGGATGGTTTCCCGATTTCCTCAAATGTCACTTTTTATACTGTCGTTTAACTTACGAGGGCAGTATGAATAATAATGCATTATGGTTTCCTCCACGAAACTAAAAATACAAATAAGCGAACATTCAGATTACGTTCATCAAGCTTGCATACGCGTCGCGTTTTAGAAAAGTCCTAGATTTATGGCCCTAAGGACATAATAGGAGGGCGATTAGGAACTGTCCCCTGTCACGTGACCGCCGAGACGCCCCCGCAGCGAGTCTCTTATTTATTATTTATGGAGATTCATCAAGCACAATTAGTTTGGTTACTATTCTCAGGAGCTGTAGGCTGAATTCAGTGCGCAGAGCCCAGTCTATAGAAACTATTCCTAATAGGAAAGGGATAACCAACGAATGGACTGTCCAGTGTCCAGTGAAGGGGCCACCATTAATTAACCTCTATTACAAGCAGATATCCAAGAAATATAAGAAGTTAAGAGGGCTAAATCAATGTTTCCCCATACCACCGAGAGGTTGCCGGTTCGAATTCGCACTCCTACAACTGTTAACGCTTCATTATAACCATATCCCTTGACACTATCACAAGTATATTTGACTTAGTTGAGTAGGTTCCAAAATAATTGTATATGAAGTAGGTCTGTTGTGTAAGTCGTAGCAATTCTTTTATTAAAAAAGAAACCTATTTATTTACTAAATTAACTTTATGGAAAGTTTTTTTTTTAAATAATGGCTATTACCTAGATCATATTCAATTATTTTGGGTCCTACTTAACTAGCCTAAATGTGAAATATGTTGAGAAGTAGAGCATTTTGGTTGAAGGAAATTATGTTTCCCGTATTCATAAGGCGTATTGGGGACGTTATATAATAATAAATATTTAAATAACCACCTGTCTTCTATTTTAGTACCTTTCAAATTATCCTATTTGCGTCTGTTTTTTTTTTCAGCAAAGAGAGGCATCATCTCGTTTACGCCATTACCTAATTTTCGTAGTCGTTAGGTATTCCGGTTTACCACAATAACGAAATGTTAAAGAAATGTAAATAGTGCGTTATTTCCACGTGCATGCGCTTAGACAGGGATAGCAAATGAAAAAAATCTTTTCGAGATCATTCTATTCAACGTTTTATCGCAAAGTTTTTCACTAGACTCAGTGACGTTGCCTACCATTTAACATAAAAAAAACATGTTTTATTTAATTTTATCATTATTATTATTATAATACTGGCTTAGCTCGATTACTAGTGATAGCTATTAAGCTAATTAAAAATTTATCTTAAATAATTCTCAGCCATACATCAAAACTGTCACCTGTAAAAATTCTTAAAACTGCAGTGTATAAAATGGACAACGAAATGGCTTTAGCCATTTTTATAATTTTTTATATAGAATTTCACAGAGATGGTTACATTTTAGTTTAGTTAAGTTACATTTAGTCTAAGGAGCATAAAATAAAACAAAAACAAAGTTTACCGTATAAAATGTTTCAGGTGGATTTTATACGCTTAATTTGTATAGGTATTTTTGTATATTTTATTATAGGTTGTATTTATTTTTCGTTTTATTTTAATTTTGAAATCTGTTCTGTTTTTGTTAAAATATGTTTTGTCCAATATTTATGCATGTCAAATAAAGTTTATATTATTATTTAATTTCATAATCTTCAATACCCTCAAACTAAGTAATATAAATAAATGTATTTATAAAGGCTCTTTGGCCACATAATAAGTAACGGTCAAAAGTGTCAATTTGTTGGAAATTTTACAAGGAAAGTGTTTAGGTAAAGGATGATGCAAGGAGAAGAATATTCTGAAAAGTGGCTTAGAGAGTTTTGAAAAAACACAGCTGTCTTGTGTACAACGCGCGTGGTTGCTTTGTGTGAGTTGACATCAGCTGAGTTCGGTTTCACAGACTCCTCTTCGGAGAGTTCATTACCTCGACTGTTAAAGCCTAGCCTTCTTTCAAACGTCGCCTTATCTCCGCTAAGCCTCCCTTAACACGGATTCGCCTGGTTCTTATTTCGTATATATTCAAAGACTGTCGCTGGCTTTGTAGTGCTGCCAACGCAACGAGTTGCCTTTTATTAAATATTTCACACATTTATAAATAATATTTACATTTATCGGATAAATGCCTTTTTTTTAATTCATCTGAATAATAAATTGAATAACACTGACCATATTTAATTTTGAAGAGGATAGATGAAATTTGAAATTTCAAGTTCCTTTATTGAGTACCTAAAAATTATTTATTTTTTTTTATTTTAAATTTATGTTCGCTCATACTTTGGATTAGCTGCGATTTTAAATACTTTTTTCTGCACATGATAATTAATTAAGCTACGCACGTAGGAAATATATATAAAATTTTATAATGTTTTCATATCGGTATGATCATTATTAAAAGTATTATAATTTAAAAAATATATAAGAAAATGTATACCAAAAATTTAAAAAGAGACGTAAAAAACCGACTTCAAAAAAGTCACTAAGACAAAAAACTAAGAAACAAATACGATATTTGTTATTTTTAGTAAGCAAAATACAAAAAGATACACCGAAATGTTGAAGACTGTTTAAAATACCGAAGTAGCATACAGTATGTTTCTGCGCCTGGTGGATCGGTATTTTTATTGTTTAGTAACAATGGAAAGTTTATTAAATTATTTTTATTTTGAAGAACATTTTATTTATATTTTTTAAAAAAAATACAGTACCCAATATTTTTTCAAATATTTTTATTAAACATGTAATCATTTTAATAGGATATTTACTTTATTAAAATTAATATCATAAAGTTGAATAAACTGTACATTTAAGTGGCGTATCCTAATCTAACGGGAGTTTCTTTTAGAGGCGTGGTTTTCAATCAGGCACTACTTTTTTCGTAGTTGGTGATTTTGACAGCTGTCACTTGATTTATGCTCAGTTTGGTTTGCCATTTCATAATGAATAGACTTACTCCTGAACAACGTTTGCAAATAGTGCAAATTTATTAGCAAAATAATGGTTCGGTTGGCGCAACGTATCGCGCGCTACGTCCAATATTCGGTCGACATAATCGCCCAGCAGAGTCGGTAATTCGAGATATCATGAATCGGTTTCGCATCACGTTTACTCTTGTGGATAATGCGCATCCTCAGAGACGTCGTACAGTGCGCACCGAAGACGCTATTGCTGCTGTGGAGCAGAGTATCGAGGAAGACCCGAATGAGTCCATCCGCCATCGCGCGCAACAATTGGAGCTGTGCCCATCCACTTTATGGAAGATTTTGCGGAAGGATCTTGGTTTGCGGGCTTACAAAATCCAACTCGTGCAAGAATTGAAGCCGAACGACCATCAAGCGCGTCGCAGGTTAAGTGAATGGGCCCAAAACGAGATGGCCACCGATCCCGATTTTCACAAGAAAATTTTGTTCAGCGATGAAGCTCACTTTTGGTTGAATGGGTACGTTAATAAGCAAAATTGTCGTATTTGGAGTGATAACAATCCACAAGCCATTGTTGAGATGCCGTTACATCCTCAAAAAGTCACTGTTTGGTGTGCTCTATGGGCCGAGGGAATCATTGGTCCATATTTCTTCAAAAATGAAGCCGGCCATAATGTTACAGTCAACGGGGAACGCTATAGAGCAATGATTAATGACTTTTTCGTGCCTGAATTGGAGGATGTTGGTGTGGACGACCTTTGGTTCCAACAAGACGGCGCTACATGCCATACAGCCAACGAAACAATCAATTTATTGAAGGAAACTTTTGGTGAGCGCGTTATCTCGCGTCGTGGGCCTGTGGCGTGGCCTCCAAGATAGTGCGATTTAACACCGCTGGACTATTTTTTGTGGGGTTATGTGAAGTCGCTTGTCTACGCAGATAAGCCGGACACGATTAACGCCTTGGAAGAGAATATTCGGCGCGTTATTGCTGACATACGGCCCAACTTGCTGCAAAAAGTGGTTGAAAATTGGGCCTCTCGGCTGGAATTTGTTCGAGTCAGCCGCGGCGGCCACTTACCCGAAATCATTTTTAAAACATAATGGCAAACCCTTATCTTTATAATAAAACTAAATTCTTAGCCATAACATCAAATTATATGCGTTTTATCTCTTCTTGAAAACCACGCCTCTAAAAAAAACACCCTTTAGTATGGGCCAACGGTTTTTTTTAATCTAAATATTTTCTATAATTTGAGGTACCTACCTAATAAACTTTGTCAGTCGTTATTTTTTTTTTAAATACATAGTAATGTGTAATATAATATATTTGTGACGAGTTACAAAATGCGCATAAGTATGCAGAACATCATCAATGATGATGTTTTGTTTCTAAGATAAATATAAATACTTATATAAAAAATACCATAAAAAATATGTTTTTTTTTTAAAGATTTTCCTATGGTATCCCTTAGCTGTGCCTTAAAAGCTGGCCACCCTATCCATATCAAAACGATAATGAAATAAAATATTATAGAGAGTGGCTTGTTGGTTGTCACGTTGTCACGTGGTGTCTGTCGCAGTATTCACAGTATTCTCTGTTTTTAATGGCCGCGCCGATTGGCCGCAAAAGATTTATTTTCCGACGGGAACATGTTGAATAATTTAATGATTCGATTGAATTATATTTATCTATAAAAGATAGCGAACGTTTCACTCGTGAGACGCTCGAATAGACTTCTCAAAATGCCTTTTTCGTGCGAAATGGTTGAAGATAAGATCATCGATGCGGCGGTGAGTAGAACTAGCGAGCTGTGTAGTCCTTACTTCATCAGAGGCTGTACCAAAATAATAGACAAATAGGCCTTTTATTTAACCTGATATTATTTTTCTTCCACATCTACAAATAAAAGAGAAACAACAATCTTAGATAAAGAGGCGAATATTTTAAGGAAAATACGGTCTCTTAACTGTTATATTTTTTGAGTTATTATAAAGGAATACGGCAGTTTACCAACGTTTAAATACAAAAATAACGACACAAGGCACCTTGAAAGCGATTAAAAAAAAAACCTTTCCTCAGGGTCAGTGTTTTCGCGATGCAAACTGAAGGGTTAGGACTTGAATGCCTTAAAGGGTCCATCAGTAAGGGTTAGGACTGTGTGCGCTTGAGGAACGGTTCAGCATATGTAGTTAATCTACGTTAATCAAAAATGCGGTGTTCGATTTTCGAAAATCGATTCGCTTCGTTGATCTAAAATACCTATGTCAAGATTTTACTTTAAATGGGTTTTATAAACAAAAAAAATTTACTCAATAAATGAACTTTAAATGAAATAAGCATTATACGTAGTAGGTATAAGTAACTGTACGATAAATTAAAAAATATATATATTTTGCGTATAAATTAACTATTATCAAAATGGCGTGCATCTTACGCAAAAAAAAGTTTTTAAAATATGAAGGCGATAAATTGCATTCCGTGTCAAGAAAATAAAAGTTCGTTTATTTATTCAGAAGACAACTGAATTAGTACTTGAAGCATGCATCGCTTTTATTGCGTTTCGTTCGAAAGTAGATTATGTTCACTCGATAATGGCTCGCATTAATTGAACTGTGGATGCCAAATGCCCTCCAAGCTGAGAGCATCGATTTATTTAATACTTTCTTTACGAAAAACGAGCTCAACCGCATTTTAAACAGGTAAAAACATTTTGTCTGACATTTATACTAAATTTTAGGTGATAATTGCATTGAAAAATACCGCTTTAAATCAAAAGTAGGTAAATAGTTTGTAACCCTGGCTGTTATTGTTATAATTTCGACAGCACTTCGCCGAGGGTCAACAGTTTTTAAAAGTTCTTTAATAAATTATATTCTAGTCTTCTTAAAATTAAATGTTCTAAACTCCAATCTCGTTATTTTTTGTTTCCTCTACCGTCACATTCATTATAATTATTTTCGCGTAGTTATAATGTTACTTTTATATTAACAGTCGTGCATAGTTTGGGATGTGAATTAAACACTGATCTCAATGTTAGGAAAATAAATTACTATTAACAAAAAACTCTAATAAAATAAATCACTCTATTTGCGAAAACATTGTAAGTACTTTTAAAGTCTAACCTAGATTATTTGTTTCAATGAAATTTCTTTTCGCTTTTTATACTCGTTGTTTCCTGATTAAAGAAATATATGCCCGCTGTGTTTTTAATTAAAATTTTAACAAAACCAAATTGAAAGTATTAGCGAAAAAGAATGATTCTATAATTAACCTTTTACTGATACCCGAATATCATTATAATTACCTATATTGCAACGGAGGCGCAACGGTGTACAAAACTAAAACAAACTCAAAAAAAACCGATACATAAAAATATATACCAAAAATACGTCCTTAGATACATCCTGCGTATCTTATTATAATTAATGCATTACCATTTTTGATACTTAAACACTACTATTTATTTATTTACATAGTAAAGTAGTATGAATAGTAATAGTTCGTAAGAATATAATGAATGTTATTACAATAAGAAATGTCAGTTGCTTAGTAATCGAATACTAATTTCCCCATCCAGAATCATATCGTGAAAGCTCGTAAAGTAACGCCGGGCGTCACTGACAGATCAATCGACTCGAAATTTACTCTCCCCGAAATTAAATACATTTCTACGAGTAGGTATGTTTATAACAATTGAGGCATTATAATTATTATATAATTATACCGAATAAATGATTAAATATTTACATATTTAAAATATTTTTAATAAAATTAGTGAAATTTACTTTTTTTATTCATTTTTAAACAATTCAGCGCATGATTCCTTGAAACTCACTAGTGAGATTTAAATTGTCATGGCAACTATTATATTATATTTATTACAGCTCAATAGCTGTAATAAATATAATATAATAGTATAATAGTTTTTGTTCTGTATTCAAGTCGTATTACAATTAATATTGGCCTGACTGACAGCATCTTCCGTCGCAGCTTTACAGACAGACGGCTGGGAGAATTAACCCCGCCCATTATTTAATTAACTATTTGATATTATTGTAAGTTATATATACACATTCACTAAAAGTCCGTGGACTTTGGCGGTGGGAGGTAACAGCACGTAATGTGTAATAAACAACACATATATTACCTGAGGTTGATGACGAAGAGATAATCGTTACATTATACCTTTAGGTACTTTAACAACATTGAACACACGTTTAAACGTGCACATGTATTAATTTTGAAAACTAAAAATGGCAGCAAGATTATTTTTTGTGTGTACACTCCCTTACAAGCTTTATGTAAAAATCTCGATTAAATGCACGCAAAAACAAAATGCTTACAGTACATACAATCACAAAATCAGACACACTATTAACACAAATCACACATTCACAAGTCACCGATTTCAACCTCAATACGTAGCAAGCGATATTATATTTTAAATTTAGCAGTTTTTTTTTAAATATGCTAGCTGTCGTTTGTAGCACACTATCATATAAATGTATAAAAGTAAAAGTAAAAGGTTTATGAGTAAAATATCTTTTATTACATTATAAAAGTAAGCTGCAAAAAATTAAAAAAGTTTTTGGTGTTTAATTAATAATTTAATTTTAATTAATAATTAAGAATTGCAAATACTTCAGATGGACTATCAAATCGACTAAATCGTCTGCTTGCTTTCCTCTGAAGTGCTTGTAGTTCGTCTTTGAAATTTGTTTTCAGGATTATTTATAATCTTATTATTTGCAAGCAGAAATATTTTAGCTAGCAAAAAATATTATAAAAAATAAAACTCTGCACGACACTCCAAGACCCCCGAAGACTCCGAGAAGTGCCTAGTAGGCGATTGTTAATTGTGAGAAAATGACCATAATCTTCTCAGCCAGTTCCCGCCAATCTATAAATTAATAAGTTATGTTATTGCATTTTTTATTTTATTTAAGAGGATTCACCTTTCGATCTTATTGTAATATTTTGTGGATAACAATAGTAAATAAATAAAATTTGTTAGTTAAAAGATGCGACGGATGCTTAAGAACCTACAGATCAACAGGCATAACGCATAACGGTCACCGACAGTGCTATAGTCATGGTGGTTTTTTTATACCTTTGGGTTATAGATTTATACATGAGAACAAAGAATGTCTCTCTCGATAGGTATTAGCAGATAACGGGGCCCGGCGCGAGACGCGCTCCGCGGATGCTGGCTTGATTAATAATGCATAAAGCTTATCTATCCGATCGGCGACTAAATGCACGCTCGTTTATGATCGCAGATCTGCGACTGCGCGAACCTCCGCTCTCCTGTCAGAGGAATAGGGCGCAAATACAGTCTAGTAATTATTTGGCTTGTAAATGTTCATTCAATTTATACTTCGCTCGTCATTCTCACTCATTTTACACCCGAATCATTTCGTTGTCACTGTTTTTATTAATGTTTATTTTTTAAATCATTGCATATAATATAGTATCGGCGAAAGTTAAAAATTTCCATAAACTCTTTCATATTTTACAGGATGAAATTTCCATTCCTGTTATTAATTCATTTAAATTATTAATTATTTCCATCAAAAAAAATATTGCAAATGTCAATATTATGAATCGTGTTGAATTTAGAATTATAAAATAAAGATTTATATGATTTATGGCATATTCAACCTCTTACTGAAGAACTTGAAATGAATTTGGAAATAACTTATTTGATAAATAAACAACCACTGCGTTCAATCAAAGAAATAAATTCGAAATTTTTGGACGTAAAATATTGTGTAACTTATTTAAGGCCTACCTTAAACTTCCAGCATGGTTCTTGATTAGTGAACTTTAGAAACCCGTTTATATTGGACGAGAAGCTCATTAAGATAAAATAAAAGAAATTTGGCAGAGTTAGAATGTCAGATTCTATTCTTTTCTTCCATGTACTATCGGAGAATCGAAAAGTCCCTCTGTAGCATCTTTTAACCTAAGAAATGACGTTATTATACTACTTGCCAACCAGCAATACCAACGAAGAAATACCTCTAAAGTATGTGTATTAATCAAATAAAGACATTAATAACATCTTGGGAGATTTTGAAATCTTTAAATCATTTTTTTATTTGAATAGAATTAATTTTTTTATTATTACGTTTTATTTTAAGCGTTTAAGCATTCGATGGCATGTTGTCTTCTTTGAGGGAGAATAATGTAAAGCCCATAACAATTTTGTAGGAGTGTCCCTATCGCACCATGCGCTACAAAATACTGACATCCTCAGCACACCGTGATAGCTACACAGTACACCCGCCCACAAAACGAACAAAATGTTAATTACAACTCAAAAGCCACTACTTACAGGTCATCCGGAGATGTCTCGTTTTCACACGGCCATAAAAATAATAAAACGGTAGGACGCTGTTTCTCGGGATAGCTGTGAGGTTCTTTGAAATAGCATCGGCGATGGGCACCACGTCATCAGCTTCGTGGTATCAGTTCCATTTTAACGAAGCATATTTTGATGACACTCGTTTGAGGTTCCCACGACATCCGTAAACATTGTTATACTATTTTAAGAAAAATATTTTTTTTTCGTTCTAATCTAGTTGCGGTGGAGATCGGCGCCCGAAGTTCTTGGTTCGACAGTTGGCTATCATAGTCAAATGGTCTCTTTCAATTTTTCTTCGATTCTTTTTGATTAGATTAGACCTTTGAGATTTTCTTATACCGGGTGAAAAATTCGATCTTGATTGTTTTGGATAAAAGATCCACTGATATTTTTATTTACCCGACGCGGATATGTGAAAAATAATAATATAAAAAATGCGGTATTGTAATTAGGTATAAATTCAATAAAATAAAAAAACACCCCTAGTTTGAATTAAATCGTTCTCAAATCTCAGTTTTACTGGCCAGTTTTATTTTATTAATATTCAGTTTTTTGTATATTTAGTATATAAATTATACGTAACGCAATTATTAGAATTATATATTTATTAAATGGATATATTTGATGTAATATATAGACATATTTAGTATTTATGATATTTATCCTATGATTGTCTTATTCGTAACGTCTCACGTACCTAATAAGTATTTTTTTTTCCTACCTTTTTGTGGTCGATCTTAGAACAGGTTTTTTTAACCTAGTTATAGTGGCTATGTCACTTCAAAGTGACGTATTTCGTTTGTCTCTCATTGCCATATTAATAAATGAATAAATAATACGTTCGTAATTGGTGCGATCGAATCGTATCGAGACGCGCATATTTCGACGTCATAAACAAACAACCCCGCGCTCGAGCCATAACTCGTCAGCATTTTATGGAAGGCTGACATCGGCTGTCGCAGGCACACGTGGATACAGGGATTTACGTCCCCCGTCCCGGGGATATTAGCCGTCTCATCCCGAGCCGCGATATGTGGACGCGTCAACAACGCATTCTCCGCCCGCTATTCTATAGATAATTCTTTGAGCGAGATTCACGCCAATCATTACTGAAATTAACTGAACTGAATTTTGCAAAAATGCCACAACTACGGTTTGTCGTTGAATCTGCTTGGCGCCGCGCGTGCTATAAGGGACACGCAAAACACTGTTCGTCTCTTTTTATAAAAACATTTGCTATGAATCGTAATCATTCTTACATATTTTATACACTCGATACTCTCCAATTTCATGTTTACAAAACATGCATGTGTATAAACTTAAGTTAATTATTCATACAAAATTTGATACATTTGAGTTTAATTATAACATTAAAATTTGAGAGAGAGAAAAAAAAGAAATAAGATAATAACAAGTAGGTGCCATTTAAGAGATATAAAGTAATATAAAATAATAATAATAATTTATATATATATATAATATACATTAAAATATAAAGAAAAAAATATTTATATATTTATGAAATTTTCTACATATGTATTAAATATGAAATATGAATACAATACAATCAATACAACATATACATAATTATTCAATTATTTCGGGCCCTACTCAACTAGGCCAAATATGCCTGTGCTAAAGTCAGGGGATATGGTAGTAATGAAGCGTTATTTATTAATCAACTTAAAAAACAGCGATAAAAGAAGATACAAAACATCTAATTAATAAAAAACTGTAATATGCATGTAGTGTAGTATGATGTATGTGTATAGTGTGCGGTGGTATGGAAATGTTTGTATATGTGTGTGTGTATAAATCAACATATTATTAGCGGTATAATAAATAATTTTAAAATATTAATATATATTTATTTATTACGAATAATACATTGTATATTCGATATAATATTTATTTATATATTTTATATTTTTACATTAATTATAACTCAAATTTACAAATTTCATGCCCTTTATTTCCCCTTTATTAACCCTTTATTTTCTTGAAATGAATCAATTGCGCTGAATTTTTCATTATATTTATTTATTTATTCATTGTGGTACAATAGGAAGTCAGTAACACTGATATAGTAACAGCAAAGATTTGTTATACTTTCGCCGACCGATTTCGCTTTACGACATTTTTAGTATTCGGTGCATGGAAAAACAAAATTTTAAATATAGTAAAAAATAGTTTGAGTCCTAAATTGCAAGTTCATCAACCAACCAATTATTGTATTTAGAAGCTGAATGTTAAGGATACATACTATAGTATTTATATGCATATTAAGTGTGTGATATAATATTAAACATTTTATTTATACAAAATACGATGATACCACGAGTTAATTTAGTTGACTGAACCACCCTAATATATGGTTCCAGTATTACATAATTTTCAACTTACCGACACGAGTATATGTTATTCACATACAAACCATTGAAGTTATACATTAAATTATTGTAAATGAACACCAGAAAGAGCCCACACACAATACTGAATGAATATCAAAAAGTACAGTTACTGATATAATTTCCTGTGCGATTATCTTTGGCTGCTCTGACGGCAGTATCTCATCCATTTGCGCCTCTCAAAAATTACTATACACTAGTGCGTTTTAAAATATGAATGTATTACGTTTTGCTCTGTAATTGAAGGTTTAATTGAATTTCAATGTATAGTATTACAGTTTTTCAATTTTTTTTAAAAAAATATCTGAAAGCTGATAGTACAGTTTGAATTCCCAAGCTCTATCGTCCAGAATAACTCAACAACGCTTTTTTTTTTAACCTGATAGAAAGAAGCAATGAACAATGGTGATACCAAATCCTATTAACTTATAAGTCTAAACTGATTCATGCTAAATAAAAGCTGCAAAAAAGGCAATAGATGTTTATATCAGCAAAAGAGTTCTAATACCAAACCTTCTATATAAGAAACCACACAACATACCAAAAAGGTAAGTCGACGAAGTATGCAGTGCTGAAACTAATAGATTTATGACAATGGAATTGTGGAATTGCTCTAGAATAAGATCCATACTTTGATATTGAGAAAGTTTATTGAAAACAATCTAAATGTTTTAATTTAAAAAATATATAAGAAAGAGATAGACACGGCCAAAATAAGATGGGTGGGTCTAAAGCATACTTAACAACCGATAGATCAGAGCATCTCTCTTAGACGTAAAAGAAACACAGTAGGAAAGCCACAGGGAGGTGTTCTTACGCCATTTCTGTGACCGTTATGGTAGACACCCTACTAAAATTACTCGACGACGTACCCTTTGTCTGAACTATTATTAGAAGCAATAACCATTGTAGCAAAATGGTGCGCAAGATGATTGCCATCGATAAGACTAATATTTATTTCAAATTACGAGTAGCGTTAAACTACAATATTTGAATACACATTTAAATAATAAAATAACCGATACAAATTAATTACAGAAAAACCACATAAGTAGTTAAGAAGCGAAAAAAAAAGCTACATACGAAAATGATTAAGTTGTAAATGTAAAATTATTTCAATTAACTCTAAATATATTTTTTTGTTCTTAGAGTTTAAGGGCGGTTAATGGCCATCCAAGACGATATACACGTCTTAAGGCGTGGTATAGCTATTTTTTTCCCCCCTTGTACTTACGGGATGCTGCTAGCGCAGACGCCCCACCGACAGAGCTCTGCGGCGGATACCGAACTGTCAAACTACGAGGGATTGTATCGCTATGCTCGTAATTCTCGTTTTCCGTCTCTCTCTCTCTCTCTCTAACTATATAAAGAGTGCAGGCTATATAGAGTATAGTTTGCCCTTTATGTCATTGCCGCGCGCCGCCCATAGGAAGTTTCCTCAATCGATATTGTTCATTTTCATTCATTAATCGTTATGGTCTTCAACACTACAATTTGTAGATATTTGTAGATATGCACCTGATATGGAAGTAAAACGCCGTAAATAAAGTATGCATGTGGTTTATACGGGTTTTTAAAGGTTTTCCTTTTCACAAAGCCAATTATGAGGCAATTTATTCCTCCAAGTTCATCTTTGATTCCAGATATCCCTCTGCAGATCTAGATGAAATTTCAGCGGTATTTATCAGAAACTGCTCAGATTGACTTACTCTCTTTTGTTAACTCTGTTCCCTTTAAAAAGGAAGAAGGCATGTGACTATTACTCCACTGAGACTATTGACGCATTTCTAAGCAAACATTTATGGCAACACAAATATACATTTCTATCTCTCAGCATAGCTTCTGTAACAGAAGTCGTGTGTAGAAATTGGTAGATTTCGGTCAAATTGGATAGTCAAAATAGTCAAAAAGGTAGCTTACTTGGACCCCTTTTTACATTAATTATATTTTACCATGTTTTCGTTTTGCATATGTATTAGGTTATGCTGACGATTTGAAAGTACTTTCCAAAATCTACGGTATCAAAAAAGGTTTCTTTCTAAATGGGGTAATGTACTCATATATGCTCACTTGAAACTATAATGAATGTTTTATGTTTAGTGATTCCTAAATATTTTATCTTCAACCGACTGTATTAAGGTTTTCTGAATTTTCTTAAAACTATATAAGATGCTGTAAGATAAACATATGGACTATGGTACTGCAAAAGCGTTTAAACTTTCAGTATTCATTTAACGAATCTGCCGAAAATTTAAAGCTGTTTTCTTTAGTACAAAACAAGGTCACATTGTTTTTCTCATATGTGCATAGCGTCCTAGAATATGGCCCCTGTAATCCTAAGTACGTGACACATGTCTCCAAAATAGAGGCAGTTTTGAAATAAAAACCTAAAATGCACTTTGCAAGTACAGATACAATTTTTTTTACAGATACTCCTGAAACTCTATTAAAATAGAAAGACTTCACAGAGAGCTGTCAAATAAACAGTCACAAAGATTCAGAAATAAAAAGCACACGCTAAAAGTAATAAAATAAATAAAAATATTTATAAAAATATTACGTATCTCAGGCATACGAGTAAAATACATGTTGTAATTGAATTTGCTTCATAAATGAATAATTTTTAATAATAATTGTGCTTATGATAAAAAGTATCAATATTTACTTATTTTCGTTTTAATGTATTCTCCTCTTTGATAACATCACATATCATTGCTGTAAAATGATTGCTTACCTGTATTTTTAATTGATAAAGAAATATCATTATTATATGCTAAACCAATCCAAACTGTTTATAACCGAATAAAGTTCATTTAGAGGTTATTGAACAGCACAGCGAGTACGATTGCATACAAATGATACTCTTCTCAAACTCATTCAACTTATAGGACTCAGCTTCTTCTCTGATTCAAAACATGAAAAATTTGAAATATATTTCTTCTCATATTAGTGATGCCGTTCGAAACATCGATAGTTGCTCTGCGTCCGACGCACTATCGATGTCGATGTCGATGTCGGCGAAAGCGGCTAAAATACGGCGTCGATAAATAAAGACGATGCTGAGAGCAAAGCTCCCGATGCGGCGACATGCGACCAATAGTCGATATAAATCTGTTCGAATCCCGTTCTGCTATCAACTGGGTATATCGATCATATGAGAGTGATGTTAATGTGTCCTTACTTATGGTGTGGAATTTGTCTCGCATCGATGTCTTGTGATAGGGTAGGTGAGTATTTGGTTTTTAAACAATACTTTTCAAACTAACCGTTATCTAGAAGGGTTACCAATATACTTATCGGCAAAAAACTGTAGATCGTAACGCTAACAATATGATATTATCTTTGACAATGTTGAAAAATTTAGAAAAGTTTATTATTTTTTTTATAAAGCGTAAGATCGTAAAATATTTATAAAAGTACTAAAGAGGTCCTGTACTTGAGAGCGCAGGATTAAACCCAGCGCTGAGTTTTATAAAAATGTATTTTTAACTCTCGTCTCTTCTTCAATGTAAAATATTTTCAATTATTATTTAACTATCTAATTAAATGTAATAAAATAATAATGGATATATGATTAAGATGAAGTATTATGGTTGAGAGAGATGATTTTATGAGTTACTTGTTAGAATCAGTTCAAATGGCTGGACCGTGGTTTGGACACCTATGTTTAAATTTTTGGTTAAGATTTTCGGATGTCAAAATATATATAAAAATGTTAAGATCTCTTCTTTTGCTTATTTTAAACCATTTTAGCTTAGTCCGGGAATCGCGCAAATGATTAAATTTGCGCAGATCAAATGCACGAACCTAATGCACAGGTTTTATAGACGTTCTAGCTTGTCAATAAATTCTCCTTTTAGGTCTAGATACGCACAGGTTTTGATAAAGAGGTTTTCAGAGCGAAAATAAGAAAACCTTTTCTGACATATTTCAATGACTTAAATAAAACTTAAATCTTCTTTAACTTTAATAGAAAATTAAACTGGAATTCTGTCAACGGAAAGACATAAGGTATCGGACAATAGGGGTTTTTTCTCAAATTTAGTGCAAAAAAGAAACATTCTGTTGGAAATAGTGCCATGTTATTAACAACATATATTTTTTAACAACGGGGTATAGTAATAATAATTGAAGTGAGCAACTTATGTGTAATTTAACCAGAAAGCTCAGTAGCTCACTCCGTACTCAGTTCATCTTTCATAGTAACGCTTCATAAAAAATAACTTTGGCAAGTTACATTCGGTTTATCACAATCGCATTAGATCACATTCAGATTAGCTGTCGTTTTTATGATTCATTCTATGTTTTAATCAAAGTTAAGTTTAATATACATATAACTTAGCTTGCAATACATCCACTCAGATCATTATTGAAATTATTAGCTAAACAAATATGGCTAAAGGCCTCGCATTCAATTCGCTAGCTTTAACGGAACCATAACTCAGGCAATATAATAGAATTGTCCCGTCAGCGCTAACGCTAACCAGGCAGCTTTGGCCTGCTCGTGGTGTCGGTTCCCAATTATCCTGGACTTGGCGACAGCGCCTGGTGCCGTATAACGCTGGAATAATCCTGGTTTTAGCACGACATGACACCTGACTACGTACATTCCTGGGAGTCGCATTGCATCGAAC
This sequence comes from Neomicropteryx cornuta, assembly GCA_020383195.1. NCBI lineage: Eukaryota > Metazoa > Arthropoda > Insecta > Lepidoptera > Micropterigidae > Neomicropteryx > Neomicropteryx cornuta. The sequence goes on from JAHKQU010000014.1 coordinate 1,577,606, forward strand.
AAGGCGCACGTAATTGACACCGGAAGGCCAGGATCACAGGCCATCGATGTCATTCATATGTACAAATTATTCCTATGTACAATTCTTATCTACTCTTACAATTAAGTATTGTGAATAGTGAAAAAGTTTTCATTGACCTAAGTTCATTATCGATATTTTTAGGCCTCACTCAGCTAAGCTGCTCTTGCTTGTGCTAGAGTCTGGGAAGATTGTAGTGATGAAACGTTAAAATGATATAACTGTGATGTGCTGATGTCCAACCACTGGGTATATAGTCAAACGTCCTAATAACTAGACTTGAGACCAGAAATACGTCTTTTTAATCGATTTTATTAATGCTTGAACAAATTGTTCAGGTAGTTTAATTTATTTACCTAATTTAAAATAAAAAACGGATTTACATAGTATTATTACGTAGTTTAAGACATATCGTCCTAATACTTCAATTACATAAAACAAACGAAATGACTTCGTATTTTAACTTGTTGTATTAATTAAAATCTTTATGACGATTTCGTTATAACGAACAAATATAATTTTATCATAAGAACTTAACTATATTTTTTATTTTTATTTTTGTTTTATTTTTATCTTTATTGGAGAAACCAACAATTTTACACAGTACATACATAAAAAAAATACATTTGATGGATCGATAAAAAAACTATGTAAAACTAAAAATAAGTTTCAACTAACAAAAAGTATTAAAGTTAATAACAAAAATAACAAAACCATTTTATATATATATATATATACATATCTACTACACGAATTTAGAACAGCTAATTTTTACACAAAAGAGCGTTGCTGAACACTTTAAATTGCGATTTATTCAGAGTCAATTTATCGAAGCAGTTAACAGTTTCATTAAAATAACTTTGCATTTTTAAATGTTTATGTATTGAATATAAATAACCTTATGCGTGTTTATACGTATTATATAAAATAATAATGTTATCTACATATTCGATTTTTATTTTAACCTGATAGTAAAAAATTCTAAATAAGGAGTGCAATATTTTTTTATTATTTTATTTACGTTTACAATAAGGAAATTGCCTATAAAGTTCTTATTTCCCATTACTTGTTTTACGATAAACCTTAAAATTATTTATAGTTTCGACACACATAACGCAACAACGAAACGCTTGAAATAAAGTACAAAAGATATTATTTTATTGTTATAGAGTTAACCAAGTTTTGAGTGCATAGCATACTCGTAATATTACATGTAACCTAGTTAAAAAGGTTATTACTAAGATACACTATATTAAATCAGTTAAAATGACTGGTACCTACTCGATTTGCTAAATTTTTATAACTTACTAATAGATATTTTATCGATTACTTAAGTTAATTTTTTACCTAATTTGTTAATTTTTTGAATTTGAATTAACTTTTTGTAAAGTCAATATATTCTTGTTTATTTTATATAGGTACCACTAGTGTACGTAATTCACTAAAATTGTGATCGTAATACACGCTCTAGGAATTAGTAGGTATATTAAAATTATTATTACATCTTTAAAAAAGCTTGGATGAAATCATAGTTTTTTACTTTTAAATAAACTTTGAGCTGTTTTCAATTCAATGGTGGCTCAATCTCCAGAAAAAAAAGTTTGTATTATAAATGCTTTACTTACCTGGTGCTAACCAATAAGAATAAAAAAATTGAATAATCGATCCGAATATGTAATGATCTCACAACTGCTAAAGTCACATATCCGGTCACTCATGCAACTAGCGGTGCAAAACGGTATAGCAGCAGTTGTGACGTCAGCGAAATTTGAAATGCTTGACTGTTAAACTCAATAAATCGGGTTATGTTAGGGATGAAATAAAAAAAGAATAAAAAATGTATTATAGACATAAAAACAAACAAAAACTATTATTTTTGTGTTTTAATTTATCAACACTTTTCAAACTTATTGTGAAAACATTTGAAAACAGTTTTTTTTGTGAAATTTGAATTGAACAATTATAACTTCAGGGGCCTATTTCGAAGTAGAAAGTTTTGCAGTGCCGCCATTGCAATATTTTTTAACAAACATAGTCTACATACATACATACAAACATTTTTTACAAATCAGCTCTATCAGAACAAAGGTAACGAATCATATAACATATTGAGGGATATATCTAATCAAAGAAGATATTAAAAAACACACAAAAGTAAAAAATAGCCGTTTAAGTAACGTTTCATTATTGCTATTAGTAGCAATTACATCTGTCGTCAAAACGTACAACAAATTGACCAAAAAGTCCTTTCAAAACATATGGCGCATTGTCATCATGAATTAAAATAAAAGTCCCTTCTTAGACCGAACACTGGCAAAAAATATATATCCTAATGTAGTACAATAAATTGGAATACATTTATTTATTTATCTATTATTTATTTGCCTTTTTTTAGCATTTCTCAATCTAAATTGTTGAGACATTTCAATCGGCATATTAAAAACCTAGTTATTTTATGTTTTTCTAAATAAAAAAATGAGTTTCTCTAAATTTACTCACCCTTGGTGCGGTCCTTTTAAAGATCAAATCTTTATATCGATGTATATGTCGCAGGTATATTGGCAGGTATTTCACAGGTGAAATTATAATTGCACATTTATTGTCAATCGGCTTAATTTCTTACAATTTATTGGCCTAATTTCAGTGTCATTGTAATATCACGAGGTCACTATAGTGAGATGGTTAGATAATGATATTTTGGAAATTTCACTGGTCGTTAGATTATGAGACCGTCACTTAAATTTTAAAATTCATAGGTATTGCAGGAAATTAAGGAAAACACATGCTAATGACGTATTTGTACAAACTCGCAGATGACTAATAGAACAAAATTAAAAAAATATATATGCAGTGATACTTCATTGATAGAGGTATAAGAACCTCAATAAGGCTCAAACTTAAAAATTTAGTAAATTATTATTAGTCAACAGATGGAGAAAAAAAGTAGAGGAAGATAGAGATTGGTTGACTACCTCTGCTGGACGTTTCGTGGCACCTTCTTCAATAGCTAAACAAAGACTGGTCTAGGTATATCATCTGTCACCTGAAGTACCTACACGTTGGTTTACCTGTTAATGGTCGTAGTGGGGAGGTGGGATTGATATTTATTTATTTATTTAAAATAAATAATTTATTTATTTAAAATACATACAATATAATACTTAAAATAATAATATTATTAGAAATTTCTTTACCAAAATAATATTAATTACGCGTTAAAACTATAAATCATGCTAAATAAACTTAAAAAATAAATTTGAAAAAAATAAATAAAATAAAATGATGTAAAAAAATATAATAAAATAAATATATATATATATATATACATACATACTAATAATGTTAAACGTTAGTTAAAAACGATTTATTTCTTCAAAGTTATAGGAATAAACGTAGTTATTGCATATATATATATATATATATATATATATATATATATATATATTTTATATATGTTTCATCCTTTTTTTAAATTTCATCAAAAATACATTTTTTTTATAATACATACTCCAAACTATTAGAATACTAGTATCGAACACTATGTCGTATTTAAATAATATATTTTTATGATTAGGTAATGTTCTTACTGGTGGCACTTACTGTTGTTAAAAAATATATACATTTTAATTTTAAACTAACAATTTACATTATTAGACATCGGCCTCTTTACGGGCAATTACTGTGCAATTAAGCTAAGCGATTTATTATTACTTTCAACATAATTAAATTTCTGGAAATTATTTAATATCCAATATTTTTTTTTTCGTGAAATTTATTCTAATTTAATTTATTTATGATTTAAAATTATCGGAATTCTGTGTTCGATGAATTTAAAAAAAATACTTCCGACACGCCCCTACATCTAATGACAGACAGCTCCGTGAAGATTTTTTCACCGCCTCGTTTCGGGTCCTCCGTCAATATAAAAAAAACGTACGAAAGGGGATATTCAATAAATATGGGCTTTTTATTGGAAAGCGCTTATCAAATGGGCGTCACGGAGGGAACGGGAGCGAACCCACCTCTGACCACTCGTTGGCCACCCGTCACACTTCATCACGTCTTGAAGGCCCTTACGATAGCTTCACGACCTCAGCATTCATCATGTAAAATATGTTTTACCTAAAATAAAAACATATACCTACATAATAAAATATTTTTCCGATTATTAAAATCAACTTACGGCATTTCAAGTTTTCGAATTAAACTTCAGCTGGTTTTGCTAATTTCGATGCAAAACAACACCTTGGGATAATATTTTATTATTAAAATATTTTTGTTATTTATCTATTTATGTTATTTATCTATTTATTTGGGCTGCTTGACGTGCGGTCCTGGAATGCGGAAAGATGATGTAAACAAAAGAATTGGCTTTCGGGCAAATAAATATTGCAGTGTGAATTGAAATTTTGTATTTGACTGTGATAACTGTATAAAATATCAACTTTGTTAACATCTGTGGCCTTAGATAAATATTTAACTTGTGTTTTATATCACTAGATAACCATAAACAATGTTTTAGATTTTTCTCAACATTTATTACTTTTAATTGACATTAGGTTTTCGCACAGGCATTCGAAATGGTCTTGTTTTAGTATTATTATGTTAACTGTCATGCAGGTTAAATAAGCAATCGTAAAGCACAATGAGTTGCACACTTACGACACTAGTAAAAAGGATAACTATGTTCAACCAATGGCAGCTCGTACTGTCTAATTTCAAAAAACCTTTAGTTATGTAGGCCTAAAATATTATACCATGCTACCAAAGGCGCTAATATATATAAAAAAAATCAACAAATTTAAAAATGCAGTGCAATTATACGTATTAGAAAAAAAATGATATAATTTTAAGCAATTCGAAAACACCTAGTCATAGGTTACAAAAGATTTAGCTCCATAAGCCCGTTTCGGTGAAGTGTTATTTAATTAAATCTGGTTTTCTTTTAAGGACTATATCCTAGTTTCTGTTTTTGTTGTATTAAACATTGTATGTTGTTATTAAACATGGATGATCATGTATGGTAAAAGGAATTGCCCAACTTTTAACGACAATAAGCTTTGTCAATTGTATGCTTCTGAAGACCACGAGCTGTTAACGACCATAAGCTTTTCATGACTATGAGTTTTTGACTACCATGACCTTTTGACGACTAAGTTATTTGATGAATTTAGGTTTCTGACAACCACAAGTTTTTGGCGTCCATAAGCTTCTGACGATATGAGCTTCTTCCAACTATAAGTGTTTGACTAAGAAGCTAAGTTTTGCAATCTATAATCTAACAGAAATTACAAAAAAAAATATTTTTTATCAAGGCCTCTATATTGTTGTTAAACAAAACAGATTATCTTTTATTAAGGTCCGATAAAATATTTTAATTCCAACAATTGTATTAGTATTTTCATGAAATTTTAACGTTTTTTTTCCTTATTAACATAAGCATACGAGTATAAAGAATAAAAAAATAAGAAACACTATCTTGCATTTCGATTTGAAAAGATGTCAACCAAGAGTCCAAAACGCCGAGCTGTCTGCACTCGATTGTGTGTGTCGAAACTAGTGAAATATACAAATGAGTTTTAACGTTTTAGGATTAAACGAAACTACTCAAAACACAGTCTTCATCTCTTTTCGCATGGACGTATAAATAGTTTATACACTATTTTACATTTAAAAAACACATAAATATTATTTATTAAAATATCCACACTCCGTCTCAGAATAATAAAAGAATTTCGTAAATAAGAAACAGAGGTTAGGCGACTGCGGCTTATTTGTGTGAATATAAAGCTTTTGTTAGTTCATCAAAAGAAAATTGAAAGTTGTGCGGCATTTGGCAGCCAGTCTCACCGAATGAGAACTTCGTTAAACTTGCGCTACTTTTTCCACTCTATTGTATTTTTTCATAAAAATCCGGTTTCCCTTTCGTTTCGATCGATGGCTAATGCCATAAATCGACCGTCTTTTTTCACAGTTCACGGTTCATTACCATACGACCGCCGAAACAAAAACAAACAGATGTTAGATCTCTATAGAAAACGTTTTTGTATGGAGTCCTTGTACTATTTAAAACATAAATCGGTATACAGATAAAACTTGAACTATAAATTTCCTAGACGGAGATATCCTCTCCTTCCCGTTTTCTTTGCAGATGCACGTCATTGGTAAAACTTACAAAGTAACAAATTTTAACAAGCAATTATATTTCAGCAATAATAATTTTAAAAAATAGATTGTAAAACAGTAACAAATATCATTAAAAAAAAATAATATGAATATATTGTCTTAGTTGTTTGCTTAGAGGAAATATAAATAATATTAATGAAGTGCCTTAAATGATTATTTTTTTAAACTAATTTGTTTATTTTGTAGTGATAACTATTCGAAAAAAAAATTAACCTGCGTGTTTAAGGTAGGTACATATTTAATATTGTATAACATAATATTATGTTTGTGAACACGACGAAGTTTTACAATTTTGTGCTTTTGGCAGCTAAAACTAATAATAATAATAATAATGTATTCATTTGTTTTTAAATTACACAAACATATTTACAAAACTCTACCTAACTAGGCAGCGCCCGCACTAAAGTAGGTTGTAGATTATTAAATATTTCAGGTCGAAGAACGAACAATTGTATTGTTTTTAATTTAAAATTCACTTACAATAGTATATATAATTAGAATTTATGGTTATAATATAGCAATGATACATATACATACACTCATACTCGTAAATAAATATTATTGTTATTGATTAGATATTACGTATGTTGTAAATATGTAAATCAAATAATAAACTATTTTTTTTCCACGACAATTACAATGTGTTTGTTATTAACTTTATTCTTCTTGTGCAACTATAACAATAGGTTAAGGTGTTCAATAAAAAAATAAGTAATATGTGTCTATATCTATCTGGTAGATGAGTCGGCAGGCTCTTCCAGAACATATAAACTACATACTTAAGATATCTGAAATAAAGGTCGCGACAACAAAATTGAATTTGAATTTTAAGTATATGACAAATGAAACAATAAATAAGTTTTACTTTAGAAATGTGTACATTGCACACGATTTATAAATTTCAAGCTCGTAAAGTTAAATAAACTTTTAAAGTGAGGTAAAAGTAGTGTGAATTGAATACTAAATAATTGTGCTAGGTGTGAACGGTAATCTACTATAATATTACATGGCCGTCTACACTCTACAGGAATCGGCGATTTACCTACTATCCGACGCCAGAGTTATCGCCTCGATAAATGCATTCAGCCTAATGAACCTCAGAGACACCGTCTGCTATGGGACACAAATCACTTACATTAGTTCTGTTATAGTAATATATAGAATACTAGCTGACCCGGCCACGCGTTGCTGTGGCTAAAGTTTTTGTTATATTACATTATAGTAAACAATCTAAGAGGAACAATAAGAGAACATCAGTCACGGAGTCCACTATGCTTTTTCACACAGATGGTATTTGTAAAAAAATATGGTGATCTCCTTATTTGACTTTCTACTACTATAACCCTTTAGTACAATGAAATTATTTACGAACAAAGACGAAAATGTTGATGTTGGTATACAAATTCACTGGATTGAGATTTGAAGGGGAAGTACGTTGAACACAATTAATTAAAATGTTCTTACACTTGATACTAAGCAGAAATCAATAGGTAAAAAATAAAAATTTATCAGATTTATTATTTCCATTTAATTTTATAACAAATATAAGTATATTACAGTATAATACAGTAAATAACATGTGACGCTTAAACTCATGAATGAGGTAGGCAAGGCAGACAGTCTTAAACTTTTAAACATTAATATCTTTTTTTTTGAATTATAAATACTTTCAATTTCAAATTTAATTTAACACCAATCGGTGCACAATGTTTTTGGTTAACCTGTCTTTAGCTAACACAAATAGATTCGACGGTTTCCCAACACGTGAACACGCAACATATAGTTGCCCATGAGAAAAACATGGATTTTCCAAATCTAAACCACAAATGGACATTGTTTGACCTTGAGATTTATTTATAGACATGGCGAAAGCTAAACGAATTGGAAACTGTAGCCTTTTGAAGGGTATGGTAGAATCTGATGGTATCATCGGAATACGTGGCAGCAGGACCACTTTTCCTTTAAACTTCCCAGCCAAAATGGTTGCTTCAAGAATGTTTCCGGTGATCTTTTTGATGACCAAACGCGTACCGTTACATAATTGAGGTGGATTCAAATTACGGAGGAGAATAATAGGGGAACAAATCTTTAATCGAAGATTATGTGGTGGCATTCCAGGGATATCTAATGAATTTAAAAATTCAATCGGAAAATTTACACTTTCATTTTCATCAACAACAGTATCGATTGATTTAAAAGACATCAGATCGCCTGGTAACAACTGTTGTATCTGGAAGTTAATTTCGTCAACATCAACGTTTTTGGCTGCCAAAATCGCCCGTTGACTAAGCCATTCATGATTCAAATAATTATTCTGTATATCCGGGAAAATACTCTGAATCAATTCAGTTTTATCCTGAACAACAGTGCAAAAATTGTCTGGTAGTTTAATGCATTGCGTATTTGGTTGCAGTTTTATTTTACCGTTCCCAATATCTAGTAGTTGTTCGGAAAATATTAGTGCTGATGGATCATTTTGCAATTGTACTCGCATATTTATGGTCAATCGAAGTGTTTCAACACTTCGCCATAAGAATGATTGTTTCAAACATGCATTAATCTCATCCGCGAAAGTAGAGCGAGGTATAACCGGTAAGGTCTGCCGGAAGTCACCAGACAAAAGTAAGATAGCACCACCGAAAAGTTTATTATTGCTGTTTAAATCTTGCATAGTTCTGTTTAATGCTTCAAGTGAATATTTGTGTGCCATTGTGCACTCATCCCAAATTATTATAGAACTCTTCCGCAACACTGCAGCTATTCCACTATTCTTTTTGATGTTACACATTGCATCTGGTTTATTATGAACGTCCAATGGCAGCTTGAATGTTGAATGTGCTGTTCGCCCACCATCCAGTAAAGTAGCCGCAATGCCTGACGATGCTAATGCTAATGCGATTTTTTGTTGCGACCGTATTTTGGCAAGAATCAACGATATTAAAAATGTCTTACCTGTTCCACCGGGTGCATCCAAGAAAAAAAAACCGCCTTGTTCAGCAGCAACAGCCAGCATAATCCGATCATAAATAATTTTTTGTTCTGCTGTCAGTAATGGTTCACTGTTCATGATAATTGTTGCTAAACTTCCATGGTCATATTGATTTTCTCGTTGTAAATCGGTATTGACTAAGTCGGTGGCTGGACGATTAGGTGATGGCATACCATAATGATTAAGTGGTAAATTTGAAATAAGAACACATAAATCCTCGATCAAGACCAATGCTTCATTGTACATCTCTGGTGTATAATCTATGTTTTGGCATTGATTTGTTTGTCTAATTCGGTGCAAGATGTCTTCTGTCATACAATTTTTATATTTTTCCCACAAAGTTTGTGCTTGCGAGGGATAACATGTCGCCAAAATAATTGCAAACAACTGACGAATGTTATTCGGTGTTGATGTCAACGCAGCATCAGCAAGCGTTAAGTCCCAATGGTTATCGTCTTCTAGCAATTGCAGTTCACGACATGCATCCTGGTATGTATTGAATACTCGACCATTAGCTGTTCGTAAAAATTCAAAAGACGTTGGTCCGGGAACATTCACCAATAACAAACGTAAATAGAAGCACTCACGTTGCTTTGGATGTACCGTGTAAAGTCTCCCCAATGTCTTAGCTTTGAATATGCCTGTAATGGAAGGATGTGGTTTTCCTTGTTTCCGTGGCTCCCATTTTTTACTGGATTTGTTCCATGTGAAATAACGTGGAACATCACCATACACCAATGTCTTCGCGAATTGGCCAAAAACATCAGGTTTTTGACACAATGTAAAAAATTCAGTTAGAGTCGTTTTCGGAGCTTCGAACGCTCTTTGGAGAACATTTTCTTCAGTGAAGTATACACGTTGACCGTTTTCAAGATGTATTGCCAGATGTTGGACAGCAGGATCTCTTTCGTGGATGGGAAAGCTGAGAATATGCCAAATAGCTTCATTGCTGCTAATGTATCTGCCCATTTGGTATCGTGCTATTTCGTCATTTTTATTTATGTTTTTTACTTCAAATATGGCCAAATCACTGCCTTTGTTTACATATTTACAAATATACTTAATTGATTTAACAGAACTGCAAAGCTCAACATTGATATGAGCTTTGTAAGTTTTTGAAAGTAGTGGTGAGTATGGTACCACCCACTGATTATCAAACTCAACTTGATTTGGAAAGTTCGGCAGTCGCATTGTAAATGTGTGGCCACCATTCTCAGTACTTCTGCGACGATACATTGGATAACCATCAATATCCGTGATCGTGTCATTCGTATGCGGCTTTGGGAAGTTTTTTTTACATTTTCCATTTTCCATGCACGGTGACGTCATGTTGAAAACACCGCATGGCCCATGGATCATGTGTTTGGTGACAATATCAAATAATTCTTGATCAATTAATGGGTCTGGAATTTCGGCTGAAATTATTTGATCGATTTCTTCAGGACGGATTCTATCTTTAAGCCAAACCAAAATGTGGGCATGAGGCAAACCTCGCTTTTGCCACTCTATCGTATACAGCCAACAACGTGTGATACCAAAAATTGTATATTTAACAATAAAATCAATTAAGGATTTCAATTTTTGTTTAAACACACGTGCAGTTAAATCATGACGATGAATGGCTTGTTGTCCTGGCAATAGTAAAGTTTGTATCTCTTCCCAATTCGGATTACATGTGAATGTAATAAATAAATCCGGTCGGCCGTAATGACGTACGTAAGTCATCGCATCTTGTATGTATTCCTGCATGTTCCGTGGACTGCCGATGTAGCTTGAAGGTAAAATGAAAGCATTACCGATGTCATTGGGATTTAAATTTCCATCGATGTTTCCAGCAACAGCATCTCGTAAGTGAATATATTCTTCCGATCGTAGTTTTGCCTGGTTGAATCGAAGGAATCGCAAGCGTTCGCTTTCGACCTTAGCATACATATCAACAATGTATTGATGGAACAGCTGACGATATCGAAGGATATAATTGTCTTGATGTTGTCTAACCATTATTCGGTGTGCGTAGTAGTTCATTGAGCTAACTTTATTATTTCTGTAATCACCTAAAAAAATAAATAATAAAATGCAATACGAAATTAAAATCTATACATACAGTAAGAAAGTAAATAGATAATTGTCAAATTTACCGGTATTTGGATCATACTGATTGATATTAAGGTGATATTCATCTTGTCCTTGCCAAAATATCAATGGATATTGTAGTGCGTCATATGAACGGTGTAGATCCGAAATCGTACTGACAGTGTTGTCTCGCCGTGTAATGTTTATAGATCTTTTGTCAACTGGATCACCAACCATGATAACAGCAACCTCATCAACAGTTGGAGCGTTGAATCTACCAGCATGTTCACCTAATGGTACTTTGTCGGCTTTTATGACGATTTGATAATTGTACTTTTGCAGTCGTGGCGAAACTCTTTTGATCAATTGAATTAGTTGATTGTGATCTTCTAAAAAATTTCCAATAATATCACAATTGCTCTTTCCTCTGCTTGTTCAATAAAATTATACAGGCACCGAGTCGTCACGCGCTCTTCACAATCGCCCATAAAATAAAAAGGTATCGACATCTGTCAGTTTTATGACTGCCAAATAATATCAGACAAATAATTAGCAATAAATTAAAATATGACGATTTGATAATTGTCATTTTGCAGTCGTGGCGAAACTCTTTTGATCAATTGAATTAGTTGATTGTGATCTTCTAAAAAATTTTCCAATAATATCACAATTGCTCTTTCCTCTGCTTGTTCAATAAAATTATACAGGCACCGAGTCGTCACGCGCTCTTCACAATCGCCCATAAAATAAAAAGGTATCGACATCTGTCAGTTTTATGACTGCCAAATAATAACGGACAAAAAATTAGCGATAAATTAAAATTGCGACTATAATTTGAGATTTAAACTATCCTATCTCTCAAGTGCACATCGAACTGCACATGGTGTTCAAATTTTATTATAATCGGTTAAGTGGTTTAGGAGTCCATTGAGGACAAACATTGTGACACGAGATTTATATATATTAAGATTATATACAAAACACATAAATTCACAGATAATATAATTTAATGTACATGCCTGCTACTTAACTGTTCACGGAAAGTACCAGCATTTAACATTTCTCTGTCAAATTATCTGAATACTAGATAGATACCCTCGAGCGAGGATCTTGGGAAGGGGATAAAGGGTGTAACTACCCCCCCCCCCCCCCCCCTTAAGAACACTCACCAGTAACTATACATTTTGTAATGTTCGTTCCTTTACCACCGGAAATATTAATTTTAAATTGTTTTTAGTATTTAAAAAACATTATGCTTTTATTTTTGCACATAATTGAAAGTGTAATTGTACAATGTTTTTTTTAAAGAGAGATGCATTCGAAAATTTTGAATAAATCAACCATTATTCCAAACAAGAAAATATTTCTTACATTTTTTATTTGCTTTTCGCTATGTGTATATTTCAAAGAAAAAAAAAATAATGAAAGTGGAAATGTGCGTCTGCTGGAAATGCGTCTAAAAGGATTCGTCTAATTACAATTCATCTAACTACAATTTGTCTTTTCCAAGAGAGTTCCCGACTAATTGTTTTTAGACGAATTGTGCTAAACAAATTTAAGTTGAATTTCATTGTAAATAGACAATGGAAAATAGGTGTCCTTAATATTTTACTCCCCCACTAAATTTTTTTCAGATTCGCCCCTGCGAGACCGACTTACAGATTTACGATAATCCTAATCCTTCCGTGTTTAAAACTCTGAAACAAAGGCATATAATTAAACCATGGAGGTTAAATTTGAAATATTTATAGATTTATGTAAGTTTAACGTACCGAAACAAATTATGTTCTTTATTTGATTAAAATAATCTTGGTTCTGTAAATGTGTCATTAGGCCATAATTCGATGATATCATTTATAACCACCAGTAGTTATAAAAAATAAATATAACATATTATAATTGCCATCATACAAACTCTTTAATTGTGTGGAATCAGTTGACGGTTTAATTACCATCAATTTTAATTGTGCAGGAAACGGTCAATTATCTTGAAGCGTAATTGCAAATAACGTTTTAATTTTATAAATAACGTAAATTTATTCATTTACCTACCTTCATTTTACATTTTAATCGAAGATAACGAAAATAATCTACAAAAAAAAAAACATTTTTTATGGGTTATCAAAAGAAAACATTGAAAAATCATAAAATCAAACAGAAAAAATATCAAGCTAATTACAGAAATATAAATTTTCTTATTTTTCAAAAATTAATTTTTTTTTTAACCAAGAAAATACTCCAACGTAACTAAATATTTTGTTTAAAATATGATAAAATGTAAAAAAATCCCTAGGTCAAATACAATTATTTCGGGCCCTACTCAAATACGCTTAATTTGCTTGGGCTAGGCTCAGGAACGATGGTGGTGATGAAGCGTTAAAAAAATAAGACTATATTATGCGGAATCGAACTTGCCACAGCTAGGTATGACTGGGGGTTGACTATTGAATCAAACGCCTTAACAACTAAATAACCACGATATGTTTAATGTAATTAGATTCCAAAATTTAGATTTAACTGTAAATATATTCAGTAATTAATTATTGTTAATAAGAAATATATTTAAAATGTACAATGTTTTTATATTCACAAATAATGTAACTAAAGCTGTTTGTATTGAGAGCAAATTATATAATGAGAGAACATAGTTCAGTGAATTATGAAATGATGGAATTATTATTTTGAAACAAGTAGAAAGTTAAAGTTTTGTATTTGGATATGCGGAGCATGTACGCAATCTAAATTGTCAGATGATCTTTAAAAAAACCCCCAATAAGTATAAAATGGCGGACCAAACGCAATTTGGCACTCTTATTTTATATTTTTGCTTTTTATCCCCTCCAAGTTTGGAGCCTAAGCAGGTATAAATAAATTGAATGGGGTGCCAAATGAACGCAAAGACATGCGACTAGGGACTAGTGATTACGATCAAAAATTACTATTGATTGCGTTCTGTACTAGCTAACAAATACCTAAATTCATTTATTATTATTTTTAGGACCCTCTAGGTGGAGTCGATTTTAATTTGGTTCAAATTTGTCAGTAACGCTTTCACGATGGCGCCAAAGCGTCTGGACGGGGAGGTTAGTATTCAATCACTAAGCAACTGACATTTATTATCTAAACAGAGCTTTGTCATCTGCGTTGTAATTGGGGAAGGGAGGCTTGTATTTATTACTCAGTAACCGAAATTTTGAAAATAAATGAATTATGATAAAATTAAAAAAAAATGTATGTAGACAGACGAACTCTGATGTTTACACATCCTGTGAATCCAAATATATACGAGTACTACATAGTAGTATAAATAACTATGTAGAATGTAGAATTTAGATTGATGGAGTGAGGGAGGGGGAGGGTGGGGAGAAAGGGGAAACGGTACAGACAGACAAACACGTTAATCGAGTTCCTTTTTCGTACACATCCGCCGAACGTGGAAGTGGACAGACGACCTCAGGCGACAATGATTGGGCGACTTTCCTGAAAAGGGCAATCAATTTCCGGCGTAAATTGCTTATCATCGTTTTGAGGGCGGCACTAAGTAATCTTCTATTAACACAGATACTATTAAAATACCTTACTTCCTTATTGTATTTATTTATGATTTATCCATAAATATCAAGGTATCTTTTTCAAGTATGAGTATATGTGTGTGTGTGTGTGTTTCTTGTGTACTAGTATGTACCAACAATTTTTAATTTTTATTGTAGACTTTTGATAAACAGAAATCTAAGTTTGTATATATTTTTAAACGTGTTAAATCGTTTTTTTCTTACATAAATCGTGCTTTGTTGCTATTACTAACGCACATGTGTAAAAAACGCAAGCATTGGGAAAGCCAACATAATTCTTTCTGAATAGATTTAATATTTTAACCATTCTATTTGAAATATATTTTTGTACTTTAAAACTATCAGCTGTCTCAGACCTTATTTTTTTTTTACATGGCCGTTTGCATAAATGTTGTTGCATTGCGGATGCATTGGATTATTTTTAGTATTTATAGTACATTACCTAACGCTAACATTAACTACACTAACCTAACATGTTCACTATCATATAATATAATACCAGCAAGCTAAATTAAATTTTGATTATATTTATCAAGATTATAGTTTTATACGAATCTTTGCTAATTATCTTTAGATATTTTTATCATTTAGTGAAATTTTTGATAGTATTTATGTATTGGTTTCAATTAAATAGATATTACATCTTAGGTATTTTGGTATGTATTTCAATACAGTCACATCTCTTCACCACGGCCACTAACAGGTAAATCGGCGTGTTGGTTCTGCAGGTGGCAGATGAATCCCTAGACCGGTCTTCTTTCAGTTTATAAAGAAGGGGCCACGGAGCTCCGAAACATCCAGCAGAGGCACTCGTCTAACCTCTATGTATCTTTTTCTACTTTTTCTCCATCTGTTTTATAGTTATAACTAGTATATGTATATATAGATAATTATTGAATTATAATTCTTTGACCTGAAGGTATTTAAGTGAAAGTGGTTCCATTGAGCTGAAACCCAAGAAGCACGTTCTTTTCGTTTTGATACACTTCTGATGTTGAAAATGTTCCTTATTTTCTTTGTGATTTGCCTAAAATATAAATAAATGAATTTGAAAATACCTAGGTTGGTAGGTTTGTAGCTAAATAGCTACAAAGAGAGAGTCTCTGTGACACCATCGTAAGAAATCGATAGAAGTTTAAACTGTATGATAATTATAATTATCGTTTATTTTTATTGAAGTTAATATTTGTATTTATTTATTTTAAAGAATTTCCAATAAAACACATAATAATTTTAACAATTGCCATTAATAACTTATAGAAAATGGTTGAGAGTTTGCTAATAATGTAGTAATTGGTATTATCAAACACAATTTTATTTTAATATCTTGTTTTCCTTTTTAAACACTACTTAGAGTGTAAAAGGCACTACCAAAGGGTTAAAGGGTGCTGTAAAAATAGTTACATCATTTAGTATAAACTTATTCCTGCAAACAAAACAAAAATATTACCTTTAGTACAGATTTCTCTAGTTAGATAGGAAGGAAACATCTGTACAATGCAACAACCGCTTGTCGCGTTAATTAAGCTATTTAATAATATTTATTTTACATAGTTATATTATACTAATTAAGAGTTGTAATAGCATATTTTTAATAAATAAATCACCACATAGGTATTGCCCGTTCAAAGAAGTACATAGTCTAATGTAACTATCATAAGTATTTATAATACAAGACAGTAATATAACATGAAAGTTTATTTTATTTTCACTTAGTTACAGGTTAGTCCTAACGCGTTTTTACATGTTATTATGAATATATTACTTATGCACCTAACTATATTACGTTTGTAATGAGACTCATATGTATGATTAGGTCCAACGCAGGTACAAGCCTTCAATGGGTCACTCACAAAGCGACCAATCATTCGCAAATTAGTATGCGCCCATGCGAAATTACACGCCCCAAACGTCAAACCTGTTATTTCGTATTCACTTCCAATAAAACAATGTCCTTTATCGGTTGAAATGACAGTTCGGCGAGCTTAATTATCGACACAGTGTGTGTCTCCTTAATCAGACCACGCACTTGTTCAACAGACCGTGGGAACAGCAAATCGAAAGTACGCACATAAGAGATACCTCTATAGAGGGGTTTGACATGGGCTTAACAATACAGCAGTTTGTTCAATAAGTACCGTAATAATGTCAACCCCATATTAAAAGTATTTTTATTACAGAACGATCCTTCGTGACATTAAGTCCAAATAAACCGTTCATAACAATTTATTAAATACAATCGTATGTACATTAAATACATACGATTAAATATATACGATTCAGGCCTGTTCTACGCTGCACTTACCAAGCGTTACCAAGCGTTATATTTTTTTATGTGATTTACGATCCTTATTAAAGTGCTTACGTTTATAGTGTAGGCAATAAAAACATCAAATATCGAATTATGTTTGCTCAATATGCTTGGAGGGGTATTATTTCTTAATTCGCAGTAAATTATCTTTTACCGTCATGCCCCGAGTGGACTTGGTTGGTCCTTCTGCTAAGGAAGGTACTTAAACCGATTTCTTTCCCGGCTCGTATAACGCTCGTACCAACGAACGAGAATTACAAACGTTGTATAATCATTTGCAAGTACACCACTGAGATATAGATTTAATAGAAGTCTACATTTTAATAGCTATGAGGACTTAAAAAATACTATAATTGCAGCAGCTTAAAGGATAGAAGAACGATTTAAGATTTAGGTTTTAGACAACATTTTATGCAATTATCCGGACTTATTAAGATTGTTTATATTAAATGTTCTATATTTTCATAGAACCCATCAATCGAATATTTTTATTCTCTTCATTGCATTACTAACAATTTATTGTTCTCGCCGGTACCAGGCATAACGAACGCATTTAATAAATTGTAAAATAGATAAATTGTTTTGACACTCTGTTCGCTCAGAAGCAATCCTTCCAGTCAGTCGCCATTAATGCTATCACTAGGCAATTATACGAATAATAATTATATATTATATAATTATTATTTATTATGCCTTATACCATGTGAGTTCAAGCCATATCAGTATTTTGTTATATGTTTAATAGTTTAAAGTAAAATAGAAAAATACATTTTTAATTTCTAACTTAGTTTTTATATTTATATACAATAGAAATCTGTGTGTGAAGACTACCATGTGTCTCAAAATATTATATTCTGTTTTAATTGTAATTTTGGTATTTTCATTTTATGTTTTACTAATTTCTTATTTTTTTTGTAAATGAAAAAAATGTTTCCTAGATAAAAAAAAAATACTTTCGGTGCGCCGGAAGGCACAGGCAGATTTCACCGGATCAAAGTAGGGGATAAGCAAACTCCAATTGTACGAATTTGTAACAAGCATTGCGCGAGCTGCCGAGCGATCCACTCCCCGCGCGGCAGCTGGCATGCACCGTGCACTTGAGTATACTGAATCCCTTATAAACCGTTAGGGTTTTCTCTTTTCTCCTTGCCCCCCCCCCCCCCGTATGAGGCTTTTTTCTGCCTTAAGGGTTGCTCATATCAAAAATTGTTTTAAACAAAAGTTGTAGGGAAATTATAGTCCTACAATTAACATTAAATGATCCTGATCCTGTGGCTTTTAAGGGAGGTATGAATTTTTGAATTTTGAAAAATCAGTAATTCCCGTTTTTGAGCCCTTAAATTTTATTTATCAATTTCAAAGTGATTGGTATAAAATTACGGCAGTTATCGTGTCCACAAGAAAGTGATATAGATAGACCGATAGATAGATATAGGTATAAACTTTTAAAGTGAGGGTGGTTTTGGGTTCTAGGGAATGTGAAACGTGGAGATATGTCAAAATTTTCCAGATGTCATGACATGGTACCTGTTGCAATAGATAGATTTCTAATGAAATCTGACTAAAAATAAGTATTCATTCCGAAATGTGTCCATGGTTTAAGGTTTTATTTATTTTTCGTATATTTTTTTGATTTCCTAATAATTACGTATGTTTTATGCATTCATACAGTTAGTTATCGGTTGTGAATGCCGCTAGATGCGAAAGCACACTAATTTCTCGGCCACGATATTAATTCAACGGCTCCACAAAAGCGATTTGCATACAACCACAAAATGCCATAAAATCGCATGGCGATTATATCATTATGCCGGGCGATTATTTATCGTCCAATCATGGGCTATTCGGCGCGGTGTCACTGTAATTTCGCGGCGAGGCGACACGACACGGCAGCCGATAGGTATTTCGAAAGATTCCTCTCGTCATGAAATGTCTCCGTCTTAAGTGGCGGTTCGAACCCTCTGTTATCTTTAACTAATTATATACCTGCAGGCGGCTTAAAACCACCCACTCCATCTCGGCTGCTTTACATAAGACTTACAGCTGCTAAATATAAGAGTTACAATACACTGTCAAATCTTGCAATTTTTTAGTGCAAAAATTACAAGATTCTATTGTTGAGCGAAGCGTTTGCGATTTGGAATGACCCTCTACAGTACTTCATATAGACTTTTTTTTGGTACTTTGATCAGTCACTCGGCTATTTTATACTGAACCTCCTCCACCTATAAATATTCAAAAAATAAGGTCCAATAGCATTAATACACTATTATACATTATGACACTATAAATAATCGCGTTCGAAAATCACACGCGGAATTGTACGAAAAAAAATAAATGTAAATCTAATTATTTTTTTTTTAATAGATGCATTTTTTTTGCGCATGATTTGGATTTATTCAAAAATAAGGTTATACTTATAGTCGTCTTACACGGGTCCTGCTATGTAATTAGAAAAGTCCCAATTAAGTTTTTTTTTATATTAAGGTTAAACATTGTAACATACTTAAATTAGTAAATGACATATATATGTAAGTCTACAACCCTGTATTTTATAAACGTTCGTGCATGTAAGTGATATATACTTGCAAAACAATTCTAACTGGTTTTTTTTGTGTTTTAGGTAAACGTACATTTTCATTTTGTAGTTTAATTTGTGTTAAATTATTGTTATTACTATTTGTTATTATGGTGAGGTTACGATGTATGTTTCATTATAGTATTAAATAAATATATCAGTCTAACCTAAAAACTCTATAATACGTATCAGTTGTTGATTGTCACAAAATTAACAATAATAACTGTATGTCCGACGAGCCTACTAGTAAGATCTAGTGGTTAATTCTAATATTAATTATTAGATACATATAAAAAGGAGCCATCAAGCAGGTCAGTTTAAAATAAATTATTTTGATATGATGAAATATGATTTTTCCGTGTGAAATATTTTTTATACTTTTAATTAATTTGACGTAGATTACATAATAAACAAATTTTTTTTTATGAACGTCAAATTTTTATTTTTTAAACACTATTTAGATATATTAAGAATTACTATAATTATGAATTAACAATATATTTTAAATATAATATTATTTTTTTGTTCAAAATTTCCGATGTTCTAGTTTTTGTTAATGCCAGTATTTTTGGTTAAGAAAAGGTATATTTTTGAGCGATTTAATAAAATATGAGTTATTCCCGATAAAAAAACATTCCCATTCGATAGATTTCCATTATTTTTTTTTTGTTATTTAATAGTTATAAGTATTTATAATTAATCTATTAATCTATTCTATACGATTCAATCATTTTTATAAAACTTATGCTTAAAATTATTGATAACAGCGGAATTACAGAGTTAATATTTGGTGAAAAGTACAACCAGCCAACCAGCAACCGACAAAAAAAGAAAAACGGCAACGTTGGGATTACTGTTGGTTTACAGTGGTAATAAAAGTCGCTCTCATTTACTTTCTGTCATTGGTCCATTTATCAAGATCCAACGTGGTTATGTACTCATAAATTAACCATGAGCGTGGAGACGGCATCACTTTGTCGTAAAAACAATGAAAACTGTAACACAATCCTGTGAAAGTCGTATTTCATATTTATGAGAGGAAGTGGCCGCTGCTCGTCAAGAAACGAACCGCTTTTTAGCTAGGACGCAAACGGCTTTTTAGCCGAGATGCAAACCATTGCTGTTGGTCGTTAGATGGCAGCACAGGTGCGCTCATTCCATCGGTTATTGAATATATTTTGTGAATGAGATAAATAAAGATAGAACTTTCTTACCTGCTAAACATTAATGTTGTTCTTCGTTATATAAGCAGGTTCCACAATTTACAGTACAGTAATTAAATACTTTTAGATTAAAATAAAGATGAGGAACAATTATGTTATGGTACTATATTAATATTATATTCATTGTTTTATAATGTATATAATTCATTCTGTAATTCATGTAAGCAATACTGTAATTTATAATTTTCTTAATTATAGTTTATAGTATAAAAAATTATAGTTTATATGTAACATTTAAATGAACGTAATTTTAGGTAGTTATTTATAATTATTCAAAATATAATACGGACAATTCATTATTTATTTAACGAATAAACGAATGAATTAAATCACTTGCAACATTAATACAAATAAATATAATAAACAAACAATATATATAATCATTATGTTTATTAAATTGTTCTTAAATTGTACTTGATGCTTTAAAATTGTGTTGTGTAAATGACAATCATTTACACAACACAAAAAACAACTAATTATTTGACACCACATTCGACATTTTTAAGGAAGATTACAAAATTTTAAATATAATTAGTTATTTTAGGAGTCTTTTGGGGTAGGGTGGGTGAGCCGGTACTGAAACACAGACAGTCACGATGGCCTAGCTACATAATAGCGTAAGTTTCTCAATTACATTACAAACATGTCATTCGGGATACGCCAAATGTACCCTTATCCAAACTTCGCTCGTCTTATCTTAGTTTATATGGAGATAACAACCACGATCTTAACCTTGTAAAGAGATTAATGCAATGTTGTTGAAACTAAGCCTCTAAGTGACTCACAGACATTTAGTAAACCTATATTTTGAGATCAATTTCTTAATTTGGTTAGGAACAATCCTTCGAATCCTAGAGCGCGGGTTGACGATTAATTAGATTTAGAAACAGAATAAAAGCAAGGTTACATAGTTATTTATTTAACTATGAAAATACATACATCCAATGAAATATAACCAACTAGCGACAGATACAGCTTGTACTAAAGTAGGCATTTATTCGTTGTTACGCATATTTTGATATTAAAACTGATTATATTATATTATATACTACATTTTATATAATTTATATCTACATTTAATATAATATACATTTTATTTTATTATCTTAATTTGAAAAAACCGACAGTTTTACACAATAAAGTACAAAAAATACATTTGATTGAACGATAAAAACCTATATCTATATTTACATATGTACTAACACTGGTGAGTTTTTTGATTCGTGTTTCGTTAGATATGTTACTGTAAAAAAGTATTACTATTTATAGAAATGCTATACGATCTTTATAAAATTTATTCAATATATATATTTTTTTAACTTTGAAACAAGTTTTTTTTTTAATAATAGTTATTCTCATATTAATTTTCATAAATCGCACGTAGTCGGCATTGTATTGTTTTTAATTTTTAGTTACAATGTTTACTATTTGTTTTATTAAAACCAGGTATGAAATGAATTGTAAGAATTGCGTCTGCAGTTGAATTTCCTGCTTGAACAGTGACAGTAAAAAGCGTCAGTACCTATCCTTATTTTTAACAGAAAAATAAACATTTCTGTTTACATTTCTGTCTTCGCAATTCTGATCGGAAAAAAATGTATTCAGCATGTAGACATCCAGCAGCAAGTTTAACAATATATTTTTTACTTATATTCTAAGTAAAGATCAAATGAGAAACAATAGCATTTAACTAGATTCTATATTTAATTTAATGTATTTTTTAAATACACTTTATTTGTAGCTCATGTCTGTGCAATGCCTGATTCAGTTACCACTCACGATGATCTCGATCTCTCCAAAGATGAGAGCAAAAAAGCATCTCATCACCGAAGTAGGTTGCGGTTACAGACACCCCGATGGTAGTTGTAAGGGCTCCCATCGCACCCGAACTTTTTACCTCTTCCTACTTTGCTTTTTTACCTCTATTTGACTTCACTTTCAGATCGATTTTTTTATTTATCTTTCGGGCGCTATCGGCCTCTCTTTCTACAGCTTTGTGCTGATATAAATCTGTCTCACTTGCGCGGAGCTCCAATGGATGCAGCGGAAACGTTGCTCTAGGACGCGTTAAAAACACAATTTATTATCATTCGAGATATTTGCACTCTGCGGGATATCTGTTGAAAACGTTAAGTATAGAGAAGCTACATATCCTATCTCTCAATTTACTATCTTTAGGACTGCTTTACATCTATTCTAATCTTGCGTATATTTATTTATTTAACAGGTTTCCCCATGTACACATTTAATTCAAAATATACAACAATATATTATGAAGTGTACATACGTATATGGTTTTCTATAAACAAGATTTATTTGGCGAAGCTATACTGAAAATAATGTTGAAAATTATTTAATTTAATAATTTTGTATAATATTAAAAATGTCGTTTTATTATCTAATGTTATTTTTAGTCACAAATAGATAAGTGCAATAAAATGGTGTTATTAGATGATTAATTGTGTCATAAAGAAGGATAATTGTTTTCTTTATTACATAGTATTTAAATTTATTGGTCTCTTTTCAGGGGGTTGATCTATATCGACAACTAAACTGGTTTCGCGAAAAAAAAATATTTATTATTATTAAAAACTTTTGTTTTTGTCGAAGTACCTAATTCGCTTGTACCTCGCTCGACCTTGTGCTATGCATTTAACCGCGTTCTTAAACATAACGATTTCTCTATTAAATTTTGAATTTATTTTTCTCGTAATTAGGAAACATTTTTACAAAATATTTTGCTGAATATTGTTTGGTTTTTGATATAGATAGATCAACCCCCTAAAAAATCAGTGAATTTAAATACATTATTTAATCTTAAAGAATTTTTAAAATAGATATATAAAAATTTATATAATATAAATTTATAATAAAAAATATAAATAATCTTAAATTTTTAAAATAGTATATATAATAGGTAATATATCCAAATACTATCCAAAAATTAAAAAACATTCTAAAACTGGATCCTATATTTTTGGTCCTTGAGTCCACTGGCTCCTGTTTTAGTTTAACCCTCAATTTACATATGTACAATTTACATATGTACATATTTACATATGTACACATAATAAATTAATAATGTTTAAAAACAAGCTTTTATCTAAGTGCTTGAATACGTATACAAAATTTCGTGTCTGTGATGTTGACCATTGAAGACTTCCTTCGTTTGGAACCATTCTTGGGTGTAGAATCAGTCATGCTTACCATAAAAATGCATTATCATCGGAACTGAACTAAAATGTTAAATTTCATCTCCATAGAGATTTACGGAGATCTCCATGCAAGATTTGACCTAAACCGACATACAATCATTGCAAACTAAATCAAAGCTTGTAAAAAGTATTTTAAATATAAAAATCCGATCGCCACGTGTCTTCTGTACCCTTTGCGTTTCGTTCCGTATAAATTATGTAAACTAAATTCTGTAAGCGAAATTTTATGCTATAAAATATCCAGTATGCTATTGAAATTATTGTTCCTTAATATCAGAAAACAAATTTATAATTTTATTATTATTCATTACTATTATTATTTTTAACAAAACATGGTGGAAACATGTGATTTAGTTAAAAGAACATATTGCTTATTTTGTTAAATAATAAACCAAACCGCACCAGTTTCTAAATTGAATAAATTGATTTCTATATTTCAATGTTTATTATTATTACAGATATCAATTATTATTTTAAAAATATTAACAAATATAACAAAGTGTTTATGCAAAGATACCATGATCATATAAAAAAGCTGTAATATATCACGGCTAAAAAGTAATATTAAACAATATTTAATGCTTCGTGTTATCACCGCGAGCCTTCGCTTTAAAAATCTTCATCGTACAAAATAACGAACTACCGCCGAACTGAAGGTTAATCTCAAAATACTGTCGATGTTCTCTTCACACTCGTGGCGCCGTCTCGCTCGCTCCAACGCTGGTCATTTTTTTAAAGGGCGGACGACCATTAGCCGAACGCCATTTCGGTCCTTTTTTTGCATAATAACACGGCCATATAGGGTTTGTACGCTAACGGCTAACCCTTCGAAGGGCTGAGTGAGATTTATTTACACGGATATGTGGTCGCCACCGCGGCGCGACGCAAACTCATGATGGTGTAAACGCGGACTATTATTAGAAGTTACTTTGAATACACACATTAGTTATGGTTTGATATTGTTAAATAATAATAATCAAATTTTCTACTAAAATACATTACAAATACATTTATACTGCTAAATGAAAGGTTTTCCATTTTAATTAGCCAATGGCCTAACTTCTTATTATTTTATAGTTATTTTGTAATTTCTAATAACGATCTATTTTGTTATTACCGTTTAATATAATATGAAAAAAATAATTATTTTCCCACATAGTGTATCGTTTTTTATAGATGAAACCTCAAAAAAAAATATAAAGTTTTTTTTAGCTCAATTTTTTTTTCCTGTTTTATAATCGTAATTTGTTAAACCTGTCTTCATTTGGCCCAGGCCGGCAATCTATTTAAATAGAGGATGATTATACTTATTTAGTAATAAATAAAAATATTTTTATAATAATGACCATATTATAAAAATTAATTATATATAATAATAATAAATGTTCCAGCTAAAGTAGGTAAAAAAGCGAGGTAGGTAGGTTTTTATAGCAATAATAAAATAAGCAAAATAAATTGAATATTTAATTAATTTGCTCCATTTCTTAGGAAGAATATGATATATGTTATTAACCTGCAATTCATTGAAATAAAATAGTTTTGATAAAACTAAAAATAATAGTTAATGTAAAAAATAAGTGTTTACGAAATTGGCGTTTAAAACATTTTTTTTACACTTCTATTTAAAACCTTCTCAATGGAATGGCCGTCCCATTTCCTAATTTAATTAGATAATATTGAAATAGAAGATAACATTCTAAAGTGGGAAAGTAAAATTACGGATAAAGCGTAACGAAGATAAAATCCGTCCCTTTAGATCACGAGTCAACAACTCGTTTGAAACCCGTTTAAATAGAAATTTATTATTAAAGCATATTCATATAAAAAAGACTATTATGTAGCTACTAACATAAGTAAAATAATTAATATCCTTTGTATGCATAATATCTGTGTGAATTCATGCAAAAAACATTACCAAATGAATTCTCACAATAGGCAAAGACGCATCTGAAAAGATGGTGAGCAGTTTAATATAGTAGAAAAGCTAACATAATATGAACTATATTAAGTAATTTTTGGTATATTTAGTAAATAAATTATACGTAACAAAATTATTACAAATATACATTTAATAAATGTATATATTGTATGTAATATATAGAAAATAATATGCACTATTTATTGTATATATGTATTATGTTTTGTATTTATGATATTTATCCTATGATATTTTTGTTTATTTGTCACTTATTAGTACTTGAAAGAAACAATAAATCCACCTAATACCAGCTCATCCCATATAGGTCGTGTATACTGATTTCGTGTCAGCGAAAAGTCGTATATGATTTCGGAAAAAGTCCTAAATGAAAATTAAAATATTTAAACATTATATATCTCCATTACTTTAGCCAGTTAATATACTCAAGCAAGTTACGAGGGAGAAAGAAGATGTTCTTTGAGACGAAATTTGGAAATGACTACCTATCTTAAACAGATGGCTATCTATGTATTTACTGCATCCACGAGGCAATAGAAGTTAATTTTAATAAATTCGACATCTCTGTTACCACACTAAATCCAGTCCATACGAGTAGGTATAATAAATAATCTTATATAATAGCCTTATAATAGTTTTCCCTTATTCCTTAATAATAAGGAAATCATTCAAAATACCGACATAAGCACATAATTTGATGTAGGTAGATTTTTTTTTTTTTTTATAAAATAATTGCTATGACCTAGGTCATATACAATTATTTTGGGCCCTACTCAACTAGGCCAAATATGCCTGTACTAGAATCAGGGGAGATGGTGTAATGAAGCGTTGAAAATGTTATGACCATGTGCGGAATCGAACCTGCGACCTTTGGGCCAATAGCCAAACGCCTTAACCACTAGACTACCACGATCTCCATTTTTTTTATTTCAACTTGTAAAGATAGAACGGCCAAATAGATCGGCTAGCGTCTTAGCTTTAGATTAGAAAATCTTTATATATAAGAAGACAGTATGAAGTATTATAGTAAAAATCATATTTCATTATGGTTTTGAGAATTCGAAGTGTAACCACTTCCTACCACTACCATAATAAATTTGATAGTACATTTTACGAATATATTTTTCAGTGAGCACAGAAGAATCTACTGCTGTCAAATGTTGTCACTGAAAAAGAAATATAGTAAATATCACCAAAAATATGGTATTAGCAATCATAAAGTAAGGTCGATAGCAATATTTTTTGTTGGAGTTACACATCGATTAATGTTAAAATTACTTGGTTGCAAGTACCATAATTCTCGATGTAATTACTATAATTTTTGGTTGCCTTCAACATAATATCTAGCTATCGCCACAATATTTTTTTCACACTGCATATTTCACGATCAGCTCTTCAGTCACACTGCTATTTTGATTTCAATCACAGTAAAATAAAATGGTAAAAAGTAAAAACATCAAAATAATATGGTTGCTGCTACCAAAAGCCCACAACGTTTGTAATTGTTTTGTAATCAATCATAGCAAAATATTTTTTAACTAGATCTCTTGATACCATAGCAAGAAAAATGGTAAATCTAACTAAAAATTATTTAACAATAATCAGTCTGTACGTACGACTATGCGATTTGGTTACACTTATGTTCAATTAGTACATTTCTTGCTGCGGGTGCAAAATTTTAAACAACCAAACGTTTTGTTAAAATATATTTTTTTCAGTGTATTTATGTTTTTTTCTGTATACCTATATAATTTCAAATAGACGTTATTCAAATGTATTAAGTAAGAAGTTATTTATTAGTTATTAGTTATTTATTAAGTTATTATCAAATGAATACAAGTAAGAAGACACATACTCTCAACCTATCGAAAGAAGATCCTAAAGGAGTAGAGTCCGAGCGTATATATTAAATCCAACGTTCGTCTGCACTTAACTATCGATACCGAGTCACAAAGAGTTTTAGAATTCAGACGCTCGTCTTGAACAGGCTTTGGTTATAAACACGGTCAGTGTGTAAAGATTTTCACTTCCAGCCGCTTTGTTATTCGTTCGTATTAACGCGCTTACTACGACAAAAATAAATAACTACAACTATATGTAACATATAGAATAGGTCACGAATTTGATTTTTTGCATAGGGACACAACCGCTTTACTTTTTAGCTTCTATGCACTCACTTATAAGAAGCTTTTATCCGTCCGTTCGTCTGTCCATCGCATCTGTCAACTCGAAAAATACAAATTCGAAAGAGTTGAACTTGTGTGTGTATTATGATGCTCTTGAAAAACCTCCATAGCCGTTTAGATCGCAAAGAAGGCTGAATATTGCTATTTGCATTTCTTGTTGGCTACTTGAGCTCGGCAGAAAGCAAACAGAGACTTTCATTAATTACATACTGCAATAAACATCTGTTCTGTGTAGATACTATACCTTGTAAAGAGAATTTACTGTATGTATAAATATCAGGAATACTCAGCTTTTCATATGAAGTATTTTACCGCATATTTAATATTAGTTTATTAATATGGTTATAAGTTTACAACATGGTCAAACAATAGGTAATATCTTTTTATCAGTTTGAGTGTATATATGTGTATTATTACCATATAATAATTTTATTATAAATTATTATTTTATTTATTTAATCTTTATTAACGGTAAGTACATTTATGTATTATTATATTATTATTTATATATTATAATTATAATTATTTATTATTTTATTATATATTATTCAATTTAAATCATTGTAATTGTATGTTAAGCTGTCAGATGTTTATACTTATAAGAACAATGCTTCTGGTAAAGTCTACCTTAGTACGGGCATTACCTAGTTAGGTAGAACTTTGCATAATATGTAAATTAATGTTTGAATTACTTTCAATAAATAAATAAATATAGATATATAACAATACGGTAAACAAATCTTTAGCACTAATGAATGAATTATTATTAGAGCGCTCAAATATCATATTAGAATTTTAGAACTACGGCGTTGTTCATTACTGGTCAGTTAAAATTAATAGAAAGTTATCTACAAATGTTCACAAATAGAAACACGTAAAAGAATGTTCAGTGCCACATTAAAATGATTATAAATTGAAATATTATATCCGTGTTTCATTACATCAAAATTTATAAAAAAAACATTAATTTTGGTGTTAAAATTTATGATGAATTGAACGAACCACCTCAGACCTAAAAAATAATTAACTGTCGCCTCTATGGCTAACCAAAACGCACATCGAATGGGCTAAAAGTGCCGCAGGCATAAATGGAAGTAGGGAAATGAAGCAACCCATTACAAGTTGGTACCACAGATGCGAGTAGTCTGGATGAGATGAGCCGTTAATGAACCCTGTAGGGCCTAGCCATAAGATTCTAGCGAAATAATTTACTGCTACTAAATGATGTATAGGAGCAGTTAATATTATATGATAGCTACAGGGTATCAGCTATTCTGTTAATTCATCATTTACTTTTAGGTAAAAAAAAACCAAAGTATTTTTTGCAGTCAAATGATTTGAAATTGTTTTTGAAAGTTAGGAAAGATTTCATAATTTAAACCACAATAATCAGCATTAATTATAGAGGTTTACGTAATTTTGATTATTATATCGGCCTTTCCGAATGTTTCATCTCAAGAAGGTTTCATGTGAGTGTGGAGTTTCCTCTATAAAGTTTTAATGAATCATAACCTAGAAAATGGTCTACGCGCCAAATTTAGTTATAATACAGAAAATTTTATGCAACTAATTTGTCGAGTACCCTTATTAAAGTCTTAGGTTGGGTGTCAGGGATTACAGCGTCTTAAGAGTTACAGAAATGTGTAACTTAGGTATGCTATTAGCTTTAATTGGTTTCTGGCTGAAGCCATTCTTTCCCACCTAAAGTAACCATCAAACATTCGTACACAAAAAAGTGAGTAGTATACCAATTTAGTAGAAACCTGTTTTATATGTGGTTTTAAGTACATAATTTTATTCAACTATCCTTTTTATTCTTATTGATTTATATATCATAAAAAAACGACTTTTCTGAAGTTAAATAGATGACGTAAGTCTCACCTAAGAATTTGAAGTGATTTCTATATCATCATTTTAATTTTGTTCCTATAACATAATTATACTTCGTAGTAGAATCAACTCCACGCTTATGTAACAGTAAAACTATGATATAAAAAAATATTAGCTTACCATTATTTTAAATAAATTAGTTGCATAATAAGCCCAGTTGCTTCAGTACGCTGCTAAGCTTACCAGTATACTAAACTACATCCGTTGTCAATATAAAAAAAAAACAAAATATTTTGTTTAACTGTATAACAGTGTACTAACATGACTACGTCCGGCATAAAGAGACATCATAACATTATTTAGAAAATTAAAAAGTAATATGTGAATTCAAATTCAAAGTACAAAGTAAATGTGAAGGCAATATATTGGTATTTTATTATGCATGTGAACATCAAATATGCATTATAATTGACATATTGTGGCTTACAACGCTTATATACACAAAGGTTTCTAGATTATGCAGGTTTTACAGTGGCTATAAAATTTAAGATGTGAATTTTAGGCCAGAATCCAGGTGGACTAAAAGGATAATAAAGAAGAAAACATGTACTGTTTTTAGGAAATCGTTTGATAATAAACAGGTTTTCTCCGCTAAAACCAATTTTTATATTATTAATTATGCGACCTTTTAATCCGACATCATGCTAGTAGGAGCAATGAACGATATTTATTTTTAATTACCTATAATGTGGTATAATCTAGACGTTACTAAATTTAGTAGAAATAAAATAACCTAAATATAAGGTAATTAATCTGATCTGTACGCGGCATGTCTTTTTTTCGACGGCAGTCGGCATCGAATAAAAGACAAGCGACAGTGTTGTCGATTATCAATTAGCAACTTAGACTAGCCCCCCGGCCAGCCTTTATGGTGAAATACGTAGATGGATCGTCATTAAGATGTACTCTTATATTATTATATAACAGCAAAAATTGTGTACACAATAAATACATTGCTTATACGTACATTATTGTAATTTGTAATCATGTGCTATGGATTAGTTTTGTGCATCACCTTAATAGCACAATTTGTAGAAGTAGTTTTGAAATTTTGACGCAAGCTACGGGACTTCATAATATTTTATATTTCACCAATACATTATAATATAATACCTATAAATATATAATATGAATAAAGTAAATAGCCCATAGATAAATATTTTTATAGTAAATATATATAAATAAAAAAAAACCCTTTAGGCACACCGGAAGGCAGAGGTAGATTTCACCAGATCAAAGTAGAGGATAGGCGAACTTCTATCAAACATTGCGCGAGCTGCCGCGCGATCCGTTTCCCGCGCGGCAGCTCGGACACCTCAACCCACCGTACCATTGCGCAGCGAGAGTGCGTATACTGAATCCCTCTTTATACTTTGCCGTAAGGGCTGCCCATATCAATAATTGTTGCAAGCAAAAATTGAAATACTAAGAAATTTATACCAACATTTCACTTTTTCGAAAAAACCCTTCCATTCCCGCCCCCTGGTCAGATTTTGCCTATTAACGAACTTGACTGAGATTTTATACCATTAATTTTTTTTTATCGATTTGAAAGTGATTAGTGTAAAATATGCCCGTTTTAGATAGATATCTAAACTTTTAACTGAGGGTGATTTTGGGTTCTAGGGGATGTGAAACGTGAAGGTATGTCGAAATTTTTCGAAAGTCCATGACTTTCCTAATGAAATCTACCTAATGTAATATTTGTCACTGTCAATTGAACATATAATTGTTCCTAAATATAGTTATTTTGCTACATAGCCTTCGTAATGACTATTATAAAGATTTTGGAGGCGATCGCCGACGCTAGCAGCGCGGCGAATGACATAATATATATAAAAAAAACCGAGTCGACCTTAAACTTCGTACTTGAGGTCACGTAGATATGAGACGAAACCTTCTTCACACCTATCAAATTAGTCAACGGAACAGCCTAGGCTATCTAATTGACAAAAGTCGCGTATACGTGCGAGCATAGTCCTCGCATCTTTCTCCATTTCTGTCTTTTGTTATAATTACGACCTATTCCCCATTCCCTATTCCCTATTCCCTATTCTCCTCGAATGCCGCACCCTCTAAACCTGCGTTCAAACTTTCAATGGGTTTAATATTTCTAATGAACATCCATAAATAAAGTAGCGTAAGCGCCTACGTAATGCTACAAAAATGCGAATTTTACAGGTTTTCCAGGACTTTAAAAGATATAAATAATTTCTACTTTATTTACATTAAAGTAGATTATTTATTATTCTAGGTAATTA
This sequence comes from Neomicropteryx cornuta, assembly GCA_020383195.1. NCBI lineage: Eukaryota > Metazoa > Arthropoda > Insecta > Lepidoptera > Micropterigidae > Neomicropteryx > Neomicropteryx cornuta. Next base: position 1,610,044 of record JAHKQU010000014.1, read on the forward strand.
ACAAAGGAAATTTCTAATAAACATATTAAAAAAATAAACAAAACCGCCATGTTTTTGAAATAGCATTTTTTGAAGTCAACCGTTTCTGAAACCAGAGACATTCCAGACAAAATAAATATAGTTTTATGATGAGAATAAAGTAAAGAAGGGATAATCCTACGCGATGTGAGATAAGAGTTTATGGTAACATTGTAAATATAAAAATTTGCCTAAAATTGAAACTTTTTGTTTTAGCTATTTAATTTGAAAATGATAATTTATGCAAAAATTTATGTTTTTGTGTTATTATTAAAAAAAATGGATTTAAAAACAACTAAATGCTATCAATATTTCATACCAAATGGTAGGACGCGGTTTATGTTATAAGCGCCGTTATGCCCGTCGTAGAGTTCACGTATGTAGTCCCCCTAATAACACTAGTTCAATAATTATAAAACGTTAAATGTGTCGATAGTATTTGTCACCGTTACAATTTTATATTTCTAAATATATATATTTTTTTAATTTACCACCTGTGTTGCGCGGTACGTGATGTTGCAGAAATATGTCATGTTATAATCACTAACCTATACGACTGTACCCTGACAGAGACTGCAAACCTTAGCAAATAATGTTTAATTCATTTTGCTGACGTATACGAGTATATATATCTCATGAACGGTGCATTTTAATTATACAGTTTCAAGGCGAAAATGTATTTATCTTATTGAGTATGTACTATCTATATATATAAAACAGTCGGGTTAGTTATACCATTTATAACTCAAGAACGGTTGGACCGATTTTTATGATCTTTGATTTGTTGGATTTGTCTCCGCCCCAAATAGAGAATAACTATTAAAACAACGGAAAATTTCACGAAAAAAAAAAATATAAATAAAATTATTTTTTTCATACATTTTGTATGGAAGGGCTTTGTATTTAGTGGAATTCTATTTTCAAACGGTAAGTTGCCTTCGATGTTCCCAAAAATTTTCGCTTTGTCATTGTGGGCGCATCGCTAATTAAAATACATATAATTTTGTTTTTTGTACATTTATTGAACCTAATTAATTTTGAGTTCTCTTAATAAAAAACTGAGTTTAATGCATATAATAAGTTAACACATTTATTGATTCTGAGGCAGTAATGAGAATGAAAATGAGAGTCTCTGTTCAAAAGGTATTTTCAATTTTGATGCCTTTAGATACCCTCTATTATTATTCGATCTTGTCTTCTTGTCTTCTTGATCTATCACCGTCCTATGGCCGTCTGTCAACCTAAAAGTACGAATGCGAACGAGTTGAATTTTTGTGTGTAGATTGATGCTCTTGAAAAACAACCATAGCCGTTTAATATCTTAGGGCGGCCGTGTGCTGATCACATTATAGTGATAGGGCGCGAAAGAACTATAATATTTTCAAGGTTTCGTTTTGTTTTGTAGGTTGCGTATGGATGCTTCTATAATGGTTAAAAATCCATTATAAATAACAAATTAAGAAAATGTATTCTTCAGATATTAAGTTTTGCATTCGAAAGAATATTTGTTGTCATAAATAAATAACATAGGACGACAGTGCGAACAAAATGTTGGGTTTCGTATTTTGTAGCCGCTAATCGCAACTCACGTAACTAACTGTAATATAATATCTATTGTTTAACATGCATACGTGACAAACACATTATAATATAACTCATATGTTATATCAAGTGAGTGCTTTTGAGTTAGTGCTTAGATGGTTTCTAAGATATATAATAAAGTATTCCTTAAAAATAATGTTTGTGAAAATGTGATACGTGAGGTAAAATATATTAAATATTAAAATTAAATACAGAAATATTCATCATTTCTTGTGTTTTAAACCATTGCCATTTTCGAAAAGGAATGAGCTACAGACAATTTTAGTTTATTGACTCCACACTAACATATTTTATATTATATAAAGATAAAAAAAAAAAACAATTCTATGCATTGAAATAAGTTGTATTAAAAATGATAGCCTGTATGTTATTTTTAGTTCCATGAGAGTCCTTTCAGTTACAAATCGTATTATATTATTAAAATTTATCAACAACAATTTACTATTTAAATACTTTTGTCTGAATAAATCAATAATTAAACAAGCATGGTTAGGCAGAAGAAATATTGCCCTGCTAATAGTTTTTAGAATACGTTAAAAAAATATAATTAGGCCATACACTTTTACATATATTTAGATGATTAAAATAATACTAATATAACATGCTCGTGTGTGCTCTCATGACTAGTGGTGTGTACCTACAAATATTATGTTTATGTATTTATGTACGAAGAGTTCGATGCATTGCCTACCGATCGTAGTTCTTATAAGGAATATAAATGTCCAGCAAAATTCTGAAGACAACGCCATCTTTGCACTGCACACTTGTACGGGTGCGCATGTGTTTGTATGAGGCTATAACGACACATGGGCGTAGAAGAATTACTATTAACACTTTGTAAGCAGCTATCCGAGTATTATTCATTCCTTATTTTTAGTAATATAACTTAACACCTTAATATTTCTACATTCTACAGTATTATAATAATAGTCCATTTTAAAACACTAAATATATTCGTTATAAGACAATTATAGTGCAGTTTAACAATATCGGGAAGTCGTAATAATAACAAACAATATCTTTATAATAAACCCGGATGTGCTGAAAATCAGCACCCTCCTCTCTCAGAAAGGAGGGCAGCTGAGCACACCCCTTTTATTGGAAAATGTGATTAATTTTTATGTACATACCATTTATTTTTGTTTTACATTTTTCAATAATGAAACATTTTCTTTCTTTCTTTCTTCTTCTTTGGTGCACGCCGGATTGCAGATAGAAATTTATTTCTGCGAGGATCGAGAATATCGATCTCATCACATCTAGTGTCATAATAATTTAAACCTATTTTACGATAAAATAACAAAGTTCCGTGCATAAAATATATTTTTGCGTTTGGGCACGTTTTATAATTATTTATGTCATTACCGACTCAAGTAAAACATTATCAAGGGCTGAAATTTCAGTCCTTGCTTAAAGTCGTTCTTATCAACTTAATGACTTAAATTGAATTGTGTATTTCAGTTACTTTTTAAGTTTGATTTTGTTAAGAATATGTTTTCGGTCTCTATGGTGTGTGTATACAATATCTGTCGCCACTGTCGCATCACTTTTGACATGTGACTCGTGATCTAACGTTTTGAGGTTATGCTCTCAGCTGTAGGATTATTAGGATTTTGTCATGCGTGTTTGCTTGAATCCAAGATGTTCAAAATTTTATTTAGTTAGAAAATATAAAAAGAAGTACGAAACGAGAACCACGGATAACAATACACTCGCACACGGGTCACGGGGACTGTACGCCGTTAATGTACTGAAATCGCTCCTAGCAGCGTAGTTTAGCACTGATTTAAGTTTGACTTAAGGCTTAAGTCGTGGTTGTTTTGATTCTAAGCTAAGGCGGACTTTAATTTCGACTTAATGCTAAAAGTGAGTTAAAATACATTGTTTATCGGCTAAGTCTAACTTAAAATTTGGGTTAGTCTTAAGTAGGACATGAAATTTCGGCCCTAAGCTGATGTTCGTTTAAAGTTGACCTATAATATCAAAGAATCTATATAAAATTTATTTTTAAATATAGATAAATTTAGATTTGACTAAAATTAACATTGATTTCATAAAGCTGTTTACCAAGGAAAGACATGAAATTAGAATTAACCTTGCCGGTATCGGTCGCTCGACCTCTACGAACTATAAACATGTAAATTATTCGACACAAGACATATTACTCAATACCATATGACGAAATCTTAATTTAATGGCCGTCGCCATGTTTAATTTCAATTTATTAACACGAGCCGTCCAACGGACTAGCCGCCTCAGAAAAAAAATAAATAACTCAAAAAACTTCGTTTGTCCGTTTACGAACACAGAGACGTGCGAGGCGTATACAAGGAACGGTACAGTCGGCGCCGCGAATTCGATGGTCACTGTCTATGATTTCTCGACGTGAAATGAATATTATTGGAATTCTATAGTTTCCATTGATAGTTGTGAGTTTGGCGACACAATTCACTAAGATGACTTTTGTTCACTCTAGTTTACGCATGAGTTCGCAGTTCCCGTTAGTTCACGCATTTTCGTCGTTTGCTCACACCTCCTATATTTTTTTTCGTTATTTTAAATACGGAACACATTCTAGAATATTAGATAATATAAGATTAGATCATTTATTTCCGAGAAACAAAACTGTACATAAGAACGACATATTATTTTATAATACCTATGTGGGAACAAAAATACGCAATGAAAATAATAAAATTACACATGTAAATTTTCTAAAAAGAAAATAAAACATATTTAATTTAACATGTTAGAATAATAGTTAATGACATCTAATAAAGACCCTATGCAGGAAATAACAAAAACAAGTAATTAAGATACCATAATAAAAAAAAGAAGAAAGATAAAGCGGTAAGGTGAAATATGCTTACATCGTTACAGAAAACCACTAAAACTCATTTACAATGTAAATATAAGTTCCGTCCCAATAAATATTCTCTAACAGCTTTTTCCAATCCTTTATAAACGTCCGTTTTTTTATGTGGTTCATAGCTGGTTCATATTTTAATAATAATCACAAGCGCTTCCAGAATAAAGATAGCATACATAGTTTGGACCCTTAGTGACTTAAAGCTTGCTCTTACGTGCTTAAAGTGAAAGCGGTAAGATTTCACGTGACCAATTTTAAAATAGACGATACGCAGAGATACGATCCGTAAATTGTAATGGAAATAAAATAGTTACCTATTCTAGTGTAAAATCTGTAGATATTGGAGCTCCTCAAGGCTCTATTCTTGATCATCTATTATTTATTATTTCAATTCAATTCAATTTCAATGTTGCCAGAAGCAACTTTTATTATTCAAATATATACAATTACAATGTACAGATCCAACTAAAACATTGTCTTATCTGCCGGTTTCTTAATCTTAACAAAAAACAATTTATTTAAAGATGCATAAAATATAATAAAATAGTTAAAAAATAAGTTAACGTAACTCATGTGATTTACAAACAAAATTAACTTAATTAAACTAAAACCTAAATGATTTTTAATAAGTTTTTTTCCATAAAAATATTGATACTTAAGTGAATATTTCAATATTTCTAATTGCTCAATTACACAAGATACTTATGCATTAATTGAAGCATATAGTGTTGAGACAAACAAATTGAACTCGTCCCTCGAGATCTTGAAGATTGGTTTAAATCGAACAAAATATCACTCAATATGTCCAAAACAGTTTTATTAAACTTCTCACGTAACAAAATACACGCTATGAACACCAGCTATCAAATCGAACAGCTAACTAATAACGCAAAATTCCTCGGCGTATATCTCGATGACAAATTTAATTGGTCCAAGCATCTGGAACTTCTCAAGTCAAAATTATCAGCATTCTATGCCTTATCGCACTTAAAAACATCTCTGGACAGAGCATCAGCTATGTCAGTCTATCAACCACTCGTCGAATCGGATCTCCAATATTGTTTTCTCATGTGGGGGTCAGCTGCATACATTTCGGAAATTTTCACATTGCTAATAAAAGGCAACCACACTCCCAGCATCTACTTAGAAATTTAGTATTCAAACTGCAGATAAAAACTGTTTTATATACATAAAAATTTTGGGGGTTCCTACTAAAACCCACAAACCTATTTTAGATTTCTATGTTTTGAACAAGCGTCATTTTGCCCAGAAGGCTGAAAGTCTGTTATGAGCCTATCGCCCTTTTTCTTGCAGGTCCAGCTGATACATTTTTAGCATGTTTTAATGAATTGGCACATCATCATATTAACGTTTCTTAGCCCGATTTTAAGCACGACAATATCAAATAAAATATCTATTAAATTCATTAGTTGACTGTACCCACGCGTCGCGTTCGTGCGTTGCATTGCGTCCGTGTCGCCGCGAGCTTGTATTGGTGTGAGACCCCAGACGCTCGTGTAAGTGTGGTCCATAGAAGGGAGTCTGCGGTATAGTCGAGAGAGTTTCTTAACGGGCTCTCTTCTCTCGGCTCTCTCGGCGCACTTTTGGTACCTCCACCGAAGCCGGATGCCGCTTGACACTTCTAAGTATATTGAGACGATTAAAAGCTAACATTCAATTACTTCCAAATAACATTGTCAGTTAAAAACCTTACCATCAATATTTAAGTGGTAAACAGACTAGGGAAGCACCAAGTCTGCCGGCAAAAACCCCTTGTCGAAACATTGTCAGTTTACCATTTAAACTGACAATGTTTCGACAATTGCCTGTGTAATTTGTAGCTACAATCAGGTGCAGCGAACAACGCTACATACCAAGGGATATTGGCTGAAATATTCAGTGTTTTTATTTGCACTTGACTTTACACGCGAGATTAATTCTGATATCCCGTCAACCATCTAGATCGCTTAGCTGGCTGCACATCTGGGCTCAGCTTAAATTATTTCAATAGACGTTGTTTAGTCACCAATCTAAATTAGCTGGTCCTGTGAACGTTTTTTTTTATGACCTGCATGAAAATAAACACTTTATTTTACGTAATAAAAAAGGCGAAAATTATACCAGTTAACGTAAAGTGGATGAAAATAATCTAAATTAAGTTTTTTTTTAATTTTGTATAATTATATATATAAATAAATATAATTGTATAATTAAGTTGTAAAGTTATTTGACTTATATTTGATGATTGTTTTTTAATAACGGTAAATCGCCTGAAAAGATAAATGTACAGGACCTCTCAAAAATGCATTTTTATAAAACTCAGCGCTGGGTTTAAACCGACATCCTGCGCTCTCAAGTACAGGACCTCTTTAGAACCTTTATAAATATTATGCTATCCAGCACTTTATCAAATAATTAAAACCTTTTTCAAAATTTTTCAATATTGTCAAAGATTGTGTCATTTATCTTTCAGGCGATTTGCCGCTATTAAATAAATATAATCATATATATATATATTTATATACATAGACAATTTTACTGTTAATATAGATGGTACAAAATAGACAGGGCTTACTGAAAGAATGCCAGAAGTGTCGGCGTGAGATCCTGCCTTCTTTAGTGGCGATTTGACACTGATCCTTTCGGCTTTCACCCGACATCCACAGTGCTAAACCAGTGGGTAGTATGAGGAGATTTTAGAGAGGGAAAATATGGAAAATTCAAGGCATTTAAATACAATTTTGAATGTAAATACAAATAAAATAAAAAGAAAAGAACTACTATAATGTACTAAAGTATGAAATGTGTGTGTAAACATTTAGTGTTGAATATTAAGGCCTGTGCCCTCGCAGGCACCTAACACCCATATATATGACAGCTTAATAAGTTTGCCCGGAAGCATTCGTCAGAGTTTTCCTTGTAACCGCGCAAGGTTTGAGATGGCCAAGCGAAATTTAGTTTGGCCACCGACGATCAATGGTTGTTGACCCGTAAACTCAACTTGTTGGTTGACTCATCAATCTAAAACGCATCGCAAAAATTGCACTGAAAATAGTATATATATATTTATATATTTTATACTAGGACTAGAATCGATGCAAAAAGTTATTTTTTGAGTATGCTCTTGAAAATTGAAAGATAGGGATATTGTCGAATGCAATCCTGGAGGATTATAGAATATAGATTTTTGTGTACTTTTTGTTATTATAAAATATGTAGGAACCTACTCATTAATTCTAAAAAGATACATTTGTTTTTTTTTAATAAAGTTTATTTCTGTAATTTTATTATCTTAGCTATTTATTTTTGTTTGCCTATTGTTGTATGTTATAATATATTATATTTTTTTTTATCTTCATTTTTGTACGTCATGAAAAAGAAATTATCTTCTATTTTTTTGTTTCGAGTTAAATAACTATGAGACATATATTTCATTTCAACATTTTCATTAATAATTCATTATAACATTTCTTTAGAATATAAATATTTATTATTATATCATTTTGTTTTGATTATTATTTATAAATAAAGATAAAGACGCATTCGAAGTGATTAAAAATAGCTTATAAGTAAGTTGGGGAATAATATTTCATACTTTTACATTGTATATGCAAACCACAAATAAATTAGGTTGGTACCTATTTGTAAATTTGGTTTATTTATTTTATTTGATTATACCTAATTATCATAAACGACATAGTATACAGTAGGTATATATACTTTAAAATCTGTATTTTGTGAATAAAATTTGAATTTATCTGAATGATCAAGCCAGTCGATTGTGTTATATTATATGCAAATGGTGAGCAATTAGAATATTTGTATTCCTAAGTTCCACTTTATTTGTGACTAATCCGAGGTCATACTCCCCTTCTCTTGTTACGTCGACGCAGTTCGATCAAAACACTTTATATATCTGACGTCTTTAGGCTAAAAAGCAAATGTTTGTTTAGTTTCAGGAAATCGACACGATAAAACAAAAATCGGTATCGACTAAGAAGGAAAACGTATTGTTTTATTGATATACAAGAATGTCTAATGTATTTATCGCGATATTGTTATACTAATATTTATTTTATATATATATATATATATATATATATATGTTTTTTATTTACGAAATAAATCGTTTTTACCTAACACTTAACATTATTAGTATATATATATATATATTTATAATATAATATATCTATACAAGTACTTGTAATTGCAATTACATATAGAATATACATACATACTATATTTTTATCATAAATTTTTATTTTATTCATCATAAATTATTTTTATACATACTAAAACCATACTTAATTTATTACTTTATTTATTTTTATTAACATACAAGTGTCACTCACTCACAACTACCACAAACATCACTCACAAATTACACATAAAACTTAAAAAAAAAAAACTACTGTATACGTATATAATATTAATAATCTATATATATTTTAAGAACACTGTTCAAATTTTTATGCTACTGTTATTATGTAAAATGACCGAAATCCATAATTGGTTTTATATATTAGTAATAAGTTTTGTTTGTAATTGTAAAAATGTAATACTGTGGATTTTTCAATAAAGAATAAATAAATAAATAAATATTTATTTTATTATATTTTTTGAATTCATTTTATTTATATTTATTTTTTAAGTTTATTTAGCATGATTTGTAGTTTTAACGCGTAATTATTATTATTTTGGTATAGAAATTTCTAATATTATTATTATTTTTTTAGGTATTATATTGTATGTATTTTATATCAATCCCACCTCCCCACTACGACCACTAGCAGGTAAACCAACGTGTAGGTACTTCAGGTGACAGATGATGTACCTAGACCAGTCTTCGTTTAGCTGTTGAAGAAGGGGGCCACGGAGCTCCGAAACGTTCAGCAGAGGTACTCATCCAATGTCTATCTTCTTCTACTTTTTTTCTCCATCTGTTGACTTACAATAATAAGTATTTAAACAACCGAAAAATCTTTTAAAGTATAATATTATATATATATAAATATATATATATATTGTAAAATTGAATAATGTATTTAATGTAATAATGTATTGTATAATGTTATTTACAATATAATAGGCGTTCGCCGTTACATTATATAAAAGTCTTACAGTATATTGTCAATTAGAACACTCGGATTCTTTTATAATAAATCTAACACAATTTTTCAATATTATTTAAATAAAAAAAAATAAATACGCACTAATGCTCAAGAAACAGTTAACTGGGTTAACCCTAGAACAGACGTTAAATTTAAAGTTGTGTCCATTTTATTTTTTATACATTATAGTGATGTAATTAATAAAAAAAACGTTAAAATTACGAATAATGGGTTTTTGGCGTATTTTGTATTGCATTGAGTCCCTTGAAATAAATTTTGTATTATGGAACATCATTGAACTTCTTTCGGACATAATATTATAATTTTAATGCCATATTAATTTAGCTTAAAACATATTTTAATTAAAATGGATTCGGTTGTCGGTCACACATAATATGAGACTGTCAGTCACCAAACGGTATTACTCTAGTGGGCTACAACTGTGTTCAAAGAGTGTAATAGTTTTGTTGCTCTGTATTAGAGCTTATAACTGAATTGATATATCAATTCGATTATAGGCAAGAAAAAAGACTATTAAAAAAAAAATAAAAAAGGTTTCCTATAGTTGTTAGATAAAATTTAATAATACTGTAATTTAAGCGACTTATAGCTACTAAGTAAAAATTATCTGTACATTATTTTAGTTACCTAGAATGTTTAAAAAAAATAAGAATATATATATATGCTTACCTAGATAAGTCATACCAATATGTTTATGCGCAATGTACACATATATATATATCACTACTTCACTATATATAAGATATTTTTCTATATTATATGTAGTATAACACTATTTTTATAATGAATATTTATTTATTTATATCGAATATTTATTTACCTATATATTTAATAATTATTTATTCATTTCATTTATTTGTTTATTTATTTATTATTTTTTGTTCAGATTCATCATGCCCTTAAAACGATACTGCTGACTTTAAGTACATTCTGTATTTTTATTTTATTTCATTATTCTATGAAATAAAATTTGACGAACTAAAACATCAAAAAAAATATATTATTATTATTACGAAAATTGTACTTTCTGAGGAGTGTTACCGTTGAGTGTTTTCAAATAGAGTTTTTGTGCAAAAAAAACATATCGGGAACTTTGATTTTTTCTAAACGGTAGGACGTATGGCACGATATGCACCTCGACCATTTCAAAATGAGAACACGAAATTCCTAAACGCGTAAGAGGGCAATTTTCTTGTGGGCATACAAAATGGTTTTCTTATGACGTTATCTAATTACAACGCATTTAATGATCGCCTGTAATGGACACCAATACAGCGGCGCTCGGGCGGCGGCACGCACACACACTCGCGCTGCGCCGTGTGCGTGTAAGGCGCCATTAGCGGTCGGGAGTTGGGGCCGCAGTGAGAGTGGCCGGCTTGTACTCGGCGGACGCGAAAGCGTTCTGCGTATCCACAACTCGAACGCCGAGGTGGCGTCGACCACCCTCACTGTTGCCCTTAGTTCCTTAAACGTGAGCCATTTTGTAATTAAATGCTCGAACAATTAAAATATATATTTATTTAGGACTTTAACAGGTATAGTTCATATAATAGAAGAGAAAAGGTGTTGTGCTGTAAATAAACTATTTTCACTAACATTAATCACTTTTAGCTTCTATACATTCATGTGTATAAGAAGCTGTTATCGCCCCTTAAGCCATCTGTCCTTTCATCCGTCAGTTGCATCTTTCAACTCGAAAAGTACAAATAAGAAAGAGTTGAACGTTTGTGTGTAAGATTGATGCTCTTGAAAAACATCCATAGTTTCTTTTTCTGAAAAGATTCAAAAAGTGAATATTTATAATTATGTACTTTTCTGCATTTACTGATAAGTGATAATATGTACGACTGCACACGATTCGTGCGAGATATCATTTATGTTACATTTCCTTTTTGAACAATCTACTCGTGTTTATTCGGAAACGGTCAGTAGCTTCTAATTTATGTTAGTATACGGATATTATAGTTAAAAATATGGATAATGGTAAAAAAACTGTTGCAGTGTATAAGGACTTTTCTAAGGCCTTTAATCGAGATAATCACTTTATTCTACTTATATAATTACATTCTGTAGGAGTCCATGGAGACTTTTATCGATGGTTTTGTTCTGATATTAAAAATCGTCATCAAGCAGTTGTTATAGGCGTTTTTAGGTCTCATTTTGTGTTCATTTCATCAAGTTTACCATAGGGTTCCTACCTAGGACCATTATATTTATTTTTTTTTATTCTAGAAAACACAATTTTATTGCACTTTGAAATATTGAAATAATTTTTTGATATAATATTTGGCGTAACCAGGTGGTTGTGTAATAAACCTTATCAGAAACAGTACACTGGTTTCTAACTGACATTAAATTTAGGTGCGTCTTGAATTACTGGGACTAAATTAGTATCTAATACGATCTGTCAAAACAGAAATGATTAACAACGAATTATTTAGAAACATCATTTGTAGTAATCTAGTGGTTACGGCGTTGGACTATTGACCTAAAGGTCAATCTGCGAATGGTCATACCATCTTCAACGCTTCATCACCTACTTTTTATTTCAGTTCATGTTTTCAAAAATTCAAAAACACACTTTGTATGCAGACGATTTGAATTTTTATGCATGGTTGATAACGAAAATGCTTGTATAGGCAATCAATTCAATCTGGATCGTCTAAAAAAATAGTATGACAGAAATTTTTTAGAACTCTCTGACTAAATGTAATCAAATTACTTTTTCCAGAAAAAGAAATAAAAATGAAAACATGGTAACTTTTACTTAAAATTAGTACCTGCGATTGGCAAGGGTTATAAAACACTTGGGATTTTATTTAGATACTGTAAAAGCTTCACTAATGCAGAGGCCTTGAAATCGGTATTTTCCCGGGTTCGAATCCCCAGTGAGTCAAATCCGGCCGGGTAATTTTTCGCCGTTGAAAATTAAACGATGCTTTTCTCAACGCTATCGACTAAGCTATCAATTAGGCATACAAACAAAATAGTATTCGAGATGTCTTTGTTTTTCATTTTAAAATAATTGCTGGAATTAAGATTATTTTCTGGAATTGTTATGATTTCATAAATTTGTACTTATTTTTAAACATATTAATGACATTTAATATTTATTTAATTTTACTATTACATTTTATCAGGAAAACATTAAACAACCATATATTTTTTAAAATTTCATATAAATATATGTATATCTTCCACGCCACCACACACGCGCACATTGTTTTGTTGATTTGATGTTTTCAATATTATTTAGATTTTGTGCATTTTTCTGGAGTACTAGAAAAGTATCTTCTCGTATCGTTGGTATGTATGTTGATAAATAAATAAATATATTAAATAATCCCTATCTATTGCGGCTTGCCCGAGCGTTGCTATCGCTCGCGTGAAGGAATATCGGGAACCCGCGACTTGTTCATTAGAATATTAACCAACATCACTTTTTGATTTTTGGTATAAGCAATAAAATAAAAAACCTAAGGTTGACCAAACTATACCTAATATAAAATGTTTAAAAAGTTAGTATTTGAGTTAAAATCGAATTGAGAATTTTTATACAAATAGACATAATTAAGTAAAATTTGGATAAATTATTTCAATTCCTATATCTAATTTCTACCAGTATTTTTATTTTTTACCTACTATTTTCTAAAAGATATATTGTTCTTTTATTTTAATTATATCGTCACATATTTTGAAGAAAAATAATTATATCTATAGACGCAAAAACATAAAATATGACCCAAGTCTATACACAGCTTTTACAGTTTTTAATTAAAAATAAATATATATAATTATTGCTTATTATACATTAATTATTATAATAAAATATAGATTATTGTTCAAGCTTTCACGAAAAATACGAAATAATATACAAAATATAACATATTTCATTATATATTTTTTTATGTTAATATAAATATAAAATTCACAAAATATTGTTATTAGATAATAGTACCTACTTATGTATATATTTAACTGTTTTTTGTGACAATGAATGCTATGTTGATCCTGTCATTGTTTTATGTTTTTATACATTGTATATTAATTGTATCTCTATCTCTAATATCTTGAATTCGTTGTTGCTCATTTATAAATAAATATATATATTTATTTTCAAAATAATTCCAATGAAGGCTTTATAAACATTTATTTATTTATTTCATTAAACAGGTAAGCATATAGCGAAATAGTAGCATAACATGTATTTTTGGTAACGGTTTGTAATAAATAAATATGTAATCTACAAATTAAAATTACCTCTTAAATACACCCAAATACATCCTTTTGCCAATACCCTCAAACACAAACACACACCGTCCTCACAAAACACATAGTATAGCGTCCTCACAAAAATAGGTATAGTTTTTTTTTCATGAAAATTTCTTGTTGCAGTTGTACATATCGCTAGTAACCGGAATAATTATCGAATAAAAAAAAATGTAAATAAACAAACACGACCGGTGTCATTACGCGGGATGATCTATCGCGTGACCCGAACGCGTTATCAAATCTTATTGCTCTCGGTCGGTAATCGACCTGCAGCGGTCTTTATTTAGCTCCGATGTGTATTCCCATTCCGAGCCGTCATTTTTTTTCTCAAATCTCCGCGCGGAGCTGCGGGGGCGGGCGGGCAGGGGACGCCGGCGGTAGGGCGGCGGCGCGCGGGGGGGGCGGGCGGACTCGCCGGGCGGCCGCGCGCCCGCGCCTCAGACACCTGCCGCCCGCGCGACCGAGCGAGCGAACGCGCGCACGCGAACGCAAACCGTGCCATGTGCCGACGGACGCGACGTCGCGACGCTCAACGCGCTGAGAGCGCGACCCGCCCAGCAGCCGCCCGGAGACCGCAGCCTGCAGGTAAGAAAGTGTTGACTTGTCTCGTTGCTTGCACGTGTCCTCTGTTTACCAATCCAAACCTGATTTAACTGTCACGCTGCACGCGCTCTAACCTAATCACTGCATGTTTTCGAACGCACCGAGAATCTTATTAGAATATGGCTTATTGTTGTTTCTGTATATTATGTACCAGTGCGAAACTTGTTGCAAACCTCTTGTTGTCATGATTATCTGTTCAGATCCGGTATTTGCTGATCCGATAACTGGTTCCCGGACGCGATATCCAAGACTAGGTTCCGCAACCGGCTAACGTACTGGATTCGAAGATGTGACGGGATGAGTGGGGTAAACCCGATCCGCGATTTTGACAGGCACCACGCGTGAAATACTGGTTTCGTTTCGTCACGGTCGCCGCCGTGTTTTGTTATGGTTCCGGAATTTCAGCGCGGTGCCTTCCGATTGGAACGTGCAGCTAGCTGCTGGATTCGACTGCCACTAGCTATGTGCCGCGTTTGTTTCGTATGCGGCTCGTGTAGTCGCTTTACACGTGTTCCTACGCTGTGCCTCCTTAGTATTCGAATACGTCACACTTTGGACTTGTGTGTTCGTCGTCCACTTTAATGGTTACCTTGGAAAGCCCCATTAAAACGATTCTGAACTGCTACAATTCTATCATTAACAAAATAAGCAAATGAATTCGACATAGGTACTTTTTGTAACGTACTACCCTGGTATCTATACTTTTTGTGTGTATAGTTGTTAGGTATGGTTTAGCTTAAAAAGTAATATATTGAAGCTAACCTCAGTTAAAAATATTAATCAATACGTGCTCATGTCTTACCAACAAATACAAATGTACACTCAGTTTCCTAAAATATAAAATTGTTTCAAACTAGAAGTTTAATTTTTCTGTACTACTAACTTTTATATACCTATAAATAGTTTAATTCCTGCATAGTGAATAATGACTTGTAATGTTAATTTAATGAAGTGATATTTCGCTGTGTACTGCTGTACTACTTCCTATAATTGATTTAATTAAATGATAATATTTAGAAAATATTCCTTAAAGTTACATGAGGCTTCCCGGTGTAATAAAATGCGTTCAGAGTTGCATAAAAGACATTTGCATACAACAATAAGTTGTTTCTAAGCATTCTCCGGAGCCGTCCGCCTATGCGAGCGGTTTTGTTGTGTTTCGCACGTTTATTTCTCATTTTGCGCGCCTTTTTATCCCCGATCGCCTCGTCTCTCTCGCTCGCTCGCATTGACCGCGCGTCGATCTCTCCCGTTTGTTTTCCTTCGCTTCTGGGAGGAGATGTACCCCGGCAAGGACGTGTCTCGGCGCGGCTCATGTCAAGCGTACCAACTATTTAATATGCATGCTTCGAGATTATTAAGCTCGATTCAGAGCGACACGCGGATATAAAAATATTTCAAACCTAGCCAACGGGTTGTTGTTTGTATCACGGGATAACATGGTTTGTTTTGAATTCGGTTGGTTAACACACAAATAAAAGAATAACATATAAGCCGGTACTTTGGACACAGTTTAATTTAAATAAAGTTATAAACATATTATTTTTGTAACAAGGAATTGGTGGATGGGAGTCTTCGATGTACGAACAACTTTACATTTTCAATTACATACGTAAAATCAAATCAATTCCACAGTTCGTTAAAATACGCTTAAATTTGATGTATAATGACGCGTTACTGTAAAAAATTTAAATAGTTTAGCACATAAAATTCGTCGAAAGACGAGATTCTCAGCCAGTTCGAGAAAAATAGACAGCTGAATACATTAACCGACGTTTTTTTATTTGGCGCGCTTATAGACCTAGAGCCAGGAGATTAAAATATTTTGCCATCAGATAGATATATACATTTTAACCAGAGACGTCCATCTTCGGATAGGTGTATAATACCTAATCACTGTGCATAATCCGACATGCTAACTTAAAACAGATATTTTGTTATAAATTAAATTAATTTCAAATAACGTATCTTTCTCATATACGTACACTATTTGTGCGTGCCAATGTTTCTTTTGCATGGCAGTACCAGATTTCGCTTTAGGTATATTACTATTTTGTAAATAAATCGTTCTAGTAATTTGTATATTTTATTTCTAAGCAAATACTTAAATGATCTATAAAAAAGAGTATGGCCCTAAATAACGTAAAGAAAATATTATTGACTCTGAAGATCTATTTTTTTTGCATTTATTTTCATTAAAGGGTGTGTCGCAACTAGGGTCTTTAAACCGTCAAACTACAGTACATGAAATGCTTCATGCTTTGTTTGCTAGCGTAGGTGCAACGATCCATTTTGGAGTTTACTTTACCGTGAGAACGTGACAATTGTCGTACCAGCTTTTAATTACTCTCCCTGGGGATCACGAGCAGCATTACGCCCTTGGGGTTTCGGTGACATGGTTGTTTTTGCGGTCAGAAAATTAGATTTAACAGATTGTCCAGTAAAAAGTTTCGCACAGAATGCCGTGATTAATAGAATTAAGGATGCTTATAATAAAAAAATCCAAAGCATTGGCTTATTCCATCTTAGTCGTAACCAATTTATTAAGACTGTCTGTGATATTGTTTAGAAATGTAAGCCATCTTTTTTTTTTAAATCATTAAATACCTCTTTTACTTTGCGATGGGCACTTGTCATTCATACTAATATGTCAACATTCCACTTTCCACTCACACACTTATTTCATGACTCTTTAAATGTATAACAATTACACGATAATAATCTGTTAATTTTTTAAATATACTTGGCCATATGTTATGTATAATATTAATTGTAAACTTGTTCAATTTCGATGTTGTTAATTAATTTAATAAATAAATAAAACAAATCGTTTATTTTTGGGATGATGAGCCGATTCTTAATGGTGCAGTGGTGCACATTCGTCAACCCTAAGATCATCGGTTGATAAAACAGCTGTACGACCAACACTATAAACGCAGTGCACTCGATCTGTAATTTTTGGTCGGGCAGCTCTCGGCCTAAGGCACTAACGTACGGCAGGCGAATTCTTGTCTCCTCTCGGTCGTTCGATAAATATCGGCGTTTAATCCTTCTATAAATTATCTTTATCGTTTTGGCATTTTCGTCGAGGTTTCATGACGTCATCGGCTGACGAGGCTTTGCGAACAGATTCGACGATTTTAACGACAGCCGTGAGTCTCGCATCGGTTCCTGTCTATAGGAAAGATGTTGAGGCATTTTTATTGACATCGCGCACGATGACCGCGTCCAAAGCCATACCTAACTTCAAAATGAGGAAAGACAATCCTCTGGTCTTTTCTATAAAACCCACCACAACATTTTCTATGTATATTTTCGGAATGATTTTTGATAGATAGGACCCACAATAATGATAAGCGGTCTCGTGGCTTCGTTTTGCTTGCATTAGAAGTTGGTCCATCATATTTCATAATATAAAAATCTATCTGTGTCTGGATTTAGGCTATTTTTCGAGTTTATTTATTTACAAAACAGTGTTACAGAAAATACTTTTCTAGTACTACATTTATATGGCCAGAGAAATCTAGAGCCTAAAAATGATTGAAATGACATCAAATTAATAAAACAATGTGTAATATGCATTTTTTTAAAATTTATTTTTCATTTATTAAACATTGTATATTATGTAAGATCCAACCAAGCCCAAGGCTTATCAGTTGGAAATCATTGAGCGAAGCATGTTTGTAGGTTCCATGATTGAGTAGGTCTGTACAGAGCATGCTTTACATTCACAATTTATTATTTACTTTATTTTACTTATATCTAAAACATTATTTGAGACTAGTAAATTAGTATAATACAATAATAAGTAATATAATTATATATAACCATAGAGATATTTTAATAATAGTATAAAGTATGTGTCCGTATAGTGTGTGGTGGCATGGACATGTTTGTGTGTGTGTGTGTTTAGCGTGCGTATATAAATCTACATATTTTTAGCGGTATAATAAATAATTTTAAAACAATAATATATATTTATTACGAATTTCATGCACAAATAACCCTTTATTCTCTCGAAATATATCAATTGCGCTGAATTTTTGCTGAATAAATGAGAATCATACGGTTCTTTTGCAAATAATGCCTCTTTGATTTCGTGCTTGCAGTATTTCTTTCTAATCCACACACGCTTGTCACGGGTCTGCGCCTCGTGAAATAGGCCGCTTCCAGTTGAGGCTTCCTGCGTTCGGACAGTAGCGCCCTTGACGGTGCGGTTTAACCTTGTAAAAATGACCAAATGTATTTTTCGATAAATCGAAATTTATTATCGGATCAGTCTGATTTAAGTCATTCATTTTCATACGTCATATCTCTTTCATGCTGCTTAGAGTAAATGATAACCCTTTGGAGGGATTCCCAGCAGATTTGCTCGTTTTCGTTTCACGTGTTTGAGGTGGAGTGGCTACTAAAACTTCAGGACATTATTCCTTAGGTTTTAGTAAGCACATATCGCCTTTTACTATACTAATTAGCATCATAATAGAAATCTACGTTTGAAATTAAATTACATTTATGATATTTTATACAAACAGTATTAATATATTTAGTTTTTGAATGGCACTCATGGTACTGTGCTCGGGACGAGTGTGAACAGAGCAGAATTTATTATACAACCATACAATTGATGGTACGCCATAAATGGTACAGGCGTTTTTAACGAGCCTCGCGTAGTTTGCCATTCAGCGGTATAGCAGTGCTGGGAGATCGGTGGTTGTAGTCAGCGTCATCTGTCAATATTGAGTCTGTGAATATTGGGTCTTTAATGACAGAAGAAATTGTTCTGTAACTACTTACTGAGATTTGTGATTTAAATTCAGAAAAGTATGTTTGTTCGTACTATTTTCGAATCGAATCATTTTAATATTCATCGACGCGGTTACACCCTGAGTGTTTATTTTATACGTGGCTGTCTCCGCGACTCTGGCACATGCAAATTAAGCACAATTAAGGAAGGTAAAATCATAATACACCGCATTTTTTAAATTTAAAACCCAGGAATTAACGGGTAAAATAAATAAAAAAGTATATATACTTTAAAAATGTTTAATCAGGGATTTAAATAAAAATACTTATATTTTATTTCATCTTAACAGATACATTATTTATCTATCATTAAAGAAGTACTTACTAGAAATATCCTCTTACTAGAATATCCTACTTGAGGGGCCTCTTCCCGAAAGCAGTTTTCTCTGTCTTGTACGTATGCAATGGCTTGTAAAAACAAAAATACTCTGTGCCGTAATTCGTTAATCATGACAAACGGAATCAATGTATTTCAACAAACTTAGTCGAATTTGCATCTTTATGAAATCAACTAAGCTTCTGTGGTTTCTTCTCTTTTTTTTAGTTGGAATGTTTTTTTTTTTACTTTTCGTGTTATTTCTTACTCATAATAGGCTAAAGTCTTTGGGAATGGTCTTGGGATAACCTGTATATATTTATACACGAAATCTATTTATATATTCACACGCTTAGGTTGATAAGATCTTTCTAGCCTCGTAGTATGCCTTCTAAAATTTGAGTATCTTTATTAAAAACTTAATTTAAAAAACAAGCGCTTTAAGTGTTGTTATTTAAAAAATTAAAGACAAATATAACAATAATTTGGATTGACGGTCGTTAACAAAATGAATAGCTATTGACCCAAGAAAACGAAGCACAGGCCATTACCTAATCGCAATCATAATAGGTGTACGAGTATACTAAAACCGACGCATATATTTAGAGAGATCTGCTATAATTAGCTGTAGGGCCGAGGGCCGACGGTATGTGTGATACCTGTAGCGGAGGAAGGGACGGCCGGGGTGGAGCGGGGGGCGGAGGTGGGGCGCGGGGGTCAATTAAAATCACCGCTATAAAGTTTGACTCAGCTGGACGCCACAGCCAAACAAAGGGCCTCTTTTGCGCGCGCGTGTGTGTGTGGCACATCTCGATCGCATACACACGTGCGCCACTGTGGCTGTGTGCGTGCTGCACGATACTCATCGCGTTTGGGGTGACCGTATTTTGACGATTTTTACGACATACACATTTATTTATAGTAAAAGTGAATTTTAAAAGTTTAACAATTGAACTACAGATCTTAGTTAGTGTTAGCCGTAATGTTACTATTATTATTTTTTTTCAGATAAAAGCTAATCAAATAAAAGTTTTAAGAATAAATAATATGACCTATGACGCACCTAACATATCTATAATAGGGATTATAATTTTGGGTAACGGTCTTAACACGATATAACCTCACTTCAAGCCTTAAGCAATGTCAGAAAATATATTTTAGGACTGAGCTTATCTGTGTTTTCCAAAGTTATAAAATTTATTGAGAGACATAAGCCACTTATGCCGTAGTAATTAGTAGATATTAGTTTTTAGACAATATTTAGAGTTTTAGTAGAGCTACTAAATAGATTTGTCAAATACTAGAGCATCCTAAAAAGTTTGGTAAGTATCATCTGAGGGTTTTAAACTTGGTCTAGCGACTTTCGAATTTTTATAATTTATCCGAAAACTCAACGCAAAATCATCGCCGAATGTAACGATGCACTCTGATTCAATTCTCAATGAAAAAATAAAATAGTTTTTATTTTAATTTTTGTATTACTTATTAGAAAACGTGTAAATCTCTTATCGCGAGACTAGATTTCCATTTTAATTCTAAAATGTGTTTTCAAATTTATTCTCATTATCGTTGCTGTTTATGCATGGTAATAACGACAGATGGCGCAAGCATGTGGTTACCCTATGACGGCGTGCACGCCTACGTGTTCGAGCGTGCGAGTGGGAGCGGGACGGGTAGACGCCGAGATTCGCTCCGTGCTATTCTCTCTTGCTGGGAGGCTGGCGGGAGGGTATCTTCGTTACATTCTGTACGCTTCGCAGGCGATTCTCTTTTAAATTTCGAATATAGATAGAATCGAATCTGGAATAATCAACCCCTTTTCACAATCTACAAGTATTATAGCCTTTTAAATAGCATTTTAATAAACGTCTTTTAAATAGCGTTTTAAAGTCATTTAAATAGCGTTTAATAAATTGCTTTAATGTAAATTAAACATAGATTTATTCGCTAAATATTTTTTTTCCTTTTAAAGTCGCCTACATTTTGACAAGAAATTCTCAACATGATTTAACGGTTAGTGTGGGATGATTAAATTACTGGTTTGGTTTATTTATATTTTTAAATTATCTACTTATTAATTTTTAATTTAAATTGTAAGGCTTTTTGGGTCCACAGATACAATTTGATACAAACTGATTTTTCTTAGGAGGCAAACGTATGAACGTTCATAATTTAAAAACCAAAATGAGATTATTATGATATATTATAGATTATGATAATATAAAGAAAAAGTTTTTAGTTGCAAATAATATATACTTAATAAACTACAACAACTATATATACCTTTTAAATGCTTATACAAACACATTAATATTATTAAAATATATGTATAATAAATATTCATAAATAATTTAATTTTGTATTATTATATTTTTTGGTAATGTCACATCATAAAGTAGTTTTATAAGCTTTTATTTGGCTTGCAATGTTTGTATGTTAGTTTAGGTCAAATCTTGCAAGCTGAATTAGAACCACTTTCTCTTATCCTACAGAGTTAAAATTTAACATGCAACTACAGTTCCGATGGAAATGCATTTTTATGGTAAGCATGACCTGATTCTATATCCAGGAATTGCTCCAAACGAAGGAACTCCTCAACGATCAACAAGACAGACACGAGATTTTGTATACACATTCAAGCACTTAAGTAAAAGTTTGTTTTTGAAATTGTATTTTTATTATTAATTTATTCTTTTATATTTAGGAGATTTTTGGTCATATTATATTGGTATGGGCAGATGAATCATTCTTGTTGTAACCTAAAGTAATATATATACAGTGTCACTGGTTTACGACTGTCAATACTTTAGGAGGTGATGGTTTAGCTCAAGCCTAGCAAAAAGTACTTTTGGAAGGGGGGGGGGGGGTCTATCTTTAATGGTTCCGTAGTTATTTGCATATTAATATTATTGCCCATAAAAGCTCCGGTAGATTCACAAAAAAATCAACACATTTTTTTTCTGACAAATTACTATCTTAAAAATTATCATAATAAACTTATGAGAAGTATATCCATTTATTATTGCAAATTTATTTTAAAAACAATCTATTATTTTAAAGTTTCCGCCGGATGTAAATATTAAAAAGTGGATAAAAATCACTTGAAACAATAAAAACAAGCGGTTATTTTAAGAAATCAACAGTTAGCATATTATTTTTTTACTAGATTTGGAAAGATCTGTGCACACTTGAAAATAGTTTTTAATATTGTTAGTAAAAAAAGCAATGACAAAAGCAAGATTTATATTTTATTTTTTTTTCTTTTGTTAATCATAAATCATGGTGTTTAATTAAGCCAATATTATTTAGTTATATATTTATTATGTTGTTTTAATAAGTATATATTTATATTTTTATCTTTTATTGTTAACATCTTATAAAATCATTTATAGTGATATTTATTATTTTATTTGAGTGCCTTGACACCCTCTTTATAATCTCCTCATCCTACCCACTGGTTTAGCACTGTTATGTTCGTCATCGGAGAAGGCAACATCTCGCGCCGAAACGTCTGGCATTCACTCCGTAAGCCCTCTCCATTTTTCTAATATCTGTATTAACAGTTCAAAAGTATAAAACCAGAAAAACATTCTACATATATATTACCAAAACATTACTTTTATAATAACGTAGGGAAAACAGTTATTGTGTTAGTATTGATTTTTAAAATGTAAAAATATCACTTATGTATTATTATTAGTGTAATTCATAGCTAGATATGTGGTTATATTTATAATAAATATAGTTATTATAGAAAGCTAGATGTTAGAAAGCCTTTTTTATTGTTTTACGTAAGTCTTTAATAGTTACAAAGATATTCGGCGGCCGGTTATAAAAGTAATCGGATCCTGAGAAATATCTTGTGAGGCATTTATGAATTGAACCATAATGAACTAGCTATTGTATAGCCATTAAAAAGTATTGGCAGCGTGTTGAGTGCAGATCGTATATGCATACACACATACACACATAGCTACTTAGAGGCGTAACGGACGCTTCTTGCAGATCTTCATTTGTTTATCGGCACACTAAAATAGTTAACCGATCAAATCGTCTGAAGCAAAAAATATTCAATAACGCTACTAAAAAAATAACCTCAAATCGACATTGTGATATTATTGTAATACCCTTTAAACCGCAAAAACATCGTATGTACCCAATACAAAAAAAAGTCTGTATTTGTCTTACTATACAATGAAGTTAAATTTAGCAATTTTTTTCAGTACAAAAAATATCATAGAAATTCTATAAATACTCCTCAAGTTATTTTTCTAACAAGGTATTTTTTGCAGGCAATATCAAAATATTTTTTACCTACCACGTCGGCAGTCAGGGTCCTTAATTTCTGCGCAGGGTAAGCATTGTACGATATGTCTAACCTTGAACGCCAATTACCCATCGGTGGAAATTATTTATTATTATTATTATTTATTATAATTACAATATTCAGAAGCTAGTTCCAGTAAGTTTAGTAGGTGAGGAAAAAAAATAATGCTTAACATCTCGCAGCCTGCGTTTAAAAACAGCCTTGGAACAAGGAAAAGGGTCAAAAGGGAACCTATGAATAGCAAAACCACGGGCGAATTTATTTAGTTTTTAATTTCGTAATTTTATATAATATTTAATTTTAAGTTAATAAATATTTAATGCACTCGTTTTGAGGACCTGCTGTAACTGTGTTCTTGGGTAATTGGAAATCTTAATAAAGTACAATAAATATATGTTACTGTGCAAATTTTGTGTTCGGGATATTATTTTAAAAAAGTTTTTTTTCATAATGAATGTTTTTATCAATTAATATAGAGTGAAGGTATTGGATACTTATATTTATTTATTTATTTATTTATTTATTTTTTTTATATGGGTGGAAGTATCTTGATAGATTAAATAAGGGTCTATTTATGCAGGTACTCTATAAATAGACGTTTACGTAGGTTTGTATAGGTATTTTTTTTTAAGAGTGGAATGAATTAATGATACCTATGCGATTTTCAAAAGCGATCATTTATTTTTAGTACTTAGAATATGAAGTAAATAAATAAGAATTAAATGCAAATTTGAAAATGATACCCACAATAAAGCATTGTTTTACAAATTATAATTCTACCTATTCCTGAATAGTGTTTATGTTCACTATTACGAGTACAAAATTATTTTAAAAAATGCGATAATAACTCAACCAAAAAGCGCTAAAAGCGCTGTTTGCTCTTTCGTTCGTTCGCTCGTGCTCGGCTAAGGCTGAAAGTTTACATTTTTTCTCGGAAACCATGATGAATTTTGATATAACGTCAATACAAATCATGTTTCAAATCGCAGGCCAATTAGCTGGTTTTTTCATCGAGAATGAAAATACCAGCTAATTGGGACACGTTATATACACAGGTCTAATGTATGCAGGTGTAATGTTCAGCTACTAGAAAATTAAGAAATT
The DNA here is from genome assembly GCA_020383195.1 of Neomicropteryx cornuta. Lineage (NCBI taxonomy): Eukaryota > Metazoa > Arthropoda > Insecta > Lepidoptera > Micropterigidae > Neomicropteryx > Neomicropteryx cornuta. Next base: position 1,635,093 of record JAHKQU010000014.1, read on the forward strand.
ATTCCATTCACATTAGATTACGGTAGTGCAGCCCTTATTCCAGATAGAAATATATTTCTGCGACGGTCGAGAATATCTATGCATATCTAAATAAAATATACACTTTGCTTGTAAGGTGCATATTTTATTTTATTTTATTGGGATAAGAAGACATTCAGAAGCCAAGACCCAATACAAATTGTAGCTTAGCCTTAACTCGATTTAGCAGAAACTACCTACATAAATATATTTTTTCGCAGCTCATCCTACCTCCCTTTCTTTAATGATCAGTATTCAGTGAACGTCTAGTTTACGTCGAAAAGGGATTGGTAAGACATTATTAATTATAATGTTTATGTATACGACATAATTATGTAATTAAATAGATAAACTATATTCGTAATCTCTAGGAAGCTAATCAAAATATCTTAAATTGCTGGGTTTATGCAAAATATGTGAACCAAAAATAGCAAAAATAACAATATAAAATGCTTTTGGACAGTGAAACAACTCTTTTGCTTTTATAATGCAAAAAAAATGGTTAAAGATTTTTAAATTGCACCTGTATGTGTTTAAAACTACATTTTATTTTGATAAAGATATCAACCTATATCAACATCTAAAAATTAATTAATACAATACTGAATTTTCTTTATTAAATATATTTTTTTGAAAATTTTCAATCTTTAAAATATTAAAAAGAATTCGAATTTTCCAAATGTCCATATGCTGTCAAACTTTCATACAATGTCAACTTACGGCGAACGCCTATCTATTATAACGCAAAAAATCATCAAATGCGGTATTTAAGGAATTCATTATACAATTTTACTACATATATATTTATATGTACCTGTATAAATATGTGCATATATGTATATATTAGAGCACCTCCAAATAAAATTAAAATTATTTATTTGTATAAGAAATGCTTGCAGCTATACATAATGACAGATACATAGAAATACATTAATTAATAACTTAAGCCGACTACAGGCATCTCCAATTTAACATATAGTTTAACAGAACGAACTAGGGTCTAATTTATAAGTGATAATATTATGTGAGTGTGTAATTTGTGAGTCTTTTAGGGCATTGAGTGTATTTATCACTTCGGTACAGGCATTATGCCTAGCAAAGTGATTATAAACCATTATACCTCTTTTTTTTAGCTAATTATATTTATGACCTTAAATTTTTTTCCTAAAAAGAAATTTTTAGTGTTATGTACTTATGTGCGTATGTACTTATCGGTATAATAAATGAATCCGTACATCCCCGTTAACAATGCGATTGTTGTATCTGCTACAATTAATTTCGGTACAGCACCGCTTAGCGTAAGCCGCGAATGACATCTGACATTGCGCGCGCGGTCGTGTTTGTAACGCGCCGGCGCGTGAAAAAAACGCGTGAAAAACTGGTTTGAAGGCGGGCAAGTGCGCAAGGGCGGGCAGATCGGCGCTAGGCCGAAAAACCAGTCGGATCCATTGTTGTGGGTCAGACGGTGGCTCTAACCTGTTCCGCCGACAGGAACCAACGGTAAAACAGGGATGTCTACCGCCGCCCCCCCCCCCCCCTCGACCCTTTCCCACGCAGGGAAACTTGTTCCGTCCCGTGCTCTCGCTCTTCAGTTATTGCATTATCATATCGAGGAATCCTATTCATGGTGGCAATCAGCTGATTGGTGTCTTGATTATGGTGTGCTTCGTCCCATTGATTAAAATGGAAGTCAAAAGCCTTTATCGTTTGTTATATATTTGTATTGAGAAGTGGTCTGATACTTCTTCGACATAAACTAAAAACTGTAATTGAAAACAGTCACAAATGTTTTTTATTAACGGCCAAGTTCCCCTTGCAAGGTCAATCAGTATCTCGTTGGCGCGTTCAGTTCATTTTCTATTAGATTTGCCTGAAGAGAGCATATGAGAAATGCTGTGTCTTAAGTTGGAGTGAGGGCGAGAAGGCTATGCATCAATATTAGTTTTGTAACCTGTGGTTTCTTGGACTTACTGTTAAATTCAAATTGGGTTTGAGTATAAAGTGTCTGATATTAATCCACCACTAGCTGTCCATGAATGGCTAATATATAAATATGGCGTGTGGCATTCTTTTTTTTGTATATATTATATTGTACTGTTGGTTTTCCGAATAAACGATAAATAAATAAATAAAGCTTATATTATGTCGAGTAATCGTAGTACATAGCTCTACTACTGCCATCGCCTGGAAGTAGTTTACTTTATGTCATCTTTATGCCTTACCTTAACCGTCTTCACCAGTATAGCCTTAGGGTCTTTTTAAGCAGTAGTGTTAAATCAGCTTTGAGCATGTTCACCGAATGACTGAGTAATCGTCTGGGTTCTCCTGATAAGGAAGAAGATGTAATATACTAGACGATTAGAGCTATATTCTTAAAATAAGAATTCTCTTCTCTGTCATGCGTGTGCTTTTTAAATAGTTCTGTTAAATAGTAAAAAATTCATCTAACACATAACCACTCTGTACCGTTGTTGGTTAATTATGAAAAACAGAATCAATTATGCCTAAAAACTTACTTGAATTTGCATCTTTATAAAATAAGCCATGCTTCTGTAGTTTTATTTTCTCGATTCCTGTATTCAGACAATAAGATATTTATGTCTAAACTTTTGATAAAATGTATAGAAAAATATATACTTTTTGAGGTTTGAACGTTTAGAGATAATTATTAGATAGATAGAGATAGAACATTTAAATGATTAATTCTATAGAAGCCTAGAAATTTAAGAGATAAAACGACACCTAGTATTATTTTTCTTCGACCTACATCTACAAATAACAGATAATAACGTTTGTTTAGAGAAATGACGGGTTGAGTCCTCTTAAAGCCGCGATCTTCTCGTTGGTGTTGCCGCGTTAAGGAAGTTTATCAATATTTCTCGATCCGCACCTTTCTGTTGTCTTCGTCGCTTAGTAAAATCACAGGCGGAAAGTGATTTGAACTCGTGGGAACAGTTACGAGTCGCAGTAGAGCGTGAACGGACAGCCCTAATTCACGGCTTCCTTCCTCGTGTCTTCGCCCCTCGTACGTTTAACCCTAGACTACTTTTACTTTTAGGTTATATGCGTTATCTCTACTGTCATACGTTTATTTTATTTTCATTATACACGCATTATAAGTACTTATCGATTTGAACACTATAAATAGTAAATGTGCTGAGAGTGTCAAGAGTGTGTATGTGAGTTTAATGTAGATATAAACAGTGCATATGCCTATGCCTAGAGAGGCCTAGAGGGTATGTGTGATTCTGACGGTTAATGACGGTGTGAGTTATAATCACTAAAATATATTAGGAGAGTTTTCTTTTCTCTTTTCTATTTTTTTTTTCTAATTGCTGGTAGAGTAATTACAACAATATAAACGTTTACTTTAGCACGGGCCAAGCCTGGTTAGGTTGACTCTATATTTGAGTTGCAATTATTGACATGTGATTTCTAAAATAAATAAATTGGATATATTTAACTTCCACGCGGTTTTAATTCATTTATTTACTCTTGATGTTAATAAATTCATACGAGATTCTTAAAACAAATGGTTCGTTTTTTCTACTTTGAAGTAAATAATTGAGATGTATTGACAAAAAAATATTTAATTAATTTAGTTATATCTTATTTTAGTTATAAATAACCACAAAATAAAACTCATAACATTCTTGGTAAAAAAAACCCATACTTACAGTCCAGTACTTACATAATATTTTTTAAAATAAGCTATTATGAAATCGGTTTATATCAAATACAATGTTATACAAAAACGTCATCAATTTAAACCGTTTTGAGTAGTTTAGGGTTACCACAGTATAATGAAATTTATGGTGCGTTTCGTGTCTAGAAACAGAGCTACCAAGCGTTCAACCGATAGGTGAGTCTAATTAAAATGTACCAAAATTAATCTCTGTGGATGCACACACGTTCTTTTTATAATTCGCCAACATACACCTAACTGTAAACAATAAATAATCGATGATTTATTTAAATTTAAGTAAAAAGTATTATTAAGCTGAATAAACGAACATAAAAACAAATTTAACGGGTAAAACGTTTTTTTACCATTACCTTATTTATCTTATCATTGTTAAGTTTTGCAGTACTGCCCCATCCAATTATATTATAAGATGATATAATTGGAGAGATCAATACAATACTGTGTAGGGATTCTACAGAGTTATAATAAATATAATTCCAACGTTATGTATCAAAGAGATTGAGGAAAATACATAGCATCAATTTTTCTATTCTTCACAAAATCCCAAATTTTTCTATTTTTCACAAGATCCCATAACCCCTAGATTCACACACTCAACCTTTACCCATTCAAATCACTAGGTTCTTTGTATAAGCACTAACATTTATTTTCAATTTTATTTATTTAATTTTAAAATAAATCTACAGATTCACATAGTAGTTTACATTTGTATACAAAGAGAAAAAAGTTAATAGTACATAAATCTAAACACACATTCCTATATTATGCTACTTAGATGATAATATAATTTAATAATATAGTTTAAATAAAACATTTAAGAACTTTACTACATTAAGCTACGTTTTTGTACACTCGTATTTGTACACATACCAATGATTATTTTTTTTTTTTTATAAAAAATGCAATATTAAAATTATTTAATTATTGTCGTTTTGTGCATGAATAAAAAATATAGTGTTATGTTCCAGATAGCGTGCAATGTTTTCAAACGTTTGTTTAATGTACCGAAATTAACTTCGCTTCCTGTTAGGTGCACAAAATTGCAAGGTTTCACTCAAACTGAGAGTAAAAGGAGATTTTGCTTTATGGTATATATTCTTATCCTCACTTTGTACAACAATATCTAAACTTTTCTACCTGCACTTTAACTCGGCATCCACAAGTTCATAATTTGTTAAAAGTTATTGTTTTATTTAAAAACCCTTTATTTTTCAATAGACACGAAACGGGCCGAAAATGGGTTAAGGCGAAGCCAAAGGATAAATATTAAGGCGAAGCCAAAGGATAAATATTGAGGCGAGCCAAAGGGTAAATAATAATTTCGATTCATTTAGACTCTTTTTTTCTACGGTTGGCATTTGGTAACCATTAGATATTAAATCATGTTTAGATACCTTGATCTTATGTTTCCAACATAGTAAAGGCAGATTTTTAAAATTCAATTCTATTTCTGAGAAATTTAATAAATAGTAAACTGCTAATAATTCTTTTTTAGTTGAATTGCTCTCTTATAATAGATATTAGAGCCTTAGAAAAATTGGTAATAGAAAAGCAAATGAAGGGTCTAAATTTAAAACAAAGAAAAGTTTTTGTTTTATTTCTATATACATGTGTAATTAAATTAAAACCAACAATTGCTTACTGATCTCGCATAGAGTAAAACCTGATGACCTATAAAAATAAATCACTGAATTGCAAGGTCAACTGTCAATATCCTTCGCCTTAAACAACTGATAACATGGATTGATAATAAAGAATGTCTACTCACCAGTATTGTTAAATAAATCTGATAAAATATTAATAAAATTTTGATATTTGGAATAATATCAAAAAAGCTTGTAATAGGTATATTACAGTAAATTCAAGCACAGCATTTTAATATACTGAATACCTTGAGTGCAGTGGTGCGTACGTGTGTAAGCGATTATGATCTAACTGTAAATGAAAATAACAATGAACGACCCACAGCCCACTGAAGGACTATCGTTAACCAGCCAGTTTTACAGCCGAAGATAGCGTGCTGAAAGTTGATACAGTTTATACGCTACTAACGCTGCATTTTGAATAATTGTTCTTATTGAATTCGAAATAAAAAAAAATGTTCTCTGATGTATTTTTATATTAAAATGAATATTAGTATTTCTTTGACCCACAGAAGTACATAAATACACCACTACAATCAATGGCACGAGGTAATTTGAAAAACGGTATAAGTACAGATTTTTCAAGAGATAGCTAAATATAGTAATTTACACAATAATGTATACCTAATTCGATATAATTATTTTAATTTAAAGTATGTTTGCAACAAGGTAATTGTGGAAAATGTAGTGGTCAATCGCACTAACTAGTTAGCTAAACAACGTTGAATGCAAAGTAGATTCTCTGTATATTATATGCTGTTCCACTAGATCTAATCTGAGAGCATGTCACCTAACACAAGTTGATGTTTGGCGTGGTGTTAAAGTATGCACCAATATTATTTTATGATGCTGTATATCTTCGTGAAATGATTTCGCCTTTCACTTTTGCTATAATTTCTTATTTCAGAGCGTTCATAAGGAAATCAGCCGAGCGGACATTGCGAAACGCAACAGAAGGCCGTACGACTCAGCCTCATGCAACCAAGTGCCATAAACAGGACGAACTACTTACGGGTGTCCAGCACCCAACAGTACACTCACTAAAAAACTTACAGTTCAAGTATTACACGCAGTACAATATTACCGGTTTACTAGTGAAGTTAACAAATAAGTAACGATTATTAATAGATAGTGAAGTTGACATAAGTATAAAAGCATTGCTCAAACAGTGTTCAGCACCAACTAAAGTAAGTTGCTGATTTACGTACAAGTACAGTGAAGTTCACCACAAAAACTAGGATGTTAGATTACCGTCAGTGTATTTAATATTTTAATTTGGTTTAATCTTAGTAGAGAGTGCTGAAAAAGTGACGAAAGCAAGCAACATGGCGTCGATCAGATCACCGCATTCGATGGAGGAAAAGTCGTCCCTGGGCTCCCCGGCACCCCCGCAGGCATCCCCAGCCACGGCGAGCCCCCCGCCACGACCGCGTTCCCCGCAAACCGTGCTCGCCACCATGACCCCTGTGCCGGTAGCGGACTTCGAATACTGCCAGAAAGTAGAAATGGACTCCAACGATGGATACCCTCAGGACGTCGTGTACTCGGATAAAGATATGCACCACGGCGTCTATCCATCAGAGAAAGGAGCCATTATCTATCAGCATTCACCTAATGATATAATAGCCTACGCTTCTGGTGGCGAGAAAGTCGGCCCTCCGATTCAGGGTGATATCTATAATCAGGATATGGGACCTATCGATGAGAAGACACCCATAGATCTCATTTATGAGGACGGAAAGCAAACGGTCATCTATACCACGACGCCCGATCAGAAGCGAGTCGAAATGATAAGCGGTCAGTTGGACGATGGTCACCTGATAACCAGCGGCGGTCAGTTGGTTGACGGTGGGGTGTCGGTCGTTGTGCAGGGTCCGGCTGGGCAGAACACTGTGCTCGTACTGGCGGATCATGTGGTCGACGAGATGGGACAAGTCATCAGTATTCCAAGGTAAGACTTTTATTATTTGTTGCTCTCATTTAGATACAGAAAAACCTTTTTTTACTAATACGATTATTAATTATTTTTTAAATATAGACGGTAAATGTGACAGACATACTACCTACAACTATCATATTCTAAATCATAGTTAAATTATGAAAGAGGAAACTATTTCGATAAAAGAACTGCGATACGCATCTCCAATATGGTGTTCTCACGTGGGGATCTGCTGTTATACATTTCGAGTCTAAATCCCCGTGAATCATGTCAGCCCCACTTCCGCGCACTGGCTATTTTAACAATATATGTGATATTTCTTTATGAAGCTCCGTGCGAATTCTACATTGTGAAAGAAAGTGCTCTTACCTATAGTAAAATTCATTCCCATGACACTCGACATAAAAAGCACTTTATCCAAGCAGTCAAACCTCGCGCTGCTAAATTTAAACTGACTGGCACTCATATGGGTGTCGAGTATTTTAATAGACTGCCCGAGGAATTTAAAGAAATAAATAACCATAAGTTACAGCGTCAAATTGTTAACCATTAACCATATTTATAAGTATAACGTCCGTGTACTGACCTAAATTAGAAACTACTGACCGTTTCCGACAAACCTGAGCAATTAATGGATAGAGTTGATCGTACACGATTTTTCCGAACGTCTTGCTTAATTAAGACAGATAGTATCGAAATCGGTATAATAAAGCCATCCTTCCACATAGATGGAAATATACCTTCTTTAAATGACCGGGAGAAAATGATAGAAAGTGGATATACTAACAGTTTGCTGCATTGAATTAGAAACAGCGGAGGAATTTCATCGCAACCTGCACCTTTATTCGAGTCTAATGCATTGAGGTATTGGTTCGCTAATGACGACACTTCCAGTGCTGTTTTGTTGTGTAGTAGATTGTTTTGGTGGGTTAGTCTAGGACGAGAAAAACGATTGAAAATAATAACAATTATAACTGATGGTAATGCCATTTCCTGTAAAATTTGTTTGCTAATGGAAATTACCTACTAAATTATACGATGATTTCGCACCTAACTTTTGATCTTTAAATCATTTCTGACTACTTTGACAAAGTGAGCTTTACCGTCTGTGAAAATAACGCCGGAAAGCGTGATTAGTTCTGCGAAGCGGAGATCGGTGCTAGAGAAACATCTGCTCTCGTCGGGTCCGGTCGGAGCTCGACGCGCCGAGGAACCAGTCGCCTGGTGCTGGCCGCCGGCGGGCGCCATTGCGAGGCACTCGACAACTCCACTTTGTTTTCGTTTCAAGGTTGCAGTACGCGAGTATTTTTCTTATTTTCTTCGACCGCACGACGTCTCTTGGCCGGGTCATTCGACGCTCCATTGCACGCGAAGCGAATGCGCTCGCTGCCGCTGCTAAGCTAAGCTAAGCGTATAGCCAACGGCATGCCCTATCGAAATAAATCCATGCTTAAGGCGAAGCCAAAGGATAAATACTAATTTCGATTCATTTAGAACCGTTTTGCTATGACTGGCATTGGATATTTAAAAAAATATATTTAGATACACTGATACACTGATACAACATAGTAAAGGACTTTTAGTTGAATTGCTCTTTTATAAAAGACATTAGAATCTTAGGAAAAATAATAATTGAAAGAAACATAGAATAATTCAAGGTCGACTGGCAAAATGCTTCACCTTAAGATTTAAGATAAGAAGACCACGAAGCTGAAGATTTCCTCCAAGTTTCTAGTTTGAATACCAGAAGGAATGTGTTTGATGCTATCTTCCTATATAAACTACTCAATCATTTAATAGACTGCACAGAGCTTCTACAATGTATCCACTTTAGAGTATCACAACGAATTACTAGATCAACAGATCTTTTTTTATTCAACAAAAAGAACACAAAATATGCTCAAAATGCAACACTTCAGAATACTTTTAACCGTACTTTGAAATCATTCAAAAATAAGGAAAGTGAAATATACTCGTCTCATACAGGTAATTAGAATAACATAATAACTTTATCATAATAACTAACAAACCCATTAATACATATTTTACCAGTGTAAATATTCAAAATCAAACCTATTTTATTAACGTTTCTCATTTATTTTCTTTTTTCATGTTATCAGTTCTAAGTAAACCTACCTTTCAATTCAACTTTTAAACAGTGGATTCATTTAATTGATCAAATAACTATGTATTTACTATTTTATAACTTAAATTACGCTGTGTGTGTCCCTAAAATATATTAAATAAACAAATAAATTAACCTGATTTCTGTTAGTTCGGCCGAACTACATAACTCCTAAACGGCTCGTCATAACAATTTGAAATTTGGAATTCGGGTAGTGTTTTAACTGCTGCACTCTGCTGCTGCTAAAATACACTCGGGCCAATAAAGCGATCATTTTAGTAATTTAATGATTAGATATACAATATTAATTCCCGTGCTTGCGTCAAAATACTAAACTCCTACTAACGATTGGCGTCTCCTTGTAACAGCACATACTACATTATTACATTATCATTGCAAGTGATTATAAATGACAATAATTTACATTTCTTGTTATACATATATAATATATATCATTGTCGACTACGCGCTCACACACCAAACACTATTTTTTTTATACAAATACTCTCTTCTGAAATATTCCATTATAAAACATCTTTTACACATACCCAATTTTAAATTAACGTTTTACTTAGTGCTTTCCAAAAAAATCGTTATGTGCCCAACATAAGGGCGATATTAAATAATGTTAACTTTTACAAAAAATAATAAACTTTTTTTATTTTTATAAATAAAATGCAATCGTCTGTGAGTGTGGTATTGTGCTGAAATTGTATAGGTACTTTAAAGGTGTGTATGTGAGCTTAAGAATAGATTTGCGCGTGTTTTATGTCAGTGCGAAGAGTGCAAATAGCCTAAGGTTGTGCATTATGCACGTAGTTAAGTGGATCTAAGCACAGAAGAATGAGAGAGCGATACGACTGGTATCTCGCAGAAATAGAACTATCGCTTTCTTACTCTCCTGTCGTCTAAATAAGAGCATGAGATCAATTATATCGAGTAATCTGTCATATATTCGTTCTGGGCATTAAGGAGTACATTCGCATAAATAAATGCATTGTTTGTTGTATATCTATAAAATCTAATCTAGTCTGAGCTGCCAATCGACAATCGACTCCAATGTGTAATCACTTTCGTCCGCTACCATGGTGCTTACCGTTTGTGTCAATTTTCGAGCGCCGATTGGCAGTTAGACTAACCCTGCTGTGTACGTACACGTTTTCGATTGCTAGACATCCCACGTCGTAGAACCAATTATGGGCAAAATTAACCCATCTATAGAATGTGTTCAGCCTTAAATATCCAGATTTTTTTTTTATTGTTAACCTTTCAAAAAACTTATCAAAAACCAAACTTTAACTTGAAATTTCTTTTCCTCTCCGTTAGTGGGTGGGCACCATTGGTTTCTATGTTTTTATTATTGTGTACCACCTGTGTATGTTTTTTTTTGTTAAGTAACTGTTTTATTTCCCAAATAAATAAGTGACGATTACTGCAGCGATGCTTTCTCGGCGCTCTTCGATGGCGCAGCGTTCCGTTACACGCTGCAGTCGCGTGAATCTAAATCACCCTACCGTGCGTAAAGAAGCTTCACTTCAATAAAAACGTCTAACTTTGAGGAGTGTGTCTGTATGCTAGCCGATAAATGTATAAAAATGCGCATTCTCATAAAAGCTCAACGAAGATAAACAATTATTGCGGAAAATAAAAAAAAAGGATCGCCATGAAATCCCGGGGGAGTATTTACGATCCGCGTCAGGTTCGGACCCGACTGCCGAGCTAACATCCAGTACCGCAGAAGAGACACGCTCAGCGCAGCGGCCCGTAAAACAGCGCACGACGATAGATAATTGCAAATCAAACAAAGCGAAAGCTATACCAAATCCGTATCCAATGCTGGGGATACGTAGCGACTGCCGCCATACGATCTTCAACTTGTACCTTGGATACTTGTGAGTGATTCACGATCGCACACGACCAACGTTCGCATCTACATTCTACATACACGCGCCCTCGACCTACCTCCGTGTGCGTTTTCTCTTTCTATAGCATGGCCGCGAGAAACAAGAATAGAAGATTCGTCTTGAAGGAAAGCAAGCAGCAAATAAGACCTTTTAAGCTTCCGCTGTCTTGTAAGACGAAAGGCGACCGTGGAAGCTTAAAATATCTTATTCGCTGCTCGCTGTCCTTCAAGACGAATTTTTTTATTCTTGTTTCTCGTGGCCATATAATAAATAAATGAAGGCTAAACTTTGTTCGGGCAGACATAAAGATTTTGATCCAACCTTTAGAATCGAACTGTAGAATAAACTGTGTTAAATAGAGTTTTATTAGCTCTTTGTAAGAGCAAGACATAACAACGGTAAATCTATATATTTTCTGCTATTAGCAAAACTGTTGTACTTTTATATTTACTTAAAGTTAGACCTCCAGACCAATATAATTTTAATTTTAATAAAATTTAGTATATTTTTGGGTGCGTTAGCCTATAATTTCTGATTTAGAAAATGAATATCACGAAGCTTGTAACTTTTGCGAATAAGACTGATTCATTACACATTCACTGAGTAAGTGATATTCAAATTTGGTAGTTAACTTTTGATAAATATTTAAGTAGCTTTTCGTCAAAAATAATATGATAATATTATGTATTTATTAATTTAAATAAAACAGTATTTTCTCAGCGGAATTACAGTAGTCCATGTCCATGACGTCTTTGTAAAAGTAGGTTTTATGGCAAAACGACGCTTTTGGTAAAGAAGATTCAGCGGTTACTTTCATAAAGCTACTATGAAAAGCGACCACATACGTACGACTCAGTCTCAGTTGAGCTCAATGTGTATTTTATCTTATTTACATTAACTTTCGTCATGTCAGGGGCAAAGTTAAACTACGAACTACATCACCTGGGGTTAAGCCACCATCCACCGTAAAGCGACAACACCTCCACGCGTATCGGTCATTATAATAATGACATTGTATGGGTGTAATATATGTAGGTGTAATGTTCAACTACTAAAAACTACAATACATACACAACGGCATACAATAAGATATTTTGTAAACTAACATTTTTTTGTAGTTGGTAGGTAGTTTACAATGTTTTATGGTACTTAGAAGAGTAGCCTATTTGAACATGTTCTCTGACCTGCCGAATGCTTTTCAACCTCATGAGCGGCGTCTGCTCTCTAACCGCACACGATTTTATATCCGAATCTGTGTGGAGTTTTTTAACCCTGGCGTTTGAGTCGAGTCGAATCGGGTCGAGAGCGTGTGCTGGGCAATCCACATGTCCATGTTGAGGTCTGACGTATAAATCTTTTCTCTCGTTCGCCGCGTCCGTACCAACTCGGATGGCCATTCACTACGGACGGACAGACGCGAGCTTTTTTCTCTTTTTGTATCTCCTACTCAATCCCATACTACGTTTCGAGCGAGACGGAGGCTGCATCATGGCCGGGGCTGCAGAGGTTTAAGTTATAATATTCATTTCGTTCCGTTTAATAATTCAAAGAGAAAAATTGTAACCCTTTTTAAACGTGTTACGCTCACCGAGGAGTGTGAGATTTGGCATAGTAAAAGCTTATACGGAGAGGGAGTGCAGAAAACTAAAATTTATCTATAATATATGTTACAAATACATTAAGTTAAATTAAATAAAACGTTCATACTACTGACAGCTGATTGACAGAATGAGTTTCGATTTTTTTGTGATTTTAAATGTTACCTTTTCAATAGTCTGTCAATGCCAATTATTATTAATACCATCTTATATTTTATGAATCTCGCATTTTTTATTGTATTGTATCAAAAAATACACACAAACACAAGCTGTAATTGTGATTTTAGTTTTCAACTGTTACTATTTATTTATTTATTTATTTGTATGAGAAATGCTTACAGCTATACATTATGACAGTTACAAATAAACAGATCAATAACAACTCAAGCCGACTACAGGCATCTCCAATTTAACTAACATTAAATTTTAAATTTCATAAGCATTGCAGGGAATTAATGCAAACAACACACGCTAATGACGCTCGCAGCTGACGTAATAAAAGAAAATTAAAAAAAAATATATGCAAGGATTATAGAGGTGAACTCATACTGAAAAATAACGCTCAAACTTATTATTAAAAATATTATTTTAGGAGCAGCTAGTATTAATATTGGTATTATATTATTTTACATTTTTTTAATTTGATTGGCGAACACAGTTAATGCAAGTTGCTCATAGGCGAATTCCCATTACCGCAGGGAATTGTTTTGAAATCATTTTAACTACACCGTACCGGGTGCGGTGAAACAATTAAATTTTATTTACCGTTTTTTAAGCACAATTTGCTTTGCCTTATCATCAATTAAATTTATTAACTCTAAATTACATAATACAACTAGTTTCTAACATTTGCTGTAACGGAAGTTTCAAAACTCCAAATTCACAAACCATTTTTTTACAATTTGTCCTATTTAGGTATGTCATTATCATAACTGGCGTCATCACACATTCAAATAAAAAAATAGCCTTCATGGCCAATCCAACCTGTCCCCTAATCTCGCAACCCGAGTTCCCTTTCGAATGGGGGAACCTATTGATAAAAAAAAACCTTCATTCAGGAAGGTCACATTGTCCACAAAAAGTGCGGTCGGTGCGACCGCTACCACCAGAAATGGGCTCGACCGCGAGGCAACAGAATAACCCTACGTATAGTGCGCACAAAATATGTTGGCAATCGATCGATATTAATTTTATATTCTATCCATGTGTACATACTACAGCGTTGAATTTTTGTGTGTAAATTGATGCTGTCGAAGAAAAAGCTGTCACATCGGAGGCTGATCGGATAATACAGATATATAACATTAACATATTTTTCGTACTAATAAATGAAACATTGGCAGTTCGATAGAAAATCCAAATATAATATTCGAATTTCAAAAATATGACAGCACGGCTGTTGAAAACTTGAGGACCACTATTTATTACTGGCTACTTAAATTAATACAAGCTAACCTGTACAATATAGGTCAAACTAACAGTAAACGATTAAGAAATTATCATTATCACTATTTAATAACAACGGTCATCGCCATTTTACAAGGTTTTTATGCTCTTCACTGAAAAAAAAAAATATTTATAATTTCCGCATACATGAATACTTTATATTTTTATGTCGGTACAAGTATGACGTTATGAGCGTTCAAGCAACCAACCAAAGCTGCGGTAGAACGTACAAGTTTGCATTGCGCATATACCAAATAGGTATTATCGCGCTCCTTATTCAAATATCATAAATGTCATCTGTGTTAAAAATATTATTTTAGGAGCAGCTATTATTATTAATAATAATAATAATATTTATTTATTCTTTTCTGAGTACATGCCTTACAAATATGTTAATTTCATTATGCCTATTATTCAGTTTACAATTTTACATGATAAATATATATTTTACAATGATAGTTTGAAGTAATCTACCTTCAATTATCGTAGGTACACTAAGGTTAACAGTATTAGGTGGACTTTTTATTCATAGCGTGCCAGTGTGTGTGTGTGTGTGAGCCCGCTAGATGCCAGGCAACGAGTACTGTGCTATTGCACTAGGAAAACCTGTTCTGCAATAGCGACAGAAGCGCGTATACTATATTGTATTAATGTTGGCGCATTACCGATCAAGAAATGTATTTTTAGAAGTAATAGTATAATATAAAGCTCTATTATTTATTTATTTTTATTATATAATGTCATTTAGTGAAAAATAAAGTGTATATAACATATAAAAATTATATAGGGTGTTTTTTTAAGAGGCGTGGTACTAATCTGGCACTACTTTTTTCGTAGTTGGTGTTTTTGACAGCTGTCACTTGATTTATGCTCAGTTTGGTTTGCCATTTCATAATGAATAGACTTACTCCTGAACAACGTTTGCAAATAGTGCAAATTTAGAAAAAATCACTCTAAATTTTTTTAAAATCACTCTAAAATAAAGTAAAAATCGCGTCGTGGGCCTGTGGCGTGGCCTCCAAGATCGTGCGATTTAACACCGCTGGACTATTTTTTGTGGGGTTATGTGAAGTCGCTTGTCTACGCAGATAAGCCGGACACGATTAACGCCTTGGAAGAGAATATTCGGCGCGTTATTGCTGACATTGCCCAACTTGCTGCAAAAAGTGGTTGAAAATTGGGCCTCTCGGCTGGAATTTGTTCGAGTCAGCCGCGGCGGCCACTTACCCGAAATAATTTTTAAAACATAATGGCAAACCCTTATCTTTATAATAAAACTAAATTCTTAGCCATAACATCAAATTATATGAGTTTTATCTCTTCTTGAAAACCACGCCTCTAAAATCATCATCCTATATAAAAAATAATAAATCTATAAAAAGTGTAAATCAAGTAAAAATAATAATAATAATATACTATAATATGAAATGATCATCCTAGGCTTAAATATGTTTTAATATTAATTGTAGATTTAAGATTGTAGATTAATATTGGTATTAGGTATATTATTTTACAATTTTTAATTTGATTGGCGTACACAGTTAATGCAAGTTACTCGTAGGCGAATTCCTAGGTCTTGTTTTGAAATCATTTTAACTACACCGTACCGCGTAATGTAAAATTATTAAATTTAGTTACTGTTTTTTAAGCATAATTTGCTTTGGCTTTTTTTTCAATCAAATTTAATAGCCTTGACATCATTACATGATCCTTTTACTATTTAAATGTAAAGTTTACATTTTTTTCTTGCTCGTTAACCATGATGATTTTTTACACAGCGTCTTAACAAATAATATTAGAAATCGCATGACCAATTAGCTAGATTTTTTACCGGGAATGGTTTTGGGACACGCTGTGTATATTATTAATTATTTTTCAAATGTTTATTATATCTAGAAAAAAAATACATGTTAAACCTTGTAAGAGGAATTTCTGTTTTATTATTATTATTATTATTTCATTCCAGTATACAATTTCCTAATAATTCAGTAACACTTCCTCTCAAAAAAAAAGATTTTTCTAAAACTAAAACCCTATTTCTTATAAGGCACCATAAAATGTTGATCTTTAACGTGAACTTAGTTCGCTAGGTAGTGTCGAGAAGATAATTAGATGGTAAACTTTATTTCCTTAATCGCCGTGAATTAAGTATCCTTCCAAGTAGAATTCATAATATATTTTTAAATGATTTCTCTGTCATATAATATACATTTATATAACCAATAATTAAATAACTGAAGAATTGGCCCAAAAACATTTGCGCTCACTATAATAGACATCCGAAGAACGCCAGATCGTCTAACTCTCGTGAGTATTCCAAATCTCCGACCAGCATTAAACTAATGGCAAATAAAACCCTTTTTGAAAGCCCCTCCGAACGTTTCGGCAGGTAGAAATACCGTCCGGCGTGCACCGCGTCACGGCAAAGTTGTGTTTTGGTCCATCGTGCATTTCGACTCAAAATCAACCGGTTTTTTAATTTACTTACCTCACCGCATAGTTAAATATATATTATATAGGTATGTTAAACAGTTTAGGCTAAAGGCCTCGAGAACTATGACGTATTTGTTATAAATAATGTGACCAAACGTCCCGCTTTACAGGACGCTCCCCGTTGCCCCGATTACCTCTGTTACGCAAAAATGTCTCGTTAAAGTCCCGTTTTATGATGGCACTAATTCACTAATTTGGCCTAAGACCTTCTTAAGACCTTCACTTCACTAATTTGGCCTAAGACCTGCGAGTCGCTCGCGAATAGGTTGCAGACGCAGAGCGAGGCGCCTCCTGTGTATTAACTCCATTACCGATTACAGCCAAATCCCTCTATAAACCTGAACTGGGTTTGGGCTGGTATATCTAACCAGCCGATTTGCGATATGAAGAAAAAATGTGTGTGTGTGGTTACACCACCAGCGTCAGAAGTAAAACTTCCTCAAGGAAGTTGATTAAAGTCATACATTTCAATATTATCTCCTCGCCTGGTATTTACATACGTTCAACAATATCTCCGCACGCCAATTCACTTCAAAAAGTTAGTAAAAAATAATAAATTTGTTTCGTTATGTATTCTTTGCTGTTTCTAAGCTATTATCCGGATTGTTATTAGTTATTACCATCAAAATTGCATATTTTTTGTAATAAAAATAAAATTATCGTCAATAAATTTAATGAAATACTATAGTTAAAAACGTCAGAAATTTCACGTCGGTCATAAAAAACCTTAGCCTTGAATGTGGTCACATGGCACGCCAACCGCACAGTTACGACTGCTTTGACATTTCCTCTTTTGCTAGATTTAAAACATTTATTGTTTTGGTAACATAAATATACATTGAGTAGGTATAAAAGTATTTGATTTATTGTTATTTATTTTAAGTTAATTTAGGCTATTTTTCGAGTGTATTTCATTAAGAGCATATAAAGCAGCTGTATGTATTTTATTTTTTACGAGAAACTTTCTAATATATAACTGCTTTTTGCACGTGTATATTTGGATTCGATTAAAAAAATAATAGAAGTAATTTTCATAAAGATTACGACAAATTAATCTTTTTGACATTTTTTATAAAAAAAAGGGAAATCCTGTAGCGAATTCGCATTCGCTCGTCGCGAGTCGTCGCCTCATGAAATGCGTGCTTTTTATGACGCTTCCTATTCTAAGTAGCGCTTTTAAGGACTCAACCCGGTCGTTTCTCCATACAAACGTTGCAGTGTTGTGATTATATGATTTGATTTGATTTTTTTTCTTTCTTTTTTGTAGAAGAAAAAATATACTAGGTATCGTTTTATCTGCTAAATATCTAGGCTTCTATGGAATTAATAAGTTAAATTTTATTTTTTTCTAAAATTAAGAGTCTCAAAAGTCTAATAGAAGAATTGTGTAGGTACTACATCTGTTCAATGCCCACACGAGGAGTACAAACGCAGTTTTGACGAAGTAAAACTATCGGCTCATAATTTGAATAATGTCGGCTATCGTCCATAAATAATAACAATGAAATGAAAAATTCAGAGAAGATAATAAGGTTTTCATGGCGTACCTATTCTCAGGCGGCCCGCGGGGAATTCTTCTCAGTCGAAATTTCCATTCAATGCGGAACTCTATTAGAGCAGGGCCGGCCTAGGCGTGCGTCCGCAACTATAATGCATGCTCGATCGCTCGCTAGGCTTTCGTCCGGAGCGAGCGCGACGCGCGCGCGCACTCGCTAAAACGGCCCGCCGATTCACGCTTGCGTAGAAGCAACCAGCGTAGGCGTGGTACAGTGAGGCTGCGCGGCCGCGCATCTCGTCACAAAATGACTAACAGCCCAGAGGAATGGCCTCTTCGGCGCAAATAAAAATTCTATTGTGCATTATTCTCAGAACATTAGCCACTCGTAAGAGTTGCTGGGTCAAAAACACATAACGCCTTATATATGTATAGTCGCGTTAGGAGTGACCATTGATTGGTTATGCGCTATTTTTTGCTTTAAAATCGTAGCCATTGTAGGCAAACGCGCAACGTATCTGTTCCAAGAATGATAATCATTATTTGTTTATTTATTAATCATAGAATAAGTACTACAATAATTAATATACAATTCGAATACCATCGAACATCACAATTATTTATAACAAAAGATAAATTTATATATTAATATAGTCATGCGAACATATATTTTATTCCATAATATATGTTCTATTTTATTTTATTTCTCTTTAATTTTTCATTCAATAATTATAAATTATATATAGTTAAAATTAAATAGTTATAGTAAAAAATACAAATTAAACTAAGGCTCTTTAAATTCTTGCTATATGCCAGAAAGTTAATTTGCTTTGGTTTAATGGTATAAAAATGACTTAACGAAAAAGTTTTACTTCGTTAAGTTTTACAAAATCAAAATAATATTAATTGAAAGCAAACGTCCAAAACCGAAGTTAAATATAGCTAGGGAAACACCATTAGAACTGGAATATTTTACAGATCTATTTACAAAATAAATTGGAAATCAGTTTGTTCACGTATGAATAATTTATTCTGTTGGTACTGCGTTTTATTTTCAACAGATCAAAATACGTGGTTTGGTCAATATTTATACTGCGATAAAACGCTGTGGAACATCCCGAAAACATTTAAGTACCACTACTATGTATTTCGCATTTGGGAAACAGCAACCAATTTATTTTATTTATTTATATCTTCATTTGCATGCACTCCTATATGTAACAATACACAGTGTTTACATAATAAATACATTGCTTAAACATACATTATTGTAATTTGTAATCACGTGCAACGGATTAGTTTTGTGCATCACCGTAAAAGCACAATGTGCTGTTCCAAGGAGATGCCAATCATTTGTAGAAGTAGTTTAGCATTTTGCTACGGGACTTCATAATACTTTAAATTAAATAAAATAGTATAATATAA
Organism: Neomicropteryx cornuta; assembly: GCA_020383195.1. Classification (NCBI taxonomy): domain Eukaryota; kingdom Metazoa; phylum Arthropoda; class Insecta; order Lepidoptera; family Micropterigidae; genus Neomicropteryx; species Neomicropteryx cornuta. The sequence goes on from JAHKQU010000014.1 coordinate 1,654,885, forward strand.
ATAACCTACAGATAAATAATATATAAGTAAATATAAATCTCTATCGGATCAATTGTACTGAGACATTTTTAGACATAATTTTAAAGAGATCAAAACCGCAGTGTTATATATATACAAAGACTTATTGACTTAGTATGTTATTTAGTTTAACAAGAGTTAGCTTACGGTGGTTATGATGGGAATGCTACCGCTAAACCTGGTTGGATTTTGTGGTGGTAGAACAGGGATTTGAACCCACCATATCTCGGTCACTAGTCGATCACATTAACAGCAACACTACCAAAATATGTTCAATTTAATATCTAGATAGGACCATAAAAACTTTTCTACGTCACCAATCTAATACATAGGTGCGAAACATAGGAGTTCCATCATGGACCTGTGTTATTTATTTATTTATTATTTTCAGCTTTTAACTTCTATACATTCATGTATGAGAAGCTACTATCCCCGTCCTTTGCCCGTCTGTTGCATCTTTCAACTCGAAAAGTGCAAATGCGAAAGAGTTGAATTTTTGTGTTGAAATTGATGCTCTTGAAAAACAACCATAGCCGTTTAGATCACACCGAAAGCTGGTCGGGTATTATAGACATTTTTTTATTAATAATTAATGCAACATAGCTTCATAGGGGGCTCAAATATCATATTCGAATTTGAAAAATATGACACCACGAATGTTGGTTAGCCGGTTAAAATTAATACAAATTCATCTATGTGCGCAAATAGAAACACGTAATAAATATTGTTAAATTGAAATATTATGTCGTTTAATTACTTTAATTAATAGCCGCGCATCAACATTTACAAAAAAAAAACTAAATCGGTGTTAAAAAAATTATAATGATTTGAAAGGATGTCATGTTACCTTTGTGTGTTTTTTTTATTTTAATTTACACAGACTTAAAAAATAACCCGCCGTCACCTCTACGGTCATCCATCCAAAACGCACATCGAATGGGCTAAAAGTGCCACAGGCACAACTGGAGATAGGAAATGAAGCAACCCATAGCAAGTTGGTACCACAGGCGGGTGTACGCCTGTAGAGCCATAGCTGTAAGACGTCAGGTTCTGGTCAATGTATAGAAGTAGTTAATATTATATGATAGCTACAGGGTATCATGGCGATTCTTTCTCCTGACACGAATTCTATCTTATTTCATTTGTGTTTGCCTTTATATTTAATTTGCTCACAACCGTAACCGTATGTTTATTGACACTGTAAGTTTACCCATGAATAAATAAAAATAAATAATATATATTTGTGTCATGCATAGTAACGAGAAAACTCTTATCATTTTCGGATGACTTGAAATGAGGATGTAGTGTTTGTGCAGCGCTTTCGGTGAGAAAGAGAGATGTTCCTGTTGAGAACGCATACCGCGAGAAGATCTCCTCCGCCTACGCAGAATACTCTTTACAGACTCGTAGGGCCGGACCTTAATTATCGTCCTAATGAATCGATTTCGTACAAAAATGACATAAACACAGCTACATAAGTTGTTACATGTATTTGTTTGTTTTTTATATTGATTTAGAAAATTCGCAGTAAAATCTATGAAACTGATATATTTTATTTAATTGAAATGACGTACACTGTAGAAGATATCGAGCTCTGAGTTAACCGAAATGTTCACTAGAAACATAATTTGTTGTGGCTACTGAATTTTAGTAGGCCAACCGAAGTATTCCAACTATTTGATAGACTGTACAAACCAATTTCTGTAGAATGATAAATAGTTCACCTAATATTTATTTATTGTAACTTATACCAAAATGCTCGTAGATGCAGCATTCAAACGAAAAGTTATGTACACATTACATGCCTGTTTTGTTACGTCAACCAAACAATCAGTAATAGTTTCGCTAACACACTTCACGCTTCTCGCTTTTCCCGCTATTTTGTTTCTCGACCGAACAGTTTGGTAGCGCAGTTTGTTTATGTGTGTGTGTGTGTGTGATTGAGCTTACTCAAAACTTTAGTAGCGGCATCCAAATAGTCAAGGTTACAAGACTCGATCGTTTTGCGTAAAAATAGTTTTAACCAGAATCGAACTGTAGGTGCAACAAAACGTTTATCCGTCACCATATCTACAGGAATTTCTTGTAGAGGGTACAGGATGTTTTTCTCATTGTAGAAATACATAGGCTTAATGATGTGTTATGTGTGTGACATGTAACACAAGGAAAACAAATACACACAAGTTAAACATATGCAACACACCCTTTCACTTCGTATACATTGTTATTGTCTTACATTATTTTTTTATTTATGTTTGATTTTTCTTCCACAATAATTATGGATAAAATTTTACAACAATTGATTTGAGTTTACACGTGTTTAATGTATAAGGAGCTAATTTTAAATAGTTCGTGGGTTGTTTTTAATAAATATTAGTACATAATATATGTCGTGGATTTACCAGCCACACTTCTATTAGGATTTCTGACCGCATGGGTATTAAATCCGTTCTGAGGTGAATAATATTCCTTGACATTGTTAACCTCCCATTCGTTACATCTGAATACGAGTAGATAACGTCTTGTTTCACGCACACTCTCACGCGGTGTAATGAATGATCACATACACGCATGACGCCATTTTCCGTGGGTCGGAGTTAGGTTCAAATCTCGAAATATCCAATTTATTTAAATTTTTAATGTTTAGCGATTTTAACAAAAAAAAAAATTGATGTAAAAGCAGCCTTCGATTGACGGTATATTTGTATATATTCCAAACGATATAGACTGATAATTATACATATATAGGTATTATTAACAATTGTTATAATTTATTTCATTGATCAGTTAAGTTAACATTGCTAGTTGGCAAGGAGTGTCGATGTAACGATTCAAATATATTGTAACGATCACATTTATATTTACAATTTACTTGCCTATATTCGTGTCATCACAGCGTGTACTAATATATATTTAAGATTGATTTAAAATGTTTTAAACTGTGTTTTTTCTATACCACATAATTTTTATTTTTTTAAATTTTATTATTGTATAAAATCTTATCATTTATTGAGAAAACGCTGATTTGCAGCCTTTGCCAACAAAAATCTTATTAAAAATAAAAAGAAAATCGTTAAAAAATAAAATATAGAAAGGGGTAAGAGAAATATTTAAAAAAAACTGTGTAAATTTAAAAATGAATCAAAAATAAGAAGTAGGTTTGACTGTTTGAGACTGACATTGATGTATTTAAAATGATTCATAGTGTGTTTTAAACAATTAGGAATTCTATTATGGTATAATAACCGCCCCAGGCATCTGTATTTTAAATAGATTTTCGGGGCGTTAGAATCTGTGCAAATGAGGTATAATTTAACATAATTTTAATATCTCGTATCTATTCACAAAATGACGTGTTTTAATTAATATAATCGGTAATTAAAAACACTTTGTAGCTTTGACAATGTGTGTAGCTTATTCATAAAAGGTTGTCCGGGAGAATAATAATAATAATAGGATATTGCCGGGTTATCGGGTTTTATAATTACAGGACGACCGTAAGTCGGATGCTCCAGGGAGATTTTATTTTAAAATAAAAACGAAGCCTGAGTGGCGCCGAACCTACTCGTATCTTGACAGGCGCTAGGATGGTATTAAGTGTTAATATGTACGTACGATACACAGCCAAGTACAGCGGAAAGCCTTTAAGAAGCGAAGAGGTCGATTTTAACTCGGACCTTCGGAAACGCTCTTTGTAACCTTCACGAGAATAGTCCGAGTGCCAGCGTCATATTATTAATATATATACATATATTTAGAAATCAAGCAATTTAAATATAATTGTAAACATACAATATAAAAAATTACAAGGCCGATTAAAAGCTACACACATAAAAATAAACATTACCCGACCCGATTCGAAACCTACAACACTAATTCAGTTGCATGTACTTGACCTAAATCGTGGCGGGTTTCTCTCAAAAATTTGAACTATCTCGTGCCAGTCTGATTCAAAATGAAAACGTAGCATATTAAACATTAATATACCTATACATAACATGCACACGCAACCACAACACACTCACACACACTTTCCTACCGTACACATCACATAAACATTTTCTAAAATATAGTTAAGCTCAACAAAGTTTTAAACACTATTGTAAAAAAAAAACAATATATATATATACTAGCTGACCCGGCCACGCGTTGCTGTGGCTAAAGTTTTTGTTATATTACATTATAGTAAACAATCTAAGAGGAACAATAAGAGAACATCAGTCACGGAGTCCACTATGCTTTTTCACACAGATGGTATTTGTAAAAAAATATGGTGATCTCCTTATTTGACTTTCTACTACTATAACCCTTTAGTACAATGAAATTATTTACGAACTAAGACGAAAATGTTGATGTTGGTATACAAATTCACTGGATTGAGATTTGAAGGGGAAGTACGTTGAACACAATTAATTAAAATGTTCTTACACTTGATACTAAGCAGAAATCAATAGGTAAAAAATAAAAATTTATCAGATTTATTATTTCCATTTAATTTTATAACAAATATAAGTATATTACAGTATAATACAGTAAATAACATGTGACGCTTAAACTCATGAATGAGGTAGGCAAGGCAGACAGTCTTAAACTTTTAAACATTAATATCTTTTTTTTGAATTATAAATACTTTCAATTTCAATTTAATTTAACACCAATCGGTGCACAATGTTTTTGGTTAACCTGTCTTTAGCTAACACAAATAGATTCGACGGTTTCCCAACACGTGAACACGCAACATATAGTTGCCCATGAGAAAAACATGGATTTTCCAAATCTAAACCACAAATGGACATTGTTTGACCTTGAGATTTATTTATAGATATGGCGAAAGCTAAACGAATTGGAAACTGTAGCCTTTTGAAGGGTATGGTAGAATCTGATGGTATCATCGGAATACGTGGCAGCAGGACCACTTTTCCTTTAAACTTCCCAGCCAAAATGGTTGCTTCAAGAATGTTTCCGGTGATCTTTTTGATGACCAAACGCGTACCGTTACATAATTGAGGTGGATTCAAATTACGGAGGAGAATAATAGGGGAACCAATCTTTAATCGAAGATTATGTGGTGGCATTCCAGGGATATCTAATGAATTTAAAAATTCAATCGGAAAATTTACACTTTCATTTTCATCAACAACAGTATCGATTGATTTAAAAGACATCAGATCGCCTGGTAACAACTGTTGTATCTGGAAGTTAATTTCGTCAACATCAACGTTTTTGGCTGCCAAAATCGCCCGTTGACTAAGCCATTCATGATTCAAATAATTATTCTGTATATCCGGGAAAATACTCTGAATCAATTCAGTTTTATCCTGAACAACAGTGCAAAAATTGTCTGGTAGTTTAATGCATTGCGTATTTGGTTGCAGTTTTATTTTACCGTTCCCAATATCTAGTAGTTGTTCGGAAAATATTAGTGCTGATGGATCATTTTGCAATTGTACTCGCATATTTATGGTCAATCGAAGTGTTTCAACACTTCGCCATAAGAATGATTGTTTCAAACATGCATTAATCTCATCCGCGAAAGTAGAGCGAGGTATAACCGGTAAGGTCTGCCGGAAGTCACCAGACAAAAGTAAGATAGCACCACCGAAAAGTTTATTATTGCTGTTTAAATCTTGCATAGTTCTGTTTAATGCTTCAAGTGAATATTTGTGTGCCATTGTGCACTCATCCCAAATTATTATAGAACTCTTCCGCAACACTGCAGCTATTCCACTATTCTTTTTGATGTTACACATTGCATCTGGTTTATTATGAACGTCCAATGGCAGCTTGAATGTTGAATGTGCTGTTCGCCCACCATCCAGTAAAGTAGCCGCAATGCCTGACGATGCTAATGCTAATGCGATTTTTTGTTGCGACCGTATTTTGGCAAGAATCAACGATATTAAAAATGTCTTACCGGTTCCACCGGGTGCATCCAAGAAAAAAAAACCGCCTTGTTCAGCAGCAACAGCCAGCATAATCCGATCATAAATAATTTTTTGTTCTGCTGTCAGTAATGGTTCACTGTTCATGATAATTGTTGCTAAACTTCCATGGTCATATTGATTTTCTCGTTGTAAATCGGTATTGACTAAGTCGGTGGCTGGACGATTAGGTGATGGCATACCATAATGATTAAATGGTAAATTTGAACTAAGAACACATAAATCCTCGATCAAGACCAATGCTTCATTGTACATCTCTGGTGTATAATCTATGTTTTGGCATTGATTTGTTTGTCTAATTCGGTGCAAGATGTCTTCTGTCATACAATTTTTATATTTTTCCCACAAAGTTTGTGCTTGCGAGGGATAACATGTCGCCAAAATAATTGCAAACAACTGACGAATGTTATTCGGTGTTGATGTCAACGCAGCATCAGCAAGCGTTAAGTCCCAATGGTTATCGTCTTCTAGCAATTGCAGTTCACGACATGCATCCTGGTATGTATTGAATACTCGACCATTAGCTGTTCGTAAAAATTCAAAAGACGTTGGTCCGGGAACATTCACCAATAACAAACGTAAATAGAAGCACTCACGTTGCTTTGGATGTACCGTGTAAAGTCTCCCCAATGTCTTAGCTTTGAATATGCCTGTAATGGAAGGATGTGGTTTTCCTTGTTTCCGTGGCTCCCATTTTTTACTGGATTTGTTCCATGTGAAATAACGTGGAACATCACCATACACCAATGTCTTCGCGAATTGGCCAAAAACATCAGGTTTTTGACACAATGTAAAAAATTCAGTTAGAGTCGTTTTCGGAGCTTCGAACGCTCTTTGGAGAACATTTTCTTCAGTGAAGTATACACGTTGACCGTTTTCAAGATGTATTGCCAGATGTTGGACAGCAGGATCTCTTTCGTGGATGGGAAAGCTGAGAATATGCCAAATAGCTTCATTGCTGCTAATGTATCTGCCCATTTGGTATCGTGCTATTTCGTCATTTTTATTTATGTTTTTTACTTCAAATATGGCCAAATCACTGCCTTTGTTTACATATTTACAAATATACTTAATTGATTTAACAGAACTGCAAAGCTCAACATTGATATGAGCTTTGTAAGTTTTTGAAAGTAGTGGTGAGTATGGTACCACCCACTGATTATCAAACTCAACTTGATTTGGAAAGTTCGGCAGTCGCATTGTAAATGTGTGGCCACCATTCTCAGTACTTCTGCGGCGATACATTGCATAACCATCAATATCCGTGATCGTGTCATTCGTATGCGGCTTTGGGAAGTTTTTTTTACATTTTCCATTTTCCATGCACGGTGACGTCATGTTGAAAACACCGCATGGCCCATGGATCATGTGTTTGGTGACAATATCAAATAATTCTTGATCAATTAATGGGTCTGGAATTTCGGCTGAAATTAATTGATCGATTTCTTCAGGACGGATTCTATCTTTAAGCCAAACCAAAATGTGGGCATGAGGCAAACCTCGCTTTTGCCACTCTATCGTATACAGCCAACAACGTGTGATACCAAAAATTGTATATTTAACAATAAAATCAATTAAGGATTTCAATTTTTGTTTAAACACACGTGCAGTTAAATCATGACGATGAATGGCTTGTTGTCCTGGCAATAGTAAAGTTTGTATCTCTTCCCAATTCGGATTACATGTGAATGTAATAAATAAATCCGGTCGGCCGTAATGACGTACGTAAGTCATCGCATCTTGTATGTATTCCTGCATGTTCCGTGGACTGCCGATGTAGCTTGAAGGTAAAATGAAAGCATTACCGATGTCATTGGGATTTAAATTTCCATCGATGTTTCCAGCAACAGCATCTCGTAAGTGAATATATTCTTCCGATCGTAGTTTTGCCTGGTTGAATCGAAGGAATCGCAAGCGTTCGCTTTCGACCTTAGCATACATATCAACAATGTATTGATGGAACAGCTGACGATATCGAAGGATATAATTGTCTTGATGTTGTCTAACCATTATTCGGTGTGCGTAGTAGTTCATTGAGCTAACTTTATTATTTCTGTAATCACCTAAAAAAATAAAAAATAAAATGCAATACGAAATTAAAATCTATACATACAGTAAGAAAGTAAATAGATAATTGTCAAATTTACCGGTATTTGGATCATACTGATTGATATTAAGGTGATATTCATCTTGTCCTTGCCAAAATATCAATGGATATTGTAGTGCGTCATATGAACGGTGTAGATCCGAAATCGTACTGACAGTGTTGTCTCGCCGTGTAATGTTTATAGATCTTTTGTCAACTGGATCACCAACCATGATAACAGCAACCTCATCAACAGTTGGAGCGTTGAATCTACCAGCATGTTCACCTAATGGTACTTTGTCGGCTTTTATGACGATTTGATAATTGTCATTTTGCAGTCGTGGCGAAACTCTTTTGATCAATTGAATTAGTTGATTGTGATCTTCTAAAAAATTTTCCAATTATATCACAATTGCTCTTTCCTCTGCTTGTTCAATAAAATTATACTGGCACCGAGTCGTCACGCGCTCTTCACAATCGCCCATAAAATAAAAAGGTATCGACATCTGTCAGTTTTATGACTGCCAAATAATAACGGACAAAAAATTAGCGATAAATTAAAATTGCGACTATAATTTGAGATTTAAACTATCCTATCTCTCAAGTGCACATCGAACTGCACATGGTGTTCAAATTTTATTATTAGTCCATTATTTTATTATTAGTCCATTGAGGACAAACATTGTGACACGAGATTTATATATATTAAGATATATATTCATATGTATTTCTAATGCGAGTGTAATTTAATTTAATTTTAATCTTTATATGTATCTCTGTACTTTTGCGAAAACCTTTCATCAGTTAATTTTACAAACAACTGTATGTATCATTCTTTTTTCATATATTATACTGTTGGTTTTCCAAATAAACGATAAATAAATAAATTGTACATAGGCGCCAGCTTTAATTTAAGTCTTTTTTCTAACCTGTTCAATAAAAAAATAAATAAAAGGAATCCTAACCATAATTACTCCTTAATTTCATTATTTCAAATATACGAGTGGCTAGTGGCTCAAAGATACAAGCAAACGTAGTTCTAAGTTGACGTTCCCGAACACGTCAATAGTTCGCATCGGAAGAACGCGTTGAACTCTCCCCTGAACACGTCGGTTTTCATTATATATTTACGGTATTTAATAATCTGTACATTTAATTTCAAGATGTACAAATACGTAAATTGTCATTCTGACAGCCTAGCCTAGGTTATGCGCTTAGTATACGCTAACATGTTTTTTTCGCACTCTGCTAGCTAATTTAAATGCTATTAAGCACTTTTGAAAATATAAAGTAGTTTAAAAAATCTGCTAAATATTAAAAAAATACACAACTCTATCGAAATTAATAATAAACAAATATGTTTCATAAGCTTTTTTTATATTTTTTTTTCAGTTATGAACATTTCAGGGTTAAAAGAAATTGTAAGTAATAATCTCTGCCTGTTTTGTGTTGTATAAATAATACCATACGTGTTTTTGTTAGACTCGCCGCTTTGTACCTACTTGTTCAAAATTATAAAGAAATGTGAAACCCCTACTAATTTGTTTAGCATGAAAATATGATTTAATTTTTTCCAAGTTTGTTTTTATTGATTTTCATTGTCTATCTCTCGGACCGTAATCTTTTTGAGATAAAACGGTTGTGTCACAGAAGACATTCGTGTTGCTCTGAACGGATTAAACATAAGAAAAGATCGGAAGGAGATAATTTTAACCGAGCGTGATGGTTTTTTATCGCCGTCGAGCCGGCATGAGGCATTACATTACTAGCTCCATTGAAGGTAATTTCAGATAATTGTATCGCTTAAAGCAATTGTAACGAATTATGTTTTGCATATCGTAAACAGTAGAAGAAAAAAAAAAAACTCAGTAATTCTGAAATCTGACAATTATTATAACGACTGATTTCAGCGGTATGATTTCTACTAATCTAGGTTACATCTTACGGCAAACAGCTCACCCCTTTGTAGAGTAGTTATATGCCTCGAATAAGGTGTTTTTTATTACTATTAGCACAGTATAGAGAAGTTATAGTAAGTCATTTTAGAACAACACGAATCGACACATGCGATGAGTGACGTCATCAGGGCTGTGGTACAAAAAATGTTTCACGATTGGTGCGTGTTTACACTTAAATCCATTATAAACGGCACGCTAAGCGTTTTAACGCAGTATAGAGGCAAACATTTATAAAATCTTTGTTTATCCCATGTTTATGCTCTTTGAGGAGAACATAAGAGATTCACTCACACTTACTTCACTCACTCACTCACTACTTGGTATAATATAATTATACCAGATAATATAAAATATTAATTATATTATACTAAAAAAGTCATTTTGTACTTACTGCATAACTGGATAGAAATATAAAATGAGTCTTGGAAGTAACCTAAAAGTTCGTTTTCCAGTGCAGGAATAAGCTTAACGAATAAGGTCAACGAATAAGCTTAAAGTTACTTTATAAATTACAAATTACCAAATTTTTTCTATGGCTTGGACAAGTTTCTATTAGGGAATTTTATAATAAAATGTGTAATAAATTCGTAACATTTTGAATATTTTTTAATAAATAGTCTAGGGGAAAACATTGACACGAAAGGTTAAAATATTCTAAATGTAGTCATTTTAATCATTAGTCAATTATAATTAACCTAATTTAAATCCTTAGTCCAAAACTTATACAAATGAAACGTGTAAACGAGATATATAGTTAAATTAATTTAGCACAATTGTTTATTTGGAATTTATATTATTGACCTCGATGATTCAGCTCTTTTATTTATGAATTAAAAGTAAATACAAGTTTTTTTAATTAATATTTATATTTAACCTATATACTTAGTATAAATAGTACAAAGTGGACAGTAAGAAACGATAGCAGTTTCCTAACGTTCAAGATCATACGGTCTGGTGTTGCCGAATCGCGAATTTATCGCATCGTTCCTCAAAGTATTCAGAGCACATCTTTAGCGCCTACAAGCTAATTTCATAGTAAAGGAAAGCGTTAAAACATGCGTATTGAGAATTATTCAATTGATTTTAGCAAAACTTTTGACAAATTATACATGCTGGCCTTTTTCTCAAGTACATCCTTTTATGGGGTCATTCAAACTTTTGTTAGGTTAATCTAAACTAACAATCAAACATTAATCAGCACAATATATTGAAAAAATGTTTCCCTGTATATGTTGTAAATGTTTCTCTGTGTGTGTTGTATATTGTAAAAGCGCATTTCAAATTTAATAAAACCCTTTCGATTGTTTGAGAACGTTATGACTCGGACTGGGGACGGAGGGAAATGGAGCGTTACTGAATACATTCAACAAATAAAGCATTATTAGTAGTCTAACTAAACTAGCATTTTTATTTATTATTACCTACATATTACAAAGTACTAAATTGTATTACATATTATTATATTTATTTACATTTCTCACGTGTATACCCACCCTCAAATAAGCTCGGTTTTAGTAATAAATTCTAACACACATAACACATTCATAATCCATAGGTATTTTCAAGAAAAAAAAAAACACGTTTGTAACTTTTCTATGCTATATTACTTTGAAAAATTTCAGAAATCTATTAATTGGTTTTATATACTACACATATGATATGTTTGTAATTATAAAAGTTGCATATTCATTCATTCATTCATTCATTCATTCATTCATATTCATTCATTCTGTTGCATATTTCATAAAAAATATTAAATAAAAAAATAAACATAAATTAAGTGGATATAATTTTAATGGAATTATATTTGTTAGAATTATGTCATCTTGACACGCGCGTGGTGGGGGAAGTCACATTTCAAAGCTTATTATTAAACGCACGAAGCCGAGGTGACAATTTAATGGGATAAATATTATAATATCAAAAATACATACACTTTATACACGATTTTCTTTGTGTTACAGCAACATATATTCGAGCCATAACTTTACACCCACGTGAAAAGATTCCGACTTTATAGTTGGTGCTGTTTTTTTTGCATATAAATGGCCGTCGAGTTATACAATAAAATTGGATAAATTAATAGGCGTATTTATATTGATAAATTTGTGTAAATTACAAATTACAATACTAGCTAAGCGCGGCGTGTAAATTATTAATATTGGGATTAAATATATATACACACACACACATTTATATATATATATAATAAAAAGTATTAGTAAACAGTTGGAGAAAGGTAGAGTTTTAAACGACGCTTTAAAAAACTGCTTTTGTTTTGCTTTTGAAATTATCATAATGTTACAAATTAGGTAAATAATAAATTAAAGTGAAATAATAAATCAATACATATGCTATTAAGATGTATCAGGATTTACATTTTTTTACGAGTATATATTACAGATACGAGTATTAGTATATATATACATTAGATGATTAATATTTTGAGATATCTTACTTGGCGTCTTATATGACGGATGACGTTTAAATGCAACTTTCATAAATTCGTAAATCGCATTTTCTACTAAAAGATAAATATATCCAGCCACTACAATTATTATTATATAATTGCACTTTTGCTAGATGAACCAATTAGTATTATGAAATGAAACTATTTTTTAAAAAAAATATCTCGCGTTAAACGTCGTCACGTTATCGAAGATTTCCAAAACTCTAAGATTTCCAAAACACTAAAATCTCCATGACTCCAAGATTTCCAAAACTCCAAGATTTGCAACCAAGATTCTTTCGATCGTGTGCACCTATATTGTACGATATGAAGCTTCAAAACAAAGGAAACCTAACCTTATGTTTATACACAGATTTCGCCTTTTCAATTTGGCAGAGACCTCTCCAAATTTATACTGCTGTAAAAACTAAATAAATTGCAAATCGGAAATAAAATCTCTGAGTTCGTGACGAGGTCAACAAATAGTTAAAATACTAATAAATAAATATATCTACCTCTCATAACTTTTATGATGATTTCACCGAGAGAAATGATTTCTTCCATTAACATGGCCGCCGGCGGTTAACAATCAAAAACGGTCCCGTGCACGTTGCCTTGCAATAACAGCAATGTACTTAAGTCGTATATTAATAACACGGCTTGTATTGGCGGCAATATAATTAGGAACTTTAGTGTTCTGTATTAAACCTTTATGTTATTATAATATTACCGCGGGGAGGAAATGTGTATTATTATCAAGATTTTTATTTTTAATTATATTTTTTTTTATTAGCATCGTACCTCCTCCTTCCCGGTTCCTCTATTTATTGTGGATCAATTATTTTCCTCCTTCCTTTTTGAGTACAAGATCTGAGATGAAATTATCAGCAACGCGTGAGAAAGATTTACTTACCTCCTACGGTTAAATCCCTAGTAAAATCAACAACAAATCTACTACCTACTGAGATTATTTATAAAAATTATTTGTCTTGAGATTCCTCTAGATTTTGTGTGATACACCGTTTAAATGTTAAATTTCACAGCAATTATATACATTCAACGCATGGTGTAAATTATATAATTATATATGCTTTCCAGCGTCGGTCAAGTTTTAAATATCTTTTGTACAGAGTGTAAGACATTTCCGAAGACCTAATGGAGGAGGGGGGGGGGGGGGGGTTTGGGTAACCTATTATGAGGGAGAGTGAGTGAATATTATGAATGAAAAAAAACTCTACCTATTATTGTCTGTCTATTTATTGTGTATTTATTATACATACATGCATACGCACAACATATAACTACGTATACCACACGCATATTTATTATACGTTCATGTAACCTGTAACATAGTATCTGTATTATATTGGGAAATATATTTTTAATGTTGTGCGCTTTAGTTTGCTGTGTTCAGCAATATATTTTTTTAGTTTTATACTAAAACTGAGCAAAAGCGAGGAATCATGACGATTCCTTGCTTTTTGTGGTGCATTTCAAAGATCATCAAATGATTTTTGTGCCAGCTCATCGCAACACGCTCACGAACATAACGAACGACCTTTCCGTCCCGCGCGCAGTTTTAGTCTCAACGCAAGCGAGATAAAGGTCATTGTGGCGCGTAGCCGCCCGTCGCCCTGACGTCTCCCGCCCCCCGCGTAGCCTTCATAAATAAAATGATCCATCAAGACTCGCCGCGTAATAAGTGTCAGGAGCGGGTTGCGATGCTGCGCTGGCACAATGGACCACTACATCAGAGTAGCCGTTTCAGATAGGAGATACTGTGGCAACCTTGCCATTCAATGCTGCGATCATAATCATGTAATACCAATTTTAGAAGCCAATTAATGCGGACTAGCATTCGTGACTTCTTCGAGTCTTCAGCTCTTCAGCTCAGTCTTCAGCTTCGAGTTCTTCAGCTTAAAGAATGAGGGTAAAAACTGATCAAGCTTACTTAGCACCAGAACCAGCATTTGCAGTGTATTCAGATGGAAACAAAACATACTGTATATTTTACATTATTGTCACTGACCGGTTTCGTGCTCTCAAACATTAAAACGATTTCTATATAAATTTGAAGCCGTTTTTCTCGTGATTGATAAACATTTTCCCAATATATTATTGTCGATATAGATTAACGTCCTAAAAGGAGTGATCTGAATTTAAAAACAACCTGTATACTTCTGCTTCTGCCTTAAAACTGCCTTTTTTAGGACAGACATTTAGTCTAGGTAAGAAGCCAGCGAACAGAGGTTGCAGTGGTACCAAACACTGATTGATACACAACTATTTATAATACTTACACTAATTTGTAACCTTATAAAATACTTACGTAATTGTTGTCAATAAATAAATAAAAAATAAATACACTCGGTCCATAACAGTAGACACCTAGGACAATTTGCATAAAATGTATGTTTTGATAACTGCAGCAACTTAATTAAGGCACTAATATTTAGGTACCATATTTAGTTAATGGACTATGGTAACTATTATATTTAAATAAAAAAAAATATTTTCTTGAAAACTGCTTAAACTATTGATATACCATTGTTTAAGCAGTTATAAAAAAATCACTTTCATTTCATATAAATAAACTTTGTACGAGTTTCGTGGTCAATTTGTACTAGACCATAGATTCCAGGTAGTATTTTTACCTCAAAATGAATAGTGTTCTTTTGTTCTGTTTTAGTTCTACTTTGTTTGATATAGTTCAACATTCTGAGCTAAGTAAGCACAGGTCGAATTCGTGTTTTATTCAACGATAATTATGTTTTTAAAGCCTTAAGTAACATTTATTAATTGCTTAATTTCTCTTTTATGTTTCTGCCGTTAAAATGTAATATATTTAAAAAACACAACATTCTAACTAAAACAACAGTGATTACACTTACGTTAAATGTCCAGCACGTAGCAATTATCACGGGTATTTGTAAAGTATCTAAATAATAATCTTTGTAAATTAATAGATACAAACAAATAGTTTAACCACAACATATTGACGCGGCTATTTTGACGAAAATTATATAAGAATTTAGAATACTTTCCTTCGTAAACAAACTATGATCAGGTCGATATGATGTCACTAACTCGGCCTTTAGTATGACGTCATATAAGCACGACCTTTTTTATCTTTGGATTTTATGTCTGAGGGGGGAAGAAGGATACAACTTAAGCAGGTAACACACCGCTACCTTAAATTTAATATAATTTTTTGGCCTTTTAAATTAAAAATAAAATAGAGATTTTTCGGTCGTCTTTGGTCTTTATAATTGTAATCAATAGCGAATGCTTTATCGGTATTAATACCGGTATATCTACCACCTTCCAAATGTATTTGTTTAACTAAATATTAATGTTCATTAATTGGTACCCGATATAAACAACTAACGAGGTAAAGCATTGGTTAAGACACGCGAATTAATCGTATCAGCCCTTGTCGTGACGGTCTTCGCGTTGTGCAGATCGTCACGTCACGTCACAGGTGCGTCGTGGAAAACTACTTCTCCGTTAGTAGCCTTGAAGTCAACCAGTCCATCGCTGGGACGAGGTCGGCCCGTGTACTAACGGTCTGCCGAAGTTGCCTTGCCTTCATATATAATTATGTATACCTACATACATTCCATATTTTCTTTGGGTAGGGTTTGCAGCTGATCCGATAGGTATATTTTTTTCTCTTCATAAATTATTGTTTTTGTTAATTACTCAACTGTAAATAATTACTATTAGGTATTTAATACATATATTTTACTATTAAAACAGGAGTTTAATATATGTAAGGCAGGATTATATACTAAATCGCACTTATTATCACCCTACTTATATATTTCAAATAGGTAACACCTCGACACAGGTATTTTCCTAGTGAGGTGTTACTAATCCACACAAATTGTACTTTTCTTCTATAGAATATCAATAAAATGCGACATAGTAATACACATTTAATTATATTAATTTATATGAATATTTTAATAAATAAATAAATAAATGCCATATGTTTCGGCGTCATATATGCAGCCTTAAACGGTGGAGATTTGGTCACTTTGTTTTGGTTATAATTGTACTTTCGGATTGTTTGCTATGGGCGTCGTTATATTTTTTAATTAGGCAATTCTACCACTCTACACTTACTTGCAATACTTGTATGTCGGTTCAGTCAAATCTCGCAAGCTGAATTAAACCACTTCCTCTTATCCTACGTTTGAAACTCGACGTGTTGGGTTGAATTTTAATTTTTTATAAAAACCACATTACAAAAACACAGTAAAAGGCAAATAATATCTTTTATCTGCTATAATTTTTATGCCAACCCTTAATAATCTCGAATTCACCGCCTTTACTCCGAGGTTGTTTGCACTCTGTAATTAGCTTTTGATTGGCCGCCCTGGTAGCGCCGATTTTTCCACCGCGCGCCGTTCGCGGGTTCGAAACCGGCCCGATATAGCGCCGAATTGTCGCCCAATTGATCGCTTTCAATTATCTGCGCGCGCGCATAATCGACGTCAATTAGCGTTGATGAGTTTAAGAAAATTATCGGCCATTGTTTGTTGGGCAGATCGAATCACTCCACTTTCGAAATTGCCTTGTAATGGCGTCATTTTCGTGTCAAGGCTTCGTCGGTTCAATATTAAAACCAGGTGCTGACAGTCTGATAATTAGATCAGACGGAAGTTGATGCAAATGCGACAGGAAGAAATGATCAACAATGCAAAAATGTTTTGTTATCGGTAATACGGTAATTAAATGATTTATAATGTTATCAACTTGAATACTAATAGGTGTCTTAAAATTAACGCAAGATTTGAATTTGCTGCCATTTGTGTAGTAAATTGTTGGCAATTATGAAAAAAAAAACAATTTGATAGCTGAGAGTTTAGGTTTAGTAAAAATGGAACATTACACGATACAACATAATTCAAAAATATGGTCGGACTAGTGTTTTAACTTCGTCAACTATGAAGGATTAATTGAAAAATTCAGGGAGACTGGATCAGTTAGAAACGCTAAAGAAACTGCTCTTCCAAAAACGAGCCGTTCAAATGTCAACAGTGCCTGAAAGTGTTGGTGAAAATCCCAGAACATCAATACTGCAATCAATTAATTTTAATTATTTGATGTTTAAAAACCACTAATCTATTATTGATACTACTCAAATAGAAAATAGCTTATTATCTTCGCTGGTTTTTAATTGCCTAAATAATTATAAAATAAAGAGATCTTGAACACAATTTTTATTGAGACTTCACCAAAAATACAAGTTTTGAGATCCCTAACAATTTGACTATCGTCTGAATACATGCCTGTGTGTATATAGTATGTGTGTGGTGGCAATTTTGTATCTACAAACGTCTATCCTGACATCTAATACCGTTAATTAGATGATTTACATTAATAAATATTTACATTTAAGCAATACATTTTACTATTTTACTATATCTTAACGATTTGCACGTAATGTGCATATATTTTACACTTTTCTTTTTCTTTTTAGCCATAACGATTCATTTTCATATAAACTACGTTGAACGTAAGTTATTCTTGTAAATATTCATTAAACCATTCACTTCTCATTCATTATACGCCATATTCGTTACATTTTCACTTTTTTCCATTATTATTGTTTATTTTTATTTTACGGTCAAACGATGCAACTATCTGTGCTTTCGGTATTAATTTTTCTTTGAACATTCTGGCTATATATTTTATTTGCAAAAAATTTCAATCCTTAAAATATTAAAAAGCATTCGTATTTTCCAAATGTCAGTACTGTCAAACTTTTATATATGTTAAACTAAAGGTGTTTACCTATTTTAACATAGAAATCATCTAATTAACTATATATATATATATATATATCTGTGGCTTGGTAAAAGAAGTGCCTGTCATTTTTTTCATTATTGAGTATTATGATGCAATATACTTAAAAATCCCCAAATTTTAAAATCCAAATTTAAATTTTATTTTTTTTTGTGTTTTTTAAATCTTTAAATTAGGAATAGGAATTTTGACATGGGCACTTGTACTGAAAATTTGGGGATTTTTAAGTATATTGCATCATAATACTCAATAATGAAAAAAATGACATAGGCACTTCTTTTACCAAGCCACAGATATACTTTTTAATATATATGTACTAGTGTATATAAATATATATAATTTAATTTATACTTTTATAAAAAAAATAATGTAATTACCTGTATACGATAACACAACGTGTACACTATATTAAAACGAGATTGTATTAGCAATAGAAGTCTACTAACATAATATATCTGTGTATAAATTGCTGGTATGAAATCACTCTCTAGTATTTTACTAAGCGGGCAATAAATCAATCTTCTCTTCGCGTGGCATCCCTCTTCTCCGCCTCAGAGGAAAAGGGAAGGGACTAATTGCATTTAAAGTGATTAGGCGGCTTTCACACTACCACTCTTACTCGAAATTAATTAGCGAACGCCTATGTGTCCTCGTACTTTCAAGAAGCCAGACACTCGCTTAGCCTTTTTAGTCTACTGAACTACCTTAACTGAAGTATATCTTATGTTTCAATCTAGTTGGGATAATATGTTATATTATTTTAAAATAAATTAATATAAATAACAACCTTTTGTTTAAGTGCTTGAATGCGTATAAAAAATTTCGTGTCTGTGCTGTTGACCGTTGAGGAGTTCCTTCGTCTGGAGCAATTCCTGGCCGTGGAATCAGGTCATGCTTACCATAAAAATGCATTGTCATCAGAATTGAACCACCGTGTCAAATTTTAACTCCGTAGGATAAAAGGAAGTGGTTTTCTAATTCAGCTTGCAAGATTTGACCTAAATAATCGACACACAAACATTGTTTTACAAATGTACTTAGTGAAAACATGCTTTCCCAATATTCACGCAATATTGTGTAGGGCTCCCAAATTTTATTAAGTTTACACTCAATCAGACTTATTTTTAGTGTCCGAATGACACCGACCTTTAAAAAAAAAACTGAATTTTAGTTTTCGCTCCAGTTTCAGCTGAAACTGGATCTTTTTATAAGATTTTTGGAGATGGGTTTACTTAAGATTGAAATTAGGTAAAAAAAAATAAAGGATTATTTAGGAAGTGTTTAAGGAAATAGGTTTTAACTAAGAAAGCTCAACGTAACTATACATAATACTTATGTATCATTTATTATATTGTGGCCCAATTTAAAATCAGACTATGATTATGACTATAAGTAATTAAGGGATTAAACTAATTATAGTTAATAATAAATTTTTGTTTTTTTCTAACGAGAAGTGATGGTTAACTAAGATGGCACAACGCATAGGCGAACGTAATTTCGGTCGTTAATTGAGCGAAACCGAAACACGTATTTTGTTACTAATGAATGTTTGTATTTTACTTTCATATTTAGATACTTTACGGACAGTGTAATGTTGTCGATAATTTATTTAAATATCAAATAATAAAAATAATAAAAATAAGATTTGATAATAAAAATGTTAACCTATGTTTTAGTTTTATTCTTGTTATTATTTCGTTTACTGATTCGTTTTAAGTTGGCAATATACAGGATGAACTTTTTCTCATGCACATCCTTTTACGGTGTTATTCTATACACCAAACTAAACAAGTTTGTTTTGTAAGTCAGGAGGAGTAACAGAGGAGTTTTTTTTATTTCCTTTTTTTTGACACATTGAAATACTTGTAGAACTAAAGAAGTATTGAATGACCCTATAAAAGGATGTGCATGAGAAAAGTTCAACCTGTGTATCTTCAGTGTTTTATTTAGCACTTGCACACATATACGTACATGTATGGAAATATATATCTTTTGTAATAGTATGTTATTCAAATTTGCTATAATTTCTAAGCGTCTGATAGTAATATAACATTAACGCAATAAATATATATGTATAAATAGTATTTAGATTATTCATTACGTTATAATAGGCGTTCGCCGTTAGTTTACATTACTTATATAAAAGTCTGACAGTATTGACATTTGGAAAATTAGAATGCTTTTTAATATTTTTACAGATTGGAAATTTTCAAACAAATTACAAACAAATAAAACCGACATAATTAATTTTCTATAGGTAATTATATTTAAAACTTGAAATTTATTTAAAAAAAAAAGGAAATATGTATTTACTTCGTATTGTACTATGGATAAATAAATAAATAAATATACTATTCTCGACCTTATGTTGCCAATTTATTGTTTACAAGATTAACATTGGAACTCTTTTGGTCATTGGCGGAATGTTTCTCATTAAGAGGCCTATAACAAAAACACAATGGGCGTATATGGGCGCTAACTGCCCGTCCGCCGTCCGTAAAACGCAGACCAACGCGAACGTAGAAAATATTATAGTGTTTGGAGTCGCTCGAACATTTGGCGCAGTGGTTCAAGGTTCCGCGCTTAAATCGAAACGCCAATTAGCCGACATAAATAACTTCCTCAATGGCATCTTATATTAAAATTGTGTTTCGCCCGCAACACTCGTAGGGCCAATTACGTATCACGATTTGAGGTCGTGATTCCGCGATTTAGTCCGAGAGCTGACGAGCAATCTCGATTGTTACCTCGCTAGATACTCGTACATGTTATATAGAGTTAGAACTAGCGTTTTATAGCAAATTTAAGTTTTCTTTATTATATTATATGTCAGTCTGTTTATGGGCAAAATTAACCATTTATAGAATGTGTTCAACCTTAAATTTATAAATTAAAAAATAAAAATCTATAAATTAATATATTTAATGATTATGTTTATGTTTAATGTTTATGTTCAAATAACTTATCAAAAACCAAACTTTAAAATGAAATTTTCCGTTCCTCTCCCTCCCCGTCTTTTTATCTCTCTTGCATTTTTTAGGTTAAACAATAGTTTTATACATACTCGGTGGAAATATTTAATTGGTTTTATTTTAGACTTGTAAGTTGGTACCATTGTTTTTATTATTTTTGTTATTGATAGCATTGTTTTCTTTCTTTCATTTTTGAATACATGTTAAAAATTATTGTGTCCGTGACCGTTTGGTACCACTGTAACCTCTCTTCGCTGCCTTCTTAACTGGACTAAATATCTGTCCTAAAGAAGGCAGCACTACAAAACAGCATTAGAATAGCATTTCATTTCTTTAGCAAAAAATGATAAACATAAAGCTTAGCAGATAAATAATAAGGTTGAATCTTAAAAATATGATTTTCCGACCAAAGAGTTCAATTATTCTATATTTCTCCAACTTTTTTTATGATATTTGTATTAATTTGAGAAATCAATAGATTTACATAGTTCTTACTGAATATATATCTATGCCAAACTAAAACAAATTTCTAGCAAAAATTAACTGCGTACTTATTAATAATACATATTGTGTTATTAAATTTTTATTTCGCATTATATTTATTGACCATGAATGAAATTGGGTTTACCTAAATATGCATAATGATTTATTTTCGTTTCCGTCGACACTTGTAGATGGCACATCGGCGCAGGGTGGGCATGCTCGCCGCAGGCTCCACGGTCGTACGCGTGCGATCAAAGCACTTTTAGCTGATGCCATTTTGCTTAGATAACGTTTCGCAGTTTTGGCCATTCGCGGGCGTCGGGATGATAGTCACGTTTTCGGCGGCCCGCCCGCCCCGCGCCGCGCCGATCGGCCCGCCCGCCCCGCGCCGCGCCGATCGGTCACGCCCGACCGGATGCCAAAACGTAGCCACTCTTTTCACGCTGTTTTTTCTAGTCGCATTGCGCTCAAAGAATTCTGGCCTTGAGTAAGGTTAGTAACATTACAACGTCTTCCCAAACGACTATTGAATTTGTAGGAACTTGCGAGAGTAAACCTTATGAATACTAATACTGGAGATTCATTAATACACTGTCGCAATATATGTACATATACAGTGTGAACTTAAAGTCAGCAGTATCCTTTTAAGGGGTCATTCTGGGCATGAGTCTGAGCAACTTTTTTTCAACAAGTTACACATAGCTAATAAAAAAAGATAGCTAATAAAAAATATGCATATAAAAATATAAGTACTCTATTGAACGTTTGGCGCACGTATTGTTGTGTTCCGGACCTAGCCAATTGACATACATTACAATAATTGCGCGCGTGAACCTACCCGCCGCTCCTAATCGTCAATACATTTGTAGGAACGGTGCCTCGTGGAGTCAGTCGGTTTCTGGATCGCAACGTCGCGAGGTCTGATATTTTATTAGGTTACCGTACTTTAAAATGTCTTTACGATACTTTCTTTTGTCGTTTTAGACCAGTTTTTTTAGCTTTATTTACAAAGTTTTTGATCAAAAGTTGTTCAATTTAATATTCAGAATCACCCGTTGAAAGGATGCTGCTGACTTTAAATTCACCCTGTATATGTATAATTTACATTCAAATATAGCATTTACCCTATTTACATAGATATATTTTTGAAGATTCCGGATCAAGCTGATATCGGTTATTATCTGCTTTAAGACTGAAATAGTCAATTCTAGATTTGAATATTCGAAATGATATCTAGATAGAACAATAGATAAAAAAACCTATAAACCTATCTTGAGAAAACGGAACATTGGGTTCAATTCGTTTCTTTCCAGAACAATTCGGCAGTGGAATACTCTTCATAGGTCAGTATTTCATCCCTTTCCTTCTTCCAAGGATGTTTTTAAGCGTAGGCTGCGAGTTGTTAAGCATTATTTTTTTTCCCTCACCTACTAAACTCAACAGTATCACCGGATCTAGCTCCTAAATATTGCAATTACTTAATAATAATAATAATAGATCGAAATAACTATTTGGTCAAAAATAACCCCAATATCTCTTCTTGTACATTATAGTAGTCAAATCTCACGATAAAAATATCTGTGGAGCAGGTTTTTTTAAATTTAATCTGCATCAGTAGTACTTCCCTGTGACGGACATAAAACATTTTTCAATGTATAAAAAATATATATAATATACCCATAACTTTTAATTTCTATTTTAGTATAACAAGGTGTTTTTTTGACGTGGGGGACGAAGACGTAATTCTGTAAATTATTTGCCACAATCTCTCCAAAGTACATGATGCCGCCTAGGTCCGCCATTCCGAGATAAACCATAAATGGTGATTTATTGATTTTTTAGTATGAAACCAGTCTGTCATTATTTCAACAAGAAGTAAATATTCTAGCAACACTCATAAATGATTGTTTATTTTACAAATTAGCAACGGCGCTTAGTTGCCAGACTGCCATAATGGTAGTCTAGAAACACGTCAAAGCATAACTATAGTTACTCTATATGTTATAAAATCATGTGAGATTTTTATTGTCGGCTCTCTGTCTAAGACATTTGTCCTATTTTTATAATTAGCGAAAATTATATCATGAAGATTTTATCGTAAGCGTATGAAAATTTGGTTACGAGGATTTAAATTGAACACCTTTTTTGACCACTCGTTGCTATCTTTTGTCAGTCAATATTTTTCCTTCTTTTTTGCAATGGTATTTATTGGCAACAAAAAAAAACAATTTTTTGTTTCATTCCTATCGATTCGATTCCGCCGGTAGAAATCTCTATTTCCTCTATTGACAGATTTCTACGTAATTGATGGTTCTATGTATAGTGAAAGGTATGCCAACATTTCCGCGTAAGGGTTTCAATTTCTGTTGATATTTTATTAGTACTCGTAAATAATTAGGCTAAAAAAATGATTAAATTAAATGATTATTTTGTCCATAGTTGTTGTATTTCTATAATACCAGCGAAGGAAATTTCATTGAGTTAAAAAGAGTTTTTGTTAAAAATCGAGATAATTCGCAATCTTCTAGCGATTCATTTTGAATTACGCGTATGCAATTTGTCTAGGGCTTTTGTACAGAGCCTGGTTGCAGCAACGCGTGGGTCGCGCTCAGCGGCAGCCCGTGTCAATTTATCGATTGTATTGAATGCCGTACCTAAGTCGAAAGAAGCCTTGCCATTTGTTCAACATATGCTCGCTGGCTTATCTGATTAGGCATAATGTACTAATATTATTGTTCACTAAAATGAAATCTCTCAAGGACGATTATTTTCCTTTGCGTTACGACTCGCATTGCCAACTGCAATGCGAGTTTTAAAATTCTTCATGGTATCCAGGAACTTTACGTGGTAATTTTAAACCTTTGTCGTAATACGTCCGATTGGGACACCGGGATCACCCAAGGCTACGAGTATCGATAGTGAGCGCTACTTTTAATTTAATTGTTATTTACTTTTTATTTAATTTAATTTAATAGTTATTGTTTTTTAAAATATTTATTTATTTATTAATTAATATATGTTCATGTTAATATGCTGTAAATTTACCTAACAAAATAAACATAAAATAATACTCATAATAAGTTATGACAGTCATCCAATGACTGAAGCGCGGACTATTTGAACAACAGAGTACTTCGAAGCCAATTTTGTTTTGGGGATTTTAAAGTCAAGCCGGCAACATTGAATTGGTCGTGACATAAGCAGAAGCATTTAGTTAAGCTCAGATGAGAACGAGCGATAAGTACTCACTTAGTACCTAAAGCCGACAATCAATGGAACCGTATTCATTTGTCAGTCATTCTTTAGAGCGGGCGCAGTCCAACTGCCGCCGAAGTGGTGGTTTCGTCCGGTGGCGCGCTCAGACCGCGCCACGACGCGAACTCGATGACACTCGAGAGACGGTAAAAAGTCGTAAGTTCGACTCGAGTCGACTTAGCATGTCGACTCGGGTCGAACCACCGACTCGAGTCGAGTCGCCGACTTGCTGAGTAAATTAGAATTCTTCACATTAAAAATATCATCAGTCATATTTGTGAAGGCAACATTTGCCCATGTACATTGGGCCAAGAGTATATTTAATCTCTCCTCTCCCAAATACGGCTGAACCAATTTACAATAGCCTGCTAATATCGGCTGGTAAAATTAAAACTATTTTTATTCTTTATTGAATCCAAAATATATATGTAAAATAGCAAAACACAGTTATATATCACTTAATGACTATACAAGAAAATAGTTAACCATATTTTAAGCCATCTTGTACAAAGCAAAACAAATACAGCTGTTGGTGTGGATTTTATCACCCCACAAGATAAGGTCTGTTCTGGAGTGATACCTGCTCGAATTTTCTTACACGGCTGATTTTTTTTTTTATTTATATATTATTTTCAATTTTCACTAACTTTAAAGAAGTGGACAATGTATAAAAAGCTCGGTCGATAAATCTCATATGGAGGACAGACGCCTTGCACCGTGTTTCAGGGCCATTTTCGATAAAAAAATCCAGCTTATTGGCCTAATAATTGCGCCAAACATATTACAGCCAAATTAATAAGTTTGGCTATAATATTAATGTAGATAACAATAAAGGTATTTTATTATTATCATGTCGGGCGATTTAAATTTCCAGGATAGATGATACGCTGCTATTCTGTGATTTACAGCTCACGGGTCACAGACGAGTGATTCACCATGATAGCCTATGATCTAACGGTTAACTCGTATCTTTAATGTTATGAACATTTTGAGTCAAACCGCACGAAAGTGCTTCATTTCGTGATGTTTTGCCGCATGCGCGACGACATAAACGTCACGTCGTAAATCTCAAACATACGTTATCCGATCACTCCAAAGGTCATTGGTAAAGATTTAGAGGTTACCTTCGCAATTTATTATTTATTTTTACGGACAGTTAAAATTTACACACATGTTGCAATAACTAAGTAACAAAAGGTAAAACAAAAAAGTAAAACTAAATTTGTGTGGATGTATTTTTGTGTGCATGTTGTATTTACTAATTTATTTAATATATTTTAGGGAAACATACAGCGTAATTTAATTTATAAAACAGTAAATACTTAGTGATTAATTTGGTCAATTACATGAATCCACTGTTTGACAACTGAATTGAAAGGTAGGGTCACCTAGAACTGATTACATAAAAAAAGAAAATAAATGAGAAACTTAAATAAAATAGTTCAGTTTTTGCATATTTACACTGATAAAAATATTGAGTTAATTAGAATGTAGGTTTTCTTAGAGTTTTTATGGTAAAGTTAAATATATAGGGCGTCTTGTATGAGACGGGTATATTTTATTTTTTTTTGTTTTCGAGTGTATTCCGAGACCATTGCCATTGACCGCGTATAAAACTTCCTCATGGTTTTCGAGTAAAAAATTTTTTAACTTTACATTATAATATGAAACCGCTCGTCATAAGTTCGGTCGCTAGCGAGGCCGCGGGTCCTTCATCGGCTATGGCCGAGCGCCTGCGAGCAAAAAGGAAATTTACACGGCGCTTTGATAATCATCATTATTTTATTTAAACCAAGAATATCGTTTATAAGATAATATGGTTACGTCAATGTTGTTATGATATGATCAAAGTATACATTTCGAGTGATAAAAACATGAACATTGTATAGGCCATTAAAACTACAACTTACTTTAAATTACAATATCAAATATGTATAGTTTCTCGGAAGAAATATGGTTAGACTAAATTCATAATATAGGTTTCCAAATAATTTGAACAATTAAAGTCAGAAATATAACGTCTCTTCACGTTATAGGGACCATAAACACCCCCTTAAGTCTTCGGGAATGGTATATATTTTGTACTTATCAATTGATGTGTTGAGTTATTTATAAGATAACCTCGCCAGGCCATATAATAAAATAAATTTTCGGTTAATATGTATTTATGAAGACGATAAAAGTATTTATTTAATATTCTTACAGAATGACAGTGTAAAATCTTTATAATAAGAGCAATTAGTTACGGTAGTTTGGCCAATTACATGAATGCACGTTTTAAAGCTACGAAAAGGAATCGTAAATTTGCCTAAAACTAATTACACAAAAAGAAGAAAATTATAAAATAGACGCGTTTGTATTCATTTACAAGTCTGTATAAAAACTCAATCTCAGTAGGTATGGTGTAAGAAACTCATTTAAGTGGACACGTGCGCGGGCGCATATAACTCAATATTGGATCTTTAGTGCACTTGGTTACGCTTCGTCGAACTGTCTAGGACGGTCTCGAAAAAAAACTGGAGTCCGTTCCATCGGAGTACCAAAAAGAAAAGGAAAAAAAGCGGAGTCAATAGCTCTTGTGGTCAAAAGGGTTCAGTTTCAAGTTTATTGCCCCGAGCCAATTTCTTCATTCTCTTTATTCGTCAATATTGTCATTTATTTATTCATAATGTCACCATAAGAAGTCACAACAATAAATTATATAATAACACTGAAAAAAATTTACTTACTATCATTGAACAAATGAAATACCAGCCATTTATTTTTGCTTTGAAGTAACATGGCCACTCTAACTAGGTTAAAAAAACCTGTTCTAAGAGCGGCCAGAAAAAAGTTGCTGAAAAAATAAATACATATTAATCACGTGAGACGTTACCAATAGGAATGATCATTGGATAAATATCATAAATACAAACCATACATACAATATATTATACGTCAATATATTATATACAATATATACATTTATTAAATATATAATTGTTATAATTGTGTTATGTATAATATATATACTAAATATATAAAAACTATAGATAAAGAAAAAATATATAATTACTCATTATAGTTCATATTATGTTGGCTTTGCTATTGTATTTCAGCATCTTTTCAGATGCGTCTCTGCCTATTGCGAGGAACCATTTGGTGATGGTTTTTGCAAGATTGAATTTAGATTGTGCTAAGTTTAGGTACATGAAAATTGTGATGCCTTTGCCCAAAAGTGGTATTCATTTTTGGCAGTATCATATATCCGCGTAGCGAACTGCCGACAGCGAACTGAAAGCGACATAAAATCATAAGGATTTTCTAGATAAGAAAGTTTAATCTAGATATAACTGGGCATAATGGGTATAATGATGTACCAGTAGTGCCACAATAAACATCGTATTTTGATAGCGGACCATTTGACCTAAATACTTAGGTCCATGCATATACAATAACTAAAATAGAAAAATTATAACTATACAAAACATGAACACTTTTTTTTTTAAATTAACATTATGTCTTGTAGGATAAATTAGTTAAGGATTTCTGAAATTACTATAGATTTTCATAACTTCTCACTTTTGTATAAAAATATTTTTTAAGTATTTATATTTAGTATAAATATTTATTAATATATACGTGTAAAGTTCATATTTATATATAGTTATCAGTATATTTTATATCATAATTAATTAATATGTATTATATACCTGTATACATTTTTCAGTTATTTTATTTAATTTGTATTAAATTAATTTGATTGCTCTTTTTTTATTTTGATTACATTTTAATAGAAAATCCTAACACAATACTCCTGAAAATCATGAAAACGTTCTTAGAAGTTATTTTATAGGTACATTTTTAAATGTCTAATCACTATTCGACTGTATTAAAACTGTAGACACACCACATACACACGCACACGCACTATAACACTGTACTTATATAAAATGTCGGATTAAAAATTTAGCTGCGACATTTGAAATAGATTTTATCTTATGTTTTTTAATATTAATAGTAATATTTCAAGTCTTCAATGACTACGTAAAACGGTACAGTAGGAGTGTGCGCACTTGACAGATATCAAAATAAATAGCAATTTCAAAACAAAATTGATGCTCCGATCGTGATTTGTTAAAGTTCACATAGAGCACTCGTATGAGTACGTCATTTAAAAGCACGCTCCACTTCTAATCAATCATGGTTAGCAACAAAAGACTGAGGCATCACGACTGGTGGGCCGGCGGTATCGCCGATCGGAGCCTTCTAACCCGAAGCCTTTTTCTCGGCTCGCTGGCAGTAAGTACAGTGCAGTGCAGTGCGTATTCCGCGCGGGCCCGCCGCGAATAAAAGCGAAAAACGCACGCCTGATTGATTTATAATGGCCGAGGAATTATAATAGTATGCAACGCACGTTCGGTCGCATCAACATTTACACTTTTACACATTTGCACACACACGAGCGTGTGTACTCATCGCGTCGCTACGATAAATAGACATGCGAAGTATCAGACGATTCATGAATATCCCAACACTATAACAAGACCAACCAAAATTTCTACCTTTTTTTGTAAACGCATTTGACCTGAAAACATTCTAAAAACTGTTTGAAATGCTTATCAAAACCTACCTTACCTTAAACAAAAAAAAAAAATATCATTTTTTGAAAATTGTCCAACTTCGAGGTTTTAAATTTAATGTATTTATATATTAAATTCTAAAGAAATTTACAGATTTATATGGCAGTTGACCTGAGTAGTTTATCTGAATAATACATTCATAATACAAACGAACTTCGATATTAATTATCTTTTAAAAATCAAATTTATGTAATTAAGCTTAATAATGGTAATTACCACTGATCACTGTAAAATTAGGAGATTCGAAGAATAGGAGAGACAATTAAAGTAATTAATCCACTACTACTACTAATATAACAATAATAATAATATTATAGTGTTATTATTATATTGTGGAATATAAATATTAAACATTCGTAATATATACATATATATTATTATTTTTAAATTATTTATTATATCGCTAATAATATGTAGGTTTATATTAACACATAAACAGACACACACAAACCCACACAAACATTTCCATGCTACAAATAGAGTGACCACACTGTGGACATACTTGGCATATTTGGTATATTTTTCTGGCCTTATAAATGTAGTATTAGAGTGTTATTTTATTGTATCGTTGTTTTGTACGTTTATAAATAAATAAACTATATTAGGATTTAGACTAATCGTTTATCAGCCCAACATCAGTTTCAAAGAATTGGCTCTAATTGAAATGTCACTTTCGATCTAATTCGAAAGTAATAATAACAAACATTTTTGCTTAGAACTATTACTGTAAAAAGTAACAAGATATACGAGTATAATGGAAAAACAAACGAAGTAATTCACAATAGCATTGGAAACTGTCATTGGCTTTGTGTTCTCATTGTTTTTTTAATTGTAATTTTACTTCTATGTAAGCTGTTGTTTCCTGAAATAAAAAAAAATAAAATTAAAAATAAAATAAAACATTACAAAAACAGAACAATAACAAAATTATGATTACATTCAGACGTAAATACACTAATGGTGTGGCACCGTATTGGGGACTACCCCGCGAACAAAAAACGGGTCTTCGGGGCGAGTTTACACTACTCTTTCGAGAGTGCTAGAAGTGAATTCGAAAGAACTCTCGTGTTTCGTCATCAAAGTAGCGGCCTTTGTATAGTCCATTCTTGGTCAGAGCTCTGTCCCGTTGTAGACTCGTCCGGTAGCCAAAAGCACTTATTCAGTAGAGCTAACAAAAATATCGTCAAGTCTGTCCTGAAATGGAACCCGGATTTGGAAGTCCGAAATTGGAAATGACTGGACACAGATTAGGACATCTTCTTCATCTTCTATAGGCAAAGAATTGAAGATTATCTTTATAGAATTGTCATCCGTAAAACGCCTGCGTCTGTCGAAGCATTTAATCGAAACTAAGTCAAGTATTTCGAAAGAGGACCTCATTAGATTGGAATACTGATCATTTCAGTCTACATTTTTTTTGTTAATTGAAGTTTTTATACCAAGGAACAAATATTTTAGCTTTCATCTTAGATTACTCCTAAAGAAAATAATTTATAGTAAATTAAATGAAAATATTCGTTTGTACATGTTAATTGAATTTTGTCATTTTCCTTTAAGCCTGAGCTTTACTCACCGACGACTTCCCACTCGTTACTGGTATTTACGGCATCGCTTTTAATTAGACTTGACGCTTGAAGTAATTCTGAATTCCAGCTCTTACCTAAATCAATGCGACACTAATAAATCGTTCAGACACAACTTATCTTACCGAACAACTACTCTCCGAGTTGTTATTTATTATAAGGTACCATAGAAAAGTTATTTCCCTTTAACTAAATTTATTATTATACACCTAATCTCTATTTTAAACCCACGGTCCCGTTCTTGATAAAGCCATACCAAGATCGCATGCTTTCGTATGCTCTTTCAACCATGCTAGAATTTTAGATTCATTAATGAATCGCTCAAAAATAATTTATTTCACACAACAAACCGTTAAATTTTATCCTTGGCCTATTCTTACACACGTTTTTTGATACTCTTTTATATTTTTGAAAAAAAAAACCCTTTAAAATTTAGGCCAAAATAAAATGAACATTGACATATTTTTAATATTTATTTATCTTCTATTTGGTTTCCTGCCAAATTATTCGTAACACTGAAACTAATAATAATAATAAAGTATTTGTTTTGCTATTTGTTTGTTATTTTAACATGTCGAGTTGAGCCCATCGAGAAAAAACAATTTTCTTTGATATTGACGTTTCTTGAAACACAAGGAAACAGTAAAATTTACATGTGTATTTTTCAGAAGCTCGCCAACGCAACATTCGTCTGCCGACACGAAAAAGCTCTAAGCGCCGTCGACGCTCCAAGGCCAAACGAGTAATGTTCTAACTCTCTGCGTCGCAAGATGTATTGATCTCTCTCTACGCTCGTCTCTTTCTCTCCGTTGAAATGCATGTGCACTTTATTTATGATAAACATCAACCGTTACATTCAATGATCCCGTCTCTACGTCATTCCAAATAAGGACATGTATTAACTGCCTCCACGCTATATGTATATATATACGTACTAGTGCGTACATAGATACTTTTTGTCGATGCGGAGAAACGAGATGCGATGTTTTAACAACCCAGGTAGGTAAGCTGTATTTTACGCGCGATCTTTAAGAAATGTAGGTGCTCCACCTTGAGCACATAAGTGACCGTATACGCCTGTCAAGGTCCTAACTTGATATTTTAAATTGATTATATATATATTTGATGATTGTTTTTCTAGTGGCAAATCGCCCGAAAAGATAAATGCCACAATCTTTGACACTATTGAAAAATTTAGAAATGTGTATTCTTATATATTCTATTTTTAACTATCATAATTTTCTTATTTCATCTATTTAGATGGTTACATAATATTTGACAATATTTCACACTAAAAAGGACAGAAGAGAGTTAAAAATGCATTTTTATAAAACTCAGCGCTGGGTTTAATCCGACATCCTGCGCTCTCAAGTACAGCACCTCTTTTAGCACCCATCCTACTCTTTATCAAAAAGCATGCCATGACAGCCAAACATTGCGTTTATTGGAACAATATTAATCAGTGACATTTAAGAGTAAACGAAAACTTGTTTTCGGTTAAGTTGTTCGCTGCTAAGATCAGTTTACACACGATTTCGATGTGAAAAGGTCTTTATTCATCGCCAACCCATCGCCAAAAATATAGTTTCAGTGAACTAGCATTAATTTATTGCTGATAGGACAGGTTGATCAAGATATCTGCAACAAACGAAGACGTAAAACAAATTTAAACAATGGCTTAATGCTAAAATTGAAATTGAATTGAAATTAATAGTTGATAAGAAAATATAATATTTTTAAGTTGATAATTAAATTCATAAAATTGTGGACTATACTTTGGCTTTGAAGTGATAGACTCACGTAGTATGAAATAACTAATTGCGTATTTCTAACCTCAGCGTAAGTGTGAAATTATAAATTGTTATGGAATTTGCCGTTTAAGCAATTAAAAATACTGGGTATTCACCTGCATTAAACAGCCATTATGCACTACCATTTCCAAAGTGAACAAGGCTTTGAACGTGGGCACGGTAAAGTAATGGTCCAATTCAAATTCAACATTTTTATTAAACAAAATAAGGTATCGGCAACATAATGTTCAGTTTTACTTAAACTAAATAATAAAATAAAATACAATATTCAAATGTATAAAATCGAGTAACTAGGTATTAATCACGTTGGCCGATTTGATAAGGTCTGTTACCTTTCTGACTAGGTGGTGGTTCTGGGTAGGTCTTGGTGGGTATTCATTGCTACCTTTAGACAGAATAGCTTTTATTTTTCCTTTCCAATTGTTTAGGAAGTTGCGTAAAGTTGCGCTAATAATAACGCCATAAAATATTTAATTTTACTCAATATCTCTGCATCCATTTTTTTTTTCATATTTTCAATACAATAATACATTATTTTTATTTTATTTTTATAAAGAATATTATAACAACAAAGTGATACTCACAATAGCTGAAGTAAGTATAAACCTGTATAATATCTATTATTATGCGATTATCTATGTCAAAAAAATATATAATAAGTATACTAAATTTAAACATTTTGAAATTATATAGGAAAAGGAAATATTCACTGTAAGGCAAATTATATTTTTCAGAAAGATACCTTTAGATGTTGTTTTCTAATATTTTCGATTAATTGAATATCGTTCATTTATTTTATTTAAGTATAAACTTTTATTAATTATGAAGCTACACATCATCGAGTATTATTAGGTTTTTACATTTTTTTTCGTAATTATTAAGGAAAATATAAATAATTCTAAGATTTCACGATATAAAACATAACGATATAAGACATAACGATATAAAATGATGGGTGTGAAGGACGTTTGATAAATTAATCAATCATCACATCTGAAGTGCGTGGGTGAATAGAGGTGCAAAATCGTCGATACGAAGTGCCAAATATGGTACGCAACTGGCGTCATTCCATTGATCCCTTGAATATGGAGAAACTTATAGCATTTTGAAGAAGCTAAGCTGGTTTTTTTATTATTATGTATAGTCGCTTTACTACGCAGATAGTAAAGTGACCACTAACAAATAAGAACATGCACGCGTCGTAATATTATCAGCGAAATAACGCGACTATGCATCATGCTCTTTGCGGTCGAGTATTAAAAAGTTGCAGATCTAGAAATTAACATTCAGCTTTGAAATATGTATACGTAACACCCTAGTCAAGAAAGGATACTATATTTCTATATATTATTTTTAGTTATTACCTATAATATTATAATTTCCATGTGATGTATAAGGTAATATAATATATATTCATTGGGAAAACCAATTTAAATATTGGTATTTAAAGTACTTAAACATATTTTCAAAACTCTTACTACTAAGGTAGGCTTTATTTGTTGTAGATTATTAAATGTTTCAGGTCGAAACGACACAATTATATTGTTATGTAAAAGTAAAATTTGGTTAATTGGATATTTTAAGTAAAAAATGTTTTATACGTATATAATTAATGTATGATTAATTTAAAAATATATTAGAAAATTACTGTTCAGATAACAATTGGTTCGAAGTCACGTTTAAGAAAATCTATAGATTCATTTGAGAAGAGGTAGCAGAACTCTCACTGCTTAAGTTTTTTTTTAATTATTATCATTATTGTATTCACACATTCATATAAGAATAAATTATGAATAAATAAAAAAAAAATATATTTTTTTTTTGTTACAGGTGAGCATATAAAGCGTTTACTTTTATGACGGGTAATTTGGTAAGTAATATTTTTGGGTTCTTTTCATCCCTCATATTGAAACAACGAAATTTTTAAACAACCTTAAACCTTAATATTACGCACTGTTTTTATGTAATATATATCTGTATGTTCGGAGATGTTAGGTGAGAAGCACACCAGCACAGCTTCACACTTACTAAACAAACCGCGTTTCTGTATAATAATAAAACTAAATTTAATCTCACTTTAGATATAGAAGGCAAGTCATAGAAGGCAAGACATAGAATACAAGACATAGAAGGCAAGACATAGAAATACAGGCAGGAATACAGGAAAAGCGAGCGAGGTTATCGATGGCGTCAGCTCAGAAAATGGTTGGGTAACCTTAAGAGGATCTAAAGAGACATGCCCCCAATAGCTGAGTTTAGGTTAATGATCGCTGAACTCTATAATGGAGATGATGTGAATATATTTAAAATACGAAAGAGAACATATTTTGATACACCATTTTCCCCCTAAAATGTTGCTAGGTCGTTTAGGTGTTGCGTAGAAAACCCGTCAGATAACCCGGTGATCGATTAACAGAATATGTCCACATTAGCCAGAGCAGAATTTAATCTGTTGACTGCTCTCCCGATTCGTCTGAACTTCTTTTGTATTCAATAATTGATGTTGACGTAGATAGTTTTAGAGTATTCCTATTACCAATTTGCGCGGATGCTCCTCCAATCCGTTGGAGTTCTTTCATTCGTTTAAGATCAAATATTAGTTCTACTGATTTGTATTAGCTTGAGGTACAATAATATAAATACAGCTCTTGAGGGCTCGTAGCAGACGCAGACATATATATTGCCAATCCGCTGTTTTAAATCTAACGATTTATTTATAAAGCTCTTCGTTAAAGTTCTGTAAGACTTACAAGGACTAGATTTTTTTTTTCTAGAGTTGTAACAAGAAATTGTAGATTAGAGTATTTTATTTTGAATAAATGCACGTATTTGCGGCTTTCAAGCGTTTTTTTCAAGTACTTTCAAGTAGACTATGTTTTTGTGTTTTTTTATATAATTTTAGTGCTTAATTCATTAAAACAAAAATACTTCCTTTAAAGTTACTATGAATTTAAAAGTCTTTTATTGTTGAATTTGAGCTACGAGTATTCTTCGAGTGTAAATATTTTATTAGGAAGTGCTAATTTTAGAAAAATGTTACCACACGTTAGAAATACATTTTATTAGCATAACCTAAACCAAGACTCTTTTAAAAAATAAAAACAAAACTATCGTCTCTGTAGAAATGTTAGCTACAGATTAGTTGCTTATAATAAAATAAATAAATAAAATAATGTTTCCATGTTTGCCACCTGCTTTTATTCCGCCTTCAACTGTAAGTTTGCGCGTTCGTCAGTATCGCTCCAGAGAATACGAGTATTTTTAGAAAAGCGCTCTAATCTCCGCAGATCGATTTAAGGCCTTGCCGCGGCATTCTTTTGTTGGATCAGATGAAGAATTGGAGCCTTGTGGCACGCGCGCCTCTGTCACGAAGTCCATTTAAAAGTGGCTGTCCTATGTTTATAAAAGACGAATTAGCCAAATATGGAGCGCTTTCAATAAGAGGTGTGTGCCGGCGAACGCCGTTCGAGCAAACAACACTAAGTCACAAAAAATGCATATTTTATTCATTTTTCTAAAGATGTTCTACTCAGTATTAAGAGGCATACAGTCGTGTTTAAAAATTGGAAATTGGCGCAAGAAAGACATTTATCGCGGTTTCCTACTCTATCGTTCACGTCACGGTAGATTCCGACACTGGTGCGAAGAGAGCGACGTGCTATCGCACGCTTCGTCTCGGTGTGTTCTCGATAATCACAAAATAATTAATTCTGAACTATTGAAACACATTTTAAAAAAAGTAATAGGGAATGAAACTTTGTTACCTTTATCTCTACATGAGTTTTTTTTTTGAAAAACCTACGACTAAAAATGGTTCAAAAAAACCCTATAAATATAAATATATTCACAGCAAGATTACTTTTTTTACTCAGCACACCAAATAAATTTACAAAAAATAACCAGTCATGATACTAGTCAAAGGTTCGGTGTATTTAATTTCTATTTTTTTATATTTCTAATCACCATCACTTAGATTTTTAAACAAGAATTTTCTGCGATGGTATGTTTAAACCTAAATCCGAAATTTGAAGCATTTCTTTTTGTTGCTGCGTTTAGATGCTATCGTTATTAGACGTGATTTTAAAAATGGTCACTATGGCTTTAAAACCTCAAAATTTGAACATATTATATCGAAAAAGTAACAAAAACATATATTTTTGTCTGATAACGATACTTTCCAATACTGATAAAAGAAAACGTTGCTTATGTACTTAGAAAGTTTTATCTAAACCGCACAGGCGCTTTCGTCAATGCCCTATGCGTACCGGAGTCAACGGTGATGCGAATGACACGGTTTTACTTACGCAACAAATCTAGTATAAATTAAAAAAAAACACACAACCTGATTTGCCGTAACGCGCTATCGGATGACTCATTCATGCTTCGGACATCAAATTTGTTTATGTAGAATTCATGTCATTTCGGTGTAGCGATTGCGTTTATCGTTTTTATTTCGATGCATTAAACTGTTTCCATTGCATTCATTACCATAACTTACAATCGGCCTGATGGCTGCTAATACGGCCATCAGAGCAGGGCATTCCAAATTAAAACGCATCGCAATTTTCATACTAAGAAATTATCAAGATCTGTCAGTTAAGCGAAGCTGGTCATTATTCTCCGTTAAGAATGCTACAAAGATGCGCATTTTACAGGTTTTCAAAGACGTTAAGAGAGATAGATACCCACAAGATATGAGCAATTTAGATATTTTACATTAAAGACAATTTATTCCACTAGGGAATTATCCCCCCCTCCGCCCGTGTTTTTAAAAAGCATTTTTAAAAATCACTCACTTTTGAAACAAGAAACATCCCATATAAAATAAATATATTTTTATGATGAGAATAGAGTTGAGGAGGGATTTATTTAAACGATTTGGAATATATGGATTTACAACATAGAATTAAAATAACATAGTTTGCCTTAAATTGTAGATTTTTGTTTTAGTTTTTAGATATGAAAATTATAATTTATGACAAAAGTTTTAAAATTTTTAGAAAATATATGTTTATAAGTTTTATTAAAAAAATGTATTTTAAAAACATGTCTGTTAATTAGAAAAAACAATGCAATCAATATTTCATACAAAATGGTAAGCTGCGGTTTGTGCTATAAGCGACGTCCATGCTAATCATAGAGTTTATACCTTTCCGTTCATGGTACAAGGCTTCTTTTTGCAGGTAACGATTTGTAGGTCAGAATCGTTTAAAGGTGTTCTTCGTTCACGTATGTAGTCCGCCAAGTCAAGATCAGCAGACATTGTCAGTTTTGGCCCGTAATGAATAACCTCGAATCACTAGGATAACAGCGATATATGCGTAATCTTTAATTGGCCTTATTAACTCTTTGAATAAATGTATATGCTACTATGTATTTCGCTGTATGCTTATCTGTTAATAAATAAATAAATAAATATGATTAAAGGTATACCATGTAGATGTTTGTGATGAACCGGTAAAAATACCAGGCCCGTTATTTTGCAACCATTTCACATTTACAGAGGGTTCTGCAAAAATTTTATTGTTTTTTAAATTATTTTTTTTTTTTTTTAATACGAATTTTTTATACCGGATGAAAAACACGCTCTTTAATGTTTTAGAGAAGAGATCCGCCCAATATATCGCTTCCCTGGAAACATCAGTGGCCTCTAGAATGTCACTGAAAATTGGCTGAAAAATCGATTATCGCTATATTTATTCTCTATTGTGTATTGTGTGTATTGTGTATTGTGCCATAGAAATATATATTTATAAGTCTCATAAATACATTCTAACTGCTAAATAACATGCAATTGTATTTTTTAAACAATAGTCAATTAATCATATTTTTCAATGCATTTGAAATTTGATCTCTTTACGCGTCCGCGAGCAGGCATCATGAACAAAAGGGATAGCTATACGTTTTCTTTCTTTGCCATGGTTTGGGTAATGCAGACTGTGTAAAAATACTTTGCTGTTGCTAGATCGGTTAGGTCTGGGCAGTTTTATCATTACTATTTTAATTCCTAAGGATGCAACATCATCAACAATAAATTACTTTATTTCAAAAATGTATTATTTAAGACTGATAGAATATTTTAAATAATGACTGCATCGCGGTCGTGTTATTGGCTAATTTGACAAACTGCTTCAGTTCATGAGATCATTTCGTTAGGACGTTGGTAGCAACTCAAAGGTCCAATGCGGAGGCTGGGAACGCGGGCCGAGATCAACGCGGCAGGAATTCCGTCGAGGGGTGGTCGGGGGAAGGGGAGGGGGGGAGCGACACGCGATCCCCTCGTTCGCGTTCCGTTTGGTTGCCGGTTGGAGTCCGAAGTTTAAACAATATTTTTGCTACATTTTTTTTGTTACTAAATACCCTTTTGTTATTTTCTTTTTTATCTATGTTGGTGGTAAAACATTTCAGTGTACCTATACCATCAGGCGTACCTCAAGGTAGTTTGCTTCGGCTTTACTTCTCAATTTAGCTTCTAAATATGCATTCGCCCGCGTGGCCACAAACTTGCAGCCATCAGCCATTTCTTTTTAAATTTATTTATTTTAGAAATTACATTATTCTCTAAAACATTGTATAAGAAACAGTGTTACTGCGCCGACTATTAAAACTACTAATAAAAACTTTTTATATTATTTCTTAGTTTTTTTTTAAATATTATATTACTTTTCAAGTCAGATTTAATTATTATTAGAGGTGTTTAAGAAATTAGGTTCTATAAACTAATAAGAATAATGAATGTTCTTTAGTACGAACCTGCGTAGTTTTGCTTTACTGTAATAAAATTTATTAGAATTTCTAAAAATCGCTTAACATTTTTTTTCTTTAATAGCATTTAAAGTTTCGATTATCACAGTATTCAACATGTTATTCTTGAGGTTCATAATAGCTTTCCTTACAGGAAAAAAAAATGTTATACCGCGTTGTATTCTGTGGTGATATTAAATGCATTATTCATGGTAAATAATGATGTCACGTGCGTGGTTAGTAAAAAACATTATTGCAACATTACAGTAATTATTTTTTTTTCTCGTTTTATAAGTTCCTAGAGGACACAGCGAAGGATCTCAAAGCTAGGTTTCGCGAAAGGCCTAATATCTCGCCTTTTAGGACTTAACGTATGAAAATAATTTTGAATAATATGTCATGTCGCAGCATTGCAAAGCACATGATTGGTTTACCAACCAATCAATACTTTTCGAATACTTTTAAACTAACCTACATATTTCCGTTTTAGGATGTTTTTTATTTGATAATGTCAATTATCACAATATAAATATATTGGCGTGCATATTGCCTTCGGACAATCTCTACCAGCTTTCCTGGAGAGGTCGTTCATTAAATATTCTTGTGTCGGTGAAAAAAAAAAACTGGTCATGTTAAATTTAAATCAATTAAATATTATTCATTTATAAGAAATAATAGAGGACAGCACGGTAATAATGTATTTTATCGTTTTCCACATCGCCATTATTAACTTTATAAAAATATGAATATTTTATAACCTTTAAAAAGTTTAACGAAGTTAATGGAATGAATACACGAACTCCCTCATAAACACAAGACTTTGTCCCTAGTCGCGCAATATAATAGCAATGATAATTATTTATTTTTTACATGAAGTTAATTATAACGTTTTATTTTCTATAAAAATTAGGAACACAGAAAATAAAAAAAAATGTCATTTTATTAGATTGAGTATCTCTAACACAATAATGTTAACATGACAGTATATTTAAAAGGTAAAATTGAATATATTATAAAAATGCAAACTACACCTGCTTTTAACTCAATTTTTCAAAACATGAAATGTCTGTACTGGAGGTATGTTAATTAGAAATCTAAAATCCTGTGACAGAAAGACATACACATTGATTTATCGCTAGCCGCGCAATGAACAACGCACTGCCTCCATTGGGGGCCTGCGCGCGATAAGCGCTTAGCGCTGCCAATAAATTTCTTAAAAAATATTATTATGGCCATTATTTTCTAAACATATTTATGACACCTTATGGTTAAAAAAAAACCAACGAGCCATAATACATTACCCTAATACATGACTCTAAATTGTCGACGCTTCTCAAACATTTTTGTTTTAAATATCCAAAACAGAGTAACGGTAAGAATTTATTTGTAGATTTTCCTCGAAGATAACCAGAATTAGAAATTTGAAGCATTTTGATTATAAATTCAAAAAGTTTAACGAAGAGAGAAATTTAATATACATTTTTTTTACTGTATATTTAAAAAACATATCAACGACCGTATTTTAACTTAGCAACCTATATTATTTTATTTATTTATTGATTTCGTAATTTACACTCACTTTTATATAAATAAATAAAAATAAAATAGTGTTTACACAATAATAAGATTACTTTTAACGTACATTATTGAAAGTCACGTGCAACGTTTTTCAGGGCACTAAATTTCAGTAATAAAAAAGGCAGTTAAATTATGTGTAATTGTAAAACCAGTTACAACTAATAGAAGACAAAACAACCTAAAGTTATAAATATATATGTTTAAATAAACTTATAAAATATAGAAATCAATCTGAGTAGGGGCTTTAAGGGTTAAATAAATATGTATATAATATTGAAATCAAAGCAATATTTATGAATATAAAAAATAAATATCTTGCTATAGATATTAAAAAAAAACATTAAATTATTTATGTTTACTATAATTACATGTAGTATTTGTTACGTAATGTTTATTGTTATCTATGTATATATTTTTATTATTTACCTAATTATAATATAACATATTTGGAAAATTACTTTAGTGTAAACACGATACTGAGTCGCCATCAACTGCTACTGATGGCCGCTACACAATTATAATTATACTTACGACAACGCTAACAGTAGCTAATGATGCGGCGATATTTTAATTGGATGATACATTAAGAAGTACCTTTCAATCACATAATTATAACTTATCAATATCAGATTCTACCGAAATCGACGGTGTCATCTAATGACTTGTACTATCAACAGAAGGTAATTGGATGTTTCGTGTGGTGTGCTTTAATCGAAAAACAGCGGAGAATTTACTCCAAAAATATATATACATTTACCTATACATACTTTTATTCAACACTATGAGCGATTCGACGCAACTATAATGAGCGCAACTGTCCTCGCCCCATACAAGCTGTGGTTACAGATCACTTTCAACTTGACTAAGTTAAGGTGTGTTTGAGGTATAATTTAAGTGCTAACAATCATTATGTTGAGATCGTGCTCCGAACCAGCTGATCTTTGAGTAAACCGAAGTCTATCTCGCTTTTATATTAGAGTATAGTTCCATTATCTGGAGTCTCCATGAAATTACTTACTCTAATATTCTGGAGGTTACTCAGAGGAGGTTCCTAAGATACCTTTATGGATGTATGAATATTATCCTGATTTTTTTCCCAATACGTATCCATCAGCATTTATATAAGGATTTAGGAGTTTAGGCGGCTTGTTCTATTTTTTTAAAGTTATTCGCGTATTCATCGAGAACCCCATATCTCATAGTACTCGGAGAGATTGTTTTTTTTGTTCCGCACCGTTTGTATAAAGTTCTCAAAAAAAAATTAAGTAGCTGTAAGTCAAATCCGTACGCCATCCGTACGGCAATCCGTACGGCAATCCGTACGGCCATCCGTAGCACATTTCTGCGCATTAATTTATACGTTCGCGCAATCCGAGAACCTCTGATAAAATGTAAAAATTTTATGACCTTGCCACGAAGCCTTGATATAAGCCAAATAAATTTCATAATCAGACTACGTCGGCCATTAGCCATCTAAGGACAGGAGGAAACTCCGCAATATATTTCGTTAGTTCGTTTGAAGATAACGAGCGTTTTCTCGTGTTAAGTAAATGAGAGACTATATATATATTTTCAGATAGGTATTCAGAACACATTTTTTCCATTTATAAAAAATTGTATTTCATCGTAGGTCTAGTATACATATATTTATTTATTATATCCATCGATAAAATTGTAAATATATGCAAAAAAAATACACCATTTTTAATGTTAAAAAATATGTAAATTTTATTTACATAATAAAAAATTACATTATTTACACATTAAATATCATAAATATTTACATACATAATAATTGTATACATTGTAGGTAAAAAATGAAAACGTAATACCTAGTCAATTAAATATGTATATATATTTTAAATTTTATTTACCAGTATTTTACCTTTTTTATTTTTCATTTAGTCATACATATTAATATTTAAAAGGGTAATATGATTTAATAATAATATGAAGTCATATGAAATGCGCCCTCACTCATCTCAAAAATCAGAGATAGCTTTTAAGGGTGTGTCTATGGTTTTGCAATATATCCAATTTGTAACAAAATTAATTATTGTCTTAAAATTTGAGTAATAGGCGATTTTATACTGCTGTTTGTTGGACCTATATCCGGCCTTTAGATATAATGAAATCTGCACTATGTATATTTATTTATTTTTAGATGGTACTCTAACAAAATATTGAAATACGCAGTTTGCATGTTAACATTAATCTTAGACACTAAAATAAAAAAAAAAACCTTATCGATATTAAAATAAAAAGAGAACACTACATGCACATGAAATATAAAACACAGATTACACTAAATAGAAACAATATAAATTATATATATATAATACATACACTATAAACATGGATATTATATGATTACATATATATATTTATCTTTTAGTTGAAAATGCGATTTTCGAATTTATGAAGGTTGCATTTTAAACGTCATCTTTCATATATTTTCTGAAGACGCCGAATGGCGAAAGCTTAAATACCGTATCATCCAATCTATATATATATATATATAGTAAAATAGTAAAATGTATTGTTTAAATACCGTTAATTAGATGATTTCTATGTTAAAATAGGTAAACACCTTTAGTTTAACATATATAAAAGTTTGACAGTACTGACATTTGGAAAATACGAATGCTTTTTAATATTTTAAGGATTGAAATTTTTTGCAAATAAAATATATAGCCAGAATGTTCAAAGAAAAATTAATACCGAAAGCACAGATAGTTTGATGTATTTTATGAAAGTCTTTCACTCTCACCTACCTATCTGTGCGATATGCAATACGGTCAAACTTTCATTAAAGTAGTGAATAAATGATTTAAAAATTAAACAATAATTATGAAAAAAAGTGTGAAAATGTAACGAATATGACGTATAATGAATGAGAAGTGAATGGTTTAATGGATATTTACAAGAATAACTTACGTTCAACGTAGTTTATATGAAAATGAATCGTCATGGCTAAAAAGAAAAGAAAAGTGTAAAATAAATGCACATTACGTGCAAATCGTTAAGATATAGTAAAATAGTAAAATGTATTGTTTAAATACCGTTAATTAGATGATTTCTATGTTAAAATAGGTAAACACCTTTAGTTTAACATATATAAAAGTTTGACAGTACTGTTTTACATGTTTCTTAGATAATGAT
Source organism: Neomicropteryx cornuta (assembly GCA_020383195.1). Taxonomy (NCBI): domain Eukaryota; kingdom Metazoa; phylum Arthropoda; class Insecta; order Lepidoptera; family Micropterigidae; genus Neomicropteryx; species Neomicropteryx cornuta. The sequence goes on from JAHKQU010000014.1 coordinate 1,699,362, forward strand.
TAACATAACCATACCTAACTGGACATTGCCCGTACTAAGGTAGGCTAATTTTAATAGTTATTTAATAAATTGGTTACATGTAATTGCGCTGAGCATTTTTGTAAGTACAAAATAAAACTACGAAAATTAACATTGATATACATACACGTACATGTAGTACGAATACATAAAAAATATACATATATATTTATTAATATATATAATAAGCTAATATATATAATAAGTTGAGAAATAGAAAAGATCAATATTATATTACACAGGAATATAATTGACCAGAGTCTCAGTGTCCTTTCTACCAAGATCAATTAACCAGTCAGTCAGTGTCTTTTTATTAATTAATTTGCTATTAAGATTTTATTATATAGCCTAGGGGCCAGAAAAGAAAAATACCTTTGGGCGAATTTGGTTTTAGTTTTAGGAACCACTTTCTGCACTATATAGTTTAAATTACATATTCATATACTTTATATATACCGTATTTAGATAATTTCTTATGTTATAATAGGCGTTTACCGTTAGTTTACATTACTTATATAAATGTCCGACAGTATATATATATATATAAAGTATGAAAGTAAATGTGTACTTTTATATTTTTGTTATTTCGAAAGCAATTCAAGAATATGCATTTTGAATTGCCTAAGGCTATGGAAAATATCAATGCGACTATCTCTATGTAAGTATTATAAAGACGACAGATGCGAATAGGGGTTCTAAGCTGAAAGGGCTCTTAAATTATGCGTCGTATTAAACGATATTTTTTCTAGATAAAGTACGTTTTTTTTACCTTATTATTAATTATTTTATAAAGAAATCGAACCGTTTCAAATTCAAATCTTATATGCAGATCAATATAGAAGTGTTGGTTTTTTTGGCAGTTTTGGTTCACAATGAAAGAGATGCGCAGCTCAAAGAACGCTGAATCATTCCGGCTGTGTAACGGACGGCCTTGAGATCGCAAATAGATGTCTACGCTTTTGGGCAAAGCTGCATGGAGGTCTATCTAGGCATACCTAGATTTGCGTGCTCAAGCGCGGTTAATGTTATCTATACGCACTTGTTCGTTTGACCTTACTGCTTTTTTGCTACAAATTTTGTATTTATTTTAATATAAAATATAATGTATAAAGTACTAAAAGCGCAACAGGTACTAACGCACTATTTAACTTGAAAATACTGAAACATTAAAAATTTTTGAAAAGTTTATTATACTTTTGATAGAGCGCAGGGAAGCAAAATATTTATAAAGGTACTAAAGATGTCGGTTTAAACCCAGCGCTGAGTTTTATTAAAATGCATTTTTAACTCTAACCTGTCCTCTTTAGAGTAAAATATTGTCAAAAATTATGTAACCATCAAATTAGATGAAATAGAAAAAAATATAAAAATAATGATTATGGTGAAATGAGTTGGTTTTATGAGTGACATGTATGAAGTTGATGAAAATAAAAATAATGAATTTGTAAATGACGTTAAATAAATAAATTTATAAATAACGAACAAAAAATAATTTCAATTTTACACCAAATGGATATCTTCGGTGTATACAATAAATAGAAGATTTTCTACGCGATCTACCACAGCGCACACACCGACGCAACGCCGCAAGATTCGAATGCATAGATCGGCCGACGCACACGCACACACGCGCGCCTCTCGTCTCTGTCCAACACGGTAGGTGTGAGCGGGAGGCGGCGGGTCACGCCGCTCATGACCTTGTGCGCGCGCGCAGAGGTCACAGGTGACGCGCTGTTGCGTTGCTATAGCAACCGTCACGATGCAACGCCATCATGCTTCTAATGGCCGCCTCACTCTGCACTTTTAGTAGGTTAACGGAATAATATTATCATAAATGTATTTATTAAAATTATAATACAGGAAAATTGTTTTGATTATAATTTTATAGACAAAATTATATTCAGTACATTTTAAAAACTCCCTTTCGGTACGCCGGAAGGCGTAGATAGATTACACCGGATCAAAGTAGGGGATAGGCGAACTCTAATTGTACGAACTTATATCAAGCATTGCCCGAGCTGCCGCGCAATTCATAGCACGTATACTGAATACCTCTTTATACCGTGCGTAAGGGCTACACATATCAAAAATTGTTTCAAAATAAATTTTTAAGGAAATTATAAATCATATTTGTAGGGGGCTTAAATTTTAAATGGATTTAATCCTGCGCTTATCGAGGGAGGTTTAATTTTTTGAATTTTGAAAACCCACTTTTTCAACCTTGTCCCCCCCATTCCCGCCCCTTTAGCCTCATTTTGCCCATTAACTAACTTGACCGAGATTTGTGCCCTTAAATTTTACGTATCCATTTGAAAGTGATGTAAACTTACGGCAGTATCGTGTCCACATGAAAGTAATATAGACAGATAGATAGATTTATAAACGTTGAAACTGAGGGTAGTCCTCAGTTTTAACGTTTATGTTCTAGGGGATGTGAAACGTGAAGATATGTCGAAATTTTCCGGAAGTTATAACGTGGCACCCATTGCAATAGGTAGCTTTCCTAATGAAATCTACCTAAAATGTGAAATATGTTTAAGTTTACAGTCGTTTCTCTAATTAATCATAAAATTATTACAGCAATATTTTTATGGGACGAACTAAGGACAAAAAAAAAATACACCTTAATTATATCAAATGGTTATTTAAAACACAGTTTCTTAAAAAAGTTCATATCTGTAATCAGCCTTTTAATAGGTCTGATGACCTTTCGCTTAGGCAAATGACATGGAACGCACTAGAATTATCTTGTTAGCCAATGACGTTATGTATATAAGTAGCAATGTTTGCTTAACAAATCTATGACCTCAGATCAAGATGATGTCTACGTACTTATACCAGGAAAAGTACGAATTAAAACGCACATAACACATGAGTCACTACAAACAATTGTTTACATATAATTTGAAACATTGTTTATTTGATCATATAATGTTTGACGGCAGAGTAAAATTTTATATAAAGCAGCATATTGTACTTATAATGTTTAATATATATATATATATATAAAGAAGGCGGAAGACGGGATAGTTGACCATATTGGACAATTGTTTAGTCTAACTTGTTTTTGTGCGTCCAAAAATAAGATTTTTCGTTAAGATCTTTTCATTTTTGAAAGGGTTTGTACAGTCGGAGGCAATTGAAGATATACTATGAAAAGATCTTTTGTAAGGAGCCACTCGGCCATAAGTGCAATAATGTCCATGCACGGATACAAAATTGTGTTAGTATGAGGACAGCGGGCTTAGTCAGGCGAATCGCGCTCGAAAATCGTGCCAAACAGTAAGCGCCATTTGTTTTCTTCATCTGTCCAATGCCGATCTGGCGGCTCAGAGACTATGCTCCTAGATGATTCCCTACGTTATAATGGGCGTTCGCCGTTAGTTTACATTACTTATATAAAAGTCTGACCGTATTGACATTAGGAAAATTCGAATGCTTTTTAATATTTTTACAGATTGAAAATTTTCAAATAAATTGTATAGCCAGAATGTTCAAAGAAAAATTAATACCGAAAGCACAGATAGTTGCATCGCTTGAGGTAATGCACGCTGGTTTAAATACAGGCCTGTATTTAATGAAAGTTTTTCACTCTCACCTATCTATCTGTGTGATATGCAATATGGTCAAACTATCAAGAATGACTTACGTTATATATATATATAAACTTCATACATAAATATCTCATTTCATCACCATCCTTCATCGTAGTCACAAATCCATTATTTTTATATTTTTTGTTAAAATATCATCCTTTCCTTATTTCATCTAATTAGATGGTTACATAATATTTGATAATATTTTACACTAAAGAGGACAGGTGAGAGTTAAAAATGCATTTTTATAAAACTCAGCGCTGGGTTTAAACCCACATCCTGCGCTCTCAAGTACAGGACCTCTTTAGAACCTTTATAAATATTATGCTATCCAGCACTTTATCAAGAAATTAAAAAAAAAACAATAGTGTCAAAGATTGTGTCATTTATCTTTTCAGGCGATTTGCCGCTATTAAAAAACAATCATCAAATATAAGTCATATATATATATATATATATATATATAATTGTATAATTGAGTTGTAAAGCTATTTAACTTATATTTGATGATTGTTTTTTAATAGCGGCAAATCGCCTGAAAAGATAAATGACACAATCTTTGACAATATTGAAAAATTTTGAAAAAGTTTTTAATTATTTGATAAAGTGCTGGATAGCATAATATTATTTATAAAGGTACTAAAGAGGTCCTGTACTTGAGAATGCAGGATGTCGGTTTTATAAATATTATGCTATCCAGCACTTTATCAAATAATTAAAAACTTTTTCATAATTTTTCAATATTGTCAAAGATTGTGTCATTTATCTTTTCAGGCGATTTGCCGCTATTAAAAAACAATTATCAAATATAAGTTATATATAGATTGGATGATACGGTATTTAAGCTTTCGCCATTCGGCGTCTTCAGAAAATATATGAAAGATGACGTTTAAAATGCAACCTTCATATATACATATATACAGCTAAGCAAAGACACAGCTGTTTAAGAACGGGCCATCAATCTTCTTGTTTAGTGCGCTTTAAATTAATGCAATACATTATCTAAGAGTTTTTCGTTCTTTTTTTTGACATGCTGTAATCACATTGTGTTAAAAAGAGAATAATCGATTTTAAATATTGTGAAAATATCACGCAAGCGCCATCCAAACAACCCGGCCTCATTAGCCAACGACTTATCGCCCACGCAAACAGATCGAGCAGGTCGTGATTTCGATATAAAAAAAATCGTTCACTTTCCGTCGGTCGCGTCGCGAGAGAAGTCGCTCGAAAGATTGTTAGCTCTGTTTCACAAGACGGCTAATAGGCTTTCTTAAGTAACAGCTGCGACTGCCACGAAACGTCACCTTTTGATACGGCGACTTAGAATAATAAAACGATTACGCTGCGCATGCGCGCATATCGAGTTACGATTTAATCCCGAGAAAATCTTAAACATTAATAAAATCGTATACAAAAAAGGCGACCGATGCGTAATAATTATTTAATCGTGTGAAGGCGTGTTTATGAGGGATGCATAACAAATATTGAACATTGTGAGAATCATAGTGTGAACAGGTTTATCTTGAATGTAGAGAGTGTGAGAATAAACAAACACTTCAAAACTGTAAAACATATTCCTCATATACAGGCCTAATAAAACAATCAGCCTTACACAACATATACGATGTTCATACAAACACTGTTCATACATACACAACCGTACACATCACACTTAAACCTTCTAAAATATAGTTAAGGTCAACAAAGTTTTAAATACATAGGCGCAAGCTTTAATTGGCCTTATTAGTAAGACTTTGAAAAACTGTATATGCTATATGCTGTAAACTATTTCGCTGTATGCTTACCCTTTTAATAAATAAATATTTTATGTTTTTTCCAACATGACTAATTTCTGGAATAATGACATTACACATTTGAGTTCACTTTGTGGACCCATACTTCCATCTCGATGGATATTACATCGTCAGGAAACCCTAGCACTTCGGGCATTCATTAAAAAATAGTTTTGAAACTAATGCAATAAAAAGGAAAGATATATGTTTTTTAACCATCACAACATAAAATAATTTTAAGCGTACATTGATATGTTCTATAATGACAACGGAAGCGATAATCTAGATATTACTTATATTTACTACACATACGTTTTATGTTGAAATAAATAAAAAGTGAATATAATAACACGTGTTTAAGATATTTATAAAATTAGGTTTTTTTAAAGTAACAATCTTACCGACCATAGATACATACTTACTATGAAAAAGGAACGATGTACCTACTTACATCTGAATTTAGTATCTATATAGTTCAAAATCTACATCAATTATTTAACTTTTAGCATTCGTTGGACGATAAATGTTGGATTTTTAAGTGGCTGCTCTATAATAACTTATCATCTCAATTATTGTCCTTATATTAACAATATTAGTATTTTCCTGCTTATATTTATTATTAGTTTTTTATCCTCCATAATATCACTTAAAAATTATTGAATATTAATTGGTTAGCTGTATTTTTCATGAACAAAGAATATACTTAACTGTTTTAGAGATTTTTTTTATGAGAACACAAACCCTTATTAAACGACTTTATAGGATTACCTTATTAGACAAAAAGTATTGGTTCTCAATTATATAAGTATGGTTATTTCTTACTCCATTACTCAGGAGAGGTTAAGGCGATTTTCTTACGTACATGTGATTTTATCAGGGTTGGTTCCATACTGCTGACTTCTACTACCATCTTCTTAGCGAACGTTGGCGATTATGTTGACGAAAATAATCTTATTAACTCTAAGAAGAGATTCCTTTTTATGCCGGGACTGCGTCTGCCAATATTTTTTCCTCGAATTGTCAGACGAAGGATGCCGCAGGTCTCTGGATGTCTCATGGCCTGACTGAAGTATGACAACATTTTTATTTTTGTTTTAAACGATCCGTCGTTCATTTTCCTTAAGACATCGTCATTTCAAATTTTATCTCTCCAACTGATACGAAACTTGCGTGTCTATAGACCCACATTTCAAAGGCTTCCAGTGCTCCAAGAATTGTATCCGCCCACGTATCTACACCGTACAGGACAGAAAACACATAGCATTAATACGCATTTTCGTATATTTTTTTATCATTCCGAATTTGATTTTATTTCATTTTTTTTTCGTCGTATTGTGTCTTGTTAATTGTGATTGCTAAAATAAAATACCGTTTTATGTTTAGTGCATTTTTACACATAAAATAATATTTTTGACGAACAACACCAAACATACAGTCTATGTCACCCCTAAGTTTACATTTGAGTAGTTGTTAATCGATTCGTGTAATATTTACTGTCGCCTGAAATGCTCATACAATCGTAAAGGTGCATAGTACTCGTAGCTAGCTATGACGCAATTGATATAAGATTTCGCTGCGAGGCGACTTAGCGCGCTCAGTAGAATGACACGTCCCTCGAACGATCGACAAGTTCTTGTTTCGATCTAATCGGATTTTCATTTGAGTTACGATTAATCATGGACTTTGCTTTTAGAATCCAACACAATAATGCATTGTCAGGCTAAGCGGCGAAAGGTATGGCCGTTAATAAGCAGCGTATAACCCTAAGATAGCATAAACATTATAATAATAATTACAACCCTGCTATAGATATAATTAGGTGCGTTTATATAATTTAAATGATTTATTTTGTATAATTTACAAACATACTTCTAAAACCAAGTTTTTTTTAATATTCATTCTTTCCAATTTACAGGTTACAAACTTTATCTTAAATTTAATTTAGGTATTTGCTCAATAAATACCTTAATTGTTGTGTTATTTATTTATTTAATTGATTCCTGCAAATATTATAAAAATAATGTTATTAATGCAAAATATCTTACCTGACTAGGCTCTATCCCGTGTTCTAAGGAAGACATTCTGTCTTTAATTATAAAGTCTTGATGCCTCGTCGAAACATTTAAAAAATGTTTTCATTAGTACTGCACCTCACATTTTTTCATTTTAAGATACAACGGTCAATAGATAGTTTACAAGTGTAGGTTATTAATAAACTTACTAATACTTCACAACTTGACGATTCATGCTTGCGATACTCGGGATGAGTCGCTTCGCGACTCATTTCTAAATAATTAATAATATACAGTGTAATAGATAACAGAGAAAATAAACGTAGATATATATGAATTTAAATGTTATGTAATCAATTTATTTTCGAACCGCTGTCAATTCGAATTTTGTCGCTGTCAAAAAGCAACGGATGAACTTAAAGTCAGCAGTATCCTTTTAGGGGGTGGTTCTGGACATGCAATTGAACAATTTTTGTTCAATAACTCTGTTAAAGAAGTAAAAAACCTGGTCTAAAATGGCAAAAGAAAGATTCCTAAAAACATATTAATATATGCTAACCTAACAAAATATCTAATCGTGCGGCATCGCGACCCAGTAATGGATTGACTCCACGGGGCACCGTACATACAAATGTATTGACGATAGTGAACGACAGGCAGTTTCCCGGGCGCAAATATTCGCGCCATTTCTCGAGACCTATTGTAAACATTGATCAGTTCAAAACTCTCGCAATTTATAGTATGCGAGTGCGTTTATTGGATTTTTCTTCTAAGCAGACGTATTTCTTCTAAATAGTTTAATCCATCTCATTGTCCTATTGTTTGTGCATACAATATCCTAATGAAATATATCCGCCTTACATCTGTAGGTAAAAGTAAACCCCAACGGGATTAATAATCTTACTCGCTCGTAAGTACTCTTAATAATTTCCTCGTTTGCAGTTCGGTTAAGGTATTTATTAATCAAACTTGCTGTCAATAGATTATGCTAGTGGTCTTGTTAAAATGCCTTACATTAAACAAAACAACTAATGCGACTTGCAATACGAATATAATGCAAACATAAAGACGTTAATTTATAAAACTGGTTGGTTGCTACATAATTTCTAGGGCCTACACGTGGTAAATGCAACATTAAATGCTTCAAATAAATATTCGGTAATATAAATATAAAAGTTGATATCGTTAAAATTATATATTACAAGCTGACCCGACGAACTTTGTACCGCCTCCGAATCAATAAATTAACTTACTAGCCGAATTAAAATCAGTTTTCTATTAAGAATACTCATTAAGTTTTCTATTTAGAAATGAATTAGGTTCAATAAATGTTTTCACACAATTTTTAAGCAATTATCGATGTGCGCGCAATAAAAAATGTCATAACCTCACAAAGTGAACATCTTCGAAGGTAACTTACCGTTTGAAAATAGAATACTAATAATACAAAGCCGTTCCATACAAAATTTATTTTCTTTATATTTTTTTTTCGTGATTTTTTCCGATGTTTTTACAGTTATTCTGCTATTCGCGGAATCCAAGAAATCCAAGATCATAAAAATCGGTCCAGCGGTTCTTGAGTTATAAATGGTGTAACTAACCCGACTTTGTTTTATATATAGATAGATTTATATTCGAATAAAATTGTCAAATATCTTAAGATTTATTAGTGAATATTTAATGATATTTATTTTATAGTTCATCAAAATCATTGATAACATAGCGGCTTTAGATTGCTCATTGTTTACAAGAAATTGGAAACCACTTATTAGTAACTAAAACACGTTGCAGATGTCGCTACAAATCTGAAGCATTTATAAAAAAAATAATTAATGGAATAAGCGCCCAGTTTCATAGTTTTACCAAAAGACGGCAATTTATTCTATAGGTTTAAACTAAAACATATTTACAAAACAGTGCGCCATATGTAAATATTAAAATAATATTGCTATTTCGTAGCGTCATCTATATCTCGAACTCATTTTTTTGGGTGTCAACTAATTGTATGAGGTTGATCTATCTAAAATCACCATATTATCTATGATCATAATCAAACAAGCCATCGTACTTGTACTAGAATACCTAACGTCTTTGAATACCGAACCTTTTCATTAGGTAAAGTTATCCTTCTTAGAATGTCCATAGCTTTTTACGTCCATAGCTTGCTGCGCTAATTAAAACCCGAAAGAAAAATAACGAATGGCTTTAAGGCACTTTCTTTTAATTTTTAGAACATTTTTTCACTTCATTTCTATTCCATTTGAACACAGATTATAATGGTAAAAAAAAAAAAAAATATGAAGTAAATTCTGTACGTTTTACCATTCAAAAAATCCGTATACTGGCGTGCCCAAAACTTGTAGAGTAAGCAAGCCATAACGCTGGCGTCTACGCCCCCCCCCCCCCTAAAAATATAAATAAATGAAAAAAAACAAATGGTCTTACGTACACAAACTGTAAAACAAATCTATGAGTAAATTCGTGGTTATTCTATTTTGTTAAAAAATCTAGGCAAGCCTGTCTTTTTGACTTCTATACCGTCACTGCAGTAGATTTTGTCTGCTCTGGGATATTGAACTAGTCATTTTTCCATTTGTGTTTTGCGTGTTAATAAATACATTTTTTTTACTTCATGTAATCTTTCTTAACGGTCTGAAGATACGGTGTGATATTTATTATAAACATTAAAATAATTTATATAAATATTTTTTTTTTATTACATTGTCATTACACATTAATATACCTATAATAATTTATTAAACTTAGATGTCTCACATATTATATTATAACATTAGGAATAAAGGTAGGCTAAAAAATAATAATTGTGAATCACATTCGCTTCGTTTTTTATTAATTTCCCGTTTATAGATTTCTCGCTTGATACATTATACTGTTCGTTATTTAATGATGAGCAGATAAACCAGAGTTTTTTTACTTAGCCTAGATAGCAGTGTCATGATGCGTGTTCAAAAGACCGACTATCTATTCTGATTGAATAGATTTAAATGGTACATAATTTAGCTAGTTTAATGCATGCTCTTTTTTTTGCACCGTTCATTAAACAAATAGATAAACTCTTTTGGCGTCTTAAATGCATAACGGTCGGTCGTTTCGCACCCACGCCAGATTAATCCGAGACAAACGAAACGAAACTCGTTTAAAACGCGAGATTGATATCGGATCTGTGACGTCACCGGGCCGCGGCGGTCCATTTCGAGGTCCGGCGCCTGCTCCCAAATTGGAACTTATTTTTGCAACTTTCTCTCGTGTGCAATTTTGGTGCACGTGTATGCACCTGCATACTTATCCCTATCATTATATAAATATAATACGTCATTGTCAGAACAATTCATATTATTTTATAATATATAAATATAAGCTATGGTAGAAAACGTTTATATGATTTTAAATACAGCCAAGTTAATTGAGCAGTAGGACATGTCTGTAACCTTTTTAGAACAGGTTCTTTTTAACCTAGTTAGAATAGCTATGTTATATCAGAGCTACAATAAATGACTGGTGTTTAATTTGTTTATATTTTAATAATTTAAATTCTTTTTTCAGTGTTATTATATCATTTATTGTTGTGACTTCCAATCGAACCATATTGAATAATTACATAAATAAACTGAAATTAAATTTAACTCGGTATATTACAAAATATTACGTGATTATTTTTTTTTTAAATATGTGGTATGACCTAGGTCATATACAATTATTTTGGGTCCTACTCAACTAGGCCAAAGTGCGCGTGCTAGAGTCAGGGGAGATGGTGGTAATGAAGCGTTAAAAATGGTATGACCATGTGTGGATTTGGTCTCTCTATTTCCTTATTGCAATCTAAATTACTCTTGATGGCTTTCGATGCACTTTAAAACCGATAATAATAAGTATTAATTCAATTCCGCCTTGGAATAAAAAATAACTTCACTGAGTTCGAAAATCACCCGAATTTCTGAGTAAATTTTAGCTTCTATAAAGCTATTTTTTTCCAGATTGAATTTATATATAAATACTAGCTGACCCGGCCACGCGTTGCTGTGGCTAAAGTTTTTGTTATATTACATTATAGTAAACAATCTAAGAGGAACAATAAGAGAACATCAGTCACGGAGTCCACTATGCTTTTTCACACAGATGGTATTTGTAAAAAAATATGCTGATCTCCTTATTTGACTTTCTACTACTATAACCCTTTAGTACAATGAAATTATTTACGAACAAAGACGAAAATGTTGATGTTGGTATACAAATTCACTGGATTGAGATTGATTTGAAGGGGAAGTACGTTGAACACAATCAATTAAAATGTTCTTACACTTGATACTAAGCAGAAATCAATAGGTAAAAAATAAAAATTTATCAGATTTATTATTTCCATTTAATTTTATAACAAATATAAGTATATTACAGTATAATACAGTAAATAACATGTGACGCTTAAACTCATGAATGAGGTAGGCAAGGCAGACAGTCTTAAACTTTTAAACATTAATATCTTTTTTTTTGAATTATAAATACTTTCAATTTCAATTTAATTTAACACCAATCGGTGCACAATGTTTTTGGTTAACCTGTCTTTAGCTAACACAAATAGATTCGACGGTTTCCCAACACGTGAACACGCAACATATAGTTGCCCATGAGAAAAACATGGATTTTCCAAATCTAAACCACAAATGGACATTGTTTGACCTTGAGATTTATTTATAGACATGGCGAAAGCTAAACGAATTGGAAACTGTAGCCTTTTGAAGGGTATGGTAGAATCTGATGGTATCATCGGAATACGTGGCAGCAGGACCACTTTTCCTTTAAACTTCCCAGCCAAAATGGTTGCTTCAAGAATGTTTCCGGTGATCTTTTTGATGACCAAACGCGTACCGTTACATAATTGAGGTGGATTCAAATTACGGAGGAGAATAATAGGGGAACCAATCTTTAATCGAAGATTATGTGGTGGCATTCCAGGGATATCTAATGAATTTAAAAATTCAATCGGAAAATTTACACTTTCATTTTCATCAACAACAGTATCGATTGATTTAAAAGACATCAGATCGCCTGGTAACAACTGTTGTATCTGGAAGTTAATTTCGTCAACATCAACGTTTTTGGCTGCCAAAATCGCCCGTTGACTAAGCCATTCATGATTCAAATAATTATTCTGTATATCCGGGAAAATACTCTGAATCAATTCAGTTTTATCCTGAACAACAGTGCAAAAATTGTCTGGTAGTTTAATGCATTGCGTATTTGGTTGCAGTTTTATTTTACCGTTCCCAATATCTAGTAGTTGTTCGGAAAATATTAGTGCTGATGGATCATTTTGCAATTGTACTCGCATATTTATGGTCAATCGAAGTGTTTCAACACTTCGCCATAAGAATGATTGTTTCAAACATGCATTAATCTCATCCGCGAAAGTAGAGCGAGGTATAACCGGTAAGGTCTGCCGGAAGTCACCAGACAAAAGTAAGATAGCACCACCGAAAAGTTTATTATTGCTGTTTAAATCTTGCATAGTTCTGTTTAATGCTTCAAGTGAATATTTGTGTGCCATTGTGCACTCATCCCAAATTATTATAGAACTCTTCCGCAACACTGCAGCTATTCCACTATTCTTTTTGATGTTACACATTGCATCTGGTTTATTATGAACGTCCAATGGCAGCTTGAATGTTGAATGTGCTGTTCGCCCACCATCCAGTAAAGTAGCCGCAATGCCTGACGATGCTAATGCTAATGCGATTTTTTGTTGCGACCGTATTTTGGCAAGAATCAACGATATTAAAAATGTCTTACCGGTTCCACCGGGTGCATCCAAGAAAAAAAAACCGCCTTGTTCAGCAGCAACAGCCAGCATAATCCGATCATAAATAATTTTTTGTTCTGCTGTCAGTAATGGTTCACTGTTCATGATAATTGTTGCTAAACTTCCATGGTCATATTGATTTTCTCGTTGTAAATCGGTATTGACTAAGTCGGTGGCTGGACGATTAGGTGATGGCATACCATAATGATTAAGTGGTAAATTTGAAATAAGAACACATAAATCCTCGATCAAGACCAATGCTTCATTGTACATCTCTGGTGTATAATCTATGTTTTGGCATTGATTTGTTTGTCTAATTCGGTGCAAGATGTCTTCTGTCATACAATTTTTATATTTTTCCCACAAAGTTTGTGCTTGCGAGGGATAACATGTCGCCAAAATAATTGCAAACAACTGACGAATGTTATTCGGTGTTGATGTCAACGCAGCATCAGCAAGCGTTAAGTCCCAATGGTTATCGTCTTCTAGCAATTGCAGTTCACGACATGCATCCTGGTATGTATTGAATACTCGACCATTAGCTGTTCGTAAAAATTCAAAAGACGTTGGTCCGGGAACATTCACCAATAACAAACGTAAATAGAAGCACTCACGTTGCTTTGGATGTACCGTGTAAAGTCTCCCCAATGTCTTAGCTTTGAATATGCCTGTAATGGAAGGATGTGGTTTTCCTTGTTTCCGTGGCTCCCATTTTTTACTGGATTTGTTCCATGTGAAATAACGTGGAACATCACCATACACCAATGTCTTCGCGAATTGGCCAAAAACATCAGGTTTTTGACACAATGTAAAAAATTCAGTTAGAGTCGTTTTCGGAGCTTCGAACGCTCTTTGGAGAACATTTTCTTCAGTGAAGTATACACGTTGACCGTTTTCAAGATGTATTGCCAGATGTTGGACAGCAGGATCTCTTTCGTGGATGGGAAAGCTGAGAATATGCCAAATAGCTTCATTGCTGCTAATGTATCTGCCCATTTGGTATCGTGCTATTTCGTCATTTTTATTTATGTTTTTTACTTCAAATATGGCCAAATCACTGTCTTTGTTTACATATTTACAAATATACTTAATTGATTTAACAGAACTGCAAAGCTCAACATTGATATGAGCTTTGTAAGTTTTTGAAAGTAGTGGTGAGTATGGTACCACCCACTGATTATCAAACTCAACTTGATTTGGAAAGTTCGGCAGTCGCATTGTAAATGTGTGGCCACCATTCTCAGTACTTCTGCGGCGATACATTGGATAACCATCAATATCCGTGATCGTGTCATTCGTATGCGGCTTTGGGAAGTTTTTTTACATTTTCCATTTTCCATGCACGGTGACGTCATGTTGAAAACACCGCATGGCCCATGGATCATGTGTTTGGTGACAATATCAAATAATTCTTGATCAATTAATGGGTCTGGAATTTCGGCTGAAATTATTTGATCGATTTCTTCAGGACGGATTCTATCTTTAAGCCAAACCAAAATGTGGGCATGAGGCAAACCTCGCTTTTGCCACTCTATCGTATACAGCCAACAACGTGTGATACCAAAAATTGTATATTTAACAATAAAATCAATTAAGGATTTCAATTTTTGTTTAAACACACGTGCAGTTAAATCATGACGATGAATGGCTTGTTGTCCTGGCAATAGTAAAGTTTGTATCTCTTCCCAATTCGGATTACATGTGAATGTAATAAATAAATCCGGTCGGCCGTAATGACGTACGTAAGTCATCGCATCTTGTATGTATTCCTGCATGTTCCGTGGACTGCCGATGTAGCTTGAAGGTAAAATGAAAGCATTACCGATGTCATTGGGATTTAAATTTCCATCGATGTTTCCAGCAACAGCATCTCGTAAGTGAATATATTCTTCCGATCGTAGTTTTGCCTGGTTGAATCGAAGGAATCGCAAGCGTTCGCTTTCGACCTTAGCATACATATCAACAATGTATTGATGGAACAGCTGACGATATCGAAGGATATAATTGTCTTGATGTTGTCTAACCATTATTCGGTGTGCGTAGTAGTTCATTGAGCTAACTTTATTATTTCTGTAATCACCTAAAAAAATAAATAATAAAATGCAATACGAAATTAAAATCTATACATACAGTAAGAAAGTAAATAGATAATTGTCAAATTTACCGGTATTTGGATCATACTGATTGATATTAAGGTGATATTCATCTTGTCCTTGCCAAAATATCAATGGATATTGTAGTGCGTCATATGAACGGTGTAGATCCGAAATCGTACTGACAGTGTTGTCTCGCCGTGTAATGTTTATAGATCTTTTGTCAACTGGATCACCAACCATGATAACAGCAACCTCATCAACAGTTGGAGCGTTGAATCTACCAGCATGTTCACCTAATGGTACTTTGTCGGCTTTTATGACGATTTGATAATTGTCATTTTGCAGTCGTGGCGAAACTCTTTTGATCAATTGAATTAGTTGATTGTGATCTTCTAAAAAATTTCCAATAATATCACAGTTGCTCTTTCCTCTGCTTGTTCAATAAAATTATACAGGCACCGAGTCGTCACGCGCTCTTCACAATCGCCCATAAAATAAAAAGGTATCGACATCTGTCAGTTTTATGACTGCCAAATAATAACGGACAAAAAATTAGCAATAAATTAAAATATGACGATTTGATAATTGTCATTTTGCAGTCGTGGCGAAACTCTTTTGATCAATTGAATTAGTTGATTGTGATCTTCTAAAAAATTTTCCAATAATATCACAATTGCTCTTTCCTCTGCTTGTTCAATAAAATTATACAGGCACCGAGTCGTCACGCGCTCTTCACAATCGCCCATAAAATAAAAAGGTATCGACATCTGTCAGTTTTATGACTGCCAAATAATAACAGACAAATAATTAGCGATAAATTAAAATTGCGACTATAATTTGAGATTTAAACTATCCTATCTCTCAAGTGCACATCGAACTGCACATGGTGTTCAAATTTTATTATAATCGGTTAAGTGGTTCAGCCGTCCATTGAGGACAAACATTGTGACACGAGATTTATATATATTAAGATTGCTTATGAAAATCATGACACTGTTTTCTTTTTTTTATAATTTTAATATGTATACTAAAACATTGTTCGGTATTTTAATACGAGTTTTTGGTGTACATTCAAGCAGAAGCACCAAGTCTGCGGGATTACCGGGAGAGGTCAGGTTACCAGGCCGGTATAGTGTCGGCAATCTAATCCGACTTTTCTTAATTTTCAGCTGTATATGTAATGGTAAAAGTGTTGCACTATATTGGATCCTATAAAAAATTGTTAAAATAATTCAAACAAACTCATTTAAAATATAGTATATTTGCAGCGACCAAAAAGTTTTTATTCTCCGTCTGATTAACTTTTTTTATCACTTCAGATGTAAGTATTGACACACTGTCAAATTTGCACAGAGTGTCAATAGTTTTAAACGACTCCTTAGTGTTATTGTGGTAACCTAAAACTATATATCATTACAGACGCCTTTTGAATTTTCCTAATCATCGCTATGTTGCGTGCTCGGAAGCCATTAAGCTCAAGATTCTAACTAAGCTAAAAGCAGTAGTAATTCACATTACATCGAACATTTATAATGGCTTTTTATGTCCAGCACTAAGCATTTATCACATTATGGTTGAATTCAGCGTTTAGCCATCTTAATTACAGTCCTTTATTCTATTTATTATTCTCATAAAAAAAAAGTATTTTTCTGATAAAAAAAAACAGGTAATTAGTGCTACGATTTCTAATGTTAGAAACTATATCAAAGTTCATCATGGTTACCAAGAAAAAAAAACGTAAACTTTACGTAAAAATAGTTAAAGGATCTTTGTTGTGAACGCACAGCTGTCGCCGTACGCCGTAACGGCGTCAAGGCCATTATCGGTCGGCGCAGCATTGGAATTTGTGCCCTTACCATATTGACACTATCTGTTAAAAAATATAATAAATTTGGGTATGATTTTTTTTCGCATTTCTGTATATCATTTCTGGCTCATAATAGCTTACACAACCCGCCCTTAAGTCTCCCCATTAATACTCTGTATAAATATATTGATGCAAAATGTATAAATATATCATTATTAAGTTGACAATATATCTTTACTGATATAGACTGACAAAAGCTAGATTAAATAATAAATACTATTTATTGTTTTTGTTTACATTCATTGTCTTAATTATGCGCTAATAAATTACTTATGACCTAATAAAATGATATAATATATATATGTAAAAACAAATGAATAATAGGAATTTCTAACACAACAAATAAAAATAATTGTTCGGTTGAAAGCCTGGATTCTACCTTTTCGAGTAAGTCATTAATGTTTTAAGTTTGAGCGTTATTAAGGTTCTTTTACCTCTATAATGAGGGGAATATGCCTCTAATATCATTCCTCTTTAATTCAATTTTGTTTTTTTACGTCATCTACGAGCATCGAAATTTAAAATTTAATGTTAATAACAGTTGAAAAACAACACAATTACAGCTTGTATTTGTATTTATTTTTTGATACAATCCATTGACTGTTTTAATTTCATTGAAGTATAAGATGGCATTAATAATTATTTTTACTTGACTGCATTGACAGACTATTAAAAAAGGAACATTTGAAATTACACAAAATTCACAGCTCGAAACTCATTCTGTCAATAAGCTGTCAGTAGTATGAACGTTTTATTAATTAAATTCAATTTATTTGTAACTCATATTATAGATACATTTTAGCTTTCTGCACTTCTTCCCCATATAAACTTTAATTTAACTATGTCAAATCTCACACTCCTCCGTGCGCGCAATATTCTTAGAAAGGTGTACGCAATTTTTCATTCGCGTATAAATATATAGATCTATGTATTTTAGATTATTATTATTTTAAAGATATAAATGCCGTTGTGAAAATGTTATTTTGGTTTGGGAAACATTTACAAACACCTCGCAAATTCATCACGTAATGAATACTATATTGAGAAATTAAATGCCTCTTCCACCTGTACCTACCGGTTGTTCAGAGATGTTTACGTAACCTCACAAATCGGGTAAGGCATACGCTTTGTATCTTCAAACGAACCCACGCGGAAGACGTGGATTCGCTCTGACTATGTAATCTTTAAAGGCCCGTACTACAATCCGTGCCAAGTTTAAGGTCTGCTTGAGAATTTGTTTAGTTTATACGACGACGTTAAACATCAAAAGAACTTATATTTATACCTATGTCAAATTTATTCGTTTAAGAGGTTATAATAGCCTACACTGGGCTAACTTGGGCAATGAACCTCCTTCCTTGCATTTTTAATTAGAAAATATTCACATATTGGCATTGAAAAAAATGACGGTCAATCTACCTACAGTCTTGACCCTAATGCAACCATGTTTCGTAAATCATGGTTACCCATTCATTTCACGCAGATTTTTTAATTTATTATTAGATTATAATACAATAAAACATCAGTACGTATGTGAATATTAAAACAACTAAATAAACTTACACCAGCGTTTCCTGAGAATAATTTATATTCTAAAGGCGCCTGTGCCTATCTAATTAATAGTTTCGGTCACGAGGAAGTGAATATAGTCAATTTAAGATGCATATTATGCGGTGCGTATGCATCTCTCTTAGTACGTATGCATCTGGAAAGCTCGTCGGCCGAACTCTCGATACAGGATGTGATTACGGCCAGATTGCGCTTTCACCCGGCAACGGTCAACGCTTGGCTGCTTGGCCGCGCGTCGAGGTCTTTTGTCGAACGCACCGAAAAATTTATACGAAATGCTCACCAGTAACTTTTCCTCGTGAAGCTTCTTCGAATATTTATTATTTTTTAGGGTTACTTATTTCATTTTTTCGTCACCGGCAGCCAGCTATTTTAAACTTATAAACGTTTTTTTATTTTTAAATCTTCATTTTATTCATTAATACAAAATCTCCACAAAGACAGCTGAATTTTCTGTGGGGTAATTGATTACACCAGTGGTCGCCCAGTGATCGAAATTCAACCGTAATTAATTAATCTTTTAAGTTTGAGCGTTATTAAGGTTAGCATACCTTTATAATTTAGGCGGTTAGTGTGTCGTACCGACGTATACAAGTATAGTCCGATTGGGAGAGCAGTCGAATTATTAAATTCCATTTCCGTGGAGATTGATATTTTTGTCTGTTCGCCCAATGGGATTAAAAATCTGCTTTCTATTGCGCCGTTGTAGAATCGGCGTGAATTATTTATGTGTTAATGTTTGCCTGGAGGCATTATTTTAATTTTTTAGTTGAGTATGTTTCATGCTATTGTTTTTTTGTTTTTAATGCTTTTTGTTTTTCTTTTGGTAATTTAATTTGTTTTACTGTAATTATAATGTACATGGGGAAACCTGTTAAATAAATAAATAAAATAAATAAATAACCATTGCATATATTTTTTTTTAATTTTGTACTATTACGTTAGCTGCGAGCATGTGCAAATACGTCATTAGCGTGTGTTGTTTGCCTTAATTCCCCGCAACGCTTATGAAATTTAAAATTTAGTGTTACTATCAATTGAAAAATACAATTACAGTTTGTATTTATTTTAGAGTTTTGTAGAGTTTTGACTAACAAATCATTGTCAGTTTTAATGTTTTATGTAAAACTAAGTCTTGATATTCAAAGAAGTATAAGATGGATAGAGTTTTGACTAACAAATCATTGTCAGTTTTAATGTTTTATGTAAAACTAAGTCTTGATATTCAAAGAAGTATAAGATGGCATTAATCATTATTTTAGCTTGACATTACGACTATTGAAAAAGAAACATTTGAAATCACACAAAATTCACAGCTCGAAATTCATTCGTCAATCAGCCGTCAGTAGTATGAACGTTTTATTTTATTTAATTTAATGTATTTATAACACATATTATAGATAATTTTAGCTTCTGCACTCCTTCTCCATATAAACTTTAAGTATGCCAAATCTCACACTCCTCCGTGCGTGCAATATGCTTAAAAAGGGGTACGAAATTTAGTCTTCACTTAATAGTAATATTTTATATATAACTTTCAACTTATAATAAATTAAGATTGAGAAAATTACATTTACAGGAATACAATACATTTATAACATCATATGTTTCTAGGATTATTGATTTCCCCGTTTTTATTGAACTATACAATATATGACCTATACAAATAAACGTTTGAGGAAACTTAACAATTTGCAATTTGCAATTTGCATGTGACTGAATTGCGTCAAACTCCATGCTTCTTTCTTATCCTACATCCTTTGGGTCTCTGGTAGAGACTGGTTAGCTGGTAGAGATTGTCTTGCGGCAATAACTTCGCCCTGCTGTAACGTATTTATGCTTACCAAATGAAGCGTTTTTATTATTATAAGTTAGAATTTGTCAAAATATTATAAACAGACGGTATCCATTGCAAAACTAATAATTCATTCTATATTTGGTTATCGTTTATACTGTCTTATCGTCAGACTAGCAGTTGGCAATGGCATTTTCACAGCTTTAAACCTCGTTAAATGCAACATGTACGATACACATACATACACACACACACACAACCACTCACACTTTTCTACCATACACTTTCTAAAGTATAATTAAACTCATAAAAGTTTTAAATATTATCCTAAGCTTTAATTGGCCTACTATTAACTGCGTGTATTCAAATTGTATATGCTATTATTTCTCTGTATGCTAGCCTATATAATAAATAAATAAATAACGCATCACTGATGATCTGGCTGGCATGGGTTTGATTGAACCAACGTCGCTTGTAGGTCAATGCCTTTTCGTGTAACCGATCCGTCGAGCTATTCCTATATCAATGATTTATAAACCTAATAATGCCTTCTATGAAGTCGTCCATTTAAGTACGTGATATTAATGCCTAAATTAATTGTGTCTTATAAATAAATAACCATTAATTTAGTCATTCCATACACGATCGATACGATACGAAATTCAATAGGACACAATCAAATGTCAAAGGTGACACGTTATGTAATACTGTTGGATGTTTTTAAAATGTAAATAGATATCGGCGGCACAGATACCTAACAACGCGTATATTCAAAATAAGAAGCCATAATATCTATTCTATTTTTGGCATATATTATTTAAGGAGTGGACGAAAACATTTCAGATGGCTTTATAAGCGACAGTTATAATTAGACACTAATTTAGAGTAAACACAAATCTCTAAGCTATCGTAATCCTAAAATATTTTTGGCACATTTTTTTAACTAATCTTACATAATTATGCATCAATTAAAATTAAAAATCAAATTTAAATTAATACAACAGAACAAACATTACGCGTTATGATAGTGAATAAATATCAAAAAGACATTTTTTTTTTTATGATTTTTTATATGTACGCAACGCAATAGTACACAATAGTCTACCTATTGTATGTTCTAGGTACATTATGATGAACTGATAAGTAATTTCAAATTCAAATAGTGAGAAATTTCAAACTTTACTTATTTTTTATTTAATGCTCAGAATGCTAGTTACATAGCTTATGTCCAGGCAGTCCAGGATAAATTAACTTTCCAACCGTGAAAGTCCAGTAGAAATCGGCTTGTTCAGGGCTGTAGGTCTACTACAGCCCTGTACCCTACCCATATACCTGTACAGCACTGTAGGGTGTAGGTATACACAGAAATACAATTACCCCTGATCCGTCAGGGTCTTGGCGAAAAACGATTATCGTTAGAGCTAGGAATTAGCAGGCTGCCAGGCATCTCATGATAGCGACGACACATTCGAGTGGATTGTCGATTGGCAGCTGAGACTAGGCCCCAAGTAAAAAGTGTGTGAATATTTCTCATGTGTAAAGAAATCTTGTGTGGTATATTTAAAAAGCAATTATTCGTGTTTAGTTACATTTTCACTTGAAGCTCGTGTGCTTAGTATCATGATTACGCTAAGTTGTTTACCCGTTGACGCGGTAAATTGCTATGAATGAGTTAGTTGAAACCAACTAAATGACTTGCACTTTTACGAGCATTCCGCTGTAGCAAAATATGTAACAATCGCAGACTAGCTTTAGAGCCTTGGAACAATGCAATATATATGTATATCGTAAAATTACAATCGGTTACAAATTCAATGAGTTTACATAAACAATAATACAACTACAATCGACCATATAATAAATAACGAATACTGTAAATCCACACTTGATTACAATTAAAATTGATTTACAAATTTTATCAAAAATTCTACAATTACACCTGATTATAATTACAATCTATTTACACAATTAAATCGAAAATCGTACACTTACAATTGGTTTTTCGAATTATTTTGAATATCGAACAGTTACACTCAACTACAATTAAAATCATTGAAAATATTTGCTTTAAAAAATCGTAAAATTTCACTTGACTATAATCAATAAGAATTACACTTGATTAAAATCGATTACAATTGATCAATATAATTAAAAAAATATTAAATTTCATGGGAATATCGTTCAATATCACTCGTTTACAATTACAATAAATTTAAAGTACAATTGATTTATATAAATTTCTATCAAAAATCATAATTAGGCAGGCATTCATATCGAATTTATTTCTTTAAATCAAATTTGTATATTTTTTCTATCTCTGTGGTAGGTCATGACCTAAAAGAAATAATTTATTTTTTATTTATTCATTTATTCACATTGACCATATTAATAGGGTCCTTAGGATTTAATCTGTTTTTTAAAAACAAAAAATATACCTTTTAAAGTTTGGTACCACTGCAATAGTTATTCGCTGCATTTCTAGACATACAAAAAAATAAAAAGGTGATGTTAAGTATTTAATTTTTTTTATCTAACGAAAAAATAAAAAGGTGATGTTAAGTTTTTAATTTTTTTTATCTAACGAGATCATATGGATAACTTTTATGATAATGGTAAATACGTTTTGTCGTGTAAAATATACTTTGAATTCAGCTCAAAACACGACTTATTAAAGCAATAATATCGGAATGTGTCGTAAATAGTAACTGTGATGTTACTATTTATGACACAAATTGTAATTAGATCTGGCAAACAGTTACTAGGTCCATGGTCATAATACAGTGTCCACAAAACGGCTTTCAATTCGAGCTTAAATTTAGCCCAACATTCTATCACCGGCCGTAAAATAAGATCGATTTAGTTCAATTATCCTGTTGGCGACTGTTTATTGTTGTGCCAGTAAAGACACGTTCTTATTTTGCAATCGAATACTGCATGGCGCCGATCTAATGACAAGCCTACACTTTTCGCAAGCTGGGAACTGGTCGAGTATTCACCGCTAATTTTGCACATGAGATATCCTCGCCATTTTAGGTTAATTCAAAGTAATCGATGCTATTTAAATTTCGAGTTTTGTCTTTTTTAACCTTTTAACCGAGTTCAAAAAAGAAGGAGTTATCAATTTATTTTTTCATGCATGTTCACTCATTATTCCTTAGCGGCTTGAGCGATTTTGAATATTCCTTTTCCATATAGATAATAGGGATGGTTAATATTAGTTTCGCGTAGTTACGTTTAGTGCGACGTTGAAATAAATCGAAAGGTAAGTTTTCTTGCATTGAAAAAATATCAAACCCTGATGTAACCTAAAAGTTCAGTAAAATCATAATTTGTTGTGGCTACTGAATTTTAGTATGCCAAACCGAAGTATATCGCAGTGTATACAATCTGTTTGATAACCAATTCCTGTAGACTGATAAATCGTTCACCTAACAAAACTTTATTGTAACCGGTACCAAACAATCAGTAGACGCCGTTTCAAATAAAAAGTTGCGTATACCTTACAAGTCTGTTTTGTTACGTCAACCAAACAAGAAGCAGTAGAATCGCAAACACACCTAGCGTTCCTCGCGTATTCCGTCATTCTGTGTCTTTACCTAACAGTTCGGTAGCGTTTACAAAGCAGTTTTTTCATGTGTACTGGAGTTCGGCTAGACGTATCAAATGTTGGTTGAACCTACTGAAAACTTTCGTAACGGTAACCAAACAGCCTGTTAAGATTACAAGACTCGATCGTTTGTGCGCACAGGACTGTTGGGGCAACAAAATGGTTAGCTGTCTACAGGAATTTTGTAGTGTACAGGATTTTGTCCTCAGTGTGACGATGTCATGTCAAGTGCTTACTTTTTAGATTGTATATATTTTTCGTAAAAGAACATATTTTAGAGTCGGTTATATGTTTTTTAACGAAATATTTTTTTTAACTGTCCTTCCTGATTTTCTTGTCTTTGATCATTTTCTTCGTGAAGTAGCAAGAAGTGCCGTCGCATAACGTATAAATACTATTCGCTCAGCTTGAATAATACACAGATGAGTTACGCAAAACCCTGACGGCCGATGCGTAAGTCCGAGAGTTGAGTTCCGGAAGTCTTTCACTTTCTATGGCTAGATAATAAATTGATGGAGTGAGACGAGGACACGCGCCGACACAGCTGCCGCCAGGAAGTTGTCTCTGGGCGGCGCGCAAATCGACGCAATACCATACCTTGCACTTTTATCTCTGGAGGTACCGAAAGTCGCAGAAAAGGATTTTAATAATAGTTTTGTTACCATCATCGAATGAAAACGGTAAAAATAAGTAGCACCAATTGTCGAATTGCCCGAGAGGTAAGTACTCTTGGATTAGCCTAATAAAATTTTCAAGGGAAGTTGCTAAAGAAATATTAAAGATTTTAGGATAGGAACAATAAAAAAAGAAGTTAGGTAAAGAAATAAGCGTTAGTATTTTTTTTGCAAGATTAATAAAGTACAATAATACTGAATATTATTGCATATGATAGTGAAAAAAATCAGGACCCTACCGTTGTTACTTTAATCACAATAACAGAATAAATTGATGGATGAGGAGTTAGGTTAAAATTACAGGAAATACGAATAACTCTGATACCTGCAAAACTCGCTGAATATACATGGGTTTTTTTGTAGGTTTTGAGGTTCTCTATTAACTTACTCCTTGTATACTGTATACTCTGTATACCCACCAATAAATCTTTCAATTATCTTCTGCTAATATAAAATAAAACTCCTTTACAGAAAGACAAACATTCATTTTACTTCCACAAAAAAATGGTGTTTGTTATTTACCTCACAGTTCTTGTTTGTTTAACTTTTAAAAATTTGTACAGACAAATGCGCTATTTCGTGATCTCTATAACTTAATTTCAATGTTTGAATCAAAACTTTGTAAAAGATAAACAAATAAGTATTTCTGAAACGATCATTTCCTTACCAACGGCAGTCAGGAATCCATAGGTTCTTGTATAACCTCCCTCCTACTATACAGGTCGCAATAGTGCTGCTTTCATGTCTCCTTGATAGACTCTGTTTCTGTAATTATTAAGAGCACGGAAGAATGCCGGTGACGTGTGCGAAATGGTCCAGCAGCGCCCGATGCAATTCATAAATCAACGCTCGAGATCGCTTAGCCTTAAGGTAATCGGCAACTCGCGACTGCATTTGCCCGGGCAGGCGACGCGCGCAGCCGCGCCCACGCCAAGGCAGCAGCCACTCGCTCCTGGGCGGACTGGAATAGACGCCGTTAGACGTGGCGTTTTCGGCTGAGGTTGTCATGGCAACGACTTAATTACTCGCGTGGCCATCGTCTTATGAGATTGACTTCGTCGAAGATTGGTCGATTATAACACAATCATTATTTTTAATTTGAAATGCAGCAAGTACACGCACAGCAAAAATAAACAAGTTACAATATACTAGGAACATTATTACGATAACAGTGCAAGGAAAATTATATTTTACATTATTTAGAAACATTAATTTCTACTTAAAATCTGATACATTTTCAATGGTAACAGAAAATCCATCTTAGAGGAGGTGTATAGTCACCACTTAGATGGACATGGTTCATAATCTAACTGCCACATAGTCTTATAAGTAGATAGCTAGCGTGCATATATTTTTTTCCCCACGCAAATAACTGTTTGTGTAATTTATGATAATAATTTATTTTATTTTAAACCGACTTCAAAAAAGTAGTAACTTTTCAATTCGATCTGTATGATTTTATTAATCTATGTTCACTTATTATCGTGAGGATGATTCTATTAAAGCTTGATTAAAAAACTTTTAGTCTAAGGCAACAAAAAAAATTTAAAGTAAAAGACTTTTTGGCGGACTATTATTTTATTGTTGACTAGTAATAAGAAGTATATTGTACCTAATATTACTTATCTTTTTTTGGTTGTGTTTATTTTAAAGGCGCGTTTGGTTTATGAGTAGTTGAAGTGTGCATATTTCTTTTGTAAAATGTATGTGATCCCAAAAGTACAGCCTAACATACAACAAACCTTCCCAATTATTGTGCGTAGGATTATTGACGCGAATGATTTTGCATGCGCGGACCATTTTGCACACGCCAGACCATTTCACGATGCAAGAGCACCGTCGGTGGCTGTGATGTATGACAGGAATAAGTTCATTATTTCATACTGACTTCTAACTGGCAAGAGACGGCGCGACTACGTGGGTATTACAAGTGAGCACGTGTCTTTATACGGGCGTTATTTGTATCAGTCGATTCAGCGGTCATATATCCGTTACAAATTGAAATTCATGAATGAGTTTCTCCGTTGACATTATTCCACACTGGCCGATATTATATTTTAGAAGATTCCTCTCAACGAATATAATATAATACAATACATAATACAATACAATACAAATATATAGATTGGGAATATAATACATTCCCAATCTATATATTTTTTCATGTTTGAGAGTAGGAAGAATATAATGACCTTAAAAGAGGATGTCGCTCTAAAGTCGGAATTTGTGGCCCCAATCACTTTAATGTTTTTTGACAACTGCCCCAAGCAACTATCCCATATGATAAAAAGACATAAATAACAATATCCTGAGTGATTATTGATCTAAAATATTTCGGCGGTCCTCAAAGAATTATGGGAGTCTTCTCTCTTGGACGGCTAAACCGCTACTTGTTCCTTCTAAATTCTCGCATTGAAAAAAATATCGAACTCTGATTTAACCGAAAAGTTTAGTAGAATCATAACTTTGTTATGGCTGCTGAATTTTAGTAGGTCCAACCGAAGTATATTTGTGGTGTACATAATCTGTTTGACAGACTGTACAATCCGATTCCTGTAGATTGATACATCGTTTACCTGACAAAACTTTCTTGTAAGCTGTACCAAAACAAACTCTGTAGATGCAGAATTCAAATGAAAAGTTACGTACACATTACAAGACTGCTTTGTTACGTCAACCGAACAATCAGTTAACCTCGCGTTTGTCGCCTGTTCCGCCATTTTGTTTCTCTACCGAACAGTTCGGTAGCGCTTACAAAGCAGTTTGTTTATGTGCACCGAAGTTTGGCTAGACGTACTAAATGTTGGTTGAGCCTACTAAAAACTTTAGTAACGGTAACCAAATAGTCTGTTAAGGTTACAAGACTTGTTCCTTTATGTGTACAGGACATGTAGGCACAACAAAACGCTCATAGGAATTGTTTAGAGCGTACAGGTTTTTTTTAGTGCGCATCTTCCATCTGAGGTTAAAGGCCAATCAGTTACTCTTCCAGCGACGTCCATGATCATTTTATGTTAGCCGTAAAGTATATTTCGTGCGCACACATGTTAGCAGCGCGCTCATACTAAAGTACCATCGCGGATCGAAATGCAAATAGTTAGGAGTATATTGTCCATTAGCAGCGCAGCGACTCGATAAGGCCGTGAATAATTTTACCCAGATATTTGCGACGCGTCGCCTGCCATTAGACCCGGAAGTGTGTTGGGGGTAGAATTTTCCGTTTCCACATTCTCATGATCTAAAAAGTAGATTTCAGAAATATATCAATTGAAAGCAGACGCTGCATAGTATGATGAGTATTAAAATCCTTTGTATTTGTTGTTAATTTTGCATGTATGGTTGTCTCTTGATATTTCGTAGTGTGATATGTGATCTACTTGGTTATTGCATAGCGGTGTTGTATGGATGAAGTTTAATATTTCTATTATTTCCATTTAGATCCTTAACTATGGCAACAATTTCATTATAATCTATGAAAACGATGTTGGAGGGCTCTTTGAATTCTGCAAGGTGTTCACGGTATTTCAAATGTTTGATTTTAAAATATTTATGGAGTATTTCTCACGTGAAGAGTTCAAAGAGTCTTTTTCACATACGAGTAAGTACTCGACAAGGCAATTAGCATCACAAATACTTATTATACCGAAATTCAAAAATGTATACGGAGAAAGACAAATTAAAGTTGTGCTGGCACGATTATTAATGTAAAAAAAAGATCTATAATTATACTTATATTCTTCAAGTTAATGTAATGTTTTTAACAATAGGTTAGGGTGTATAATAATAATAAATAATTAAATAACATGTTGCTAGATATAATGTCTATACTGTGAGTATCTGATAGACGAGTCGGCAGGCTCTTCCAGGCATGTTAACTGTTTACTAATAAAACTTATATATATGAAATAAAGGTCGCGAAAGCGACATTGAATTTGAATTTGAATACAAACTTGGTAAAGTAAATGATTTACATATAGGTATTCTGAAATTTGGTATAGTACTTGCTTGTAGTATGTAAGCCTTAAATTGGTTCAACCTTAACATTAACTGTCAGTGGCTCGGAATTGTTTTATCCTGCAGCGGTTCGCTGCTTTCAGTACCCACGAGTATTTATGCGTAAAGGTCGTCCGGCCTGTCAAATGCAGGCGATCAGTTCACACGCCGCGCCGCCGCGATACATCGCACGCAATGCAACACTCGAAATAACCAAATTGAACGAGCAACGTTTTCATATAATAATGGTTTAAATACAAAACAACCAACATAACCGATGGTGAAGCGGATGGTGAAGTATTCTCATACAATGAAGCCTCAACATGTCGAACCAATATTAATAAATTAAACAAAAAAAAACGGACACTATACTTTAAAAAGAAAACAGTATGAATGGATCGAAGGGACATCTCACATTTTTGAATAAGGAAGCTTTTAGAGGAGTTCAAATAAATATATAAAAGGAAGTTGAAGACATCAACCCTTTAGGTATAATGCAACTTAATCAACTGCTATAAGGACTTAATTAAGATAGTATAAACCCTAAGGTGCTGGAAAAAAATCTTATCTAAACCGTCTTATTAAAAGTAATACAATATTTGGATTACAAGAAGCAGCTCTAAAATAGCGTACAGATTAAAACTGAGGAGTTCCTAAAAATATACTCCAGGAGTGATATTAAATATGTAAAAATGAAATCTAACCATTTTCTAAGTACGGTTTTAGATTACAGAAACCGAAATAAGAAAGTAACAGACCAAAACTACGTGAAATACGTGGAATAACACAAAAGACGATAAGAATTTTAGAAGATATGGAAGTAGCCGAAATTTAATAAACATTGAAATTAAAATCGTGACAGATTTAAGAAATAAAAGATGTAAACCTCTTAGATTAGCAGAAAAATTAAAATAAAAATAATATCCTTACTAAATTCCAAAAATCACGGTAACAACTATACTGGACCACATATATTTTTAGCATCAATACACATATATGTGCTGAAATCGATTTAAACCAGATAGGGAATATACTTAGTTGCTATATTATCAATTTTATTTTTAAACTTTATCCGATGCCAAATATTTTGCAATTTTTTTGATAATGGAGTGCCAAATAAAATCGTTGTTACCGCTAGCTCAAAATGACCATTTCTTGTTTTATTTCACCGCCCTGAAATAAAAATACAAGCTGTACCGCCTCGCAAATTGACTTTTATTAACGCGCGGTTTATTAGCGAGTTGTGACTTGAGCCGCGCCGGCACGTTAAATTTAACGTGACGCAACTGATGCAGTACGTATTTCCTTTGGTAATTTTTGGGCGGTGTTGCATCTTATTTTATTATTAATGTTTTTCTCCCGGCCCAGATTTTATATTTATTAATAATATTCTTTGAATCTGAACCTTGTAAATTTTTATAATGTGTTTGGCACATAAGTTCAAGTTCATTTTTTTTATTGAGGCATTATAAATTCAATACAAAAGTTTAAATACGGTAATAGCATCTCAATAAATAATCTGTGCTCGGCGCTTTTCTCGTAAAAAGGCGCTGGTTTTTGGCACAGCTCTTACAATTTATTTTTTTTATTAATTTAGAAATAATTATGGAGTGAGTACTTAAGCATCCTAAAAGATAGGGAGTCAGTAGGTCAGTATTTGAGCATAACATTAAATAGGAACAATAGATAAAATTAAGATCAGTAAAAATATAAAAAAAGGGATATAAGATTAAACAAAGGTTGGTATTATAAATTATACATTATGTGTAGTTTCCGGTATTTCGGTATTCGGGAAAGTTGGGTAGTGGTTGGGAGCTTCTCTTAATGGTTTAAATTAAAATATAAAAATATATAGTGACGACCAGAAAAACAGAAGAAACAGAACAGGCATTTTGGACTCTCTGTTTTTGGGATGCAAGGGCCAATACAATGTCACCATAGTCCAGTATGGGTAGTCTTAGTATATCTTATACCAAATTTGTTATATATTCTAACTGCTTCGTAAGACAGATTTTTTTTTGGTACTCTACCAAGTTGTTCGGATATCTCCGTATAGTATTTCGCCGAACATGTCAAAAAAAAGGAGCCTAACCTTAAGCGCAAAACACAGACGCTAGCTGCTGTCAAACGCTTCAGGTCTGAATTCGGCTTTTTCGCGTTTTGCATTCGTTCCGAATGTTGTATGATTGGAGTGTAATAACGGGTTACGGTTAATGGTTAGCCGTGGGCATCATTTGGGGCTGTGATATGAAGAGGGGGGGGGGGGGGAGAGGTAATCCATTCATTATTAATAATATGATGATTGAACCGCACTATTTTAGAGAGAGACAAGATACGCATAACATATATAAACAAATAAATTCTTCATTTTTAATTTTATAAATATATTAGGGTTATTTTTAGGTGCCCAATACCAAAATGAACGTTTTATTTCTGTGGGGAAATTTGGTTTGGGTGTATCGCCAAAGCGTTTAAATGATCCTTCTCGAATCCTCTTGAATTTAGATGCTAAATTTAATTAAATCAGCCTATTTTGGAATAGCAACTCTGTGCGGAAAACGGCACATCTCATTTGATCAAAAGGTCCCATAATAGAATCAATGGTAGAGAACAGACGATTCAAAGAAGTTAAAGGTATGATGAAGAGAAAGGGTGGTGAGTGGAGGTAGGGAAAAAAGGCAGAGGCGAGGAAAATGATTTATTGACCTCAGGAATGACTGATGAGAAAAAATAACAAACAAAAGCAATACTGTATTGTAGGTGTATCAAATTATTCTGTTGTTTTTCTTGCTTCATCACTACGCTCAAGTTACCAACTATGATATCATTGTGAAGAAGAAAAATAAAATAAAAGATTTCATTGATTTATTGTTTTTTTTTTCGCGAATTGTATTATGATCGTTTTAGATACCTAACTTTATTTTTCTCGGCATATATTTGTCCACTGTTGGACGTATGCCTCCTGATTAGCTCTCCATTTTGGTCTGTTTGCGGTGGTTCAGGTCCAGGTCGGCCTTGCTGTCTTCTTGATATCATCCGACCGTCTGGCTGGTGGTCTGCCAACACTTCTACCTTCCAGTGTGGGACTCTAGTGCTCCATCATCTCTACGGCATACGTATCCCGCCCATTGCCATTTAAGTTGTGCAACTCGTTCCCCAACATCTGCGACTTTGATGCGTTGGCGAATGGCTTCATTCCGTATTCTATCTAAGAGAGGAATCCCAAGCATAGAGCGCTCCATTGCCCTTTGTGCAACTTTGACGCGGTGGATCATCCCGGCGGTAAGCGTCCATGTTTCGCAAGCATATGTCATTACCGGAAGAACACATTATATATAGACTCGGGTTTTTAGGGAGCTAACTTTATTAGCGTGGGTTTATCACATGGTTGAAACGTAACCCACTTCCGTAACGTGCTAACCTGATCATCACTGAGATGCTGTAACCTTGAGCGACAGCCAGGAGCCAGTCATTGACAGACCGAATTTTGGACTTATTACAATGAATTCTGATATTATCGTCTTCTGCTTTGTCTGTTCACTGCAAGGTCATAGGCAGTTTTGAATTTTTAGTCATTTCTACTGAATACTTTTGAATTTCTGTGTCGTACACTTTTTCTAAAGCGGATGATAATACAGTCAGGATGATAGACGAAATTATAAGGGTTTCGAATAAGTGTACCCCTCGATAAAAAAAAACTTCAACTCAACTTATCACCGTACTTTCACGATTGTTACCAAGTCCCAAATTACGACATTCTCGCGCGTGATTTTCGTCAGGGAGGGCGTGCTTGGTCACGTGAGCGCGCGGCTCGCCCTAACGGTCAGCGGACTCTTCGGAACTTTCTTTTTTTCGGCGCCCAGGAGAGAACGAGCCTGGCTGCGAGGGGCGGGGAGTAGGGGCGGAGAGGGGCACGGGGTACTGCCCACGCCATTGTCTTCGCCGGTTCTTCCCCGGGCGATCTAATCAAAACGACGCAGCATCAAATTCCGCCATGTTGGGCGCCCTCGAAATTATTACGACCTAAGTTAGCTATCGCTGTAGAAATATACGAATGCCATATCCCTTCGCAAAGATGGGTTAGAGACTGTCTAGCCCAGCCATACTCAACCTGCGGCCCGCCTAGCTTTTTTTTTGCGGCCCTAAACACATTTAATATCAGGGACATGATTATCAAAATCTACCGTTTTATATTTCTTATATCTTGAAATTAATTTTGACTTTGACATACATATTTTTTTTTCATACCAGTATAGTGTTGCGGCCCGTGTAGCTTTACAAATATATGTATGTGGCCCGAAGACAAGAAAGGTTGAGTATCGTTGGTCTAACCAGATGATTCCACCGCAAACTTACAGATTAAATTAGCCCGTTGACCATTTTAAGGATCTCCTTAGGAATGCCTACATTTGTAGCCAAACCTAGTCATGCCTTATGGGCATTTATTCTATAAATAATCTATTAAATATAAAAAAACGATGTTTTAAATAATAGGTATTTATTTGATTCAAAAATGTCTTTAATTACAATGAAGTAGGAAATAAAACAGCAAATTTAAAAACTTGACATTAAACTTGGCTTGACTTGGTTTTTTTTCTTCTAAATAAGAGGTTTGGATAGATAGATTTTTTTTTATTGAAGAAGTAGAACATGTCATTTGTCTTGGTTCAGCTTGGAATATATCATAATGACGAATCTTATCTCAGATCTCAGTAGTCAATACGTATAACATTTCTTAGTTCAGTCCGGATTGTATAAGAATGGCGCATTTGATTTCAGATAAACAATGTCTTGGTTCAGCTCAGAGCGTATCGGGATGGTGCATCTTATTTCAGGTGGATAAACAGCATAATTCCTAAATCCATAAATGTTAACGAAAAATATTGGAATCAAGTAAAAGTATTATAAAATATATTCACAAATATATAAATAGATTCATTGTTTTCCTTTTTACTTTTTCGTTTATCTGAATATATTCGGCCTCTATATTAAATATGTAACCACCTTATATAATAAAAATTGAAAGAAAAACGTATGTAAAAATTTCATTGTCCAATTTTCTATGGCGATCGCCGTAGATATTTACAAGAAGGCTTGTCTCTAATTGATCACTAGCTAGCCACCGTTACTTTCAGTTCGCAGTCAATAAGCTCATATTGTATCGTTTATTCCGGGCATGAAACTTTCCAATAATTAAGTCGCTTTGCCACGTTTGCGCAACTCGTAGCAAGGGTCGAGCGTTGCGTCGTATAAGTGCCGTTTCAGATCGGTTTATAATTCTATTTTTAATTAGAGGTTCTAGTAAACATAAAGGGATAGTATTTTTTTATTTAATGTAAATTTTCCCCTTTCTAATATCGATATGATTGATAAATAGGACTAACACTGCAAGTGTTTTTTTTTGTTACCATTATTATTTTCTTACCTTTTTAAAAATCCTAGTGTACTCTTGACGGATTTAACTTTATCCTATGATGGAGCTACAAATAAAGAAAATTTCTTACAGTCCTGTATTTGAATCACAAATTAAAGCCCAGTATCTAAGGAATACATTTTCTTTTGTATGTTTAGGGCTTTGGTTATTTGCTTACATATTAACTATTGTAACCGTTCGAGGCTAGTTCACCACGTGTCAGCTATCTCGTGTGTTATAAAGAAATATGTTTACGTCAACAAAATCTTACGAATGTAGGTGTTAGTTCGCTTTTACAGTTCTATGGGTACATATAGGTCGGTCGCATAGTAGAATGTTTAAGATTTTATGCTTATATTATTTTGCAGTAATAGGTATTGTTACTGTAACATTATATTGCACTAATAGTTTTGAAACATAGAAATATAAATATTTCAATACAATATTTAGGAGCTAACTAAGATGTTCCTCGCTCATTAAACTGTGTTGTTATGTTTAGTGGGTGAGGAAAAATATTTTTTTAACAACTCGCAGCCTACGCTTAAAAACATTCCATTCGCATTCCATACGAAACGCATTCCATTCGCGAATTGCCCTGAAAAAAAAAGAATTGAACCTAATGTTTCGTTATCTCAATATAGGTTTCTTTCAAGAAGACTTGAAGGTTGGGAGCTTAAATCAGACGAGGCAGGTTCATTCATTACAATAGTATATAAATTAGATGATCTGGATTTAAAACGCCATCTAGTTAGTGGCTCCCAATTAAAAATTGAAATTAATTCAGGTGAACCGAAACGCCAAGATATGTCTGCTTGCCTTCTTTTGAATCACTTCTATTTCGTTGAGGATCCAATACCAACGTTTTGAAATCTCTGTTTTTAAACTATCTGAAAATGAAAGTTAAAACTTTGCATGCGACTTTTACTGTAATGGCTCATGTTCGAAGCGCATTTAACAAGGTAGAGATTATATACACAGTAATTTAATGAATAAAATTAAGTGGGTGCTGCACGTTAGAGTACTTATCGACCGTTATGCGCCATTCTGACACGGGACATGCAAGCTTGGAGCCACTCTTAAGCGAATTCCTACTTATTCGCTACCGGTTGGTCGTTGCATAAATTTATTGTTTTATCGCAAAAGTATTGCCGATAATGCGCTCGATTGCGCGCTCGACCGGGCGAAAAGTCGCAAATGACTGTGTTTATATTAGAACAATTGTCGAGCTTGCATTGTATATCGCCGCCCCGGGCGGCATAACTACATAACTTTGGCTAATTTAAATGTTAGCATTGCCTTTGTACGGTATTTTACTACAATACCGATGTTTATGTCACAATACCGAATAAATCAAATTATAAGATTGTAACTAAGCAAACTCATAGAAACAGAGCTAGGTCCAAACGACGGAGGAGCTTTTTATGTGACTAAAGACACAAGAAAAACCGTCAGTTATAAACCGTATTGGTACAACATATAACCACAATTTCAGCGAAATGGACATTTTTCATCTGCATAAAGGCGATTTTATACTCAACATAAAAAAAACTTTCACTGTACACACATAATATTAGTAATAGTATTCTCGTCACCTTAAACACACACACACACACAAACACACACACACACCCTCCCACACACACACACACATACACACATATTTATATGTATTATCCTAGTTCGTTCTGTTAAATGTTAAATTGGAGATGCCTGTAGTCGGCTTGAGTTGTCATTGATCTGTTTCTTTGTAACTGTCATAATGTATATATAGCTGTAAGCATTTCTTATACAAATAAAAATAAAAATAAAAAAAAAAGACACGAAATGTGTGGATAATAAAATTGGCCTGACACATTCCAGATGACAGTCGTGGAAACATGGTTCTGCAGCGAACGAACATGGCTGAAATTAGTATGGTAACCCACACAGCTAAGCTATAAAATCGTTAATACAAATGTATATTTCATTTCATTTCATTTAATTAATATTTTTTATATAAAAAATCACCTTTATAGCGTATAATGCTGTTCTAAGGTGATGTAATCAGTTGTAGAACATAGATCCTCAGCTGACATTTCATAAACTAACATAAAAAGACAAAAAATAATATAACTAAATGTGCAACTGAAAATGTACCTAGAGGCCCGCTTGGGGATTGAATTTATACATATAATTATACAGGGTTTATAAATATTGTGCGAGAGAGATTTAATAATTTGAAGATATGTGTGTATGTGTGTGATATGGCTTGCGCTTTAACGCATTTAACTATGGAGTGCTGTTATTTTAGATTAAAAGAATATTCTAAATAACAAAAAAAAAAATTATCGTAAATACAGCTTTGG
This sequence comes from Neomicropteryx cornuta, assembly GCA_020383195.1. NCBI lineage: Eukaryota > Metazoa > Arthropoda > Insecta > Lepidoptera > Micropterigidae > Neomicropteryx > Neomicropteryx cornuta. The sequence continues at coordinate 1,735,955 of JAHKQU010000014.1, forward strand.
TGTTTATAAATGTTTGTCTATGCGACTTCTTTTCTTATTCTGCTTGCAGGATAAATTTAGGAAATTTTACAGGTAGGAGTATTGAAAACTATTTGCTTTAACGAAATGATGATAATTTTAGGATAAATTTGTTTTGGGATAAAACCAAATTTTAACGTAAATAATATCAAATAAAAAAAAAGACTTCTTTATCACATTCAGTTTTTAGATATTTATTTCGGTTTAAAAGAACTTGTTCTGAGGACATATTCTCTCAATGAGTTACTACATAACAAAATAAATATGGTAGAATGCACAGTAAACAGATCGCAAAACATTTAATTTCGATTTAAAAATGATAAATATTGTTCCATTTTTATCAGTTGAGAATCAATTCTAATGTATCAGTTTTTGATTGGTGTTAATAATTTTATTATTGCAGTAAAGACATAAAAACCCGTACTTTGGGGTTTACATTGCAACTTATCTATTAGGTTTTATTTATTTAAGAATAAAAGTAACTAGTAACTATACTTGAATGGATAACGATGCATTTTTTTAACCTAATAGTAAATTTAACATAATTTATAAACATATTTTTAGATATGTAATGTATAAAGATTTTCATGTAACTAAGTTTTAAATTGTTCATCATAATCTGATAAGTTGACCCGATTTTCTTAAATAAACGTATGACGGTATCATCTTAAAAAAAAACACTGAAAACTGTCCTATCACGATTGATTTACGAAAACAAGCTAGAAATACGATACATCATTTAGGAGAAAATATATTATGTCAAAGGCTTAAGCCAAATCAAGGCTTTAATATTTGTGTCAAGGTTTGAGTAATGTGTGGTAATGTTTCTATGAGTGTTTTATGTGTATATATACACTATTTACACATTTATCATACTATAATCTCAAAGCGTATTCATTTATCACTATTAATTATAACATTATTAGATATTAATCTATAATTAACTACTATTATCGCCACTAGATATAAATATATGGACCAATTAAGTTAGTTGTCAGTGTAAAGCAATGCTTTAATTCGAAACAGCAGAGAGTGAAGTAATCTGTATGATGTTAAATTTGAGAGGTAATCACAGGCAGCTGCACTTAAACGATGTAATTATCTTTTACCGCTTAATCAAAATGTCTTAAAAATAGCCTTTGATCAAGGGAGACTTTACGCTGGGTAAATCGTTAGATTAGAAGTATTTTTAAAACAGAAGCCAATTCCAATTTTAGCTGTTTACCTAATGACAAAATATGAAAATGATCGCGCGATCGGCTCGCGAATTACATACATACCTACTCGTACTTCGAAGAAAAACAAAGTTTTTTAATACAATAATTATTTCAGTACAGCAGTTATGTTTTTGGATTTTTTTTTTTTATTTTCGTGAGACCGGTTTAGTTGTCGATATACGCGTAGATCAACCTCCCAAAAGAACATCGGTGAATATAAATACATTCTTTATTCTGTAGGCACGGGCTTAATTCTGTAGGTACGGATTTAGTATAAATATAAATTGAAAAAACCCACACAAAATTGCGAAATGTTCTTTCACGGATAATGTAACACTGCGTTCTCTTTAAAATGTGTATGCTATTATTTCGTTGTATGCTTACCTGTATAATAAATAAATTAATAGTTGTTTTAGATATGACTCTAAAATAAATAACCTATAAATTCATTAAACTCCATAAACAAAACTAGTATTATAGATATATGTAATCATTCCAATCACGGATTGTTAACGTTGTCTGCTTTTGAAACAACAATAATTTACTAAAACAAACAGCGTGTTCACATTGCAGAGGGGAATTAATTATGATTTTAGCATAACTCCCACTCCATATGTAAACCTGTGTCACGATGTGCCCTATAAATACCTCCGTAGGATTAGCACGAATACAACTTCTCGTATCTCACACCTACCATCCATATACTTCCGTCCTTCTCTGCGGACATCGTTTCAAACGTACGGCGCTGCAGTCGGCTATGCGGAAATCCCGTACCGAATACCAGAAACGGGCCAGTTGCCGGTAACGAGTACTTAACTGCGCCCGGCGAAGATTGTCCATTTAATGTGCCGGTAGTCGAAAAGGCAGGAACCTTTTATTCGTTGATTTCATGGGCAGATTTTATACTGCATACTATGATGAATGGTTTGCATTTCTAAGCAATCAGTCATCCGTGGTTCGAAACAAAGGCAAATGGCGTTTTTTGTTAAGTAACCGAGCGTACATACAATTTACACAATTCTGTAACAATAATATTACTTTTTACTTTGTGTAATGTATTGTATTAGTATTTGAAATCATATATCATTATTATTGATGTGTGAAACATTTATTTATTTATCGTATGGCGAAAATGTAGAAAAAATGTCAGAAGTTAGAAATAAATATTAAAGTATTAAACATAATAATCTGAAAAGTCTAGGAAAAACCAGAAATTGCGACTACAGGTTTATGTCCAGAGAATATATGCAGTCGATAGCATTTGGTGTGAGATTGTGTAAATCTTGTGCAGGTCCTTTAAAGCGTCGAAGTGGGCAATCACTGATGATATGTTGAATGGTTTGGTTATCGTGTCCGCAATCGCATTTGGGGCTTTCTGACATTTTAAAAGCATGTCCTTACTTTTTCCGTGCCCTGTTCTTAGGCGGTTCAAAGCGCACCAAGATTTTCTGGGAAGTATAAACCTGGAACGCATTGAGTTGGGTCTTGAATGTACCCATACTTGTCAGGATTTCTATTAAACCATTCACTTTTCCATGCGTCGGCCATGTTGAAATTGCCTAATGTGAGTTGTTGTCCAATCTTCCAGGATGGTTTGCGTGAGATAAGTCGCTGTGGTCTTGTATTTTTTTATCTCATAGTGTATAACCAGTGTGTGAAACATTATTATGATATATGTCAAATGCATATACATACATAAATAATATTTTAAATTTACTTATCTCTTGAAAGTAAATCACCAGCATTTTTGTCATTAATATTTCGAAATATTCACAACGAAAATTGTAGATTTTTAGGTATTCTTTTATTTCAGATTTTTTTTATTGTTCCTGACTCTTCTCTCGCTTTAATAATATTAGTAATGTCCGGTTTCCTGACATTACTTAAATTTAGATTATTATAAATCAATCAGATAAAGCTATACTTCGCCGAGAGAACCGCGCAAATCTAAAGACCAAAGTGTTTGAACAATGTTTCCTGTTAACAAGTTAAGATCGGATAGTTTGTAGTTCGATTTGAACGCTCAGTAATTTGAGTGCAAAAAAATGTCCACAATATCGTCAATCTGCCACCTCGCTCGTATAATGAAATATAACTGACACGTGTCACTCTTAAAAGTAGCAGCAATTACTCTAATTATTACAAAAATTAATTAATTATAGCAATTACTTAAAAGCAGCAGCAATTACTGACCTATACTTGAGAATATGTAGAACTAAAATTCACGTGTTATTTTTAAATATAAATTTGATTACACAATTTTTTTATGCTCTTACAGGTAAGATTGCAAACGTCTGATCAAATGCTGGTGGTATTATTTCAGCAGAGGACACTTGCGGTAAGTTTCTCGTCGTTTGTGATTTATATAAAATTTAGTGGGTACGTAATATTTCAATAATAGTTTAGCGGGTAGAAGCAATATTTAAAATAATTTAATATTACAAATGCACAGCGATTAATTAGTTTTTATTTTTTTATTAATCAGTGTCATATTCTTAATTTGTGGTTTTGTGAGATTGTTTACATTTATATGTATACATAAGTGTATATATTTGCTCGCATCTACTATCTACCAGAGTTCCATCTCATCACACCCAAAAATGAGATACTTTTGATGTTAAACACAAATTGAAGTGCAATACAAATTATGCCATATGTTATAGTCATGATTAGTCATGATTAATGGTTATTGTGCTATTTTTTTTGAAAAAGTTATACTATAAATGTATAACATAAAACTAACACTATAATTTATTACATAAACTTTACATAATTAATTACATAAAGTAGTAGGGCGGAACACTGCCTGCTTTAGTACAGACGATAGCAAATTTACTGTTCCATTTTTCTAAATTGCTATACTATATTTTCAAAAAGATTGTGAACATAATAAATAATAATAAATTTAGAAATATTATACACGACATCACAAATACAGTTACTCCACTGGCATATATTTACGAACTCTTTCTAAAAAATTACCTGTTTTTATTTCAAAAAAGTAATAAGGAATACATTTTATTGTATAATGTTTAAAAACAGTTTATTATGTCAATAATTGTATTTTTTCTGTAACATGTAATATATGTATCTTAAGAAATAAAAAAGGAAACAAATAATTCCGGGTACATACCCGGAATTATTTATTATATAGCTAGAATCTGCTAATACCGTACTTAATTTTAATAATAACTACGAAAATAATTATTTTTTAAATGTGTGTATGTCTTTTGTGTTTATTTATTTTTTAAAGTTACATATAATTTGGAGGTATCTATTCCTCCGGTGGTATAGCTGATTGACAGGTGGTTATTTTTTAGCCAGTGATACCCTATGCGGAGACCGCTATGGGGATATTTGGTTGATGTATTAATCTGATTGACACAATAGAATTGTCGTTCCCACAAAGAACAATCTCATAAGTGCGAGTATATCTTCTCAAACTAATGGTTGTTAATACTAAAATCTAACAACAACATTAGCCGTTTTGTAATAAACCGCGTTATCAAAGTCACTTCTAAAGGTTGAAGTGATTAATTCTACTGTTTAATTATTGTGGTCTCTGCCTCCGATCGGCTGCTGCCTCTGCGCGTGTATTTGTGCTTAGCGAGTATTTGTTTCTTTTTTTGTTGGATACGAATCTCGTATAAGATGTCATGAATATAAATCGAAATTGGTTCTTGATGCAAATGCCCAGATGGCCGAGATGAATATTAGAAGAATCTAATGGACTCTTAATTATTCACATGTGATAATTTATGTACGAATAGAATATTTGAGAGAATGATTTTTACTTATTGACATCACGAAAAATAAAATGAATAGCATCGAATTAAATAGGTACTCACGTAATTTATATTTTAGGATATTATGTCTCTATACCAAATTTATTTATTTATTTTATTTTGAACAAATCAACAATTTTACATAGCGGCGAATTACATTTAGATGCGAAAAAAATTAGAAACATCTAGAAACAGATTTCTTATATAAGATTTAGTATGTATTGTCGTTTTATTTATTTATTTATAATCGTACAAAACAGCGATACAATAACATAACAGTCTAATACTACATTTACATGGCCAGAAAAATGTACTAAATATAAATATGTTTGTAAATGTCAAATTATTAAATCAAATGATTAAACAATGTGTAATGTGCATAAAGTGTAAAATCAAAAATAGTTCTTATGTAAAATCAGAACTACCTAAGGAAACATCCTGTTCAAAAGACTATTGTATTAACTATTGTATAACTATTGTATTGTATTAAAAAAGTATTAACACGCATAGAGTATAAATAACAAAAGGCAAATAACAGATAAGGTTATAAACACAAGTTTATCATGTTCTAATTAGTTTTTTTTTATTTTAAAAGACTTCAAGGAGGTTCCTAATTCATATGATAATTTCTTAAGGATAATTCTTTCTATATTTGTCGAGTATAAGGTAGTAAAAGAACAATAAGTAAGTTTAACGTTGATTTCTTTTTCATTACATATCGCATAATGTGCTTATTTATCGTTTTTGTTTTTAATTTGAAGTCGGTCGTATTCTTTATATATATATACTGATCTGGTTTTAGAATAACAACATTTAAATTAAATTTGGCCTGTAAAGTATCTGTAACGCAAATAAAAAAAATAAAATATGTTATTTTAAAATTAAATTACCAGTTTTCGTAAATAACTTAAATAAAAAATGTAAGTTCATATGGCGTAGGGGAAACGATTAAATGGAGGTATTGCTTAGAATCATTATAAGAACTAACTGGTGTACTAAATTTCTATGTTCAACTTATGTTAACTTCATAAACATTTCATTGTAGTTAAACGCGAATGCACGTCAACCATACAACAATAATGTTTCATATTACATATTAACAACAGCATTATAGTATGCGGCACATGCGCCAAAAGTATCGATCCAATATGATTTTTAAAATGTCAACGTTTTTGTGCTTTCGGATTGCCGTTATAAATGAATCAATATTCTCCAGCGATTCGATCCGACCGCATCCCGCAATACGTACGTCGGTAAATATTTGTAGTCGTGCCTTTGTACGCGGTTGACGTGGTCCATTTGGGCTGTGAGACGCAGCCTCGCAAGCCTCTCAAATGTGAACGACCTCCAGAGCCGCGCACGCAGCCGCCCCCCTCCCCCGATGTGTCGTTTCCTGGGCCCTCCGCCCCGCCCGCCCACCGCCCCGCCGCCCCGGCGATCGACGGACGGGATGACATTTATATCGCGCTTATAAAAATTTACGTTAATTTGAGAATTTTATAGCTCTGTTAGAATGTGAAGACATTTTGGCTCTCGTGTGAGACACACACGGTCGCGTCGCACCTTCGAACAAAATGGCCAGCGGAGCGAAATAAAAAGGCTATAAAAAAATATTTTAATTAATTTGTTACGTGTGTTTTTTGTGTCCAGTTTTCTTAAATAATACGTCGATATAGTAAATAAAACTAATAAATTACTTCATTGTACAGTCCAGCGGTCGTGGATTCGAATCTGCACATTATTGTAGTGTACCATTTTTAATGCTTAATAATCAACAGCATCCCTGACTCTCATGCAAGACAGTTTATCTTAGTTGAGAAGGGCCCAATGTATAAAATGTGTTAAAACAGTTGAATAGTATTATCAGATTATGTTTTATTATAATTTACTACTTGCAGACTCGTGTAAACCGGAGTAATTTAGATAACAACAAAAATAATTCGGAGCAAAGTGTATTTAAATTTTTTCAGCATTGCTACCTATTTGAAAACAATAGATATATTAAATTTGAACATAATACTTTAATTCGGTAATAGTTTCCTAAAATATATTGTAGATAGGAATATATTTAAAAAGGTTAGCGCAAAAGTGATTTTAGAACTATGATTTTAGCGCTATGTAAAAAGTGATTTTAGCGCTATGTAAAAATTCTTTCAAATGCATGTTTATCATGGCTGCATAATTATGACTACATAATCATGACTGCATAATAATGTATAAATCTATATTTCAAGATTTGAAAAGTTTGGAAGCCAACCCTTTAATTTTTCGATAACCTAGCCTCGAAGATATTACATTGAATTTTTCTAATAATCACACCGTAACTGTATCTATATTCTTAGGTTTTTATTTTTACTGTGCTTTTTTTAACGTTATTGACATTTAAACCTTTGGTAAGCAAAATACAGTAAACATACCAAAATCGTCATTGTTTATAAATACATATAAACTTACGGCCACGTCCGTTGAAAAGTAGTATTTCAAAATATTACAGGAAATATAGTCAGCCAAACTTTACGAAAAGTCTTTATATACAAGTGTGCAATGTGCGTGTAAAGAGACTAAATCTGTACGAGTATGTCGTGTTAATAAATGTGGGTAGGTACTGTGTTATTATCTCAAATGAGATTGGCTTAAATTTATAATATGATCTGTTTCGTTTAATGTTAAGTCAGGACTAATATTTGAGATTTTGTATACCTGTTTGCTGGCAATTACTTTTTGATTGTAACTGTCCATCATAAAAAAAAAATGGCTTCTACTAGATACTCACATACATAGACTTCTATTAGAAAAATGGTAGCCTTCGGGTCTTAGCGAGAGCTACTTAGCATCTTCTCAGACGCTAATTGACATTCGCAATTTTTATTTAGCGTACGAATCCACTTGATATGCAAATGGGACATAATATGAAAAAAGCGTGTCAGAGCGAGATAGCGGCGGAGATAGCGGTCGGCGCGAAAAGGACATTTCAGTTTGTGAGCCAGCCATACATATTTTATTATCATTATAAAACATTTTTTTTATTACCACAGAAATGAGCACAGTTAAACTTTCCTGAACTGTGACAGTTACAAAAACGAGACACTTTTCTTGTATCCCGTCTTGTAGGTGGTCTTTCTTTGAATGTATTTTAGAGAAAAAGAAAACTCCCAAATTATCCATAATCGATACCCGAGAGCATGTTCATATTACATTATTTGTATACCATCACATAACCAACATCCATTGTGAAACAAATATTATTTTTTTTAGAAAAACTTAACTAAAGGAAAAAATATGTTTAAGTTGCAGGATAAAATTTATTAAAACCAGCCACAGCAAGTTAATATACCTTATACTGGGTTTTTTATGACATACTGGTAAATTCCTGGGAAATATAAAAAATATTTAAAAACTTTTATTGCTCTAAACTTGATTTTGAAGTCAATACCCTGCACTGTATTTATATTAGTTGCTTCTCAATCTCAAATTGTATTTACTCATTTTAATAATGGCTCAGGAAGATATCACAATAATATATGATTATTTTACAATAAAAGCTCATGATGATGTCAAAACAAAAAATAACAAATTTAAACTGAATAAAACATAGAGATTTAATTTAATTGAATTTATCTTTATTAGGGAAATAAAATAGTTACACGAGAAAAATTATATACAGGCAGTACATATACAATCATATAAAAAAATAAATAAATAACAACAATGAAAACAATGAGTATAAAATAAAACTAATTAAATATTTCCACCGAGTGAGTATACAATCAGTGCTTAACCTAAGAAATGCAAGATGAAGAGATGAGGAGAAGGGGAGGGTGAGGAAAGGGAAATTTCACATTAACGTTTCATTTTTTATAAGACTTTCGAACGCCACTAAATTAACATTGAGTACATCAATATCTGGGTAATTTGAATTTAAGGTAGAACACATTCTATAAATGGGTTAATTTTGCCTAGAAATGGTTCTACGACGTGGAATGTCTAACAAAACGGTTGATCTTGTCACACGTGAAGGTACCCTGAGACGCATTAGCTCAAGCAGAGAGCTGCAGTTAACTGCACCTGTCATTATTTTGTATGCATATACAGCATCAGCTTTAGACCTTCTTTCAGCTAAGGATTCAACTTTATGAAATAAAGATGATTCGGATCTTATTATCTCCCTACTTATATATTTCAAATAGGTAACACCTCTACACAGGCATTTGCCTGGTGAGGTGTTACTAATCCACACAAACTGTACTTTTCTTCTCTGGAAATTAATAAAATGCTACAAAGTATTACACATTTAATAATATTAATTTGTATGGATATTTTAATAAATAAATAAATAAAAATAAATTTGCAAAGTGCATGGAGGACTTCCGATCCATGTGTTTAAGGAATTTGTGGTGAACCGCTTCAATTCTAGATACATGTGTCGTGTACTTAGGATTCCAAATTAGATAAATTATATTCTATTTATCGTGTAATTAAAAAGAAGATAACATATTAAACGTGTGAATTAGATAATGTATTGCTATACAATTCATATTACCATCCAAATCGAATTATTATTTTAGGAGATTATTTAATTCTATCGCTGGCTCTGTGGTTATTGGCTATAGCCGCGAGGAGCTTTCAGAAATTAATATGACTAAAATTGCTATACACGAGACGCATGCGCGTCCGAAATGACTGCCGCGGGCCTAACTTAACTGCCCAGCGTTTCGCGATACATTATTTCTGGTAGCGGAATTTGTTCTGTGTAATCACACCCTTGTATCGGTAGAAATGACTATCCTAAAGTTTGGAATACAGAACCTCAATTTAATTATTTTGCTTTCTACCAGTCGAGTGCGTGCCTTGTAATTAACCGCTTGAAAATTATCTGTTGTAAAATTTAGTTTCTTTCCACAACTAAATCTCTTATTTGAAATTTCAATAGAATTTTTCACTTTGAATATTTGATTTTTTTTTTTTAAAAACGTCACTTATCTTGACAATGATGTCGATACTGTTAAATGGTTGAATCCTAAAATTGGGTATTTCTTTATATATACATACGTGCTTACAGTAGAACGATCAATAACATTCTTAAAATTTCTCTAGTGGTATTTTTATGGCTTACATTGTGGGAAGGTGGGGAGAGGAGGGTTATTGATCGATGATGATCATGACACGAGTTTAACCCTCTGTAATTGCGTAGTCACTGCGTATGTGGTTAGACAATGCGCTCAATTGATTATTATCTTATCGGCGAATACTGTTTCGAATATAGGATCTCTGGGTCAGATTCAGGAGTTCTTATCACCGCCTTACAGGGTTCTTATAATACAATTGTACTAGGGTCAGCCCACACAAGCTTTTAGGTTTAAATAAATCAAAAATACAATAATTTCATTAATAATTTGTATGTATTTGTATTAATAATTTGTTTATTTGTAATTTGAGCAAAAAATGGAGTTAACGAGTGTTAAAACGTGATGTATGTGATACGGAATAATTTTAAAACGTTGGGATATTTATTTATTTATTTATGTCGAAAGTACATAACAGCGATACAGGAAGACAATTCTTTAACACTACATTTACATGGCCAAAACAATGTACCAAACATGAAAATGGTTGACAACAACAAATTAATAAATGAAACTTAAATAATGTGTACTGTGGAGTGTAGTGCCATTTGTGGCATCGACATGTTTGCGCGCGCGCGCGTGTGTGTGTGTTTATGTATGTGGCGCGTGTGTGATGTGTCTGTGTGTGTGTTTAGTGCGTGTATATAAACCTACATATTATTAGCGATATAATAAATAATTTAAAAATAACAAAATAAACTTACGAATGTTTAATATTTTAATGAGTTTAATATTTATTTATACATTTTACATTAAATATTATCATAACTTGCCTTACGAATTTCACGCATAAATAAACCCTTATTCTCTTGGAATATATCAACTGAGTTGAATTGTTGTTGTTGGATATGAATCAATCATACGATCATTATTTATTATTATTAAAAAAACACAAATAATATTAAAAGTCACTTAAGCTTGCGTGAATGTGAATCTTCTGTAAATATTCCTAGTCAAAGAAGAACATTAATATAGTCTCGCAAACAAGCGTTGTAATCTGCCCATACAACGCAGCATCTTCTAAATCCATTTACTATTAAAACCCGCCAGGAATATGATTGATTAATATTTGATTATGTGTTACACTCGAGTGAGTTTCGTTGCTAGCTTCACTCTCGTCTCGATTATTTGTTTTCCACGTCAATTTCAAGAAGCTGTGGGTACTAAAACATAAATTACCTAAAATTTGAATTTATTCAGAGTAAATACAAACCATATTTAAGGAGGAACTTTAGGAATAGTATATCAGCTTAAAATAAACGATATATTTCCGCAATTTAAATGATTAGCAGTCCGCTCTCGAAAATAATTTTATCCTAATTTTTCATTTTTAATGTAAATAATATTGTAGTCTTCCTGTAAACCTATTTAATTATTACATGAGTGCATATTTCCACAAAAAAGTAATAAAAATACACGTTTTTGTTGTTTCAGACACTATTATAACGTTTATATTACAGACGGGCATATTATTTTTATTTTTTTATATTCGTAGCTATGTTTATGTAAAAAATAATTGTCTTATTATATTTTTTTACAGTAAAAAATAGGGCTTTCAGGTTCAGGTCTACACGTGTGTAGACGCGTAGACATGCGCGGATTTATTAAAGAGGTTCTGATAGTCACATGTAGATCTGTAAAAATATCGAAATAAATAAAAATTTATCAGTAAGTGGGCTTAAATATAAAACAGACTTCTAAATAGGGTCATGTCTGGAAATTTAAATCCGTTGCATTCGCAAATTCCTGGTCTATTATTATCTATCATTTATGGTTAGAAAGGGCTCAATGGGAGCATCAAAAAGGTCTTTATTTTTTGGTTAAAACAATGAAAAAACAAACATATAATGGCGCCATTAAATATATCATAAACACCATAGAGCCTTAATCTTAAAGACGCAAAATAAAATACCATCCGTCACAGACAGACAACATTTCGTATGTCTGTATCAGAATGTTTCATTGTTCTTGTTACCTAACTACATAAGTTAATAGTGTTAAAATAAACAACCGTTAAATATTCTAAAACGCGAAAAATGACACAGAAGCAGGCATTAATACCGCTGCGACACCAGGCCTTTTTTTATGTGTATGAACTAAAATTAAATAGTGCTTACAAATTTAATATTGGTTTAATTGTCATATTTTCAGTGAACACGAGAATCGGTTGATTCCATGTGCGTTTGTAAGAAAAAAAAAATAAGACTCTTTTTGCAAAACACTTCATATGAAGTGAATTAACACTGCGAACGTATGTAGATAGGTCAATATTAGCAAACGCAAAACACGCGAAGTCGTTGACACTAACTTGTTTTGGGTATTCACGTTTGGCGGACAATTTATCGGACCTCACATACCTCTGTTGTCAACCTGTCGATTGCAATATCCTAATATTACATAACCATATTTAATATTAAACGTACACGTATTGTATTGTATTGTAACAAACACGATTTGTAGCGTTTTGCAAAAAAAAAAATACAAGGAATATTGTTTATTTGACTGGTGAATCCGTGCAAAATTTAAACATAATATAGCATAGGACGGATCTTTTATATCAAAATAACAAAAAAAAAATGTTAGGTAATATTAGGTCACTAATGACAAAAGTATTGTTTTTTTATCCCTATTCATTCGCAAGGCTTGTGTTGTGAGAAAGTTGCTATTGGGCGCAGTCCCAACAGCCTCATTAAAGGCAAACAACATCTCGCAAACTGTAATTAAATGTGTTTTTTTTTGTGTATGGCTTGTTACTTAACTCAATCGACAGCGTTGAGAAAAGCACCGTTGACTATTCTCAACGGTCAAAAATGACCTGGCCGGATTTGACCCACTGGGTCTCGAACCCAGGACCTCTGGATTTCGAAGCGGGCGCTTATACCACTGCGCCAGACCGGCTATTTCTTTATTAATAAAACATCATACAGCGATTTTGAAAGCCACCTTTTTTATTGATTTTTCGAAGTGAAAACGCACGGGTCGAGCTAATTTTGGATGGGGAAAATTTAATGGGTTGGTGGCACGACATGCTAATGTAAGTTGCCGCCGCTCATATCAGTTTCCGTAGTGTAGCGGTTATCACGTTTGCTGAAACAGTTTTTAAGTTTTCACTTGTGTCGGCAGGCCTAAGTCTTTTTTTATATATTAAACGTAATCCGGAGCAAAGTAAAACCTGTACCGACCACAGCAGTAGCATACTTTTACTTTTAACGTCGACGCATGAATTCGTGGTTAATCTGGTTATGTAGTTAAATAAAGAAAACAGCGTCGGGGCGGTACCGGCTCGCAGACGCGCCATGAAACCGGAATTCGCCGCCCAGGACCGGCGGAGGAGGAAATCTCGCTCGCGGCTGGGATTTCACTCGAGCGATGACTCACCTCCGATTGTAGTCATAGGCGTGAATCACCGCTATTTGCATTTCGGCCGCAACGAGAATAAATTGAAAAAAATACTGGGCTGTTATGATAGAAAGTCGTAACCACAACGACTAAACAGCGTCGGCTTTTTTATCCAGTTAAACATTCGGTATCGGTTGCGGTTCAGGTTTCAAATGCTGTAACACAACAACGTCGAGTCGTTAATACTGTCACCATCATATTTTTTTCAGTACGACTTTTGTATCAATTATTTGGTTATAAACCATATTTAAAAAAAAAAAAATGAATTGCTATGACCTAGGTCACATACAATTATTTTAGCCCCTACTCAACTAGGCCAAATGTACCCGTGCTAGAGTCAGGGTAGATTTTTTTTTGTAGAAGAATTCATTTTAGTGTTTCCATTGTATTTAAATAATACAACATGTGTATGCATTATTTAAAATAACATATATTTTGGAGGTACCATTCCTCCGGTGGTATAGCTGATTGGCAGGTGGTGCAACGAAGTTATTTTAAAGCCAAGTTCTTTATCCTTTTTCTTAGCCATGGGATGGGGTCTTAGGGAATGGTTTGAAGACGCTGCAGTTGAGACTATTCCACTCTTTTATGGTACGCGGAAGATAAAAATGGAAACCATCATTCTTTCTCCTAAAAAAATTCTTTATTTTGTGAAAATGGTCCTTTCGTCCAATATAGAACGGTTTCTGAAGTTGCGTCGGACTCTCAAATCTGCGAAAGCGCCTAAATACGTGTCTGCTTGCTAACCGCTGAATTGCTTCAAGGTCAGAATTTAGATAGGAAATATGAGGGTCCCAGACAAACAAATGACAATAACGTATAAGAGTGCATGTAAATAAAGATATATATAAATAAAAAATAAAATGGCGGTAATGAAGCGTTAAAAATGGTAAGACCATTTGCGGATGCGAACCCGAGACCTTTGCGTCGATAGTCCAACGCCTTAACCACCACACTACCACAATAAACTGGTGGCATAATAAACGAAAATAGTTAAATAATTGAATCGATTGGATCTTAAAGTATCTTATTTTCTTCTCTCACTTACCTCTCACCCATGACCATCTTGTGCGTGTTCTGAAGTGAGTGTCAATCACTGATGATTGATGATACAATCACAGGTTGATCGGTGCTTATCCAAAACCGCATTCGGTCCTTTCTGACATTTATTTTTAAAATAATCATATTTCACTTCTTCCGTGACTTGTTCAACACACCATGGCAACTGAAACGTATCCATTACTATCTTGAAGTATTCTTTCACAGTTGTATTAAAAACCACTACTATCCTTTTAGCGGGTTGATCAATATCGACAACTTATTTGTTTATTTATATATGTATGTGAGATCTATTGTTAGTATAAATATATAGTTACAGTATATTATTATTTAAAAAATAAAATAAATATAAAACACTATTAAATAAGTAAGTTTAAGTAGTTCTTTTAGTAGGCATTTGAGTATCTATGATTAATATATATTAGTATGTTCGTATGTAATTTTATATACAGGACGTCCCAAGACCATTACGAAACACTTAAGGGGGTTGTTGTGTAACCTCTTATGAGCAAAAAAATGTGTGAAAAAAAAAACATCCCTAAATTTATATTATTTTTTAACTGATGGTGTAAATTCGATCAGAGCGCGAATTCCGATACCGCACCTATCGATAATGGCATGGCCACCGTTACGGCGTACGGCGACAACTGAGAGCTCATAGCAAAGACATTATTATATGATTATTTTACTATTTTCAACTAAAGTGTTATTTTTCTCGTCAACCATAATGAGTTTTGATAGTTTCTTAACAAATAACACTAGAAATCACAGGACCAATTAGCTGATTTTTTTATTGGGAATGGTCTTGGGACACGGTGTATAAAATTTATTTCGTATATGAGTTTATATAAGTATATAGTGTATTAGTATATAATAGTATGTATGTTTGTATACATTCAGAAATGTTCCACGTATTTGTATGTGTATTTTTCATTTTTTTTCTACCGGGCAATAAGACATCTAAATAATAGACAGAATGTCATCCTTAGAACAGGCGATAGCCGAGATTTGCAAAAAGAAAATATATTTGACAGGTTTTCCCATGTAACTATATCGGTCTTATGAAAAAAAATGTTCATACCTTTTTTAATCAATTTCGAAATCAGTTTAAATATCGCGCTGAAGCGTTTTCCGTCACATTTGTTATCGTATCAGATAGATTCCCATATTTCCAAATGTTGGTTAGTGTTTGTTTAAATTCGTTTTTATCATAATTGAGAAGCATTTTACCGATATTTTTTGGTGATTAATATTTTATTGTTGGTATAGATCAACCTTCAAAAATGGCGGTAGCGATTTTAAATACACTCTGTATAATGATTACTCGCATTTGGATCGGAAAGTTCAATGCGTCTTTCGGCGATATATCTGTCGGCGTCTTCGCGGAATCCCCCGGGGCTTTGTCTCGACTCGGGGCCGCCTGTCATCCGTTCCATCGCAACTGCCGCGCTGTCATTGCGTCGTAAATTATTCGACTGTCTCCGAGTGGCTGCACTCTCCTGACGACGCCGTCGTTAGTTGGACATCGATACATCGATGCGAACTAGATCGATACCTACTCGTATCGAGACATTACTAATGGCCTCGGTGAAACGATGAGCGATACAACCTGGACACGTAACATGTCCTGGGAGCCTGCAATCGAGAACAATTTCGCCACAACGACGACTCCTAGATACAAACTGTTATTAATTTGCTGCCAACTAGAAGTAATAATACCTAAGTATTT
The DNA here is from genome assembly GCA_020383195.1 of Neomicropteryx cornuta. Lineage (NCBI taxonomy): Eukaryota > Metazoa > Arthropoda > Insecta > Lepidoptera > Micropterigidae > Neomicropteryx > Neomicropteryx cornuta. Next base: position 1,752,285 of record JAHKQU010000014.1, read on the forward strand.
ACTTAATACATAGACCAAACATTGGGCGATGAATTTAGTTGATAAGTACTATCACAATGCTAGTATTTTCTCGACCTTAACCAAATCAGATGTAGCCCAGTACTTAGCTCTCTGCTTGTGTACAATGTTTTAATTTACCTATTTTCCATTCCAATAATTTGTGCTACAACTTTCGTTCATTTATTTATTAATTTTTATCAAAACAATATATTTCATTTTACATCACCATTATAGCGTGTACAGCCGTTATTTACAATTCGACCTCAATAAAACGATGTTACTTTTTAAAATATAGTCGAATGAATTTCATGCAACCTCTCTCTCTCTTTTGCTCCGATTGGGAGGCTGCGCTCTGTGGTTTCCGTGAACTCGCCAGTCCATACCCTTCCTGCTTATCGCAAATCATGGAACTGCAAGTGAAAATCGATCGTTAAAAAATATCGATCATTCACAGCGCGGAGATATGAACTGCATTTTTCTGCCTTAGGGTTGCCTGCCATTTATAAATAAAGTTATAATACTTGAATACTTAACGAGGAGATGCATATACGTTTCGGCTTATATAAAATTAAATACCAGTGGTATGAAAATAAATATATATATCGATATGTTGCTTGTATAAATTTATTATTGATAATTAATTACTTACATTTAAATAGTAATATACCTCCTAATAGAGGCGATGGTTTTTTTGTTTTTTAAATTAAACATACTCAACTTTTATTTAAATTCTTTTTATATAATATTTAAACAAATATCAAAAGAAACATAAAGTAACTATTAAACAAAATCTAAAGAGAACTAAAATATGTTGGCTTATTGTTTTGTAAAGTTAAATTATTATTTTGAATTAAAATTAAAATTTAAAAAAAAAAGAGACTCCTCGTAAATATGTATTTTATAAAGCAATCAAAAATACCTACATGTTTTTTAGAGTTAATAAAAACCATTTTAAATTCTTTTTACGTAAGAAAATTATATGCCTAATGCATATAATTTTCATATAAATTTCATCAGTGTAGATTGAGTTAATTTATTTATTTATTTATTTCTATAAAGTAAACATACAGAGAGTAATCGTAAACATTCTTACATATTTTATACACAGGTTGCCAACACTCGATACTCTCCAATTTCATGTTTACAAAACATGCATGTGTATAAACTTAAGCTAGTTATAAATACAATATTGATACATTTGATTTAATTATAACATTAGAATTTGAGAGAGAGAAAAAAAAAGAATTAAGGTAAAAAAAAAGAGAATTAGGACAATAACAATAACTAATGCTCAATTATTTGCATTCCGCTAATAGATGGAAACATAGCTTTATAAATAGTTTTTTTTTTAATATTAGGTGACTGACAATTACATAGTTTTAGGTAGGGAGTAGGGAAACCTTAGTGTCAACGTGTATTTGACCAGACGCTGATAACAAACTCGGTAATTTATTTTAACACAAAAATAAAAAACAGAAATAGGTCTAATTTATTTTTGTAATGTGAAAATGTAATGAAATGTATATAACTATGTATATATACCTAAGTATAACTGTTGCTATTATTGATACAGAAAATTACAGATTTTTTATATACGACGGCAGTCCACCAAAATGGCAGATGTCGTTAAAAAAACGTGCCCAAAGCCATTGATCTACAGAAACAATCGGAAATGATCAATTATATTTATTAGCGGGTATAGTAGGAAGGCAGTCACGACTCCACTCGTATGAGCGACGCTCATTTCCCGGCGATCGCCTGCGAAGATCGCACTCGATGAGTATATGGGTTATTTGACTTGGCATTTGCGCATTTGCACCGCAGGCGGAATTTTAAATCACCGGATGATGTGAAGGGTTTTTTTTTGTTCTGCATACGTGTAGTTTAATATTAAAAGATTGGTTCGTTTGATTCGTTTACAAAAAACAACAGATTTTCATAGAAATTTTGTATGAAAAAAAATATGTCAAAATTAAGAAAACCTGTAGAACAAAACTTGTTTAGTTTAGCATTTGGAATAACCCCATAAAAGGATATGTATGAGAAAATTTTTTCCCTGTACGGTCCAGCCTGCTCCAGTTCAGGGGCGGATCTGGAAAAAAATTGAGGGTGGGGGGGGGGGGGAAATGTCAAGAATACCCATTTTGGATTTGCGGATCATTCGTCTATTTACAATAAAATTCAACCTATTAATGTTCGTCTATTACAATTCGTCTAGAAACAATTCTTTTAGAACTCTCGGATAATACAAATTGTAATTAGATGAATTGCAGTTTTTAGACGAATTTCCCGCGAACGCACATTTCCACATCTATTTATTTCTCCCTATCTCTGGAATATACCACATAGCGAAAAGCAAATAAATACACTTTCAATTTCAACAATTACACTTTCCTTTACTTGCAAAGAAAAAGCATTGTCTATTTTAATTTAAATACATAATTTAATATGAATATATATGGTGGTATGTCTATGATGTGGTACACTATAAAAAGGAACGAACATTACAAAATGTGTGTTATTGAAAGTCTTGGGGGGTAATTACACTCCCCCCCCCCCGGGATCCGCGTGTGCTCCAGACCTGCTCGTGATCGTTTCATCCGCGGAGCATTGACGCCGATGCGGATAACCTGACAAGTGGTGCTCTCGACGCCATAATTTGCAATTAATATAAAACCATGACCGCTGGCGGTCACGACGCCGATGTCAAAGCCTGGACCGCGGCAGCCGCACCCAGGCTCCACATGCTACTCCTTAAACGGCGGAATGCGCCGCTGATGACGTTTCCGCTCGCAGATGATTTGTGTCGATTGTCCTCGTAAACTGGCCACTTCGATATTTTAATCTACATAGTAAATAACGGATCGGTCAATAATAGCTGACCTAACGGCGCGGCGCGGCGGTCTGAATGCATATTATTGACAAGAAGACACTGATTGACCTCCCGCCATGGAGACAACAATTAGACAGTCGAAACTGCGTTCAACACTGTTTCCCTTTTTGACTTTTATTAATTTTGCTATTAATGACAGCTAACGATTAACAGTGCATTCTTCTTATATTTATTTATTTATCAACGTAGAAAACAACGATACAAGAAGATACTTTAATGTAATGTGTGTTTAAGATGTGGTGTGTTTAAGTATGCGGTGGCATGGAAATTTCCGTATGTGTGTGTGTGTGTGTGTGGTTAGCATGTGTATATAAACCTATTTATTATTAACGATATATTTGAATTCTTGTATGAAATATGCTGTTGAATCGAAGATGTATGCAGGTTTTATTTAAATTTACGGATATCCTATAGAAGGTTGATCCATATTTATATTTGAGATATTTGAGAAAAAAAACGTACCAAAATAAATTATGTCAATAAAAGCTTAGTTTTTCTTCAATTTTTCTTCGTTTTTTTTTCAAAAGGTTTCGCTGTCCGACTTCGCGCCCTGCGTTCAACTGCGTTCTCAAACATTACAATGATACCTATTTTTTTAATATATACTTTATACATATTATGTTTTTACAAAGCACATTTACATTTCCTCACACAGGCAGTGCCTTTTTTGTGGGTAAAAAAATTTTGTATATAATAACATAAAAGTTTTGAATAAGGTTTTAACGTTTAAATAAACAACGAATAAAGGTAAATAACTACCAAAAACAAATTTAAAGAAAATAAATGAACTATATTTATATATATGTTTTACATACTTACATTTACACCACTATACGTATCACAATTGATTTGTATCATTTTGCACTATGGCATTTTATGCATTTTTTATTAAATATATTAACGGTAAACCAAAATTTTAAAAATTACTGTCACCAAACCATCTTTAATTTCAATTAGCATCTTAAATTTCATTTAACATCCAATAAAATTACTATAAGCTAATTGCGAAAAAAAAATATATCTTATCGTAATAATAAAGTTGCCTAAAAAAAAATGACTAAATCAAAACCTTGTTTTTAAACCTGGAGTGAGTGACAAATTATTAAAAAAATAGGCTAATTATTTTTAAATTATTTAAGAAGATGTAGGTATTTTCAGTTGTTTTTTAATTTATGTATTTTCTTTAATTTGCTATTTAATGCGGCTTTCACCCAGTTAAACAACATGAGCATAGCACATAATATGTGCAACAAATACACTCATTCGCACAAACACATAAACCAAATTTAGTAAGATATATGGACGTTGAAATAAATAAATAAATATATACATACATACTGATATCTGCAGAAGATTGTTTTTCTGACTTATTTATTATTCGAGTTTAGATGAAACACGCGGTGAAAAGAGAAGAAGAGGCTTACTAATAACTCACCAGACATTTCGGCGCGAAGGTGCTTCCTTTCTCTGTGGAGATTTTTATTAAGAGCAATTAGTCCTAAATTATAGTTAGTAAAATGTTTGTAGTAAACACATGTTTTGTACTTTGGTATTGATTTTTATGAATAAAATAAAAAGAAAAACGCTGTACCTTCGCATTAAAGAATTTACACATATATTCAGTCCTATTAACTTTCTAAAACCTTATATATAGCTTAAATTATAGGTAGACAAATATTAAATTAAGGCCAATAAAGTGAAGGTGAAGACAAAATAGTTTGGAAGCGATCGGCATTAATCGAGGCGGGGATCTGTCACCGCGGCTCGTGGCCTCACGAACTTGCAGCTCAGCTCAGCCTCACGATTGGCCCATGCATCAGGAGTTCTGCCGGAGCTCCATTAGAATTTAACCCTGGGGTTATGACACTCCGGTGAAATACTCCCAGATCATAACGAATGCTCGCGTGTAAAATACCGTATGTGGTTACGAACGGCACTATCGAATGTTAATAAGCTAAGGGGTACACTTTCTCGACCCACACGCGAAAGTTCACATTTATTTTATAATCGTATGCACTCGAGTTCCCGAAGGGTGTTTACAAGAAATCACATATTAAAAAAAAAATGTAAATAATTCAATCCATTATTTTTATAAAACCGCTGGTATAAATTGCCTTTGCTGTGGCAAAACGCTATTGCCTTGGTTGATAGTGGTGAACGATCTGAGCATAGTGAGCGGACGATTAGCTGGCGTATGCGCCTGATAACAACGATTTAATATTATTACGTAAAGTTTACATTTTTTTTTTCGGAAATCTTGACGAATTTTGATATATCGTTTTTACTAATCGTGTTTGAAATAGTGGGCTATAGACGGAATTATCTTGTTTTGTGTATTTGTATAATGGTCTCATTTTCAATGCGAGAGAAAAGGTGTACTTGAGGACAACTCTCCCTTAAAAAAACGGGTTTTTAATGGCATTAAATTCTATCACTTGCAGACAGGCACTAGCCTGGTGAAGTGATAGAATGCATGCGAACCTATGTACTTACGGTGGGACTTACGGTTAAGACTTACGGTGGGATATTAGCAGTTATCGCAGGTAATCTCCTTATCAATTTGACCTGATCGGTCCACCGTAATGGGCTCCTTACACGACTCTAACATCCGTCCACATTGTCTATCACTACGAGCCTTTCCGGATTGTAGTTTATCTCTGCGGGCAACGCGGTCGATAAGATAGAGAACCCAGCTAGTCCAAAATGGAAAGTCCACAGTTTTCTCAATATCCTTCTTCAGCACCACTTTTTAAAGGCGTCTAACTTCCTTGTCCCTTGTTTTGAGAGTCCACGTCTTAACAACATAGTGGAAGATGGAGAGACCAGGGACTTTACAAGACGGACTTTGCAAGCGATATGGCTAATTATTCCAAATTTTATTTAATCTACTAAATTTATATTTTCCCATTATAAATAAAACTTATAGTATATATATCTCTATTTATGTAATAATTTATTATTATATTACTTATAAATATTACTTATAAATAATTGGCATTGTCTAGCTAGATAGAGATTTGTATTATATGTAAATGGTTGTTTAAAAGTACTATGTAAATAAAATACTTTATGTGATAATTGCTTATCTTAGTGCATCGCTTACTGCAGAATGTCTGCATGTCATAAATAGGCCCATACCAGTAGGATTCCTATGGGTGCATTCTCGGTAGAGGCGATCGATCGTCCGAAAGCGCATAAACCAGTTCGATATATAAAACGCCATATATAAAACGGTAAAAACACTCTGGCAAAAAATTGTCTTGGAGACACAATGGTCGACGTCGGCACGCACGCTGAATGCCCGATGCGCGTTCGGCCCTGTTCGGGTTGCGTCGGGCGCGCTCGGGCGCGCTCGGCTCGCCCGCGGCCAATCAGACGCGAGGACGCGATTGTTTTTGCGCGACGCAGGCGCTACCGGCGCAGCATTTTAATGAACGGGACGTTCGCCGTCTCGCTCTATCGGCCGGCGTCGTTTCTAAGATAGACCGAGAGCGAGATAGAGAGATATTTCTTTATGCGTGCGTGTATTGATTTCGTTCGATCTGCTTGGATCCTAAAGCAGTGCTGAATTGGAACCTATGTACCTACTTAACTTGAATAATATTTACAAATAGGTAATTTTCAAACAATAATATTTCACTACATATAAATATTTTAATATTGTGTCTTTGTATTGTATGTCAAACTGAAATATTGGTCGATCATCATATTCATTATATGAATTTATAAGTGCGTCTAATTAATAAATTTTCTGAAATACAAAAAAAAATCAGCATTAATATGTCCAATGGTAAGTTTAAATAAATCTTCATTTATGTAGATTTAATTTTAAATCTTTTAAAAAATATATAACGACCACTACTGGATGTTAAAAGGAAGGGATTATTGAAATTTCATTTGAAATGATCACAAATTTTATCAAGCAACAATAAGCTATTTTGGTTGATATTTTATATGTATTGTAAGTACGTTTGCCTAACACTGTGTCTTTAGTATGTATGCTTTAGCATGTGTATATGTGTATACTTAGTTAGTGCCTACGCATAAATAACTTGCAATAAATAAAGCCTAACCTATAAAATATACATTGTTGCTTCAATAAATTCTATAAAATTGCGACATAAAATAATCTGTCAGTTTTTTTTTATATTATATGTTATGGGCCATAGATTTTTACTCAGAGATATCACAACACTAGCCTTAACACCAAACACAACAACTTTATCTATTTGCGAGATTTGCGTTCACGTTAAAGATAACATTTTTTATAGCGTTATCGCTTTGATTTATTTGAGGCATTTATGAAAGTATTGAAGCGTGTAATTTTGATTGATGAATAGGTGCGGCCCTGATATCAGGCAGGTACAGGCGGATAAATTGATTAGTATACAATGATACAAAGAAATAAATGTCGAAAAAAGTATTTAAGTCCAAATTGTGCTATTGAGTGCATTGACTAATTCAATTTCCAGGATGTTATTTCTTATTTCGATTGAAAAAATTAAAAAATCAAAATAAAACAGAATTAAACATCGATTTGATGACAGCGTGCTAAGCTATCGCACCATACGCTGACAACGTAATTGAAAAAACCGACTGTCATAATATTTTTTTTTTTAAATTTTGTCAGAATAAATTCAGAAATGTAGGAACCCATCGGTACGTACTATTGCTAGTTTGTTTTAATACATTAGTATTATGTTTTTAATTGATTTTTTTTTATTTTTATCTGTTAAATTTAATGTAACAATTAAGGTCGTTACATGTTATTCAATAATGATAATTTAGGTTAAATTTTATTTATTTTCTTTATGCACAATTATCTTACGTTTAGGTACCTTCTAAATAAATATAAAATAGCATATTTTATATTTAATAGTAACATTTTGAAGTCAGTATGAGATTCAGAGACGTAAATATTGCAATACTTAAAGGGCAATCATGAAATAATAAGCCGACTATATTTACCGCGAGCTTGATAGACATTTCAAAAAAAATGAAGGTAGCTATATTTAGAGTGTTTTGATCAGCTTCATTTTTATCTTAAATTTTGTGTTTTATACATTAGTTAGAACGTAATTTGATGATAAGCAGTGTTCATAATGCTAAGAAGTGTCCATAATCTAAGCAGTATATATATCTAAACATAAAGAGTAGGGCCCAAAATAATTGTTATGACCTAGGTCATAGCAATTAAAAAAAAAAAAAAACTATGTCCATATCCAAACATAAACATAAATAAATAAAACATATCCAAACATAAATATCCATATCCAAACATAAACATAAATAAATAAAACATATCCAAACATAAATATCCATATCCAAACATAAATTATGTCCATATCCAAGCAATGTCCATATCTAAGCAGTGTCCATATCCAAACATAAATCTAGTTAATCTAAGCAGTGTCCATAATGCTAAGCAGTATCCTTAAATTTATGGACATGCTAAGCAGTGTCATTCGTAATATAAAGAGCCTTCACAAGCCTTCACAAGCCTTCACAAAAGCCTACCTGACACATTTAAAGGCGAGTGACTACGATTTTTTCCTCGGGTGTACCCGCCCGCCCCTGGCTGTGATATTACGCCAAATTGAGAGTTGTATAAATAGCAGATATCTCGCTCTCAGCGTCTCATTAAAAAGAAGCTTGTTAAGGCGGCGTAGAGAAGAACTCATTAAAAAAGTAATTAAAGATATAATTTGTAAATTAATGCCTGTATTTTCCGATGACCTGCGAAGAAAGCAATCCACACGATTGGTTTAATTGGTTTCCTATCCGCTCACTTTAAAGTTTCCACTGTTATTTTGTAATCAATTTATGTGCGCTAGTGTACAAAATCTATTGGCTTTGAATAGTTAATATATTTGTGAGCCCGGCTGAAAGCAGCATACAAAATAATTAGGTTTAGAATTTTGTTTGTGTTTGAATGAGCGCGTATGCTTTTCATAAAAATTAAAACTGAACACTTCTGATATATTTTTTTTAATTATTAATTTTATTGATTATTTTTTAATTTTCTACACTCTCAATGTAACCGATATAATTTAAAAAACACGTAATGGAGAGGCAAAACATACATAAAAATGTGTGATTTAAATCGCTGAAATATATTTTATGTAGCTGTGAAAATACATAACTTTTGTAATTTGAAAATATCCAAATCTTTATATTTAAGCATGTTTATATTACTTTGTATCGGATAAGAGAATTGAAGTAACTATTTACATTTGTTTATTTATTTATAGTCCTTTGCATTCGATTCATAATATATCATTGTATATACAAACCATGACTTGGTAACGAAATAACATATTACATACTATATTAAATAAGCACAATAAAATTTGGCGGCTAAAGCCAACGTGAAGCAATACACAAGTACCGCTGTAGTTTTAGAAATATATATATATTTTTGGTGCTGCATAAATAAAAGAAAGAGTTATGTAGAAATGAAATATATCATAACATTAGAAATACATTTTTATGTTTTATAAACGAGTGTGCATTATATATTAATTCAGGAATGTGCATATTTCAAAATAATTATTTACTCAAATCAAAATGTAAAGAAAAAAAAATGTAGATGAAGAACTCTCACTCCCTCGAACGAGATTTAAAGCACATAAGGCAGTTACTTTTTGATCCTCTTATTAAAGTCCTCAAACCGCTTTTACAGCCGTATATATACGCTTCATTTAGATTATCTTCTTTTGATAAACTCATTTAATTATTAAATATCCCTGTCTCATTAGCATCCCTGGCACCTTTAACCCGTTAAGTTCCTTTCTGCCTAGCTAGAACCACTACAATAGCGGTAGATATCCATAATGCATTTCCATATACGAGTATTTAATAAAGTTCAGATTTATGTAACATGCCCATTCAGACCCGAATAAAATGGTATATTGACATAATAAGTAGGTACGTCACGTCACATCACGTCATAAGACCGCTACGTGTGTCGGAGGGTTCAAACACCGTAGCACGTTTTTAGGAATTGGTCAAACGAGAATGTGCTCGACGGTAGGTCACGAACCGAAACGAGTTTATCGCAATGCAGAGCGGTTTGTTATGATTCGGTCGTCGAGCCAACCAGACGAGGCAGGCCTTGGCAAGGTGAACCAGCCTCGAGAGTGCACCAGCACGAACGGCCACTTAGCAAAAGTACCCAATACAAGTAGTTGCTAGTACGCTAGTATGGGGGCTGGGCGTAGCGCCTACTCACTAGGCGACGCTCCAATACAGACCGGCGTCCGACTTTACCTCTCGTCGGAATATATCACGAAAACGTCTGTTGGGGAGCAGCCGATATTTTTGTGTTCAGAAAAAGCGCAGCGTCTGTACCGCTGTTCACGATCCGCTGTCTTTTCCCCTCCACCTACTCATTAACCGCCCCATAGGCATAATAAAATCGATAACTACCAAATGAAAGGCTTCAGTAGTTTCCATGTCTAATTCAAAGCAAAATTTCGAAAAAATATTACCATTATCTATTTAGAATGCAACAAAACAGATTTCCTTGTAATTAGCTTTTTACATCTACAGAGCTATTTGCTCACGTGACCTTGCAAAGATGCTAGAATTTAAGTACAAAAAAGACGTTTTAAACACTTATTAAAAAAACATAAATAATTGTAACATATTTGTTTAAAAAATAAAACAATTTCCCAGAAGATATAGATTTCGATGAGCTCTTTAACAAATGTTAACAAGTGTCATTGATTGGGAACAGCGCTTGCGTGAAGGTTTTGAGCGAAGACAGCCCTTTTAATACATTCTCTCATCAAAACACATTTTCTTTCCAATTTTCTGTATAATTTATTATAAAAATACAACTTTCAAATAATGATACAAGTTCAAAAACATCAAAAATCTTCTTTGGTTTTATTTTTGCCAAATAAAAATTTTAAAAATAGAAACCTTCTTCATTCTTTGTATGTTGTAACTAAGCGACGCCACATCGTTACGTCATTTAATGTAAAGTGGAATGTTCACATACTTTTCCGTGAGAAATCTTGGTGAGTGCGCCCCGCCTACTGGAGTTAACATGGATCATATCCCGGGGATAATCGGGAGACGCGTAGCTCCCGATTAATTGCCTCAAACCGTTTAGAATGGTTATTTATGCAGAAGAAATATTTTTGAAGAGGATCGAGGATCTGGGAAGTATTTTAGATAGTATGATGCCTTCTGACAAACACGTTGATTATGGTTATTTTCAATGCATTTAAACTTCTGGGGTACGTTTCACGAAACTGCAGAACCGATATTTTACATATTTTTAAATAACTGTTAATTTTCTGAATAAAAAAATACACTACAAAACTAAATAATACTTTCTACATATGCAGTTGTGTTGCTGGCGTCAAAAGCTCAACGTGTATCTTGAATGAAACTTTCATTGAATGACAGATGCTATGTTTCTAATGATGAATGGGATCCGTCGGAATGTACTCACAAACAGACACACACAGACACACACACCGCCATCGCATAGCACTCGCCGTGCAAAACTGGTTTACAAACTCACCAAACACTGGCGCTATAGCAATTCGTTTGTTTGAGATATGAATGCCATAGCCCCAGATTTAAAATGAGATATGACACTTTGTTCATATTTCAAGAAATCGATTACATTAAATTAAAAAAACCTCTACAAGGTTTCTTTACCGTCCTCTACCGTAGGGAAGTTTTAATTTTCCCTACAAATAAACTATTAATTAATACCCGTTTGATTAATTTTAATTTTACGAAAAGAATTTAACTCCCAGAAAACAGGGACATGTAAAAGTTTCAAAGAATTTTCCAGAATTTTCAGAACTCATTTCAAAAAGTAAATTCATAGTAGTACGGATTCGTATAGGGCAATGAACGACTTAGGAGAGTTATACCCTACCACGAGTAATAAATAGAATCTAGTCATTCTGAGAACTAGTTGAGTCCATTCTCAGTTCCCTTCGCACAAATTCTCATCTATGGATGGACTCCCCGTGTATGCACTATAAGCGAAAGAATATATTTTGCTTATATTTTGTCCAAGACTGTATTTTGAATAGGACAATTGCAAATTTTTCTAATAAATAAACAAATAAAATGCGTAAGACCCTGAAAAACTATTTTTTAAATGTACGTCTTTTGGAGTAATACGAATTTTACAAGAATTAAAGTTACGATGCAATTATTTTAATTTTAAATATATCATATTCCTGCCGTAATGTAATTAATGATTTTACATTTGGGCAGGAATTGCAGTTCACCTAGGTTAATATTACATAATTAGTTTGTATTTATTGATATTAATAGTGTTAAGTCAACAATATAACTTCTAGTACCTTTATTAATCAAAGTGTTTTTCATAATCGTCCATTGTGCGAAAGAGGCAGCGTCACATTTCTCAAAATCGTTTCGTCTTTGTCTATTACCCGTGAGCAATGGGCTAATTTTTCATCATTGTCATTACTGCGCCGATCTGTAGAACGGAGCCGCCTCGTTTGATGCTGCGTGACTTGGAGATGCTTTTGTTATTTTTCTTTTATTGTTTATCAGTTCTTTAGATAAAAGCCCTAAAAGAACTGTTGTGGGAGAGAGAACACCGTGTACCCGATATATATTCATTATTTTAATAGTATTATTATATAAATAGAAACTAGACACTCCTCACCTAATGGGTTTATAATTCAGTATATTTATATACGATGATTGTGGTAACTTCTCTTTTTTATATTTTAATTAGTAAAAAGTATATATTTTAAAAGTTCGTTTGAGGTCAACGGTCAGCGGGACTTGTTGTTTTCAATATAAAACTGCATCGTATAAGCGTTTTTTTTTTCTCACAAACTTTTGGTTTTTTTTTTATCATATCGGTCGTTTTAAAAAAATATTTAAAACCAATGACTTCAAAAATAACTCTCTATATTACTTAACTTTGTGTCTAATAGCGTTTAAAGTACATTTGAATCCTATTTAAAATAAAGTTAATTTATTGACACATTAAGGCTCCCCGGGACGCATTTGTCCTTGAGATTTGAAAGAGTAAGCTTTATTCGAACATTGACGTGTAGAAAAGAGACGGATATACTCGCCGACCGCGAATTCGTTACATTTGGAATCGATGAAACATGTTTTTTGTATTTAAATTATTATTATCTTTTGAAAAAAATGTTTTTTTTTTAAGTAATGTCCTAGATTATTATATTGTCTATCTTTAGAAAGAAAAATTAGGTTCGCGTCACTTAAACAACTTAAAAGAAAATCGTTGCAAGAAAAAAACAACACTTTCTTTTTTATTTATTTTCATTACTATAATAAGGTGTATTTCGTTTTTTTTTAAAGCAAAGTACTAAATTATTATATGTAGAATATTGTGGTATTTTTAGTTTTAGCCATTTGTTGGGAATAACTTCAACAAAATGCACCAAAATACGTTACAAAACACGTTTTAGGAACTGGTGGCGCCTTAAAACGAATGTAGTCACATAAACCTTTCTTTCTCTCCTTAATATTAATTAGTTTTTAAACATAAGTATATCTTTCAAGTAGAATTTTGATTTAAATATCTTTTTGCATCGGTGCAACATATAAGCTGTCTTAAAAAATATTCGCCGTGCACGTTTAATCTCTTTGGAAATATTCGCTCCGCGGCCGCGGAAAAATTCGATTGGCGGCCATTTTGTTTGTTTTTAAATCGCGGCGGCCGGAAGGGCTTTGATCACTCCGACGCGCCTCCGTAATGGCGGGCGGCGAAAAGCTCGAAAGCGCCCTAATAAAACGCATTCTTCTTGGGCGCTTTTAAATTTGTTCGGAGGCTGGGCGCTTTTGTCGAAAAAAAAACTTTTAGTTCCCATTTAAACATTTATTAAGTTTAATTCAATCTACGCTCACGCGACGAACAGATTTACAATCAATTCGTTATCATAATACGTCGCAGATAACAGCAGCTTAGGACTCGCGCCGCCTTAATGGTCGTTGTCACTAGTGAGTGGTTGTCACTATATTTTTTTTAAGTAATCTAAAAAAAATAATAGATTGATTAAAGTTTTCAAAAGGATAAAATATAATTTATATGAATAAATATATGTATAAAAAAAATACAATCATTTTGACAGGCTATTGGCGGATTTTTTAATATTTTACTGAATTACTCTCACATTAGAATTACTTGCACATAATCATAACTAATTCACTATATTGATCACTTGATCACACTCAAAGTGGAAGAAGAAAACGTAAAAAATGAAGTTAGTAAATCAAATAATACAAAAAAGGTTTCATTGATATAAAATTGTATCAATTTTATGATAAATAAAAAATGATAAATAATATAAGAATGAAATATCAAAGAAGGATATACAATTAAAGTTTAGTTTATCCCTTTTTGCCATAAGAATTAAATAATCAGCAAACACTATTGCAGTAAAATGACAAAATGTAAATAGATCGTTTTTATTAGGTATAGGTAGGTAGGTCCTTGCCCATCTAATTTATATCGTGTATTTATTTATATATAATATAGTAAGTGTAGAACCTATAGTTTAGACTTTTAAAAATTGTTCTACGCGTAATAGTTTTATAAACATAACTTTGATGCCCTATCGCAGGCGAAAGATATTTCCCGTTTGAGAGTTTGCCGGAAATACTTTAGCTTTTGCTAGATTTACAAATACTCATGCAATTGAAAATCATCGAACATCAACAAAAAGAATATGAATCAATTGAATTTGTGTACATATAATAATAACAACCAACCGGGGTTTTTTTTCTTTAAGATTTTTTTTAAAGAAGTTGGAAGTTGGTCACTTCTTCCGAGTTCTTGTTTTTGTAAATACTATATTTATTTTTATATTTTTAAGCAGCATTACCATCGCATTGGTGTTATAATTAAATTCACACAGAATATTTCAGTTCAGTTCAGTTCAATGCCACCCATAAGCGACGTTTATCATTCATCTGACAACAGTACAAGGAAAATATATCTTGTCCTGCAGAGCCTGGAGGGTTCATCTGGCAGATACTCAATTTGGATTATTTATTCGTAAAGCGGCCTATAATATTTCCTTGAATATACATAATTTTACAATACATAACAAAACTCAATATAAACAAAACTTAAATCAAATTATACTATTTAAGCTCTAATTTAGATTTATAATGGCGATTAGCATTTTTCTGATATAAGCCCTGTTTTCTTCACTAGACGATGTCTATACTAAAGAAGACAGCATCTATATACATTATACTTACACTTTTGCTTACAAGTAAAAGTGTAAATATATAATACAGTTATATAAAAGTTATAAGTGCCTCTCCCAAGGCGCCTTTTCGCTGGCTACCACTTACGCCAAGGTCCTATCTCCAATCCCCTATCGCCACGCCATATAATAAGTGCTACGTACAAAGGCTGCCGGGGAACTCAATTAGAACTGACGTCTGATACTATATTTCTTGGTGCAACACGCCCAACATAGCAGAACAAACCTCATACGTCGTTCGCACTCTGAGATGGCAATCTATTGATGAGGTACAAGAATGGAATGAAGACGACGAAAACAAAAAAATAAACATTTTGTATTAAAGATGCAATTTCATACAATTTATAAAATATACAGCTTATACAAATGACAATTTTATTTTTATTATGTATAGATTTAAAGGGGAGGGGGGGTTGTGTTACTTATTATGAGTAACAAATGAAAGAAATCATCACCAGATTTATTATATTTTTTAACAGATGGTGCAAATTTGGTCAGCGCGCGAATTCCAATGTCGCGCTGGTCGATAATGCCCTTGACACCATTACGGCGTCACAACAAAGACATTCATGATCCTTTTACTATTTTCACGTAAAGTTTACATTTTTTTTTCTCTCGGTAATCATGATGAATTTTGATATTACTTCAATACAAATCACGTTTGAAATCGAAGGGTCAATTAGTTGGTTTTTTTTTTTGATCGGGAATGGTCTTGAGACACGGTCTATAATAAAAATGTTAATATTTTTTTTCATAACCCTGTTTGTGTTGATATCAGTGGCGTGCCCTCCATTTAGCTTGTTTGAGCTTAATTTTTTTTCGATCAGCCAACACTCACTCCGCAAAATTAAAGTGAGCTTTGTGCCATCTATTTTTACATTTTTAACTACCGATCATTTGGATACGTTGGTTATTTTTTTTTTTTGATGCGATACTGCAGTATTTTTTTCGGGCTCGTCTACCCTCCACCTCATTCCCCTCAAAGTAGCCTAAGATTTATAATCACTGCAAGCCACTGGTTTTTTTTAATGCATATTAAATGGAATACAATAGAAATCACTAATATTTTCCACACTTGATAATTACGGCTACTAAAAATTGTACATATCGATCTCAGTGTGTTTACCGTTAACCGTTACTAAACAGAGTGAGTGCGAACAGTACGCACCCACGAGTGGGTGAGCTATATGTGCCGCCCAACAAATCGCAATTACGAGCGAATATTTCTCGCAGGGCGTGACCTTTTAAGCCAGGTAATTTATGGCGACGGATTAAAATGTGGCTCGCGCGCAGATTAGAATCCAATCTAATACTAAGTCGCCATTCATACATGCGAATAGGTAGACTCGAATATTAATGGGCGAACAGTATTTGCTCTGTCGACCCACATGCGATACTCCGGCCGTTGCGAAATCTATCCCCGCACACGAGTTGATGCAGATACGTGTGTTTCCACACCCCCGGGGAATAGCGCTGTAGGCTACATCTGGCAATTTTACAGGTGTGCAAAACTAAGAAGTTTCCAGTTATTTATTTTTTACGCATGTAGCCTAACCTAACCTACTTTTTGCTACTAGACGTAACAATCTGTTAGTTTTTTTTCTTTATAACGCGTGTTGCACGTTGTTAAATTTCAGAATTCTTTTCAATTAAAATATTTTTTTACCACAAACAAAAGATACATAAATTAAATTGTGATACTAACAATATTATTGGTGGTTTTTTATATTCCCAGTAATAACAATGGGTAAGTTTTGTTGCACTTTTAAAATTAATTGCATTTCGTTCAAAAACGCTACAAATATGGTATTTTACGTCAAAAACGTTTTCTCGAAATTTGACATCCGTTCCATGGAAAAAGATGTATTTTTTATGTTAAGTACGTTTAAATCAAACTTACTACTATTGCACACACACACACACACATAAATATATATAACAATATGAATTCTATGTTTAATCCTATAAAACTATAGTATTTTTTGGAAGTATGTATGCTTTACATGTTTTTCAGTGTAAAATATCAATTAAATGCCAATCTAATGCAAATGTGCTGATACACTACTAGTAGAGTTAAGGTTTTAGGTAAACTGTTTCCATCTGTTTTCATATCAGTTAATAGAAAGATGACCGTTGATGATTCGAATTTCAATCTAAAATTCTAAAACATAGAATCTAGATTTGATATTAAAAAAGTACTTCTTATTTTAATAGGGTTAAAAATTTAGAAAAAGTGTTTTACGCCGTTTCAAACTGTATTCTGTTCGAATTCCTGTGAATTAGATGTGTTGACTTTTAATTGATAAAAAAACAAGTGCCCATATTTGTCCGGATTACCACTAAACGCGTGTCGTCAAGTATTGCTTGCTATGTGCCTCGTCTCGTGGATGTGGTTTGAAATGAAAGGGGCAACAGTAATTTCGCTAGCCACGGGCGGTCGGTGGGCGCGCTGACTGATTTATTGAGGCTGCGCTGAAATTGCGATTTATTGACACGAGATGACGCCACGCGCCGCCTCTGGACTCTGTCGCTGGATTCCGGATAAGGGCGAAGCGCACTCACCTATATACTACATTCCTTTATTTGTTTATTAAATAGCTATCATTTTAATAATAATAGGTAAAATCAATTATTATATTTTAAACAAAACAATCATATATCGTACGTTGTATTGTGATAATACTAAAATATCAAGCAGAAGTAATTTATTTCTACATCTTTTTCTTTTTAACAATAATAACTAGTGATTAAATGTCTAATTATAATAAATAATTTATATAAAGTTTGGTAGTTCGAAATATTTATTAGATATATTTGAGATGATTAATTATGTTTAAGACACACGTCTTTAAAATATGATAATTTAAAATTATGACTACAAATTTTGAATAATCTTTTTAATATTTTAGAAGATGGAAATTCAACCTATAAAATTTTATAATATAAATAAATATAACATTTATAATTTATACAACTAAATTTATTATTTTTAGCCATGAATAGTAAAAAATATAAATAATACAGTTATATACTGCTATTTTGGTTAATAACGAAATACTATTGTATGCAAATTGTCAATTATCGACTGTTACTAGCAACTTTATAGATAATATTCACTTATATTTTTCGGTTTATTATACGTAATTGGTAAGATAAAATAGCCAAACCTATCGTAATTTTTAAAAAATAAGATAATATTAATGTTTAAATTACAACAACCTGTAAAATGATTTCATAAAAAAAAACTAATAAATAATAGTATGCATATGTACCCACACCAAACATAATACATTTTTTTTATATTTTAGATATATAAATGAAATTGTATGAATTTTTACAGAAGATTTTTATTTCCTAAAAGAACCGTCCTCCTTAATATTCCAAAAGGTCAAACGTGAATCATTCCCTTATAAGCATAGAACCTTAAATTTGGCCAATCGCAGAAAATTTCACTGTGCCATTTTTATGTACAAAATTTTCCAAGCCATTATCTCGATATCGCATTGCTCATTTCAAAAAAATAATCTATTGAGACACATAAAATGTAATCCTACAAAATTGTTTAATACTAAATATACTCAATAAATGACCTTAAAACTTGAATTAAAACCACATCTATTTTTGAAATAAAAGTTAAATAGAAGTTTCGATATTTAAATTTATTTCAAATTGATAACATAAAATACTATTAACGTATCTTTTCTCTTGTTGCAGGTATATACGCATTCTTAAGTTAAACTAATAACCTTAAAAAGGTTGTCTATGATAAATAAACACCTTTTTTAATCAAATCGTTTGATTCAGATTAACTAACACTATTTTTTTGAATGATTTTTCCAAAGCAATACTTAAATATCATCATCCTCAAATTTTATCATCATTAAATTATATATATATATATATTTAAGTAAATCTCTATTCTATACTTACTATTAACATTTTTTTTTTATTACCTTATTTAATTACCTTATTGTAATTATTGTGATTTTATCATACTATATTTAATAATAAAATATTGTTATCACATATAATTAAGTTACAATTATCTTTACTTTAGTTTTAGTTGTTCGTGGAAATAAGTTAATATATTTATCGGCCTACTTTCAATTTTAAAATAACTCAATCCTCGTATAATTATAATCAAGACTCAACCATTGTGTTCAAACATTCCCAGACATAATAATTATTAAAACCGCAAGTATTTCCTTACCGGCGGTGGAAGGAACCGTAAACCGCTGTTACCGTTTAAGCGACTAACCAACTTTGGTAAGGACAAATGTTAATGTATCTCCAATTCTCGCTAACATTAGCTCAAGACCATTATGGAGGCTTGTCGTTTAGATTAGTTCCATGCTTGTAAGAGTGTTTATTTCTAGAATGTATTTTAGACTAAAACATGCATTTATTATATGAATAAACACTGCTATGTATGTCTTCTTAAATAAAATATAAAATCTGTGTTACATGCAATAAAAAAAAAAGTTGACAGTAATACTAAAAAGCTACATATTAAATCAATGCACAATTAAACTGATTATTTACGCTATCTGTGTCTCATTTTTTAACATACTCTATCCCTCTCTGTTGTAGGTTTATTTAATTTGATATATTTTAGGGAAACTTACATTATTTTTTTTTATTTATTTAATAAAATATCCCATATACAATTTATATTATTACATATGTATTCCTTTGTAATATTTTATTGATCTGCAAGAGAAGAAAAATACAGTGTGTGTAGATTAGTAACACTTCACTAGGTAAATGCCTGTATCGAGGTGTTACCTATTTGAAATATATAAGTAAGGAGATAATAAGACTAATTTAATTTATAAAACAACAAATATATAATTTAGCCAATTACATGAATCGATTGTTTAACAATTGAATTAAAGGTAGGTTCACATAGAACTGATTACATAAAAAAAGATATTAAATGAGAAACGTAAATAAAATTTTAGTTTTTGCATATTTACACTGATAAAAATATGTTATAATTATACTATGGGTTATTAAAGTTATTATTATAAACATAAATATTTAGGACTTTTACCTTCTAATTACCTATTTGAGACAAGTATATTTTACTTACCTCATTTTTAATTAATTCAAAGTACAGTTAAAAATATCTCATCCGGGAAGATTCATGACATGATTTGTTATTCTTGTAATAAACTTTATTTTCATTGTAAAGTTTTGTTTTTTGTAAACATTGTGTTATAACAATAAAATTTACCAGTTTTATTTTACACGTTTAACTACATAATTACAAAGTGTAAAATATAAATGTATGTTTAACTAATATTTTGTTATATACCTAACAATATTATTATTAAAAAATATCTTTTTTGCAATGCAAATATATAGATTATGTTTTTCTTTGTAATTTTATGATTTCAGGATTTAAAAAATAATTTAATTTTGAACACATACAGTTATATAAAATCACGTGAACTAACTCCCTGTTTCAGTTTGATCCACCACTGTTGCAACAATCTGTATGTGTCCAAATCGTTCTTATCAATATGATAGCCATACGGATAGTGTTATCAGATAGTTTCATCGCCATCAATACCAGCAGCATTTGTATTAGGGATGTTAGGTTTTAACAGACTCGAGTTTAGGCGGCAAGTTCATACATTGTTCTATTTTTTTTAATTCTATTTAAATCTATTTTATTCAGAGAGGTTAGTTTCTTTGTTCCGTACCGTTTGACTAGATCGCGAAAGCACAAGCTATTTAGGCGATTAGCGTGTCGTACACAAGTATAGTCCGATCGGGAGAGCAGTCGAATTATTAAATTCCATTTCCGCGGATTTTCGCGCAATAGGATTAAAAACCCGTTTTGTTTTACACCTTTGTGAGATCAGCGTGAATTATTTATTTGTTATTGTTCGCCTGGGAGCGTTATTTTTAATTTTTACCTTTGTATTTTCCTAATTAGTTCTGGTTATTAAATAAATAAAGTTTTTCACACTTGCGTGATGAAAACGAGAATTTGGTAATTAATGTATGACAAACCGTAACGCTGTATAATAAATATCAAAGCGGGTGTAAAGTTTCAATCGTCCTGTAGCGTGAGCGCAAAAGCTCTCTGATTTTATTCCGTTTCCAATGAATAAATAAATATGCGCACACACCGGGCATTTTGATATCACTCACTGATTACAACAATTAGAAAGGCGCACATTACGCCCGTTAGTATGCAAGTGCATTAGCCTGCCATGCATCTAACTAAAGCTTAAGTATAATGCAAGTGCAGTTTAATAAACCTCCGTTATAACGGGCGGCGCTGTAGGTCGCTGAGGAGACTTCGCCCCGTCATGACCTCACGCAGTGCGTATCTGAACACTAACCATATCGCCGCGCGGATCCTGCGTTCAACGCATACTTAGTTGATTTGAAACATCATCTAGGTATAACAATCGAAATTAATATAAATATTATAACAGATAGTAAGTATGCTGTGATATTTTATCAATAAAATTTTTTTTTTTTGCCTAGTCGGGTATTTTCTGACACAGTGTGATTAGATGTTGTGAGAATATTGATATCATAAATATTCTTAGCCAATTGCCGCCAATCTACAAATAATCTAGTTATTATAATATATTTTCTTGTATAAGACGAATTAATTTATAAAGTATGTATATGGTTTCATATGTTGTAGACGTATTTTTTTTCATTTATTTTATTTGATAAAATAATTAGAATTACTTAGAGCTTACTTAAATATACCTAAGTGGGCTATGTCCGTCCTAAGGTAACATAATTATAATAATCAATGGTATGATTAAATTAGATTTAATTGCACAGAGACGTATTAGAAAAAATAACAAAAACTTTTCTGAAAATCCTACGCCCCTTTGTCGGAACTATTTTCTTTGTTACTGCTGTGCTGTAATAGTGTAGCCCTAACGCCGCCCCCGGAGAAAACGTCTCGGCGCCCCCGCTATATACACACCACCAAGAATAAGATTTCTGTAAATAAAAAATATAAGCCTTTGACAATTTTGATTAATTTTAATTGTATCGTTCCGTTATTATAAATAAGCCTTTGACAATTTTGGTTCATTTTAATTGTATCGTTCCGTTATTTTGTAGTCTGAAAGCACTCTTTACTATTTACGAAATATTACTTTGTTTTATTTTATGCCCCCCCCCTCCCCTCCCCCCCGAACCTCTTATATGGCCCCTTGGAGCATTTTGTTTGAAAGAAACATTGATCTTCAGTCAACGTAAAAACCTAGTCATTTCGTGAAATTACCGGTCTTTTCGCATCGAAGGTATGTTTCATATTTGGGAAACCATCCACCCATACTCTCACACCCACCGTCCCTAATGGGTATGATAGTATGTACGGTCAACTGGTCGTTACCGTCAATGTACCGCTGACGGTATAAGCATAGGCCTTCGAGGTCCATATATGACACGCAAGCTAATTGAGTTTTGATGTATGCGCACTTTGACTGCGCAGCCCGAAGCTATGCAACGAAATGTCCATTATACAGAACCACGGACTACTATGAAATTAACTACTCCAGACTGCTTGATTAGTGGGATAATTAATATGTGCTTCTCGCTCTGAATTCATATACAGGATGTCCCGAGACCATTCCCGAAGACTCAAGGGCATGTTTATAAGTCACAGACAGAATTGAAAGTGTTCAAAAAAGATTCCTTAGAACATTGTCTGCTAAGTGTGGTCTTGCTGGTCAATTAAGGTCTTATAATGATTTGATTTTGAATTTGATACGCTTGCTCGTCGTCACACATCGTTAGATTTAATATTTCTTTATAAATTATAAGGTAGAAATAACGTGCCTAGAAAAAATATCATTTAACAAGAAGTCGAGGTAGAACCCCTATATCACATAATAACGTAATACCTCGCATCTGTAGTCTTTATAATACCTTACAACAACGCAGTGGTATGGGCGTCTGCTTCTAAATCCAGAGGTCCCTGGTTCGAACAGAGTTAAGTAACAAGACATACACAAAAAAGTACTAATTCATGCACAGACTTGCGAGATTTTGTTTGCCTGTAATGAACGGCTTCGCATCATGAAAACAAAAATAAGACAGTCGGAACTGTGCCCAAAAGCGCCTCCCGATAACACAAGCCCTACGAATGGAGAATAATACCTTACATAGACAATTAACAATTCGTCAATTAAAATATGTAATACCCAGCCTATAATACCTCTTGAAATTAGAAAATTTAATAGGAAATCGGTAATAAAAATTAAATTAAAAGAATTTATGGAAAAAAACATATTAAAAATATTTAGGTTTTAGTTAAATTAGGTTAATTTTGTTTGTAATCACATAAGTTATGTCAACTTAATTTTTAAGTATTTTGTATTATATTTTATGCATGTTAAAATAAATTGTTTTTAGTTAAGATTAAGAAACCGGCAGATAAGACAATGTCTTAGCTGGATCTATACTTTGTAATTGTATATATTTGAGTAATAAAAGTTGCTTCTGGCAACATTGAAATTGAAAATAGAGATAGTCGCATTAATATTTTCCATAATAGCCTTGGGCAATCCAAAATGCATATTCTTGAATCGCTTCCGAAATATAAAAAATATAAAAGTACATATTTACGTTTATATTTAGGTATATTGTTTCAATTTATTAAAATCTGTTTTTTTTTCATATGCAGGTTTTTTTAAATTTAATTTCTAAGATTAATTGTTAACATGTATGTTACATATTTCAATATATTGATGGAGTTTCATCTAAACATAAATAAATAAATAAATAAGTATAAAAAATGTGAAAATAATTTATCTTCAAATGTATTAAAAGCTCTGCTGTGCTCGTTTACTTGCAAGCAATCCTTCAAGGGCCTTGTCTGAGGGCGTACAATTTATTTTCTCGGAAACCGTGATGAATTTTGTTGTGTTGTCTTAACAAATCATGTTTGAAATCGCAGGTCCAATCAGCTGGTTTTTATTCTCGTCTTTGGACATCCCTGTATGTACAATAACTAGTATTGTGTACTATCTGAACTTAAAAAGCTACAAATACACCAACAAAATAGCAATGGAAATAAATTAAGACATTCTGCATAAAGTGGGTATTTCTGCTTGTTATAAATCTAATTCTACCTTTAACTATTTATAATGAAATACCGCTTTAATTATTTTGTAAATCTAGTACTTAATATTATAATTATCCACTAAAATGAAATAATATTTACACGAGAACTACATTTGTAAAACATGCAATTTGGTTGAAGGATTATGGACAAATAGATGTTAGATGAATGGCAAGCTGTTACAATTATTTGTAAAAAAAAGTAACTTGTTATATTTTAGCTTAGCTTGTTTTTATATTGTACTTCAGATGACTAATTATTATACTAAATCACCTTTGTACTAAATAAAATGCACTTGTTATCGAATAGATGATGCTATGATCAAAGAATCAAACCGTTTAATTAAGGTATCTTAGTTTTGCGACTTTTTCTGTACTAGAAAAAGGTTTTTGAAACTAGCGCGCTACTGAGACATTTGACACTGATGGGTAGGTACTAAGATACATATCGGAAACTCGATTAGAAGAAAATTGGTTCTATGTGCTGTTGCTGAGTTCTCTAGTACAAAACAGTCCTAATAATTACAATAACACTATTCATAGTCACTATATTATTACTCTAGTTCATATGCAAATAAATTTATTGACTGCAATGTTTGAATTCGTTTCATATGTTCCCCGCTGTGAAATATATTACTGACATAGTTCTCAATAATAAATAATAAACATGAATTATTGAATGCGATCGATTTGATATTATTGTACTGTGTGATACGTAATTTAATCATTATTTCCTCCTTTTAGATTATATTTTATGGCTACTTCATATTATTTTTTGGCTATTTTTGTGTTATATGAATAAATTCGTAACAAAAATATAGAACTCTGAGTTAACCGAAAAGTTCAGTAGAATCACAATTTGTTGTGGCTACTGAATTTTAGTAGGCCCGATCGAATTATATGGTAGGGTGTACAATCTGTTTGATAGACTACAAACCAATTGATCGATAAATCGTACACCTAACGAAACTTTCTTGTAACCTGTAACCAACAATCTCGTAGATGCAGCATTCAAATGAAAAGTTGTGTGTACACATTATAAGACTATTTGGTAATATCTCATACTAGTTTGTTTATTTTTAATTTTACATTTTACCTAACAAATAGAAGTACCTAATTATAAAATAAAAAATTATAAGTGTCAAAATTAAAAAAAAAAGAACTTAAGAAAGAATGACGGTAAATCACATAAAAAAATAAATGAATAATTTTTGATTATATTGAAAAAAAAATATGATTTTTAATAAAAATAATTAATAAGAACAAAACTTTTATTGATTTTCAGATAAAACGTTGGATATAAAACCAAACAGTAAAATAGAGCTACTAAACAGGTTCTGTACTTGAGAGCGCAGGATGTTGGTTTAAACCTAGTGCTGAGTTTTATAAAAAATAATTTCTAACTCTCACCTGTCCTCTTGAGTATAACATATTGTAGAATATTATGAAATTATTATTATCTAATTAGATGAAATTAGAGAAAGTGGTAGTCTAGTGGTTAAGCCGTTTTATTGACCCATTGGTCACGGACTCAAAACTGTACGTCATATCATTTTCTCTATTTCTCTATATCGTCAAATTCATGTCTACAATTCAATGTCAATTAGGAAACTACATAATATCGTGTTTAAAGCTTATATATTGTACATAAGCTGTACATATAATATTCTATTTCAAATATTACTGATACACTTCAGCCTCGTAACTAAAAGTATATAGTAATTTAAAGTAACGTTCATAGTTCGTGGCAATCCAACAGCACATGTCAACTCAAGGTTGCACAATGACATTTTACGTTATTTAGATGTGCGATAACATACACGCTGCGTTCGCGGCTCAGCTCCGATGACGCAATAATCAACGTCTGACTAATGTTATATCATTTGCTTAATTAATTAGGACTTATGGTGGAAAATCTGAAGCAATTTGAACTGTATTTATTAGTGATCACATAGTCGAGATGCTATTAGTTAAATGGAATTAATTTATATATATATTATGTGTTCTTAAGAAAACGAATCTTAAGTTCAGTGTGTGGGAATCTAGACCTTACTTGATTACTTTTTCAATCATAAAAATTCAAACCGGTTTCGTAGAGAAAGAATGACCTCTTAAACTAGAGACTAACTTTTATACTAAAGTTTGGACAGAAATATTTTGTGGTTCACTTTATTAATTAAATTTTATATATCACGTTATATGTCACGATATGTTTATTGTTTATATTATAATTTGTTTGTTGTTTACTGTGCTTCTGTACTTAGAGTTTAAAAAAAGATTATGAAATTGGAAAAGGTTTTAAACATCAAGAATACCTTTATTAGAAGATATGACTTAGACAGGCGTTTTTAATTATACCACTTATCATTTTTATCAAGCTAGCATACAATATCCCTTTTAAAACATAAAAGAAAAAAATATTATAGTTAAAACCTACCTATGTGCCTAAAGATTTTTTGGGTCTTAAATCAAAAACATACTTTTATCTAATTTTCAATGACTCAAGTATGGAAATAAACATGAGTATGGTCACAATGTCATAGCAAAGGTAATTATTTATGTATTTCGAATAAAAAAAAACTCCTGGTTTTTTACCCTCGAACACGCTTATAAATTAATCTTTAGTTTTTTTTTAAATCAATTGTTGTCGTAGTTTCGAACTTTAATATTTTTTTATTTTTTCAGAATGCGAAAATGTAAAAAATATAAACGCATTCAAAATTCGTTGGATAAACAACCTAAAGGTGTTTTAATTAGGCATGCATTCGATTAAACTAAAAAAAACTCTATGTGAATTTAAGTACAAAAGCCCCTTAATTAGTTTAAATTTGTACATAATAAGAAATATGTAAAATAAATGAAATAAATAAAACAAATATTCAAACATAGATCGTCATATATAGTACTAATAAGCAGCGCAACGAAAGCAAATTGTATAATTGTATTGTAGGCGTGAAACAAATATGTTTTGGTTATTTAAAATGCACTGATTAGACATTGGCCTTTTAAACGATCATTGTCTGCATTTGTAACATATTGGCAAAGATACCGTTGAATATAACACATTACATACAAAGTTACAATATAATTACATGTCAATAAATTTTTTATTAAAATTATTGATTAAAAGCAATTACAGGTAGACTAAAAAAATACAAACAAGCAAAGAAATCGAATGAGAACTCGCAAATATTTTTATATTGCGAAACTTAAATTTAGAAGCAATATTTTTAATTTTCAAAATTATCAAACTAGTAAATTATCAAAATGTAGCTTATTAACCGTCTTTAAAAGAGGAGCACGTGGTGGCTTGGGCGATTATCAATATTTAATTCTCTTGGCTGGTTGGACGCATGAAAGTAGTAATCCTTCAAAAAGTAAGTTTTCCGACAAAATATTTTCAGTTCGATTTCATGTCACCCTCCTTATTAGGTTGTTGATAATATTTTAATATTATTTTCACATATTATGCGAATTGTATTTAGAAAAGAAAGAAATATATAAAATAAGTTAAAATAGAGAATGACTATTTATTCATAGCATCTCGTTGTTAAAATATCCTAGAGTTAAGTGCAAACTGTACGAATTATTAATAAGAGATATTTTTAGTAAACAGGATATGCTGAAAATTATCACCATTCGCTCTCAGAAATTAGGTCTCCACTGAGCATTATTTTTATCGAAAAATTGCATCGTACATAATGATTATCTTTACCATTCATTCTTTTAACCCCTTTTTAGCACTAGTGGTGAATAATGGAGCGAAGGAAAGTCAGACAGAATGTCTTTATACTAATGTTTGATACCATAATGTTTCAAATTACCATAATACCAAAATTATCTTTAGCAGATTTCAAAAAACCGTCTATACGAAAAACACTATTCGTCTCAATCGCGTTTCTCTGTTTTCACATTATGAATGACGCCGTGTGTGTTGTTATAAAAATAAATTGTGTATCTAGTATCTTGTAAACACTGCCTAAAGACGCCAGGATCTTTTAAATATAAATTAAGACCAATTTATTAAGGCTATCTGTGATATTGTTTAGAACTATAGGTCACCTTTTCTTTCTGAAATCATTAAATACCTATGTTTCTTTGCACTCGTGACTCTTTAAATGTGTAATAATTATATGATAATAATCTGTTAATTAGGGAATTATACTTGTTATGTATAATATTAGCTGTAAAGTTGTTCAATTTTGCTGTTTATAATTCCTTTAATAAGTAAATAAAATAAATTGCTGAAAACTGTAATATGCATTCCATCTTCATAAAAAAAACTTTATTTAGACAAAGCTCATTGAAGCTCTGTGCAAATTAGGTTTTTTTTTTTTATTTAAATTAATGTAAGCCTTATGTCGCAACTTAAACAACGAAATTAGTGAGGGCCAGATTTGGAGCGGAGATTTGTAGATCGTCCGCGACGATAGACGTTTGTGGCCGGACCTGGACCGCTCGCGGGAGGTCTGCGATTATCGCACGAAGCATTTAACGGCACTTACGGGTACCAACCACGCCATGCATGTACTTATTTTTTCGAAACACTTATATAGTCCCGTGATCTTTCGGATGAAAAAAAATTCGCAGCGGTAATAATATACGCGGAATAAAAAGACGCGCTCTGGAAGCAACGCGGACGCCGATGATACCGTGATCTGCAAAACGTACTAATTCCATTTTGCACTTCCAACAAGTGGCGATGGTAATATGGAAAGGCTCGCATTTAATAGGGTGTTTGTGTTCCTTATAATGAGCAAGAAATTTTATGAAAAAAATGCGAAAATCATCCATCCCCAAAGATATGTTTGTTTTTAACGGGATGGTGTAAATTATCAGACTTTTCGGTCAACGAGTGAATTGCAACTCGATGCAAGACGTTGCCGTAGCAGGAAAACCGTAGTATGAGTAAGAAATTTGATGAAAACATGCGAAAATAGTTTATACCCAAATTTTTATATATTTTTTTTTTAACGAGATGGTGTAAATAACCAGTCTTTCGGTCAGTGAGTGGGTTGCGACGCGACGCAAGACATTGCCGTTGAAGAAAGTTCGCACTCACCAACTACCGCACCCTACCGTCTATGACGAGTAACAAAGTCGTATTACAAGAACCGTTTCATATTTTTATGCACAGTTGACATTTTTTTTCTCGGAAACCATGATAAATTTTAACACACCGTCTTCACAAGTAATACTTAAAATCGCAGGACCAATCAGTTGATTTTTTTATCAGATATAATCTTGAGACACAGTGTAGACACGATTAGGTTAAATTGATAACTGTGGATCATCTGCGGAAGCGATTATGCTTGCTGGACCATAATTGAAGTACAATAATAACTTCGTAATCTGATAGTGTCATGTATGCTATGGATTTAAGGAATTCCAAAACGCCTCCTTATTAGAAGAGGAATTGGTCGAACCCTTTAATCCAGTATCCTCCTTAAATTAAACCATTGAAACGATCATATCAAACATATTGAGAAACTTGGACTCAGAAGACAAGAAGTTTCTTTTAAAAAAGCATAAACTCCTTTATTTCCCGATTTGAGAATGCTAGTATATTATCAAAATAAGAATTTTAATAGTCAATGTAAGCGATGTTTCTTTCCTGTTTCATGTTAATTTTACTAACACTGTTAATGTAACTTTATATTATATTTTTTGTTCGCTTGTACTTATTGTATATTAAAAAGAATTGAAATTCTTGTTCACAGTAATAGTACTTCGTAAACCGTCTACCGCTTTTTTTACGTCATTCGTGCTTGCGTACAAATTGACATGTGTCACGGTCGATACTATTGACGATAATAGATAATTGGATACTATCTAATTAAGATATGCTGGCAAACAATTAGAAATTCTGATTAGTACATAGACGTGTATAATAAATATTAGACCTACGGGTAGCATTCGGCGCCTCGTATTCAGAATACATAGTCATCATTTAAAACTTCCATGAAAAAAACTGCCTAATGCTTACATATTTTCAGAATTTGAAAAACCCTTTTAGGCCCTACCCAACATTATGTTAGAACGCTTTTTGTGGTTTATCCAGTATTTCTACGATTAAAAGCGAAGCAAAGAAAAATGTGCCAATTCGGTTTGAATTATCTCCTATTATCTCAGCCATATAATAAAATAATAATAATTTAACGTGTGTAATGCTTTAATTAAATGTGTGCAATGACCTACGTCACATACAATTATTTTTGGCCTAAGCCAAGTTTACTTTTGCTAGAATCAGAGGAAATGAAGCGTTAAAAATGGTATGAGTCCGAATTCGAACCCGCGACCGCTGGGTTTATGATCAAACATCTTAACCACTAGATTACCACGATCCCCGATTGAAATATCATATTTGAATATTTAGCGGTTCGACTTTTAAAATACCTCTAGTAGAACAAGTGGCATGCACTTAATTTATAATTTTTTTATAGTACACAGTGCATAATAAATTAAAGCGATCTTCCTGGATAGTTTATTTTCTCTTAAACAGTAGTCTAAACCGTGCGCCGTAATATGAATTAACACCACCCTCATACAGTACCAACATCATCATTTTTAAATCATTGTATATTTTTTTTATTTGTCAATAATTAATATTGATAAAGCACTAAAAAGACACAAAGCACTTACAACATATTTTTTATTGTTATGGGGAGCGATAACACCACCGCTCTGTTCTATTAATAACAGAGAAGTTTGTAAATAAAGATAATTTTTAATCAGGTAAAATAAGAAGTAAAATTTGGTAAATCGCTGTCTTCCTTCGGGTGCTCCTAATAGGGCTGTGTTTTAGCAACGAAACGTTTTGTCATATTTATCAACGTCCCGATAACTCAAACGTGGGGAAGATACCGTTAATGACGCCTGTAAGGGCTAGCTGTGAGACGCCAGGTTCCGGTTAAATAATTTACTACTACTAAACAATGTGTAAAAGTAATTGATATTATATGATAGCTACAGCATGTTTTGTTGTTGATTTGCAGCCGTACTATATTTTTTTTCACTGACTATTAGAATTGGGATGAACCTCCAAAGCCTTCAAGTTTCCCTCTCAATTTGGCAAATCGAAATTAATCAATTAGTCAACCTGACAACTGTTTCTGTTTCTGGGCATGTACTACCGAATAAATCTCTCGTAAAATATCTTATATTACACATATACAATACTCTACAAGAGGGGGGGAGGGGAAACCTAAGTTCTGCTGGACTTTGTTCTATGTACGTACCTACATCCTTGGAGTATCTCCTGTCTAAATGCTAACCTCAAAGCAATTGCGCTTTCGATATTCCGTCGAATTTAAGACGTAAGATTCAACGGCTAAGAGGCAGTATTCAATATTTGGAAAAATTATAACTTCATATTACCACCTACCAACCAACTATGTCACCGGAGGAAAACCTGCAAAGTATATGTAATAAAATAGCCGAAGACAAAGTGACTCGAGATCGGTCATTTTATCTCCGACGTCTCGAAGGTAGCCACTACTAAAGATCTACTGTTAAGTAGCCATTTTGGGCAATAAAATTTGAACGTCGGCCGAGTAATTGGCGGTGCCGCGGATGGCGAAAATCGCCCTAGCGGCGAGGCGTCGCTAGTGCGAGATTCGCGTGCCAATTTCGCGAGAAATTTTATACGCGCGCGGCCGTCGATCGATTAACCTCGCTGTTTATGGTTTTATGAAAAAAAACACACGCGAGCGAGGAGGGCCGCGGCGGAGGGAGAGAGACGCCGAGAAGTGGAAAATGTCCGAACTGTCAGCCCGCGGCTTCCGCCATATTTTAAAATGGCGGCGTGGTCGAATAAATCACAAGGCTCCCGAATGACGAATACCTTTCAGAGCGCAATCGTCAAGGACTTTATTCACTATTGATTCATAATATTTTCAACGTACCTAAAATTGTTTAACCGCGAATCCCTCCAAAGTCAACGTCGCGGTGGAAATTCGTGAATTTGTCCGTATCGTTCCGAGACGCCAACACATTAGAACATATTTCATATTTATATTTAACGCGTTAGAATAATATAAATTAGCATTGTAATTAAATCCAGAAACTTTGAATTGCCATCTATTCGTTATCTATGCAATAATATTTCAAAGGAAATCACATAGATATTAAACATATTCAATGAGATACTTTTCACATACTTCGGCGTTCTTTCGCTATCATAAACCTAACGCGCCACGCGCGTCGTTAGGTTTATGATAGGCTGATTCCCGGGTAGTAAAGTGATTTGATATGAAAAATTGACTGTGTCTGCACACATGTCTGCACACACTTGTGCAGACACATCTACGACTGTGTCTGCACAAGTAACATCCCATCTCGATGCTTTGGCATGGCTCCATGGTATTAATGTGACTCCGTCGGGCCTTTCCCGTCTATCAGTGTCAGGAGGCTCCAGTCGGCTGATGTTTACAGAAGCAAGTGTTTGATTTTAAAAGAATGTTTATTGTATTATGGCGCGACCAACTGCCAGCACTCCTTTGGCACGAAATACCGTGAAGACCAAAGGAATCTACACTTTCCCCGCCCCTCAGTGACACGTGTGGGGCAAACAGAGTTTCGCACCAAGCCGAAGGCATCGAATATATTATATTCGGTGCCTAAAAAATTTGCCTATATTCGGTGCCTAAAAAACGTGAACGTTATAATTATTATAAAATATGATAATTTACTTTACCGTATTTCACCACTATAGTACAGTGATTCAAAGGGAGCAAATTAAATAAATATGGGTAACCGCAACGACGATATTACTTCTTACCTAAGAATTTTAATTGATTTTGCACTACGTCATGCATACGACTTGTCAAGTTGGAAAATATAGCACCTTTACATAATTTTAATTGAAAATAATAATTATAGCCCACGTTCTTAAGAGAAAAATGACGATTAGCGTACCTAAGTGTTTATTGAAAGATTTCTATACAACCCTGGCGAATACAGAGCATTAATTGTGCGCGTTTTAAAATTTATTTATCCAGTTCCTTTTACTTTTTTTCTTTTTCACTAAACTGACAAAAATACCTACGTATATTTAAGGACACTAGCAATTATTATATTTTTTCAAAAACGAAAATGGAAAGCGTGCTTTATATTTGTAGTTTCGTGAACGTGCTCTGCTGGGTGAGAAAGTGATAAGTTTATTTATCATTTAGGAAATTTTAAAAAATTAAAAAATCTAATTAGGCTGGCCAAATTTCATTTTATTTGTAGACAGAATTGGTAACAAGATAAGTAAATTCAATTTCATGTTACGAAAACAACACCAATTTGCACAAGTACATATTATAATTTGTGAAAGGTTAATTTCAAATTATAAGTTGTTATTCTCATTATTATACCTAGATGTTTTCTTCACGTTTAAAAAAACTATAGGTACTTATATTATTTGAAAAATAGAAAATTAAGTAATTGAATTTTAGCAAATTTACTGCATTTTTTTTCATATTCAGTTTTATGAACTCATTTATAATATCAGAATCATATGCATATATAGAATACTACATTCGACAACTCCATCGGTGTGGGAGTAGGTTAATTAATATTCCACTTTAACAAATCTTGTGGTTACAGTAGGTACTTATTTCAGGAGCACGCATAAATAGTATGTGTTAAATAGGGCGAAAACCTCAAATAGATTTATCCGTTTAGGTGTATGTGTGCATCAGAAATAAATATAGTTAGTGTATAAAAAAAGGTTCATACTAAGCGGGCCTGTGTACGCCAACTTAGAAAATCTCACTAATCGTAGTGTTCAACTGTGTTTATAACATCTCGCGCAACCACGCGGCCAGCAGAAAATATCCACCCTATCGCGTTTCTGTGTAGTCCGGTCGTAAAAGATCAGCGTTTAGTTAGGGGATTCAATTATGCTATATCTGTTGGTTCCTGTGAAGGATGCGGTGCGTTTGTACACTCAAAGACACAAGGATTGTAGGTACTGCAAAATGTACAAAATATTTAAGGTTATAAAACATGTATCTGTGACGTGATTCAGATGGTTTAGGTCGCATCCAAGAAATGCCTCTTGAGAATATAATTTGCATTACGTATAAAAATATTATAAATAATTGATTATGTTTAAAATTTAACAAAGTATGTAAGGCTTAAAATTTAAAATGCACTGCCTTTATTTCGACTTGGAGACAAAATAGAAACTAAACAAGGCTGTTTTTATCTTAAGGTATGTTGTATAAGGAATGTCGAATAAGAATAACAATTTTATATGTACTGTGTATGTGTATTGTGTATGTTTTCTTGTCTATAGTTTTTAACGCCTTTAAAAGAAATATTAATTGTGTATTTTTTAAGTTAGATTAGGTTGGGCAAATATTTTTTACTATGTATAAAACATATAAAACATATCAAGTTATTTGTGTAAATCATTCTTCTTTGGTTTAAGGTATCAATGAAGACACATTAATAAATCAGACACAATAGTAATAAACAGCTTTATTTTTTTTTAAATACTGTAAAACACATTTTCTGCAATTGTAAAACTTTACTGGTATCATGACATCTTGAAACACGAATAATAACTATAAACCGTTTATTTTATCGATAAGTTGCCCCAGATTAATATGTTTACTGTATTTTAGGCAGGCATAAAAACCGTCAATTTATTTCATTGCGAAAATGGCGATTATAAAATCATTTACACAAAGTGTTTTATTATACGAACACAAACAGCTTTATTGTTTGCTTTCTAAAGAAATAAATGAAAAAAAAATACACTGAAACAATAGATGCTGGAGTCATCTAACGTACTCGTGACAGTGAGTGTATTTGAATAGTGCGTATGATCATTTCGGCTACCTGACTCACAAGCAACTGGTTCGACGGGTCGACGCGTGCTTGCCAGTTCTCAGTGCCGGCTCGACCGCGACACGACACCTAACGTCTGGCAACTCCGCGGACTTTGGCGCTTTAACCAGGGTCGAAATGCGCTTTAACCGGGGCCGGGACGCTTCTTGACCAACCCTCGCGGTTCAACGGGCCGCCATCGGTCAACGCGTGTTTTAACCGGGGAATTCGCGCGGTCAACGCGCATAACTGACCGCGGCGAGTGGCGTTCTTTCTCTTTCTCGCGCCTATGCACGTTTCGTCTCTTTCTATTACATTATTAGCAAGTGGATTTTTTTTGGTGATCGATTTAAAATTTAATAGTAATGATTAATAAATATTGAATATAATATTTTGTGCTTTTTGTGACAAATTGGAACAATAACTCTTGATTTGAGCCATTATAAGGTATATTTTAATTTTGTTTTTAAGTTTATCTTAAGTTATATTTTATAACTTAACTTAATTTAGAAATGTAGATTTTTAATTTTATTTTAAATTAATAGATACATTTTAACGTGCATACATGTGGAAGTATATTTTAGTTATTATACTTTCACAAATAAAAACAAAAATTAATAATTGCCTGTTTGTCTAGTTTAGCAATCGTACCTTTATGGTACCTACACGTTGAAAAAGTTGGTTGACATCTGGTTAATTTCGGTTGGTGATAAGTTTTAACTATGATTGTAAAACCTTATAATATTCTAGAACACTTTCAGTGGGTTTTTGCTCGTTGAAAAAAATAAAATTTTACACCAATTAATCCCAAACTGATCGTAGCGTAACGTAGTGATCGTAACATAATACCATTGTTCTCAGATTTAGTTTCTTATTGCGCTGGACAGATTTAACTAAACAAAAAATGAATTTGTTTATGTTTGTTTGTTGCCTGGATTAATTTCTTATATAGACAGCTTAGAGAGAAATACTTGTCCATATGTCAGTAATTATTCCGAGGTTGTGCCAGGTTTTTTTTATTCATTTTGCGACATATTTCCTAGCAGTAACCTAAACTCAGGCCAATTCTGACCAAGTCTTTTTAATTCCTCCTATACTTATCTTATCAGTCCTATCTACTTCTCAGTCTACTTATCAGTCCTTAATGGTTGCTTAATGGTTGGCTTTCTGAGAAAAGTCTAGGAAGCTCGATCCAATTTCATAGAATGAAAGCCATCTTTCTTTTTTTGTCAGTTTCCTATCGCAGTTAACTCCCGCAAGTTATCATTCGAAATGTGGTTGATCGATTTTATTTTCATTTTATTTACCTACCGACTAAGGTTTATCAGGCCTATGAGTTAGCATTATGTGAAGCGGGGTTTACAAATTTTACGAACAATATTTAATTACGAAATTCAACTTGTCATCTACATAAAATTTCCTTTATCTTAGCCCTATGCCAATATATAAAAGTATCTACATATATGAAGTTTCTAGTTTCTACTAATTTTTTTTCAATTAATAATATTATGCTCTTACAAAAGAAAGTTGTAACACTTATTACAGTAATGACATGCCGAAATACGTTTCATAACTTCCGTTAACATAAACGTATTGCAATTGAAGCATCCGGCATAATAATTACAAATGCAGTTAAGACATACAAACTATTGTCATAACAATATTACTTATTATTTCTTAATAGGCCTTTTAATGTCAACATAAAGAAATTAAAAAAAAAAACTAAGAATTAAGTTAAATACCATATTGACTCGCCGATTACCTCATATTGACTCTCTGAGTTATTTTTTCCTAAATTTATTTTATAATTATAAAAAAAGTTTATTTTTATAATGAACTAAACACCACCTGCTAGTAGTATTTTTAATTACATTTGTAATATAATAACTAAATACTAACACGCAATGTTGATCTTTGATATTGTGCAATTATCAGTTATTTTTTACATTTTTTTCAGTTTTTTTTTAATGTAAAGAAAAAAGAACAACATAGATAGATATACTGTTTTTTATATCGTTATTTTCTTTATATTTTAAAAAAAATACCCAATACACTGAATTATGTCGAGCGAATCGAATTACTCGGATATGATTATGCACAATTAATGATTTCCTATTAATTAATTGCTTAATTATTTTTGTTAGATGTTTGTTCAGTTTTAATATTTAGTTTCAAATAATATCTAATTTATATGCGGCTGCCAGGTGCGAAAATATTTGCGTCAAAACTTCTTAGAGGAAAAACGTAAAGATTGTGTATGGTAATAAAACTTCAAGGCTATCAAGAGATATAATCAAGTTTTTTTGCTCGGACGAGCGAACGTTTATCAAAGTTTTTTTTGCCGTGTTTTCCACTCCTTAAAATGTTATAAATGTTTACGATTTAGGTATATTTTTTACCGACAAACACACACATAGATATGTAGATAAATCATTACCAACTTAGACGCTGAATTATTTAGTAATAAGATAAGTGCACATATTATTAGCATATTGGAATAAAGATTTGTATAGATTGCGAATACATATAAACTAATCTTTTATTTATTGAATAGATAGCTATATTTAGGTTTATAAATCGATATATTACAGGTTCAGACCCAGTATCTCTAAAAATATTTTTGATTTAGCGTCTTATCCAACTCTTTATGAAATTTAATATATATATATAATTTATATATATATTAAAAAAACAATCATCAAATATAAGTCAAATAACTTTACATCTCAATTATACAATTATATAAATAATACGCACACTAATCATGTGCTTTAATTTTACACTTTTGCATATCCATTATTTTTATTTTTATCAACTTCATACATATATCACTCGTAAACTCATCTCATTTCACCATCATCCTTCATCACAATCACATATCCATTATTTTTATATTTTTTGTTAAAATATCATCCTTTCCTTATTTCATCTAATTAGATGGTTACATAATATTTGACAATATTTTGCACAGGTGAGAGTTAAAAATGCATTTTTATAAAACTCAACGCTGGGTTTAAACTGACATCCTGCATTCTCAATTACAGGACCTCTTTAGAACCTTTATAAATATTATGCTATCCAGCACTTTATCAAATAATTAAAAACTTTTTCAAAATTTTTCAATATTGTCAAAGAGTGTGTCATTTTTTAATAACGACGATTTGCCGTTATTAAAAAAACATTCATCAAATATAAGTTATATATATATATATATATATATTATATATATATTAATTTCATCATGTTATTATCCTACAATATTTCATTTTTATTTCCTTTTTTTTTCTTTATACGCAAGTCGAAATTAGTATCAGACAAAACATTTTTTTTTAATCGCAAAAAGTTCTGATGATGTTGCCTAATAATTTGTTTGTCGTTTATCGAAATAAAACAATTCCATAAAAAGTAGTTAAGCAACTCGTTTCCAGACTATCTATGGTCAATTTAAATGTTTAATTAACTTTAATTTAGCTAAACATTCAAATCAATTTAATAGCATAAAGCTGTCCACTTAGGAAACTAAAATTTTTAGGAGGATCCTGCACACAAAATCCTGTCAGAGCATTTCAACTTATCGGAGTGAAGAAATGAACCCTCAATCAACCATAAAAAAAAATATAATAAAAATTGTAATTTTAAAGATCTACAAGATATATATCTTTTTTTATTTGCATGTGACGTTTCAATATCAAAACGGCTGTCACATTATGGACAAAAATACTGCTTTCCTTATACAAACTCAGATTAGTTAGGAAGGGAGGGAACAGAGTGCAAGTGAGTAATGCTCAGTCCTTATTATGTTAAACCATGTTGTTCGACTTGTCAAGAGCGTTCAACCCGACCATTTCTCCATCAAATGTAGTAAAATCGTGATACTTTTATTTATGGATGTAGAAGACAATAATACTGAATATCGTTTTATCGCATAATTATCTAGGCTTATACAGGTTGTCACGAGACCATTCATAATAAAAAAATTCAACTATTTGGCCCTAAATCTTCAAATATGATTAGTAAAGACGACATATCAAAATGCATCATGATTACCGAGAAAATAAAACTTTACGTGATAATATTAAACCGTTGTTGTCATACGACCGCTTCCTGATTGTCTAAGATAAGATAAGATAAGATAGATTTATTTCCAACATATACAAAAATGTACATAGGAATGACATAAAAGCTTATAACGTACAACAATGTAGATAGAAAAAAAAAATAGACAATGAATGCAATAAAATAAAAATTGCATAAAAAGATTTTCAAAATACAAAATAAAACAAATTTAATTTAACAACCCAGAGAAGTAAAAAAAGAGTTCTAATAAGGTATACAAAGGAAATACAAAAAAAAAAAAAAAACAAAAACAAAATTTACATAAATATAGTTAAAAATAAAAAGAGAAACTGAAAAGAGATTAATTAAAACTCTTCAAAACTGTATATAATTTTTTCTAGAAGTAGTTTCTTAACCTCTTTTTTAAAAAGGCTCAATTTAGAAATAAGTTTTATTTTCTCTGGCAATTTGTTAAAGAAATCAGCGGCTAGATATTTGTTGGTTTTTTTGAACCTAGCTGACTTGGGGATGACGGTTTGTACATAATTGCTCTTGTGGCGAGTGTCATGATCATGGATCTGGCTATGAGACTCGCAATGCGTACGTCGTTGCCCACCCTCGGCCAAGGCTACGAGATATCGATCGCGTTTTCCCGGGGCCAAAGTCAATTTACACCAACGCTTTAATAAAAATAATAAATTTTGGTTGTAAATTATTTTTGGGTATAATTTTTTACTCGTAATTGGGAACTTAAACACCCCGTTAAGTCTTCATGAATGGTCTCGGAACAGCCTTTATCTCGTAGAATAAAAAAATACATTCCTACTTTGTGTGGATGTTGAGAGCCTCGAAAAGTCTGTATTTTTTAGTCTGTAAGTCTAAATTTTAACATAACTTAAAATCGAAATATCTTATCGATCGAATTCAAGAATAGAAAAAATTAGACTAAACATTGAATGTCAACTGAATGAGATATAAAGTTCTAAAGGAAAAAAATAAAATAAATATGCTAAACATATAAAAAAACAAGTTAAAGTAGGTTTGGGAAAGGGCAATTTTTAAATATTACATTAGAATATATATTATTTGTAATATTTTATTGATTATACGTAGTTTACGTTTTCCTCCACGAAATGTTAATATAAACTATTGTGTAAGTGTATGTATATTACTATATATTAATACTGTAAGTAATTAAAAGTATTAAAATTGTTACATATTTCAAACACTGGATTCAGTTGGAATTTTAAATATTAATTTAATGTGAATATGTTTTTTTTTTAAATAAATGCTATGACATACAATTATTTTGGGCCCTACTCAACTAGGCCAAATATGCCTGTACTAGAGTCAGGGGAGATGGTGGTAATGAAGCGTTAAAAATGGTTTGACCATGTGCGGAATCGAACCTGCGACCTTTGGGACAATAGCCGAACGCCTTAACCACTAGACTACCACGATCTCACGAATTATAACATTATTTTATTTTTGTGAATTTTAATTTTAAATGACCGTTTGTTTCGTTGTTTCTATCATAGTTATATTTTTTTTCTGAAATTATAGGTTTCAAACAATGTCATACTCATAAGAATCTATAGAGGCGGTATTAAACCTACGTTAAAATAATGCTCCAGCATATTAAAAATTACCAAAGGTGAAAACTTGTTGCGTCTCGGCTGGGACCAGAACTAGGCGAACTCGAGTAAATAAATATTCTTCTACGAGTCTCTTAAAATGAAAATATAAATTTTACATACTCATAAATCATAATTAATAGCCAAAGCTTCGTTTTAAGCATTC
Organism: Neomicropteryx cornuta; assembly: GCA_020383195.1. Classification (NCBI taxonomy): domain Eukaryota; kingdom Metazoa; phylum Arthropoda; class Insecta; order Lepidoptera; family Micropterigidae; genus Neomicropteryx; species Neomicropteryx cornuta. Next base: position 1,793,217 of record JAHKQU010000014.1, read on the forward strand.
CGCTCCTAAGTTATTAATTCTTGTTGTACAAGTCGGTCAGATATTATCAACAAAGCTGATCATTTGAATATTTCTCTTTATAAGTGCACGCCTAAAATTAAGTCGACTAGAAGTCTATGTGGTAACAACTATTGTTAAAAGATTTTTTTTTGCTACTATCTAATAATATTTATAAATACCCTTTTAATAACATTTATTTTCTGTATATGATAAAATCGTAAAATAATCAGAATACGCGCAACAAGCCATTCAATTCTTTCAATTAGTATATTATGTAGATACGTAATAATAAATATTAGGTTTTCATGAAATACATTTTATTCGGTATGTTTTTTTCTTATAATATGTATTTATATGGACGTATAATTTTTAGATGACTACGTTAATTTCTTAGTATAACTTTGTCCTATTATATTATATACCATATACATTATAAACACAAATAACTTTTTCATTCGGCTTCGTTTAAAATCGTTTTTTTTTTCATTTATGTAATATGACAAACTCAGACCAGAAATAAAGAAAAACAGGACTACATTTACAAACGTCAGTTACCACTTTAGTTAGGTAGAAGGATTTCAAAACAAAAGATATATTTGGAAAGTTATGCATTTAATAATCATAAGATAATCTAATTTCTGTAATATAAGTAAAAAAACAAAATAATTTTAACATATACATACATTTTAAAGACTTTAATTTTAAAATTAGAAATATCTATTAAAATAGAATGTGGTATATAAATTAGTAAGAAAATGCTTTAACGTTAGGTCCTACTGTGTTAAAAGCCTGTAAATTATTGGTGACAACTTTTAAAAACATTCATAATTTTATTATGAACATGTAAATTTTCGAATATTATTTATGAACGAAAGAGATTTGTAAATTTTATATATAATATAGCAATATAAGTTTTAATTTTCATTAAATTTTGACGAGATATAAGTAAAAATATGGACTGATAACTACTAGTATTTATCATTTATCAGTAGTAAAGTAGTAAGCAAACAAAGCAATATTGAGAAGACATTATATTAATTATACGATCACTTTAACAAATGTTGTCACCCTGGACGCGTTTGTTGTTTCAAATACTTATAATCTATTCATCATCTTATACACGTCTGCACCAATTAGTGATAACTTTTAAAAATACTGACTTCGCCATTTTGTTTTTAAAGTTATAACGACCAATAGAAAGCTGATCGGGGTCACTCTAATTATTAAAGGTACATCGAATATTAATTGAGTACTTTCTATTTTCACAGCAACTTTGCAAACAGGATATGGGCTCACCGTTGAAATAAGTTTCGATACTTATTTTTTACAAATGCCTACAATAAATATATTCAGATTAAATATATTATGACATTGTAACTTTTAAATTACAACTCATGGTGTATCAATTTACATACGAGTATACTAGATTTGCACGTTCTATAATATTTTTGTCATAAATAATTATTACTACCTACGTTCACAGATATTTTCTTTTTAAGAACTTCTATGACGTTGGCTTATGCAATTATTTTGAACCCTATGCCAATCGACCCCTAAGCCAAATGTGCGTGTACTAGAATCAAGGGGATAGTGATTTAATCATGACTTTCTACGTAAAAATAGATCGCTGTGGTTGCTACTAATTAATATACATAGTGACGTAAACTCAATGGGGTGTTTTTGTTCCCTATTTCGAGTAAAAAAATATATTAAAAAAAAAACAAAAATAATGAATCCCTAAAGTTATTATTTGTATATATTACAGCGCTGGTGTAAATTGTCTTTGGTGTGGTGACACGCGATCAATATCTTGTAAACTTGATCGCGCACGGTCAACGACAATCAGCTGGCATGGGCATTAAAACAACCATTTAATATAATCACGTATAGTTTACATTTCTTTTTCTGGAAATCCATAACGAATTGACGATATGTACTTTTTAAAACTCATATTTTAAATCGCAGGGTCAAGTAGCTAGGTTTTTTTTTGACAAATAGTCTTGGGACACGGTGTATTTAAAATGCACGCAGTGCAATACTATAGTTTGGGTAATTTTGATTTCCACTAATACGCACTAATTGAGTAAGCGATCGATCCTATTAAATTACGTTTCACTTGAGTTGAAATGACCATTAGCGTATTACATACCGTGTTTCCATGCCTAAGTCACTAATGTGAATTTTTGAGCAAATTGAGTTAAAAACATTCTCAAAACAAAGTTACTAATTTGAATAATCTTAGAATCTAAAATACTTTTAGAGAAAACCGCTGTTCAAAGACACTAATGTACAGTTTTATTCCGAAATACTCATACCCCTAAGTTTATTTTTACAATTTCGAATTTACCAATGTTAATTTTCTCCCCAAGATAAACCCCAAGATAAACCCAAAAGTCACAGATTAGTGACTGCGCAAAACTTCATTTGCCCGTATCTCAAAAGTCACTTTTTGCACATTATTTTTTGCACACCTTTGGCACGAAGGGAACCATAAATGGTTAATATATAATTGTGTATTATCTAACTTACGATAACCTTAGGTTTTAGCGTAATTGCGGTTACAATACAGCTTATTTTATAATTTTAAATATCATTTTAATAAATGCATCCATTTTCATTTAACAATATATATACACCAAAAGATTTTTTTGTTTAATACTTCCTTATTATGTAAGTTCATATTGGCATGAGGTTTATCACCTAACTAGGCGTCCTTAAGTAATATTCAGTAAGTTATTTAGAAGGCGGTTTTTTAATTCTTTCTTTTTTTATAAATTTTATTGTTATTTATTTCATAGGACCATTTATCGATAATGTATAAACAATGGTTGTTACTAGTAATTTTACATTGAAAATGTAAATAAAACATTTTATATCAAATCATAAAAAAATAGCAGAAGATAATATAATAGAAACCTAACCTTCCTTAGAACAGGTAACTATTACCTAGTTAGGAAGGTTATAGACTTATACTCATCGGCCAATTTATATTCCATAACAAAAAAAAAAAAAAAATACATACACAAATATAATAAAAATGATTTTACGACAAATTTACCCAGCGGATCGTAGTCAGCAAAGTTCACATTTTAATCGGTTATTGCTACGTCACCAGCGTGCGACGAACTGTTTGAAGTTATTGTCTGGTAACTTAGGCATGTCAACTTCATTGCACAACACGTTACACTTTAGGTACAAGAATAGTATACTCTTTTTGATCACATTTCTGATAACGTATTGAGTGTTTGTTTCTGGTCTTTTTTATAGTGCCTATAAGTTCGTACAAATTGCCTCATTTCGTAATCTTACGTATCGCATCGTAAATATTGTGATCGTTCGTAAATATCCTATTGTATCTTAATCGTTCGTGAATATCGAATCGTATCGTAATCGTTTGTAAATATCGTATCGTATCGTAATCGTTGATAAACATTGCATCGTATCGTAATAGTTCGTAAATAAAATATACAGTTGTTTCTACGCGCTACGTACCTTATCCACGTTGTGCTTTTCGAGTCAGCCTTCGTTCATTAGGGTGCGAGGCGTGATATGATGGGAATCGCTTTGCGGCGGGCAAATTGCACGTTTAATTGTGGAAATGCTCCAAGTTCTAATGAACGGCGCCATAATTGACGCCGTTGGCGCCGGACGGCCAACCGCCCCGCGCCCGTCGATACAATCGTTCTTGGCTCTGCCCGCGCCGGGGCTGTTATTATGTGGCTGCTTTTTGACTTCCCGCTGACGTATGAATTCGCATGCCCGAATGACCCACGAATTTCACCATTTCTCGGCCGTCCACGATAGGAACTGTTCATGTCTTTAATGTTACGCATTTTTGGATATTTATTTATTTTTTGGATGTACAAAAACGGCATGAAAAAAAATAGATGTGCAGATGTAAAAAAAAAATCTTTTTCTGTTTCAGACAAAATATTCGTGTGTCGTGTGCTGTGAGTGTAAAGGGTTTAATGTAGGTGTAAATGTTTGTGAACACAGGGTTTTGCGCATGTCTTTTATACTCACACTTTATAAATAACCTTTCTTAGAACAGGTAACTCTTACCTAGTTGGAAATATAATTGACCTAATTAAATCGGCTAACATGACTGGTACCCAAGTATGCGATTTAATATATATGATTTTTTTTTAAATATTTAGTGTAAAACTGAACATTATGTTACCGATTTGAATCTTTTCATAATTAAATAACAATTAAATTTGATAACAAACATTTTTCACTCATAAGTCATAAGTGATGACCACATTTCTTTTCTTTTTCCCACACGAAAGATAATTTTGATCAGCAAATGATGTTTCGTGGTCAACCGTTTAGATGCAATATTTATTTTTTGTAGTACATTACCTTTAAAATTAGTAGTATAGATAGTGAAATTATACTAATATACCGTTTACGCAGGCGCGATTAAAAAATCCTAGTGCTCTAACGGGCAGACGAAACGTACTCAGGACAATAACAAAGAGAAACCCGATTTATGAGGAACACGTTCGGCGGCACACCACCAGCGTAAACAGGTCCTCTAAAATCCGGTTAAAGTTCATAGCAAGTGCGCTCATTCACGCCTGCGCAGTTCGCGCCAGGACGCACGCTGACAGCTAAATTACGGGTTTCTTGCGCAGACGCAGAAACACCCCGCAATGTTATTATACTTCAGAGAGTATAGTTAGAGAAAACCGCGGCTAAGAAACTCTATTGTGTTCCTATGCAATTATACTAACCGAGTTTGTTTATTTCATAGCGCTCGTAAAAGCGACACGTGGTGGTGTCATTAGAATTAATTTATAAAATTATTTTAATATTACTCTAAAAAGATTTTTCTGGGATAATTTGGTGAAACCTTCATGGCAATTTTATATCCGGTGATTCGGCTAGTAAAAATAATACCACTTACAATTAAAATTTAAGGTAAGTTAAACATTCTATTTAAGAAACCATGACGAATTTGGTACTGTGCTAAATACGGACTTTCGAGGCTCTTAACTTAAAGATACACTAAAAAATAAACTTTTGATTTTCATTTAAGTTAAAAAATTTAGAGATAAATCGACATCCAATATTTTTAATTACGTGATTTTAATTATTATCATCTGCCTATATATATATATATATATATATATATATATATATATATATATACATTTCATATTTTGAAGTATACTTAATCAGAAAAAAATCCCACACTAACCCTTCGCTGCGCGCGCACATGTCCGAATCGCACGCAACGGCGCGGCGGTGCGCCGGCTGAACTAGCCCGAGGGCTAACAGCTCCCCAAAGCGAAGTCCACATTGGATCACAATACATTATAATAGTACTGGCGCTTTAGCATTTTTGGACCCGCGTTTCTTTGTGCGCGCTAAAGAATATCTATGCAAATGAGGGTCTAAAATCCTTCTCAGCTTTCGGACACTTTTTTAGAGCTCCGAGCAAAAATAGATGAGCGAGTCCTTTTTGAATTTTCATTAAAATTATTCAAATAATTTGCTTCCAAAATAATATGAATATTACATCAGAAATATTTATGATTATGTTAGTACAATATAGGCATAATTGTTTTATAGAATAAATATATTTGTAAATGGAATCTACTCTTTTAAATAAAAGTTGCATTACCTTTATTTATTTGAATATAACTGCGTTGAATATATTTTCTTTTATAAAATTCGATTCTTTGTTCCTTTTCTTTTTTTTATAAAATAATTGCTATGACTTAGGCCACACAATTATTTTGGGCCCTACTCAACTAGGCCAAATGTTTCTGTTTTAAAGTCAGAGAAGATGGTGCTAATGAAGCGCTAAAAATGGTATGACCATGAGCGGATTCGAATCAGCGACCTTTGGATCAATAAGATACCTTGATCTTATGTTTTCAACGTGGTAAAAACAGTTTTTTAAAATTCAAATCTTTTTCTAATACATTTAATAAATGATGAAATGCTAATACTTCTATTTTAGTAGAATAGCTCTCTTATAAAAGAGATTGGATCTCTTAGAAAATGGAGGGTCTAAAACTTAGAAAGGTTTTTCTTATTTTCTATATTATGAAGCTGTAATAAAATAAAAACCAACAAATGCTTACTGACCACGCAAAGAGTAAAACCTGATGCCCTATAAAAATAAAGCACCGAATTTCAAAGTCTACTCTCCAAATGCTTCGCCTTAACCACTAGGTCACCATGCCTGTAAATCACCATACCGGTATTTAACTTATTAATCTTTTATTCTTTAACTAATTCATTTTAGAAGCCATGCAGAATTGGTATTATTACGTGGAAAATAATTTCAAATTATAAAATAAAATCTCTCAATATTATGTTATTTAAAATAATCTTTCAAGCACAATTTAAAGTTAACAGTTAGCTATTTTCTTTAACCGCACGTATATTCAGATTTATATTAGCTTCTCTTCAATTAGTTAACAATTAGTGTGAAAAAAAAATAGTTTTTATTTGTAAATCCACGCCTCTCTAAGTATATTTACAAATCTAGCAGGTAAGTACGCGCGTAAAAATATCTTCAATGCAATGTCAGCCATGCGCAATCGTAACCCCCTCCCCGCCCCCCCCCCTTCCCCCCTATTAGTCCATTGTGAGGACCACGCAGCGACCCCGGGGTATCACGGACCCCAGCTGGACTTCACACGGTCTGGCAGGTAGATCCATTCGAGGGTTACTCCGACCGTTATATCACTGTTATTGTTTTGTGTCTATTACGAACGCACAATATTGAGTCATAGTGTCAGTATAATATAATTTATTTATCGCATTTGAATCGAGTATTCTTTCTTAAATTCCCTAATAAGAATTTCAAAAATTAAAAGCGATATGTGGCAAAAAAATATTAATATATTTAATAAAAACCCCCGGTATAGCGTTAAAGATTTCTTTAATAATTTTGAGTACCAAAATACTTAAATGTACAATTTTATACCTAGAAGTGTTCCTATCAATAAAACACAGTATTAATAAACCTACCTTAGATTACTATGAATAAAAAGATAATGCATTATATTAACTCGTCCGAATAATCGACAAATTAGACCTGATGAAATTTATCTGACATTAAGCTTAACTATTTTTGTTATTTATCCGGTGGTATATTATAACACATATGTACTTTTTATGTACTTACGATGAACCAAGGTTATTACTCCTGCCACCATAGAATGCCTGTAGTAAATGAGAATATCCATTTTAGCGTAATCCTGGCCAAAAATTTGCTATCAGATACATGTACGCTGACCTTTTTTTACTACGTTGTCTGGTTACCTGACCTGACTTGCAGTAAAATTATAATATATTAATAATGAAAAAAACAATGTGACACTCACTAGTTTATATTAATATAATATGACTTAAAGATATGTATTTAATAATAGGGAATTGCAATTATATGGATTCACAGCTATATCATTATTTTTATACACTTTTATTTTCGTGCTTAACACATCCAATGTTCAAGACTGAACGATCGCGCTAATCTTACAGCTCACAATACTGACGCTCTGGAATTAATAGAGAAATTGGATAATTGTTAATAAAGTTCACTTCGACTCCATTGAAGCATAAAGTGTTTCACAACACAAAGTAGCCATAATAGAACTGTTTGCTTTGAAATGGTTCTAATCGCCGCGTCGTCCGTAAAATATTTCCATTGTGCCAATGGAAATATTTTTAATTGTGATTAATCAATTTAATATTTATGTCGATCAGCTGTTAGGTACGATTTCGCATGACTATTAGAGCCACAAAATCTATTTAAATTCAATTTATGTATATTAGACCCTAGTCCAGTGGGTTAGAGTGGCCATGCTACTTCAAAACAACAACAAATGACTAGTATTTCATTTATCTATATAATATTTTTTTTTTCAGTATTGTTATTGTGCCATTATGAATAAATAAATAAATTACGGTGATGGTGGATATTCCTAAAATTTATTTAAAAGTTGATAACAAACGAAGCGCCGCAGAATAATAAAAAAAGTGTAAATTTAGATCGTCAAACTTCATCTGTGTATAGAATAATTAGTTCTTTTTTTTAAATCTCGCTCTTTTATTTTTTATCGTTTTTCGAATAAGCAATTAAAAGCTAAGTTTTTTTCATTATTAATCTACGAATCGCAGTACTGCAACGTGAATAGCTAATAACAACCCCCATAAAATATGAGAACATCAAAAGTGATTCAGATATTAAAATATCCCCTGCCCATTCTTCTGATCTCGCGAAGGTCATTATTCGGAGGCATCATGCGAAGCAGCATCCGTTGTGCCGTCTCACCTCGGCACCACACCCCTCTCCCTCTCCCTCTCCCTCGGTCTGATGTCACAATAATATTGTTCGAGGCGCCCGTCTACTATCCAGTTCGGTATTGTTCCTTATTCAATTATGCTCATCTTCCGACCCTTCATCTTCAGCATAACCGCGCGTCCAGAGTACAATAATTATGACTAACAGTTTCACTACGACGATAACAGATCATATGACTCGCACGTCGCACAATCTTATTTTTACTTTTTTGCTACCTGCAATAAATGCCGACGAGATGCAATTAAATGCTTAGAATACTACGTTACATTCGTATTATATTTTATATTATGGTAGCTATCAACAATCTAGTTAATAATTTGGTAATTATTTATTATATATACATTTTCGATGTTATTATATGTTATATAAACGATCCTTCTTATTGATAACGTCTTACATACGTAATAAGTATTTTATTTTTTCTTCAAGTTTTTTGTGGCCACTCTTAGAACAGGTTTTTTTAACCTAGTTAGAGTGGCCGCGTTACTTCAAAACAACAATAAATGACTGGTGTTTAATTTTCCTATATTATAATAGTTTAATTTTTGTTCAGTGTTACTATATCATTTATTGTTATGACTTCTTTTTGTGCCATTATGAATAAATAAATAAAATAACATAAATATTTACAACTAATTTTCTACATTGGTCTTAAATGCACTGATGATTTGTTTGATTATATCATGCACACATTCCAATTTTTTTCTATTTGACGATTATTATAATATATATTCAGTAATTATTATTTTAACATATCTATTTTCTCATTTGTTACAGGTAAGACCTAATATGACATCTACCCAATGTTTATTGTTTAATGAGTATTCAAATAGTAGTTGCGGTAAGTTTTTATATTTAACTTTTTACAGATAAACCTAAAACAAACTAAAGTTATTACCTAAATAAATTTAAAAAAAAACTGTTTTCATTACTAAATAAACAGTGTTTTTTCCAAAAATCTTTAATCAGTATTATGGTAAGATCCTATACGACTGACCACTAACAGTTCGTCGTATAGATGAGTGAAATTCGCTAGCATTCCAGATTTAGAATATAATCCTTATCGTCTATACCTATTGGCACGTAGCATTTAACAGTTTGAACGGTAAGCTGGAGAATTTCAAGTCTCGCGGTGGTAACTTAAACACGGCAATAAACTGCGCGTTTAATTGCTATGATTAGCAATTAAAACGCTGGGATGCAAAATAAAACGTTTTATTTATACGCGCGCACTGCGCCGAGAGAGACCATTACGACAGTGTATTTGTCATCAATGGAAGACGTGAGAACATACCTATGTACAGGGATGAACACTTCGACCTATCGCATTTTTATTAATTAGATTTACGGATGATTTTCATAATAAATTAATACATTTCATTAGGTTCGTTGGTTACAGTCGCTGTCAAACAGTAAAAGTCACTAGGCGATGACTACCTGCAAAAGACAACCTCTTTATTATCATTCGTTTTGTATCTTTTGTATATACATTTATTTAAATCTTAAAAAGGCTCACATCATAAAAATAACAGTAACATGAAATTACATTTGTCAACAACATAAGCCGACAACCGGAATCTCTAATTAAATATAATATATTTTAATGAACAGGGGAAATACCGTAAGTGGTATATTGAAATAATTATGTACTACTGGTTTGATATAATGGTTGAAAAACATAAAGAAATTAAGAAATGTTGTAAAAAAGTATTTTAATGTGAAAATGTATAAGGGTGAGTAACACGTATGTTTATAGAATTTGTTGAATTATTACAGGCGTCCACCGTGACTTTATAAAATATTATCATCGTTTGACAGTATTAACATTTACAAATTGCGCATCAAATGTTTTAATATTTTTACAGAGATAGAAATTTTCCAAACAAATTGTAGAGGCAAAATGTTTAATAGAAAATTAATACCAACCCGCACATATAGTTGCATCGTTCCTGTAACAGTTTACTGATGTATCTTAAAACACCATGCTTTTGTTACTAACGAGGAGCACAGTACATTTTCATTCGATGATCTTATTAACCAGCGCTTGAAAGATTGACGGATCATCTGAGAATTTGCTTCTTCAAGTAAATGCAAAGAACCTAATTTATGCGAATTTTCATTGCCATTTGTAAGCATTTGCATTTGTAAGAGATATGTTAAATATAGTAGATCCAATGTAGAAATTTTCTTATTGAAATATGTTTATTATCGCAAGTTTAGGGATGACTTGCGTGACAACACGTCATGGTCCAACTTGCATGTACATTTTTTTTTTTATGGAATATAAATTGGCCGATGAGTATAAGTCTATAACCTTCCTAACTAGGTAAAAGTTACCTGTTCTAAGGAAGGTTATATATGAAGTGATACAGAGCATAGCAGAGACCAGCGCAAAACACTGTGAAAAATATAAAAAATAATAAGGCACAAATATACACACTGATATACACACCCACACACATACACACATGAATACAATTTAAATGTTTACTCAAGAACACTTAATATATGAAAAAATTAAATGAAACAATTAAAAAATAACAAATAAATGAAATGAATAAACAATTAAATATATAGGTAAATAAATATTCGATATAAATAAATAAATATTCAATATAAAAATAATGTTATACTACATATAGAAACATATCTTATAGTGATATATATATACATGGGGCATAAACATATTGGTATGACATGACTGTTACTATACGGGAAGCGATTTGCAGAGCTTCATTTGGTGCTCTACCTTTTTTACTAAATAAACTATGAGTGTAATAAGGAAGGCGATGTTTTAATTTTGCAACCTCTATGGATGTCAACCTGTCAAGGTTGATAAAAAAAAATTGAAAGTGGGTATTGAAAAAAGATCGAGAAATGATTAGTGCGCTAACATAGAAACAAATATTTCTAAAAGTCGTTCCATTAAAAAAAAAAATTAATGAAAATAAAATAACAGTTAATAATACGTTTTAATTGTACTTCCGCAGTAAAGGTAAATTTAGTATTATAAAAAGAGCGATTATATTATTATAGAATATTAAATGTCCGCAGAGAGCAGCGGCAGCTATTAAAAAATAATTTCCATATCAATATATTCCAATTAACGGCTCAGCGTGGACGCAAACCGCTGCCGGTATTACTGTCAGTAAATGCAGCATTATTATAAAAGTTTATTATAAAAGCTTAGAAAGTGTAGGTAATCCATGCAACATTATCGCAATTTGTTTTGCAAACGCTGCTGGGGATTATCGGGTTATACTACCTACTTATTTTTTGTATAATTTTAGTACTACCTATATTATCGTATTATTCACGAAACAATACCTATGCAATACGATATTAATCTTAGTGCTAACCCACATATTTTTAAGAATTTAATATTTGGCCGTTGATATGGGTACATCACACATTGTAAAACAAATTAGAACATTTTAAACATGTATAGATATTAAATATAATAGTAATAGACTAACATATAAGCTTCTCCTATAGATGGCACTTTCGTCAAATTCATATGGAGTTCGCTAAACGTCCGGTAGATGGATTTTAAATAAACTATTACAGCAAATCAATAATAAGGTTTATCATAAAATAATAGACGTAAAGATCGTACCATTTATAATAATCAACGTATAGCATTTTGTTATGCAAAAAAAAAATGTTTTTAGTGGTATCACTTCGACGGTGATCTTCCGGTTATGATGGTATTGAAATATTTTCCCGCAGTGTACTTATAAATAATATATGTATTGACCGAAAAATATTATTAGCGTGAATTGCATCCTATCCGTAACTTAAACCAAAATGAGGGTCATTGATGGAAACTGTATTTGTGGTCCTCTGTGCTATTATTTGTGAAACATGCCTCAATAGTGACATTGCACAATACTTTAAGTTCTCAAGTTAGGCTTTTTGTAAAATGGTTATCAGAAGCAAGCATGCTGTGCGCTTCATCTTAAAATAAAATTATAACCATCGCGTTTGCGTTGCTCGCGACTTTTCAGAAAACGGAATTTATTATGCTAATAGGTTAATATTTCCATCGAGATACTCAACCGAGATTAATCGCCGCTCGCAATGGCAACCCCAAGGTCGATTCGGTCGTGTTCCTTTCAGTAAACGAACCTATTACAAATTAATAACACAGCAGCAAATGCAGTCACTTATTGATGTAACATTTAATCATCTTAAAGCGAATGATCTCGGTAATGGCGAAGGTGTGCGTCGAAATGGTTCCGTACTATGAAAAAACTGTGCCTAAATTCGAGATTCGTATGTTGTTGGAAAATAAATAAAATGTATACTCGCGTAGTATTACAAACAAATATGAGGTAATTGATATTTTTGAAGAAAGATATTTTTTCAGAACCCTCTTAAAAAGTTATTTCAGCTAATTTTGTAAATGTGTCCGTCCTATAAGATAATTTGAAAAGGGCAGGAATGTTAAAATACAAATGAGGTAAGTTAACCTTTTTTTTTCATTGATTCTCTAAAAAGTATTTATCTCATTCATACTGAAATCGTTGGAAAAAACTCAAATGCAGTTGCAATTAAACGCACATCTGATAGAAAAACATTTAACCGCTCAATATTGTGGTCCGAGATGTCTTAAAGAGTTTTTAGGGCGTTGATTTCGGTGTAAACTCAATTTTTGACTTTACAAATACTATTTAGGTAAGGTTTGGTTAAAATAACTGTCATACATTTTGCAGTATCGAGAATATTCGTTTATATAGTTAATGTCAAAAGACAGCCGTATTTTTTTAAGAGACAATCTGCTTCCAATTATTATCCAATTTATTTGAAGTAAAAGTTTATTTCTGCGAAGACAGTGTTTAAGTGTATTTATATAAATTATCCCCGCAAATCTCCGGTAATAATTCTGTATGAGGAAATTATAAAAAGTTGCCTCCAGGCGTTTCGTGTAGGTAGAGTAGAGATCTGAGATCGCTGGATAAATGTCATTAAAGTTAATACATTTATTATGCGAACATAGACTGACTATTTTGCAGGAATTCTCTCGTAATGAAGGTGTTTATACACTCTGTTTTAATGTATGTATAATGTGTAATGTATGCATTCGCGCATGCGCGTCTGTCACCCAAGGCGTTTAGACAATCGCCTGTAGTATACGTCACGTCTCAAACCAGACAGCTTAAACTTATTTATTTATTTATCCATAGTAGTACAATACAGTATGCACAAAGTTCATAATTCTAAGTACATAAGTTCATAGTTCATAAGTACATAATTCCTTTTTTTTTTAATATAAATTTCAAGGTATAATATAATTAGCTATACAAAAGAGGTTCAGGCATATTCAGACTATATCTTCAGCCGTTAGCTTAACTGGTGGATATTTCAATTATTATAGTTCTGAAACCGAATGAGACCGCGTCGCAGTTTATTAAAAAAAGAGATCATTTATATAATTGAGTATACATAATTTATTCAATATTAAGATTTTTTCATAGATTCATTTTCAAAAAATATAAATGCGGGTTATTACTTGATAGCGAATAACTAGTATACTTGCACGACTTGTAACAATAAACGCGGCACGGTATAGGTATTCACATGCCCGATCTGCCTGCAACGATTGCTGCATCGAGCTGAGCTGAGGAGCGAGAGTGCAGCGTATCGTTACACGTTGAGTCGCATGAATCCAAACCGTGTGTAATAAATTTTCACTTCCTAAAAGTGTAAATTGCTGAACAGAAAGCGCGCCAAACAAAAATAAAACATAAGACGCTCGATGCATATGTATATGGTAAAAATTTAAAAAATTGCGCGTGTATTCTGTATGTATGGACGTAGAGCGGAAAATGGCCGCCGGTTGTTAAACCGTTAATTGTGCGTTCGAAATTGAATTATCTCTGATGATACGTTTCGATTAAAAGCGCAGTTTTGCATGGACCTAAATAAATGAGGTCAATTCGCAACGCAGTTCGGCGTAATTGGCACGATCGATCCAAATAGACCGGCACTATAAAAGAATTTATTCATTGTTCGGGATGAAGATTTAAGAACATAAAAATACTTTGTGTTTGAGAAAAACAAAAAATACTTTCCTAAACTTGAATCTTAATAAAATGAAAGACCGTAATGATAGCATAATAAAATAGAACTAAGTCTATTGTATGTGTATGATTTACATTGTATTTTTACTAACATCGTTTTATGACTAACAGTTATTTTATATGTTTATTAGGGTTTTACGTCGACTCCACCGCCTGTTGTAATTATTCATATTAATAAACAAATTGCTTACTTGTCTAGATGCATATACATGAATAATTATTTAAATAAATAAAACAGCACAGATGTATCGGTTCGTCCTCAATATTTTTGAGAGAATGCTATTTTATTATTTTGTATTATTATGTTGAAAGAAAAATATCATTATTTACTTCATTATTAATATTTGTATCTAGTATATTAAATGTTATACATGACCTAATTTATGTAACATTTTGCGTAACCTTATATATTTGTATCTTAATTAATAATATTAATATAATTCAATATTTATGAGATATCTCATATTGCTGGGTTTGGCAGCTGGTGGTGACCTGTTGCAACCTGCGATTAAATATAGTTTTATTACCAGGAAAGAGAGTAAAAATGGCATTCCAAACTCGCTCTGTTCTAGGAAGAAAAGAATGAAACCAAAATTCTTCTTCCTATAAGACAATCGATTTATTTAAGCAGTATCGTCATTCCGGCCAAGGTCTTAATTGGGAGCTAATTTCAACCAGGCGTTCATCAGATGCAGCTTTAAATACATTCGTATGACGAATTCGTATGAACTGTCATTTCACGTTGATTGACTTTCATTATCCTGTATATTCTCGAAGGCCAAAGTTTTATTTTTATTATTCTTTTCAAAATACAGCATCCTGAAATCGACTCTCTTCAACTTTAATTTTAATCCAACTCCTTATTTTTATGTATTTAAATTATTACTGCTATTAGTTATGCTATATTTGTAAACACTCAATAATGATCTCATTAATTTATATGATTTTTATTAGAATTAGATATGAAACAAATCACTGTACATGTGACAAACTTGTAAGGATGCAAGACTAACCTAGATTATATGTTTCTTCAGTATTTCTTTTCACCTCTTGTTCCCGTTGTTTTTCCTTGATGATTAAAAATAAATAAATAATATATATTATGGTCATTGTGTAATAAATTTATTATGACTAGGTTTTCCTTAATGAATTCATTTCCTTTAGAAATAAACCTTATTTTAAAATTAATTAAATACGCATAATATGTCTTCCGTTTCCTTTATAGCGCAAAATAATTTTAAAGGTTCAAATATAGTTAAAAAAAAAGACAATTTTTTTTGATATCACCGATTTTAATCTTAAATGCCTCCCATAGATATATATTTTAACAAATGGTTACTCTTTTGCCAAAAAAAAAATACCCTTGTTACTGCTACGCTTTTGTCCGCGGGCGCCGCGCCGAAGCTGCCGTCCGCCCGCCCAAATTGCACGGCCGCGGCCACTGATTACGGCGGTCACTGATTACTGATTGCAATGACCTTCCGATTACAGTGTACTAACCGGGCATTATAGAAATTGGGAATCGAACGGTATCGATGTCGTAAAAAATCGAGTGCAATCGCGTGTCAGGGATACATCGCGAAACCTTTTCTTTTGTCGTTTCTATGTAATTAAAAAAAATCTTAGTATCCAGAAAACAAACCCTTAGTCGTCGGTCTAGGCCAATTCAGAGAACTAATTTAAAATTAAATCAAGAAAAAAATAATAAATAAGCATCTTTAGAAAAAAGTATAGTTTTTGTATGGTATCATTGCTTAACCTATAATCCATAATATATAATAGCTCATTTACTTAAAAATAAATAACTGCTGTTAGGTATATACCTACTACATGAAAAAATAAGGAAATAGTATTATTACATTTTAAACACTACCCAGAATTAATATAACCTTCAGTCAGAGGCATTATCTGTTCCTTACACCGAAGTTATGCTCTATACATTTTGCTCTACCTTAAGGAACATTCCATTGCAGCATGAGTTTAAAGCTAAAAGTTTGCAAATGGCTATCGAATAAAAAGAGAAGCGAATGTGAGGCATTGCTTACAAGTAGTCTTTCTTAGCTTATAATAAAAAAAATGAAGATTTATTAATATAAACTTTGTAGGAGATATTATTATCATTATTGTTGTATGTAAATATTTATGTTTAATACATATGTATATATTATAAAATGTAGTATACTTATTATAAATATTATGTATGATTTATTTAAAGAGGATCTTATACTAGACTAAATTAACATACAATATTCTGACGATATGGCTTCTAAAATGCTTTCAATGTTTTATACTTGGCATTAAAAGAATTGTATTGGTGTTAAATTCATATTTGAATAAAAATATATTTTTTTGAAAAACTGTTAGAGTATAAAATAAATGAGTAGTGAGAAAAATTCTGTATAAAAAATACTCAACGTTTTGATATTTATTTTACTTCGTTTTATATTTTATATGTAAATTATTACCGTAATTCTTATTGAATTGTATTCGCCTAGAAGCCTTGAATATAGAAAATGGGACCAAACTGGTGTCACTGACTCAACCCCTGCAGCTTTAATTTAGTCCTGTAAAACTCCGCGTAATAAAAGATCCTGAAGTTTCCTGAAATTTGAGAACTCACTGCCAAGCGTCTTTCATTTCACTCTCATATATAGGTTGATGATTTTAGAGGCGTGGTTTTCAAGAAGAGACAAAACGCATATAATTTGATGTTATGGCTAAGAATTTAGTTTTATTATAAAGATAAGGGTTTGCCATTATGTTTTAAAAATGATTTCGGGTAAGTGGCCGCCGCGGCTGACTCGAACAAAGTCCAGCCGAGAGGCCCAATTTTCAACCACTTTTTGCAGCAAGTGGGGCCGTATGTCAGCAATAACGCGCCGAATATTCTCTTCCAAGGCGTTAATCGTGTCCAGCTTATCTGCGTAGACAAGCGACTTCACATAACCCCACAAAAAATAGTCTAGCGGTGTTAAATCGGACGATCTTGGAGGCCACGCCACAGGCCCACGACGCGATTTTTACTTTATTTTAGAGTGATTTAAAAAAAATTAGAGTGATTTTTTCTAAATTTGCACTATTTGCAAACGTTGTTCAGGAGTAAGTCTATTCATTATGAAATGGCAAACCAAACTAAGCATAAATCAAGTGACAACTGTCAAAAACACCAACTACGAAAAAAGTAGTACCAGATTGAAAACCACGCCTCTAAAAAAAACACCCTATATGAAAATTTAAATATAAATAAAATAACGCCTAACAAACACTTACCCCCAGAACTGACCATGTCTAGCGGCGTAATCAAATTCCACGGTATCTGTGTTTTCTTTGTTTTTGCATTGTATACGTATGTATGCGTATGCGTTGTTTGTATTTTATAAATTTTGGAAATTTTACTTTTATACCTGCATTAGGTATATATATTTTAAAAATATCATATTTTAGATCGGTGTAAAGCAGGTATACGAACCTATTTACTGAAAGAATAAAGTATTTCGTGTCGTCTTGTATCTACGTAGGTATATAAAATGAATACATATTTAAATGTGTTCCATAAAAGGCGGTAGATTTGAGTTCTTGAAAACGCGCAGCAAATCCGAATTGACGCTAAGCAATTGGCCACGCGAGCCATGTTAAGCCCGCCCGCCTAAGCCCGCCCGCCTAAGCCGACGTACGATCCGACGCGCAAAGGGTACCGAATGAATGCCACATACGAATGTGTATATTTGATGAAGTATTCGCCTCGGTTGGTATATATTTGTTAAATAAATACCCTTATCATTTTGAACCGCACGAAACTCTAAATTTAAGAACCAAGTTAAATTAGTAAAACAAAATAATAGTAAATAAAATCTTTTTCTATCCTTTGACAGTTTAAGAATAATGTTTAAAAATAACGAAGGTCAAAAAAATGTATTAATACGCTATAGTGCGAGAGTAAAGTCATTTTAATCTTCTCGTGTATTTCTGTACTTTAGCGAAAACCTGTTATCATTCAACTTCATATAAAATTGTATGCACCATTTTCTTATATATGTTGTGCTCTTGGTTTCTAAATAAACAATAAATAATTCAAAACTTATGTTAGCTATAATAAGTTCGTATATTCCGAGCGTATATTAACGAAATCATAATAAGTACTTATGTTTGTAACATGTCTGTTACTTCTAACTCCTAAACTATTTATATACGAGTATAAAGCAAACATACAGTAGAGCCTAATCTATTCCTAAAGTAATATTTAAAACATACAAGTGAAAAGCTAAAATATATAAATATGTATTACTTACTGAAAATATCTTAATTGCTAAGTGTATCAGGATGAGTGCGATTGTGTGTTTTTAGCCATAACCTAAATCCTAAACGTGATTGAGTGTCTAAGCGTGGTCTAAGCCAATATGTATTCGTCTTAACTACGAGTGTCTCTTGGATTAATAATGTATATAGATCAAATAAATGACTATAGCTATGAATAATTAATTATATTTAAATTCCAAACCATGGTTGGATAAAATAATATCCAAATATTGGATAGCATTTTCAGGAAGGGCACGACCATCGCCCAGCCAATTACTTGGACGTCTGTCAATAAATCATCCATCTTGAAATATAGCCATCTTAAACGCTCGTGCATACATCAATGCAGTGCAATTACTCGACTAAATTGGCGACTTAAAATGGTGTAGTTATTTCTCCTTGTACACGACTACGCAGGCGCACTGTCATATTTGTACGCCGGCCTTAATACACAGATACGTATCAGTCATTTTATGACATTCTGTAATTGCTGAGATATACTTAGACAAGCATAGACCAAACTACCAACTTAACAGTTTGAATATGTAATTTTGAAACGGAGATAGTCCAATAGGCATCAACTGCCTCAAATTTAAAATCGGCTGATTAAACTATTTTTAGTGGTTAGGTTAACCTAACCGCGTTTGCGTACAATCCGCGACCAACGACCTCACCTGCCGCGACCGTACAAAACCGTTTATGATATATGTCTATCAGCTCTGGTACCTATTACAAGAACTGTACAATATTATTAGGTAATATTTACATTTTTTTTCTCTGAAACCATTATGCATTTTGATATATCGTCTTCCCAAAAAATACTTGAAATCGCAGAACCAGTATATCTATCTATCAACCATGTACTCGTATGTATGTAGCAGATTGGTTTTTAGAATATATTACATTTTAACTTTGATTTTATAATATTCCCAAATTGCTACATTTTGCGTCTTGCTCTTAGACTAATAGAGCATTTATTGTATATAAAAAAGCCGCAAATATTTTAATATAATCACAGAATAAATCATTTAACCACTTTAACACAGAAATATTCGCACCTCCAACGAAGGGGCTTGACCAACGATTTTTTCAAAACATTAGATACGGCATGTCATACAAATCGTCCTTGTGAAAACCCGACACCGGAAGATCCCCCCCGCCGTTCCGCGCGCCGCAACACTCCACCACGCCGGATAACGACTTATCGCGATGACATATGCGAGCAAGCGAAACGTATGATACGCGAGGAGTGTACTCGACGCAAAGTGGCGTACTTGAGCGTGGTGCGTTTTTCACCCTCAGTTGCCGTATTTATATGTTTTAAAAGGTCGTTGGGCTTGACAACTAGCGGTCATTAATTAAACAGAGGAACTTTGAAAACCAACCGCTGCCAACGCGAAAATTCTATAGGGTTTGTATTGGATCGGGTTTTTACCAATTGGTTTTAACACAATAAAACCAGTATTTTGCACTATGGCGGACATATCGTTAGTGTTAAAGTTATGTTGACACTGCTGATTTGTCTGCAATATATAACACAGCGTCAAGGACATGACTGCAAATAATAAATATAACCTGAAAACTTGTCAGAAATTACGCCAACGACGACCATTTTGCCTTGTTTTGACAGCTGTTAATTTGTTGACCGAGTTGCGTATCATCTTGCAAAATTCCCAGCGCCATCTATTGAGTGTGAAGATCGCGAATCAAGCGTTCAGTGCACCGCCAATAACTGCATGCCTACCCACAAAATAACTCCACTGTCGTCCGCGCTGATGTCCGCCGTGCACAACGGATAGAGCGATTTGAGAGCGCGAGGCTATCTAAATGCAAATAATATCCATGAATATTTTGCACTGATGTAAATCAAAGTGCGACGCACCAATTGGACAAGTTTTTAACGGAACACTGAACTCGGCTTTTCAAACGGACTCGACCGATCTACTTACAGAGTATAGAGTGTCCCGTGCCATCCAGGAGACTTAATGCGGTGATTATGTTCCCTATTTTCCCGAGTAAGAAAATAATTAAATTAATGCGAATATAATTTCTCCCCTTTTTCATTATTTTTATTAAAGCGATGTTGTATATTGTATTTTTTATCCGCCGCGTCGATCAACCGTCTTACCTACTACAAGAAGTGTGTAATTTTAGCACATAAAATTTATAAAAAAAAATCTCGGAAACCATGATGAATTTTGATATGTCGACTTTACTAAAAACTGGCAAGGCCTATTAGCTAGTTTTTTTATGGGTTACGCGTTTGGGAGACGGTCTAGAATATAGCTTTACTTTGTATTATAATATTTTCAAAATATTAACTGTGTTACAAGCAAATGTAGCTCTCCCTGTTGAATTTTATATATAATGAATGATACAATAGTATAATGAAATGTATGTCATTAAATAATATATTATAATAGATAAAAACATGTTTTTAGTTTTAGCTGAAAAAAATATTTCCTGCATCAGATCTTTTGGATTTTCCTATTTTAAGTAAATAACATGTTTTTTTTGGTTTTAGAATAGGCAGTAGGCGCTTAATGTGATTTTTATTCGATGCGAAGGAAATAAAAATAATAATATGCTAAGAAAATAAAATAATAATTTATGTATTATTGTAATTAATCATTACAAAAAAGATTATTTAGAAAGAATTTTTTTTAGATATCACTAATACCGATTGTCATTATTTTGTTGAGAAGCACTTGTTATCCGTGATCCATTAGGACTGACCCAGTGGCGTAGTGGTATGAAAGCCTGCTTCAGACTAGAAGTCCCGCGTTCAAATTCCAGCAGGCTAAGTAGGAATCCAAGATAATTACACAAACACGCATTCAACGAATGGGTTTGCTCTCGACAACGCAATCTCACGGCAATGAGAAGAATTATAGTTTTATGTATTTATTACTAAATATCGTTATATTCATATCGGAATGACACATAAAATGTACACGAAGACAATCTTTATTAACGAGCCGAGAGCATTAGCCTATCCCATAAATTATCTTATTTTTGCTATGGGCCTCAGCGGATCCGTTACCTCGATTTGAATAAACGAGCGCGGCGGGGGTTTCACCATAAATGCATATTAAATAGTTTCGTTGGTAGAGAATGTTGCATTGCGGAGAAGTTTACCAGGACTGCGGTACATAGGAAGGAGGCTGTACAATGCCGAAAGTGTGTTTGGCAACATTTTACAGGAAGCTGCAAAATGTGCTCTTATGAATGTTTATTCTTTTATCAAATGCCCTAGATTTTTTTTTCTTTATAATAATTGTATTTAATATTGTTGAATATCGACTGGTTGTTGGTTTAAATATACATAGTTTTTTAATCAATTACTCGGTTTATAAACATCATTAAAAATATGATTAATTTCGAAACACAGTACACTGAGTTTAAATAAACTCACTGTACTAAATTATTGCACTTAATTATTAAATATGCAGTCTTAATATACCATAGTAATACATCAAAACAATAACATAGGTATGTAAAATTGTATTTTATTATTACCTTCATTCATAAACCATATTTATACATACTAGAGCCACATGTAGTGTATTACTCTGTTTTAACATACGCATACATAAATCAATCACACATTTACACACCCTCAAATAATCAATAAATAACATTCGTAATCTATATATATTTTAAGAACAGAACGCTGTTCTAAATTTATTATGCTGTCTTAATATTAATTCATAATTTGTTTTATATAGTAGTAATAAGTTCTGTTTGTAATTATGTAAATTAATACTTTTTTCAATAAAAATAAATAAATTTCAATTTGAAGTCTAATCTTGATTAATGCCAAAATCGTCGCGCGGCGAATGAACAAGAAAAGCTCTGTCCGTAAACAGACATTGTCATTCAGAGCGCCCCAGCGGTCGTCGTGCTTTTCGATTCCCGCTCGCTCAACCTGTTCCCGACGTTGGCCCACGGCTGAAGGCATCAATAGCCCTTTTATAGCCGCGTCGCAGGGCCTAATTTATCGCCTGCAGCGATTCGACATTTTTCCCGTAAAAAAAATGTCTTTATAAAAGGTCCCGCGCTATCGACACAGGCCTTATGTCATTCCGCATAATGGCCAGCATCTTTATTGCGGCGTTTCGATTCTTCTCGAGCGCGATTCGCGGGACGTTTTATGAATTTTGATCTCGCATTCATTGCGAGTCGTAAATTTTTGCAATTCGTTCGATCGACTGCGGAACGAAAATTATTTATTGAGTTTGTACAGTTTGTTTCATATCAGAGTCGTTTCGTTCGTCATGGTGTGTGTTTTTTATGCGAAAGACAAAATGAGATGCTACTACTACTACTACAAACGAGAGGCTGGAAGTACGCCTACTCTCATTGGCTCGGGATGCTGTGATCTATTTAGAACCCCTATATCACATAACAACATAGCCTTTAATAACATAACACCTCGCATCTGTCGTCTTTGTAATACCTTACATAGAGATAGACGGATTGATATTTTCCATGATTAAGTGAACGTAATTCGTGTCATTACACGAATCATGTTAACTTAATTTGAAATAATGTAAAATAATACGGCGAGAATGTCAAGTTTATTTAATTAAGATACTTAAATCATTTTTTATGTGTGTTTTTTTTTTCATACATTCTTTTAATTTGAGTTTTATTAACGCTTTTGTTTTCAGTTATAATTAGTACATGCTTGGAATACAGTGTGTAAGATTATCACTTTTGCACCTAATTTTTTTTAATGAAACATGTTAGAGGGAGATTTATTTTTGGTAACAAACTGTTTTGCAATTTGACAAGACGCGTAAAATATAAATATAAATATTCATTTTTACATGTTCATTACTTTTATTTTCATCAACTTCATACATAAGTCACTCATAAAATTATCTTATTTCATCATAACCCTTCATATTAATCATACACCCATTATTTTTATATTTTTTGTAAAAATATCTTTTTTATTTCATCTAATTAGATGATTACATAGTATTTGACAATATTTTATACTAAAGAGAGTTAAAAATGCATTTTTATAAAACTCAGCGCTGGGTTTAAACCGACATCCTGCGCTCTCAAGTACAGGACCTCTTTAGTACCTTTATAAATATTTTGCTTTCCTGCGCTTTATCAAAAAAATAATAAACTTTTTTCAATATTGTCATTTTTCAAGATTGTGTCATTTATCTTTTCAGGCTATTAAAAAACAATCATCAAACACTTTTACAAGTCAATTATAAAAGAAATATATTTCGTAAGGACGCCGAATGTCGAAAGCTTAAAATATTATATATATATTTAAATGATTAATCTTTTTCATATTTTGAAAAGGGCTTGGAGATGAAAATGAGAAACGTGCATTTGTAGCTTTTCCGATTATTTAATTCGAGATTTCTACGTTCTGGCGATAAATTGGCCTTTGACGTTCGAATAAATCCAACTTAGAAAGTAAGCGTCGCCGGCCTGCCTGGCGAAATCTCGCCGCAAATAAAGGATGACGCATTATAGTATCATTCTCTGCGCACAGACACACAAACAGGCTCCGTGGACATCTTTCTGCGGGCCACGCGAAACTTTAAAGCTACCCTCGGTCATACAACAAAGATAACCACCATGTACAAAATTAGTTACAATTGAGCAGTGACTTTAAAAGCTAATATTTCCATAACTATTTTACACAAAATGCAAAAAATATATTACTAGAACACTCATTTAATTTATCATATTCCTCTTGCACACATACTTATTTCATTTTATTTCCACTTATATTTTTTGAGTTATCAGGATTGAAAGTTTGAAAATATTGGCTTATGATCCAGATAAAGGGAAATATTGGGTAATTCGAGTAATTAATTGAAACTACATTGACATGTAGTGTCTATGTTTTCTTTAAGCATGAAGAACTCAAAAAATATTCTATAATACAGTCTACTTACGACATTGATAAGGTATGGAAAAATATGATAATATTGGCTTTTGATACAAATTTGTATTTGTATCAAAATGTTACTTATTTTTTTTAAAAATGTCATTTTATTTAAATGGTACTATTTGGATTTTGGTCAGAAAAGGATTTTTAACATAATTTTTGCATAAAAAATATTGGCTTTTAAAACAATCAGAGTGAAGATTTAGATTGGTTTCAAACTTTACTACCGTATAAGAAAAAATCTTCCAAAAGTCACTCCTTAATTACGATACAAGCGATAATTTGAACAATAGTCAACACATTGAAATATCGTTTTGTTGATTCCAACTATAAAAAACAGGCATTTTTTTATGGTATGTCAAATTCCACATTTATCCATTTTTGTTCATAAAAAAAATGAATTTATTTTAAACAGGCAGGATCCATGTTTCATAAACTTTGCAGAAGAGAAAACTTTGGAGTCTCAAAAAATTGAGCACTATACTGTCCTTAGTACAGATTCATAGTTAAAAACAAAACGAACAGGATAGGTAAAAGCAAGTAACAAACACTGAGCGCTTTTCGTCTTATGTTAAACCACGATACTAATTTCAAATGTTTTGCACCGCGTACAAATAAATAAATAAAATTAAAAAATGAGTAAAAAGTTGAAGTAGAAATACGGCAACATTTCTAAACTTTTACAGGTCAATCGGTGATTTTTTTTTCAAGTTGATATGCGAGTAAAATTGCCTTCACTCGAATCTGTTTTGAGACAAACACGTGTCGTGACCTTATCAGATGTGAAGTTGGGTGCGATAACATCTTGAAGGCGAAAAATAACATTAGCGTAAGACGTGAACATTCAACCATAACTGATGGTAATTACTACCTCGAAATTATTTCGAATTCCCTAATAAATTTCTAGTGTTTTTAGGCACTAGGTGAGGTGATTTCAATTGAACCGTTTCGTTTATAAAATATTTATTATCACACGTTAAAATAATTTTAAATAAAAACTTTTTTATACATAGTAATTTGGAAATTTACTTACTCGACCAGTGAAGGTAAGGTTTGAGAATGCTTTTATTTAGAATGCTTTAGTACAACTTCACACAACTTATGCTATAAATTATTTTTATAATTAATTAAAATAAAAAACAACAATTTTAACAAGCATTTTGTTTTTCATTTGCAGTTTGCCGTCATTAAAATATTTAATATAATGTTTAATTTTCATTGGTCCAATGTATTTAATAAATTTATAATATTTAAAAATATTTTTATTTAATTATAAATAAATTTATAATAAATTATATATTAGATATATTTTAATCTAATAATAATAAAATATATTTAAATAATATATATATATATATATATTAATACATTATAAATAAAATGATTAAATATTACATTATTTGTAAAAAATAATTATAAATTATTTATAATTTATAAATAATGATTTTACTGGTAGTATGCGGAATAAAATTAAATCGATTTTGTTCTTTAAAAAAAATTAATAGGCTGATAATATGACGATAGGATATTATAAAAAATAGTGTGCGCACATACACGCCAATGCGCATGTCGAAAACTACTCACCTCCACGTCTTCCATCTGACAATGGTCAGAGAATGGCCCGGCAGCGCGTCACTCACTCTTGACGTTTACATTTTCATAAAAAGATCGGTTCAATTGAGCTTTTGTAGGTCGCCGTGCAATCGTTCGAAAAAATATATATTTCTATCTTTCTATCGGTCACTTTTCCCACACTGACTGTTAACATTTGACTGTTACAATGTTGTTCGAATTAAATACGAGACGCTTCATTTCATTCGGTACATTTTTTTTGTTCTTAACTACTACGGCTTTATGCATAGTCGTGATCCCGTCATTTTTGCATACAAAAGTTAAAATAATATTGTTACTCTCTTTTTTGTATACATAGAAGAAAATAAAACTGGATATCGTTTATCTCAAAATTATTTAGGTTAATATATAATGAAGAAAGTAAATTTCTAGATTGTCTAAAAGTTAAGAGCCACGAAAAATCTGTACTTTTCCATACATTTTATCAAAACTTTAGACGTAATTGTCTTATTGAACGATATTAAAATCGAGAAAATAAAACGTCAGTGTCAAAGTTGCAGTTTGCAGTTTATAAAAATGCAAAATCACCTTTATATATTAAAATACATTGATTCTGTTTTTAATATTATCCTATACCTAAAGAGAAGTTGATCGTTTATGAAACAGTGTTTTTGTTTGAAAATATCACGTGTCTCATCAAACTAAACTAAACAGCCTTTACTTGAAATAGCACGATTTATGACCACGTCAACACAGACACAGCGTTTTTTTTAAAAGAGGAATGATAACCCATAAGCTTAACAGCGTCTATGCATAAATCCGCTATTGTTTACTAAAGAGAGGATTTTTCATTACTAAGCTTACACGTCAATTGCAACTAAGCATATAGTCGGCTGTATAGAAAATAGCGAAATAACCTGGATTCATTCTCGGGTTCGGATCTAGCACCTCTGGATCACAAACAGGCATGTACACCACTGTACCGCCAGTCAATTTTACTAATGGAGAAGACGATTTTGTTTCTAATATAGAACTGCGTTAACTGATATGTGTTAACAAAGAAAAATTTTGACGAATTATAATAAATGTAAATATATTTTTTAGTATATTTTAATTCATGTTCGTATAATTTATTAGGTAAGTCAAATACGCGTATAAGAAATTTATTATGTATCGAAAAAGTAAAATATTTCATGCTTAAACACGGGAAAAAATAACAGTAAATGTGATTTGAAATCTTCAGAAAATTAAAATTTATTAGTTTTAATCTCTCAATTAATGGTTTACGTGCAACAATTAAATTTAATATTAGAGATTAGTTACTAATAATTTTTTTTGCCCAGACGTTATAGGGTCATAAATCGGTAATATCAAAAAAGCCTGTTAATTTATTGCATTAATTTTATTTTTTATTCGTGTATTTTTTCAATACAATTTATGCACTGATTTATAACGTACCAAAAACTTACCAAAATAAAATCTCAGTATTTTTAATTAAATGGACGTTGAACGTGGCAATGTGAACTGCTCAGTGTGCCTTCTTAGCTGCCCGTCAATTTACAAATTTTTGTGTTAATTCAAACTTCAAAAATCATTTAGGAACGCTTCAAGAGCGTATTCCTTTTAGGGTCCCCCTATCGACGGGATGAATCGAATAGCAAGGAGGGCTATTCGATCAGATCGGGTCCATTGTTGAAATTCCGGCAGTTAATCATATTGAATGCTTCAATGATCGCATTTGACGTAATCCCGCAAGGGAGAGATCTCTTCATGATGACAAATCCATTGGTCCGGCCCATTCTATAGAAATGCCAAAGTTTAAATGTCATGACAACCGCAAAAAAAAACAAACAGACTTAAAACGTATTAAAAATAAAAAAAATGCATAAAATTACAATCATCTCTATTATTGAAGATCGTTATCGAAGTTTTGTAATTCAATTAAAAAAAAGTAAAAACATTTAAAAACTCCACGAGTTTATCGTATTTCTATGCAGATTTGACCTTATTTAAAATTGAATTATAATCAATTTTCTGGCGTTAATTGTTATCCATTATTTTACGCTCTTTAAATAGTCTGACATTACAATTTTGGAAAAACTATTAAAAATAAATTATTGTACATTTTTTAACGTGCCTTTTTTTATCATCTTGTA
This sequence comes from Neomicropteryx cornuta, assembly GCA_020383195.1. Classification (NCBI taxonomy): domain Eukaryota; kingdom Metazoa; phylum Arthropoda; class Insecta; order Lepidoptera; family Micropterigidae; genus Neomicropteryx; species Neomicropteryx cornuta. Next base: position 1,821,576 of record JAHKQU010000014.1, read on the forward strand.
ACATATATTAATCAGTATTTTTACAAGCTTTTATTTAGCTTGCAATATTTGTTATTTTGTTTATGTCAAATCTTGCAAGCTGAATTAGACCTCTTAACCCACGGAGTTAAAATTCGACATGTTGGTTTTCAGCTCCAATGACAATGCATTTTTACGGTAAGCATGACCTGATTTTACACCAGATAAAGTAACTCCCAACGGTCTTCAGCACAGACACGACATTTTGTATACGCATTTAAAAGTTTTTGTTTATTTTTACTATCTATTAAATTTTCAAATTAATAGACAATTGAACTTAAACAGTTGTACATTATTTTCAAAGATCTGGATATACCATTTTACTATCTTTATGCTACATAGCTGACTGAACTACTTGGTTTTTAGTCATCTTCAGATCATCTGGCTAAATATGCTGAACGTCAAGACGTATTGCGAAGGTATTTAGGACATTTCATCTCGTTATCTTATCCTAGGATGAACTGCAAATATGATTGGGTGCAGTTCATAATATCGATCAAAGATCAAATGCTCTCATCTCACCTACATAATTGCTCATTTGCAACGAAATTTCCGGCTCTGAAATTAACCAAGCGAGATGCGGTCAATACGATATGAACGCGAGCTGACTGTCGACCATCGCCCGACAAAATGCTCAACGAGCCATCTTATTCTAAACCACTGAACTATCTCCATCTATCGACATCTGTTCGAAGGTTGGCATTTCTTCGGGTTTTTTTCTTCAGCGTCGCGTCAATGTCAATCGCTGAGATTATGTTCGGTCCCGTACGCGTTAATAATCATTAAAATCGGCTTTTGTCGGCTGGGTTGACACGCTAGTAATTATTATAGGACCACGGCGTCGCGTCTTCGTCTTATCGTATAATGCAGACATGTCTTGTTGTCCCCGTTGCTGGCAGACAACATCTCGCATGTCAGTCGACAGAGCTGAGAAAGGTGTCAATCTGACCTGTGCGGTTAGGACCGACCGCGCTCCGAACCCGGTTACCCCTGGTTCGGGCGGTCCCACCACTGCGCTACAGCGCAAACAATCATATGCCGTGATTTCATCTTTTAAGGCGACATTTGAGTTGATATTCCGTGTGGTTATGTAGGTATTTTTATCCGTTCTCAGCAATAATTAAGTATTCTAAAACGAATCAGTAAATAAAAATTATAAAATTAAATAAATTATATATTACCAAATTTGCTGTTAATAAATGTATGTATGTAAAAAATACGCTTCAACGCCCAACAACAGTTGACTGGGTAATTAAATTTTACACGACCTGTATTTATTTATTTATCAACGTAAAAACAGTGATACAAAAAGATTCTTTTCTAGTACTACATTTATATGGCCGGAAAAATGTACAGAATATAAAAATGTACAGAAAACATCAAATTAATAAAAAATGTATAATATGCAACTAGTGCGTAATGTGAAGTATATGTATAGTGTGTGTGACATGGAAATGTGTGTGTTTATAGCATAATATCATTTTTAAATTTGTACATGTTTTGCAATCACGTGTCACCAGCGTCCCAGAAAACAGCGCGACTTAATGTAGTAATAAATTATTTATTTAAAAACTGTTTTTCCTTTAAAATTTAAATCTGTATATTTTTTGTAGATATTCGTGAACCCGCGTAGGAAAAATAAACGGGTTTACTATTAATAGCCGTTGACACATCGGAACGAGAGCAGTCTCTTGCGGCACGCCCGCGAAAATTCCTAGCGCTCTGTAAAAATGCTACGGCAATATTTTAGCCGGAAGGTGTACCGCCAATCGATAAAATCAATTCCTTAAATTACCCGCACGGGCGTATAAATATCATGGATGAATGTGCCTTCCGGTAATAACTGCATTAAAATATGTGATAAATTCATTAGATTTATAGCTAAACACGGATCCGTTAGAACCCGCGAAGAGAGCTTTCACCGGCGCGGGCGCTTTCTAGAGTGCGGCCGCGCGGCGTTGGGCGCGGCGCGGAGCGGCGCTTACAAATACTTGACCGGCCACGGCGCGGCGTGGGCGCTAGCACTCACGCTAGCCGGACACACATTTTATCGTACTACGATAGTATTAGGATAAAATATCCATATTTATAGTATATGTATTATTATATAATATATTATTTATATTTAGTATAATATGTGCTTCATCTTTTATATGCATGTGGTGTTCTCTTTTTATTTAAATATTTATTAGGTTTTTATTACTTAAGTGTATATATATTGTAAAAACTGCGCTCACTGCTTTCTTAACACGGAGCTCAGATGGGCCGAAGGTACGGGAAGGTACCCGGATGGGACGCCTGTGTATGACTTTATACTTTATACCTATTTTATTAGGTTGTGTAAGGTAGAAAAAAGTATAAAAATAGAAGAGTAAATATGAAATAGGTTTTATTATGTAATATTATTTATGAATTGAATTAATATCGTATATTATGTATCCAAAATTTAATAGACATAGTAATTATTTGGGTATGATATAGATTAATGATTCAGGTTGTTTCATACCTTATAGCTTAAACAGCCAGGAAGATATATATTTTGTATAAAAATAAAAAAAATAATTTCGTAGTGTACACGTAATGCTAAAAGAGTAAAATGTTTTGACCAAATCTTGTCTTTTGTTTTCTGTATAAGTGGTTATTGGGCCCTTGTTGCTTTGTAATTCATTTATCAATAAATACTTGATCATGTTGTGAAGTTGATCATGTTAGTGAAAATTTACCTGATATTCTTGAAAGAGTTCCTCTGATGAGTAAAGGAAAGGTTTTCATTGATTACTCTAATTACCGCCTTTTAAGCCTATAAAATACGATTCAGACTTCTGTTACAAAACGCGTGTAGTTTGTTTACGCTTCACGCATTTATTTTTAAGCATATTTTCATAATTTATTAATTTGATAAATGAGAGTACATACTCGTATATATTCCTTGCGTATATATTTACATTTTTATACATATTTAATATAATATATTTATATTATATACATACTTGCTTACAAAAATTCCGGTATGGTCACAGAAAACTGTGTTTTGTTTTGAGTTCAATAAAAAAAATAAAATTCTACTTTTCAGAAATATAAACATTGTTGCGTTGATGTGGAATAAATTATAAAATATTTTTTATGCTTCACTACCTAATTCTTAGATAACTTCTTAAGAATATGTAACTTTTGAAAAATATATATTTAATATAATGATGTGAATAAATTGTAGCATAATTATCTTTTCAATATTTTACTAATTGAGAAAAAGTAGGGACATAAAATGGATGATTTTATAATAATCTAGAATCTAGAATCTATTCAGCCGTATGATCGAATTGAGAAAATAGGTGTGTTCAATTTGGGGTGGAAGGCAGAAGCCCTAGCCATCGAAGCATATCGTATGCAATTGTACATTGTACTAACTTATCGTACAATGAACATCACGTTTATTTCACTCGCCTAACGTCCATCACACTGCCCTCAACTTTAAATCAGGAGAGATTAAGAGCAGAAGAAGTGATGTGTAAAAATGGCGATTAGAATGTCGGTTAGATGGTCCCAGATGATAAGTTCTAACAAGCAAGCCAATAATACATTTGCATATCTATCATTGACAATGTCGTCGCACGAAAAAATAATGGGTGTAACTTAATCTCGCCGCGAACATGTTCTCGACAGGGTTTTAATTAGGACGGCCGGAATTGGTCAGATTTTGAAACGATTTGTACCTACCTAGTATTTCATTAAAATATGATTTCGTTTCTACCTTGACTTACTTGACGTTCGTCATGTAAAAAAATCTGTATAAGTCCGGGATTAACGGTTAAGATGTGCAGTCATCGGCTGCATATACTTATACTTAGGAAGATTGATAATTAAAATGAAATGAAAGCTAAAATGAAAATTCATGAATTATTGATAATTCATTTATTTTGATTCCAATTGATTCAGTTACTAAGTAATTAAATACCAACCTCTCCTTTCAGTTCAATGTTTTCTATATCTATGAGATAGTAACGACTCCATTATACCGCTGTTGTATACAAATAGTTACGATTGTTAACTCGCCACACGAGCAAAGCGCTTATTATCAGCACAACCCTCACAAATATAGTTTTATTTAAAACATGGAAATTTAGTTTAAAAAAAAATAAAAATGGGGAAATAGAGGTAATTGGTAAGAGCTATGTAACATGTGTAATAACAAAAATAGAATAAAACAATGTAAAAAAGTGGTTTAAAAATAACGAAATATTAAACTATTAGGAATCGTTCTGTAATAGCAGATTTAGAACGTTGCTTATCGTAGAGATTGAGGAAAATTTTGTATATAAAAGTTGATAATACAATTTTCTGCGATTGTCCATATCTTTGCAAGACAAGGACTTCTTGCAAATATCAATATATTTACAAAAAAGTATAATCCGTAATAACAAAAAACTTATTTTTGTTATTACGGAGTTAAAAAGCCATTTTTGGCTGAAATTAAATTATTTTTCGAGTGTAAATATTTTATTAACAACCGCTATTTGAAGAAAAGAGAACCTTTCATGGGTACTTACCTTAGAAGTAAATTTTATGAATAATAGGAAAAATAAAACATTTTTGAGATATCCTTTACGGTTTTTTTCATAAAAAAAAAATCCTAATCTCTGTACCTCTTGATTTCGTACTTACATTGTTTCTATTTCATCCGTACACGCTTGTCGAGAGGCTCAGTCTCATGAAATATCACTAACCCTAACATTCCGGATTTCGACACACGCAAGCTTCTTTGTTATTCTTATAAACGAGTAAAGTGATTCAGGATTCAAAACAAAACGTGAATGCATAACTTTGCCATAAACTAAAGTAACTAAACAGCTTAAATCCAATGTAATATCTCAACTAATAGCACATACATATTTCTCATCAAACGCTTGTTCTTTTACACAAACTAGTCATATTATTTGTTTATATTTGACTGTGATAATACCCTAAAATAATAAATATTAGTAAGATACTACATAGAAACTCTCTCACCCCCCCTTAAAAGCACTCACAAGTACACATAATATGCAACTTTTGGTAATTTTTTTTATTGTCACATTTATTTTTATTCACGCGGTAAACTTTTTAGGTGTATTTTTTGCCTCTAGGTATTATTATTTGGTATGTTATCAAGCTTTATGATACCACGTTTGCTGTACATTTAAAAACAAATAAATAATTAAAAACCTGAGTCCGCGCTAAACACAAAAGTTCTCAAAATACCCATTGTCAGCCGATATGTGACGCTCCTCGGTGGACGGCATTTGTTTGAATTCTGCGAATACAGTCACATGTGTTTGCATAACCACTGCGCTAAACTATTAATTATTATTCATATTTAAATTTAAATAAAAACTATAGCCAAATATTCTATATCATAGTCATTATACACGGTTGGATAAAAAAAAACACAAAACTTCGACGAATTAAATAGGTTAATACGGAACGATAAAAGTAATGCATAATTTCATGAGATTAGTTGCCGAACCGAGGGAACTCAGCGCCTGCGGCGTATTCTAACGGTCGCTCTTCGGAGCATCACATACCTACCTACACAAATTGATAGGTGGGTAGATATGGGTGCCTATGATTATACATCACCGAATATTACAGGTTATATTATATTTAATAATAACGTGAGCTTTAGGAAAACACCAAATGTGTCCCAGGGCAAACTATGGCCCCTATATGGCCCCATACTCGTACACACCCTCCCAAATTACAGAGGTCGCATTTTTTACAATAAGTCTCTATTTTATAATTTTAACAATAAGGTGATTTGCTTTAAAAACGACGTTAAATTTAAAAGTTGTAGGCTTAAAAATGGTTTTTTAAAATGATTATTTTTATAGATACCGACACATATTTAATACCTACCGCGTTCGAAGTACCGCGTGAGGTATCAAGCCATCTGCCTTCCGAACGATCTCCGGGCATTTTCACGTATGAAATTAGTTAATAGACATTAACTGCGGAGGCACACAGCAGAGGCGCAGGTTGTACCGGAGCACGTTGGCGTGTTTACACATAACATCGACAAACAATCGAACGGAGATGACTTTGCTTTCTAGCCGGCATAATATCATGCTTCCAAACCAAATGCCCAATGTACACAGTCCTTCGAAGCGCCGCCAATATATTTAGATTCACAGAGTAGTTCACTGCATTAAAAAATGAGAACCACGAAAAAACACACATTTTGACACTTTTTTAAATCGCCAAATTTACATCTACTCGCCACCAAGTTCTAACCCGTGAATTGTAATATTTTCAAGGTCTCGTTAAAAAAGGGAAAAAGGAGTCAGTACTAACTCTGATTAAATCGGCAAGTTTATTTCAAATGTAGTTTTGTTTAAGGTTCAGAGTTTCATTTTGAACTGTTGAAAATGAATTAAAAGCAATAAATTGAAGTGAAATATAAATACTAAATAAATATGCATAATAAAACAATACATTTATAAAAACAGGGTTAAAAGGCCAGGGGAGGGGTTCCGTTCACATCAGATTGCAGTAGAGTAGTTTGCAGGGATCTAGACCAAGTGAATTATACATTACATAGTCGCAATTATATTTGCATTACGTTTTAACTAGCGGAATGAAATCGGTACAAAACATTCTGGAAACTAAAGCCTTGAGTCGAGAATATTGCTAAAAGTGGATTGACGCCACCTGTTGACCTGTTGACGATACGTATCTTAGTGTCCTGAAACGAAAAGTATAAACGCATAAACATATATTTATTTTGAGCTCGCCAATAATTTTACCTATAATCATTTATTATCCGAACTGAAGGGTATAGTTATTTTCCATGCTGGACTACATATTCAAATTTTCACTCGATTTTCAAAAACTGACAGCCCATTTTCTTGGCAAGCAATTATTTAATTTGTATGATGTTTCAGGCTCTCAAGAGATAAATGTATTAGTGGTAACATTTAAAATATCTATCTCAAAGACCATTGTGTTCAACGGACACTCGTAATAACGCCAAAGTGCACAAGAGAAAAAAGCCAAACATTGTACGCTAAACAAACTCACCTTGACAATGGGTTTGAAAAATTACAGCCGCTCAGTTTGAGTTTGACTTGAGTACGACGCGACGCACACCCTTCGAAATATTTGCTTTGCATTCCTTGCGAGATGCTGACAAAAACCAACAACCTACTTGCAGGCGCGATTCACACTCGATTAAAACTGTCTTTTATCAAATAAAATATTTTAATAACGACCCATACGTGAAAATTGCACGTTTCTCACTCGGTTTGCTTATATGTACATAACTATGTTGTTTTGTTAACTTATTTAAGGCCTACTTGAAGCACACAGCATTGTTCTCCATTAGTGAATAGCTTCAGAAACCCTTCTATATTGTACGAAAGACCATTACCACAAAATAAAGGAAATTTTTAGGAGGAAGAATATAGGATTTTTAAATTAAATTAAATAAACAATGATAGTTTGATAGAGCGCTCAAATATTACATTCGAATTTCAAAAATATAACGATTGGAAGGTAGTTATTACTTATTACTAGCCAGTTAAAATTAATACAAAGTCATCTATGTACGCAAATAGCAACATGCAAAAGAATGCGCAGTGCCACATTTTAATAATAATATTCATTATTATTATTATTATTAAGTTATTATGAAGAATGACATAAACATGAAATGCACCAATTTAATCTTTGAGTATTTATATATATTTAAAATATAAAAAAAACTGATAAATACAGGACTATTAAACCAGGAATTTTATCCGTGGTTTCGTGCGTTGGTATACCTAGTATTTTAAGACGGTATGAATTCGGGAGATCATGTCAGTATTAAATAAATCAGAATTCAGTAAATAGAGTCGGGGAGTTGTTTCATTACTAACCGCGAATGGTGTTCAAATTGATTATAAATTGAATGAATGTGATGATATCATTGAATGTTTTTGTTTATTTTATTCTACTCAGACCTAAAAAATATTCCACTATCGCCTCTAATAAGATAGGAAATTATGCAATCCTGTACGCCTGTAGGCTTAATAATTTACTATTACTAAACAATATAGAGAAGCAATTGATATTATATGATAGATACAAGATGTCATAGCCTTTCTTGTTTATTTTACAAGAGCGATTTGTTTTATTTTACAACGATTCTTAATGCTATGTTAAAATATATTTAAAATAGTTATATCGTTTGTAACTTTATATTTATAAACTTTTGTAGATGTTATTTTTAAACCATTATATGTATATAATATTCCAATGTGCATACAGAAAATTTTCATAATTTGTTTTCAATAACCTACAATGACATTTGACAGCTGTATAATAAACCACACGTCGATCAGCACTTTAAGTCAGTACTGAATTTAGTCTTGCGTATTTATTTAACAAATCTAAATGGAGGTACATTCACGACATAAAGTAATGATACCTATTAATCTCAAGCAAATTGAAATCCAGAGTAAATATACATGCGCCCCTTTTATGCGACCCGGAATAATATAATAATTATTTTTGAAGACGTTTACATTTATTTCATATAATATGTAGTAGTTAGTACCCGCAATCTTTTTTCATTCAATCGATGTTTATTACCCAAAAAAAAAGGAATCTAAGAGTTGGTCTGATAAATAGTAAATGTTGACTAGACGTGCGCCTTATAAGGCGACACCGTTTAAATCACCCTATTAATCTAGCGCGACGAATAGCTGCGTTACTGAAGCTGAAGCTCATAGCGGCGACGAAATCGCGTTGATTGACAACCATAGCTACAGAGTCGAGTTCAACGAAGTCGCTTCGCTTACTTATTGCCTGGCATACACATTCCACCAGTTCCGCAAATGATTTAGATTTAAACGCCGGGGATTTACGAAAGGACTCACCACCATACTGATTGGTAACTCTGGTTTAATTATAACAAAATCCTACAGAAATAACACATATTCAGTAAAAACCCGTCGCGATTTTATTACAGTAGTTCTTCATTCGTATGGCTTGTGTTGTCAGAGAGGCGTTATTGGATGCAGTTCCGGCGGCCTTATTGTTTTTTTCATGAAAGGCCTTTCATTACAGGCAAACGACATTTCGCAAGTCTGTAACTGAAAGAGTGTTTTTTTTTGTGAATGTTTTATTACTTAACTGAACATAGAAGCAGGCGCTTATGCGGTGGTGTGTAAGCTATAAGTGTTTTAAAAGAAATTTTTTTTAACGCCAATCGCCAACGTCGACCGTTTCATTTGATGTTATTTTATTTCGAAAGTTAATACAAAGGAACGATAATTCTCATAATGGAGTGTTTGTAGAAAATAATATAGGTAGACAGACAATTGAACGCTTTTATCAGTTAGGTTGTTACCAGTTAGGCGCGAGGAGCGATTTACCACTTAGTATTTGAATTATCATGACGCTTTACGTTAATGTGTTTTACCTGAGCTCCCCTTGACTCCGACGCAACAAATACCTTATTGTTTTTTGTTATTTTTTTCATTTAATTTACAAAAAACAGTTGGAAATATAAATGTTTTTGGGTAAATACATAAATACGGCGTTAAAAATCACATTAGTTCTAATGTAAAAAGCAACTTATAAGGGATTTTAATTGCACCTAGAAAATATTTTTAAAATAGAAAAATATGAGTCGCTAACAGAATGAAAATAACTTTATCTGAAATACAAAACAGCAGTGAATTTTTTCTATGATTATTTTTATATTACCTATTTTCAAAAGTTAGCTAAACTATTGATTATTTAGTGGCTTTAGATTGCTCAGCTGCTAACAAGAAACTGTTTGATTGTACCCATGTCCAATCAATGATAAAATCAATTATAGTAACATGAAGTAGCCATTGTAGTGAATTTTTAAATATTATTGTACATAAGCGTAAGCTTTAATTGGCCTTATAACTCTTTAGATTTATGCTGTATGCTGTATGCTGTTTAATAAATAAATTAATAAACATTCAAAGTTAATCTATAATTTTATTTTAGGTTTTAATACCTTATTACTATGCTACACTATATACTTTATTATGAGATCAAAAGAGATACATTTTATTTGGATACTTTTAAACTAACACTGGACTTGATGACTGCTTGCGTGCATAGAACAAATAAATATTTTTTCCATTCTTATAGATACAATGTATTTAAACAGAAACTACTTCGATGCATGCCTAAATCTTACACAAATCTTAGACAAAAACAAAAAAAATATAATAAAACAATAACAGCCGACCCTAAATTATTAATAGTTTTAAATACCTAAATAATAAATAAAAAGGCAAAGAGCTGAAATGTTCTAATTATAGATAAACACAAACGACCACGTTGCACCGGACTCAAGAGGTTTTTGCAGAGTGCGCAGCGTGTTATCACTGTCCCATATAGGCATTTTCGTGGCGTTCAACAACGGTGCCAATTATCACGTTAAAAGAGAATAAAAACCCGTTCCGTGCAAACGCGTTGGCGGAACTGCTAATAGTCAAATGTCTTCGATGCATTACCAGTTTCTCGAGTATTACGCGCTAATATACCTAATGGTTTTATTTGCGTTCGTAGTGCACGCGGCTAACTGCCATTCCCTAATATATGCATTTATCTCGAATCAAATTTACGAATATCGCCAATAAAATGCTGCACCGTCACATTAGGCGGTTCCGGGATATTTGCATTATATTCCCAAATACCAATAGGTAATCGGGGAGGTGTTAAAATGTTCATTGCATACTTCCACACAAACACAGAAGGCTCACTCCTGACCCTTCCACTTAATAATTATGTTATGTCATAACCATCGCGCAAAAAAATACTTTAAGTTTCCTATAACAAAATATTTATATTAATGTGTTTTTCATACTGTTTTCACCTAGATAATATAAAAAAATATATGCCCATGCTTATACATCTCCAATACGGTATTCTTTTATGGAATCGGCATACCTGCGTAAAAGACACCTTTGTCCTCCAAAAAAGAGCCATTCCAGCAAAATCCAGACTAGAAGTGCATAATAAATTACTGGGAGAATTTATTTTATTTTATTTTTATTTATTGAAAAATCCAACAGTTTTAATTTTCATAATCACAAATAAAACTTATTACTAGTATATAAAACTAATTAGGTACGGATTTCTAACATTTTACATATGAACATTACCATAAGAAATTTACAGCAGTGTTCTCTTCTTAAAATATATATAGATTATGAATATTAAATATGTATACAGTAGAATTTATTGATGTGACGGTGCTTATTTGAGGGTGTGTGATGGATGGGTGTGTATAAATATCACCTCTTGGAAAATTCGAATGCTTTTTAATAATAGCCTGAATGTTTAAAGAAAAATTAATTCTGAACGCACAGATAGTTGCATCGCTTTGTAATGTTTATATAAGTAAAGTATATATATATATATATATATATATATATATAAATATCATTACTTTACTATATATAAATATATGTTACTATACTATATGTGTATAACACTTCTTTATATTGAATATTTATTTACCTATATATTTAAAAAAATGTTATTCATTTATTTAATAAGTATATTAAGTGTTAATGAGTAGACACTTAAATTGCATTCATGTTGGTGTGTGTGTGTGTATGGGTGTGTATAAGGGTGTGTATATTTGTGCCTTAGTTGATTTTTATGTTTTTCAGAGGGTTTAGCGCAGGTCTCTGTATGCTCACTGTAACACGTCACAAATAATACAGGTAACTCTTACCTAGTTAGGAAGGTTACAGATTTGTACACATCAGCCAACATTAAAAAAAAACACCCTCTTCTTCGAGAATGGTCTTGGAACACTCTGTAGCGATGTATCTGTACTCGTATATCTGTATATTTTATTATGTAAATTGTTGTGAACCAATTGAAAATTGTCTCACAAACTTTTACTTTACCTTACAACAAACGATGAGTTATTTCATGTAACTGTTTGTATGCAATGTAACCCAGATGCGCAGTCGACGCGTTGCGCCTGCACCTAGCGTGACTCATCAGCACCGGCGAAAGTAGATCGATCTTCGCTGGTTTTTTTCGAATTTCGTTTCGTTTCGACGGACCGACGATTCGACGGCAAAACCAGTTCTGCATGAGGCCTTCTTATTCATTATTCCACGATTTGAACAGGTTAGACTATTATCTAATAGTCGTGCATAACTTGGCGGTCACGCCAACAGCTCTGCATACCTCCAATATCGGCCCGCGCGTGCGGAAACTCCATTCGTTAGGATCGAATGACGTCATTTTAATTGGGTGAAAATTTAAGTTGACCTGTACCCATGATCTGATCTTCTGATATGATTTGTGTACTTTCGATCCTCGGCAATATTATGTTGTCTGCACATATCACTCACCATGACCTCCGTTTAAAGTCCACATAAAGAGAACATTTCTCGGGCGCACCAATCTCTTTAATAACGGGGGCATATAACTGTGGTTTCCCGAACAAACTATTTATTTATATCGTCATTCACATGCACTCTTATATATAACAAGAAAGTGTTTACACAATAAACCGTATATTGTTGTCATTTGTAATCACGTGCAACTACAAAATCGAACCAAATCTTTATGTATTACTGATATTTGTGCGCAGATTAAGTATCCTGGGTTTCTCGTTATTTATTTTGTATTTATCTTTTTTGGAAAATCCATTACATTAAATTCACACAGTAACATATAAATACATTTGATTGAATAAAAACATATCTTAAACTAAAAATATGTTTCTAATAAGAAAAAATATTAACATTAGTAACAAATATTACAATACTATTTTTAATATCAATGTAAATTTACATGTCTACTTGCAGGAATTATTTGCGATGTTTATTTTTTACACAATAAATTATTGTCAAACACTTTATATTGCCACTTATTCAGAGTCAATGTATCGAATCAGTTAATATATCCTGATAATAAATTGTGGTAGGCCGTTTCATAACAACAATATTTTAGATTTAATATTTTAGAATCTAAACTGTTGTTTTCTTCATATCGTACTTTCATAGAAGCCGAAAAGCTAAGCTGCCTAGGTTTTTACCGAAAAAATACAATTTTTATTACATATATTATAAACAATATAATTTATATTATAACAAAAACTGCCAAAGGGGGCTCCCTTTCTAACCCACCACGCTATAGGGCTTGCTTACTGTAGAAATTCAGAGCACGCCACAGCCTATATTGTCGAAGAGTCACTTTCAGGTGCAATTCTAAAAGCCTAGGAGTTGTCTTCATGGTGCGAAGTATTGAAACAAAACAACAGATCGATGTATGTAATTATGTCGTTGTGTGTATTAATAATGAAGTCAGACGACAGAAAATTGCCCAGGTCGTTATATTCTGGTATAGTTTATTCTAACATTTCATTCATAAACAACCGGCCAGAGCCAAGAGAGAATTCCAAAGCCACCGACCAGCAATGGAATGTAGACGCCAAAACGCAACAGGTTGCGGCGCGTGCGCAGAGGTTTTTTTCCGGGCGATCGAGAGAATAAAAAAAGGATCAAAAATTATAACAACCTGTTGCCGTTCCGAAGATTCGAATCCGGAAACCTGCAACAGGAAGGCCCGGATCCGGTCCCTGGCAGCGCTCGGAGCCGGTCAAACCCGTTGACGACCGTACCTGGCCTGGTCTGGCCTCTGTTCCACGTGCGCGAGCTGATCCCGCTAAGCAATACCGCTACATGACGTCACTTCTATTCAACAAAACAAGGAAGGTTGGAAGTGCATCTTCAATGACATCCTAAATATATAAAAATACTCTGAGTGTACTCCCTCAAGGGAAAACAATAAATATATTTCATTTAATCTGAATTTATCTGGACATATTATTTATATATTTATTCATAGGTTAATTAAGAGCGTTATAAACATAAGAAAATACGTAATAATATTAATCATTAAAAGTCACGTATTTAATATTAAATAATTCAATGTCAACGTTGCCAGAAGCAATTTTTATTCAACCAAATATATACAAATACATTTTACAATACAATTAAACAACTAATACACAATTAATTAATACATGCATAAAATTAAATAAAATAAAATACAAATTACTTACAAATTAGGTTAACATAATTCGTGTAATGTAAAAAAAGAATGCAACGAGAATGTCAAGCTAATTTAATTATAATACCTAAATATTTTTTAAATGGTCTTTTTTCCATAAATTCTTTTCATTTAAGTTTTATTAAAGCTTTTCTTTTCTGTTGCCTAACTTCCAGGGATATTTTATTGAATAGGCTGGATATTACATATTTCAATTGTCGATATCCATACGTTAATATAAAATGTAATAAGAAAGAATCCGTATCGAGAGATAGAATCCCATTACTACTAAACAGCAAACCATAAACCAATAAACAATAAACCAGAAAATAAATTAACACTAAATATGCAAAAACTACTCAAAATATATTTCTTAAACCGTAATATCGGCAAATTGCATGAAAGATAAATAAAATAATCTTTGAGAATATTGAAAAATTTAGAACACTTTAATATTTTTTTAATAAAATAATTATAAAGTTACTTTTGTCATTTATCTTTTCAGGCAATTTACCGCTATTAAAAAACAATCATCAAGTGCCTTAACAACTCAATTATATAAACATCTATATATATACACCATACGAGGAAGAAGTGGTTTAGAGGCGTAGCCGTTATTATTAATTATAAAAATATTTTAAAATATACGTCGCGGTATTGTAATTTTCAATTTGATATAAAAAAACTTGGTACCATACAACAACTTCAGAACAATAACAAGTAAGTCGCATTATAACCCGTTTCCTTAGTTCATATCGTACAGGTAAGAACACTTTAGATGTCATTAACCCGTTTGAAAAACATAAACATTTGCATGCAAGTTTTTTCTCGATACAGGTTCAACTCAACCTGCAAGTCATACCAGTCGGCAATGCCAAATATTTGCTCAGAAGCGCGTCTGGTTTGCCGCGAAGGGCGTAACGCGTCTGCGAGTCAAGGCTGCGGACTAGTTTCGACAACGGCGATTTTCCTCGGTATATTTCCACCTCGTACACATCACACTTCCATGACACCACAGGCGGTGTCATTGACTTGAGATCGCTATTCAAGCTTACGGTGTGATTTTGGTGCTGAAGCGCTAATGGGCGCAGTCCCGAATGCCTTATTGTTGTTTTCATGATGTGAGACCGTTCATTACAGGCAAATAACATCTCGCAAGTCTGTAACTGAATGATGATTGTTTTATGTGCGTGTCTTATTACTCAACTCAGTCGACAGTGTAGAAGAGAAAATCGCCCATGAATATTCTTAACGGCGAAAAATGACCAGATTTGATTCCAACGGGATTCGATTCCGGTACCTATGGATTTAGAAGTATACGCTGATACCGCGACATGCTCGTTCGGCTAAACTTGAGAAGACGCTCGGAGGTGATGTGCTTTGTTTGGCTAAAGCCGGGTGGGGTGAGTGCGCCCAGCTATCACATTGTTTTTCTTATATAAATAGGCGTGCGGAAACATTGCTGAATGTAGATGTAAAAATTTTGAAACGTATGTATAATTCAAATGTAGGTTAATACATTGTTATACAATTAAAGACAAATCTAACCAACTCTCTTACAGAAATTTTACGCGGTGTAACCACATGTTTTATTTACACCCCTCAATAAGTATTGAGAGACCATAAAAACTTTTATTTTACCATCTAAGAAAATATGAATCCCGAAAAGTGCGACACATTGAGGCACCAGAGAATGCAACGCCCTCTCCGTGGCGGGTTTCGTTCAAGTTTTATATCACTCGCATTTGACATTTTAACACCATCGGAAAGAGTCCCATCATTTAAGCACAAACCTCTTACGTACCACATAGTTGAAATGAGGATAATAAATGAAATCGATTATACTAAAATAACTATGCATACCTATTTGACGTCGCCATTTTAATTTCTGCAAGAATCGTTTGGAAACACCCATTATTTATTTATTCGTATAAACCAAAATGGATACGTGTACCATTCATAGTAGTAACATTCAATGCCTATTTAATGTAACCAACTAGACTGCCTTCTTGACTAGACGCCGTCTGTACCAAATGAGGCAGTGACCAACGAATTTTATAAAATATTATATGATGTCATGATACACATCGATACAACATTTTTTCCTTAAATGCATCTTTTTAATGGACCTCTATAAACAAACTAAAAGAGCTGTCATTCACGAAACTTTTCCTTTTCATTCGCAGACGACGCAAGGAAGCGATGGACCTCGGCGAGCAGTCCTGGCGCGCGTACTACGCCGGCGCGCCGGGCACCCCCGCGGCCCACGGGGCGGAGCACCCCCTCGGCGCAGCCACCGCCCTGCTGAACAGCGAGGACGGTCAGCAGGCGCACGCGCATCTCGTCTACGAGTACTACAAGCTGCCCTCGCTGCAGGACTCGGGCGGGAACGGATCCGGGCCCACGCAGATCATTACCAAGGACGGCAAAATCGCCGACATTTGGCCGTGAGTATAACACCACAATACCCATAATTAACTATAACAAAACAAACCCAGCCTTCTAGAATTTTGGACGTGTTTATCCGTATTAACATACCGTTTAAAATTTACTTATTTTTATTTGGGAAATAAAACAGTTACATAAAAGAAATCATATACAGGCTGTATACAATAATGAAAACAATGGAACAACTTACAAGCATAAAATAAAACCAATTCAATATTTCCATCGAGTGAGAATACAATGAATGTTTAATCTAAGAAATGCACGAGAGAGGGAGGGAGAGAAAGGAAATTTCATGTTGACATTTGGTTTTTGAGGCGCAATTGGGCGCAGTTCCGACTGCCTTATTGTTGTTTTCATGATGCGAGGCCGTTCAATACGGGCAAACAACATCTCGTAAGTCTGTAATCGAATGAGTTTTTAGTTATTAAATATATCAATTTCTGGATATTTTAAATTTAAGGTTGAACAGATTGTATAAATGGGTTCATTTTGCCCATTATTGTTGTACGACGCGGGATTCTATAAGCAAATCGTTTATTCTTGTCGCACGCGAAGGTACCCTAAGACGCATTAGCTCAAGTAAATGTGTGTATATAAATATATATAGTAAAATTGTATATTGTATTGATTAAATACCTTATTTAGATGATTATTTTATCTTATTTTACTATATCGTAACGATTTGCACGTAATGTGCATATATTTTACACTTTTCTTTTTATTTTTAACCATGACGATTCATTTTCATATAAACTACGTTGAACGTAAGTTATTCTTGTAAATATCCATTAAACCATTCACTTCTCATTTATTATACATCATATTCGTTACATTTTCGCTTTTTTTCATAATTATTGTTTCTTTTTTAAATCATTTATTCACTACTTTAATGAAAGTTTGACCGTATTGCTTGACGCATAGATAGGTAGGTGAGAGTGAAAAGCTTTCATAAAATACAGTCCTGTATTTAAACCAGCGTGCATTACCTCAAGCGATGCAACTATCTGTGCGTTCTATATTAATTTTTCTTTGAACATTCTGGCTATATAATCTATTAGAAAAAAATTTCAATCCTTAAAATATTAAAAAGCATTAAATGTCAGTACTGTCAAACTTTTATATAGAGTAACCTAACGGTGTTCACCTTATAAAATAACGTAATAATCATCTAAATAAGGTATATAAATATATATATATATATGTAGATTATACCAGTTTAATTTATTTATATCGTCATTCACATGCTATCTTACATATAACAGCAAAGTAAAATAGGTCAACGTTACTAAATATTGACTCTTTGCAAAGTCACATTCTGAGTATGATTAACATAACATCTCAAAGCATGAAAGAATTGCTGACACACTAAAAACTTGTATAAATGTTATCAACATTATTAAACTCATTTATTTAAAATTAAGAGTTACTTAATAATAATAACTGTATTTAGATGATTCCTTGCGTTATAATAGGTGTTCGCCGTAAGTTTAACAGTATAACATTTGGAAAATTCGAATTCTTTTTAATATTTTAAGGATTGAAATTTTTTTCAAACAAATTATATAACCAGAATATACAAAGCAAAATTAATACCGAAAGCACAGATAGTTGCATCTCGTGAGGTAATGCACGCTGGTTTAAATACAGACCTGTATTTTATAAAAGCTTTTCACCCTCACCTATCTATCTGTGCGATAATGCAATACGGTCAAACTTTCAATAAAGTAGTAAAAAAATGATTTAAAAAAGAAACAATAATTATGAAAAACAGTGACAATGTAATGACAATGTAAGTGAATTGTTTAATGAATATTTACAAGAATAACTTACTTTCTCAAGGAATCATCTTAATACAGTATCATTATACAATGTTACTGTATTAATAATAATAACGATATATAAAATGAATACTGTTGGATTTTTCAATAAAGAATAAATAAATAAATAAATAAATAAACTATAAAGTAGTTACTTAAAATTTCCATAAATTATTTAGTGTATATTTTTTTTCCTAGCAACGAATGTTGAAGAAAATATTGGGAGGAATGAATGAGAGACGCTTTTTTCACTTTCTGATTAAAACTAAATTTCTCCATGTGCGATCAGATCATCATTGATATTTCATGGCTTTTATTGATGAGGAGCAGGGTCCTCGGTGCTTTCAAATTCCCAGCATTGGAGAACCTAGCAGTGATTTTTTGCAAGGAAAATGACTTGGAACCACATCTAATCGCGTAGACACATCGCATACAAAACGGAGCGGACATTTTGTGGATACCGCGCGTTCGCAACCCACGTAAATCAAACTCGACCGACCTTCGAAGCCCATGTAAATGTTTCTCCATACAAATCCTCGGGTCTGTTGTGATTTTTTCTCTTCCTGTCACACGCTCGAGCGCTTGACAGCCTGGGGTCACACGGTGCGACGCTCGGCGCGAAAAGGCGCTCGACAATAACAAATAATAAAAATTCAAATTAAATACTCAATAAATCACGCGCCCTCATTTGAATATGCCTTACCCCCGCGCCGCGTTCAAATTGTTAATTTCGCTATTGCCGCGACTATTCAAGCCGAACGGATGCTGCGAGGATCAACCCCTTCTCTCGGCGATATAGGTAGGTACCTGCCTACTAAGATATATCTACTTTTATATGAGATAAATAATATTTTCTATCACTTAAAGCGTTCTATTAAAAAAGAAAAATACGAAAAATATTGCTGGTGGAAGTTATAAAAAAATCTTAAAATATTATATTAAGTAATCTTGAATAGGGTGAAATGGCGACTTCCAATATGCAGTTATGCCGTCTATATATCTGTTCTGTCAGTCAGTCGCTTTTCGTAATACAAAAGCACCAATAAACACCATCAAATGTAATTTAATAAATCAACGCGAACAATAAATTATGCCATCCCGTCAGGCGGCGCGTATTTCCTAAGAACGTCATTATGTCAGTGCAATTCGTATAGTAATATTTAATTAGCGGGGGCCTAATTAGATCCGGCGCGGAATAAGTGAGACGTCGCCCCCGCAATGCGTACGTGCCTTATGTTCATTTGGCCGGGGAGCCAGAGTGGTCGTCGTGCGCACTCCCCCCCCCCCCTCTTCCACATTTCACCGCTTGAACATCTGAAAAAAAATAGTATCTTTTTTGTTACATGTGCATTATATCAAGATAGAAATTAAAAATAAAAACGTTACAGTAAATCTTCTGTGCCTCAAACAGACAACGATATACGTGTGAACCATTTTACCACACGTTTATGTACATTAATATTAGTAGTACATTAGTATATTTTAGTGATGTCAATAGCCTGCAAAAATAAAAGTTTGATTTATAATTTGAATAAGTTTTGATATGAAGCCAAATCAAAATATTATTATAAATATCCTAAAAAGACTTTGCTGTTGAGATCGCAGGATGTAGGTTTATACTGGAAACAACATTTTTTAAAAACTCTATACCATTCCCATATTTTGGAAATGAATCTTATATCGCTATCTTATATTATTATCGATATACAATTATATTTTTATGTCTAATATAACAGATTCCTATTTACTAGTTTTCATTGATTAATTACATTAAGGTCTTTAATGTGTGTAGTTTCTTTGTATTCTTTTTTCGAAATTCTGGAAATTGAATACTGGAACCGGAAAATATTACTAGAAACTTAGGCATGAAACTAAACGATTGAAAATAATACAAACTGTGAAATATGTCTAACTACTCGGTGTGAACACGTTTTTATTTTTATTTATATAATCAAGCAACTTTTTGTTCAGGTTTTGCGTATACTACTCGGCGCTTGGGTTGTGCATCAAGCAAACATTTTTAGCTATATCTATTTTTCATAAAATTTGAACATTTATGTAGTTCTTTTAATTCGACGTGATTTTAGTACTTTAATCATAAATGAGAGGTTAGCCACTCTGACTCCTCGGTTATAGTGCGCCATAGAACTCAATCGGAGCAACGCTGTCGAATTACGTTGACATGGATGCATTTAAACATCGGTTTCATAACAAATTACTCCGCGGTTGTAACAGCCTGGGCTTGGATTCGTAACCTAACTGTAACATAATTTCACAAAAATACACAAGTTACCTAGTACATTTTCTTACAGCACCATATGTCAATTTTTAGCATTAAACATTTAAAAGAACTAAATTTTTTTTAGAGAAAACCGTAATTGTATTGCAAAAATCAGTTTCACAAAAATTTACATTTGTAGCTGTGGCATCTGAAACATTGACTTAAGGTAGAGATTTTCGTGTATTTCTAGAAAATGCCAATATTTCGAAAACTGAGATTTTTACTGAGGTCAATTTTATTTATTCTGGTTAGTATAAGCTGACGATGACTTGGCGTTGACATATAGGAATATACAGGATGTTCCAAGACCATTCCCGAAGACTTAAGGGGGGAGTGTTGTGGAACCTATTATGAGTAAGAAATGATACAAAAAGATGCGAAAAAAATCTTCCCCAAATTGATTATATTTTTTAACAAGTAGTGTCAATATTACACGATCGATTTACTTCATGTAAAGTTTATTTTTTTCTCGGTTACCATGATTAATTTTGATAAACTTTCTTAAGAAATAACACTAGAAATCGCAGGATCAATTAACTGTTTTTATACCACATACCTCACCTAATTTATGTATTTATCATTTTGTTTTTTAGGTAAATATGGAAAATTAGGTATATCGTGAAAAAAATAAGATGTTTTCATCGACGTTTTTTAAATTTAGTAGATGATAGCGAGTTTGTATGGAAATTGTTTTCAACTACAGAAGAAAAAATAGTGTTTTTATATTCTTTCCCAACCGTTTCAACTATAGTGACTAGAAATAGACAATAAACAGTACGTAGACCTGTCCCTAGCAGTTGCCACATCGCCAAGCGAAGATGTTTCTGAATTGACATCTTATCGGTCTTAAAAATAGTATTTACAGCACACTTTTCAAGGTCAGAATTCGACGAGGAGGTCTACGATTTGTTTAATCGAACGGGGTCAAATCAGCTGCTGCACGAGGAACCTGCGCATACATCCGCCGTCGCCATCAGCCCACCTAGTTCTAGAGAGCGACGGACCCTCGCGCGTTTCTATGCTAATTCGGACCTCGCCTTAATAAATAATAAGCACATATATTATTCTCATCTTGCGGCACTCAACATACATACACGCTCGTATACACGTATGGGCTCAAAATATCGAAGGCGTAGCGAATGAATAAATCCTATTTTAAATTTTGTAATATTTTAAAAATAAGATGGTGTCATCCATATGTTTTTTTGAATCCGGGCCTTCGTTTAGACTTAATCTTTATCGTATTTAGAGACAATCATATATAAACATAGTTAACTTAAGGGTAATTTTTGGTGTGCTATGGTAGTTAATTTTTCTTTTTTTCCTCTAGACGCTTTTGTGTTCAGGCATTTATTGCAAATCTCAAAACATAAGTATCTATCAAAAACAGTAGGTAAGGGTAGGGTATAAATGAATCGATTACTTTTTGTAAAATCTCTTCGCATTATTCCTCAACCCAATGTGAATATGGACAGAATGGTAAGAAGCAGATTGTTCAAATTGTGCATTCTCGCTACGAAGTCCGCCATCTTACTAAGCGACCCTTTAGGTCTTATACAATTATTTCAGGACCTGCTCAACCGAAGTAAATTTTCATGCACTAGAGTTCGGGGCAACGAACGGATTTGAACCCGCAAACGCTGAGTCAGAAGTCGAACGCCTTAACAACTAAGCCACCAAGATCATACAGTCCTGAGGACCTTCCCGTTTACTATATATTTATTTATTTATCTTTAGATGGTGCTTTAACAAAATATTGAAATACATAACATGTTAACACTAATCTTAGATACTAAAGTAAAAAAAAAACTTTATCAGTCATATACAAATAAAAAGAGAATACCACATGCATAAAAACACCACAACACGGATTATAATAAATATAAACAATATAATCATAATATTATATCATATATAAATAATTAATCATATATTATTACAATTATAAATATATTTTATACATTTTTCTGGCCATATAATTGTAGTACTAGGAAAGTATCTTCTTGTATCGCTATTTTGTACATTGATAAATAAATAAATAATAATTATAATGCTATAAAAATCTCTGATTATTATAGTTTTCATATATACTATGTAATCTTAATTTAATTTAATTTTATTATTTATGAACGTTATGTAACTTTATTGAAGAAAAAGTCGTTCCCAGTAAAAACCTACTAATTTGTGATCGCAGATATCGAAATGTTAGGCTTTCGGTAAGGTACGTCCGACCTTCGCTGCTGGGTTCAGTCGCCACTTCAGTCAGTCGGTCCAGAGCGCAGGGCCATTGGAGACATACAGATTGCTATGCATTGAACAGGGCTCGTAGCATAAGGCAATGAATTGATGTATAGTACGCATTTCTGATTATTGTAAATAAGATCACATGACAGTCCTAGAGGGATTACTGGAGGTATCTAGTACGTATAACTTTTGCAGACCCGAATTCGCTAGGTAGAAAGGGGTGAGTCTTAGTATTTGAGCGGCTTGTAAGAGAAACGTAAGGATAATTCCCGCGGAAGGAAAACCGGTTTTATCCGGTTCACAATCCAATAATGATAAAAACAGAGACAAAAAAAAAACAAATTCAACCGTCTTTTTCAATGACAATGAGTTCTACATTAATCCAATTTCAAAATGTTAATATATTTATTGTCATATTAAAATAACTACATTTAGTATTATCTTCTGATCGAAAGTACATTACATAGCTATATTAATAACTAACAGCATGCTTTAGCTTGGGTTGGGTTGGTCCTGCGGGCGGTTTTAAAGGTACCTCCGGCGTTTAGACAACATTTCATATTATTAAGTCATATAAGTAGGTAAACATGAGTTTGATAAAGTGTTACTTTTTTTTGTATATTAAAACCTTGATCTAGTCCCTTCGGAGCACGCGTTAAATAAACATCAGAACATTAGAACATTTTACTATCACCCATTTTCGGGTTATGGTTAAATTAACATTTATTTTTGTTAGTACACAGGAAAATTCTGAAAATATATTTTATGTTGGGTGACTTTTTATTGAAGAAACAAATAAATGTTTTTATTAATTTATACTGGAGTGAAAAAAGATTTAGTTATCTGTAACTGAGTTGTGTGCTTAAGTTGTGCTAATTGAAAATTAGTTCGACCTACCAAGTAAATTATCTTCAAGCTATTCAGAATAGTCATCTATATATTTAATACCCTTCGGTATCAAGCTAAATTAAAAAGAGTTCCTATACTTAAAATCATTGGATAACGGTGTAGGCTTACAATGTAGATTTTTAATGATGTATTCATAACTCTTTTTATTATAAAACATTTACGAATCACAGATCATATTATTTATAGACTTTTGCAGTCATATAATTTCAATGTTAATTAAATTTAATTGGCGAAATTATTTTTAGCCTCTGTCCAACTATACTTACTTTTTACGAGTGCTATACATTGGCAATAGGAAAAGATGATGGTGATGAAGCGTTAAAAACTGTTCGAAGATATCTTCAATCCAACTCGTAACGTCTCCTTTTACTTTATATATATTTACAATAACGACTAACCTCAAACATCTAGCTTTATCCTAATTTTTGCTGAATTGATAAATAAATTCCAAATGTTACAATAACAACGTTAACATTATCTGATCTCTTCAGATATATGGAAATAGATGCAGCTTCCGGCTCCATAACCCTCGAACATTTCAATGGCCTCATCCTATGCGATAGTCCGTAAAGAAATCTCACACCTTATCTCGGCGCGGCATCTCCGCTGTAACGCGATCTCCGCGCCCCGTCATCACCTCGACTCACGTCCAAACGGAGCGACGCCGGCCGAGACGCGCGAATGCCGCCCTTGCGTCGCCGGGCGCAGGCGCGCGATTCGCGTGCGGCGCTCGCCGATCCGTCGCGGGCCTCGCGTAAGTGGTTAACGAAATCTTGCATTGTGAATATTTTATCACGCGGAAAGGGTGAAAAGTAAACATTGCGAAATTATTATAATTGCAATTTGAATCCAACAGTTTGTCTGTGCGAACGCTCGCGAATTTGCGTATGCATTTATTCGCATTCGAAAGCTAAACGGCGGCGTCAAATTTAATCCAACATTCGATATGAAATTTAAGTATCAAGACGTCGAGGTATTGCTCTGATATGTGTGAAACCCTATCTTGGAAGAGAAAAGTCGGAGATCATAGTGGTCTAGTCGTCGAGGCCTTTGACATTAACTCGGGTCCTAATCCGCACATTACACTAAAAAAAAAATGGTAAAGGCAACCATAAAGTAAGTTTGATATAGTGACAGCAATATTTTTTGTTGGAGTTACACATCGATTATTGTTAAACTTACTTGCTTGCAAGTACCATAATTTTCTAACATATATCTTAATGTAAGTACCATTACTGTTGGTTAAAACATAATATTTTTGCAAACTGCAAATTTCGCGATCAGCTGTTCAGTCACACCGCCATTTTGATTTGAATCACAGCAAATTAAAATGGCAACAAGTAAAAACAACAAAATATTATGGTTGCTGCTACCAAATTTTCTAGTAACATCGTTTTATTTCGTCAGCTGTTCACCCGCGACGCCATATTGTTTTGTAATCATAGCAAAATATGTTTTAACTATTATTACATGTTATTACATGTAATCTTGCTGCCACAATAAGAAATATAGTAAATCTAACCAACAATTATTTAACAATAATCAGTCTGTACGTTTATGTTTGATTAGCAAATTTCTTGCTGCGGGTGCAAATATTGTATTTATCCCGCCCGACTCTAGAACAAGCAAACTCAGCTTCGTTAATGAGGTGTAGGAGTGATATTTATTTGCCGTGCGAGAAAAAATATGTTTTTCATATTTCTAGTGATCGTTTAATTATTAAACCTTTTGCGCGTTGGGTAGTTTAAAAGAAAAGCCATTCGGTAGGTAATTAAAAAAAAAAGTCTAGGTAAGTGGTATATTGGTATAAGTAGCCATCAATCACCAAATGTTATAGTTTTTTATTTATTTATTAGAATTACAAACAGCGTTACAATATATGTTACAAACACAAAAAAAAACCATTTCTAAGGACGATTAAATGTGATTACATAATAATAAGGTATATATCTATGACCGAAGGAGTGTATTGCTTGCTTGGTGTGTATTGCTCGAAGGTGTATAACTAGGTATAATCGTTTATTTTTGATGCTCTTACACATATACCACGTCTGGAAATACACAATGATTCATTATGCATAACTTCCTCTCGATGTAACGAAGACTAGTTGATGCAAGTATTTGAATGAAGTTCACCGGGACATTGGCGTCGAGTCCTCGCTCGTGTGGGGTTGCGGGGCGGGGGACAGTAGGGCAGGGGGCGAAGGCCACATACTGTGCCCCCGGGCAGGTAGCGGCCTCAGCTGCCGGCACATTGTGCTCCCGTAAAAAGGCACAAAGGAGTTGACAAGCAAAACACTTCATTGTCATCTCAACGAGGATGAATATGTAATCAGCAACGATCTGCTCAGATGCGGATTCGTCACGCGCGTAGCGGCTCACTCGCACCACTTAGGTACCTATATGCATATTATTGAATATGGATAATCGATTTTTTCATTTTCGATTTTCGATCAGACAATATTCTCAAAAATATTAAAATCCTAAACATATAAAACACTGTTTATTAATTGGTGAGATGCAACAGGTGTTTCCTAAACACACCAATTTCTCGCGTATATTATCCAGGGCCGGATTTAAGAATTTTCCGCCCCTAGGCACTATTCTTACAGCCGCTCTCTTAAGGATATTACCTACATACTATTTATTCATTTATAAGCGTTTTCTACGAAAAAGTTGATAAATTCAACGTACCGTACCATATTTGACCAATGTTTGAAAACATTTTCTAAATAATAATTATAATAATTATGATTTGTATTGTTGGTTAATGAACATGCAAACAGTTCAGCTACAGTTTTTTTTTATTATTATTATTACATGAACAAATCTTTTATTAAAAAACTGCCGCCCCCTGGCGTTGCCGACATTGATATTATCACGCTCTAAAATAATTTTACACGCTAATATTCAAACATCTACCCTCAATAGCAATCAAATTTATATCATTATCCTTTATACCTTTATACCCTTTTTGCTATCATTATCGTTTATACCCAGGAAATGTGTGAAAACTGTTTATTGTATACATTGCACTTTTATTTTTAAATGTATTTTTTTTTAAATTTATTTTATGGTTAAAAAATATGATTTTGTATAGTTTACACTCCGAAAGATTGCCTTCATATCTTCGGATTGCACCTCGTCAGGTCCCAATGGAATATTGTGAGCCCAGCTTCCTGCCCTACGAGCATCGAAGCTCGTGAGCCATCATTAGAATTTCTCCCTCGGGATTTCGTTGGCTTTTGCGCTGCGGGAGGGCTGCCATATAATTTAGCGTCTAATCGTCTCATGAAATGAACATCGCCTACAAATAACGATACCATTTAAAAACAACAAGAAAAAACATCAGATTACTACGACATTTTGTTACATGTATATTTTATCAATAGCAAATCATATTTTTAGTTTGTAGGATGTTTTATTTAAATAAATATTTTATTCACTATAACATTTTACAACCAATAAATTTACATAAAAAATCCCTCTAATCCGCATTTCTTTATAAGAATAAATTATAGCTAATATTTGGATACATGTCAGTTAATAATTATATACGTTTTATTAAATAAATAATACTAATATAATAGGTAAACGTTCGGGTTTATTAAATAGGTAATATTGTATATTGAGTTAGGATTAGGGCACGGTATTTAAATGTGATTATCCCTTAAATGATCACAAACTTGTAAAACAAATAAATAAACAAATCTTCAAAGAAGAATTCAAAAGTATGTATAGTTAGTAGGTATGTATTTTATTAAGTACTGAAAATAAATAAATCAAGATAAATTTCAACAGATGAGCACAATACCAAATAAATATTAAAAGCGAGTTAACTAGTTTAAATTGTTATATTTTGTCGGTAGCTTCCTGAAATATTTGATGCCTGAACGGACCTGTGTCTTTGAAGCTGAATCTCCAGTAATATCCATACTTCCCAATTATCGGGTCGCAAATTCTACTTCGTGCACATTCGTATCAGAAATCCTTCTCAATTAAGCTTTTGCTTAGCACACGGTGTCCATCATTACTGAACGCTAAATATCTTTGTGAATTCTAAGGAAGAAGCGGTCGTTTGATTAACGATAAAACATTTAAATGAACTTTATATATATATATTATATATTTTTATCTGATATACCCAAGGAAGAAGTTTTTTCAAATTACGTTTTAAAAGGACAATATTAGGAAATTCTCTATTGCTATCCGGGAGTTAAGTGTGGTACCTATGTAGTTCCAACTGGTAATCTAATGTTTCCTTTAAAACCCACTGAAGCCATTCTGAAAAGGCGTGTCCTATGCGCGCAAGAGCATAGCAATTATCTCAGTCTTCTAATGCTAATAGCATCTGCGTTAAATTGGCCGCCCGGCGTTTATTCTCTTGCGATTATAGCCGTCTTCACTTTGCATAGAATTCATATTAAAATATTGAAGTGTACGCGAAGTGAGCGAGCGGCCCGGCGCGGGCGCCGCCCGCTAAAGAAATCACCGAGCGACGGATTGAGATGCTGCCTCCGTGGATAAAGGATGCCTCCAGAAGCGATCGTGCCGTTTTTTATCTTCACATATTACAATTTTTTTTTCGGGAAAATACCATAACACGCATTTATAAAAAATATTACAAATTAATTATTATTTTATTATTTTTACAAAAACAATACGTTCATTTATATTCTTTTATAACTGTGTATCTCTACTACTACATTTCTATTTCTTTTGTCAAATTAATTATGTACAATAAATAAATAAATAAATAAATAAATTTTACATCACCCTTAAATCGTGTACTGATGTTCTAAGGTACTGTAATTAGGTTATTTTTTAATATAAAGTATTTATTCAAAATTACATTAAATGGGTTCTGGCAGAAACATGGTTTTGGCTGCCAGAAACTCAACTTTATGGCATGTCAATTATATATGATTTATAAGAAAAAATGGTTTCTCATTTCTATGAGAGGAAACGTGAAGTTTTTAATTATAAAATGAGTGAGAGAGAAACATATAAAAAAGTATGGATAAATTGGAGTTATAGGTATATATGGATATGTGTGGAGGGTATGTGTGTGGGTGTGAGTGTGTGTGTGTGGGTTAAGTGTTTCTATAAAAATTTTACAGGTTTCAATGAAAGTTTTTACTAAAAGTGTTCTATTTACAGTAATAACTATAGATAAAATATTATAATGTATATAAGTTTATAAAATAATAAAATATATACTTATTTTGACTTACGAGTATATGTTTAGTTCTTATTTTGTTTTAAATTTACATACAGATTTATATTTGGTTACTCTAAGAAATCTTCATTAATAGATTGTGCAATTCTATCAACTTAATGCATAATCTAATATTGTAGTTAAATCTAGTTTGAACTGATAGGGAAACAACTTCATTCCCCCTCAGTATTACCCCCTTCTTCCCTCTCCTTTCCCCTTCTTCCCTCTCCTTCCCTCTTGTCTGAAAACTTGTCACAAAGAACTTCTCTTTGCTACTTCTTATAATACTATTTCCTTAAGGAATTGACATGCCATTAGTGGCATGTCAATTCTATATAATCAGGCTTGATTATTATTTTATTGTATTTAAATTTTATGAGAAATATTTTGGTTTCTCTTAATAATAATAGTTTAATTGACCTCTCTGGAAGAAATTGTCTTACGGAAAAAAGCTCGCCTTTTTACATCCTTATGTATGCCTGTTCCACATAATGAACTAAGAATATTCGGTTAAAAATAAATTTATCAAAATTAAACTTTGCAGCCGTTCCTGTCAAATAGTAGGTACTTGCACACCACCAAACACAAATATTGTCATTAGTTTCTAAATTTGATTTCCACTGCATAACGGATATTTAATAGCAATAATTAATTTAGGTTAAGCTAATTAAAGCCCATTTTTGTATGAGTAGATTTTAAAGCATTAACAACTTTTAATAGTACCTATGACATAATCAATATATTAAAATTTTAGCGTCTAACGTGTGCACATGTTACAGAATAAATAATATTATAGTACACCTTCTACGTCAAAGAATGTCAACTTATTTATATTCAACGCCTCATTATCTGAAGTGCCTGTCTACCCTTCAGAAATTCACTATTGATTTGTATGAAGGTTTAAATCTCTTAACGCACGTCGACGGCAACAGGTGGCAGTACGAATCACCCCATCAGTCGGTTTTTCGGGAATCGCACATGCCTCAGCAATCACAGCAGTTCAACGTCCCGTGCATACGGCATTTGAGATCTCCATAAAAAAAATCTTTGATAATGTATAGGTGATGAATCGATCAGCGACATTGTCCAAGTTGAGATAAATGTGAAGATATTGTAAAAAAAATCGAACATAAACATTTATTATCATATTTATTCATAACGACTTTTAACATTCGTAGCGGTTAAAGCTCGTTTATACCAACGAGATAAATATTGTTGAAAAGTGGTCCCGTCTTGAAAAAAAAGCATATGTTTATTTGTATTGGTTTATATTAAAAAAGGGTTTCGTATATTATATTTTGTTTACTGTCATTGAATTTATCAGCTTAAAAAGTGTTTTGAAGCATTCACAATCAAATATGTTAGCTTAGATACCTAATAGATAATATTATTAAAAAAACAAAATAGTCATAGAAAGTTCGTGCTGGCGACGCAGATAAAATAATCTAAATTGAAAGCATTCCTTGGTGATTAGAAAAGGCTTTTTAATCCTAGTTCAAAAAAAAAGTTCGAAATCATCGAGACCTCGACTACTTTTGCACCAAATTAAGAAACAATCCTGAAATTATTTTAGATTAGGTCCGCTATCCAAGGACGGATTTTGATGTCTTCCTTGGGGAGCGCACACGAGGTTTCCTTCACGTGTGACAGGAACGAACGATTTGCTAGACATCCCACTTCGTAGAACCAATTATGGGCAAAATGAACCCACTTATAAAATGTTTTCAACCTTAAATTTAAATTTCCAGAAATTGATATATTTAATAATGAACAAGTGGCGTTCAAAAAACTTATCAAAAACCAAGCTTTAACATGTAATCTCTCTTTCCTCTTCCTCCCACTCTCTTCATCTCTTTTGCATTTCTTAGGTTAAACACTTATTTTATACTTTTTAGTGGGTACCATTGTACCATATTATTCGATCGTTATTGGTAGTAAGCAAATATTCAAAAAATAAGAACAAATTGAACTGCCTTCTTTAGGACAGACATTTAGTCTAGGTAAGAAGGCAGCGAACAGAGGTTGCAGTTGTAAAAACGCTCACGGATATTCAATTTGTTTAATGTGCTTCTGTACTTTTAATAAAAAAGATTGAATTGAATTCTTTAGTGCGTTATTAAATGGTAAACGTGTGTTTAAACGAGGAGCCGGTTCGTCAAACGCCAACCGCGTTTGCCACCTCCCGCGTCGGGCGCGCGCGTCCAACGGCGCCGGCTCTCGGCGCCGTTGGACGGCCCCCACCCGGCGGCCGCCGCATCCCCACCACTGACCGTTTTTTCCACTCCGCAGGGCGGGCGCGCAGCTGAAGGCGACCAACGGCGGCCCGGGGGCGGAGCTCGGCGACCTGCAGGGCCTCTTCCACGCGGGCCTCGTGAAGCGCGAGCCCGAGGACCTCAGCCGGAAGGTGGCGGCGAGCGACTCGCCCGATCAGTCGTCGCTCAAGCAGGCGCGACACAAGGTGCGTACGTCACGTCACGTCACACGCGTCCGCGATATCGGCGCGCGCGCACTCGATCCGCGACCTGTTCGCTCTTTCAATCATTTATTTAGCTAAAGTGTTATTCAAACTAATACCAAACGGTCACTGTGATAAAAGAACGAACCCGGAACTGTGATTTTTTTTTAATATTTGCACTAAATGCAAATAAACAACGTGACCTGAAGTGTTGTTTGGCGGCGTAATTACTACTAATAGTACGCTGTGTTATAAGTGGCATTTTGGATTCAGTGTTAGTGTCGGATCCCTCCTACGCCTCGCAAAAAGGCGTGAGAGATTCTTAACAATCAACGCAGGTAGACAATCTAATTATGTAATTCAATTGTGATATGGGCTGATCTTCACCTTGCGCTTGAGATCAGAATTAAAGCCAATTACATAACGTACGGAATGTCTTTCAATTATAATGGACGAGCGCGGGCCAATTAACATTAGAATTAACTTCAACGGAGCGCCGCCATCGCGCTCTCGCGGTCACATCTGCATATTTATCGGCGTTTTAACCTTCAAAATTTGCCGGTTTCCGCGGGCATTAAAAATAAATTACACGCGCAGCTAGGAAAATATTTTTAATGGAGTGTCTTTTTTTTTGTCGGCGTCGAGAAGTCATCTTGGCTAAATTTTCGTTCGATAATGCCATTAAATAAATCATCGGCTATACGGCCATTAGGTGGATACCTACTTACTTCAAAATATTCAGTCTCGGCGTCATATACGATTTATGATAACGATCTTATTTAGTAATGATTTCGTGAAAATTCGCAGTATATAAAATTGTATTTAATAAAAAAACAAAGTCAATGTAATAAATGTGTTTTAAAAAATACTTATGTTAATAAGATTCTAATCATGACTTTTGTTTTTATCAAACCATTCACCATAGAGGAAAAAAAATATTAGAAAAACAAAAAGTATATAGGTACTCTAGATAACAAAATACAATATATTATGTATATTAAAAAGGTTGTTTTATAATAACACGGTAACTTAAGATAATATATAATATAATCAATAGACAATCCTCCCAGATTTCGAGGATTTTATTTAATATAGTTTTATCCTATTCATTTTTTATTTCATATTTGTCAATGTACTTCAAACTAAAACGAACAGGTGATTGAAACGAGATGCATAACCTTAAAATACCTAAAATGAAGCCTTCGATTGTTTTTTTTTTAATTTTACTTTATTTGTAGATAAAGTAGCACTCGTATTATCATCATGTTAATGAGTTTTTTTTTATTTAAGAATCATGTTAAGAAATTAAGAATAATTAAGTTTATTTTAGCTTGAACTATAGGTATTTACATGAAATACCTAATATATAAATAAATGTCGTAACTACTTAAATATTAAGTGGTTCCGTCTGATACATTATTATGTATAAACTTAATATGCAAATAAATTTATTCATAGGTATATATTTACATACAATATCGACAGAATTATTTATTTTTGCGGTGGATAGCTATTCTTAGATTTAAAAAAAGTGTAGGTTACCTATTGTCCTGTTAGATTCCCTGTTATAACTAAGTGTTTTCGTGGCTCATTAACATTCACTTGTGAAAAATAATACAAAAGAATGGGACAGAAACAAAAAAAAAAATTCTATATTTTCTACAAAAAATACAATCAATTGCGCATAAAATAAACTAGATGGATATGTGCAGAAGGGGGATATAAAAGACCAGGGGGAGGGAAACATAAATTTCCCTGAATATATGGTTATAAATAGGATTCTAATCGTCTTTTCATTCTACTGTTTATTTATATTATTAAACCTATAATTAAAATTACAAAATTGACCGGACGTATATATGTGCAGATTCTGCGACAAATTTTAAGTGCTTTTGGTCCCCATTATTAATGTTATGTTTTTTTTTAGAATTTTTGTATGAATTTCAATAGTTATTAGACCCTTATATGAGCTTCTATATTTCATACCTTATATTTATTACTATTTTTATCATAAAAAGTACAATAAATATATTACTATTTATCATGTTCCAAAATAAACTCTACTTTACATTTTTTAAATACATAAAAAACCTAATATATGAAATATAAGTTGAAGGACAGTAATAGATATCTAATATATAGGTTGTTAAAAAAAATAAAACTAACTGACCTGTGATAAGTTTAATTGAATATCTATATTTTTTTACTGTCTACATTGTGGTATCCCTGTTATATAAATTTATAAATACCGAATTTTATTCATTGTCAATATTATTAATTTTTCATATAAATCTCGGATAGGCAGAATCCAAAAGATGAATAAAACATAATAAAATGTATATATTTTCTCCATACAAAAAAACATAGTACTTCACTACTTTAGTACTATTTTTTATGTTAATTAAACGTACTTTAAAAATATATAGTAGTCAACACCCAGAATAACTTATGTCCCATTTTATCTAATTGTCGTCTTGTGCATAATGTTACGGCTTAACGTCAAAAAAAATGCCTACCCATTTTAAATTTTCAAAAACAAAAACTAACAATAAAAATATCATCTCGGTATTTGATAGTCAAATCGTTAATTTAGAACAAAAATATGTTTTCCGTGTAAGTGAATTAATCTAATTGCCATACGCTCATTTGGTTAAATTTGGGAAGAAGCTCGGAATGCGACATACACATTTAGCTAAAGACGTAACGTTGGTTTTCTTTTTATGCCTATGTGGGGTGATAATTTAACCTATAGGTTAATACATTATTATCCAGTTGATGAAAATTTGATAAAAAGATTTTGTTATTTTATAATATAATTAAGCTCTAAAAAATAATAAAATAAAATTATTGTTTGGTAGCGTTGCCCTAGCATGTAAGCGAACGAGATAATGGCCAACGACTACCATGGGCGCATTTATAATCACACACTAATGAATTCGACTGCACATACAATGTTTTATAGTAGGGTCCTAATTAGAAGGTTGTTAAATAAAATAATATCTTCAAGAATGACTCCACGAGCCGTAGCCAACAGGCCGGATTTCTTTTTTCCAGCAAAAATCCATATAATTTCATCTATATTTATTGGCTGATATCGCCTCAATCTGTATTTGCAACCCCTTCCTTTAATATTCTATATTTTATTTTATACAATTTCCAATGAATTATCTACATACTCATTTTAAAAAATAATCATTTTTGACTATGTATTGCCTGTTCTTATAAAGACACTGCACATGATTTAATGTAGTATGCACGCTTACGTATTATAGCTACACAGAACCTAGAAATGTTAAGCTTAACAAAAGAAAACCCGATTAGCTCTTATATATTGTATATATACGATGTGTTAAATGCACTTATCTCATAAAGACAATCATTATTCACACACTTCCTCACTAATAAATATCTCCAGAAGATATGTCAAACTACATAATAAGTAGGTACCTAATCTACTACGCAAATACAACAACTTCATCGACAAAGTACAATGACAACCTATGGACACTGGAACTTAAGCCTAGCAGCTAAAATTTGCAAAATTATAAAAAAAATTATCGGCAGTGATACTTACGTAACGATTTATATTTCTAAAATATGAATAATTGTAACATGTTACTATTTTAAAAAAGTCGAAAGAACAGTGAGGGAATTAGGTGTTAAAAAATTGACGGGGTAAAATATAAAGTCATATATAACATAAGTAGTCAAATAACTAACTTCACCCGAAAAAAATTGTATAGATATTTGTTCCAATAAGTTAACCTCCACTCCAAAATGTTTAGGCATATTATTTTTTACATAGAAAGACAGATTTTCTTCAAATAAAACTGTAAATGTAAAACCGTACATTTCCTACCGTATGGAATATTGTAATGTATGTATTTGCACTATAATAATATATAAATCTTCAATGATTTTTTTTTATAATTAATAGTTCAAAAGGTAATACCCAATGTAGCATGATTCTAGTTGTTTTTATTAAATTTATACAATTTGTGAGTAGATAACCCCACAAAACTTATATAAATGAACAACGTAAAATAGTATAAAAATAACTCATTTATTATACTGTTTGCCAAGATAGGTACCGTGCTTAAATTTTAAAATGTTTTCAAATACACGAATTTGTACCTACTTAAAATGGCATTAAAATTCTACTTAAAAAAAATGATATTTCAATGTAAATATTGAGTAAAAATAATAATATTTCATGTTTTTTAATAAGCCAAATTAGAAAAATATAGAAATCCCTGTGATTTTTCTCATAAATAAAAAGAATCACGAATATATTCTAGAATTGTAATATTCAAAATCAAAATCAATATCGCTTTCGCGACGTTTATTTCACATATTTAATGTAAGCCCTTTAAATGTTCTGGAAGAGCCTGCCGACTCGTCTACCAGATACTCACTAGTATAGACTTGTCTAGCAACATGTGCTTCATTATTTAAATATATTATTTTTTTTACATTTTCAAACGTGTAATGCGCTCGATTAATCTTGATTAAGCGTTTCGCTCATTATTAAAAATTGTGGCAGTACCTCGTAGGTTTATTATCGTGATTTGACCAAGTTAGGGATTATCGCTATTTAAAAATAATTTTAGTTTTGTCAAAATTTTGATGTTTTATCAAAAAATTAAACGATGTAAAGCTAAATCGGAAAATAATTTAACATCGCAGTAACAGCGTTTCTTAAATTGAAACTCCAGTGGATGCGACCCTGCCGCTAGAAATATTCCTGCCGCCTTTTTGAACACCGTCAAATTATGTAACAAGACACAAACTTCCCCCGTAAAATAAACATATTTTTATCATTTTGTATAAACAAAATGATAAAAATATGGTAGTAAAAAGACTGAAAGTATTAAAAGTGAAAATATAGAATTAAGTTTCTTTTGGTTTGTTTATTATATTTATTTGAAATAAATAGAAATTAAACACTCAGACGTAGATTTACATACGTAACAATGATCTAAGTGCAATATAATTGAATAAAATAATCCTTTAATAAAAACAATATAAATAGAATCTCGATAATAAATAAATGCTTCACTCTAAAAAATTTTTTTAGTTATAATATTTTTTTATTTTTGTAGAATGATCAAGATTATATTACAACTTTTAAAGGATATATTTTATTTATATACAAATAATTTGTGTTTAAATAAATGAAACCGTTGACTAACAGATACACATATAAGAGAGAGATAAAGATACATACGAAACCCTACAAGAAATACATGCATTTACACCGATGATGTTTCATTGACCTGTAAATCAATTTACGCCAACTGGGCAAGTATGAGCTACCTCATATTACCTAAGTATATAAATATAATATTCTTCTTATTTTTACATAAAGCTAATATCGGCAGTATATGTTTTTGAACTTATCGAATGCTGGCAATTTAAATATAATATTGTTTACTTTATCTCGTGTTTATACCAAACATCAAAACGAAAGGTTACGACTTAATTACTTTACAATGTAAGTAAACCATAAAGCGACCCTTCGATGGCTCAATAAATTCTTGTGATCGTCTCCTTAAAATGTATGGTTAACGACGTAATTTTACGGTTAATTATTAGTCTTGTAATGATCGGTAATAACGATGGCATATAGCGAAAATATATTATAAATTGCGATTTAATGGCATAATTAAATAGTTTGCACAGCCAAATGACTGGCACGTAGCCATTTAAAACAGTAATTAAATTAGGGATTATATATCTAAAGATATAGTTAGAGAAAAATAGGAATGTTTTAGAGAGAATCAGTCTAAATGCATGCAATAATTTTATTTGATAGTATTTGAAAACTATCATAATAGGAGTACCACGTCGATAGTCTACGGTTGATCTTAAAGTGCACCTTATAGAATTGAGCGTTAAAGAAAGTTTTAATCTGTAAACTTGTCAGATAATGTGTATAGTCAACAAAGTATTGCATTGTCTCCATTTCTTTTTTACACCCAATATTATTACCATTAGCGTTGCTAATTACAAATTATATATATATATATATATATATATAGTAAAATAGTAAAATGTATTGCTTAAATACCGTTAATTAGAAAAAAAATTCAATCCTTAAAATATTAAAAAGCATTAAATGTCAGTACTGTCAAACTTTTATATATGTTAAACTAAAGGTGTTTACCTATTTTAACATAAAAATCATCTACATAGGTATATATATATATATATATATATATATATAATTGAGTTGTAAAGTTATTTGACTTATATTTGATGATTGTTTTTTAATAGCGGCAAATCGCCTGAAAAGATAAATGACATAATCTTTGACGATATTGAAAAATTTTGAATAAGTTTTTAATAATTTGATAAAGTGCTGGATAGCATAATAAAGGTTCTAAAGAGGTCCTGTACTTGAGAGCGCAGGATGTCGGTTTAAACCCAGCGCTGAGTTTTATAAAAATGCATATTTAACTTATATATATATATATATTTAAATTTACGAACGTGGAAATGCGAGAAAGGTTTTCCTCCAGCAAACGGTGGTATATAGATAAATCCTTAGATGA
The DNA here is from genome assembly GCA_020383195.1 of Neomicropteryx cornuta. Lineage (NCBI taxonomy): Eukaryota > Metazoa > Arthropoda > Insecta > Lepidoptera > Micropterigidae > Neomicropteryx > Neomicropteryx cornuta. The sequence continues at coordinate 1,859,602 of JAHKQU010000014.1, forward strand.
CTTTTGCCACCCAAAAGTTATTTTACAGTTAATAAAACCAATCTTATTTCTTGTTAGTTCTATGTATGCTTGTGTATTTTCTGCAGTTATGATTTATTCTTGGCGTGATTTTTGTAATTGTTTATAAAACAAGTTACGTTTATATCACTAAACATGACAAAGATAATTATAGTCAACTTCAGCAATTCTCCGAGTTTAGCACTCAAGCCGTTGAGGTTGGAAACAGCGGTTAATTCCTTGGAACATATTTGGATAATAAACCTAACTAGCAAGAACATCAGCATCCCTCAGAGTGTATAAATCCCTTTCACGCATAAAATAATATTTAAACGAATCTGCAGTGCCATTAGATTATTATTGTCTCGTTGAATCACACACCTTAGATATGGTATAATCGCTTGGGGTACAGCTCCGTATATTTATTTATAAACAAATAAAAACAGCGAAATAGAACAAGCTTACAATTGATATTATATTTAACATATAGCCAATACGTATAATTCAAGGATTAATTTGTTTTAAATTTAAAAATCATGAAATGAGTGTGCGAGAGAAGCGTGAATAACTGTAAGATAAGTAAGTGTGAATGAAGTGTAAACGTGCCTAGGTAGGAGAGTGGAATGGAAAGTGGTATGAGTGACAAGCGCACATCGCAAAGTAATATATAGGTATTTAATGATTTTGAGAAAGAAAAGGTGGCATATAGTTCTAAACAATATCACAGACAGCCTTAATAAATTGGTTACGGCTAATATGGAATAAATCAGTTCTTTGGAACTTTTTATTATAAGTATCCTGAATTCTATTAAGCACAGCATTTTGTGCGTAACTTGATTTAAATTAGGCAAATGAAACAGAATATGTGAGAGATATCTTCCGACTCCTGAAACGTCAGAGCTTTTGTAAGGGTGAACGAACGGGTATCATGTGAACCATTGTTTAAAATTTAAATGATTTGGAATTCTGACCATCTATGGCGTTTATATTCAGGAGTGTTTGTGTGAGTTTTAAGTTAATAAGGACACTTAATTAACGGACAAAGCAGTAACACAGCCAGATTACTACATTCTTAATAAGGGCAATTCGATATAGCAACGCTGACAAAATTCATGAAGTGTGTGAGAGACAATATTTCCAAAACACGGTTATTTCTCGCACACATTAAAATGTTTTTAAAACACACGCTCAAACCTTAACTTACTCACCAATAAACTCAAAAATATGCCCTATATTACTCGCTTAACTTATATCTCATGATTTTATACGCTTTTATGCTATTTTTCTTTAATTATTGGTCATTTATTTATTTCTTTATTGACAGGTAAGCATATTAAGCATGATGTCAATATATAAGAAATTTGTCAGCAGTTACCTCTGTTTGTATAAAATGCATGTTTTTAATTTTATTTTATAAGGGATATCAGGAGTCTTTATTGTATATATACATTATAGACAAAATTAATAAAAATACACATTGACCAATTAAAGGTGTCCCTAAGAAATATTTTCCTAAAAAAATATTATAAATAAAGCCTAATAATAACAGAGGATTAGGGATGTGTAGGTATTGGCAGATAAATCTAGAAAAATGTATGCTAAAGAGTGTGTTTATTTATCAGTTGTCTTTTAAAGGTGAACAATGACATATCTATAGGGTCAACAATATTATTTATCTTATGAGGACTTTACATGGGGTATAATACCTTAACTTACTTTAACTTGGGGTACTTTAACTGGGTATAAAAGAATGGCAGGCCTGTCTCCATTTTATGCAATAATCACCTTTTTATTTATTTATAATATTATCAAGTAAACACATAGTCAGCACTCGAAACTCTCCAATTTAATTTATACAAACCATGTACAATTACAAATACAAATTATGTATTTCGTTATTTTAGTTTTTTGGTTAAAAAAGTATAATCCCTATTACCACCTAGGTGCTTTTTATAAATATATTTTTTGTATATTATTGTATATTTGTATACACATGTATATTATATATATAAGTTTAAGAAATACAAAAGTATCGCTTGCTACGTTATATGAATAATATTATTAATTAACATAGAAAGAAAAACAGATAAAAGCTTGGCGGTGGATATATTATTTTAATTCTGATCATAATATCTCTCTTAAAAAGATTTATAACATATTATTGCGTCTTGCTTTTATTACTTCTGTCTTTAATTAAAATTAAAAGATAAATAAAACTAAAACTCTTACCAGTATCATTGTTTGTTGTAATCAATGCTAGCTAGAATTTACAGAACCGACAGTACTATTAAAAAGCAATGATGTACCTACCTATATTCGAATTTAGTTCCCACGTGCATCGTACAAGGATATTATCTAGTAAGGTAGGAACCGTATTATTTAGCTATTATCACTCGATGGAAAATAATAATTGTTGACTGTTAAAATGGCTGAGCCTGATGACCTATAAATTATCCTTATGATTATCAATAATATCAATACCCATTTATATTTTAAGATGTTTTTCTCTTTGATGCCATCATATTGGAGTATTTTTTAATTGTCATTTTTTATTATGTGTGTGATGTGAGGTTTCTAAATATAACACAAATTATGCTCAGAATGCTCTATTTCACTGAATTACAAATACGCACAATAATTATTTTGGTGAAATTAACATTATTCAGTCGTGATAGTTTTGTGAAGTCTGTTAATGATAGAGTACGTTGATTTAAATACATCACACACGCACATACCCTCAACCTCTCAGTACACTCATGCACACCGTATAACACACACTTATTTATTTATTTATTTTGAAAGTACATAACAGCGATACAGGAAGACAATTCTTTAACACTACATTTACATGGCCAAAAAAATGTACCAAACATGAAAATGGTTGACAACAACAAATTAATAAATCAAACTTAAATAATGTGTACTGTGTGTGGAGTGTGGTGCCTTTTGTGGCATCGACACGTTTGCGCGCGCGCGCGTGTGTATGTCAGTTTGTGTAGGTGGCGCGAGTGTGTGATGTGTCTGTGTGCGTGTTTAGTGCGTGTATATAAACCTACATATTATTAATTTATACATTTTACATTAAATATTATCATAACTTGCCATATGAATTTCACGCATAAATAAACCCTTATTCTCTTGGAATATATCAACTGCGTTGAATTGTTCATTATATGCGCTGAGGACTCTACACATGGACTTCCATTTAACCTTGCAATTTGTTTTATTATTATTATATAATAGCTTTCCCTTGCCTTTATTTTCTTAATTTACAACTCCTTCGCTCATATATACCCTATTCTTATGTAATTTATTGCGTTTGAATCTATATATTGTAGCGCTGTTTGTAATTCTTATAAATAAATAAATATAATACGTAGTAGTAATTCAATATATAAATATTGCCTTAATGGTCGCCGTACTAATATATATATATATATATATTATATTTGCACTAATTATCAAAATAAAATCAAAAAACTTATATTTATACAGTAAATGTAAAAAAAAACGAGCATATATCATCACGCCAGAACAGACCTTGTCTAGTGGGATGATAAAATCCACACCACCTATCTATTTTGCTTTGTATGAGATGCCTTGCCTTGATTTACTTTGAATACTCATATATAATAATATATATGTTGAACGTTGAACATAAGTTATTCTTGTAAATATCCATTAAACCATTCACTTCTCATTCATTATACGTCATATTCGTTACATTTTCACTTTTTTCATAATTATTGTTTCTTTTTTAAATCATTTATTCACTACTTTAATGAAAGTTTGACCGTATTGCATATCGCACAGATAGGTAGGCGAGAGTGAAAAGCTTTCATAAAATACAGGCCTGTATTTAAACCAGCGTGCATTACCTCAAGCGTTGCAACTATCTGTGCTTTCTGTATAAATTTTTCTTTGAACATTCTGGCTATATAATTTATTTGCAAAAAAAATTCAATCCTTAAAATATTAAAAAGCATTCGAATTTTCCAAAAATCACTACTGTCAAACTTTTATACAAGGTAACCTAACGGTGTTTACCTATTTTAACGTAATAATCATCTAAATAAGGTATTTAATCAATACAATATACAATTTTACTATAATATATATATATATATATATATATTCATTTTTTTATGCTATTTCACGTGTATTATTTTACATTAAAAAAAATAGCTTTTTTCGCCATTACTTGATCTACGCTTTGATTTTCATTTCGCCTACGATAATTAAAGCTAGATTGCTTTAAGCTATCATTGTTAATTGTATATTTTTCATGTAAGATTGTAGGCTGATTGATAGGTATAATGAAGTGAACGTATTTGTGAGACATGTACTTAGAATGAAATAAATGAATATTATTATTATTATTAACACGAAACGCAGACATGAAAGGAAATCGCTAATGTGAAGGTGTCGTGTGATGTGCGCAGGTCCTCCTGGTGGGCCCCAACTCCGGCGAGTGTCTCGGCGGCGCGGCTGACAGCGGCGGCTCTGGGGCGCCGTCGCGCGCCTCCTCCGCCGGCTCGCTGCTGCCCGCCGACGCGGCGGCCGCGGCCGCGATGTACGCCGCGCAGATGTTCGCGGCGCCGGCGGCGGCCGGCTCCGCCACGCCCAGCCCGCAGCCCTACGTCGACCAGCCGCCCTACGCCGCGCAGTACTCCAGGGCCGGACCGCCGCCCTTCGCGCCCGACCCCTACTATCGGGAGTACTTCTCATCTGGACCGCCTGAGACTGCCTATCAACAAAGGTAAACAAAATATATACTTTACTTTGTTATATATAATCATCACTTCGAGTACAATATTAAAAATAATCCTATATCTTTTTGGTGCTATGTTAAGAATATTCGCAAGCGTGACTCCATTCCAAAATGTATGAACTTCGGCGGGGAAATAATATCCGATGGACCCGCAATTAGTGAATGTTTTTCGAGGTACTTCAAGTCTGTCTTCGTCGATCACGATCAGGGACCTTTCGATCCGTCCATAAGTCCCTTAAAAGATTTCATGAACTGCTCTCTCAATATTGGTGAAATAGAAATAAGCGTTGACATTATTGCTAAATATATTAACCAACTGGACCCAACCAAGGAGGCTGGAAGTGATAACATCCCTGTAACTTTTATAATAAACTGTGTAGATCAATTGAAACACCCAATATATATTATACGAGTATTTTCGCGATCTATGAGCTCCGGATGCTTCCCTTGTAAGTGGAAGGAGGCGCTTGTCGTCCCAATACACGAAAAAGACTCCAAAAACGATATTGAAAACTATAGGCCTATTTCTATTCTCTCAGTTTTAAGTAAACTATTTGAAAAAATAGTTTACGATCAAATTTATCCTATAATATCCCACTCTCTTCCTGCACAGCAACACGGTTTCTTGCAAAAGCGCTCTGTATTGACCAACTTGAGCGAGTTTACTGAACACGTTCTGACGAAAATGGACAAGCGAGCTCAAGTAGATGTCGTATACATAGATTTCTCTAAGGCGTTTGACAGAGTCAATCACCATATTCTAATTGCCAAGCTGGAAGCATTAGGTATACACGGTGATCTTCTAAGATGGTTCAAGTCGTATATAAGCAATCGGAGTATCATATATATCAGCGATATTGGTAACTGTTTTTACACTTCTGAACACAACCTCTACGCTGATGACATGAAAATTTATTCAGTAATCTCTAATTTGGACAATTGCATTAATATGCAGCAAGACCTCGACCGTTTATCTGTGTACTGCACAAATAAATTCATAAATTCAGACATAAATTCAACTAAGTGCAACAAAATATCTTATACGCGAAATATTATAAAAAACGATTTCACTTATACCATCGGTGCGACTAAAGACGACATAATTGAAACTACATGTGTCCGTGATCTGGGTATACAAATAGATCATAAATTAATTGGCGATCAACATATATCCTACATTGTTGACAAAGCATACAAAACACTTGGCTTCATATTTAGATTATGTAAGTCTTTTTCGGGGACACAAGCACACATAACCCTAGACTTTGCGTACGTTCGCAGTCTGTTAGAGTTTGCATCTCATGTCTGGTCTCCGCAATATGATGTGTACAAGAACAAAGTGGAACACATTCAAAAAAGGTTAATTAGACATATTGCACGCCGTGAGCACCTGGAACTCAACACATATGACGCGATGGCTAATTATTTTCATATGCAGACTCTCGAGGACCGGCGTACCACAGCGGATATGGCACTTCTGCACGATCTATTTATTACATAACAGAATAGACAGTCCATATCTGGTATCAAGTGTCAACCTACGAGTGCCTTCTCGCACCACGCGCGCATCTACTCTATTCCAGGTGCCAAGGCGCAATGCAATGCAAACTATGCCAGAAACTCTGTTCTGTACCGTTTACTCAATACCTACAACAACAAATTCAGCGAGGTTGATGTACTTGACCTAAATCGTGGCGAGTTTCTTTAAAAAATCCGAAGTATTTCACGCCAATCTAATTCATATTAAAAGCGTTGTATATATATTAAAACTAACTTATCTATACGCAACATATAAGATGTTCATACATACAAACATGCACACACGCACACCCTCACACACACAACCACACACCCTCACACACACAACCACACACCCTCACAGTCACTTTTACACCGTACACATCTCACATGCATATTCTAAAATAGCGTTAAACTCAACAGCAAAGTTTTAAATATTTTTGTACATAGGCGTAAGCTTTAATTGGCCTTATAATTAACCCTTTGTAAAATGTATATACTATTGTTACGCTGTATGCTTACCTGTCAATAAATAAATAAATAAATTTTACCCTGTTACAAATTGTTATGCGTGCCCAAATTTTGTCAATAAAAATACATAAGGAAAAATATTTTTCCCTTGTATATTTAAACAAGTTTGTAGTAAAATCAATTACATACCATTTCATTTCATTTATTTATTATTTTTTTAAAAATATAATTCATTTAACTCCTTTAAGCATTAATACTAACCATATGTTTCATATATTTACTAATTATAAGTACAATAGCGTGCTATGAATTAAGAATCTCTGATGTCTATGGACCTACAACAAAAATTTCATTAAAATGTGTAGAGATATTTATCGGTAATCTACTTGTAATGGAGACATTGTTGTGTTTTATTTATTAACAACCCAAAAATCTTATCATTTATACTAAATTGAAAAAAAAAACAACCACCTTAACGTAAAAAATCTTTACATTCTCAACAATAATATTTTATTTATATATTATTTTGTTAAAGATTATTTTACTTTATTTTTATGTTACTGAAAACTTATAGATAAACATATATTATATGAAATTATTATTATTATTTATACAAAACTAATCCATTGCACGTGATTAAAAATTACATTAATGCACGTTAAAAACAATGTATTTATTGTGGAAACGCTATTTGTTGTTATATATAAGTATGCATGTAAATGACTTTAATTTTGATTTTCCGTAGGGCGGCGCCCGCCTACGCGGACAGCGCCGACGCCGCCTCAGCGCCGTTCGTGGAGCGGTACGTGCGGCAGTCGTACCACGGCAAGGGCGTAATCGCCGCCGCGGGCCTCACCGTCGACCTGCCGTCGCCCGACTCGGGCATCGGCGCGGACGCCATCACTCCGAGAGACCAAAATGCCATACAACAGGTACCTACTAGCTTCTGCCGACAGAGAATCGCCTCTCAAGCAGTTCTCTTTCTTCTGTAACGACACAGTGCGATCTTAAATTAAATAAAACTAATTCAACGGGTTTTTCCAAATGTCCCGAGACTTGTAGTCTGTGTTGGAAAATTCCGCTTATTTTCGTATACGGTTTCGTATCTTATATTGCTCTTATCATAGCTTTTCAATCTACCCAATAGCCATATTATCCTGTGATTAGCTGAAATTGTATTAAAATGGTTTTTTTGCGCATAGTGAAAATTACAAGCAATCGAAAATGGAAGCGTTATTTGTGAATGATACCTACTTCTATTTTTAACTATTTAAAAAAATGCTGTCATTTCGTAACTTTACATCCTATGATAAAATCGTTTTTGCAAGAGTAACAGTTTGCATTTTAACTTACAATATAAATACTATTGGCGTTTTTGCTTTCGTTCACTTTTTCTATAATCATTTTTTCATAGACTAGTTTTATTTACTTGTTTTTAGTAGCAATAATCCCTTTAAGTTTATTATAAATAGTGTAATCAAAACTGAAAGTTCATTTTATATCATGCTTCTAATGATGGGTTGCAACTTAAAATAATTTAAATGACATAAATATAATAAATCTGTCGCACCGTTTATTGGCTCGTTTTCTGTAAGGTGATTCGCAAGTCTGCGCTGACCGGTTTCTTTATTTATTGAGTGATAAATCGCCCCTATGCTTTACGGGCGAAAAACTTTATAATCTTTCGCGTCGAACAATGACTAACAAATAATAAATTTACGCCCCTCGACGCGACTCGATAAAAGCCCCCGCAAATGTTGCATTTGCGAAAAACAATCGAGGCTCGGCGCGCGACTTTCAGTAGGCGACGTTTCCGCGCGAGTTCGAAGCTAGCCAGTCACTGGTCTTACACGCAAAAAGCACGCCAAAGCTCGAAATCTGTCGAATGGTGATGTGGCAATTATCGAATTTGCAATGAAAAAAATCTGCTACTGTTTTCATCAATTTGAAATTGGCGTCGTTTGTTTAATAATAGCCAGCACACGTAGTAAATGTGTTGACTATAAAGAAGAAAAAAATTTTACGTCGTGGAAATTTTACATAACAATAAATATATTTTTAAATAAATTTTCACTTCCAACACGTTAAAAACGTATGAGCGTATTGTATTTTGCATCATTGTATGGTATACGCGAGTTTGTGTAATTATATCATAAATAATGAAAATGTATAATTTCGATTAGTGAACAATAAATTTGACACATACCGTTTTTGGAAAATAAACAAAATTTTTAAGAGAAGGAAAGTCGGTTTTTTTTCCAACCTAAATCAACCTGTAAAGGACATCTTTGCATTTCGATTTTAATTTATTTTTAAAATAAGTAAATCTAATAAAAATATTACATTTTATTTTACCGATATTTTTTTCCATAATATCATAACCAATAATAAATAAAAATAATTGAGTTAACTTTGATAATGTTCAATTAAGAAATATACAATAAATTCTAATTTAAAGATTTACCTAACGACCTATCATAATAAAAACAACTATCAGGCCAGAAACCTATGTATGAGTAAAATGATTATAAAACATTTTAAATTATATTGTTTTTGGCAGTCTCGGGAAATAAAACTAATTTTACTCAATTATTTAACACACAATGTGTACATTGTGAATATATTCCGGACGCTGTCTATATAATGCCTGTGTTCAGCACAGTAAGCTAGTTTGAGTGATAATTATAAATAATTAATAAGCGGTAGGTAAATAATTTCGATTGTTCGCTTTGTGCAATCGAAAATGCGGTGCAGTCGCAATGTGCACCCCTAGCCTGTTCTGCGCTGGCGGTGATAAACGAAAGCGATGCTGGCTAATCTGGAATGCTCAATCTGCCTGTCAAATAACACCTAAATCAAGAGCCCACTCGTTCAGCTCCAATCCTCGTGGGCTCGTTGGACCATTTCACACCTCTGACTAATCGCCACTCGGAGTAAATCATATCGGCTCGTCGACGCGTACCACGCCCATACAACCCTACATGTACCTACCTGCTAAAATTACCTGTTTAGAGAATTAACACTGCGTATATAAAAAACTATTATGTTTTATTGTATTGAGAGCCAACAAGTCTGAACCCTAATAATCAAAATACTAATATTAATTACCACCAGTTGTAGTTTCTAAAATAAATAAACAGTCTAAAGTAGCACTCATATAAAGAGTCGTTACATAGTGATTACACGATATTTATATATTTATTTTAGGAAAAAACAGCTAATAAAAAAAATAAGTTACAATAAAAAACAATCAAAACCAGCCAGCTAGTGAGAGTTTCCTCCAAACTTAAAAAAAATAAAAAATACATCCTGGAAAGAGGTTGGGATTGGGAGATAGGAGTGGTTGGGGAATTTACATAATTACCAGTATACTAAATACAGCATAACTCGTAAACTCTTAAAATAATAGATTTTACTTATACATATACTACTTTAGGGTTGGAGCTAGAGTAGACACTATCTTGAATCCCAGGAAGGTCACGTACTATAACAAAACAATACAATATCTACTGCTTCAACTTTGATAAGTCTTGAAGTCTTCAACTATCTATAAAAACTTTTATTAAACATAATATTTTTTCTTGAGATAATATTATTTATTTATCTAATGGAAAAACACACAATTATATCAATATTTCAATAACAAAAATTAAGAATTTTATTTAAGAATTAGATAAGAAAACCGATTATCCATTTCCTTCATATTTACAAACATATGTGAGTATCATGGCGGTTATAAATGTGATCATTATTCTAGATATTTGAAATATTAAAATAATATGCACAAAATTCATTACGCGTTTCGTTAAGTACGCTAAGTTAAGTTTTGTTCGGATTGTAGGTACATACGATAAACACGGTAGGTGCGCAGTTATTGGCAAAGTAAACCATGCCTTATTAAACTTGAGCAACAATCGTAACGGATTCACGGCAATGCATTGTTAACCAGGAACCACATAAAATAAAATGGTACCCTCAATCTTAAATGCCATTGTGGACTGTGACACTTGAGACGCTCACAGCGTCTCATAGACGCAAACAAACCAAACTTCAAGCAAGAATTGCTTGCTCGAGCATTTATAGGCCGTTAAACGTTCGGTGTTTATCGTTAAGGTAGAGGGGGGAAGGGTGTGATATGTCGTAAACAAGAAATATACGCGTAAATTGTACTGCTATAAAAATTCACCGCTCTTTCGAACTCCACGTGGCCATTTTTAAATTAATCGTGAGCTCAGATTTATAATTAAGCCTGTCGATGATTTACCGCATTCCTACCGACTATGTAAGTGCGCCCCTTGATTTGAGGAAGACACCTGTCTGAAGAGACGTCTTTGTAATCTCCCGTTCTAATATTAACGTAAGGCGTAAATAGTAAAGTCTTATAGCACACATAGAGTAATCGGCAATGCAAACGGTGCTTTTCTCTTTTGTAACAACTGCAATATTACATCACACGTACCACTACAGAGGTGGTAAATGTTTGTCTTACTTGACATTTACGCTCGACCGTCTAAACTCGCCTTATGGCCGACTGGCAAATAATAAATCGTAACGACACCGCCAGCCGGGATTGGCTGGGATGACCCCTGTGCGACTTGACCTCTGTTTGCTCATATAATTAGTCAGCTAAACGAATGGTGAGTGAGGGTCATATTATTCATCTCCTTCATGCACATATTCGGTTCCAGCTATGCAACAATAACGCAAAATCATTGCAAATTCTGAGTACCATCGCAGTAGCAAAACATTTAATTTATTTTTATTTAAAGCATTATTTAATACTGCTGAGCTGTTATAAAAACATTCGTAAATTGTTCTCATTCAAATGCGATAATCTTCCCGAGCTTTAGAGAAATTTAGCGCAGATTATTTTTATTATGAAGTGTATTTGCAGAAAACGGGTCAATATAAACGGGCAACTTCAATTATTTTTAAGTAATTCCTATTTTTTAATACAAAAAAATTAGTCCATTTTATGTAATTATACCACCATGTATAATTTTATCATTACTTACTAATTAATAACACAGTCACAATTATTTTATATTACATTAGTTATTATTCTTGTTTTTTTTACAAATTTCATATAATACCATTTCATCATTTGCTTATTTCATATACTAGGTACATGTAAATAGGTCCTCGTATATACATAATGTAGGTGCAATATTTCACATAAAAGAGGTGAAGGTTTTTTTTTCACTCAGTGCTAAGTTCTCAACATCAATCTCAAAAATCTATTCTAAAATGTTGTCAATATTTTTTTACCAGGCAATTTGCAAAACTTCAAACAAAACTTGGCTAAAACTTACGACTAAACATTTTTTAAAATATGATTATATTTTATAAAAATATTTCCGATTTAACCTTATATCCAAAACTATGAAAAGAACCATTCTAAATATTTCGATACTGTCGAAAATATATATGCGCACACTTGAAATTTGACCCCAAATTATTTAAAAGACTATCTATCTATTTTGTGTCTTGTCCTAAAATCGCAGGATAATGCAAAAGACAACGCTAACATCTAAAAATATCCATTTTTATTTAATTTAGTATGAAATATTACCATTCGTACAGATTTTTTTTTTATCTACTAAAATTAAATAAGGAAAGGGTAATTTTGAAACCTACAATAGACACAGACCTAACAGATCTAATTACATTTTAGAAATTATTGTGACAGATAGCGAAAAAAAATAAGACATTCCATCGTCATCAAGTCTTTTGGCATTTCACGTTACAGAAACGCTTAGTGAAGCATGCTTCCTAAAAACAATAAAGGGCTTTAGCAGCAGCATTTTGTAATAAAAAATAATTTATTTTAACAAAAGCGGTAGATAAGAAGGCATAAGGCTCTACCTAAGTGGGTACTGAGCGTACTAAGGTAGGCTTTTTTGAAGTCCTTATAGATAACAAGTTAGATTTTTGTTTGTTTAAAGACCTCATAATAAAAGCTGGTCGTCATTTCTAAGCGATCGCAGACTGGCCTCTGCTACTGATATATTTTTTATTGTAACTATTGCTGCTAAAGGCCTTTTCACACCATATTTCATCATTTCATATGATAAGATGGAAGCGCTATTTATGATGAATCTGCTGTAAGGAAAATGTTTTCCCAACTGGAGCAAAACATTAAATATTGCAAAGAATGATTGCAATTGCCCTTATTTGTAACTATATGAATGTCCCTAAATGCCTATTTTTGTAAAAACAACTCAATTGACAAAAATATTGTTTTGATTTTAATAGTAGAGAAAATACCTATAAATGATTTACTCGACAGATATTAATAAAAGTAACACTTTGCAGTTAATTTTTTCGGTTATATTTTACTTTTTCTTTATTAGTATAAATAATTATAATAAATTACGTAGAATTCACTTACTTTTGTCGTTCGTTCAAGTATTTTTTTTTTCATGTTTTTAGAGAAATAACATTTATATTTAGTCACAAGGACTAATCGAAACCATAGGTAAAAAACCTAGAAAATAAAAACACTGCAATTATTTTAATATAATAATAAAATACATAGAGTCATATCTACGAGTGTAATTTCTATTTTTGCTAATAAAAATGTAATGAAAGCGCTCCCATCTCATCTCCGTATGCCGTGCAAACTGCACAGTTGCACATATCGTACGTTTCATCACGCCCATATTTCACGGACCGTATTGATTATGGTCTAGCAGTCGTTTGACTACACGGACCTCTGCCAGCAGCAAGCGATGGCCGAGGCTGCGGCGGCGGCGAACAGCGGCCGGGGGACCCCCGCGCAGACCAGCCCCGGGATCCCGGCGAGGTCCAGACCCTGGCACGACTTCGGCAGGCAAAACGACGCCGACAAGATCCAGATACCCAAATTGTGAGTAGCACTTTTGCTTTGTTATTATAATATTTTTCTTTTTAGTAAAATTTAAGTTTTTATTAAACGGGCACAGATATAGCATACTTTAACCTAACCTGCAGTGTTTTAACAATATTAATAATAACTTCATTCGATGCGCATAAATACTTTTCAAGAATGTGAGTGTTCTCTAGAATTGGAAAATTCTCCAATGCTATCGGGGAGTTCATTCCACAGTCGCCAACTGCCTAAAATTCTGATGTCTGATGATGGCGCTTTAGAAGTCAACAGAAATGACAAAACGTGAAGAAGATTTCTTTGCATTTGCGTAACCATTTCAGCTCCATCGATCAACCTAGTCAGGCCGGATGAGATCATCGTCCAGAGCAGATTAAAATGGTGTAGTCCTCAAGGGTGGATTCACCAAAAATGAATCACTTTTTAATCTGCTGTTTTGATATTCACATACCCCCTTCATCGCACACTGGAAAACCCCCTCCCTCCTTCACTCACACGCACTCTTTCTAATATACCAAGGTACACCCTCACAGTAGTACAAACATTTAGGTACATGGACATTTTCATTCTAATTTGTCACATTTGCTTTAACTTTTGGCTGTTAACTCTTTCGTAATATATATTCACATAAAGCTTTCTGCTACATATACATACATACTTAAATACTAAACAACATTAATACATACTTAAATGTATAAATAAATGTTCCTAAATACTTAGGATAGTGTCAAATAATTTAGTAAATGGGATAGTACTATTACTGACAGTGCAGTTCTTATTTAATCAGTTAAGGAATGTATTACGTGTACGTACTCAGAATATATTTGATATATGAGTTAGGTACACTATTTAAGCACTCAACGAAACTCTTATACTCACGCCGTAATGCGTGGACTTATCGTAAGCTAACAAAAATACGGTCGCGTTTGTTAAGTAACGAGCTATCCGATTACTGCGACTCCGAATGCCTTTGTCTCATCGAAATTACGAGATAGGCCCGTTGGAGGCTACGCATTCGACCGTGGTAGTCGTCTCGTTTACACGATAAACCCATTAGCATACTATCTTCGGCGAGATACGCCGGTCCGTTCTCTTCATTAACGGTTCACCACGACCAAAACGAAGCTACGAACTGACACACGCATAGATCACACATCCTTAAATATTTTTATATTAGCCTAGATATTTTATTTTTTTCTTTTATTTTTTTTTTAGTAATATGCTAGCATTCATATTGATGTTCCTTTTATATCCTAAAATAGTAGTCTGATGGTTCAGGTGCTCAACACTGTTCCTAAGGTTGCGGCACTTTTACGTTCGCTGTTATATCTTTAGGTTATTTAGGCAGAATCTAAAACAATATCATTTGACCTAAGTAATTATTTTATCTACAAAAAAATAACATTTGTTATGACTATTACAACCTCGTTAACACATCGGCGTCTATTATGAGTACAAGTTTAACAATGGTGACTTTAAAATACTATTTCTTAATTCAATACGACACCAAAAACAGACAGTGCCTAGTGGGGTAGTTCGATCCATAGAGTGATCGGCGATGGTAAGAGAATTAATAATCAAATAAATAAATAAATAATCAGTCACCAACCAACGAATTATTAAGTTATTTTATGGTATTTTTTTATTTAAGAATATTCACTTGTTAGTGTCCTTAAAGTTTAATATTTTGTGCATAATAATAATAGTAATAAAATAAATAAAACTTATTCAGATTTTACTTCTGCGATGAATATTTTTGAAGTGAAAATTTCGAGTTTGGATTGGTAAAATCAATCATTTGGCGTCACCGACATGTTAATTTTATAGTTTTCACTTTTTCGGCAGACCTCAATGAATGTCAATTTTTTTTTAAGAATTGCTATGACTCTAGTAAGCCAAATATACTTGTGCGAAAGTCAAGGAAGATAGTGGTAATTAACGTTAAAATGATGTTATAGTATGGTCAAACGCCCTAACCACAAGACTATCATGACTATTCAGACCATAAGGTTATTATTGTTTATAATTTAAAAATAATAATAATATAAACAGTATTTTTGTATATATAAATATTTTTGTTTTGTTAATGGTAATTCAACTATTTTTTCGGGTTTTAATTACTGGAAATTTTACATCCTAAAAAATATAATTTCGTGGCATTTTAAATGTAAAGGTCTTAAGGATTTTTTCTTGACGCTCCTCCTATATAATAATAATATAAACAGTATTTTTGTATATATAAATATTTTTGTTTTTTTAATGGCAATTAAACTATTTTTTCGGGTTCAAACTACGGGAAATTTTACATCCTAAAAAATATAATTTCGTGGCATTTTAAATTTAAGGCATTAAGGATTTTTTCTTGACACTCCTCCAACCGGAGATAGTTTGTGAATTAGTACCTCCGGCAGGCTTCTAAACTCCGTTGTAAATCGCGCGAAACAAAGCTGTCCCGCTGAGCGGTCTCGTGAATGTTTTGACAGCGCTTCGGATGAACGCTGCGGCTAGGCCTTGCCAATTAAGCCGGTCGCTATTTATCGCTTATTGTCGTACGCGGAATGGAAATCGATATGATTGCACGGAGCGGATGCTGGGCCGCTTCTATCCGAAATCTTTACGATCGCTCGTTATCGACGGCGAACTACGAGACGAGACGCACTCGCCACTTCACACTAACGATAAAGACTACCACTGAGCCCAAATTGACACCAGAGAGGCGGAATGACTTTGGCACAGTCAACTGCAAAAGTTCTCACTCAACTTAACAATTTTTTTTTTTAGCTATGATATATAATAGAAGGAAATTAGCTCTTTTTTAAAAAATAATAGTTTACTAAAATGAATAGTTATCTTTTTAAAAAAATAACTCGTTAATTCGAATGATTAATAGCGTCAGAATACTACACGTAAAATAATTTCGTAAAAATTCTACAAAATACCATCAGTTTTTCGTATCACTGTGTTATATATTAATAAATTTCACTTAATTCAGTGGCTCAATTTCTAGCAAATCGACTTCTTGTTACTTGAATTTGTTGAGCCAAATATCGATGCAATTTGCCCGAATTATAAAAAACATATATATTATTGTTTTAGTTCCGATTATAAGAATATAATTGAAGTATCTACTTAATGACTTTATATTATAACCTGCCTAATCAGGTTATCTTAATAGATTTCTTTAAGAATTTAGCTTATCGTGAGTTTTATTGATTTTTAAGTTAATTGGGCAATTACTAATGAAATAATGAATTAAAACGGACATGGTGGTCTAGTGATTTAAGCGTCGACTACTGCTAGGCCAGGTTTTACCGTTTTAAATGCCTATGAACGAAGTTATCCATTTTTTAATGCTTCATCAGTACAATCTGACCTCCCTGACCCAGGTGATATACGAATACTTTGACATCAAAGGAAGGTACAAAATAATTAATACCTAATAAGGCAATTAACAAAACAAATACATGCTGCTCTGTAGGAGAAACTATCTATTTTTACAGAATTGAGAACCCGATTTGTATATATTTTTTTAAAGTTGAATATGAACTTTCAGATTAAAAATAATGTCCGCACGAAAAAATATACCCACAACGTTATATAATTGTTTTATTTAATCGAGCGCATCGAACGGTTAAGAAAACGAGGAGAACCCTCGGGTGTATTTCTTGCAGTTTATGTCTTCATAATCCAGGTTTATGGATGTATTTTCGAAAGCGGCTTTGAGCAGGTCATCAAATTCGGTGGTTTATATTGTTGTATCAAATAACAAACGTTGAACATTAAAATGCCAATATATTCATTATGTTGAAAGGATGTATTTTTTACCTGAATGTAACTTAAAATTGAATAATATTAGATTCGCGATCGCATACAATCGATTTCAAAATGAATAACTGAGGAGTAATACGGGAATATAATAATTTCAAATTATTGTTTTCTCTCTGTATCAATTCATGAGATGAATGATAGAATGTTAGATCAGAAATTAGAAAAATTAGTACGCATTAAATATCATTGTTATTTTTTGTTGATGTGATTTACTATTTATGCGGGTTCACTTATTTTATATTTTTTTTTTTCATATTTCTATTAGTAAATTAGTAAACAAGTTTTTTAAAAACTCACCGTATGAATGTAGATTTTTATTCACAGAAAGGCACCGTCTTTGTGTGTAAATTAAAAGGTCATGGTTAGGTTAGATTTAATTTAAATGTTAAAAAATAGATAACTTGCGGACTTATTGCCGTGATGTAAATATGTGAGAATTTATTCAGCTTACTTTGTAGACTTTGATCGCTATGGTTTTGTGTATAGGTACATATACGCTCAGGCAGATATATTTTTCATTTTGTAATCTGTTCGTTTTTGTTTACATGGTAATTTCATTTAATTCATCGTAAATTCAATGGATTAAGAATCTATTTAAATTAAATATAGTAGTCGTCATTTTATTCATTTATAGTTGAAAATATATTATTTATTGTAGAAATTAAAGAAACGCGAGTACCAAACGAAAACCCAATTGAATATTCAAATATGTCGAAAGGCCATTTTGGTAAATGTATGCGCCGATAAAGTGCCGATCGGCTGTCACATCGTTCAGACTAGATGAGCCTTCGCTCCGGGACGCAATGTAAACAAGAACGGATCGCGTCCATTGTGAACGAACGAATCGGTCGCGTGCAATGGGCTCGTAAATAAACCGTTCGCGTTCGTCCGCCGGTCACTGATCCGATGCAATGTGCCGGAACGGATGAGCCGTGCCTCGTCGCCCTGCCGGCTCATATAAGACACGGTCCGGAGAACGGATAGTGCCTGTGCGCCGAGCCATTCTCAATATTTCGATATTGAAGCGGGCTTTGATGATTTAATTAAGTTGAGTTCGGCTGGAATAAGTACCTGCGTGGTTTAGGGCACTTTTTGAAACATACTATTTTTGAAGTAAAACTTCTGTAAGCGCCCTCACACAAATTTTCCTAGACACACTTATTCGGCTAAACTAGATAGGACGTTCGGAGGTGCTGTGCTCTTTCGGTTATAGTCGGTGTTGTAAAGGCCCAGCTGTTACGTTGATTTTCTTCTCATATAAATAGACAAAAATACGGAAGCATTGTTGTGTATTAATATGCAGTTGATGACATATTAATTAACTTCCTAACAGAAGTTAACATGTGGAACTTGTATTTTTTTCTCAAATTATAACCTTTTACAAAAAAAATGCTCAAATAAAAAAAAAGTTGAATTAGGTACGGTTGTTTTGATACAACAAAAGGTGGTCACCAATTTAAGTATTAGCCGCTGCATATATACGTTTTATATGAATTTTGGGGGTGGGTAACTGATAAATGACTTTTACAAATATATTGAAATCAGCGAGACTGAGCCCACGCATTACTTTAATATATATATTTTATTTTTGTTGAAAAATCTGACGAATTCAAATAACTATCTTTTAACATATCTTATTTTTATATTATCAGACTGATTAAGGATTTCTATAAGTCAGATGTTTTCGTTTTATATCATTTTATATTCAATATGTATATCTAATGTCTTGTTTCGTTGTTGCTAATGTCTTGGTAAATTCAATCTTACATTAAATTTAATCTTATAATTGAGTGAAATATTTTTGTGAGGGCAATTATTGTCAATAAGTTAGTATTATGTAATTATGTGCACACTCTCCTTAATACTATGCGTATTCTAGGAGTAAATCTTGCTAATTTTTAGTAAAAATATATACCAGTACTATTTAACCAACTTAACGTATGTTGCCATAAATACTACTTTCAAAACTAGCTAGCTTCATTAGCTGTTCTAAATTCGTGTAGTAGATATGTATATATATAGATATAAAATGGTTTTGTTATTTTTGTTATTAACTTTAATACTTTTTGTTAGTAGAAACCTATTTTTAGTTTTACATAGTTTTTTTATCGATCCATCCAATGTATTTTTTTTGTGTATGTACTATGTAAAATTGTTGGTTTCTCCAATAAAGATAAATAAATAGATAAATAAACAGTGCAATTTTTTATTGCTATTTTTATTTTCTTTCCGCAGATATACGAATAATTGTAAACTCACTGAGAACTTCCAATAGACTGTAAACATGTGAACACACTCAATATCTCAACCTAACTGTATCTAAAAAGTAGATTGGTATTTAAGATAGATTTGAGGAGATATAAAGAACCGTCTCACCGGAGGTCGTTTAATAGGCTTTTGTACTAATTAATGATAGTTTCACACGGTTCACCACTATTGTACTTAAAACTCTAATAGTACCGTTACTTAAAACGCATCTTCTAAAACGCATCTATTTTAGTCCGTTTGAAATATAGTTTAGATTTTTGCCTAATTTGCTTACTTCTTTCCATGCCAGTAATTTTAAATGGAATTAAACAAAGGTTATTCAAAATATCGGTAAATTAAGTCACCATAATATTCACCTATTTTACAACTTACAAAATATTAACGTGACGATAAACCATATATTATAAATGTGTATACATTTCGCACAATGCAAATATAGACCAGCTGGTTAACCATATATCCCTACCAACTGCATACAATACGTCTTTCTAAGTTAAACCTAATGTGAAATATATTGTAATGTTTTTCTTTTATTTTTACTTTTTTCGACGCCTGGTTCTCCATAGTATTTGAGATCCTTGTAAACATTACTATTTTTAATTATTGAGGAAATATTTCTTCCTCAATTGATCTCTGTTGAGATCGATGAATGATATAAAATTTACAAATTTTCCAGTCCTAATACCCAATTATAAAAACCCTACTCAAATTTACTCTCGATTAACTGCAAATTTCAGATTTTTAGCGATATAAAAATCACTTGATATTCCGATGAGGTTGATTGATAACAAATAGTGAATCTAAAAAAAACGTGAAACAAATCCATTTTAATAGATTTAATTTAATTCAATTTAATTATTTTTTTAGAGTTTATACGTACTTTATAAATATAACTGAAGTAAGATTATTTTTAGGTATTTTTGCCGTCAAAATAATAATCGTAGGTTTTTTGGGGGGATACTTTAATAATTATTTTTTTTAATACATTTACTATTTACATTTACTATTAATAACCAAGCGTTGATATCTCTTTCTATAGGATTCCTCCAGGCTCAAGCTCAAAAGCAAACATTAAAGCAAAATCAGGTTTTTTTTTCATAAAAATTACTTCATGTTTCTACGACTGATGTAGTGAATAAAAATTTGAAAAAAAAATTGAATATTTATAGCTTTTGGAGTTACATACATAAGTTATGTAAGGTGTATTATCGTCTTTTAAATAATAATCAATGTATGTAATATTCAAATCCATACAATTTACACATTTTGTAATAATAGCCGAGCGTCGATATCTCTTCCCACGGAGTAGCCATTGTACCGAATTGTTGTTCCTTTTTGACCGCTCGTCAAAGTTACCTATTGCCAGATCTTTTTAAACCGATAGCATTTTATACTAATGTATAAAAACATCGATAGATTTTGAAAATAATATTTCAAAAGTATGTAAATATAAAAAAACTCGTCTATTGTCTGTCATCGTCTGTCGTGTTATCTAATCTGTCATTATTCTTTACTTTATTTTAAAATATTTCAGTATATTAAACTCCGTTTTTCAAATTAAAATAGGGTTCTTATATTCCCTTTTTTTAAAATAAATAATTACAAATAACTAAGTATTATTAAAATGATATTCTAATGATATTTAAAAAGAATAATAGTTACGAATACCTATTTATTTTGTTATTCATTTTATAAAAGTACAATTTTCAGTGAAACACATTATTAACAATAGTCTTAGATAACTAGGTATTTCCTGTTCTAAGAAAGAACTTTTTTCTATTCTAGGTAAATTATATGTGTCTACAGTAAATATAAAATTAACAGACTGCTATATGCAAGAAACAGTGATGATGTGTATTTAAAATATTCTTTTCGTACTGAACGTAAATTTAAAAAAAAAATACGTTTATAAACTAATATAATACAATGTATGCACTGTTTCGGTAAAGGAATGTTCGTAATTTTACTACGTCGGACGAACATGTTCCTAACACGTAGACGTCAATACGGTTTAATAATATAAATCCCGTTTTATCTCTTCATTCCAATCGCATCTCACGGAGAGACGACCGTCTCCAGATTTGACTAAAGAACTTAATAGGCATCTCGTCATCAGATGACGTAAGACTGTCTTACTTAATTCGATATAAAATAAATAATGATGCGCTTGTTTCGGCGATCAATCTTCTAATTAGATACTGATCCACTAGTGTGACCACCTTTTTGTGGGAAACCTTATTCGACAATTATTATTTAGTTCTAATAGTGAATAAAATTGGGTTGAACTTGAATATTATCAATCGTAATTTAATAAATATAAAAAAAAACGAATAGTCTAAAACAAAATTCACAGTCGCTTCGGATTGCTTTTAGATACACATATATATACACTTTGTAATATATATACAAACAAGTAAGTATGTACATCTATTGGACAACATAAAGTTTAATTAGTTTGTGCCATCGTTCCTGCCCCTTGGAATAGACTATTTTTTCTTATAGTTTAAATAAAAAAATACAAGAAAGTGACAAGTGGGTCTTGGATAAAATTAACTCACGTGTGTAGTTAGCGCATATTTTAGAAGTTTAATTTATTGATAATTTAGTAAACACACACACTAATCGATATATCCGCTATATTACACGACTTACTTTTTTTAATTTATATAAATCTACCAACATTGCAATATATATTATTACTTTTTCTAACGATGCATAAAATAAAAGGAACAATGTTATAATTATTGAAATGCGTATCATGGTGAATTAGGCGACACATTGTCACCCTAGCAGTGGCGAGAGCTCGTCTCTATTCGAGCGCAGTATCGATGTCGTCTTCGACGCAGACGTCGATGTCGTTCGCTTCGTCTTATGGCGTTTTCCTATTGCCTCTCGAAGCCTCCGCTCGTCCGACTAATGCGTGCGTCAAGATAATGAGCATCAGATAAATAACAAATGAGTTAAGTGCCTTAAGATCGAAGCCATAAAAAAAAGATGATAAAGGCCATTTAATACATTTTGAGAAAAATGAATATCGTGCGTATATTTATTTACAGAAGTACTAATCAGGTAAATGCAGTTTAATAAAAGACCGATTAGAGGTAATCATTTAAATCAACATTCAATAAAAGATTAAAAGAATAATTTGTAGTTAAAAGTCTCGTTTACTCAAAGAATAAAGCACAAGCACTAATGAGCTGTAGTGCAGTATGGTGCAATGTAAAAATAAGTATTCCATTAAGGGGCCTCTTTCCGGTGGCGCCCTTCTCTCTCCTGCATGTGCTTTTAAATCGTTCTGTCCGATCTAACGCATAAACACTCTGTACCATTGTTGGTTAATTATGAAAAACAATTAAAATTAAAAACTTAATTTTATTTAATTTGAATCTTTATGAAATAATCTATGCTTTTGTAGTTTTATTTTCTCGATTCTTGTATTCAGACAATAAGATATTTACGTCTAAACTTTTGATAAATTTATTGAAAAATACAGACCTTTTGAAGCTCCTGACTTTTAGAAAAAAGTAGAAATTTAACTTAATAATTCCATTGAAGCTTAAATTTTTAGGAGATAAAACGATACCTAGTATTATTTTTCTTCTACATCTACTAATAAAGGAGACACAACACTACAGCGTTTGTATGGAGAAATGAGCGGTCCTCTTAAATTATAAATTTAATCACTTAAAATTATAGGCAGACAAACATTTAATTTTCTACCGCGTTATACTCCAGTGTAAAATATTTTTTCAATCTACATACATTTACATATATATATATATATATATATAGATGATTTCTATGTTAAAATAGGTAAACACCTTTAGTTTAACATATATAAAAGTTTGACAGTACTGACATTTGGAAAATACGAATGCTTTTTAATATTTTAAGGATTGAAATTTTTTGCAAATAAAATATATAGCCAGAATGTTCAAAGAAAAATTAATACCGAAAGCACAGATAGTTGCATCGCTTGAGGTAATGCACGCTGGTTTAAATACAGGCCTGTATTTTATGAAAGTCTTTCACTCTCACCTACCTATCTGTGCGATATGCAATACGGTCAAACTTTCATTAAAGTAGTGAATAAATGATTTAAAAATTAAACAATAATTATGAAAAAAAGTGTGAAAATGTAACGAATATGACGTATAATGAATGAGAAGTGAATGGTTTAATGGATATTTACAAGAATAACTTACGTTCAACGTAGTTTATCTGAAAATGAATCGTTATGGTTAAAAATAAAAAGAAAAGTGTAAAATATATGCACATTACGTGCAAATCGTTAAGATATAGTAAAATAGTAAAATGTATTGTTTAAATACCGTTAATTAGATGATTTCTATGTTAAAATAGGTAAACACCTTTAGTTTAACATATATAAAAGTTTGACAGTACTGACATTTGGAAAATACGAATGCTTTTTAATATTTTAAGGATTGAAATTTTTTGCAAATAAAATATATAGCCAGAATGTTCAAAGAAAAATTAATACCGAAAGCACAGATAGTTGCATCGCTTGAGGTAATGCACGCTGGTTTAAATACAGGCCTGTATTTTATGAAAGTCTTTCACTCTCACCTACCTATCTGTGCGATATGCAATACGGTCAAACTTTCATTAAAGTAGTGAATAAATGATTTAAAAATTAAACAATAATTATGAAAAAAAGTGTGAAAATGTAACGAATATGACGTATAATGAATGAGAAGTGAATGGTTTAATGGATATTTACAAGAATAACTTACGTTCAACGTAGTTTATCTGAAAATGAATCGTTATGGTTAAAAATAAAAAGAAAAGTGTAAAATATATGCACATTACGTGCAAATCGTTAAGATATAGTAAAATAGTAAAATGTATTGTTTAAATACCGTTAATTAGATGATTTCTATGTTAAAATAGGTAAACACCTTTAGTTTAACATATATAAAAGTTTGACAGTACTGACATTTGGAAAATACGAATGCTTTTTAATATTTTAAGGATTGAAATTTTTTGCAAATAAAATATATAGCCAGAATGTTCAAAGAAAAATTAATACCGAAAGCACAGATAGTTGCATCGCTTGAGGTAATGCACGCTGGTTTAAATACAGGCCTGTATTTTATGAAAGTCTTTCACTCTCACCTACCTATCTGTGCGATATGCAATACGGTCAAACTTTCATTAAAGTAGTGAATAAATGATTTAAAAATTAAACAATAATTATGAAAAAAAGTGTGAAAATGTAACGAATATGACGTATAATGAATGAGAAGTGAATGGTTTAATGGATATTTACAAGAATAACTTACGTTCAACGTAGTTTATCTGAAAATGAATCGTTATGGTTAAAAATAAAAAGAAAAGTGTAAAATATATGCACATTACGTGCAAATCGTTAAGATATAGTAAAATAGTAAAATGTATTGTTTAAATACCGTTAATTAGATGATTTCTATGTTAAAATAGGTAAACACCTTTAGTTTAACATATATAAAAGTTTGACAGTACTGACATTATTAAAAAGCATTCGTATTTTCCAAATGTCAGTACTGTCAAACTTTTATATATGTTAAACTAAAGGTGTTTACCTATTTTAACATAGAAATCATCTAATTAACGGTATTTAAACAATACATTTTACTATTTTACTATATCTTAACGATTTGCACGTAATGTGCATATATTTTACACTTTTCTTTTTATTTTTAACCATAACGATTCATTTTCAGATAAACTACGTTGAACGTAAGTTATTCTTGTAAATATCCATTAAACCATTCACTTCTCATTCATTATACGTCATATTCGTTACATTTTCACACTTTTTTTCATAATTATTGTTTAATTTTTAAATCATTTATTCACTACTTTAATGAAAGTTTGACCGTATTGCATATCGCACAGATAGGTAGGTGAGAGTGAAAGACTTTCATAAAATACAGGCCTGTATTTAAACCAGCGTGCATTACCTCAAGCGATGCAACTATCTGTGCTTTCGGTATTAATTTTTCTTTGAACATTCTGGCTATATATTTTATTTGCAAAAAATTTCAATCCTTAAAATATTAAAAAGCATTCGTATTTTCCAAATGTCAGTACTGTCAAACTTTTATATATGTTAAACTAAAGGTGTTTACCTATTTTAACATAGAAATCATCTAATTAACGGTATTTAAACAATACATTTTACTATTTTACTATATCTTAACGATTTGCACGTAATGTGCATATATTTTACACTTTTCTTTTTATTTTTAACCATAACGATTCATTTTCAGATAAACTACGTTGAACGTAAGTTATTCTTGTAAATATCCATTAAACCATTCACTTCTCATTCATTATACGTCATATTCGTTACATTTTCACACTTTTTTTCATAATTATTGTTTAATTTTTAAATCATTTATTCACTACTTTAATGAAAGTTTGACCGTATTGCATATCGCACAGATAGGTAGGTGAGAGTGAAAGACTTTCATAAAATACAGGCCTGTATTTAAACCAGCGTGCATTACCTCAAGCGATGCAACTATCTGTGCTTTCGGTATTAATTTTTCTTTGAACATTCTGGCTATATATTTTATTTGCAAAAAATTTCAATCCTTAAAATATTAAAAAGCATTCGTATTTTCCAAATGTCAGTACTGTCAAACTTTTATATATGTTAAACTAAAGGTGTTTACCTATTTTAACATAGAAATCATCTAATTAACGGTATTTAAACAATACATTTTACTATTTTACTATATATATATATATATATATATATAAAATATAATTATATATATATATTTTATTATATATAGTATATGTCAGATCTCTAATACAGACCTTGCGCTCTTATTATCTCCTTATATATTTCCAATAGGTAACACCTAGATACAGGCATTTTGCCTAGGTAATCCACACAAACTACATATTTTCTTCTCTTGAAAATCAATAAAATATTACAAAGTAATATATAACATGTAACAATATAATTGTATTTTGGATACTTTAATAAATAAATAAATGATTCGCTAATAACTACATTTATTTAAGTAGATTTATTACATTTTCTGGTAATTTATTTTTTTATTTCACGTAAAAAGATATATTGTTTTTGTAATACTACTGGGGGTATAATAACTAAAGTTTATTGATTATATTTAAACCTACAATTTAAACCAACGACTACTTCAATATGTGACTGGTCAACATTTCCCTCTTCATTCATAAATGAAAAAATGATGTCGCACACACGACGCGACGCCCCGGCTAAATCGAATATAGGGACGACATCTCCAATTGTAAGTACGGCCATCGCTCATTACGCGTCATCCTCGTTGACAGATATGTTTTAAAGATGTCGCCAGCGGGAGTCGGGACGTGTAAAGTCGCATTTCGGTGCGTTTTTGCAGCTATCTTCCCTATCGCCATCTCCGGCCGCCATCTTGGTTCGAGCGACGCGCTCCAATCAGCGCCGACGCGCAATTACCTTGACATGGCGTTTAAAATAATTGGCGAAGTGAAAAGTTGCGCGCAACTGAAAGTGGACACTGTGACCGTTGCCCCCCCCCCCCGCCTCCCCCCCCCCCGCCCCCCGCGCCCTCCCCGCTGACTTTTTCTCGCCGTTTGTCTAAGAGCTCATTACTTTTTGTTGGCGTATCGCGACGTGATGGATTTATAGTCGATATATTAATTCCGTATGTGTCCGCCTCTCGTCTCCGCCTATAGTGTATTTACAATCCTTGTACAGATTCCATGAATATGAAACATGCCCTTAAAAAAATCACCACTCACAGATATTAAAAAGCTCTTCATATTCGATGATCGATTAAAAAGTCAAGATCTTTAGCAAGTTCTTGTATATCAATATCGTTTTTGATGATGTGAATAAAAATATTTTAGGAATTTGTTATAATTTCAAAAGAGTATTTTCCAATCTTTAACTAGCTTAAAAAATATATATTTATTTGGAATATCTTTGGATTAGCTTTGACTCTAATTAATAATAATTTTAATAGTGTTTGCAATATTTAACCGTATAAATTACGCTGTGTCTACTTTTGTTTGCCTTTCTTATATCTATTTAATTCAAAATATAATCCTAACAAATTTCTTTTAATAATATTTATTATTTCTGTCTATTGGCAAACTCTTACAAATGTTATTCGTCTATATTACTTAATTTTACCGGACCTGGGTACTTATTTGTATGGTGTATTGTGATGGTGATGAGTTGCACTTTGCTCTATAATCGTGATTTATGATATATTTATGTTCACTAATGTCCTTTTAGAGGGTTGATCTTTATCAATAATCAAACAAAAAATGTTTCCTAATTATTACATGCCAATTAGTTATAGACCAACAAAAATCCCATTGATTTTATAATTAATCGAAATTACAGTGAAACAGTAAACTGTTTAGAAACCTACAAACCATGGGTGTTGAGGGAAAGCGAGGTGGAGAGGGGGGCATAGCAGTTATGGGCACCGCTCGAAACCATGGAATGGTAAAGGTATTTTTTATCGGTGAATCGCAGGAAGTCCGCCCGTCGATACCAGCGAGTGACACAATTTCATCGACAGAGCGAAGTTAAACGTCTGCAGCGCGCTTAATTGCCAGCCTGGCAGGCTGCGCAGGCTGCGCAGGCTGCGCAGGTTGCGCAGGCAGGCCCCGCGCCACCCTCCGGGCTCCGTACTGAATATGGCCGGCATATCTGCGCGTACGTCATATTATGAGCGATTTCTTTCGAGCTTCGTTATAAATTCCCTCGTCGAGACGAAATGCTATTTAAGTTCTCCGTAAAAGGACAAAGCGCTCTTAAGTAAGGCGAAGCGTCGCACGCATCTTCTAATTAGCTTAAACAAGGCAATTACGTCCCAATCGCCGCTTATGGACGAATATCACGATCGGATATAAATAAGCCTTATAAACAGTGTTATAAAATGCTCACTACTGTATAGAATAAAGAAATAATATTATACCCGTAGAAAATAGATTATATAATTTATTTATTTATTTATTTATTTATTTATTATCCATAAAAAATTATATCATTACATGTATATTAATATATCGCATGTTATTGATATTCCATAAAAGAAAAGTACAGTTTGTGTGGATTAGTATCTTATCGTTTTTATCGTTTTTAGTTAGCTATAATAATACAATATTTATCTGTAGCGTTTGTTAATGAATGTGAAATTTCTAAATACCTACAATTAACATCAGAATTATTATTCTGATGTTTCTGTTGTATATATAATGTATAAAAAGTAAATGAACAATAATATGTGTACTCAAGCAATAGTTTGAATAAGTTGCTTTTCGCATTCTTGCCTTGTTTTGTTCATTAGCCAAAGCGTCACCGTCCTTTTAAAGTTTGAGTCAGTCACCGTTGATCTGTCAACCTCAGAGTAAAATTTGTTATAAATTCTGGGCGCTAGAAACGTGTAGTGCCTCTGTCCAAAAGTAGTTTTCATTCTGTTTTCGTGATGTCCATCTCTTTGTCGTTGTCTTGTGTCGTGACTATGAGGTAGCATTATTTGAGAAGTTACATCTTTTTGGTAGTACATTAGTACTGTTCTAATATATAGCTGTCGTACATCAAGAACTTGAAATTCTTTGAATAGTTTATCAGAAGAGTGACGGTAAGGTTTTCTATTTATTACCCTAAGTATAGCTTTTTGCGCCTTAATTAGGGGATCGAGATTTGTAATAGCTGCACCGCCCCACCCTAGTTGACCATATGATACTACAGACTGCGCAAGAGCATAATAGATAGTCTTTAATATCTGCAACTTAAATACATTTCGTATATTTCGGAATATGTAAATCAATTTTCGTATTCGTGTAGCGGCTGCATTAATTTGGTCTGTCCATCTTAAGTGGCAATCAATCACTATTCCGAGATATTTCATGGATACAGTGTTTTCTAGAGGAAGGCATTTACAATTAATTTTATCACAGTCGTGTATTAATATTTGTTTGTCATTTGTAGGTTGTAGTCTTGAATCTATAAACATAATGAATTTATAATATATTAATTATGTATAATTTCGAACTATTTGTCGTAGCGGAGCGAAGCGTAGGTCCCATTGGTCGTCTCCAATAGCGAAATGTTTGTGATATCTCAATGATTTCGAATCAGAATTTTAATCGAATCTATATAAAAAAAATACTAGTTCGTGACGGAGCCGGAATTTTAAAATTCAAACTAATAAAAAAGTTACGTTTAAAAATATTTTCTCTGGGAAAATTATTAAACATAACTAGCATAGGTTCCACCTTTGCGACTGCCGCTACTTAGTAATATTAACAATGAGTATGCGAGATTTTTGTTATTAAAATATCAGTCGACTGTCGAAATTAAATATTAAATTAAATCATTATGCATACGAGTAACGTGCGCACGAGCTTATGTGTGTGAGAGAGAAACTGTGAGGACTATGCGAAGACAATATTGTGTGAGAGATCTTCATATTTTTTTATTAAATTAGCTGCTGTTATTCGAGCTGCTGGGTCTGTTTTGTGCGTAGCGAAACAAAGACAATCCAGAGCACACCTCCTGTTTTATTTGCTTTTATTATAATCGCAGCGCGCATACAATAGTGCGTTTTTCCATTGAACGGTCGGCGGCGGCGGCGGCGGCGGCGGCGGCGCGTCTGTGCGCCCGTCGCGGAATCAATCAGCGGACGTCAGAGCCGCCACTGCGACGAACGTCCGCATGTTTTATGCAAATATTTGCCTGAATAAAACGGCCTCGCCTTTCTCGCATTTACGGCGCAAATCAGGAATATCGACGGATGCATTTAGACTGAGTCGTTTTTGCGATCTGGAGATAAATATTAATTCCACAATACAGGCTTAATTTGAAAACCTTACCTTTTAAAAGTTTACGTTTATTAATAAATAAATAAAACACAATGTATGTATTGTATGTATGTATGATGTATTTTTTTTTATCTGAAAATACCTTTTTTTTCACAGAGAATCTTATTATTACTTTAAAGGAAGCCAATATCGTACGATTTTGGCAATAAGACAGGGTTTATTTATTTATTTATCTTTATTTGGGAAATAAAACAGTTAGGTACGTAACAAGGAAATCATATACAGGCTGTACACAATAATAACAACAAAGAAAACAATGGTACCCACTAACTAGTATAAAATAATACCAATTAAATATTTCCAAGATATATAAAGATAAAAAGATGTTTTAAAGATGTGTTTGTTATTATTTATTAAATAGTTAAATATTAAATTAATTAAATAACATTTATTTAATATTTCTATAAAAGTAAAATGTGTCACCTAACCATGAAATCGAAGCGAGCGTTAAGCTTATAATGTATATAATTTATGTATTAATATATAATTTTAACGATTTATTGTTGTCCAACTGAAGAAATTTAAAAAAAAACGTAATTGTGGGGTTCATAATATTTTTTCTGCGTGTATCTTTATTTATCTATTTTATTAACTCATTGGCAATATATATAGTATTATGTACATATTAAATACAAGAATAAACATTTCGAAACATTTACAAGAATAAAAGTAAAAAAACTATTATTAATCATGTAATTCAGCAAGAACAACGTCACGCTGCGAGGTTCCGCGCGTATTTTCGAAGTATAAATTCTGCTTTTTACACGTAATAAATTCTTTATTACTACATTTATTGAGTTATGTAACAACTGTTATTGTAATGTAAAGAAATCTAAAAGTATTGAGTGTGGAAAAGTGTTTAAATCCTACCATCACCGGACAAATAAGACCTACCACACCACAACCCTATAGTGGTAACAATATGTGGAGTAATATATACAGTATGCAGTAATATGGTATAGTATAGTGTAGTGTACAGTAATATGTATACATTAAACACAAGAATAAAATATTTTTAAATATACAAACTCACAAAATATACTTATATGGCTGGCTTATCGGATAAAGAGCAACGGTCGGAAATCTTCTATTTTATTAAATGTATTTCCGTAACCACGCAACTCTAGGATCAGTCATTCCCGTTTTTCAGCAGCGATCGATACCCAGCTGAGCGCCACATAATTTAACCATCACACATTCGCTGAGGTGCGCGGGTTCCGCCGATGTACGGAGGCCGAGGTGCACCCAGCGGCTCGTGACCTTATCCGACGGCATCCGTCCGTTTCTGCGGCTCCCAACACGGGCATCAATAAATAAAGAAGCGTTTAGAGGAGGTGGATCGCCCGCTAGGGTGCTATCTAGTTAGCCGAGAGACAACCTAACTGTATCTGCACGCAGGCAGGTACCTGAACCGGAAGCTGAGAAACCATCAATAAATGTCCGTTAAATCAATCAACATTTCAACTATTTGTTTATTTGTATGAGAAATGCTTACAGCATACATAAAGACAGTTAAATAGAAAAAGATAAATAACAACTTAAGCCGACTACAGGCATCTCCAATTTAACATATACTTTTAACAGAACGAGCTAGGATCTAATTTATAGTGATAACATTGTATGAGTGCTATAATCTGTGAATATAATAGGGTGTGGAATGTTAGAGTGTGTTAATGTTTACGTATAATATATATACATATATGTGTGTGGTAACTAGTCTTCGAAATATAATTTGTCAATAATAAGATTATTTTTAGGTACATATGATGAAATCCTAAAATCCGGTCTCGGGTAAGTGTGTTAAACATAAATGAATTATTTATTTATTTAACACTTAGAAATTACATTAATTAACAACTTAAGCCGACCATAGCCATCTCCAATTTAACATATATGTTTAACAGACCTATATTTATAATATAACTCGAACATATACGTATAAATATAGCATCTATATTTATATATGTGCGATTGCGAGTGTTTTATAATTTGTTAGTATATTAGTGTGTGGAATGTAAGAGAGTGTTAATGTGTGTACGGAATGGTGTGTTCCTATTTGGTGGTAACGAGAATACTAATACTAATATTATTAATGTTCAGAGAGTTTCTTTTATGTTGAGTATAAAATCGCCTTTATGCAAATGAAATATATCTATATCCATAGAATTGTGGTTATATGTTTTACCAATACGGTTTACTACTGAATTCATTGCGTTATTGTGCGATTAGAGTGACGTGAAAAACTCTACTTCGATAAAAATGAGGTGGGATTAGTTCTGAAAGGGAGTACCCATGGGCCTTATTTGTTTATTTATTTAACATCATTTACATGCACTCTTATAATATATAACAGTAAAATAGTGTTTACATAATAAATACATTGATTGTATAAATACGATTTATATTCAAAATTAACAAAAACTTTTTTGTACTCATTTGTTTAGGCCTCTCCCTGTCGCGGCTTAGGAGTCATCGGTTACTCCTAGCTAGAGAGTTCGGAATGCCGGGATGAGGGCTGCGACTTTCAGCGCGGTCCAACTCCAACGCGCGGGCGGCCGCCGCAGCCTCCGTATCGCAAATCATTATTTATGCCTCCACTCTTTTATGATTTAATACGCTCGACGTCGCGTTGCGTTGCGTTGCATTTACCGGGGCGCTGTCGTGGGCGGCGTTCGATAATTTTAACGTTGCCGTAAAGTGCGACTGATTGGCGCGGCGAGACTCTTAAACAAAATCGCCCTTGCAATAAAATTGCTGTCAATACTAACCCGTCAAGATGACATCGAGGACAATTTATCAGTGAGAGCTGTTTTTCGGAAGACAATTGAAGCCCAACAATATATAAGTAGATTAAACTGCTAAAAAAAAAAAAAAAATGATTTTTAATGAGACGATTTTTGAGTAAATGATCACATCATTGCCATCCTTATTGGATATTGAATCAATGGAACTCTAGTAGTAACCTTTTTAGTTGAATGTCATTAAACAATAATTTTGATAAACTACACTTATGAGTTATGACATTTTTTTTTTAAAATCTATTTATACAGTGAAATAAATGAATAAGTAATTTAAATCACCTAACTCAAATAAGTAATAAGTATGTAACTTATGGAACACATGCTACTTGGTGCCCTAGCAATTCCTATAGTTCCGCCCTGTGTTAAATTTCCGCCGCGCGCCTGCGCGACTGGACATTTTTATCATTCATTCGCATCATTTGTATCATTCGCGCGTATCAGCCCTAACCATCGCCATTGAAATTAATAACTCCATTAGTATTACTGTTGTGAAATATAATGTGTATTCCGCATTGCGGATGTTAGATATCAGCGGTTATGCATATATAGCCAGCAACCGCTACTGCGCTCGCGCAGGTCTCACTGCGTGTGAAGACAACCTCGACATTATACATTTGCCCGATTAATCAGTTTTTTTTAACGTTCGATTACATCTGTCGTTTACATTTATGCATATAATAATTATTTTTACAATTTAGATAACATAATAAAAATAGAGTTATATTTATTTTCCTGCCAAAATATCTGGCCGCATAAGGCTAAACAAAGATGTATTTTTTATTCAAATAAAGTAAAAAACTACAATCATGTAACTCTATAAGATCAATCATATTGTTGACCCTATAGATATGTCATTGTCCACCTTCAAGGCAAATAAGGATCGGATCACAAAGAGCTCAGCGAGAATTAAACACACAGCCTTAGACACACAATTAGTCACGTGCAATCACACAACCTTCACGCACTAACACGCACACGCATATTAATCTTATTTCTTCCGTTGTAAGAAATTAACAATAATAATTTAGCGATAATATCTCTTAGGCACGTTCGAACGGTGAATGTTTATTTGTCTCTATTTTACCCATTTTAACTTTTATTTAACGTTACGTACGAGATTTATATATCCGGCTAGGTCAGTGTACTTTCTGACGGAACCTTGATATTACAATCAAATAGAATACGTTCAGAACTTATCTAGTATGTTACATATATTTATTATATATAAAAATTGTTTTTCATAATGAAGTATTGATGGAAGTACTTAATGATTATTTAAATACATTTTGTATTTAATAAAGTGTATTAACGTGGTTATTTAAAATTTAAAAATGTTAAAACCTAAACACGCTTATTTTATGATATTTAAAAGATTTATTTTCAAACTTCATTGTACTTTTTTGTAAAACTTCACTCACTTCCCAACATATTAGTGTATTGAGAAGTTCATTTTTTTGTCTGGCTTCCAGTAAAGGCATATGCACAAAAACATAAATTGTGTTAAAGCTGTGTTCACAGACGTTATTAGTTCTATGTTTAGTTGATAATTTTGCATTATTTTTCTAGTTGAAAGTTACATATTTTAATTTACGATAACCCTCTTATCTTTGCTAATTTATGGCAGCTAATTTCCGTTATAAATAAATATAACTGTAAGCAAAGCGAGTCAGTTCGCAATGTTAATGATCGTTGTATCGTACTTGCGGTCGCACGCGGCGCGGACGACATTAAATAATTAATCCGATACCCTTTTGGTCTGTGCGATTGAAGTATCACGCTGCTACTGAAGGTACTCTACCGCAAAGCTAACGGTTTAACCGACGGCCTTCCATTGACATTTATAAATATATAAATAGCCGCCATTTGTAACAATTATGCTACCATAATGCCTAACTCGTGATAGGATTAACAAAGTTCATATTATTATAATCCTAAATTTAATTTTACATTCCACGGTGTGCCCTTCATAACCTGCCCAACTTACCTTATAGCAGCATTGTTTGTTATTGTGTATACTATGCTGAAGCGTATTATTATTATTATTATTAGTTTATTCATTAAATTTACAATTATTTTATTTTATGTACCAGCTAAGCCCAAGGTTTCTAGCAACTGATTGGATGCATTCTACGCTAAAAATATAATGCAAGTAATTATGAACCGTATTCCTGAAAAATTAAAAAACATAGATTAGAGGCGTTTGCCGCGAAGAAAATATTTATTTATTTATTTATTTTATAAAGTAAACATACAGAGAGTAATCGTAAACATTCTTACATATTATACACAGGTTAATATGATAATATAGAGTCAGAATAACGAATAGTAAAAAGAGAAAATTAATCCCGAAAAGTTTTTTGTTAGCTGGGTTAGGTTAGGTTTTGATTATGATGTATAATGAGTGAGAATGATGATCGAAGTAATCATTTAATTATGATAATATTAATAATGATAAAATGGTATAATATATTTCTTAAATACCATATTTAGATGATTTCTTACGTTATAATAGGCAAACGCCGTAAGCAAATATTATATAAAAGTCTGACATTATATTGACATTTAGAAAATCCGAATTCTTTTTAATGTTTTTACAGATTGAAATTTTTCAAACAAATCATATAACCAGAATGCCTAAAGGAAAATTAATACCGAAACGCCCAGATAGCTTCGCTAGAGTTTTATGCACGCTGGTTTAAATACAGGCCCATATTTTACGATACCTTTCACTCTCATATCATATGTGTGTGTATATACAGATTAGATTGTTAAAAATATTTTACGGTTTTGTTTAATATATATTGGGGATTAGGTTCATTACCCTATAAGTGTGTAGGTGAAATGATTTTATTATGTTTTGTTACAAATTCCTTAAGTTATACTTATATTATTATTATTAAATAAATAAATATGTAGTTCCTATATTGAAAATAATTTTGTTTCAAAATGTTTCAGCTAAAGGTTTATAATGCTGAAACTGCTCGATCGCCTCAGAGCACCCAAAAACATACGTATATTCTAAGTTTTATAAAAGTTTAGATAAAACGCGATTGCGTGATTGCACCCGGCGCTGCGTCCATCTCTCTCTGCGGCGCTCGCGGTCGCCATAAAAACGTACGAATTCCATTAACGGCCGAAAGAGACGCCGCCTCTTAACGGCCGAAATAAATTCAGGCATCGGCCGGCGTCGCTCGGCAAACAGTGTGGAACCATTCCGATTAAAAATATTACGCAATCGCCTACGAATCGCCGGTTTATGCTAATCGACCGGCGCGGTTCGTTCGACTTCGTCCATCTCGACATTTGTTGGCGACACTACAAGTCGTACTTATTCTGACATTCTTTCTTTTATTACCGACCATTTACTTTTTTTTTTGTATTCAATACATATGTGTATTTATATTCACTGATGTCCTTTTAAGGGGTTGATCTATATCGACAACTAAACCAACCCACGAAAAAAAAAAAATATTACTAAAAAACTTTGTTTTTCTTCGAAGTGTTTCGCGAACCACGCGCTGGCGGGGTCGATGATTGATTTGACACCATGAACCGCTTTCTGAAACATTAAAATGATTTCTTTAATATTTTAAATTCGTTTATCTCGTAATTGGGAAACATTTATCAAATATTTTTTAGTGATTAATGTTTGATTATTGATTTAGATAATCAGTAAATATAAATAAAACCTGTAAAAGGTACGATTGGGGGTTTTATTAAAATGCCTTTAGATGTTAGATACTGGTGTTTGGGCTGACATAAAGATTTCATCTAAAAACGGTCCGCAACAGCGTTTGTCTGAATCTAAATCTGATTTATAAAACAGGGATATATTAAAAAAAAAACATTCTAACAATACAATATAGATGAAAAATGAGTACTAATTTCTAATACTGATATTAACAAAAAATGTAATATTACTTGAAAGTATGTGTGCGTATTTGTGTAAATATTATAGCTAAATATTTATCCGAGTTTAATAGTATTTAAAATAGATTTTATACAAAATTATTATGCCATTTTTAAATTGCATTCATATTGATATACTTTTAAGAATTGCTGTGACCTAGGTAATATATCATTATTTTGTGCCCTTCTCAACTAGGCTAAATTTGCTTGTACTGAATTCAGTGGAGATCGTGGAATGAAGCGTTAAAAATGGTATGACTACCAGCGACCGCCGCGCCGGGTCAATAGTTAAACGCCTAAACCACTAGACTACCACGATCTCACATCTCACGAATTAGTGATAAAATTTATTTAATTATTTTATCAGTAAATTGTCTCTAGCAATGTGAGTGGAGTTCTGTCTTCAGCTCCTTATACTAGACTTAAGACTTAAGAGAGAGTTTTAAAGTCAATTTTAGTTCAATAATCGCATCATTTATAGGGTAATATTTAAACAGATCTTTGGTACACATAAACCCAATTAAGTAAATTAAACCCTATTACATGTTTCCGTGTGTCCTCACATATTCTGTTTAAGGTCTCGTAGGTCCGTTAGGTCTTAGAGATATTTGAATAAAAAGTGAACAGATTATGCCAATTATTTTAATGCGCAGACGAGAGCTTAAATTGACATTATTTTTAACAATATGCTAAGCTGTTTAGAAAGTTCAGAGTGTTAACATTTTAAAAAATATGCTTCAATCAATTTTTATTGTTAGCTGAAGATGATGATCACGGAGCTGGCAGAGGTATGAATAATGTATGAGAATGTTCGTCATTTTGCCTACAGTGGCTGAACCAATTTTAACCATAATTACACGATTGAATTCATAGAAATCAGGTAGTTATTATTTAGCTAAAATACCTTCAAAACCCTCTACAGCTAAATATTTTACGTAGGCGTTGAAAATAATGCCAGAGTCGTTTTCAACTTATATAAATTAATCAATATGTTTTCTTTCAGGTACTCTCCCTACGGCTTCAAGTACAACCTGGAAAGTCCGATTAGCAGTTCGCAGAGGCGGGAAGACGACCGAATTACCTACATAAACAAAGGCCAATTCTACGGCATCTCACTCGAATACATACACGACCCAGACAAACCCATCAAGAACCAAACAGTCAAAGTGAGTACCCGCTTTATTTTCCATATCACGCTCGACCTAGATGCGACACACTTTCATATTGAAACAGAGCATTGAAAACTTTTTTGATTGAGCATTGTTATTTATCCACTTTTTTGAATTCTTTAATTCCCTAAAATTTTACGATAAAAATTCATTGCCAACGGACAATTAAGGAAATTGTCACAATTTAATGTGCGAACCTTACTAGATTTACGAATTTAAGCAATGTACTTGTGAGTACTTTACGAGTAACCATTCATAGCAATACACAATACAAATTCATCAGTGTAGATGTTCTTTCTAATTTTGAGGTTAAAACTCGTAAGGCTACTAATGTAATTGTATGCACACCAAAATCTTTTTTAAATTGATGAGTCACCTGAATAGGGCTTATAAAAGATGAATATTCTTTTAGCAACGTTATACCGTATGCAATATGTTCGATAACTCATTCTGAAATAGCATGAAAATCGCTGCTCCTTTCTTTATGTTGTAATTCTCACAAACGCGGACCGATATAATTGCTTTATCGTCGGCGGCGGGACTTTTTTTAAAGGCAGAATAACTTATCTTTCTGATTAGATAAATATCGTGAAGATTTACGAGTTGTGAGCGCACCTTCCCAATTAAAAGGGGCATTTTATCACCTTGTCGTATCGTCCTTTGAAGCGCTCAACCATTTCGCTGAGGGCACTTAAAAAGGACCTTATGACTACATCCACAAATGAAACAGCTACTAAAATGTGCCACTAAATGTATTTTATAAAGCGGCTTCTTGAATTACATGAGATTTACTTTAAATTATAATATTTATACTCGTATATGTAATTGTTTGCATGATACATACATATACGGATTTTAATTTTACTCGTACATTAAATAATATAAATAAAACATTATCCAATATATTTAGAAAAAGATAGACATAATAAGATATTATCTGTTATCAATCAGATAATTTCAAAAAATCAATTAGTTTTTTTTTCTATATGGGGAAATTCCTTTCAAAATATTATTTTATCGTTTTTCAATTAGATTTATTCAAAAACTCCCAAACGGCGTAATGAACGAAATAAAGAAATAATAATAAAAGGACTATTTTAAATAATATGTAATTGGTTTTTTAATTTTATTTTTAATTCACATAACATTTGAACATTAAACTATTCACATAAATTATTTCCGGACATGTATATATTCATTTTTCTTCTCGCTTATCTACAAGATATAAGATATTTATTACCATAACAATTTTTACAATGTTGTAAGAATTATTTAATAATAAAAGTACAAAAACATTTTTAAATTTCCGTAATTGTAAATTCATACATAAATACATACTTATTTGAATACAAATAGAAGGATGGGAATCAAAATTCCTTAATAAATTTATAAATTTAAATTCAACAAATTTAACTTAATAGCCTTCTTGCCT
The DNA here is from genome assembly GCA_020383195.1 of Neomicropteryx cornuta. Taxonomy (NCBI): domain Eukaryota; kingdom Metazoa; phylum Arthropoda; class Insecta; order Lepidoptera; family Micropterigidae; genus Neomicropteryx; species Neomicropteryx cornuta. The sequence goes on from JAHKQU010000014.1 coordinate 1,899,512, forward strand.
ATTTCACGTATTTCTTTTGGGTTCTCGGGTACTTTGTTGTAGAATTTAAGACCCAAATAAGAGCTAGTTCTACTAAATTTAGCTGAGTTTGGTCTTACAGGTTGAACATAATTAATTTTATTTCTGGTGTTTGATTCGTGTGTCTAGCTTGATTTATTAATAAAACCAAAACGTCGTATAAAGTGGAAACCTTCACTTCAATTGTAAATTAATTACTTTTCAATTCTAAATAAAGATATTTATTTGATAATTTCCCAAATAAACAATTTTGGAAATACATGAGAGCTTTCATACTAAAAAAATACTAAAGTTACTGTCTTTAGTTACTCGGAACAAGAGTAAACTTCTTTTGGCCGTCGAGGAGACATCAACGCGCGAAAAGCGCAATCGTTTGACAGCGGCTTCCTGCTCCAAATTGTGTACGAGAAGGAAAAGTGCGCTTCGCGACGTTCGAGAACATTCAACCCGGCTACCGTATTTTAATGCAACATTCATTATTTATTAGCATTTTAATCTGATTTCACGGTGAATATTCATCGTAACAGCGTCTTTCATAAGTAATGTTATTTTGTATGCGAGCTTAACAAGACGAATTCATATTTATCCATTTATTTAGTATGACATATATTTTAAATTGACAAACAAACGAAATGTAGACTTAAATGTAGAATTACAGTTACCAATTTATATCTTATTAAAAATACACAGGGAGTGACCATTAGCACTGCTAAATAATAAAAGTTTATCTATTTATAAGAAAAACAAATTTTATATATATATATATATATATATATATGTAATTCATATTCAGTTAAATATATCTATTTTTTAAAGAAAAATAAAATATATAATGTACAGAAGTTGTGTTCTACGCAGATACAATTTAACAAAAAAAGAACGACATCAAACTCAAGACTACAACAAAATAACAAAGAGAAAATACAATAAACTTTTTATTCTTAGTAAACAATAAAAAAACTTATCAGCCAAAACGCTGAAGATCGGCTCGAAAACATATCATGTGTAGTTTCAGTATAAACCATGTCCACAACCACTGAAAAATTTATCATATTCCAATCCGGAGTAATGAGCAAAGAAAATACACTTAAAAAATCAATCAATTGAGCCAGCGGTTGCGGGTTCGAATCCGCACATAATCGTTATACCATTTTTAACAAGCACGAGCAAATTTAGTTTAGTTGAGTAGGGTTCAAAATAATTGTATTTGTCCTAGGTCGTAGGAAATTTCAAAAGAAATGTATTTTAATATCAAGTTGCCTTGTATCAATCTAATGTTTTATAACACATTAGAATTCAACGCAACAACGATGATTAGTGGCAATACCACTATCGGACTGTATTAAATGTGATATTTTATCACAATAATACTCCGCGAGTATTGGAAATATGCCATTACCAAACAGTACCAGCAGATGCATTAAACAGTAATTATTGAAATCAACGCTTGCATTTTCCTCCTGATCTACGCTATATCTCAATCTCGGCGTGTTTATCTTAGAATATTGCCAGCTTAGACTATACATATTAGCATAAACGATCTAATCTGTTATTGATTTCACACCTTCATTAGAATTGACGATATTATATGGTAGGTAAATATAACACCGCGCTGTTTAAACAACCCCTACCGTTTTAAAAAAGCTATTAAGGCGCTTACATACCTGAATGCTACAAAAATGCGAATTTTACAGCAAAACCACCATGTTTTTAAAGAGCATTTTTCGGAGTCACCCGTCTCTGAAACCAGAAATATCCCATATAAAATAAATATAGTTTCATGATGAGAATAAACTGGAGGAAGGAATTACCTAAGTGATTTGAGAAATATGGTATTACAACTTAGAAATAAAATAATAAAATTTGCCTAAAATTGGAGATATTTGTTTTTGTTTTTAAATATGAAAATGATAATTTATGCTAAAAGTTTTTAAATTTTTGAGAAAATATATGTTTTTGTGTTATTATTATAAAAAATGAATTTAAAAAACAACTAAATTCTATCAATATTTGATACAAAATGGTAGTCCGTGGTTTGTGTTATAAGCGCCGTTATGCCTGTCATAGAGGTCACACCTTTCCGTTCATCGTGCAAGGCTTTGCTAGCAACATTTTGTAAGTCAGAATCGTTCAAATGGTGTCCATCGTTCGCGTATGTAGTCCCCTGAACACGCGCAAATACCGTACTCTTTATATGTATAAATCTTCATTTCCATGAAATATTTTAAATCAGTTAAATACCGTACCGTTGCGTATAAATACCATACGTAAACAATGTCATTGGTATTATTTATTTAAACATTTTAATAGTGAATATTATTCATAATTTATATTCTTTCTTAGACGAGTTTATAGTTCATAAATGCAATTAATATAAAAGCAAAGAATTGCCGTAAATTCAAATATTATAACATTTATTTCGTCTATCACTTATTTGATACATTTTATTATTTACTGTTCCTACAAACTAGAATGATTCCAATAAATGAATACGCTCATGTTTATATTATTTTTCCAAGCATCTTTACATTACATATCTTTATTTCTAGATAAACGTAGATAACACCAAACGTAGTAATAAGAATCACATAATCGCATAGCTCATCCAAATTCGCATTTATTTATGTCCTAACTAGGTGCTAAACTGTTCTAAGATAGACTATCTATCTGTTTCCATTAAAAATGTGTCTGAATGCGATGTATACGGAGCAGTAGGGTTTAAATTCACAAAACATATACTTAAATATGTATGTTTGATATTTTAATAAATAAGGTTAAAGGAGATAAGCTTATACTAATAAAAAATCTAGAGTAATATACAACTGTACTGTACTGTGTGTACTGTAGTAATATAGTTTAGTGTTTTTTAAAAGTTTAGTATGAGAGAAAGAGTATTTATGAGTCGTTATGGTAAGAGTTGCGAAAATATCGAAAATGACGACCACAACAGTATTAATAGTACTTGAATCCCAAAATTATAGCTCTTATAAGACCGCGGCGCATAAAAGTCATTTTGCGATACGGCGGCAGTCAAATCGCACGCGCCGTAATGTCCGCCGTGTATCTTATCGGATGGTGCATTCGTATAAAATAGCGGCTTCTGCATACAAAAAGCACGTTTGGTCGACCCGTTCGTCGAATCGGGTAGCCAAAGTTTGAATCGATCGGGTTGCTTTGAATCCTCGTTTAATTCGATTGTTTTGTAATAATCGATTTTATTACTTTATTTTCTATACAGTTTCTTAAAAGATTACATTTGCTTATCCGAAAGCAAAATACATAGAATGTCAATATCATGATGTTCCTAATTAAAATATTAATACTCGTATAATATTATTATTATACATTATTTTTATTGTATTTTGTATAATTATAGTTTGCATTGCAAAATCCCTTATTTTCATACAAATTTGTGAAACGTGTATCTTTATTATACAATAAATACTTTTACAGTCGATTGCGGGTATGTTAACCCTACACTTCGGTTTTGATTCGTATTGCGTTACGGATAAGTTTTCTCGCGTCGGGACGAATAGAAAGCTGGAAAATTCTCCGATATAAATGTTAAACTTTCCATGTGGACTCGAACCTTGCCATTGACGACGGCTTTTTTACACGACGTTTTCACAATAATTGAATATTAATTCGTTGCCGTCTAGAAATTCCAATCAATTACGATCGAGTTCTTTTAGTAGCGTTTGTGAAATTGAACCACTCGGAGATGGTCAGTTGCGAACGGGTCTTGTTTTCAAATCGATCCGATCGATCGATCGATCGGTCCATTTGACAATTATTTTCATTTATTGAACAGTGCTTCAATTCGATGTTGTTTTGTTACGTACAAAATTACGAATCGGGTGGCCATTACCAATAAGAAAAAATGACGAATTATCACATTTAGACGCATGCGCAAGCCATGGATTAATACTACATTTAGGCAGAATGGCTTACGTTAATTTATGTTTGGGAATATATTTTAAAAAATACGAATCGTTGCCTTCTTTTTCATAGTATTTTTTTCCTTATAAGATGGAAGACAAAAGATTGACATGATTAGGATTAGTGTGTTACATTGGTTTAGTATTTACATTTAATGATATATAGAAATTCGTTACTTTATTAGTAAATTTAATCGAAAATAATACATAAGAACATGAATTAATCGGTAAACAAAACAAAAATCGATAAAACTCAGACCGAAACACCATTTTACCAGGAACTTAATCCTAAAATTAATGGTTTTTTCCAAATATTCTATTTGCATTCGAAGAGTGTACTCTATTTTTAGATACACATTGATGATTTTAATGACTGATTGATAATAGGCCCACACAAAAACAACTACTGAGACTGTTCAGTCAACATTGACGATTAGAAGCGAAACAAAAGTAAATTAATCGATTGATTTACCACTCTATTAACTGTTTGAGTAAATACCTATATAACCTTTGCTTAAGTACGTTTTCGTGAACAACACGACGCGGTAACAATTTTAATCAAATGGCACCAATAACTAAAAATTGTGAGTGGCCACTAAGATGCCAGTGCAGTAAAAATGCTATTAAAAGCTTAACTAGCATAATGGCAAGCGTGTTGGAAGATCCCCGTTGGAAAGTTCGAAGAATTCACCTTATGCAAACGCTGACAATCTTGTGTTATAAATTTAAATAAATTTATTTTAGATTATACTCAATTTTCTTCATGATTATGTACTTATTTACGTAATTATAAAGAAAATTGAGTATAAACTCCCTCCCCAGTTCCTCTAATGCTAAGGTTATGTAATAGCACATTTTTGATTTCAAGGCGTTTTAAAACACTGTCGACTGAATTAACTAATAGGACACATACACTAACACACATTAAATTACATAATTGCGATATGTTGTCTGCCATAATAAATAAATACAAGGCAGACAGAACTAGGCTTCATAGCGCCTCCTTAACAATATATTTTAACATAAATAAAAATACATGCTTATAAACAATTTTTAAAACAATGTTAATATGTATCAATAAATAAATGTATACATACTATTAATATATGATTTTGTAAAATTTAAAACCTGCGTACATTATCATTGTTTTTATAGGTTACATACGTCTACTTATATAAACACACACATATAGTAGAAGACACAAGTAGGCATTTAGCATAAGTAAGAAAATAGCCATTTATTTATTCCACTATTTTTTGTTTTTCATTTTGTCACGAATTCTACACTAGTATTACGGTATACGGGAAGGCATTAGAAAGTACATGAAATTAATGAAATTTGCCGATTAGAACTTTGTTACTCGTATAAATAAAATACCCAACTATTCGTTCATTTTGAATTTTATTTTATTTTTTTAATTATTTATTAATAATATGCTACATCAGCTTAGAATGTAACATGTGCTCACCTAACATAGGTGTGAACACATGTTCTAAGGTAAACTTTGTGTAAGGTACCTCTGTCAGGGCATATGATAGGGTCCGAGTGAGTATCTACACACATATATAAATATAGTTACATTTTTTTATAGTTATACATTTGATGATATAATAAATAATAAATCTTGAGTTTTTCATGCCTAACTCACTGAGCTTATTATAATATATAAACTATCCGTTGCTCCGGGAAATTCCAAATATTAAAATATGTATATCTGTCCAAACAATGGTATAGCCATCATTTATTTTTCATTAATATACATTGTTCATATAATTTAATTTTCAATTTTTAATTATAGTTAATATAGCTATAATATATTTCAAAAATGACCAGAGGAAAAATATAAAAAAAATATATATAATGTCACTGCTCTCTAAAACGGGATGGAAGGACAACTGAGCTAAATTTGCTTGTGCTAGAGATAGATATTGGTATGATCAAACAAGCGAATTCCAACCACAGCCAACGCCCTGGCAACCGGACTACCCTGATCTCACCCATTGCAAACGGTATTAGCAACAAAGCATCGAATTCCGACAAACATCAGTCGGACGGATAAAAAAGCGTTTCGGCGGATGCGTCGTTTTGTTATATTGCCTCCTTGACATTAACCAATCGGACGACTTCTTTTTTCCGCCATTACAATTACGCTCCGTGCATTATGATCGAGTGACGGCCGCTAATGGTCGGCGCGATCGATAAATTGGAATTCGAAATTAATGCCATTCGCTGCGGGTATTTTCTGACGTCGCCCATAAATTAGCGGAGCCATGCCTTGCTCTTAACTTGCATTCGTCTTAACAACGAACCAATCGCAGTTCGATTCTATTGACGATGATTCGTCCGGGGAAATCCGCAACAGCCGGAGAACGAAAATCCCACATATTTTTTAATTTGTTTAAAAAAAAACTGTTTATTTATCTTACATATATATGTGTATTTATATCTGGCACATTAGTGTATTATGTAAGCACGAACAATTACTTAGTGGCTAAACAAACAATAAACTAAACATTATAAAATAATATTCTAAAAGTCAAGAACGTAACCTAAAATTACAATAAAAACTATGTTTAAATTTATAAATTGTTATTTAAATATAATTATAGGCCGAGCCATCAAATATACTTTTAAATTATTGTCTTATGTCGTGTGTCGTGAGAACAAAAATAGATAAATATTTGAGTCACCGGGTCAAATTCCGATCTGATCTTCGGTATAAATGTTTATTAACTATAACCTATCTAGGTACCTAATTGTATATAATATATATATTTTATTTTCTATTACAGTCTTGTGGATATGTAATACCTATATTTATATATATCAAATAAATCTATCTAACGCAAATAAAACGTTATTTTCATACCTACATTAAACTTAATACACCGTCATCAAACTCTCTCTTTTCCTCACACACACACACACACGCACCCTCGCACACAAACACGCACCCTCATCCACACACACATACATAATCACATGCTCCTCATACGAATGTATACCTGCGTGTTTGTATTTTAATAAATTGATTTGCATCAATGTAGTTTAAAGTCTTCATCCCTTACTGTATAATAGTATGTTTGTGAATATGTAGGAAATCCATAATCGGTTTTGTTATCTGCTTAATTCTTAATTGTTAATATTATTGTTATTACTGTGTGTTTTCCCATAAGAAAATAAATAAATAAATAACTAATGCAATCTAAGCTATCAGTGGACGTTAACGCGATAATCATTTAACCGACGGTTACGTTATACGCGATTCCAAATTACTCGAACGGCTACAAAATAGCTGCGTGATTTCTAGCTGAACTCGTCTCCGTGCTCCATTGTCGTAGTGTCACTGAAGCTATAGTCTGACCGGGTGAAAAATAATAGGGCGACTGGCAAAATGGTTACTGCTGGCGATGTACCTGAATGCACCATACGGTGTCCATTCGTGTAACTTGTGGAATATGCAGGCCATAAATCGCAATAATGGGCAAGCAAAGCGGCTTCGTTGAACGCGACTCTCTCTAGCTATGGTTAGCTATGGTCAATCAACGCGATTTCTCCACCGCTATGAACCAGCTTCAGAAATAATAGAATAATAGGGTGATTTAAATGGTGTTGCCTTATAACGCGCACGTTTAATCTAAACAGCAAGCACAAGACAACATTTTGATCGGAAAACTTATTTTTATTTATTATTATATTGCACTATAAGATATTACCTATATTATGCAAAACAAAATGTTTATATTGGATAAGGTATTGCGGGGAAAGTAATCAAAAAAAAGCATAAATCTGGAACGACTATCCTCCACCGCTAAGGAACAAAACAAGCCCGGCCTCCTTCAGGACTAGGCGTCGACAATGGCTTCTGGAGCTGCAAACTACCAACACTTAGTTACGTTTTATATAGTTTTCTATACTGGTCATACATTTTGTTTTGTATATGTTACATAAGAGCATGTGACGATTACAATTTACTGTAAATAGAAATAATATGTTTTACGTAAAGTATAAATTATATATTATAATGTAATAAAACGGGACGTGCTGAAAATCAGCACCCTCCTCTCTCAGAAAGGAGGGCAGCTGAGCACTCCCTTTATTGGAAAATGCTATTAACCTACCATTTATTTTTGTTTTACATTTTTCAATAAAGAAACATTTTCTTTCTTTCTTTCAAATATCGAATTGAGAAACTCCTCTTATTTTTGAAATTAGGTTAATGAATTAATATATAAATACGCCTGGTCACTGTGTTCATATCTAATTGCGATTAGCGCGGACAATTTTAAAAGTCCCACGCCGCAATTAAAAGTGTTTCGTGCGCGCGGATCACTTACGCCGTTTCCGATTCGTCGTGGTCGGTACGCTCCACCTGCCTCGCACGGATTATACGTCGGATAACGCTCAGCCGTCCACGTCAGCCGCCAAAAGGGCTTAAGCGTCTCGGCGAGTTAAAAATATTTACTTACAACCGTCGCAAATCCGGATGTGACATTTGAATGACACCGGCGGCCGGACGCGGAATATTTTAAGTTTCATTCGCTCTCTTTTTTGAAATACATTTACGGCAGTTTCGAATTAATATTTCTTTCACTAAATTTTACTGTTTAAGCGGGTATAGGAATCTAGTTTTACCTACATTGCATGAAAATAAATACACAGCACATAGTGTCATACAAGCACCAACCTAGTTCGGTGATAAATCTATACAAACCTGTACTTAATAAGAAACCTTTGTATAATAATAAAATTTGTTAAAAAGTAGTCATGTAACAAGATTAATAAAAAAATACTAAAATATAAATAGACTAATACGTAGGAAAACTCGCCGAAATAAGTCGTGAAAATTTAAACAACATTTTAAGCAGAAATAATCTACTTAGCAAGAAAATATTTTTTGAACGTTTCAAAATGGCAATATCTAATGGACTCCATAGACTAATATCTATGGATGGAATATCTAATGGGATTGCTAACATATCTCAATAACAGTATATATAGGTATTTAAGGTAAGATAATAATAAAACGATTACTTGCCTCGCAAAATGGTTCACAATGGTTAAAATTTCAGCCAACAAAAAGTTAATTAATATAGGTGATTCATTGTAAGACACATTCGGGAATTATTTTAACATCCCAATATCTTAAAATCTTTACCTTTTAGTTGAGTTGAAATTCAGTCCATAGAGTGAGAGCATCTGTTAACGAAAATCACAATTTCTAAGGGTCTCTATATGTCAAGTCAAATTTCTTGGATATTTTTCTTTAATATGGTTAGTGTGCTTAGTCCTATAACTAGTTTCAATTGTAACACATAACTTAAATATTGTGTGTAAATTTGGTACGCTTGGTATTTTGTAAAACTTGGCATAAACTTGGCAAAACCATGTTTTTGACAGAATCCATTTAATGTAATGTCTCTTTTATAAATAAATACTTTATAAAAAAAAACAGCTAATTGGTCTTGCAATTTCTAGTGTTATTTGTTAAGAAACTATATAAAAATTCATCACTGTAAGCGAGAAAAAAAATGAAAACTTTACTTAAAAATAGTAAAAAGATCATGTATTTGTTGTGAGCGTACAGCTGTCGCCGTACGCCACAACGGTGTCAAGGTCATTATCGATCGGCGCGGCATCGGAATTCGCGCTATGATCGAATTGACACTATCTGTTAAAAATATAATAAATTTTGAGATGATTTTTTTATACAATTTCTTACTCGTAATAGGTTACACAACACCCTTCCTTGAGGGAATAGTCTTGGGCCACTCTGTATTTTGCAAATCATACATAGATAATTAACATGTGACACGAGGGTTCTTATCTATCTACACGAACACCAATTACGCGATAATCGCAGTTCCTTTGAAGAGGGAACACAGGTAAAATAATTGCACTCGATATTTCATGCGAGATTAAGCGAACATAAATAGTCCGGGCGTCCCGGCAACGAGCCTTCAACGACACCCCATTATATTTTCAATCGATTCGATGTCGCGGCCAGTAAATTAAATCGTTCCGAGCTGGAAGCGAATTCGCCTATTAGGCGACTCCGACTTTTGGTAGAATGTCAACATTATCTTCTTCGCCGCTAATTGCTTATTCTGCTGTCTAAACGGTTTCAACTTCAATAACCAGGTCTTTTTAAAGATCACAGTCTTTATATCTGCAAAGTCTTTATATGAACCAATGAATAGCCATCATTTATTTTTTTAGAAACATATACATTCCTGTGGTTCATATATTATACAACAAAACAATGCAGAATTACAATAGTGGTACAAATGGGACAACACAATGTATTGTGAGGACTCTGATGAAAATGATCGCAAATCCGGGAGGACCTCTGAGCTCTTATTAAATAGTGATCCAGAAAAATGCAATGTGCGACAGCTTCTATTATTATTAAATAAAAAAATGGAGATAATCACAGAATTACAGCGTAAAATCGTGTCATTGAAATGATCGTGCGCCTTCATAAGCGAAAAATATGATGCGGTCACCTTACAAAACAAGACTAACATGTCGGATATTGCTATAATAGAATTGCATCAACCACTTCTCAGACGAAACATGGAAAAATCTTGTCACTAATAAGTACTCTACTAGACAAATGTCAAATTAGCGGCAACTGGCTGAGAATATACTACTATATACTAAAGGATACCACCAATATTGATAACGATATTTATTTATTTATATCGTCATTAACATGCATTTTTATATATAACAACAAATAGTGTTAACACAATAAATACACTGCTTGTACGTACATTATTGTAATTTGTAATCACGTGCAATGGAGTAGTTTTGTGCATCACATTAATAGCACAATGTGCTGTTCCAGTGAGACGCCAATCAGTTGTAGCATTTTGACACAAGCTGCGTGACATCATAATATTTAATATTAAATCATAAACTTATAATACAATACCTATAAATATAAATCAACATCAATAAGGATATTTTTGCATACTAATCATAAGATAATAAATAATTCTAAAGTATACGTAATACAAATAGTTTAAGAGTATTAGTGAATATAAATGAGTATAAATATAGTTGTGAGGTACCCTTATACAGTGACGTCTCAATTACGGGCTCCGTTTCGAGGAGCAAGGAATTACCTGTGCGCTTGTTCGCTCGTGGTGCGAGCGGTGACAGGCGAACGTTCGTTATCTGCCGCCAGCATCACAGCATCACGAGATAATGGACGCTCCTGGAACAATGCAAAATGCGCTGGACCGCCGAGCGCCGCCGCCCGCACCCGAAGGCCCGCCGAGGTTCGTCTCAGCGTGAAAATTAGTAACAGCTGCCGACATCGCAGCATCTGAATGCAGAGCGACTAAATTGTTATTAAAATACTCACTTCTTTTACTGTACCTTTATTTACTGTTTACAATTGATCGCTGTCCTTTGTACACACTGCCATCCATTCCATTACATAATGGAATGGCGCTTTTGCATCTTGTAGTTAAATGGCAATCATATTTACTGAGCTATTATACCTTCCCTATTACGCGGAACTAAAAGCGTCAGTTTCATTTATTAGCTATTCAGTTAGATGTAATGTGCTTCTACGTGCGATTTGTAGCACCAGCCCACGAGACTGAGCTTACAATAAAGGGTAACAATAATTATTATTTATATTAATATGCGAAAGGTATAACGTCGCTGCAGCCTGTTGCTAAGGTGACATTTACTGCTTTCTTAGCGGGTAATATTGTGCGAAGCCAACAGACGCGATAAGTAACTTTCCCTCGGAGCGTATTATGTCAAAGCCTCCTTGACATTTGGATTTTGGTGCGATAGAGATCGTCGTGTACCATATTTTAATTAGATCCGTGCTCTAAATCTTGACAGATCGTAATGTTTGACTATTATGTCGACGCGCGGCGAGGTCTTGCGCAAGGCACGCGTGGGTTCAAAATGAACCCGATCGCGTAGCAATTAGTTTTGTGATCGAAATCGTATCATTGTTATTAGAAATGCCGCGATGTTGACCTATGAAAAATGCACACTTTTTTTTAATTTCATAACAAACTTCAGTTGCTTAGTGACAGTAACACAGTGATAAAATATTCCGTGATATTAGTTTTGCAATCGTAATGAGTTAGTTACCAGATATGTCGTTTGGATTCAATTTAGGGCCTCACAGATAACCATCAATAACTTGTATGTATCAAACTCCCACTCTAAAATAATTTGCAATACCACAAAATATCACATTCAGGGCTATGAAACGCTATATATAGTTGGAGCAAAGGAAACTATTATATCTAATATTCGGTAAGTAAAAGTGATACAAAAATCATTTTTGTAGTTATTGCGTGGTCCATGGAGATCACTTAAATTTTGCCAAATGCTAAGAGGAAATTAATTATTATTGAAACGGTTTCGTTATAAGTATAATATTATTATATAATAACCTATAATATTTGAGATAATAATAGAGTAGAGTATAAGATAATAAGTATTAGAGTATAATACGAATGTAGCACCCAAAATGAAGCCAAAAAAATATTTCTCAAGACTTAATTCTCACCTCTGTAGTTAACCTCCTCTTTCAGACTCTATTTGCAGAGAATTATATTATAACTCGCCGTCCGTGAAAAATATTCCTACGACTTAGCTATGAAAATCATCATGTATTAAATTTTATTATATCAAAACAAAACTGGTGCCTGGTATCTTTTGACGGATAGATTATTTTGCTTACGAATAGATCATTTTTGAATAGCTAACGTAAAACGTTGCTAGATTTATACTGGCAAGTATCTGGCAGACGTGTCGGCAGACTCTTTCAGAATATGCTAACGCGTCTAAAGGTCACGAAAGTGACATTGATTTTGAATTCCTTTTTTGAAATGTAGATGACGAACTGTCTCCATTCCTTTCCATATATCGTCTCTTTTCATTTTTTTTTTTTTTGATTGGTATACTGTTCCAATCCCTTCTAAGCTTGTGTGCCTTTCGCTAATCCTCCCTTCAATACCGTATAAAGTCGTAACTTTTACCCTGAATCCCATGGCAATACCGGATATTGGATAGAATAAGCGTCAAAATAAAATGAATAAATCGGTGAGTATCCTGTAACCAGTAAAGGAACGTATTTCCGTGATAAAAATAATTTAGTCACGTTCAAAAAACTTTTAACATTTCTATAATGGCCGCGGCTCGACAAACCTCTTCGATTCCACGTCTTAACGACTGTTTATGGCCTTTTTTCGAAGACCCGATTACAAAAACATACAATTAAATATATTTGAATAAGCCCCCATCTTAGTGGACGCGTTAGTTTTTCGTCGAACAGTTGTTAAATGTCAGAGAATTCATAATATCGAGGCATGTGTAATGGACTTATTAGTTTTTTTCTTGTGTGTTGTGTAGTTAATAGGCCAGGAGGTAGGAGCTTATTCATCGTAGAATCTAAAACTTCATCTGCTGCATGTTTCGTGTTAACATCCACCTGGGCTCGCTTTCCTTTGTTTGAATTCTGGTTGAAAAGTAATGAGTTTATTTCTCGGAAAATATTGTCAGTTATTTACCCATTTTAAGTTTCAGATTATTTTTTGCATACAAAAGAACCAGATTGGTTGTACCTACTTTTAAAATATTCTCATAAAACTTTATTATTTATTAACGTTCAAAACACCGATACAAGAGCATAATTTTCTAGTACTACATTTATATGCCCAGAAAAATGTACCAAATATGTATAAATATGTGTATAAGTATGTCTACAGTGTGCGGTAACTCTATTTGTGGCATGGAGTTATAATAGTTTCATTTCATAATAACTTTATTTCACTGGAAACATTTCAATTCAATTCAAATGCGTCATTTTACTATTTTACTTATAACAATATTTTGAACGTGTTTGGTTTAAATGTTAGTTCGAAATCGCTCTGACGATTGGCCTAAAGCGCGAGTACGTAAATTAACGTCTCCGTGTCATCGCCCGGCGCGGCGTAACGAACTCGTTATCGGCTCTATAATAATTGTAAAATTACAATAAGTCAACGTTATTTTGCGAAATACACTCACACATGGATTACATATTTACATCGTGGTACGGACGCGGTAATTACAACCATACCGTTTAAGGAAAGTAAACCTCGCTTACGGATGCTTTTTCTCGACGGAAAGCTCGTGCATCCAGCTGACTGACGAAATATCCGACGCTCAACATGTCAGCTTCAATTTTTGTAATCGATTGGCTACAATAAAATAAATTAATCTAATTAGTTCCAAAATTATTGTTGTACCATCAGGTGATCAGAAATATTCATAGTTTACAAGCTCAATCTTTGATTTTTGTTCATATAATTTATAAATTATAAACGTTACACATTTGGTGTTATTAATAATTCGGTGTTCGGTGGTTTTTATTTACATTCCTGTTAAGCAATAACTAATTGTGTCTAGGTACAATCCCAACAAAACTTATCATAGAATAAATAATTTATTTTTAAAGCGACACGCGACTGTATATGTCTCTCACTTAATCTCGCGTTCGAGTGAAACGGTGGAAAATGGTTACTATCAGTCGTCTCTATAAATTAAATCCCAAAGATTTTTAGCATGAATTCAAGATATTTAAAAAAAAGAATAGGTTTAAATATGTATGGATTCGAATCACTCTATTATGCCAGTGTGGAAGTGATACCCAAATGAGTCTAGGTTTTGTATTTTTAAGTTTTATTTTATCTCTTGTGTAAGAAGAAAAAAATATTTAGATTATTAAAACCTGGACGGTTTAAAAACAAAAAGAACTATTCAAACTGTCTTATTATTACATTTTAAGATTAAGATATTCGAAACTTTGTCAAGACGTACGAAAATAATGTTTAATGTAATGTAAGAGTTTGATCCCCATAGCAATATTTCTGTTTCAATTCTTTACATCATTAAACAAGAATGACTATGCCATCTGTAGCTATTATATAATATCAACTGCTTCTATACATTGATCAGAACCTGACGTCTTACAGCTAGGCTCTACAGGCGTCATTAAAGGCTTCTTCCACCCAGACTACTCGCGCCTGTAGTACTATCTCGTGATGGGTTGCTTCATTTCCGTGCTTGCGGCACTTTTAGGCAATTGGATGTTTTGATATATTTTGTTATGCTTTAGACGCCATAGTGGGTCTGAGTAGATTACATAAAAAAGAAACACAAGACATTCCTTCATATCATATAAGTCATCATAATTTTTTATGTCATTTTATTGTTTTTTTGTAAATTTTGACGAGTAGCTAATCATGAAACAACACAAACATAATATTTCAATTTATTAACAACAATAATAATAATTTAATAATGTGGCACTGAACATTTTATCACGTGTTTCTATTTGCGCACATAGATGAGTTTGTAATACAATAATATACAATATGACCTCTCGTTTTGTAATGAAACCAGAAGGTCACCGTTTATTTGCAGCAAGTTCAAATATTATTTGCAGCAAGTTCATATATTGAAAATGTTCATAATTTTGTCTTTAAAAAGTCGTGCACCGCCGCGCGAAAAAGTTATCTAACTAAGACGCGACTGACTATTTAAACACATTTCATATTCGGGCGTCTCAATTAATCATCTCGATATTCTTTGACGTCAACATCTTGTTCATGTTTTATGCAGCGATATTAATTACATCTTTTCTTAGCCACGATGGCGCAGTGCTGCTGCACGCTATTTGCATACCTCAAAAGGGGTGCAAAGGGTTTACTTTTGATTAAATTCTTTGCCATATTACCAAAGCATTTGTAGGGACTGACAGCTTGAAAGACATTATTTCTATCTTGCTATATCATTATTTAAAATGTAGCTTAACATTTAAATTAATCAAAAGTTATACGCTAGGGCTATAACTTTGGTGTGTAGAGTGGTTTGGGGTGTGTAGAGTTTTTTTAAAATAAAATGTTTTACTTTTTTATTTATATTTTTGTACCTTAAAACCTACGTGTTTGTATTTAAATAATTTCATTTGAT
Source organism: Neomicropteryx cornuta (assembly GCA_020383195.1). Lineage (NCBI taxonomy): Eukaryota > Metazoa > Arthropoda > Insecta > Lepidoptera > Micropterigidae > Neomicropteryx > Neomicropteryx cornuta. The sequence goes on from JAHKQU010000014.1 coordinate 1,915,465, forward strand.
TTGAAAACATTTTGCAACAATTTAGTTTGAAAATATCATACCTAAGATATAATAATATTTTTGTAAATAAGATGTAAATTCATAATCGGTTTTATTTTATGATTATTTTTATAGTTATTTAATGTATTATTGATATTACTGTGTATATTCCCATAAGAAATATATATATATATAAATATATACACACTTGCTTGACTAACCAATATGCATTTTTTTACAATAACTATAATATTTTTAATATATTTTTTTCGTCACCTACTAAACTCAACAGTATCACTGGAGCTAGCTCCTAAATATTGTAATTACCTAAATAAATAAATAAATAGTTAATATTATCAGTAAGCTACAATATTAGAGGAGTAGCTATTCGTACAATAACTATTACCTAACTTGAATATTATGTTGCATACATTATATTGGACTGAAGCATTATAAACTTATCTTAATTTTATGTTTGCATCAGTGCCTTTATACTTAGACTTTAATTGAACACATTATAGGCATGTAATACAATTTTGCCGTACGCTTATTAAGTAATAAACAAATACGATTAATATATTTGATTTAAATACTAATTAATAAAAACATGTATCAATAATGTATTGCGTTTGAGTCTAAAGGACTACTCACAAGAATCGTATGGGCTATCAATGTACAGAATAAACAATTCGTGAGAACGTCCCGATGGTGCTAATGTCAATATTTGCTCAACTAATGGCCGTCTGATTTAACGGTCGCCGGCGCTTTTTCGCCGACAGTCGCGCAGGCAGCCGACATTTGCATGTGAATGGAGCGTAAAAACGCCAATCATTGCCGTCATCAATCAACGCGCGCCGAGAGGAGACAGATTCGCTGCTAAAGTTGAGGGATCGCCAGATAATGTCGGCCGCTTTATGTCGAGTTAACGATTTAATGTATCGCACACATCTCCCGCTCGAGTGCGAACTATTGTTTTTTTTTATCTTTCCGACGTCAATCATCTCTGCGGAATGTTCAAATGTTTGCCGGCAGTGCATACAGCGATTGGTACTCTTCAAACATGGTAATATAAGTCGTGGTACGACATCCAGTATTTAGTTTATTTATTAAAAAAAACAACTATACAGTTGTGTATAAATGACAGAGAAGAGAATACCAAGAGAATCATAGAACAATAACAATGAGTAAAAGAGTGTAAATCTTGTATAAAATAATATCACAATATTTAAAAAAGATAGAAAACAATAACATAGGTAAAGCAATAAAAATCATGCAAGATCATTGAGGTTATTTTTTTCTATTTTTTTTTTTATATTACTGGAAAGATTATTGAATCGTATATTCAAGTACTTTAAAACGATAATATTACCTTACATTAATCTATTGTTATACGATGCTCACCATCTATTTAAATGCTTCTCTGCCTATTGCGAGAAGCCATTTTTGAATGTTTTTGCAAGACTCAATTGTTCATCTGCCTTGTTGAGAAGTTTAGGTTCAAGGAAATTGAGATGTCTTTGCCCAAAAGTGGTATTAATTTCTATCAGTACTTTAGTTCCTTGAGGTATTACAACTCAAACATGTATATATTATACTTAACTATTCATGCACTTATATTAAAACCATATCGAGTAAAAGTTCTGTTAATAATATTGAACTGTAGAGCGGTTTATTACATTTTATACTATCCCCGTCATAGCCGTTTAGATCGCACCGAAAGCTTGTCGGATAATGTAGATATATAACATTAAAATCAACGAATTGTTAGTACTGAAAAATGCACGCAGGTACAAGTGGAGACAGGAAATGAAGCAAGTTGGCACCACAGGCGCGAGTAGTCTGGCAGGGCCTAGCTGTAAGGCGTCAGGTTCTAGTTAATTAATTTACTACTACTAAACAATGTGTAGAAGCAGTTGATATTATATGATAGCTACAGGGTGTAGTAGGCAATCCTGTTTTTTCTTGTAGATTCGTAAATAAATATCCCGGTCGAATTTTAAACGAACAGATTAAAGTAACTTTTCCTCGCGGTAATGACTTTCTCGTCCTTTTCGCTCAACCCACATTGAGATAGCGTGCGAAGTGCATTATGTAAATAAATCTCCGTTAAAATCGGCGTTAATTCCGAGCTGAAACGCGCAAGTTGCGTGCGGCGCGGCGGCCGCGGACCGTGCACACCACGCGGCGTCGCTCGGCTGAGCGTGAATCTTCCACGTTCGGTTTCAACCTCACCGCTCGACGCGACCCAAATAACGCGAAGCGCGTTATAATCATCATTTCATATGCATGCATATTTGAGTCGTACATAAGTATGTAGGTGCACAGTCCAATGAATGTTGCTGGTTATTTAGTAAAAAATATCACTTTATGATCCTGCCCTGATCTGATCTGATCTGTTTAGAACCGCTATATCACATAACAACATAGCCTTTAATAACATAATACCTCGCATCTGTCGTCTTTACCTAGAGATACCTTACATAGAGATAGTCATAGGGTGTGGAGTGAGTAAATGTGTGTTTAGGGTGATAATTAGGAGATGAATTATTCATGGAATATTAATGTTTCAATTATTGAAACTAAACCTACATATTACAATCACAAATTGTGCTGGTGGTTCATATAATTTGATAAACATTGTACTGTTATAAATAATTGACCGTAACTATTTATTGTTATCTTTTTTTTTGTTAGACATTTTTAAAATAAGTTCAATTTTCACAGATTGTATAAATTCTACCTACTTTTTAATCGTACCCAATTGCACTTGTATTTTTAGCTTATACTATTTTATAGTTTTGTGTTCTTTATAAATGCAATCACTATCAAGTCCTGTTATTAAGGTTTTAAGGGCGGTAAATGGTGGCTTGCAATATTTATATTATTTTTACTATTGTAAACGACAAAAGTATAGCATATACGATACATCTTCGTATATATAGACGTACGTACTTGTACAGCGGCATATCTAGCATGCGGTTATGATACTCACTTACACACTTCATTAATGAAGTCAAGTGATAGAGACGATAATATTTAATTTCTTAGGGAAGATGTTGATGAATGAAAAAAATAAAAATAATGTTTTTTTTATAACTATGCTTTCAATAATCAAACAGTATCTAGAATGCATTTTCGAGGCCGTATTTTCACTCCCTTCAATTATGCCTAATCGTTCTGAAGCAAGCAAAATAATAGCTGTCAAAGTGGTTAATATTTTTGAAACCTTAAATAATATGTAATTCAAAATTACGATATAATAAGAAAGACAAAATGCGTTAACGAATATTTTAACTACAAATGTGTCAAATAAAATGAAAGGTGTCACAATACATCAATTAATTCAATAACATGATAGGAATGTAGTTTGTGCAATAGCGAATAGATAGTCGATAAGTGCACGTAACGCAATGATGTAACTTTAACGCGCGCGCTGCAAAATATCGCACCGCTAGCGAGCGTATCACGAATAGATGCAAGTTATTATAACCAATAGTAATTAGCAATGGTCTGCCATAATAACACGAGACCCGTGCAAACAACTAGTGTTTTTTTCTACTATCAGCGATAGTAATCGACGGTAGGCGTTACGATAAGGACAACTGTGGAACCAAATCAAAGTTGAATCGTAAGATATTATTTTATGTAGATATTCAAAGTACGTGTTTAATGAAACATTTTTTTAATTGAATTAGACCTACGAGACGGATTTAATAAAACTTCAGGAATATTAAAAAATAATATTTTTAAAAATGGTATCATCGTTGTTTTTCAATGATACAAAAATGTTTAGGCACTCATTTAATATTTTACTGTTATAAACCTGAAAATATCCTTCCTAAAGGTTTAAACAAAGGAATAACGGTAAATGTTATTGGTATAAATTATCCTATTAATAATATCTCTAATTAATATTAGCACTTCATATTTCACTCGATTACTGATTATACAATTGTAAACGCACAATAAAAGCAACTATACAACATTTATCTGACGTAAATTGTCTAGTCCTGTACTAAGGAAGGCACTTCAAACGCCTATTATTGTAGATATTATCAAATTTTTGCACAATTTCTTAAGCAATTATAAAAGCATTTAAATAAAATAAAAATGCATGTACTACAAATAATTAATAAAAAAAATCGTTTCTTATAGAAATGCCTACAGATTGGTAATGATTTTAAAATTACTATTACTTTTTAAGGGAATGTCATCTTTACGCCTTATAAAATATTGAAAATTTCCACAATATTTAGTTGTTTTTTTGTTTTGTTTGTTTTTTAGTTATTCATTTATAATATACTTCAAAAACCTATTTAAAGTTTATCAAATATATTTTTTGTTGGCTTTAATTAAAAGGTTCAAATTCCCATTACAAATAACAAAGAAAAGTTTTTTTGATCAAGTCTACGAATGCTTGATAGCATTTTTGGAATAAAATCTATTAGTAGGTATGTATGTGTTTTGTATGTTTCTTTTGTTTCATTTTATTAATTTGAAATTTCTCACACTATTTTGAAGCGGCTATCCAAAGAGATCGTTGGATGTTGTTCTTTCAAAATGTTATCACATCGTTTATGACGTTTATTCATAGCATGACAATAATTAAATATTTAAGAAAAAGATGTTCGTGCATATTTTAGAATACACTTCTACCATAAGTGCTACTAACGCCATTTTGCAATCTCCTTCCTGTCATTTCTACAAGAGCACTCTCGTGTGAGCGCCTTATCTCGCGTAACGAGATTCTACTACATATATTGAAATCTGACATTTCCTGCGACGTGACGTCTGAAGACGATTATCCCGATGCGACACGATCGTCGATCCGAGCACTTGTCATCTTATGTATGACTTATGTATTGATATTTTTTACATATATTGTTCAAATAAAAATATATGTATACGCTATATGTATACGCTACAAAATACGTATACATGTATACGCTACAAAAAAGTGGGTAGTAAAAAAACTCTATAATAAACTCTATTGGGTGTGAATGTATACTATAGTCAGTCTTTATGTGTTTTATTAATTAAACTATTTTGTTTAAGTTCTTTTATGCAAGTGTAACTATATCTAAAAGAATACATTATATGTATTCTATGTAAAGTAATGTATGCTTTACTATCGATCGAATGTATGGTGTAAGATGTATTTTTATTTTCCTTTTATCTTTCAGAATTAATGATATTCTATTCTGAACAATTATTAAATTTACATTAAAGTAGCTTTTATTAACAAAACTAATGAAATTCTAATAACTTTAAGCACTAGCCAAATAAAAATGGCAAATCAAACAATCTTGTTCACACAGCATCAGCCAAAAAAAAAAATTTTTATGAAATTATCGCGCTTATATTTCCTTTACGAAGATATTTGCCAGTCAGATCCGAGCGAATAGAGTTCTAAACTGTTAAAAATTAAAAAATAAATTTGAATAGCATACATTTAAGTATACGTAATAAAATTGTTGAATTTACGTATAATTCGTAGTTGATAAACTGAATACGTTACCCTATCACAAGAAACAATCTATTAGGTTATATCTGCTATTATAAGCGTAACCAATGGCTCGCCTGCATGAAGCGAATTGATTCTAGGATTGCCTGCGGCCAGCAAGTTTAAGATTCAATCTGAGGACGTGCACTCTTTTGATTGGAGGTGGAGGTGGCGTGTCGCTTCGATTATAGGCAAATTTTTATTCTATGGCGAATATTTCAAGCAAATATTATTATAATTTAATTTCCGATAATCACATTATCGAAATTGAATTATTATATAATTTATGATACCGAATTATAAAGAAGTCGTCTCGTGTAGCGTTACTTCAGTAGTAGTCGAGTGCATCTCTAAAGATGCATTCTTAAGTGGTCAGACTTTTGAAACTTCTAAGCATTGTGCTCTAAAAACCCATTCCGAAGTACTCGCCAATATAAAAATGTCCAACAAACAAACATGAAACAATTTTTAAATTTATTTGTCCAAGGCATAATCTACATAGACAGTTTTGAGTACCATTGACAGTACCATTTGATACACGAGACTGCCTCTTAAGACGCAATGTTTACTTTTGACATAGACTAATAAATAATCAAAAATCATTTTCGTTATTATAAAATTAAACTAACCTGCACTTAATTTTTTATATTCCTCTGTTCCGACGTAGCCCAGTAATGCTATTCCAACGGCGGGATTAAGTTAAAAATATAGTTCCAATCGTGATCGGGCATTATCCAGGATCGCGTCCGGCTGTTCGGAATAAATTAAATCGTACGGGGCAATCTTTCATTTGAATGGAAGAACATTCGATAGGCTTTCCATTTCCCGGGAGGATACATTTACAAAAGCCCGTACAACACGGCTTCGCGTAGGCCGCTAACAGAGTAACACACTAAATCTACTAATCCTGACATTTACCACGCACATAGATTTTTATGGACTGCAATTCAGAAATGTATATCTGACGAGGCAAGAATTCTAACTTACGCTGTACTAATATCAATTAGGGTATTTAATAAAAGTTAATACTATTTAATGTTCATTTTCATAATAACTAAAACATATTCGCATTTTTACTTGAAAATTTGCGATATTTCATTTTTCTATAAAGCACAAAGTACTTTTTTTTTACCATTAGACCTTATATTAACAGTAACTTAACATTAATTGCGCATTATGCAAAGTACTAACTAGGCAATGTCCGTACTAAAGTAGACTTTACTAGAAGCATCGTTCTTATAAGTATAACCATCTCACTGCGCAACATACAATTAGAATTATTTGAATTGAATTGTATGCAATACAATATATATAAATAATAACAATACATAAATAATAATCTATGGTTCTACTGTCATTTAACGTCGTATGAACTGTAAACTAATTATTACTTTATAAATGTTTTTTTATTTCCTCAGTAAAAGAAATAATATAATTACTAAGAATACATTGAGCTCGCTTTTGGAAATACTTTTGCCAGCCATGGATTAGACCGAGACGAATGTATCAGAGTCGTGCGCTTCAATTAGGTAACACAATAAGCGTGCCGACGAAAATGTTACGTTTCAGTCACGACTAGTCTATCGCCACTTGTTATTATAACACTGCCTTTTTGCGGTTATACAAATGTCTGCTTTTTTATTCACTCGTCTTTGTTTGTTTTTCTTTAGTAAAATTACAGTTATTCTTTAATGTAATAATCCAATGAAAAATTTTGAAGTAAATTACGTAACATAATTTAAATCTATAACAGCTACAGTAAATGAAGTGTAAAAGTAAAAGATATTGGTGACAAAAAATAATGGATACTCGTAAATTCGGTGAAGATGATTAAGGATGATAGATACTTTAAAAAAAATTAAAAAATTCCAACGCACTTTTCTAAAAGTTCCTTTTAAATGTTAAAGCTAACCCTTAAAAACTGTAATAAATAATATTAATAATAAATATGTTTGTTTCTTGCCAATTCATAATAATTATTCGTTTATTATTATTTATTTATTCATTTATTTTTAGTTTTTCCTACCAATTAATTTACCGGATAGCACTGATGGTACGAAAATTAAAAGAGAAAAAGATGTTTCTTAAAATAATAGATCAGAAAAATAATTTTTCGTCATATTTAATGCCATGTAAATTATTTGACCTAATACACGCATATTTCATAATATTTTTTTTTTGATAAACAGCAGATTGCCTGACAAATTGATATAAATCATTTTTTACGATATTTTCATTTCATAATAATGTAAATTAGATTTATATCTATGTATATAATTATAATTATATTATAAGGTTCATGGTGTGAGTACAGTTTAGCCTGTCCGACGTCCGCGGATACACGCGGAATCCATTAAAAGCGAACCTTGTAAAAACAAAAGACTTCGACGCGAGGCTATTACAGAAAACGCGGTTGCGATTTTATCTCATTTATAAAGTGATTTTTCACTCTGTGCTTAACACCGTGTATTATATTTTTATTTTACAATAAACCTAGGTAAATATGCTTTCACCGGCTATAGCAAGAAAATATATTGTACCTAATATTTATATATATTTTAGTTATATCATATTTTACCTATTTCATCTTAGCGGGTTTTGGCAATATTTCATATTAAACAGGACAAGTGAGAGTCAAAATGCATGGTTATAAAACTCAGCGTTAGGCTTAAAACGACATCTTGCGATCTCAAATCCAGTATTTACTTTTTTAATCGATTAGGTTCCTTTTTTAATGCATTTAAGATTTTAAATAAATTATGTAAATTATTTTGTTTCGCGCCCACCTAATATTTTTTTTACATAATTTATAGGTTATGTTGTTTATTTTTATTTTATTATAATTTTACTTCTATGTCAGCTGTTCTTTCCGAAAATAAATAAAATTAATTAAAATATTTATATACCTAGGTAGCACTAGCCAATTGGAACATAGGTTTTCTAATGTATTTAAAGATATTTAATGATAATTTTGTAAAACAGTATAATTTTGTACTAAACGTATAAAAAATATTGTGGAACGTCGCCGTGCATCGCATAAATTTTTTCGAAGCAGATTAAAAAGCGATTAGCTCGTTCGCTGGCGGCGCTAGTGTAGATGCGATCTGCCAGCCGAGAGTTCTCGCTGCACATCCCGCCCTAGCACAAGCACATTGTGCACTTAATATGGTAGCCGATCGGCTAGTTAGGCACTGTGCGATAAGCGCACGCCTGGTTTCAGAATGAACAAAACGAACAGGCGCCTATCGAACTTCCTGGTATTTGTGGTTTGTATGAATTGTGTGACCAAAAGCGTTTTTAAAAAAAAATCTTGAATATATTTATTTTATAAATTAATACAATTGACATAACTAATGAAAATCTACGCAAATATCGAAGGTGTCTTAGCATACATAGTATAATTAGTATCGTGCACTCAAAAGTAGATTCTAAATTCTTACCAAGTGAAATCTCTTTTAGTGTACACCCTCGTCTCTTACGCAATCTTTACCTGTTTCATTTGACTAAATGTAATTCATGTTACGAAGAACAGAATGCCGTGCTTAGTAGAATTCAGGATACTTATAATAAGAAGTTTCAAAGCATTGATTTATTCCACCTTCACCATAACCAATTTATTTAGGCTGTCTGTGATATTGTTTAGAACTATATGTCACATTTTCTTTCTGAAATAATTAAATACCTCTATTACTTTGCGATGTGAGCTTCTCACTCATACTAACATATCAACTATCCATTCCACTCTCCTATCTAAATACTTTTCCACACTTACTTATCTCACAATTATTTACACTTCTTTCGTACTCATTTCATGACGTTTAAATGTATAACAATTAAACGATAATAATCTGTTAATCTGGGAATTATACTTGTTGGCCATATTTATTTTTTTTTTTCATTTATTTATTATTTTTTTTGTAAAACAATACATTTAATTTTACAACACCTTTATAGCGTCTACTGCTGTTCTAAGGTGATGTAATCAGTTGTAGAACAGAGATCCTCAGCTGACATTTTATAAACTAACATAAAAAGACAAAAAAACATAAAAACCATAATAAAAAAATAACATAACAAAATTTGCAAGTGAAAATTTACCTAGAGGCCCGTTGTGGATTTGAATTTATACAAATAGGTTTACAAGCTTTATAAATATTGTATGAGAGCAAAAGATTAAATAATTTAAAGCTATGTGTGTATGGATGTGTGATGTGTTTGTGTGAGGAGGAACTTAAAAAGTGTTCTATTTACAACAATAAAAATAATATACGTATCTAATATGCCTATAAATTAGTATAATAAATACATACTCTTATTTTGAAATATATGTTAAGTTCCCATTTTGCATATGATAGTATAAAGAAATAGAATAAATAAAAATTTAATTTAAAATGTTATGTATAATATTAATTGTAAGCATGTTCTATTTTGCTGTTTATGATTCTTTTAATAAATAAATAAATTACAACATCCGCAGTCTGTCAATGTTGCCAATCTGGTTTTGTATCTGAATGAGGCTTGTTTTTATTGTTGACCTAGCTCGTCTCTCTATTTTTGAGATTCCGTTCCCGAAGAAGATATGGGAGACTCATATTGTATTTTCGAAATACAATCGTAACGCGCACACAATCTACGTAGTTCTGTTCATCTGACAGAGAATCCGATGTCCGAGTATAGTTTACAAGCCCTTATCGCCGTTCGCTATTGATTAACCTGCGCAGAGCCTTTCGTGCCTGGCTCATTGTGTTCGAACGGCACGTAGCGCTGCGCCCGCGCATATGCTAAGGCGGGCCGTGGCTCGACGGTCCCAATTAAATGAGTTATTAACGATGTTCGAATATTCAACGCGCGTACAAGTGAACAAGGGCGCATTGTTTCGTATGGACCGCCCAACCGGCGACAGGCCTGCACTCCGAATGTGTCTACAGGTAGCTCATGCCCATTAATGTTGAAGTCACCCGAAGTCGCTCGTTGTCGATGTTTTCTCCTTCCCTACTAAGGGATGTTATACTTCTTTGGGTATTTAAGCCATCGAAGCATCTCTGTCCATGGAAACTTATGTTAAGGTTATAGCATTTACAATCTCCTAAATTCTTTTTTTTTTTTTTATACTCCTACTTATTTTAGCTAACTTCACCTGTAAGTCATGGAAGATGGTTGCAATGTAGCCCTCCTCAACTAGGCCAAATGTGTTTCTGCTAGTGGAGAGATAGTCGTAACGAAGCAGTAAAAATGGTATGACCATGTGTGCGTTAATAGCCTTAACCACTAGACTACCATGATGTGATTGTTATTTGTTGATACTTAAATGAGGTGAATGAAAGACACTACTTCAGAGTACTATACAGGTCAGCCGGGGCACGAATTTAGAAAACGCATGGAAAATACTACCAGAATCTATGTTTAAAATTTCTAACATTCATTCTAATATTCGTCTATAAAGGTTGGCTTAACTTTGCTTTATGGTCTGTCTATGATATCCGCGATGTAGCGGCGTCTTGTCCTTACGCATTGACCGCCGTTGCGCCGGACGGCGTCTCATAAGGGCTAATTAAAAATCTCTAAGTAATGTGCGCCCGCGCCGGTCCGTGTCTTTTCCACTTTATACTTCTGAATTTATATGACAGGCCGGCGATGAACATCGTCTTGGAATACTCTCGACGGGTCCATCGAGCATCGAGAACATTTCCTCCTAACATTCGATGTAATATTTAATTAATCGATGCGACTGGCGCGAGTTTATTCTACCGTCTAACGTATTAACTTTGCACCTTTCTAACGGTTTCAAACGTGTCAGATAATTTTAGATGCGCTTTCTCTAAAAATACAATTAAGAGCAACAATTTATTTAATAATTTTTACAAAAACAATACACTTCTGTCCTAAGGTGATGTAATTAGTTATTTAAACATGGATCTTCGGCTGACAATAAAAAAACACATTATTTTACCTTTTTACTTACCATCTCAGATTTATTACGATGGGTGATTTTTTATTTATTTATTTAGCAATGTACAAAATAGCGATAGAAAAGGATAATTCTCTAATACTACATTTATACGGCCAGAAAAATGTGCCAAATATAAATATGGTTTAAAACATCAAATTAATAAAACAACGTGGTGTGTAATGTGAAGTATGTCTAAAGTGTGTGGCGCCTCTATTTGTGGTATGAAAATATTTGTGTGAGTTTGTGTGTTGAGTGTACCTACTTATTATTAGTGGTATAATAAATAATTTAATAATATTAATATATATTTATTATTAATGCTTAATATTTATATTCAATATTATATTTATTTATATATTTTATACTTTTACGTTCATTATTTTGCGAATTTAATTTACGTGACGTTTAATTTTTTTTTGTAGGATTAGGTACAGCAAAATATATTTAATTAGAAATACCAATATTATTACGAATTAAAGCCTATGTACATTTAAAACTTTTAAATAAAATCACGTTTGGGTGTCTGTGTAATGTCAGTTATGTTATGTGTGTGGGAAAGTGCACCGGGAGGCATTAATTGTGAGAGCGTGAAAGGGTTTGTGTGTGCGTGCGATTGCGTGCAAACGCGCGTCTTGTAAACCCGAATGTAGGCTTCAATGCGTGCAGATATGTTTTACATTCCGCCCGAGTGGCTGAAAATAGCGCTTATTGATGACAGAATCTGCTCGGCTCGGATGTCTAAAAATCAACTCGTTGAATTTGTAAACGGTAAAGAACAGTGTCTGAAATGGTTTGTTTTACGCCGTGGTAATGAATGATAGGGTTCTCGGTGTTTATACCTGAGATAATTATCCCTTCAAAGCTGTTTCATATTTTAGTACTTGTTTAGTTTGCGTTACCAAAGTCTTCTGTTAGTTTGTTTAACATAATAGAAGCTTTTCTGGTTGAACAGAAAAGTTCATCCAGAAATACTTCAAATTCATATTCAAAATTCTCTTTATTATACTATAGAGAGGAATATTTTAGTAACTATACTTTAATTTGTTCTAGAGTGACCATCGTTTTGTTTCAGTAAATCGTATAAAATAGTGCATTATAGTCTAAATAAATATAAAGAGAATTATACAACTAATTCTATTCAGTAATGCCAATAAAATCATTTTACTATTGCAATTAATTCTTCACTGTGTTCTTCAACCCAAATTTATTAACCATGTAGATTTTTTTTTATTAATACCTTTTTTATGAATTGAGTTACAGTTCACTACCGATACATGAGTACAAAATTTCTTGAATAATTTACCAAAGAGAAAGTAAAAACTCCTCTTTCAAAAGGCAGTTCATATTATTCAACCTCAGTTCATTCCTAAGACGTACCCTGGTGGAGCACTGGTCAAAGTTATGAACTGAATCCTTCCCTATATAACATTTTTCATATAATGAACTATAGCTTGCACGTTTATCTACAATGACAAATACTATTAAAAAATGCTAGAAAGTAAACACCAATCGCTCGCGTTGTGTTTCCTCCGCGGCGCGTTTGCCTCGCAATCTCGCCGGACCAATCAGGGCTGCTGCGTACATTTCCCGCTCAAATTACAGGCTAAATGCCACATTTATCAGTAATTAAACCGAACGGCGGGGGCCGCGTCGGTCGCCTGTCACGGCATTCTCTCTCCCGCTCTCTCCCGCTCGTCAATCAGTCTCTCTTTCTATCGGTGCTCCTCTCACTTCGCGGTGGAACTACTTCCGGGTGGAGTTACGCTCATCCTAGTTCAGGCATTTTAGCCTAATGGCGTAACTGCAACTATCCGCTGTATCTCATTCCACAGATCATTTGCATAATCTATTGAAAATGCTTACAGATGCTTAAATGCTTATTGATCACTTTTCAGACAATGCGAGGTGTTTTAAATATTTACATACATGAAACTAATGAATTTACACGACGTGCCACCATTTTTTTTCACTTTATTCACTTATTTTTTAAGTCACATAAATACAGTTTAACATATAACAACCATTTAAACTTTAATATTATAACATGGTGGCTATATTTGTTATGGAGGCTATATGTTTTCGAGTAATAAGTTTTTGGTTTTTAGAAATGAAGAAAAAATATCTAAATTGTGAGAAAGAAGTTAGTTTTACGAATTATGTAGTAAAAGTTTCATTTTACACCATTAACGAAGTGTTGCAATATTAAAGACGAATTTATTAAATATTTATTTAATAAATTACTCACATATGCATTTGGTTTTATAATAAATAATAAGAATACTGAGCAAAATAAAACTAAAAGAAATAATATGGTGTGCATGAATCAGGCATTTAGTGGTATTCATTTAAACGCATACTGGTAAAATAAGTGTAGTCACATCAGCAATAATTTATTTAAATGTTGTTAAATTTATCTTTTGCGGGGACTGTTTCACGCATTGTTTGTGTTTTTTTTTAATATTTAATATTCTAATTTAATAAAAACTCCTTAAATATTTAGTTCATACAACTTATTTGCCGCAATGGCGGCCACTGAGTTTAAGTCTACATTGCATGTGTGGTTCTTTCCGCGCGGAGCTAAGACGGCGCGATTATATATTTACCCACTTCCTAGTAAGGTAATACTTTGGTGTTCGTATTAATGTTGAATTGGTCATTAATTTTCTTTCTGGCATTACTTTAGCTCGTACGGGGCGATTATCTGCCGCGTAGCAAAACGCCGACGCCGCGCGTCGCCCCGGGCGTCTAATTATCCGCTCGATTCAAAAAGACGGATTAATTGATTTGACGCAGGCGATTCGACGAACACAATTTGTCCGAGAAAGATTTCAATTCTCGGTCGTGCAGGTGCGAACATTGCTTAGTTACCACCGCTTACCATTGCTTAGTTGCTTAGTTGTTAGAACACCGTTATAAAATCGATCCGTCTATTTGCACGCCTAATTAGCAATGTTTTTAACCGACTTAAAAAAAGTGAACGTTCTCAATCCGATGCGTATGTTTCGGTTTTGTATAATCCGGAGTGGTTTTTTATTTTTTTTTTTTGTTTCTATTATTGTTTTACATGTTATAGAGATTTTTTAGTACCTTGTTAAATGGACACTAAATGCGAATTTAGATGAGCTATGTGATGTTTATTAACTTATTACTACGTTTGGTGGTATCTACATTTATCTTTATATAAATTGTTAAATATTGTAATAAATAATAAAGTTTAATTTTTATTTAACTTACTTAAGATGAATTACTTCAGGGTGACAGTTGTAACCAATGTTTTAGTAACTTAAACGAGAACAACTAAAGGAGCAAAAAAAAGAGAAAAATAATGTATCCGTATCGATAATTCTAGATAAAATCACAAGCCTAAATAAAAACGGATAAGCTTATAAGAAACTGTCACTTTATGGTAAACATGTGGTAAAATAAAGTGAAAAGACGGGTATTGGCATTATAGGTCACATATAGGGTGTTTCGTAAACATTGCATCGCGATTCGTGCATACGCGTTTTCGTCACGGTCAGAACCGATACATAACGCGTGCGTTTGACGCGCATTCCTCGGCCGCGGCTCATGTGAACGACGCGACGTTCGCTGAAAATTGCCGGAGGAAATGAAATGAAATAAATGTACGGCGCATCGGCGACGTTTGACAAATATGCTGTTTTATCTCGGCGCAGCGCAATTATCGCTGTCGGCCGCCGCGCGCAGCGCCGATAAAAACGACGCATTCGCGGGCGTCGGCGGCGCTGCGGCACTCGGCGCTGGTCCCAAATGGAATTTCGTCGACAGCCGAGCGGTTTTTTTAATTTTCCTTTATTTCAGCACGAAAAGTTATTGCGCAAGGAAGTCCATATTCACCGAGCGATTAACACCGTGAACATTTAAAACGTTACCTTCCTGTCGCCGGCATTTTCTGTGACGTCTAACTTCCTTTAGATACGGTATTAGTTGCAAACAAACATAAGGACATTAATAAGTCGAGTGCGTTTTTGGCGTGAGTTCGAGAGAGAAAAACCGATGATAGGGAATCCAATGTAAAGAATTTCGTATTGCGCTTACCTATAGTTTATATCAAAAATCAATCACATTCCATATAGCCAATACCAAAAATGAAATCGTCTTTTAAAAACTAATAGTGTTGGGGCGATCGTGGTAGTGTTTAGGGCGTTTGCACATTATATTTATGTATTTAATTCTTATGCATATTTAATTTCATGCATACATTTTTTTCATAAAAAATACATTAGTCAACAACTTAAGCCGATCTCATCTTAAGGCATCTCTAATTTCACATCTACTCGTATATTTACATAAATGAACAAGTCAAGTTTATTTTGGTCATGCCGGTTTTAACGCTTCATTACCAACATGTTCCTTGACTCTAGCACAGTCACATTTAGTAGGACTCAAAAATACTGTATGTGGTTTTTTTTAACAAAAAAATATGTAATGATAAAAGTGTAAAAGAAATTATTTTTTTTTTTGATATTATATTCTCAATGTTTAGTATACATTATTTTATTTATCCGTTTTTCCAAAAAAGCTCAGCTCAATCACTTTTGATTAATCAACGAAATAATGATTCAAATTAGGCTACGCGCAATGCCCATGCCCAATTATGTTTATTTTATTATTCTAATAAACATTTATATAAAACACAAATAAATAAAAGGTAACGAGTACAAATTATACGTAATATCATACTATAAACGTTTAAATCCCTGTAATGTGTAAGGTATTTGGTACGGGGGCTTCACACAACTTGCCGCCTGCAAAATGTCAGCGCGTTCGCAGTTCAACTGATTGCATTCATTATAATTGTTAACTCTTAAAATATTTGGAAGCGCATTAAAACCAGATAAAATCCTCGCATCTCGTGGACTTAAGATGATATTTTTTTTACTTTTTGCGAGACCTGCAGTCTGCAGTTGATGACAATTTAAAGGTTATTAACGAGTTTTATAGTTTCTGCATCTGTACTATTTTGCTCTATGTAAATTATGCATAATCGTTATACATGCCAAATTTGCCTTCTCTTCCGTGCGTCACTTTTCGGTCAGCGTTATCGAGGTGCCGAACAAAATGTTTCTATAAGCTTTGCGTTTGTGGAATAGGTACTCATCACACATTCGGACTACGAACGACTCTGGTTATTATTAAAGTACATCGCCACTCGTTTAGTATCTGTTAGCTAGTAAATTAATGGTTACCATCGTCCATAGTCCATTGGAACACATTTTGTACGAAAAATACGTGATTTTAATTAAATATTAAATGTAACTTTTCCATGATTGCAGAGCGTAGTAATGCTGATGTTCAGAGAAGAAAAGTCACCGGAAGACGAGATAAAGGCGTGGCAATTCTGGCACGGCAGGCAACACTCCGTCAAACAGAGGATACTGGACGCGGGTAAGGTTTTAATTCATCGCACCTAGCTATCGGATTATCGTACCTAAGTTTGTAATTCCGATCTTGACGATTAACCTAGTAATAAGTATGTGGCGAACTTGTTGCTTACCTCAAAGGCAATATCTACTACTTAACCAACCTTAGATTACAATTAAAAAGCGGGGCTAGAAATTGAGCAATAGGAAAGATTAAGCTACTTAAAAAAAAAATTTTTTGTAATTGTAGTAGTCTAGTTAGTGGTCGACAGTCGATCACGGTCCAAGTATAGAAATAAACGCTTCATTGCCACCATCTTCCCTAACTCTAATACAATCAAATTTAGCCTAGTTGAGTAGAAGCATTTCGTTAAAAAAAAGTAATCATTTGATATATTTGGCCTTCACCTTATTTGAATATCGAGGTGGCTCCATTTGTATCTTTTCTTTTGATTGCTTTTGTGGCTTGGTTGGGGTAAAAATGTCTTTTGTGTTGTTTCATGTTCTCAAGTTAGGATTCGCGGCGCGCGTCTCGCGTGATCGAGACGAATGAACGGCGTCCGGCGTACGAAACGATACGATACGATAGGTCCGATGCGTCGTACGATATTTAATTGCGCAATCAGCCCGTAATTTCAGCCCCCGCCTGCCGCCATCCGATCGTAAGGGTTCGCCGTTCACCCGTTCAGGGCTGCCACAATCCACTTGGCCATTGCCCGGTTTACACGCTGCGTAATTGGTTATTACTTTAAGATTACGCACAATCTATATTACCAATGTGAAACTGACGTGTTTGCAGTGAATAAAACATCCACTTATTGAATTTAGTTTAAAATAAAAAAAAAATCTTTTCCGATTGACTCTAGACTAGATACTTTCAAAATACGTTTATGACTATATTATATTTATTTATTTATTTAATGCATTTACATATTAAAACGTGATAGTGAAAACTTTGTACCCTTTTTTAAGCATATTGCGCGCACGGAGGAGTGTAAGATTTGGCACAGTTAAAGTTTATTTATTTATTAACAGTTAAGCATATAGCTTAATAATAGTATATACATTTTTCAAAGGGTTAATAATAAGGCCAATTAAAGCTTACGCTTATGTACAAAAATATTTTAAACTTTGTTGAGTTTAACGCTATTTTAGAATGTGTATGTGTGATGTGTATGGTATAAAAGTATCAGTGAGAGTGTGTGGTTGTGTCTGTGTGGGTGTGGGTTTATATCGAGAAGAAGTGCATAAAGCTAAAATTTATCTATAATATATGTTATAAATAAAATAAAATAATCAAAATTATACGTTCATACTACTGACAGCTGATTGACAAAACCATCCCCAAATTTATTATATTTTTTAACAGAGGATATAAACAACAAAGACATTATTACATATTTCTTTTACTATATTCACGTAAAGTTTACATTTTTTTCTCGGTAACTGCGATTAATGTTGATATAGTTGCAACAAATAACACTAGGAATCATGTGACAATTCGCTGTTTTTTTTATCGGGAACGGTTTATATTAAAATATCGAAATATTAAATCTATAAATTTCTATGGTATAGATAGATATAGGTACTGGTAATATGTGATGCATGCATGCTTGCATGTCATGGCTAGATGTACAATCCATGAAATTAAAAAAATTATAAATATATATAACAGGTAGACTGATTTTAATAAATCGTTGGCAATCCTGTCACAATGCTTCGACTAGATAAACACTTGTCACCTACGTGTTGCGGCGCGGATGCCGAGCGCGGCATTATATTTTAAGATTGCATAGCAAAGCAAATTGCTACTGTAGAGGAATGGTCCAAGGGACAGGATGCTGGGCAGATCGAAACGTCGCCGCTCTAATATCAAACGCGTATAACTAAATTGAAATCGAATCAGCAATCATGTCCGTCCGTCCATTCGAGGAAATTGTCGTAGCGGATGAATGATCATCATCATTCGTATGGCTTGTGTTGTCGGGAGGCGCTATTTGGCTCAGTTCCGACTGCCTTATTGTTGTTTTAATGATACGGGGCCGTTCATTACGGGCAAACAACATCTGGCAGGTCGGTAACTGAATTAGTGTTTTTTTTATGCCTTGTTACTTAACTCAGACGACGGCGTTGAGAAAAGTGCCGTTAAATATTTTTAACGGCGAAAAATGACCCAGCCGGATTTGACGTACTGGGATTTCGAACCCGGGACCTCTGGATTTAGAAGCAGTCGCTTATACCACTGCACCTTATACTTGCGTTAATATGGTATAGTGAAATAGTAAATAAAACATAGTAAATAGTATTTCTTAAATACCGTATTTTAGATGTAACATCATTAGAGGCGTAGGTACGCCGTGACTTCATAAAATATTATGACAGTTTAACATTTCATAGAAAATTTATATAGAAACGCACAAAAAGTTGCATCACTTGAGTTTAATGCATGCTGGTTTCAATTCAGCGCTGTATTTTATGAAAGCCTTCAACTCTCACCCATACTATATTTTTCTGCTATATTATTTTCTATAGAGATAGTCTAACAATAATATAGACTGGTATCTAAAATGGAAAGCCTGTATTTGAATACCTCTCCCCCCCACCCCAAAAAGGGATGATTAGCACAAAAACTCTACATAATATTCTCACGGTTTGCACATTTACTTTTTACTAACGCGTATTATGAGAATTAATTGATTTGTGGGTGACAGCCGTTTTTTTATTTACTAAAATAAATAAATACACCATGTAATAAATAATATTAATCGTCTAGGATGTTGAAGGAAAGTTCACTGCCTTCGAACCATGTCATTAATCAGAATACTGTTCACGTCGCCGTCTCGTGGGATGCTCTTTTCATTAATTAAGCATGCTTCTTTATCAAATATGCTAAATAAATCGATTAAATGGATAGTAAGCGTTTAAAGATAAATTCCCTCGCACACCCACACGTTGGCTCATTTCTCCGTACCTCAAATCAATTACGTGTCTGGGATGGTCCATCGGAGGGAGTTCATCTCCGATCGAATGTGTTTATCAAGGGACGGAGTCGCGTGGGTGAGCCGTTACTCGTGTTCCGTGCAATTGCTGTCGTATTTATTATACTTATTCGTCACAATAATTACATAATGTTCGAAAACAGATGCTATTTAGTCGGCTCTAGATTGAGCTCATAATTAATAGGTAATCACGATAGTAGTCAGATGCCTACTAACAAAGTAGGCATCTGACTACTATTGTCTCAAAGTCAAAAGCTTGTTTGGTTTTCTATCACAAAGTATAAAGCATGATTGCAACATCAGCCATACTTTCGTTTAACAAAATAGTAAATAGCGGATCAGCGTCGTCGCATAAAACGAGATATCGGGCGATAGTAAATTTACCTCGCACTCCATAGGTAAACTTAAAATAACATTCGGGATTACAGAATGAATCCTGAAATTTCATGAACATTTGGTCACAGATTTGCGAGATGTTGTCTGCCAGCAATCATGACGGCTACCGTAAGGCCGTCGGTATTGCACTCAATAGCATAAAGATAAATATTACTGCCAACTTCATAAAACATACAATCGACTGCATAAAAGCGCAAAATTAATGTAATTACACTTCTTTATTATGTGCAGTCCTAATCTCAAGAGCTGGCTTTCCACTAGAATTGTAGAGCGAAGCCAAGCTATGTGATTTTTAAATTTTGCACTTGAGTTGTCGAAGTTAAAATATGTCCTAACTTCGTATTTATACATATCCCATCATTACGTGTAAATTTTCACTAAAACTGTCAATGCGATTGGTTTCATCTGGCCAGCTTTACTAGATCTCAAAACCATCATTGACACCTCGCGTAAATTGTACATTCAACAAATAAATATTTTAAATACTAGAAACATGCATATTAAATTGTAATAAGTACATTAAAACATTCCTCTAATCGTACTGCAGTAGATGTGCGTAGAAATTAAAAGATTTTGGGATTCAGGTATTTGTCATAAAAATAAAAATAAAAATATTCTGAAAATACATATCTATCGCTCAATTTGTTCTTTTTTATTCTTTATGCTATATTTTAGAGTAATATAATTTAGTATCAATTTTAAATATATACACTAACCCTAATCTGTATTGCGTCAATATTTCTGCAGTGCAGTAGTTTTCGCTCGGTCGGTGTTCGAACACACACTTTGACAAGCTATGAATACACATATTGTTGTAATAGTGTAATGGTACGTATATACCTAATTTATTTATTCAGAATATAGTAAAAATTAATAGTAAAAATATATTTTTTAAAACCAGCTTTTATTTATTTATTTAACAGGTTTCCCCATGTACATTATAATTAAAGTAAACACAAATTAAATTACCAAAAGAAAAACAAAAAGCATTAAAAACAAAAAACAAGTGCTTGAATGCGTATACAATATTTCGTGACCGTTGAAGAGTTCCTTCGTCTGGAGGCATTCCTGGATGTAAAATCAGGTCTTGCTCACCATAAAAATGCATTATCATAAAAACTAAGTTTATTTAAGTGCTTGAATGCGTATACAAAGTTTCGTGACCGTTGAAGAGTTTCTTCGTCTGGAGGCATTCCTGGATGTAAAATCAGGTCTTGCTCTCCATAAAAATGCATTATCATAAAAACTATGTTTATTTAAGTGCTTGAATGCGTATACAAAGTTTCGTGACCGTTGAAGAGTTTCTTCGTCTGGAGACATTCCTGGATGTAAAATCAGGTCTTGCTCACCATAAAAATGCATTTTCATAAGAACTAAACCCACATGTGAAATTTTAACTCCGTAGGATAAGAGGAAGTGTTTATAATTCAGCTTTCAAGATTTGACCTAAACCGACACACAAACATTGCAAGCTAACTAAAATGAATTCGAAAAACATTGTATTTATTTATTTAAATGTTAGCTTAGCTTTCCTTGAAAATATGTGGATGGATCCTTTATAGACTGCGCTTCGAGGCGATTAGGCCAGACGGTAAATATTCATTTTAATGCGTGCCATTCATTACTTAGGCCCGATGTTTTTTCATCACAATCTGATGCTGCGATTCCCAGTTCTGACCATTAAAGTTTATCGGGCGGATCTCGCGTCGCGTCTCTTTACGACCGCGATATATCAACGCGAACAGATGATACGAGCGAGCGATTAGATCGAGTTACCGCTTCAGGTCCTATGAGAAATGCTCATCTCGCGGATGCAGCATCGGAGACGTCCTCGTCAGCTGATTAGCGAAAGATATGACAGGTTGAACTTTTAATTGCGCCCATTTGACGGTATAAACTCTCCCCGTATGCTGGAAGAGCGTGTATGGTGCATTTCACTTCTTGATAATTTCATCGTTGCAATAAACACGATTTCTCATTCTGTTTTATTATAAGCGTATAAACTCCCATATGAGATACTTACTGTTAATGGTAATGGCAGCAAAAATATGGTATTGACCATAAGTATGGTTGACAGCAATATTTTTTTGTTGGAGTTACACATCGATTATTCTTAAACTTACTAGGTTACAAGTACCATAATTTCTCAGTGTAAGTACCATATTTTTGGTTACCTTTAACATAATATCTAGCTATCGCCACAATATTTTTTACAAACTGCAAACTTCACAATCATTTAACCCACGACGCCATATTATTTTGTAATCAAAGCAAAATATTTTTTAACTACATCTCTTGCTATCATAAGAAGAAATATGGTAAATCTTACTAAAAAATATTTAACAATAATCAGTCTGTACGCACAACTATGCGATTTGCTTACACTTATGTTCGATTAGCAAATTTATTGCTGAGGGTGCAAAACGTTTTGCTAAAATATTTTTTTCGGTGTGTTTTATAAGGTAGATCATTAAATAAGTTATCAGCACATTATAATCTCCGTGGTCGTCTTTCAGGACCTGAAAATTTATCATATTTCCCACGCTATATAAACGCATATTCTGGTTGATATTTTACTTTAACTGCATTAATCCAAAAGGTTACTCAATAACAAAGATGCGAACGCGGATTGTCGGGTGAAGGATATTTATTTATTTGTTTCCTAAGCTAAAACTAAGCGAAGCCCATGAGATTAAGATTTACCGAAAAATGTTCTCTATAAATGTCCTGAACTTAAAACTTAGTCCGCTTAGTTCAACTTAGAAACTACACGTGTGATGAATTTGAATGTTGGTATTTGTACTGATGCTCTCGACAATAACTCATAACCGTAAAGATCGTGCCGGATTCCAAAGAAATGTGACCTCAAAGTCATCACAGCTCCGACACAACCACTATCCATGGCCGCCATTGACATTCTGCTGAACTTTATTTCTTTTCCTTCATTTTAATGTGGTAAAGATACATTTTTTATTACATGCAAGTCATTTTAAGTACGCGAAAGTGTGGCCTTAAAATAACTTAACGCAATTATTTATTTTTCGACAAACCATTAATAAAATAAATAAATAAAACCGTATTACGAGTATGCTATAAAAAACGTAGAAAATTACAAGACATCTCTTACAATTAGATTTTAATTTATATCAAAGATATGTCGAGATCTCGAGATCTCTCAAGTAATAAATAAATTATCTTCAGTTTCTTAGGTTTCTTGGTATAATGATATGAACATATTTGTAAGGCATGTATTCAGAAAAGAATAAAGAAATATTATTATTATTATTAATAATATTATTATCGGTGTGTAATTTAATAAATATTAGTATGAAAACCTTTCGTTGGGTAACGTGCGAGTGTTTGAAAAATGTCGCGCAGTTCGTGCACCAAATTTTAAAGCGTTCCCAGTCGACGGGGCCCATTACAATGCAGCGGTAGGGTCCTGAAGGAATTCAAAAAAGGATGCCGAAGCGAGCTCCACTGCGATTTCTGAATCATCTTACAATGTGCCGATGAAAAACGTAGCTATTTTAATTTAATGTATAAGCCGTGGTTTATTCATAGAAGCGTCATGTAATTAAGCCTTATTATACGCAATGGCTTACTTGTATCGGGTGCCTATCGACCTGTTAGCATCACAGACTGTCGACAGGTCCTAAACAGTTCATTTTATACCATAATACAATGTTTTACAAAGTATTATTCTACCGCATTTGAATTAGGCATAATTTACATTTGAGACGTTCATTACACATTAGGAACAATACGGTCATTAACACATGAGACATATACACATAATATATTTTTTAAATTTATGAATTTATTAAATTTAACAAACTTATATTCTAA
Organism: Neomicropteryx cornuta; assembly: GCA_020383195.1. NCBI lineage: Eukaryota > Metazoa > Arthropoda > Insecta > Lepidoptera > Micropterigidae > Neomicropteryx > Neomicropteryx cornuta. Next base: position 1,939,525 of record JAHKQU010000014.1, read on the forward strand.
TAAAACAAAAATATCCTATGTTACATCCTAATAAAATAATGTAGTTGTCGAAAACGTGTACTTAAGTCTAATACAACTGTACAGGAAGTACAGAATACATAAACATACATACGTGATGTTATTTTAAATTTAACTCACATGTACTTGTTCCAGTACAAAATAGTATGTTTGTGTGAAAACATTAAACCAAAATGAAAATATGCATGATCAACTAAAATTACTGTTTATTAATTGAATTAAGTAAGAATGCTATATAGAGACAAACGATATATTAAGTCATTCAATTTTATATAGTGTTCATTGTTTTTATTTTCAAATAAGCTCAGCCCAATTAATTTGATTCATTTATTAAATAACTATTAAAATTAGCCCACCTTAAGTACGAGTAATATCCTGTTAGGTATGGATATGTTATTCATCATCTAAGAAATATGTAAAAAATAAATAAAGAAAATAAAAAATAATATCTAGATTGCGAACGAAACGCGCAAACTTCAAAACTATTCAATCAAAGCAAAACAAAAACAAAATATTAAAAAAAAAACATTTAAACTATTTATATTACTCCATTTCTAATAAATATGTCTTACTCAAAGAGCTGATAAAATTTTGGTTTCTTAAACGGAAAGATATTGTGGTTTTAGTAGAGAAAATGGTGTTTTTTTTTGTGTATACCATTGAATTGTGAATATGAATCAACACTTCGCTTACCCTCTGAACTAGGAAACGTAATTCTAAGTAACGTTTTTAAATTTAAACGTAAATAAGGCTGTTTTTCGAACGGATTCGAAACAAAAGACATCCTTTCAAGGAAATATCCTCCCGCGGAGCGTTCGCCACATAGTCAAGTACGCTCTCGTCTGACCGCCGCGATGGACCACGTGACCTCGTTCGAGGTCCGAATCTTTAATCGAAGCTCGCCGTAATTTATACGCCGTGCGATAATGATTGAAAAGCGATCCGATGTGATCGGCTTTTTGCTAGGCAACCCGCCGCAGGAATACAAAATGGCGACGTGCGAACTTCGCTATGTCATAAATTATTCTCAGTTTCCTGTCGGCGTCAATAGAAAACAGAAATGCCAATCCGTCATAATTGTGAGCGTAGGAAATATTATTATTTGTAGACTCGCTGTGGACTTGTTCAAATGTAATGAAAACTTACTGTGTGGGTGTATGAGAGATTCTGGAGTGGCATCTGTGTGTACTTTAGAGGATTTTTTAATAATATATGATAACTATTCTAATGACAAATTATGCTGGGAGTATATTAAAAATACATAAAGAAATAAGACGCCACGGACGGACACAAGTCGGATGACTTCTCATGTGAAAAAACACGACAACATAAAATTTTGCCTTTGTGGTCGTATTGTGTGTCGCTCGGACAAGTGCCGCGAACAAAGGCCGGTGTCGGGTGTCGGGTGTCGGCTTGCGTAGCGTTGGCTCAATCCTGAGGTCTTCCGTTTCCTTCGACGTCCGAATGACTCAAAGTCAAAGGTCAAAGTGAAATGCAAAAATATACTACGTTCCATTACTGACCCCTCCCCCCCATAAATTATAGTAATTATATTTACTGAGTAAGTAAAAAATATAATTCCTATAATTATATAATTATATAATTCTAAGCGTCGCCTATATATAAAATACCAACACAAATAAATAAAAATATTGGAAACATAAGAACCCCCGAATACATTATTAAATGCATCGAAAATCACTTTGATACAAGCTTTATGCCTAATAAAAAGATTAAAATCTTTCTGAAAGCTAAAAGAATTTGATAATAATGCTACGACTAAATGTATTGTAATGTAATGCTTCATAAGTAAAACCAAATAAAAAAGGATAACCTGAAGAAATATATTTATGTTGTATTTTATTCATTTTTGAAAAATCGATTGCAAATCGAAAAATCCAAAACATGCAAGCAAACGCATATTATAGAACTTACAAAACCTTAGCAACTGCAGCCAAAACATTACCTAACTTATAAACCAAGCCGTTTTTCAATATAAAGAATAACGTGACGCTATTTAATGCGTTATCTATATTGTAAATATTTTTGTAAATTTTTTGACTACGGGTGAGTATGTTTTATGTATATATATATATATATATATAAATAGTCTTTCAGGGTAGATACTTGTAACGTACGATATGGCTTTGAATTATTGTTTCCAACTCAATCGACAACCTTTTGTGTTCTTATGATACAAATAACAATTTGTAGCAAAGTAAAACATATATAAGAGAGCGTTTAGTACCACTGCAACCTCCGTTCGCTGCCTTCTTAATTAGACATACAAATCTGTCTTAAAGAAGGCAGTCGCCGAGTGTACTTTTTTTAATTCGCCACTTGTTTGAGTATCATCATAGCATCTTAACGTTTATTTGTTTGTCTTTTAGCGTCGATCCTATTAATTTATAATTGTAAATTTACACTGGGCAAAAAGTTAAAAAAAAACATCGAATGACATTCGATTTGTTCACAGAGACCGCTTCGAGTGTGGTTTTTGAGTCTGTTGTTGATATTCGAGATGAGAGTGACTCGCTTGAGTGACTCCTGTGGCCAGTCTACCTCTCTCGTCTCAGCGCTGCTTTTATTCTAAGTTTACCTTAAACATATCAGCTTTCTCTGAATCGACATTCTTTTTTTTTGTCTGCCACTAAAAATAGTATACGCCGAGTCAATGCTGTTGCTGAAAATGCTATTTTGTGTTTTTTATTTAGTTTTAAATTATTATAACTGTGTGTGTACCGACATTTTAATTACATCACATACTTTTGAACACAAACTGCTAAACTTTATAAAAATAACTCTCCAAACATGTAATTGACGGTTTTATTTAAATTGTACTAATTAACCCAAAATTTATAGAATGTCTTTAAATTTAAATTTAAAATACCCAGAAATAGATATATTTAATAATAACCTAGTGTCGTTCAAAAATCTTATCAAAAATCAAACGTTAACGCAAAATTTCCCTTCTCTCTCACTCCCCTTCTCTTCATCTCTCTTGCATTTTTTAGGTTAAACACTGATTTTATACTCACTCAGTGGAAATATTTAAATGATTTTATTTTATACTTGTAAGCTGGTACCATTGTTTTATTATTTTATACTTCCTCTATATCATTTCTTTTATGTAACTAACTGTCTTATTTCCCAAATAAATATAAATAAATAAATAAAATGTAACCCAAAAATCTACGGGTAGACTTATAAATAACCGATTTAAAAAAATATAATAATTAATATATATTAAAAATATATGATGACACCTCAATACATATTTTCTACCTCTTAGACCACCGATATCGCTAACCACCGGATAATTTCTTATTTTTAAAATAAATTTGGTCCTTTGTAAATAATAATAAAAAATGACCGAGCGTTGCACTCTTTTTAGGCGGCAACCCATCACTGCACTATCGACTAAACACACATACTTTTTCTATGATATTTTAACTATATACCCTCTTCTGCACTATCGCACTGTCTAATAAACCTATTCGCACATTTTTAAGTGTGCCTCCATTAAAATCTTCAGCTTCAAAAGTTAAGGAAACTAGCAATTTTGCTATTGTTTTATACCTACCTACATGCATAGCGACCTGAAGACATGATATTTCTAGTACTGATTGGATTAACTAAGAACGGAACTTAACAATTTGTAAATAATGTAAAAAAATTAATGTACAGTGTTTGTAAAAACGCATTGATTTATAGTTGCGCGTTAGGATTATTTAATATCGATTGTGTGCGTAATAGCGATTGAAACGAATGGCTGCCGCGGGGCTTAGAATACCGGCGCGCGCGCAGATGGCATCCCGCGCCGCGCTACAAACTCCACTAGGTAATAGACATTTTGCCGCAAATTCAGCCTAACCTATAATTTGTCAAACGTTTAATGAAATACCCAAGTAGGCAGGTACCGGCGGTTCAGCGAAGGGCGTTAGCTCGAATTATTCCCTAGCAGTTTTATGAGAACTCGATTGTTCCACCACTATCGCGATAAATTTATCGACTAATATATAATTAAATGTAATTTCAAATAAATAATTTTCTTGAACAATAGTTCAGGAAACAACTACTATGGACTATGGTACTAGGACTATGGTATTTCAGGAAACAACAACTGATAAAATAAAGTTACAATAAAAAAACAATCAAAACATAAAGCCAATGAGAGTTTCCTCCAAACTTAATAAAATAGAAAAATATATTCAGGAACGAGGTTGGTTGAGGTGAAAAGCATACAATTATACATACAATTTATATAGGCACTGTATATGTCAATTAGTATATCCTTAGGGCTTATTGCAATAAAGTCTCCACTAGGATTATCTATTTAAGATTTGAAATGCCGTTTATCATAATAGGCAATGTTTAGATAAAACCGCAACGATCAATCTTATTATCTCGAGCGGCCCGCAACCGACGTTTGACACATCTCACGCCAGACAGCCTCCGCGTGCCTTTCGCGAGATAAACACTTCCATCTCGCATTCATACGATTCTAGTCTAACGATAAGGATCTTTGCTTCCAATTGAGCTGTCGAAACGAAACGAAACGCCTTTCGGTTCGCTAATTATTTGACTGCGTTTGTCCCCTGGTCAACGGATGCTAATAAAATATCAAAACACTGATATCATCTGACTATAATCTGAATCATGATAAAGGAAACTAATATTGGATCAAATATATAAAAAATAATTTAATATTAGCCTATTTTAGATATTTTTTTGGTTAAGAGGTTTTTTGGTTTTTTATCTCGAGCGGCCCGCAACCGACGTTTGACACATCTCACGCCAGACAGCCTCCGCGTGCCTTTCGCGAGATAAACACTTCCATCTCGCATTCATACGATTCTAGTCTAACGATAAGGATCTTTGCTTCCAATTGAGCTGTCGAAACGAAACGAAACGCCTTTCGGTTCGCTAATTATTTGACTGCGTTTGTCCCCTGGTCAACGGATGCTAATAAAATATCAAAACACTGATATCATCTGACTATAATCTGAATCATGATAAAGGAAACTAATATTGGATCAAATATATAAAAAATAATTTAATATTAGCCTATTTTAGATATTTTTTTGGTTAAGAGATTATCAAAAATCCCAAATGCTCCACGCACGGTTTGAAAGATACATAGTTTACAAATTTTAACCAAAACTATTTATTTATTAGTTTTCTAGCATTTTCTTTGAGTATAAAGTGCCGAAGCAATAATAATTAATAATTGTTAATTAAAATCACACAAACATTCGATAAAGATTGAACTTTCAGCGCATCTTTATTATAATCATTATGAATATCATGAATATTATGAGTATCATGTTGGAATATTTTGAAGGATATCTGGAAGTAAGTTCGTCAATGGGTAGAGGTAACAATAAAACAGCTATTTGAATCTGAACGAGCAGGCCTAAATATATAATGATTTAAAAAATAAAGTGTGCAGAGTATTTTAGGAAAGGCATGAGATGGAAGGCGCACTCGCTCGCCACACCCACGCCGTCTTACAGCGCATCCCGCCGCCCTAATAGCGTTATGAACGCAACCGTCAATTTCCTCCCGCCCAGCCCCGGCGGCGCGCGGCGCGGGGTTGCGGGGTGCGGGGTGCGGGGTGCGGGGCGCGGGCCAGCGATTGCTCTAACAAAGATGAATAGCCATGCGGACCTCCTACCTAATAGACCTAATGGACCCAGCATCTGCGCACCTTACGGCTTCTAGCTAATATTATATAATATGCCAATGCAGTTATTTTGTAGCCTTTCATGTTTGTGTATCGATAAGTAAGCGATAATTAGAATAAGCAGAGTTTGAATTTATTTTTACATAAAAATATAAATTTACATATCCATTATATTTTATTATTAGAATCATAGACAAACGTAATCATAAACTGCAAATATTAATAATTTGATAACGTTAATTAATATTAATTTTATAACATTAGCCAAAACTGTATCTCTATTTTAAAGTAAATAAGTTACAAATAAAACATTCTGAGGGTAATTTATGTATTTAGTACCAAGTACCGTGTGTTAGGTACGTGAATATTTATCTATTCAGGGCGAGAGTGTTGAATGTTAGTGTGTGTGTGTTACAGAAGGACCATTTATAAAGTGCATTACGAAGCGAATGTATTTTTGATGTTGAGTACGAAATTCGTTTTGCTAAGATGAAATATATGAATCGTATTACACATTAAACATATTTTAAAATTAAAAACAAGTTATTTTCAATCTCTAATTTTGAGGTGGCCTTTAAACTATGTAATCAAGATCTTTAATGAACGTTCTATGCGTCTTTTTTATTGCGGTCAAATAAACTGTTGCTTATAACTTATTTTAAATAAAGATTATAGACTTAGTATAAAGACTATAGTCTTAGTATAAAGACTAAGAATACCTAATAATGAAGTCCTCTCAGAGTGTTCTATACAAAAGTAACCTGATAATTATTACGCACTTTTGTATGATTTTTTTAAATAATGAAAGTTTCTCTTTTCTTTTTTCTATCCATCTGGTATTTCTTCAAGGGATAACATTAAAAAGTAAACATTATTCTAAGCCCATCTATTGCTTATATACTGATTTTTTTTTCCGAAATCGACGGTTTTAAAGGCATTTTAGTCGCGAACGCTTCGATCGACACTTTCAACCGCGTATACGAATTGTAACTGAGTCGTCTGTGCCCAAACACTGACTCTTAAGGCGAAACTCGAATCAAAATTCGATTGTTATGGTTAACGAGAGTTTGCACTTTCGCGCGGTTAATCTCCACGAGACCAATAATACGAACACGACTCGATTGCAGGTCTCTTAGACAAGCTCTTGCAGATAGGATGACATTCTGAAACCGCATCCGCCCTTAAGGGCCCTATTCACGAAGGTCAAAGTATTTCATTCGCTCGCGTGTTGAGCGGCTCGGTGGGCGTAGCCTGGTGCAACCACGCAGCAGGTCTGGATCCGTCTACATTCGTGTTTAAAAAACTTAAACATGTATGCTTTTCCGATATCTAAATTATTTCTAATATAAGGTATTGTAAGCTCGAAATATATAATATTTTTACTGTAAATTATTTATTATCGTATTTTAAAGATATTTAATGATTATTTTTGTATCAGTAACGCCGCCATGTTTTAATTGATCCTTTGTGACATAATCATTTAAAATAGTTAATTTTAACATTTTAATAAAGGTGGAAAGAAAGGTCAAAAAAGGAGTTTCTTAATTAGATACATGTTTTTATATCAATAATTCATGGTTATATTTTCTCGTTTTAGGTTTTCTCAAATGTGTTAAATAAATATTTTCTATTTTCATGTACAAAATCATGTACTTGAGTACATGATTATTTTAATTCGATTTGTATACCTACTTGTACCAATATATATACAATGCTACAAACCACCTATAGGTTATAATAGTGTGTCGTAGTGGTTGTAAATGTGCCTGAAACCTGGCTCCGGCCCTGGCGCGTTCGCATCCTCGACAACGGAGATCAAAATAACAGTAATAAGGGTTGAAAAAAAGGTAATGAACAAACAGAAAAGTGCGTCTCGGACGCGGCCGCGCAGTAATTGCCCGTAATTGAGACCTGCGCACAGCCGACAACATGCGAACGCCCCGACGGCACTTGGGCGGCGCGGCGTGTGTAACGCGGCCTTAAGCCAAATATAGGGTCGTGCGAATGCATCGATGAAATTGGTCAAATTAAAAACGACGGAAATTGCGACCTTCCGCGCAGTCCTTCGTACTACGTCGGTCCATTCATGAAGTTTCACAATGTTATACATTCAAGTTTATAATAATAATAAGTTAGTATTAAGTTCATTATAATTTGACGAGTGCGTTGTTTATCAAAACAAGCGAGGATTACAATGAAAAATATGCATTACTATCTACCAATAAAGGGTTTATTATATGTGATCATATTTATTTATTTTTTAAAAGAATTATATACAGGAAATTGAACACGTTTACAGTTAATATACATAACATATGGGCAAAAAGTATGATTCAAGGTTTGACAGAATATTATCGTGTAATTGTTATACATATAAAAAGTCATAATATGAGTGTATGAAAGAAGCGTGAATAATTTTGTAAGATATTTGAGCGTGTGAAAGAAGTGCGTAGGTAGGAGAGTGGATATTATACAAAAAAGTTATATCGCTAATTATGCGTGTGTGAGAATTCAAATTTCAATGAATGCTTTAATACCTAAATTAACATTTAACACTTTAATCAAAGCGGTCACTCTGGTAACACATTCAATATTGCAAACATTCTGCCTACTGGACTGTCTGCAAGCAAGTTGGTACGATTGTCCTACGGATAAAATAGAAAATGCTTCTAACTGAAATAGAGTTTGCATAAAATCTACTTAATATACAAAAATAGTTATCGCGAAATCAACAGGCAATCAGTCGGGTGCTGATATCCCGTCATTTAAAAAAAAATATTTTAAAAAATCTACACTGGTATTGCCCAGTCGGATGGTTCGATCTACAGCATATTCGATCATGATGAGAAAATTGTGGCACCTAAAATATTATTTGCCTGTTGCCGTCAATTTACAAATTAGTAATGTAATTAAATTGTATGTTTTTTTATAGAATATCTAAATATTATTGTATTGGAATGATGTTGGTGTATATTAAATAAAAAAAGATATGCAAATATGATTTTTATACAGTAGTTTCTTCGATGACTATAGTTCTTTAATAAAAGCACTAAATAATACACCTAAAAGTCGGTGCCTTTACAGTGGATAAAATATCTGTTATAAATAAAAAAAACACAACAAATACACGATCAACATTAGCGGTTAGTTTTATCATAAAACCAAAAGATTTTAGGCTGAATATTTTAACGATTCGCGGCATCAGGACAATTTTTAATTGATTTAAAAAAAAAGGAGGTTTTCTATTCGATTTTTTATTTTTAATTGTTTGTGGTCCTTAACATAAAAATGTCACCATAAATCAAGCCTTAATATTGGAGACTGAGTGTTAATTAGGGCATTTAACCGGATTTCAAAATAAATATAATACGGATTAGTAGATTTGGCACTTTACTTTCCATAGACATTAACGCTAACCGATTTGGTAATTACTCGTATTTAAACGAGTGTATGTTCTGATGACCGATTTTAAATCTCGTCTTTTTTAATTCATTCACTATTCATCATATATAAAAAAAGTCTAATATTTATCTAACCGTCTGGACCTCGTTAGATAAGACGAGTCTTACATTATGTAGATATCTGAAAGCTAAGTTTTCAGATGATATTCCTTTTAAAAACTTAGCTACATTCCATCGAATACTTAATGCAATTTTGTCCTTAAGGCCAGCATATTAGAAGCCTGGTAAAACCAACACGTGTATAACTAAATATTTTTATCAATTTCTAGTTAGCAAACACAATATGAAACTAAAAATATTTTGTATAAAACTCGTATTCTTGTGAAACCATTGCACAGTAAAATTGAATTAATATATTTATATAGTCTGATTGTCTGTGCATGTGTCTGATTTACAAAAATGGATTCGAATAATTTGTAAGATTGAATCAATTAAAAAAATAGTTAATCTATTCACATCATCACCGCAGTACCTAACCATTATTCTCAAAACCATTCACCATGAACTAAGGAGATGATTTGTTAGCAAGGAATTTCTTTTTTTGCAATGATTATTCCTTTAATAATATTGTTTCAGTTTCTAGGCTGATCCACAAAAAATTCTCACGGTCAAAAAAAAAAAAAAAAGTCGCAATAAAATGCGTCGTATTCTTGCGGAAGTTAGCCATTCGGACGTTTTAATTAAATTTTAATTAATAAGCTACATTAATATACGACTAGTAGGTCCAACAAAACACTAGTTGAAAATAGACAACTCTTGATTCGCTTAATTTTATATCATTAGCTAAAAATGTAATAATAAAATTATTAAACTTATAATACCATATTTTATATAAGGATACAACAAACCAATCTAGCATAATTAGACTGAAACAGCGACTTAAATTGATCCTAAATGTGACTATTAAAGAAAATTTTCTTAAAACTACTCAAAAAACTCTCTGATGTCTTTTGTTATTTTCTTACGCATTGTATGTAAATTTAAAACTCAAAAATGGAATTCGTCATAGAATCTTATATTAATATAAAGTCAACAAAAACGCTTTTCCACCGATCAACTTAAATATTTACAATCCTATCTTATGATAGATTTATTCTACCTTGAAATGATTATACTTTCTTATCACAGAGCCAATTCGAACAGCAATTCTAGCATACTCCTAGACATATTTTTTTTTTATTTTATTGGGTATGGAGCCAAATCGAAATATAAAACAAATGTTACCAAATTCATACGTGTCTATACTAATTACACACACACACACACACACGAATACACACGATTGTATGGTTTTTATGTTTTTTGCAAAAATCCCATAGCTTAACGTCGAATCTGGTTTAATGAATTCTCTAAAAAAATACAATAATCTTACATTACAATTTTAACAAAACAACAAAAGAAAAAAATAAAATATTTGTCATTCCATATTAAATGATTATCAATTGTTTTTCCTAGATTCTGGTATGCGTTTATGCGCCTTCAGATTCTTCGCAAGTTTCGCTTTTAAACAGATGCGATTCAAATCGTGGAATGGAAAAAGGCATATGTTACTCCAGTTTATAAATCAGGGTCCCGTAACGCAGTTGACAACTATCGACCTATTTCTAAATTAAACACAATCGCTAAGTTATTTGAAAAAATAGTCCATTTCCAAGTGTTTGAGGTAACGAAGCATTACATTTCGAACGCTCAGCATGGCTTCTTCAAAGGGCGCTCCACTGTCAGCAATTTAGCTTTATTCACCAATTACATTACTACCTCCATGGACCAAAAATGTCAAGTGGATGCTATCTATACCGACTTTAGTAAAGCCTTCGATAAAGTTGATCATAGAATCCTATTAAATAAATTACTGAAGATCGGCATTCATGGTGATCTACTTAGATGGTTTTCTTCCTATATTAGTAACAGGAATCAGTGTGTAACAATTGGTGGTTTTCGGTCGGATTGGCTTGTTATTACCTCAGGTGTTCCACAGGGTAGCCTACTTGGGCCCCTGTTGTTCCTCTTCTACATCAATGACATTTTCTCCTGCTTTCATTTTGCACTAGTGTTAGGTTATGCTGATGATTTGAAAATATTCACTAAAATTAAGAATCTCACAGACTCTAATAAATTACAGGAAGACCTAAATAGATTTTCTGATTATTGCCTTGAAAACCATCTCTTTTTAAATGCGGGCAAATGTGCTCATATTTGCTTCACGAGAAGCATTAATAAAATCAAGTTTACTTTTAGGCTCGGCAATTCTCAGATATCTTCAACCGATTTTATTAAGGATCTTGGAATTGTGCTGGATAGTAAGATGCTGTACGATAAACATGTCGAGTATGTTACTGCAAAGGCGTTCAAACTTTTAGGGTTCATTTTTCGAATCTGCAGGGAGTTTAAATCGGGTATCGCTCTAAAGACCTTGTTCTTTACTTATGTTCGTAGTGTCCTGGAATATGGCTCCCAAATTTGGAATCCTAAGTACGCGACACATGTATCTAAAATCGAAGCGGTTCAACACAGATTCCTCAAACACATGGATCGTAAGTCCTCCATGCACTTTGCTAATTCATCCGAATCATCTCTATTTCATAAAGTTGAATCCTTAGCTGAGAGAAGGTCTAAAGCTGATGCTGTATATGCATACAAAATAATATCAGGTGCAATTAACTGCAGCTCTCTGCTGGAGCTAATGCGCCTCAGGGTACCTTCACGTGCGACAAGATCAAACGTTTTGTTAGACATCCCACGACGTAGAACCAACTATGGGCAAAATGAACCCATTTATAGAATGTGTTCAACCTTAAATTCAAAGTACCCAGACATTGATGTATTCAATATTAATTTAGTGGCGTTCAAAAGGCTTATAAAATATGATATGTTGATGTGAAATTTCCCTTTTCCCTTTACTCTCCCTCCCCTTCTAATCTCTTCATCCTGCGATTCTTAGGTTAATCACTAATTAGTTTACTCACTCGGTGGAAATATTTATTTGGTTTTATGTTATACTTGAAGTTGGTACTATTGTATTTATTCTTTTTATTTATTTGTTTTTTTTTGTTATGATTGTACATGTACTGTCGGTTTATAATTTTATCGTGTAACTGTTTATTTCCCTAATAAAGATAAATTAAATTAAAAAATTAAATTAAAATTAAATTAAAATTAAATTAAATTAAATATCAGCGAATAGTGCGGCAGTTATTATCTCCTATCATCGATGATTGTGTACAATCGAGAGAAAATGAATTTCGCCCGGCTGAAATTGCTGCGGGGCGACTGCCAACCCGAGCCCTTTGGGGCGGGCCGAGGAACGCGTTTGCCGCCGTTAGGTAATAAGAGAGGTGCCAACGCGCGCTTCTACCGGCTACCATAATATGATCTGGTTGTCTTTTGCCTACCTGGCATTTCTACGTTAAATAATGCCATAAGAGTCCGTCTTATCGCACTGTCAATGGAAGATCGGGAGTAAATGTCATCAATCGATTTCAATTTACAACACTACAAATACTATATAGGCAGGACATTCAAATAAAATAAAAAATAATAACTTTATAAATAAATTAACGTTGATATGGTATGATATAAAAGAAATGGCAAAAGCAGTAATAAAAAACGACAAATATGTCTACACTTCAAATCCTGCAAATCCAACGCGTTTTTTGTTTGTTTTCCGCACAAAGTGTGATTCGCATTCAATTAATACAAAGGAAATGTCAGATCCAACGATGCATGTAATTTAGCGCAAAGAATTCAATATAATGCCAAAAAGGTAAATTTTGCTACAAGCCCGAATTGTTTGAATTTCGCGTTTTATTTGTTGAGCTATATTTTGTCAGTCTGAACAAATAAAAAATATTATTCTAAAAACAATAACAATATAAAAAAAACACATGGCAACTTTATAAATTAAATAATAATAACAAACTCGTGTGAAAAATAGTGAACAGATAATTTACGATATTACAGAAATGTAAATTAAAGCACATTCCTATTACGTTCGGGAGAAGAGACGAATATGCTAAAATGAAATGGAATTTAATAATTCTACTGCTCTCCCAATCGGTAGTTATAATAGTATAAAATACAGCGAACTGAGTCATACTCAATTCTGGAAAGAATAAGTTTAGCGTAGGTTTTTTTTACGTTATAATATGGAAAAAGATGTTTTTCTAAAATTAACTGTGAAGTATATTTTATATATTGTATTATTCTATATTAATTAATAATTCATTTTATATTCATTACTATTATATTGTATTATATGAAGTATACTTTATGTATTGTATTATATTTATTCTCTTGCTAAATTAGTTTATTTTTGTGAAGGTATTTTAAATGTGTAGAATAAAATGTTTGTATATCGTATAAAATGTAAATATAATGTTTTTAAAAATGTAAGGCCATTCCTATGTGTTAAATTACTCGTGGAAAAATAAATAAATATAGATTAATAAAGAAAATACTACATAAAAACGAAATGAAGAATTCGGTAAACGCAGAACGCACTATCTAAAGGCGCTCGTTCACGTGCAAACAAGTCCGCTCCTTATCATGGAAAAGGCAAACATTTGAATCATTTAAAACGCGCCGAAATGATAAAAGCTCATTTCTCCGACGTAGAATTTGTCCAGGTGCGTTTTCCTGGAATGCGGAAACGGTAGCGCAATCGGGTCTCGACGCTTCCCGCGTTTCGTTCGGTCGCTGTTCGTTGCCACGCTAATTATTAAATTAACGAATTATTAATGCATTTAAGCAACACGACCTTTCGTCGCACCGGATATGCCTGCTAATTACGGAAACGAGGCAGCGCTTTGCATTCCGCGACCTTTGTCAATAAAATTATTAATTTTATTGTACCCATACTAATTTTAAGCAGATGGTAATTGACAATATTTAATCGATTGTTTAATGTATTTTGTAACGTGTCCACCAAAGCTTTCACGTTGGCAGTCACATTTCCTACTTTGATGCCCTCTGGCTGTGATAATTATTAGCTACTCTTACGGGCTACTTTTACAGCATCCAAGAGTTTTGTTTTAAATATCTTAGTTATTAAAACTACGCAACTGCACATTACGGTAAATTTAGCTAATTTAATACGGATGCCCTTTTTTGCTTTGCTTTGTAATATTTATTAATCGCTTTGCATATACGTAATTTGAGCACAATTAATAACACACACAAAAAATAATGATACGCCATTATCGCATTTCGGGGCTCAGATGATTTCCTTAAAAACATTACAGCGAACCTGCTTTTATTGTAATAATATTTAAACCCATTAAATAAATCGATAGAACGCATCACGCACGTATTATTGCGCGCAGTTAGTACACTTTTCCTTCTTATCCAGAATACGAGAACGCCTTACCTTCTGGTAATTCTGGTAATACCGCATAATGAATTCTTGATATGCAAATTTCAACGAGATTAACTTATTAAAATAAGTCGAGATACGTTTATACAGTGTCAAGAATCTACATCACATAATTATAGATATGGTAATGTGTATGATTATTTATTTTATAACTAACTGTTAACGGCTCGGTAGGCGCCTTCGGTGCGCGACGACACATGCCTGCGGCACTCGGGATGAGTCCCTCCGCGACTTATCTTTAGGCCCTGCAGACGACTTTCAGTGTCAGTGTCATTGACGTTGACATTTATGAATTGAAATATAACACAAAATTTTTCGGGCAACTTTATTTTTTTTTTATAACCACTTTCGAACTTTTACGTTCATTTAAAAAAAAGTAGCACAATTGGTCTAGCCGTTCTCGAGTTATGCGCTTACCAATGGATAGAATTTAATTTTTATTTATATAGTTTGTACACACCATGAAGACATTTCCACATTTAATCACTCGTAAAATAAACAATCATTATATTTTTTTTTTTCAGTTTGAAAAACATAATATACATACTTATTTATGACACCTTCTAAATCATTTGCACCTTCTTGTATATTTATATTCTATTATTTAATTTCTCCTAAGTATTATTACAATCATAATTTATTTTTATGGTATAAATAAATAAGAAGTTTTTGCACTCATTATTTTTAACTTGTTTAACTTGTTTTTAAATGTTTTGAGATCGTTCAGATTTTAGCCTATGTAGATGCTGTGTTTCAAGCCTTGTTCTTATTTCAAAAAAAAACAGCGAAATTCCCTAACCTAACCTAACAAACCGTAAATATTTTCACGTGATGTTGGTATTTTTTTGCAATTCGTGCAGTTATTTCGTTAGTTATCATTTCTACTTCTATGAAACCGCCGCGTACCTTCTTAAATTAAGGAAACACATTTCTCATACGGAATTGGTGTAAATCTATTATAACGTCATATTATTAATAGCACAAAGACTATGTTTTAAATTTATCCGATGACCTTTTGGATGTTGGGTTGGGCCCGATCAACTTTCTTTTTGGCGTTTCATCTTAGTCTGTTTTAACGAGTTTTGTGACTTTTCACATTTTTTATGGATCATTTAAATCCACATTTCGAGTTCATCTATGACGAATCATAAATTTATCTCCATCTAAGACGCTCCAAACATATTAAAAACAGTTGCGAATCTGGACCATTTTGTCATCAAATTAAGACTGATAATAAAGCACAATTCTGTTATAAAGCTTCTAACAGATTCGTATTTTACGATATTTTGAGATGACACGGTTCGATCTGTACGGGTGATTAAGAAAATTTTCATCCAAGCTGTCGTTTCGATTGCTAAATGTTGCATATAAAATCGCACTATTAAATTTAACTCGAAAGATTTGCGATAATGAACCAACAACACATTAAAGAAATTCTATTTTTTGTTTATAAATAATAAAAAACTTTCAAAAATGAAATGAAATATTCAGAAACTTACAAAAAGACGAACTCCTGTCGGTAACTTATGATGTCGGTATGTATATCTTGCATTATTTAAAAAGGGAAATACTTGCAAATTAGCTTTATAGAACGCTGATTTTACGCAAACGCGGGAATAGGCCCGTGGGTTGTGTAGGCAGGGTGAGAGAGGTAAGGGGGGGTTGATTGATGCCTATGGAATCCTAAAGCAACTGTGATAAATTGTGGGGACGCCAGCAGTAAATGTAGCTAACTGCATGCAATTTAATGTTGGATAGCAGATCTGCTTCATCGCATCAAAACGTAACACACAGTTTTAAGTTAATTTAAATTGAAAAATATAACAACAACTAAAGCAAACAGGTAAAATTGGAGCAGGTATCACCCCAGAACAGACCTTGTCTAGTGGGGTGATAAAATCCACACCACCTATCTATTTTGCTTCGTATGAGATAGTTTAAGATTTCTTTGTAACTACTTAGATATATTCATTGTTTCGTGCTATTTCAGATGTATTGTTTTTGGATTAAATAAAAAAAAAATCTGAAAAGTGCTGCATCAAAAATATAATTTAATCTCTTTCTAGTAAAGTGGAAAGCAATAAATAAAATGTATGCAGTAAATGTAGATATTAAATTTGACCGATAACTTAGAAAGAGACGAACGCTCGTTCTACCTCTTCCCCGCCGCCAAAATGGAACACGGAAACAACATTTATCTCTTTTCAACGCGTTTCTTTGTTTTGCCTAATGGGTCAACTTGCCAACTGTACACTTTTGAGAGCTGCTGTGTGTACAACAGCTTGCATATATCTTTAACAAACGAACTGTCTAATCTTATTTCGTGCACTAATGTTATGATAACTATAGATCATTTTTGAACTTCTTGGTATCCTAATAGAATACACAACACTGTACACATGTGGATTAAGCTAAAGAATTTTACTAATTTCAACACGCTTCAACGAGTCAAATTTCGTTTTTTTTTTATCTAGTGTAATTTGAGTGGCCTATAATTTTTACACCTTAAATTGGACGATTCGTCACGGGTTCTTGGAGCACTCGCAATACATAAATATTGTATGTATGTATTGCAGATGAAAAGTATAGGCAACTAATCTGCGATGTAATACGTGATATCTAATAGGGTGGTTAAACACGAAATAATTATCGTTATTTCCGATGAAACGGTGTAAAACGAGTGAATCACCGTCACTGCTTACGCTTTACAGCGTCTGAATGCGCCTCAATAACGACAATTTGTTACAGTTTTACACCTCTCGACGTGTCGCGAACCTCTCGCGCACTTTACGAGTGCTTTTAATGTCGACATTCGCCCGGCATAAAGCCGCGACCCGCGACTCGCCGACAAATTCGTATCGCGACGCTTTAGCACCCGCGCGCTTCGCCGACAGCGGATGACATTTCGCATTGGCGCTTTCTCCTCCCATAACCACGTCAAAGCCTCGCGTAGACGGTAACAATGTATGTTTACATTTTTACAAACTGAGGAAGATTTCTTTTCGTAATATGAAAAGTAGGTTCAACATGACGCCAGATTACAAAACTGTATATAGAGATATTAAACAGAAATACTAGAACTGTTTCACTAACAGGAGGAGTCAAATAAGGTTTCGCATGGTGATGCGTTATCTTCATCCCGATTTCCATACCACACAGCTTCTAAATGGTCATGATAATCTCATAGGGAAGGTTGCTGAGTTTGGGGTCACCAATAATCCCAGGTCGTGCGCGGCGAGGGACGTCAGAATGCTGAGCAAACGATGTGCATTGGTAGTAAGGTGAAGCCTGTATTTTGTAGCACAATAGATTGGCAAATGAGGAACTGCTGTTTTTCCTGGATCGGTCTGTATTTTTATAAGTTATATTGATTAAAATAAAAAATTAGGAAAAGTTGGAATTTACAGTCCGTCACTTTAAATATTCGCCGAATCTTATGTTACGTAATTTTTTTTTTTTTTTGTTTAACCACAACTTGCACTAGTTATTCAGTTAACATTGTTCTAAATTTTTGTAATAATAAATATTTTTCCATCTTTACAGATACAAAAAACAGCGTTGGACTTGTCGGTTGTATAGAAGAAATAGCACATAACGCCATAGCAGTTTACTGGAATCCTTTAGAAAGTTCAGCGAAGGTATGTATCCTTATGCCGTCGTAAAATGCTTACCAAATATTTTTACAAATTCTTATTTTAGTTCGATCGCGGTAAATTCATAATATACAGTTAGTCAACTCCATTCGATGAGATCCGGAAATTTATCATGAATACAGTTAGTTGATTTACGCCTGTCTTTGAAAACATTTAAATGATAACATGGGTTGTATCCACAACTGTCTGTGATTTATGCCGATACTTTGCCTATTAACGAAAAAAATCTCAAAGACAGTCGTAAAATAAATCTTTGCGGTCAACACACACTCTTCATCGCGTGATAAAAATTTAAATCCACCTGGGAAAAATGTTCCGATCAAACGAATTTACATAAAATGCATTTATTGCGTTTTAAATGTAAGAAACATAATTAAGGTTTGTTTTTAAATAGATCGGTAGGTGTTAGAGTAGCCTCTTGTGAAAACAACTTACAACACACTAGGCCCAAGGACTACATGCGTTTTAACTCTTAAGATGTACTCGTATTTAAATATTAATTTATTGGCTTGTCAAGTAATTTTAATCTTTTTTTCTCGATTATTTTCCATTTCAACTCTTTTTCCAAAGCTGTCCCGTCTCTCGCTCACTGGATAAATCAAACGCCTTCATCTTTCTTACACCCGCTTAAATACCCATGAGTCTAAATCGTAGAATAGCCCTTCAAGTTTACTGATATTCTTACATTTATCATTTAGAAAAATACTAAAATATCTTTTCCTCAAAAGATATCTTAGTTCACCCACAAGAAACTGCATTTGTTTAAAAGCAACTGTTGAATATGGAACTTTGAATTCATGAGCCTTTAATATTCATGTGCATTAGTAATTAGTCGATTTCGGCCGACCGTGCATTGTAGCTAGACGCATCTCGTGAGCCGGAGCCGCGCACGCGAGCCCCGCGCAGATCGAAGGATGCTGCGGAAGTAGGTCGCATTTCAGAGACCCCATAAGCAATTCAGGCTTTTCAAAATAAAAGTAATAATATTTACGGGTTTTATGGAATCCCCTACTTATAAACCTATAACTAATCTATAAAACAAGTCAATCCAGCGTACCTATCTACATGGCTATACATTTTTTCGCAACTCATAGTAACCAAGGCTATTTTACCATTTTCAAAACTGGCTTTGTTTTTTATTTGTTGTGAAAATTATATAAAAATGTATAAATTGAAAAGCTATTTTTTAAGAAATAACTATCTCTACATTCTATTTAAAACCTACCTCAGTACGATCAGTACAGTTATATATGTAGCGCCTTGTGCTTTCGGTGTTGCTAATTGATTCATAAATAAAGTAATGTTTATAAATATTATGTTACTATTATTATCATCTTGGTCATGCGATGAAAATATTATAAATATTTACTTTTCATTTATTAATTTATATTTTTTTATAATACAACTATTTTGAGCATACCACAGGAATCATATCTGTTTATTTAGGTACAACAATGAATCGAAGACATTAGACATACTTTGATACCGAATCTCACTTATAACCTTTGTCTATATCGACCTTTTTAACATTTTTTCCAGATAAATGTTGCAGTTCAATGCCTTAGTACGGATTTCAGTAGCCAAAAAGGCGTAAAGGTAAGGCATTATTAGACATCATTATTTTTTTAACAATCAATCGAAATGTAGTCGCAAATATTTCATTTATAATATTTTTACTGATGATAAGATAACGCAAAACGATTATTACAATACCTTCGTGTATTAATTATTGTGCCTCAGAAATATAATCATTAGATAGATTAATGCTTAGCGTAATAAGAATATCTTACACAAAATGGTGCAACTAACGTCATTGATATTATCCAGTTATAAATTACTAAACAAATATGTGACGTATCTTTCTGTGTAACACGCAATAGGCAATCGCTTTAAATAACAGTCATTGTTGAAATATACTGGGTCAAAAAAAAATAATTAAATAAAGATGAACATTTAATCTTACATCTTCATCTATCTTTATAATTAATATATCGATGACTATCTATAACCAGAGGGCACAGTATACGAGCCGCGTCTTTTATTGGAGATAAGATTAGCTCCGATGATATTGGCAGATGATGGGTTTCAGTTTTAAAAAAAATCTTTGTGAGGGAAGGGGTTGAAAATATATCACTGTTGGGTTTCATTCGCGGAAGAAATAAAAAGACTTTCTTGAAACTTGATATTGAAAACTCTCTTTCCTAAAAAGTGGTTCAATTTCAGCTGGATGATCATGCCATGTGACGTGACGTGCGTTGAATTTCAATCTAAGCAGCGCATAACAAATAAATAAGTTTATTTTAATCTAACATAAAACAGCCTTTTACTCTAACATTAATACACCGTCTTCCAAGACCATTCCTGATAAAAAAATCCAGCTAATTGGCCCTACGATTTGAAACATGATTTATTTTGATGTTTTCATGAGAACATCATGGTTTTCGAGAAAAAATCGTTCTTGACATAATTTCATAAGTGCGTCCGGTCTTGAACGAGCAAAAGAAAGAGCGAAAATAAAATGCTTATTATACCCCCCTAACTTCGGGAATGGTCTTGGGACAACCTGTATATGTATGTAGTACGTACTTCATTATTTTCATTACTTTTATCAACGATCATACACTAGGGTCTATTAGGTAATGTTTTAAAGGAATCGCGTTGCGCTGATCATATATATTAGAGCTGGTTCATGACTAAAATGAATGGCGGGATTCAAATGAACTAAATTATTAGGTACTTAACTGCACAGCGCCTCGGCGAGGATGCGGCTAGGCCCGTCGGGCAGCCAATTAGCGGCGGCGTCCATTTGACAGCGACACGGAAAATACATTTCAAAACGGGGCCGGCGGTAATTAAAATATCCCAAATTCACTGCCGCGGCAAGATTTGCACATTTGACAGTGCGACAGTGACGGCATGGTCCGAAAACTACTCACTACTGTCTTATTTGACAGCCTTAGTGACGTGGGGTCCGTCTGGTCTATGACTTGACGTGCTCCTAGGGAAATTTCGCGGCCTTTAGACGCTTCATTAGGAGTCGGGTAGATAAATGGGGTTTACTGAGCGGACCGGGGGTCCCCCTCGAGGATTTTCTGGAACCATCTTCCTTAATCTGTAGCTTATGTGGTTAGATGTGCGGGTCTTCTCTCTTTTCGCCCGAAAAAGACTGTTTTGTTGTCCACCCAGTAAAAGTGGCATTATATATATTTTTTATCTTTTTTATTTTTTCTCTTGTATTTTCTAAATATATTATAATTATACTTATTAACTGTAATTTGTAATAAAAAATAAATGTATTTATTAGAAAAATGTATATTAATGAATAAATAAATGATGGCTATACCATTGTTCTGGTGGATATAAAGATTTTAATCTTTCGAACTGCTCGCGGCTAGTCCAATATATTGTCTTATTTGGGGGTTGATCTACATCGACAACTAAACCTGCCGCTAATAAAATAAAAATGTTTATACTAAATCAATTCCGGAAGAAGTTTGAACATCGCGCTAAACTGCGGCGTACCGCTCAACTGAACTTGAAGTCATGGTTTGTTTATTGTTTTTTTGTACAACAACGTCGCGATTTCCAAACTAACTTTGCGAATAATGTTTGATTGTTGATGTAGATTAACCCCCCGAAAGAACAGTAGTGATTTTAAATACAACCTGTTGATGTCGTACTCATATCGACTACTAAAACCCAGATGTAAATATCTTATTACTATATTATCAAAATATCGTTATCTGAATACTCGTGAAGCAAAATTGCACCGAAGGCAGAAGTTATCTCCGACAATTTCTAACAACAGTCCCACTATCTATCATGCACCATCTCCTAGTCTAGCTACATTCCGTGAGAACGGATGCTCTCGCATATTTTTAGTAACGCGAAGCTATTTTGAATGATGGTTAAGCAATAAAATGGCCATGACATTTGCAATAATAATTTTACCTAGTCGCGGACATACCGTTTTAATAATAACATTGCAGGCAATGTTACACACGGAACCATAGTTATTGCGCGGCGCACTATCTTCGCGTTAGATTAATCAAATCGGTCTTTATTGGTCAGTAATTTTCATTCCAGTAAATCTATCGAAAATGATACTGTGTTTTTATACGAGCACTATAAAAAACACTTATACAGGTTGCATTAAATTCATTGGTGTCCTTTTAGGGAGTTATATATATCGAATAATAATTTCGAAAACCTGCAGTTTAGACTTATTGATTACTAAAACTTTGTATCTTTATTGCAGGGTTTACCACTACACATACAGATCGATACATTCGAAGACCCTAGAGATCCAACCGTCTTCCACAGAGGATATTGCCAGATAAAAGTGTTCTGCGATAAGGTTCGTAAAAAAAAGTGAATCTTTACTGGTTAGATGCTAACAAAAGAAACTGCTGTTTGAAGCCAATAACTTCAAAACTACACGATGGGATTCTCTGTTTCATATTCTCAAGATTCAAGATTTTACTATCGAAAAGAAAGAGTTGAAAATGCTTTGACTTCATTCAAATATTACTTGAACGATTGGTAAAATCCATCTTTTTTATACTGTTCGAAATATTTTTGAGGTTTACAACCACACACTGTCACTGTGTTTTGGAACTGTGCAGCTGTTGAAAAAGTATGGATACGTAGCATTAAACCACATTAATCCCACAACTACCGTACAAATTCAAGACAGTTGATTTTAAAATGTCAAAAATGTCTAACTAACTTCTGTCAGACATTTCATCTGCCTATCAGCATTCATGATAAGCACTTTAAGGTCATCCCCAACTTAAAAAATATATATAAATATTGCATTCCAGGGCGCCGAAAGAAAAACGCGAGACGAGGAACGGCGCGCTGCCAAACGCAAGATGACAGCCACGGGAAGAAAAAAGCTCGACGAACTCTACCATCCGGTTGTGGAGCGGAGCGAGTTCTACACAATGGCGGATTCGGCGAAGCCTCCTGTGCTCTTCACGCCCGCCGAAGACTTCGACAAGATGACCGGCATGGAGCTGCAGAGCTTCTACGGTCACGACGACGGCTCCCTGACGGCGGCCACGGACTCCCACTCCAAGAGCGCCTCGCCGTTCCTGCTGCATGCAGCCAAACCTTCTACGCCAACACTCAAATTCCACAACCATTTCCCGCCGGACGCGCCCATGTAAGTATCTTTGGATTCGTCATCATTGTGGGACTGTGGGACCGCAGACACAATTTTGTACTCATTGAGTTAAATAAAATTTTGTAAACATTCGGTATAACCTCTTTATAGAATAGGTAACCCGTAACTAATGAATTTTCAGGGATAAACCATACCAAAATAATAATGACACTGCAGTAACAAACTTTTCAGTGTTTATTCATATTTAATAATAAATTGTTTTCCCAGTACTGTCGAGGAGATGCTAAATGCACTTCTGTAGGAACTGTGTTTAGCAGCTGTCAGTCTTCATGAACCTAAGCTTAGAAAAAATATAATAATAGTAATGCAAATAACACTCTACATTCACCGATACCACAGTCATAAAATTATTATAATGATGCTATTAACTGCTATATCAAATAACATATTTTCATTTTGCGTAAGCATAATTATAATAATTTATTATACGTTCCAACAGCGACAAAAAGGACCACCTGATCGTAGATGGCGTCGGCGGCGTGCTGGTGGGCGCGGGCGGAGGCTCCTGCGACCCTTTCGCGCCCGCCCTGAAGCGCGCGCGCTCGACTCCCCCGCCCCTGAGCGAACGCGTCATGCTGTACGTTCGGCAGGACGCCGACGACGTGTACACACCGCTGCACGTCGCTCCGCCCACCACGCAAGGATTGCTGCATGCGGTGAGTGTGAAGCCTTCGACCGTGAGAAACCCTCGATCCTCACAATCACCGTTTGTTCCATCTAAAGAGGCAAACCATGGATCGTTAACATATTTACCAAATTAACAACATAACCCACAATACGAAGCGCTTAAAAACAACCTTACACATATAATTTCTTGAATTTCTGACCTCAAATCTCAAAAATCTTTTGCGAGAAGTGAATTTAGACAATCGCAAGCTATAAATTAGTTCATTTATTTTTTTACAGGTGTATTTAAAATCACTACGGTTTTTTCAGAAGGTTGATCTCTATCAACAATCAAACCATAATCAGAAAAAAAAATTGGAAAACTTCACTTACTCTCGTAAAAAACATCTATTTAAAAGTGCATTTACCTCTTTAGAAAGAATACTATCCTCTCATATCCTCAAAAGCGAAGCTTCAGCCTCACTGACCAATAATTGGTGAATCTGAATGCTATTTACCCGGAAGGGCAAACCATAACTGCTTCATTTATTAACACCATGGGCCAACTACTGCAAATTACATATATTATGTATTTAAAATATTTAATGGTAGAATTTATTTATTATCAGGAGTGATAAGACAAAAATTCATTCTTTTTTTTTTGTGTTGTACTAAACCTTTCAAGTATTAACTTAGTTTAAATGTTGTCGTATGATTTAATGGTAAGTATACGTTCGGGTTGGTATTTGAAATATTCATATTTCAAAACTTTCTGTTGACGGTTAGCTGACTTTCCAGGCAACACGGATTGTACATTAAATAAAATGAATTTAGCTAAGTTTAATTTAATTTAGTTAAATTAATCCAATTTTTTGAAACGCGAATGATTTAGTCTACTTATTTTGATTTGGTAAATTGTTAGATGTTGTGGTGTGGAGTTTATGAGGACCCCACATTTCGGACACGGGTTGTAACGAGTCCGAAACATCAAGTCTCTGCAAAAAATTTGTACAAACCGTGAATGCCTTGAATATAAAAAAAAAAAATAAATTTGTTCAAAATTGCTTTGAAAGGATATTAGGTATTGTATCTGATGTAAGTCCATATTTATTTTCTTTCATGAACAGTCCTAAATAACGGATCAATGTTCACTGCAATATTTATTTTAGAAGATATTTGTCTCAGTTTTGTTTTTCGACCCCTGTCGTTTTGGTTTGGATTTGTTTACCTAGACATTAAAGCGAAATAACAATGTGGTGCTTCCAATAACAATTTGTCCATTATAACAGCATGATGTTTTTGTTATTAACAATTTTCTTTGTCATTCAGCTTTGTAATTCCGTCATCATTTTGTCATCACATGAGTTCAATCCGAGCCCCTCGATTGGGGACTCCGTCACGCGACCAACCAAAGCGATATGAAAAGAAGTACTTTTTTTCAAATCTAAGCTAAAACTAAGAAAGACAGAAGTTGAAAAACCGACTTGAGGAATTAATTCGAAATCGGCAGTTAAATTATAATTATTTTTCTGTTTTCCTTATTTTGCAGATTGAGAATAAGTACAAAATTTCAACTTCGGCCATTAATAACCTTTATCGCAAAAACAAGAAAGGGTAAGTGGTGTTTACTAAATATTCCTACATATGTTTTTATTTAAAATATATTATTATTTAAATCTGTCGATGGTGGCGTTATTCTAAATCCACTAAATAAATCCTCGCCACTGCCAATATCTACTAATGGCAATATATGCATATTAATATATAAAATACTGGATACAGTACTAACACAGTTCCTTAAGTTTGCACAAATTAAGCAGCTTTGCTACAACACCTAACTAAATAATAATTGATATCCTAAAAATCATAACCAATAAAATACATTCCAGATTAGATATTGAATTTTATTAATGGATATATTTTTAATTATTCACAGGATTACGGCCAAAATTGACGATGATATGTTGGCGTATTACTGCAACGAAGATCTATTTTTGCTCGAAGTCCGACAAGTGCCGACCGTTGACGAAGACCTTTACGACATAACCTTCGTCGAATTGCCCGATCATTGAAAAGTGGACGATAAATTAAGTGCCGTTTAATTGAAGAGTTAAGTTTTAAAGAATGTGACAATACTTATTATTAAAGTGCCTTCTTTTACAATGTGTAATCTTCTTTCAAAGGCTTAAAGTCTCTCTTTAGAATACATATTCTCCATGCGCTTAGTGACTGCGGTCCAAGACAGCGGAATGAATCAATGGCAATATAATTTTTGATATAGGATTATTTATTCCATATAAAAATGCATAAACATTTATTTCGTACTATTTTATGAATCAGATGATATTTTATGTAGTTTAAGCTGTAGTTGAAGCTAGATATTAGTTTTTGGATCATTCAGTTGTCTAGCTATTATTTTTGTTTGTTGTGTTGACGCATAATTTTTATTTCGATTTAGTTAATTCGATCTAAACCTAGATTCGATATAGTATGTTTTGCATTGTTATTAGTTGATTAGTTTTAATTGTTTATGACTTAGTGTGTGACAATAAGAAAATGTAACATTTAGACACGGCCAACCAATGGTAATAGAGCATTCTTAATTGTTTATCTATTGATTCTATTGATTGACGATTTCTTTAAATATTTCTAAATTTTGCAATATTAACTAATATGATTAATTTCTACGTGAATTTTTCCTTTATTAAATATAATTCACCTAATCTATATACAATAAATTTATATATTTTTATTCCTTACATTTAGGGAAAACTAAGATAAATGCCAAGCCTGATTAGCAATCATAAATATAAACTTTATATAATATATATTTTTTAGATTTTACTACTTCTATGCATATATGCCATAAACACTAAAAAATAAACTGTTTACTGAGAACTTGCTACAACCATGATTATAGTTCAAAATTTTTATATGCTTGTAAAAGTTGTGTGGCTTTATTAGAAAGAAAATTACTTTCTAATAAATAACAACCATCAATAAAAAAAATGATTTATTAATTTTAGCCTCATGTTCATCATATCTTTTGACCATTCATATAAACAGTATTGAGAAAGGATGCTCGGTGGCGTGTCTAAATTGATTCGATCTCAAGTACATACAATAAAGGTTGACGTTCAGCTTTGTTTGCCTTAATTAATTCGCAAAGTGAAGTCAGTCAAGAGACGTTTGACGGTTAAGTACCCCGCTGTTTTGTTATTGGACATTTTGCTTTAATTATTGTAGGTTAAGTTTGCTGGAAGTCCAGATTTTATTAAATAAGTTTCATTTGAAAAATACTCAATTTTCATACAACATGGTTTTTGTGTTCAAAACCTACCAGAAATTTGATTTCAATAATGTTGACTTTTGTATAAGATTAATATATTAATCAGAATAGATTTTTACAGATTTTTAGTACCTACCTATATACTTATAGATCAGTGTCCTCTAAAATAGAGGACACTGATAAAATATAAAGTTATTGACACATTAGGTACACCCTAGATCTAATAGGATGTCAACTTACCTTAAAAAGCTGCAAAGCAAAAACACAAAACTTATATTTTTGTGTACTTACTTATAAGATAAGAACAATTTACATTAAGTTTTATTATGTGCCTTACGAATGGAAGAGTCATCAAACCATATTGCCATTAACAATAATATGTTTAGTGATTTATAATTAAAGCTCAATAGTGAATCTTGTCCTAATATTTAATCAGTGCACAACGAAATCACATGATACTTTTAAGTTCTATTGAATATAATTAGGTCACAAACTTTTTTATTAATTTTTAATTTCTGATTACAATATTCGTGTATTTTTTTATTTATCAAAAGTAATTTTGCGTGATTTACACCATTTACACACATGCCTCCAGATCACAAATTGTACAACTAGTATTGATACATCAACACATTTAAAATAATGTGTTTAATTAGGTCAGCTGATTATATAAAAAAACTAATGTGTCAGTGACATGTGGAGCAGTTTTTGATTTTTTTTTATGGTTTTTGGACATGAAATATTTTATTTTGCTATCCTAAGGCCATCTCTTGGGAGGTACAATAACCAACATCGTGGTATCATTGATTTTAAAGTGTTTTTTTAGATAGCTCAACCTCGTATAGTTAGTAGGCACCCAAGAAATGATGCCAAGATATCGGACCAACGAAATATTAATCATATTAACATTTCGTTGACAGATAGGCCAGACGAAAACCACCTAGAAGTCAGATTTAACAAATGTTTACAGTTTAGAAACTATAATCTTACTCATTCGTATACTTTGCTTATCAACTTCATCGATTTGCAGTTTAAACTTAGGAGTATATATTGTCATGTCATAAAAATGATGAAACTGTGTGCTTAATCCAGTAATTACGATGTTTAGGACTTGGTGCTACTTCTGCATGTGTTTTAGATACTAAAGAAACCATTCTTTACCATCAGGTCAAATTCTTCTTAAGAGTTGAGAAATCTTAAAACCACTATATATTTAATCAATTACATTATCTTATAACTCTTTCCATTGCCGTTTAACATTAACGAGAAGTGGATATCTGATGACATGTTCTCTCGCTTAGTATTGCTAACTTGTTATCACTTCATTACTCTCAGGTCATGTAAAATCACTTGTTTTAAATCTTTGTAGATAACTAATTCAATTCATCATACAGAAAAGTATATTAGAATTAGAATCTAAATGACCCAATTTCACAATTTATATATTTGCAATTTATATAATGCATAAGCATTGACATTCAACTGTACTCTGAGGTCCTGAAAACGTCACATGCTAAGACAAAACCAGACCCACCTAATTACAATAAATATTTAACCACCTCATTTTGGTCACAAAAAGACAGTGAATTCATACTAAATTAACCCATTTGGTAGGTATTAGTATGACTCGAGTCGACCCAACCATGGCAGTTTGGTTCTTTCCAGACGTAGAATATGATTGATCAATTAGCAAGCAAGAGTGAAAAAATATGTCATCTCCGTTGAGGTATTATGTTTCACTAGAGGCTTCATTGAGCATTCGATTTATGTTTCATCAGCTACGATCGTTTGGCAGCAATAGCAATAAGCAATGACCGTTCATAGCTTACTAACGCCTTCTTATCAAAATTGCTCCCTCGCCCATATGACGACACCTGTGTGCCTGCTCATACTTTACGATTTCATCCAACATCCTCCACATAGGTGTATGCCTTGCGTCACTGTTTTTAGGACTTATCTTTGCATGATAATTTACCATAAAGTAGCTTCTTTAGTAAAACATACTACCAAAATGGTCATCTCAAACTGAAAGACACAGTAAAGATAGTGAAAAAGCGTGCAAGATCCAAAATGGGCCCCTGTTTCATTTGAAGTCCAGTCACTGTAACAATACATTCACAAAGATCAAACACGTAATAGATATATATATTAAGATAGCGTTATTTATATTATTATGTAACCACCGACTTAAAATTATGTACTTAATATGTCTATTATAGATATAAAATTAAATATATCGACAATGTGGATTCATTGTGTCAAAGTAGTATCAAGAAAATATATTTAATATATGTTATTATTTTGCCCATATTATATTTAGTTAAGTTTCTACTTAAAGAACGGGCAGATATTTTTAAGTGTAATTAGAATAGATTTTTGTAAATTTTTCATCAGCTAAGTCCAAAATAATATTTTTTGACCATTTTTAAAAGTACTAAAAATATTTTTTGTATTTTTATCAATATAAAGGACTGCCATATCTTAGTGATCATTACCGAGCCATTAAAGGTGACTGTAAAAAGGTACATTTAATTAGAATTTTAAAATGATACTTAGAATTTGGCACAACTGCAAAATGGTACCTGACTTACGTGTCTTATTTTATGAACACTCGTTTGCCCTTAGTTCATATGAAAAATCGTCCATTTTGTAAAATTAATTATATGAAAAGCACATTGTAAATAATAACACAATGAAATCTGTATAAAAGAAGATTGTTAAGATTGTCTGAAAGTATAATAAATGTAATCAGTGCCTTGAAAAAAATTGAAGTAACTTTAAAAGTATCAAAAATGATTGCGATTTGAACACAATTTAAAAAAAAACAAAGATTTTTAAAGTGTGTTCCGAAGATAGTTACATTAAGAAATATGCATTGCTCTTGGTGTAATTTATCTGTAAGAAAAATCATATCTTAATTTTTAAAGCAAAAATATATTTATTAGACTTAAAATCCCCTGAAATCCGAAAAGAATATTTTTTGATCATTGCATATCCTCAGTACTCAATATTATACCGCCACTAATCCGAGAAGCACCATTTTGGCATTATTTTAGAAGAATGAAATCTGCGAAAAGCATTTGCTTAGATTTGTAGGTACACGGTACTATCATGTTTATTTGCAATATTTAAAATTAAGTTAATCCCGAGCCCTTGCGGTGGAGGCATTTAGTTTTGTTATGGTAATCTAAGAATAGAATTAACGTTAGGTTGTAAATGTTTAAAAGTGCGTGCCGTGAAAATGCGCTTTGCGTTGTGTTTTTTATTCATGTACTTAATTTTAGCGTAAAAGGAATAAATACTTCAAATAGATGTTACATTTATAATAGTTTCTTTGTAAGTTTTTCAGCAGATGATATTATAAAATTATTTTATCAAAGTTTATAAACTAAAAAAAGAATAAAAGCCACTTTGTTTCTTCAACTTTCGTCTGATTTTATTATTTATTAGAAACAAAAACCTCTTAACCTTTACATAACAAGTAATACACCTTCATTTTTATTTATTTCTCGGAGTGGAGCGAAGCCTAGCTCCCATGGATCGACTCCAATAGCGAAATGTTTGTGATTCAAATGTCAATGATTTCACTACCGATTTTAGAATTTTAGGCGACATTTGCCACAACCTTGTTAGAAGATTCTATGTTTCTATAATATGAGAACTACACATTCACGTTCACTACAATTCCCGCCTTGGCATCATGGTCTTGGCTTACTCCAATCGATGAATAATTTTCTCTTCAAAAAATTCCATAGACCAGAGGTTGTTATGAAACATGGTTAGAGTTCCGTACTTATTCATACAGGAGAGAAAGCTCTACTAGGTGCACTCAGAAAATCTGTCTTACTAATAGTATTTTCTGTCAGATGCTTTCCATATGAAGTAGCAACAATCAGTTAGTCCAAATTCAGAAAATAATATACAAATATTGTACGAGGGTTGTCCGTTAAGTACCTAGCCTTCAAATGAAAAACGAAAATTTTGGAAAAGTGGCGATTTATTTCTAAACAGTCTCCTTTTAGCTCGATACACTTGACCCTTCGATGCTCCAACTTCTTTAACCCGTCTTAAAAAATTTTTCCTTGAGGTTGAAAAGTAGGCCTCCGTGGCGGCGATGACCTCATTCGACTCAAATTTCTGCCCGGAGAGTGACTTTTTCAAGTTTGGAAACAAAAAGAAGTCGCATGGGGAATACGGTGGATGGGGCAGCAGTTCGTAACCCAATTTGACCAATTTGGCCGTGGCGATGGCGGAGGTGTGAGCCGGTGCGTTGTCATGGTGAAAGAGCACTTTTTGCTTCGCCAAATGGGGCTGTTTTTCTGCAATTCGGTGTCGAATCGGCCCAATAATTCGGTATAGTAGAGCTCTGTGATCGTTTTGCCTTCTCCCTGGACTACCTGTAGTCGATGTAGATGACACCTTGTGAATCCCAGAAAACGGTGGCCATCACCTTTCCGGCCGATAGCACAGTCTTCGCCTTCTTCGGAGCACGTTCGCCGGGTAAAGTCCACTGTTTCGACTGTTCCTTGGTATCTGATGTGTACCAGTGGATCCGTGTTTCGTCGACGGTTACGAAACGACGCAGAAACTCCTTTACTGCTCTGAAGTGATCTCACGGTTGCGCTTGTTGTCCGGAGTAAACAAAAGCGGCACCCATCGCGCTGATACCTTTCTCATACCCAAAATTTCATGCAGGATATGACCCAAGCGGCCTTTTGAGATGCATACTGTCTTAGCCATCTCGCGCACCTTCAATCGACGGTCTGCCAACACGAGATCGTGGATTTGTGTTATGTAAACGAGTTAAATTACGATTTTGGCAAAAACTAGTTAAGAATGCAGTTTTGATAAGTTTTTTAAGCTCTATCTTTAGGTGTAACACATTTTTCGATACAATGTTTAATTTTTAAATTAGCTTCTCGAAAAACCAGATAAATGCAGTTTTTCTGCAGATTATGCACAAGTCAAACAATCTAATGACAATAATGAACTATTTTCATTTTTTTTTTCTGGGACAAAACAGTAAACTATCTTAAATTGTTTTACTTGATACTTTTTTGAATCGGTTCAAAATCAATTTCTGGTCAAATATATATACTATTGGCCTTTAACTAAATATACGTACCCAAAAGTTGCATGTTAAAACTATTAAACTTAAAAAGAAAAAACCGATATGATACCTTAGCGTAATTCACTTGTGCAAATATTCGATTATATGAAATAAAGTGAGTTCAAGTCAAACGAGTTATCAAACCATACCAGCTTCGAACAGAGCAGTGAGCTGTCATCAGTTATGTGTATAGATTACAAGTAAAAGATAATGTCACTAAATTTAGCATGCTTGACTTGTGCACAACCCGGCTGTGTCCAATAAACTATAAAAGTCAAATGAACTAATTACTAAAGCATCACAGCAGTTTCGACCAGAACCCGCGCACGTTGCTGCATCAATAATACGAGTCAATTTTAATTGAAGGAAGATGAGGTCCTCGACAACCAGTAGGCTGATTAAGTTGGTTAAAGACAGATTAAAAGGCCTGAAGATAAGTGTTTTATTTAAAACACTTACAATAGCTACAATACAGGAGCTACAATAATTACAGATGGAGGTAAGCTTTTTTATATTTCTATTTAGGAAGGAAGCTGCAAAATCAGTCCAATATTATATAATTGCCTCGAAAATTGCCTATCTGATAACATCAATGAGATAAGTTTAACTTACACGTGAACCGCAACCAATACCAGCCAGCGAACCAGCGCTATTGTTATAGGTTGCTTGAAATTATGAATATAGGACAGCCAGGTGACTGCTACACTTTGGCCATTTTTTTGGGGCCCATTGTGTATACCTTCGTAGTGCAGCTTCGATTCTAAATCTCCTGTAGCCAATCCGTCTTCAATACGAGCCGCAGGTTATATACTGTATTTTTGCTGCAAATTTCGCCCAAGCATGGGTGCCCCCTACATTGCGCTTCTTTTTGAAGTAAAGGTTGGACAGTGACAGATTACGTGTTCCGCAGTCTCTTCCTCTGCATTACTAGGTTTTCCCTTGGAAGGCTGAGACGGTGTTTTGTAAGACGAGGGTGCGGCCCTGCCATCTCTGTTCTGACCTGGCTACATGTTGCACTGTCCCACCTGTCTCTGTCCCTGTGCCGGGTTAGATGGTTTAGAGCAGATGTTGCATAGTTAACTGATAGTGGCAGGATAGGTTCTGGCCGAAAGGAGTATTGGGTGAATGTCCTTGCTAGTTTGTCTACTTCATTGCTGCCCTGGCTGTGACTGTGCTTTTTTACCCATTGGACTGTGACATCGTTTGCGAATGCAAATTGTTATGGACTGTTCAGGACATTAAACATCTCCATATTATAGAACAATAATATTCGGAGTCTGGCCACACCTATATGGAAGCAGACTCTATGCATAGCACTACACCTCCATATGCTGAATGCTTGATTGATTGGATTTCAATTTTCAGCGCGCACAATCTCAAAAAACTCGAAAAAAGAAAAAGAAAGTTTTAGTCGAACCATATAATATCAAAGAATTTCGAATTCTTTGATCTAAAATCCCTCGCTGATAATATAATTTTGAACAGAACAAAAGATAATGAAGGTAGTTTTTTATTTTTTGTACTCTGCTACCTGCAGAGAGAGCACAATGGCTAAAAATTAAAAGGATGCGTTATGTTAGGAAATGTTTCATTTCTTTGTTTTATTACTTTTATTGCAGCTTTATATTTTAAAACGAAACACCTTGAATTTTATTTAAAACTAATTTCTTATTTTAAAAATAAACTTATTTTAATTAAACTCATTGTATTTTATTTAGGTAGGTACTCCCTAATTTGTAAAAAAGCATATAATTTCAGAAATTTAGTTGGAGACAACTTAGTTATAAGTTTTACGATACATTTAACAGGTACATTTGGCAGGCAACTATGTAATTAAGCAAAAAAAATGAAACAAGTAAAAAAACAAAAATATTTAACTAAAAATGCATGTTAATTATACCGATTTACGCAAATCATGTTCTGGTCAAACAAGTTAAATGCTCTCCCACCTTGGTTTATTATTTTTTTATTTAAAAGCTATTACAATATAGGTCTATTTTGTAAACAAATCATTAGTTTATAAAAAAGCCTATTAGAAAAATAATACATTGTTACGAGATTCTGAAATCCTCAAACGAATAAATGCACTTAAACTTTCAAAAGTCATTTACTCAATTTTATCAAATATGCAATTAGCTCGTTTTTGCAATACAAATGCAAATGAAAAACAAATACCATCGATATGCAAACTGAAATGTTTTAGTAAATTTATAATTGCTCAACGACGGTAATTTTAAATAAAAAAGATTATGTCGCTGATGGTTATGACAACTCAATGATGCTACAGCATATCAAAAATTATCTGGGGATCTTAACCCTAATTTCGCTAAATTAATTAATGCTTTCATTAGTAAAAACCAAATTAAAGAGAAACTATCCAAAGAGGATGTGGATTTAATGGTCCCAAAGAATTTTAGGTCACCGAATTTTTATTTACTAATAAAAATTCATAAACCTAATTATCCCGGCCGGATAATTGTTGCAAGCTTTAATTCTGTTACTGAAAGAATATCAGCATATGTAGATTCTTTTTTACAAACTTTTGTCATCACTTTAAATTCTCATGTCAAAGATACGTACCATTTTCTTGAAATGTTAAATAACATAAAATTATGTAATAACAGAGATATTCTGCTTGTAAAAATTGATGCGGTCTCTTTATACACTAATATTCCACACGATGCTGGATTAAAAGCATTACGACATTTTCTCAATAAAATACCATCTCCACAAACACCATCAACTGATTTTCTTACAGAGTTAGCAAATTTTGTGCTCACTTGCAATGCTTTTTCTTTTGAAGGCGATTTTTACCTTCAAACAAAAGGTACAGCAATGGGCACTAGAATGGCTCCTTCTTATGCAAATCTGTTTATGGGTCAATTAGAACAAAATTTTCTTAAAAGTCAATCTTTACAGCCTTTAGTTTGGCTTCGTTTTATCGATGATATCTTTGTTATTTGGCCACATGGCAGAGATTCTTTAACGGATTTCATATCCGATTTAAATTCTTTTGGGCCATTAGAGTTCACACATAATGTCTCAGATAGTTGCATTACGTTCTTGGATGTTGATATAGCTGTTTCTGGTGGTCAGTTCAAAACTTCAGTACAAATAAAACCAACCAATAAACAACAATATTTACATTTTGATAGTTGCCATCCGTTTCACACAAAAAAATCAATACCATATTCCCTTTCTATTCGAGGTCATAGAATCTCTAATAATAAAAATGATTTAGAAACATATCTCACTAACCTAAAAAAAACCCTTTTTTTTTATTTTTTATAAGATCTTTATTTATAAACAAAATACATATTTAATTTGTTTGTTCACAAAACCCTTGCGGGTTTTTAGGTGCTTTAGTGTGTTTTTATGTGTTTTTGTGTGTTTTAGAACGTAATTACCGACCCGATCTCTTAAAAAAACAAATTTTAGACTCTTCTTCAAAATTTACACCTAAAATATTAACAAACTCTATCAACAAAAAAAAATTTCTGAACACCATCTATTTTCCTGGTGTTGAAAAATTAAATCCAATCTTAAAAGACTTATATTCAATAATCTCTAATAATCCAAATTGGAAAAATATACTCGATTGTCCCCCTATATTGTCTTACCGACGTCCCCCAAATTTACGTAATATTTTAAATAAAAATAAAACGTTTGGTAACCAACCACATAACATATTTCCAAAAAACGGGGTCGAACCATGTAAAAGACCTCGTTGTAAAACATGCAAAATTATTGTAAGAGACGATAAATTTTCAAGCGCGAACAATAAAAATACATATAAAATTAACACTAACATAACGTGCACCACCAGAAACGTTGTATATCAACTTCTATGTAAGTTTTGTGATGCGTTCTATGTTGGTGAGACTACGACGCCATTAAACATTAGAATTAATAATCATAGATTATCCTGTACCAAATTACTTTCCGCTTTACCCGTTCCAATTCACGCGAGAACTCACGGCAGGGATTTCGATGCTTGCTTTAATGTAAAAGTTTTGAAGTCTTTGCCCGCGAAATTGATTTAAAGACATGGGAACTCTCACATTTGGGTTTTGGGCGCTTGCAGATCTGTAGGTCTAAATAGACAAAATTAAACTAACTTAACAGCATTTAACGCATGATGCTTAATATATTCTTTTAAGAAATTAGTTTCATTTCATAATACTGATCGATTTATCTAGCAAAACTGCAATTATATAATAATAATCATAGTGGCTGGATATATTTATCTTTTAGTTGAAAATGCGATTTTCGAATTTTTGAAGGTTGCATTTTAAACGTCATCTTTCATATATTTTCTGAATGCTCAATGCGTCTGTTCGGCCCGCTGACCTCCTCCCTCCCAAGTGACAGCAGGCGGACGGCTCTGTCAAACGCCATCTAGCTGAAGTTGGCGCCAACATTATCCATCTGAAAAAATTATCCCTGATACGTTTTGTAGATTTTTTTCAGTAAAATGTCGTGATTCACACGGTCCACAAGTATTTGCAAAATCCTGTGTATATTGCATTTGTTTAATTTTTTTGTCTGTGGAAGTTTGTACATCATTAGTAAATAAAGCATAAGATTCGTCTCTTCTGATCTACCACGAATAAACCTTGTTGATCTTTATATATATTTTTTTAAGTGACAAAGTAAGAATTGTTTCCTCGAAAACTTTAGTAAAAAGTGACATTTTAGATATAGGTCGGTAGTTAGAAACAATTGATTTATCGCCCTTTTTAAAAATTGGCGTTAACCATAGCTGTGGGTATGATGCAGGCAACAATAGCCATCCTAACAAACGATCTTAAAAGATCGTTTATCCTAACATAAGAACTTGATAGTCCTATAGTCAGAATTAAACAAAAATAGGGCCCTATAGCTATCATATAATCAACTGCTTCTATACATTGTTTAGTAGTAGTAAATTATTTACTTAAACCTGCCTGATAAAACCTTACAGCTAGGCTGTCGAGATGTTCTTTTGGGTGAACTGGAACAGGGAACAGCTGTTCGGGAAAAAATTCTGAACAGTCTAACCCTAAGCAGTAGCAGCAACCCACAGATTGCAGTTATCTAACCCACAAAAGTGAAAGAAACAGTTGATGAAGTGGTTGAATTGAAATAACTACCACTGTGGACAGTGGCCACTGTCACTTCACCATAGATAGATGATGTTTATTCATAATTCATTCTTGTTTAGCAGCGCCATCTAACCTAGCAAACAATCCGCAACAAGAATTAAGATTTGACGTGATACAAAAACTGTTATCATGTTATCTTGGGCAGTGCTGCCACTTTAGCAACTGTGTCGCTAAATCTGACGGCTTTCGTTCTTTAGCGATCACAAAATAAATTGTTGTTCACAGTTTCAACGTACAGGTTTTTTGACTGGAAATGTAATAAACATCTAATCTAAATGTAATAAGTATAATGTAATAAATCCAGAATCATCAAACCGTTAAAAATTCGATTCCCCCATTTTATTTTAAAATGGGCTGTAACTGAACAGAGACTAATTCAATCACGAAATTTCTGGATCTATTTATTTAAAAATTGTCTCTGAAGAACTCTGTCACATACCTACTTTTTTATTTCAGATACTTTACATAACTACTTGACATTTTCATATTATTTAATTAAAAGGGGTAACTTTAATAGATGCATGTTGCATATTAATACTACCAATGGTCATTAGATATCATCGACTGCAGATGGGTATAACAAACATGTATAGACTTATTTGTGTTCTCAACTGGCCTTGCAGTAGTGCAAGGGCTGGAGAAAAGGCATAGCAAGTAAGACATAGGCCCTATAACTGAATTTGCAGTTAGGTAATCAACGTCCTTAACCTCAATAATAAGTAAGGGCCGATTTTAATAACAACCCGATAACGAGACTTTAGACGTTCACTCTACCACAGCAGACATCGCATACTACCGTTCCGCTCAAGAAGCTAAGAATTGCATTTCTTTTCAAATGTCCGTCGCTCGTCATTGGTTTGTTATTGAAATTGGTCCTAAGGCAACGTTCGACTTAAAGTGTTTTTTTTGAGACAATCAATTTTATATTATAAAATGGGTTTAGTGGTGTACGAGTATATGTAAAAATCGAATTTACATGACTCGAATAATGTGTTTATTTAGTGACTTTAATTCTCGTGTGTGTTACAACTGGCAACTGGCAAGCAATATGGTTTTTGTTTATTTGTCATTTCTGCGGAGGCCAGAGGGCATTATTCTCGCTGTTGGTTTACTGTGGTTTAATATTTAAATGTTTCTTTCTACTGCGCGCTGTCCGTGAATTAATAAAATAGTATTTTACGATCTTAACGCTGGATACATTTTATTGTGTACCTACTGATTGCATTAGCGTGATGTTGGAATTTAAATTATAAAATTAAATGAAGTCACAGATACCAGTATAACCTCAAATCTTAATGGAGAAGTTTAAGTATTTGTTGGCCGGCGCTGTAAGATATTGGTTGATCCACACCGAATATTCACAAATTATATCAAATCGAGTGGAGATATCAACGCCCCTGAACTCATGGAGGCGGCTAGTCGAAGGAGTTCATCTTTACGACCAAGGAATCGACCCCTATTTTGGGGACATATTCCATGAAACGCCAATTATGCTGGTCATATGTCATAGGCTTATAAAGTCCGTTCCATGGCTGTTGCCGATATTATTTACCGTATGCGACGTTATCACGGGGTATTTGTTGTTTCTTACTGCGGAAAAGTTCATGAGTACTTTGAAACAGAGGCAGGACAAAGAATTACAAAACTACTCAAAAGACTCCAGATATATGCTTTTGAACGAGAGCGACTTCGTAAAGGCGCCCATTTATGTGGCCTCTGCGTACCTATTTAATCCGTACTCCATTCTGAGTTGTGTGGGTTTGACTACGAGTGTATTCAATAATATGTTGATGGCTATTGCTTTGCATTCCATGGTGAACGGAAGAATGGTTCTCAGTTGCATGAGCATTGCCCTTGCTACGCATCAAGCTCTCTATCCAGTGACAATGATTGTACCGGCTGCCATATTCATATCAAATTTAAAGGGAGGATGCACTAAATGTTCATATTTTAGGACGTTTTTGTTGTTCGGGATATTTTGGACAATTTTACTGTACCTCTCGGCTTGCATAATGGACGGCTCCTTTAACTATCTCGACAATACTTATGGATTTATGTTAGTAGGGTCTAAACATTTTATTTTTGTTATAAGAAAGCATTCACAATTATACCGTCAGAGCACACGTTGAAGCACAAGAAAAATATTTACATGTTACCTGTGGCTCTAGTCTCGAAACGCGAGCGGGAGGTTCTGACAGCCTAGTTTTGAGGCTATAGCCACTGGTCAGCTCCAAATTTTTAAGGAGGTGGTGAGGTTTGGTCAACTGGATTACAATCTACACCTCTTAAATACTTGTATTGAGCACGGTTGAAGAACGGTACCTGTAGTTCTGTACTTAGGGAAGTAATATTACCTATGTTGAGTGTCTATTTTGAGTATACAATTGTTTACTTTATGATGGTGGTAGTGCGGGAAATTATTATAATTTTAGATATTTAACCGGGCAGTTTTATGTTTTTTTTTGATTGCTTACAATCATATGGTATAGACTGAAAAGGTTATTCGGAGATGATTCACTTTGCGATTTGAGATTAAGAAGTGTTATATTTAACGCAGTTTGTCAGTCCATTTAGGTGAATTGTCCTTACATGTTACTATTTACGTATATTATTACAATGCAATCTAACATTAAGTGGAGTACCAATAATCTGTAACATTCTTCCAATAATCATACACTGTTAGGCTAATTAGGCTTTATTTAAGATAAAGTAATGTAAATCTGGTTTGACCGTTGAGCAATCGGATAATGTATAATTTCGAGACAATGCTTTTTAAGAGGAATTGTCTCACCAAAAATATAATTATTTATATCCGAGGGAAACATTAAGATACTCCACAACTAGTGGTTCTAGTTTGAATACTGATTGTGATCTCTATCAACACTGGCCCTTTACACCATTTGATAGGCGTAGATTTCTGGAACAATAGCTGGTTATATTCAGTGGTGGGTTCCTCATATTATATGTGGGGTACTCCTTGTTGAAATATTATTAACTGGAGTATCACTAGCTGGAGTATTGGTCTCCAAAGTGGTCGCTGGAGACATCTAGGTGAGCGGTAGTTGACATAGGTGCAATTGAGAGGGGGGGAGGGGCGCTTGTTCCATATAAAAGAAATGAATAATAAATACTGAAAAAATAATTTCTGATTTTTCATCTCAATCCATCGGTATTGACAGGATGTGTGCTCGTAGTGACTTGCTTCATGTGGGGGGGGGGAATTGAAAAATGTTTGTTTATGAAGTGACAATGATGATCCCAAAAAGTTTGGGAATCTCTTTACACATTAAAAGTACTTAGTTTTTACACATTAAATAGTATATCTTAAGGTAGGCAATATTACTATCAAATATTTTCGCAATATGCAAATGTTGCAATTGGGATACTTTCTTGGTTTGTTTTGATTTAAAAAAATATATGCAATTACATTAAACTTTTTCAGATTGACAGTTCCGGATTTGAAACCCAATATTGGTCTCTTTTGGTACTTCTTCACAGAAATGTTTGAGCACTTCCGTCTGCTCTTCATCTGTGCATTGCAGATCAACGCCCTCGTACTTTACGTCGTTCCTCTGACAGTGAGGTTCCGTTACGAGCCGATGCTGCTGGCCACGACACTCATCACCCTCGCTGCCATATTCCGCTCGTACCCGTGTCTGGGAGACGTTGCATTCTACCTCTCCTTGTTTCCTTTATGGCGACATTTATTCCCATGTGAGTTCAACATTTCTTTACATATTTTTTCACAAATTAAATCAAAATAAGTCTAGATTATCACTTGCTTACTCATTCATGAGACTATAGTATATTAATTATAACACACAATTTTTGTAGTTTTGAACATACAGTGTATACAAGAATATTTAATCCCGACGTTTCTGAGATGATCACACATCCCATCCTCAGAGTAGAGTTGGACATATCCGTCGGATACGAAATAACGAGATTAAGGTTTTTTAAGAATCTGAAAAATAATATTATGTTGATGGAAATGAAATTGTTATTAAGAGATTGGAATAAGAAAAAGCCTATTACGACCCAATTTATCGGGAGGGTAGGGATTTTATTGTGCCATGATTTTATTTATTCCATCAAATAACAAAACTAGAATTATTTACCGCCAAATCCGTCAAAAACACTTTCAATTCACTAGCGCACTTCAAACATCAAAATCAAACTAAAATAATAATAAATGAATTTTAGTCTATGCCTTTCAGGAATTCAGGTTTGCGTGATATGCTGTTCTTTTAAATATTAATAGAAATGACGATAGCGGTTTTACCTGGAAATGGCACGGAAATTATGGTATATACCGTTATCGGCGCTGAGTGTGTAAAAGGGCTCGATAATGTATGCAACATCTGTTTGATTTTAACAACAGAATAAATGTGTTCATTTTACTCTTTCCAGATATGCAACAGAGATTCATAATATTCTGTTTCATTGTGGCCTCATCGGTGTTGGGTCCGGTTACATGGCACCTGTGGATCTACTCGCGGTCGGGGAACGCCAATTTCTTCTTCGGAGTCACCCTCGCCTTCGCCACCGCTCAGATATTCTTCTTGATAGACTTCCTCTTTGCGTACATCAAAAGGGAGTACACACTCATTCACGGCACGTCGAGAACTGTTTGCGGAGAGCCGGCGAAACTCGTGTTGTTGTGATTAACGCCTTTACTAGCCAAAAATATTGTATATATATTCTGAATATTTCCAAACAAAGAAATTATGAGTATTAGGTTAGGTTTAAAATATGTTTAAAACTTAACCATGTGAAGTATTTCATGAGTGATCAATTTGTATTTATTTGTAATGAAGTTGAAATGGTAATTATAATTAGGGATTTTATTAATTATATTATTTTTTCTAATGGCATAATAAGTAAGTAGTATAGCACTCATAATAGTTGGCATTATTAAATTATAAACAATATTATGTTAAATGACATTCCTTTAAGATTATTTAATTGAACAATATTTTGTCAAATAATATAATGTTTTATATTTTAATGGTTGTCTTTTCCTTACCCTTATAGATATGATGATGCATTGTGATCATTTGCAGCGGGCACTTAAGAAAGTATAAAATTCACAATTCTCTGTGTACAGTATACAATACAATACAATTGAAAGTCCTTTAGTCCTTTAAAATGCTGATTTAAACTTCTAGAATTAATTTTGAGTTGGTAAGAGGATATTTCCGATGTGAATATCAATGAGTTTCTAAATTTTTCTTTTTTTCTGCCAATTTCCTAATCTGAAAGGGAAGCTAATAATGATGATGAAAGTGAAAAATATAATAATTATTAACTAAGGTGCAGTTTGGTTTTAGTTTTATAAGTAACTCCTTATCTCAGACTTTGGCGTTAATCATCTCTTATCTTATTCATACCTGCTTTTATCTTATCTGAGCAGTCATGCATACACCATGCGTTAAATGAAAGTATTATGTTGTGGAATGAAAAAAATAATCGTGTTTGTAAGGTTACAATACGGTATAATAATATTATATGTAAGCTGTAAACAAATTGATGGAATTATAATGCTTTACGTTCTTTTGTACATGATCCTATTCAATCATGCATACAGTGAGTATATGTGTTTTTTTACACTGATATTGAGATATTGTTTGTTTACAAAAATAAATGGTTTGACAGGCGAAGGCTCCCAAATATCAAGCAACATTCCCAGTCATCTGATACCTTGTTATCGAAATGGAGGTCCAGAAATAAAAGCCCCGAAAACTCTCCATTTTCTCATTGAAATAATTAACAAATTGGAGAAATATGAACCGAACCTTAGCATTCGGCTGATGAGTTATTCTATAATAAAAAGGTTTGTTTACATACAATTTTAAAAGCCACTAGAGAACAGTTTATCTTGACGTGACGAAATTATTAATTTTCAAAACAAAACCATCAAATTGTTTTGTATTTAATTTAACACGCTCAGCGCTGATAACGGTATATCCCGCAATCGCAATATGTGCCATTTCGGTGTAAAACCGTTGCCGTTTTAATGCATTTCTTTTAATATTTAAAAGCATGTTGCGATACCTGAATTCATGAAAGACTAAGACTAAAAAAAAGACTAATTGTCGTTTTTTTCATTTTAGTTCAGTTTTACCGTTTGAACATTCATGTGAAACATATGCTAGTGAATTGAAAGTATTTTTGACGGATTTGGGGTACTTAGAGTTTTATTTACAAAAGCTATTTCAATATAAAATTAAATACAAAAACAAACATTTTCGTAGTTTTGTATGTATTGTTTGCCAATTATAAGAAATTATAACTTAAACTAAAAAACGAGTGTCAGTCCCGGGTGGGATATTCCATTTGGTCAACGTACGGCCGATCGGGCGGCAACGCGTGGTTCGCGCGTTTGACGTACGGAGCTGAATGTGTTAAAGATTCAAAAGGGGCAATATTATTTACCATCTCTGGGGGAGGTTAGCTGTTTGAAATCGTACTGTGGCACGCCGTTAATTAAACATTGATTTTTATTAGTTTTCGCATGGATGGAATAGA
Organism: Neomicropteryx cornuta; assembly: GCA_020383195.1. Lineage (NCBI taxonomy): Eukaryota > Metazoa > Arthropoda > Insecta > Lepidoptera > Micropterigidae > Neomicropteryx > Neomicropteryx cornuta. The sequence goes on from JAHKQU010000014.1 coordinate 1,983,579, forward strand.
ACGAGCACCGAATATCAAGGAAAGTGAATTCGTTACACCGTTCGGAGCGTCGGCCTTTCAGTTTCATAAATACAAATTACTGATGGACTCTCTTATACCTGGTGAAAATCTACTCAAAGTCGAGGATATTCTGTCGAAGTACGAAATATGCGCTATGCATAACATGCTGTCTTCAACCGTGGACCGTTTTGAGAGAGGCGATGAGAAATTTGTGTGCCCTTTGAATATGGAAAGTAGAATAAACGTTATGAGCAGCACTAATTCCTCAAGGCTAGTATCTCAATAATATTTTTAACAATATTATTAAATATAACTAAGCATTGACAGCAATATTTTTTTCTAAATAGACAATATTGATACATGTCAATTACATTTTACGGCCATCACCATAACGTAAACCAGAACTATTTTACAGAATAAAGATGAATGTTTCATTGTAATGAAATCACCACCACCACACACACCATCAACACTTCACATTTTAGACTTTGAGATAGGTAATGGTTTTAGACTACTCAACCTAAAACAACTAGTAGGCACCAAAAATAATGATTCCGAAGATGTAGATGGTGTGGAAAATAAGCCTAGACGCAAACCACATAAAAACAAAAATGTTTAAAATTTAGATTAGCGCACTATTTTGTAAACAATTTTCAATTTAAACCTAAATAATATATGGCCATATGTCAATAAAATTATGAAATTATTAATAAATTACGATGTTTGGAGATTTTTGAGATGTTTGAGATTACTTTCAAGTCAAGTTCATTTCATTTATTGAGGCATTATAAATTTGATACAAATTTTAAAATACAATAATAGTATCTCAATAAAGAGGTTGTGCTCAGCAGATTTTCTCATTGCAGAAACAAGAAAGCGCTGATTTTAAGCACAGCCCTTACAAAAGAGCCCTTTCCAATTTTTTCTTAGCAGTCGAGCAATCTAAAACCCACCGTATCCCATGACCATTCCCGATAAAAAAACATCTAATTGGTCCTGCGATGTTATTTGTTAAGAAACTATATCAAAATTCATCATGGTTGCCGAGGAAAAGTAAACTACGTGAAAATAGTAAAAAATCATGTAATAATAATTTCTGTTGTGACCCGCTCAGCTGTCGCCGTATCGGTGTCAAGGCTATTATCGATCGGAGTGGCATTGAAATTTGCCCGCTGATCTGTTAAAAATTATATCATTAAGAAATGATATAATTTTCACTCATAATAGGTAAGAACTCATAATAGGTTACACAAGTCTTCAGGAATTTAATCAATGATTTAATCAAAACACGGAGCGGTAGAAAATATTTTGAATGAAATCTACGACTACAGTTGTCAGATCCAGTAGGTTTATTTTCCTAATATACAATTTGTACTTATGTACAAATTAATCAAAATTAAAATTATTATACAAGTGTCAGATATCCGCTTTGTTGTTCAGACTTCAGAGATACACAGAAGGGGTTAAAGACATAATTTATATTAATACAAACGTGTCTTACAATAACTTTAAAAAACCGAGCATGTAACAAATTTTAGGGTTGTAGTGCCAGTGAACAGCAGGTGCCCGATCGAGGAAGGCTCCGTTTTATCGACTTGGGGTACAATCGCACCAGGCATCATTATCACAACAATAGCAGCAGCGTTCGAAATACAGAACGTTCCCATCAGCGAGATTTTCACAAGCCTTAATTTCTTAGAAATTCTGAAGAGCAACAATGTAATATACGAAACCCAAAGGGCAATATTGGAATCCGGTAACGAGGAGTTTGCCAGTATTATTCAGTCTACAGAAAGGATTATCAATATTTGGGCAACTTCTATTTCAGGTAATTTTAATGCATCACAAAATTAAATAGGAACAAACCTGGCCGTTTTTCTCGGCCCTCGCTCCACGTAAGCTTTCCTTGCCGATACAAGTCAAGAACTCAAAGAAGTCAAGTTTCAACATTATCATGACTAGACTTAATGGCGTAATGCACTATAATAAGTCGCATGTAAAAATAATTACACGTCCCGGGAAACATGTTGCTGTCGATCAATATGTAATTAATTTGATTTAATATGGTGATAACAACAGAATAAGTTTGAATAAGTATTTGTTGATTCTCTCTCTCTCTCACACACACACACACACATATAAAAACTATATCATTTATCCTATGGTCACATAGGATAAATGACATAAGTTAAACTTTTTATTTTATGTCCAAATAGGTCTTTCTTATTTCATTTTGTTTTTGCTTTTTTAGTTTTTCACCTTTATTTTTTAGGTTCATTGGCTCACGTCACCTTAATGTTTAATTTTAAATGTGTAACTTATAATTGTTAATATTATCCCCTTTATGTTTGTAACGCTGTTAGTTTACCTGTGTATAAATAAATTAAATAAATAATATGTATACATTCTTGCACATTAAGGAGATTTGGCAGAAGTTTTGATCAGGCAAGGTCCGTTTGTCGATTCCGCCAGGCCTTTTAGACTAGGACCCAGCGGCAGGTGGAACGACACTCTTCTGCCGAGAAAACTCTACCTGTACATGGATAAAAATAACAATAACTGGGAATTTACCGATGCTGAAATTTTGGGAGGAATCGACGGTAAGATTTCCTTGAATTTTTATTTTTTTCATATTAGGCTTTTATAATATATTAAGTTGGATTTAGCCAGTAGATAGGTAACTAACTGGGTAACTTTACTAGATTATTCAATCTTAGTGTTTATTCTTTTATATATTTATTTAGAACTTTCAATACTTTTTAGTGTTCGTAAATTAATTTTAATGTGTTTATTCAGACAATAGGACCCACTAAATAAAATATGATTTTTGTTAACAGCCCTAATCATATCAAATTATGCATCAAATTGGACGTCGTTCACAAGTCGTCTCCGCCTGTCCCAAGTATTAGAACTGTATTACTCTGGTGTCGGTCTCCTCGAGGATAATAATGTCAAAGTGTGCAACAGAAAAATCAACTTCAAGAGGATTTTCAACCAAGATACTCTGTACAACCAGACGCTCAATTTTGCAAAACTGCTATCTGCAACACAAAGTACACCGTACATAGAACCGGCCAGATTAAAAGTGCTGTGCAGAGATGCTGTAACAAAATTCACAGATTATTATTGTAGGTTAATTTTTTATTATAGTATATGTCAAGCAATGTATGCAATGTTATGTATGCAAGCAATATGGTGGTATGGTGCAAGCCCTTTGCATAATGTTAAGCTGACCGAGGATATTGCTCTACTAACCAACCAACTAAATTGGGGTCTTTTTACTCTCCCCTATCTTAGTCATATTCTTCAGCCATATTTAGGTCCCTCTAGGATATAGGCCTCTTCGTTGACATCTATATAATCCGATTCCATATAAACCTGTCTAACCTGTTTTATTTTTAACGTTTTCTGACCACCTACACGGCGATCGGCCACTATTTCTTTTGTTGCCTCTTAGTCGCCATTGTTGAACTCTCCTTTGTCCGATGTTTCTCATATTAATTCCCGCGAAGGTTCAACCCGGAGCAGTAGTGGCCCGAAGGAGCAAAGCGATCCATCCCGAGTGCCGCAGGTGAGTTAACAGGTTAGGCAGGGGAGTTGTCGTGCGTTGAAGGCACCGTCAAAGCCGCTCGCATGGCCTAGCTGTCAACCTGGGGCGAAGCACTAATAGTGTTTTAGACTAAGCTTTTGTGGCCTCACAACTCCACTATAGCAGTTCAATTAATACAGCTTAAGTAAAAGCTCAATTAGAACCATCATCCAAGGCATGCTATATGTCGTACCATCACATAATTATTTGGCGCCCTACACTATAACCACCAAGCCGTGGTGATTCAGTACATCAACTGAGTGTACTGAATTAATTCGGGGATTGGGGCAGTGCAATAAAAATCTTGTTATTTATTTATTTATAGGACTCATCTGTCATCTTTTCTGTCTTTAAAATTAAATTTAGTATCTTTTTGAAAACTCCCTCTTCCGACAGTGATAGTGGTAGTGGAAAAGATATCTGACCCTACTCTATCAACCCTACAATAAAGACTGAGTTTATATTCAATATTAGTCTGAACTCACTTTTTTACTGTTTTGGGCCCCGGAGGAGGGGGGCACCTTCCCTCGTCACCTGGTACACCAGTCTCATATAAGTTAATTTTGATTGTAGTGTTTTAGCAAACACTCAATTGCTGGTTGTTGGTATATAAAAATATTACAATATTATGCTCATCATGAAACATCATGCTAATAAAATTGTATCTTTTCCAGCACGTTTATTGGACAATTTTGGAACCTGTATTGAGACTCTGCATAAGAATCACATGGAAATTATCATAGTAACAGATGGAACATGGGATCGATATGGCGTTGAAGTATTATTATTGTATGAAAATTTTCATATTTCCCATAAAATAAGACAATTTGAAATTGCCACATCATACATACCACAGAGGTTGATAGACGATTCATAGTTGATAGACGGATCACTCTTTTATTACATTTTCATTTTGATTTATGTTGGCCTGAACCAAGATGTCAAATTTTAACCCCGTAGGATAAGAGGAAGTATTTTAATTCAGCTTGCAAGATTTGACCTAAACCGACGTACAAATATTGCAAGCTAAATAAAAGCTTGTAAAAAATATAGTCCACGAGACAATGTGCTGCTCACTTCGTGATGCTAGAGGAGCAAAATAAGATAAGAGTCTCGCTACTACAGGTTTTTTATTCTTTGCTACTATTGCAATAACAGTCACGGGTTGTGTATTCCATGCTTCAAAACAATAAGACATTGAGAGGTTCATGTTTGATTCCCGTTGTGGGCTGTATGTGTTTCTGAACTTCTTTCAAAAGTTTCATTTAAAATTTTGTTATGACCATTAGTTTTTTCATCACTACCATGATTTTATTTCCTCAATTCACTTTTAGTCAAGTTAACAACTTATAAATAGATTAAATGTACTAGGGCCATTATTGAAATCGCTGATGTTTCTGTACACGGATCGAAACTTGGATTACTTCAAGGAAACACAGGTGATTGGATAGTCAGACCAACTCACAGTATAGCTGAAATATATGAATCAATACAAAACTATACTTTGGAGTGTAAGTTCCAGTGAAACAACACTTATTGCACTATATGAATATATTTTCAGTCTCTAGCAAAAACATAATTATTTCAGGGCCTAACAGACTAGACCTACCCATAGTACTGACTTCTCTTGTCGCAGTTCTGGAAAATAGGACACATTCGGGCAGTTTCACATTTGCAGCGTTGCCAACGATCGTTTTGATAGCGGCACCAACGACGCGCATCTCAAAGAATGACTTTGAGCGAGCAATGACCATCATGGGAACTTTAAGGCAAAACTACCACGATGTATATTTTGTGCATATGCTGTCCGACAACACGGATTATACAAAAATAGCATTAGATCCACTCGAGTATTCTGATATATTTATCAGTTCGACCGGGCCGAATTTCGAAAATAATATGCAATTGTTTAGAAATGTTCTGAGAGACAATATATTTCCTAAGAAGATCATACCGGTGTGTGCAGAAAACCTAATAAAAAGTAATATTCAGCCATTTGATGATTTTATTTTGCCCGGTCAAAAAAATGTGTACAGAATTCACCCATACTATTTCCGATATCAGAAGATAATAAAAGTTAAGGTAATATTATTGTTTAAATTGTTAATATATTATAAAAATTAACTTATGGATATTATTCATCGTCATAATAAATACTCTTAAAAAGTCATGACCACCATTTGCTATCTATTGGACCAAAGATAGCGCCGTTCCAAAGATTCTGCGTAACAGTCCCTCACTTCTCAACTCTTATTTCTGTTCACCAGTTTCTAAATTCCAATGTCGTGTCCAATTATATTTCTATACAATTCAACACTTTTATCACTATAACTAGTTGGCTTATAACTTACATCACTGGAGATGGGTTGCTTCACTTACTATAAAATGTATCTAGCGTAGTAAAATGTATCTAGTGTGTAGTGTGTGTCTAATGTATGTATATATATATATATATATATATATATATATATATAAAATAGGTAAACACCTTTAGTTTAACATTTATATAAAAGTTTGACAGTACTGACATTTGGTTTCTTTTTAATATTTTAAGGATTGAAATTTTTTGCAAATAAAATATATAGCCAGAATGTTCAAAGAAAAATTAATACCGAAAGCACAGATAGTTGCATCGCTTGAGGTAATGCACGCTGGTTTAAACACAGGCCTGTGTTTTATGAAAGCTTTCACTCTCACCTACCTATCTGTGCTTCAAGCAATATGGTCAAACTTTCATTAAAGTAGTGAATAAATGATTTAAAAAAGAAACAATAATTATGAAAAAAAGCGAAAATGTAACGAATATGATGTTTAATGAATGAGAAGTGAATGGTTTAATGGATATTTACAAGAATAACTTACGTTCAACTATCGATGCAACTATCTGTGCTTTCGGTATTAATTTTTCTTTGAACATTCTGGCTATATATTTTATTTGCAAAAAATTTCAATCCTTAAAATATTAAAAAGAAACCAAATGTCAGTACTGTCAAACTTTTATATATATGTTAAACTAAAGGTGTTTACCTATTTTAACATAAAAATCATCTAATTAACGGTATTTAAGCAATACATTTTACTATTTTACTATATCTTAACGATTTGCACGTAATGTGCATATATCTTACAATTTTCTTTTTATTTCTAACCATGACGATTCATTTTCAGATAAACTACGTTGAACGTAAGTTATTCTTGTAAATATCCATTAAACCATTCACTTCTCATTCATTAAACATCATATTCGTTACATTTTCGCTTTTTTTCATAATTATTGTTTCTTTTTTAAATCATTTATTCACTACTTTAATGAAAGTTTGACCATATTGCTTGAAGCACAGATAGGTAGGTGAGAGTGAAAGCTTTCATAAAACACAGGCCTGTGTTTAAACCAGCGTGCATTACCTCAAGCGATGCAACTATCTGTGCTTTCGGTATTAATTTTTCTTTGAACATTCTGGCTATATATTTTATTTGCAAAAAATTTCAATCCTTAAAATATTAAAAAGAAACCAAATGTCAGTACTGTCAAACTTTTATATATATGTTAAACTAAAGGTGTTTACCTATTTTAACATAAAAATCATCTAATTAACGGTATTTAAGCAATACATTTTACTATTTTACTATATCTTAACGATTTGCACGTAATGTGCATATATCTTACAATTTTCTTTTTATTTCTAACCATGACGATTCATTTTCAGATAAACTACGTTGAACGTAAGTTATTCTTGTAAATATCCATTAAACCATTCACTTCTCATTCATTAAACATCATATTCGTTACATTTTCGCTTTTTTTCATAATTATTGTTTCTTTTTTAAATCATTTATTCACTACTTTAATGAAAGTTTGACCATATTGCTTGAAGCACAGATAGGTAGGTGAGAGTGAAAGCTTTCATAAAACACAGGCCTGTGTTTAAACCAGCGTGCATTACCTCAAGCGATGCAACTATCTGTGCTTTCGGTATTAATTTTTCTTTGAACATTCTGGCTATATATTTTATTTGCAAAAAATTTCAATCCTTAAAATATTAAAAAGAAACCAAATGTCAGTACTGTCAAACTTTTATATAAATGTTAAACTAAAGGTGTTTACCTATTTTAACATAAAAATCATCTAATTAACGGTATTTAAGCAATACATTTTACTATTTTACTATATATATATATATATATATATATATATATACTAGGGTTAGAGCTAGGGTAGGACTCAACACAAGAAAATTTAGTTCAGTTTAGTAGGGCGTAAAATGAAATATATAACTTAAGTAACAAAAAAAAGATTACCTCAACGCTAGATACATTTTATAGTAAGTGAAGCAACCCATCTCCAGTGATGTAAGTTATAAGCCAACTAGTTATAGTGATAAAAGTGTTGAATTGTATAGAAATATAATTGGACACGACATTGGAATTTAGAAACTGGTGAACAGAAATAAGAGTTGAGAAGTGAGGGACTGTTACGCAGAATCTTTGGAACGGCGCTATCTTTGGTCCAATAGATAGCAAATGGTGGTCATGACTTTTTAAGAGTATTTATTATGACGATGAATAATATTATATATATATATATATATATATATATATATATATATATATATATAGTATGGCACAATCTTTGACAATATTGAAAAATTTTGAATAAGTTTTTAATTATTTGATAAAGTGCTGGATAGCATAATATTTATAAAGGTTCTAAAGAGGTCCTGTATTTGAGAGCGCAGGATGTCGGTTTAAACCCAGCGCTGAGTTTTATAAAAATGCATTTTTAACTCTCAACTGTCCTCTTTAGTGTAAAATATTGCCAAATATTATGTAACCATCTAATTAAATGAAATAAGGAAAGGATGATATTTTAACAAAAAATATAAAAATTATGGATATGTGATTACGATGAAGGATGATGGTGAAATGAGATGAGTTTATGAGTGATTATGTATGAAATTGATGAAAATAAAAATAATGGATATGTAAAAGTGTAAAATTAAAGCACATGATTTGTGTGCGTATTACTCAGCGCTGGGTTTAAACTGACATCCTGCGCTCTCAAGTACAGGACCTCTTTAGTACCTTTATAAATATTATGCTATCCAGCACTTTATCAAATAATTAAAAACTTGTTCAAAATTTTTCAAAATTGTCAAAGATTGTGTCATTTACCTTTTCAGGCGATTTGCCGCTATTAAAAAACAATCATCAAATATAAGTTAAATAACTATACAACTCAATTATACAATTATATATAGTATGGTATATATATGTACAAGAAGCCCTTTGTGAATTTATCCGAACGAAGGAAGATAATAACACCCATACATTTTCACAATACAAAGAACAAAGATGATTTTATTCAGCCGGTACCTCCTCGTACGTCCACATTTCAAAAAACTAGTTTATATAGAGGATTAGAAATGTTCAATAAATTACCGGGAGAATATAAAAACATAAAAATATATTTATTTTCAAAAAAGCCATCAAAACATATTTAATTAAAAAAAATCTGTATGAATTTAAAGACCTATAATTCAAAGGAAGAAATGTTATGTGCCAGTAATTCTTTATACTAAAATTATAATAGTATATTTAAGCATAATTATAAAACTTCTATTTACAATTTATATATATATATATATATTTTTTCTGATGTATTTTTAGCTTTGTAATAAGAGTACGAGTAGTATAAATGTCGAACACTCTAGGCATGATATATCTATATATTGCATTATATCAATTTTTGTGAACCTATTGAAAATTGAAAATTGTCATTAAGTTGTTCTTGGAAATAAACTTTTACTTTACTTTACTTTACTAGCAACTAGACTACCATATTCTCGGTGTTATTTGTTCATTGTACGTTTGATCTAAAAATCTATGGTAAATAATTTCTTTACTTCATTATGACCGCAGACAATGCAAGAACACTCTAGTTAAACGATATTTGATATTGTTTTTTAATTACAAATAATTCTGTTTTTTTCTTAGTTCACTGGTACGGGTACTGGCGATTTAACCATATGCAGTCACAAATATTTAACAGGTCAATTAACTAACTGTACTGCCCTTGATGGTGATAATATGATTGAATTTGTATTCGATCAACCATGCCGAGGAGTGTTCTGTCACCCTATATACTTCAGTGTCATGACTCGAAGACCTACTAAGCACTGCGCAGGTACTGATATTATTATTTTATTTTAATAGATTTCCTATCTAATCATTTATAACATATCATTTATTCATCATACAGCTGATTTACAAATAATATTATCATCCTCAGCAATTATAGAAAGCCTCATGAGACAAAAAAAAATATTTAACTTCAGTTAGCCAACAAACGCAGAAGTAGTTCACATGTAGTTTTAAATGCCCTCCAATAGCGTATGATAAGAGCAAGGAGAAAATGCAGGTTTCGAAGAATGTCATACTTGTCCATGCTAGCGAATGCAACATTTTGCCTAATTTGTTGTTTCCGAAGAAATTGAGTCTAAATTTCAATCGCACTTTTTCAAAATTTCAATATAGCTACCATATTTTTTAATAAATTAGAATTTTAATGAATTTTCAATTAACTGTAAATTTACATTATTGGGTAGGTACAAGGACGATTTATAGTTCTACAATTAAAAATACCAAATTCGTAATTACTAATTTACCACTACAACATCATAGAGGGGAAGATACAACAATCTTTGGGAAGGCAATAAAACCATGAACCCTGCCTAAATCACCCATGCTATATTGAAAGCTGTATTGAAAGTTTTGTCTTCCTTCAGCAACTAAACAAGCATAACAAGTACAGAATCATCAAAAAAACCGCTGTAAAAAAAAGAAAAAAAAGTGAACCGCTACGGTAGGCCCCGGGGGGATTCGAACCCCCGATCTCCTGTTTACTAGACAGGCGCTTTAACCAACTAAGCCACGGCGCCGTTGTGTGCACGATGCCATCATAAGTATACAAATTGTTTTACAGATTCTTGCCGGTTACCAATCCAAACAAGATATCGACTGAGTCACGATGGTTTAAGCTGCTACTGGGCGATAGGTCGCGCTAGTACGTCAATGACACAACTCTTTAAATTTATTTTGGCAATAAAGTTATTTTTAAATTTAATTAATAAATTTATTTATTGATGCAAGACTTTTATTGATATTTTCAAAATTATTCCAGTTGCCTAGATACATTTAAAAAAAAATTACTTTCCCATGCGCTGGATAGACCATTCTTGTTGGCACAGGGGACATCGATTGTTTTGCTTTACCCACAAGGACATGCAGCAATAATGGAAACTATGGTTGCATTCTCCCCAAACAACAACACAATCTTGCTTGCCATAAGAATCTTTCTTGCTTTCTGCTTGGCATCGTAGACACGCGTCTGAAAAAAAGGACGAGTTTGAAGTCAAAAAACGAATTAACCTATTTTTTTTAATAGATTAAAATGACAAAAAAAAATGAAAAAACGTTTACCCCTGGTGGGACTCGAACCCACAATCCCCGGCTTAGGAGGCCGATGCCTTATCCATTAGGCCACAGGGGCTGATGTGTCAATGAGCAAAATAATCGTACATAAAACGCTGACAAATTTCTTGTATGAATAGGCACAACGAAATTATACATAAGATTACCTAGGTCGGTACCTTATCAATTTTATTTCGTTATAATAAAATCGTTCGAATGCAATATTACAGATACCTACACCAAATTATTGCAGGTAGGTTTTTTTTTAAATGATAGCATTGGCCGCAGACAGCTGATTTTCCATAGATTTAGATAAAAATAAGCAAAATATGGTACCTAATATTATTTCGCCTAAATAAAATTAGAGAAAAGCAAGCGTAAAAAAAAATATTTATCTTATCTTCAAATTGCTTTAGGCCTGCAATATTTTATAGCATATAAGACGTGCTGTATCAATGAATATAATCATAAATTACTGTCGCTTACTCAATTATGATGTGTTTGACGCCTATTGTCAAGCTAGCGCTTGAAAGTAAGTAAATATTAAAAAACTAAGTAAATATTGTTTACAAATATTTCTTAAATGTTTCTTAATATTTTAAATAATGAATCCTATATTACTATAAAAAAATATAAACTTAGTTAATATATATTTTTATTTAAAATTCTCATAAATAACGTTCTATGTATGATGTATGCGGTTAGGGTAGGTACAGTGAAATCTCCGTTATAAAAAAAAAACTAGATTTAGGTATGTAGCAAAGCTTGAACAATGCAGTTCGAAAAAGATTTCAAATGTCCACTACGGCTGATTCGTACCAATAGACAACTTTATTATGAAAATTTTATTTTGGGCTCAGTTGATCAAGGACATTTTGTAAGCATCTAAACATGTTCTGAGATACGCAGGTTATCCGACTCCGTGGCGCAACGGTAGCGCGTCTGACTCCAGATCAGAAGGTTGCGTGTTCAAATCACGTCGGGGTCAATCTTATTTTTATTTTTTTTTAATTTAAATAAAATAAATTTTCAGACAATAATTATTATAATGAAGATTTTCAATTAATAATTACATTAGTTAACTGTTTATTAAATAAATTAAATTAACTTAAAAATGTATAACTATATTTATTTATTTATCTTTATTAGGGAAATAAACAGTTACATGAGAAAAATTATAAACAGGTAGTATGTACCATTGTATTTATTCTTTTTATTTATTTGGTTTTTTTTATATGATTGTATATGTATACAATCATATAAAAAAAACCAAATAAATAAAAAGAATAAATACAATGGGGTACCATTGTATTTATTCTTTTTATACTTATAAGTTGGTAAACTTATAAGTATAACATAAAACCAAATAAATATTTCAATTAAACCTATAAAGAGAAACCTCTCGTTTATATTAAAATCCATGGATAAATAATTTTGTAAAAATGGTATATTAGCAAATTGGTTAATTATAAAATACCAAAAACAAAATAGGTACAAAATGAGAAACATTTTCGGCACACTCACAACGTCCGGTGTCTTTGACATTAATGTAATAATTAATGTTAAATTTTAGGTAATAACCATTTTACCAAATTTAAAGATAAAATCATCATATTTTTTTCAGTCATACGGCAATTAGTATCATTAATAAATCGTATTAATGGTATATTAGATTATTGGTTTAAACTCATATATGTCATATAGTTTATGCAATATATCATCGAACATATTTTTTTGGTATAATGAAATAAAAAAAAAACTCCGATCCTGCCAGGATTCGAACCTGGAATCTTCTGATCCGTAGTCAGACGCGTTATCCGTTGCGCCACAGGACCGATGTAGGGCATGTTAAAATAAATGTATAAAAGCACTAGTAACGTCAATTCACTACTAGTATAGTGTTTAGATGTGGGACAATTAGAGTCCCACTGAAAGATGCTGAAACCAATTATTTAATAATTAGTTCAGTATCATCCAGTAAGGATGTATATTTTGCGTATCCAAGGTAAATTAAAACACACCTTACTTACAAAACTTCTGTCTTACTAACAAAACGTGTTTCTATATTGAAGCGTTAAATGGACGAAGGGGTAATACCACAAAGACAAAATAGGAGATATTTGCAATTAAAACCTTTCCATCTATTATTAAAAGTAGAAAACTCTTTTTTGCTCGTTTTAAAGATCTTTATTATCCATAGCAGACAGCTCTGAGACTGTGTAATTTGGTCAGAGCATAAGAACAGAACTACCAGAAAAGACGTTTTTACGAAATTTTGTAGTTCTCCTTCATCCAATTTAATCTTTAAAAAATGGATGTTTTATTATATTATTTTTTATGGAAAAATATTGAAAAATCCAACAGATTTAATTTACATAACTACAAAATGGATTGCAATTATAGTATTACTATTATTTCTTTGAATTAAATTCGGTTTCTATTTTGAACCGAACGACTTATAGAAGCGACTTTGAACATACTTCTCATTTCTCGCGTATTTTTTTGTCAATTATTATTTAGCGATTTTTTTGATAGGAGCGATATTTTTCCGGAACAAGATTTATATGAAAATTGTAATTTTCTCAAACAATATTCTATGTGAAATTTGGGGGATAATGATACGATGACACAATATAACCGTTCCATCAAAATTGGTCGAGTTTCCATTACTCCTTTATACAGGTTGTCCTAGAACCCATCCTTTAAATGATATAGTCTAGTTTATATCTGATTTACTACACAAAGATAAACAAAAACAAAAAGCAAACATCAATCAAAAATAATCATAATAAAAATAATAAAATGAGCGACAAAAATATAAATGTCTGCACTTTGTGCAGACGCGTGTCAAGTGTACGGTCGAAAATAATAATGATTCGTCTCTGTCGCAGTAATATTGCAAGATTAGTAAAATTATAATTTTACTAGAAATATTACAATCGTTCGTATTATTGTCATTCTAACTCGAAATTCATAATCTAAATTGTAGATTTATTGTGTGATTTAATATGCTTTATAAGTTTTGCGGTTTTTATATGTAGCAAAAAATTGCTGCATTTTTTTGTATGTTTTGATACAATTTAGTTAGTGTTGTTTTTTTTTTTTTATTAACTTGTAATTGTATTTGTGCTTTAAATTAGTAAACGTCCGCAGAAGTACAATCTTACCAACCACAGTCGGTAAAATTATAATTTTACTAATTTTGCAATATTACTACCTTCTTTATTCTGTGGCTACACATATACTCTTCATTAATAAAGGTAAAAGGAAGAGATCTAATTATTTAACGTATTAAAGGAGAAGTCGTGAATAAAATTAACCCTGGATAACGTTTTTATCCTTTTCAAGGATTCTTAATCGTTCTGGGACACACTAGATATCAGTTTAGAAGTGTAGGTGTATGGTCGGGTGTACCAAAAAATCATAAATCGATTCGAAATCGTGTGGCGGGCGATAGCTGCGCGCCTCGTCGCGCGCCTCGCCGCGCCATAAAACTTGACTAACGTATGCCACGAAAATGCCGTAAGCTACAGATGCGCCATGACCCTTGGGCGTAAGTGACTCTTTTGCACTTGACTGTATCCCCGAAGTAAGTTTATGCTCGGCCATTTTTTTTAACACACCGTTTTTCTTTGCGTCTCTTGAGGAATCTGATCTCACCAACTCATCAACGAGGATGGCTTTTCCGTGATTGAGAAGAAATATGTCGATGCTCTTGTAAATTTATTCCAATGTGATTTATTCCTGAGTGTGTGTTTACTATATAAAAAAAAATCAGTGACTATTTTTAAAGAAGATCTAGTCGTAGTACCTACTTAAATATTTGCGTTTTTTTTTAAATAAAAGAATTTTTATGGCCTCTAGGTCATATACAATTATTTTGGAGCCCTACTCAACTAGGCCAAATATACCTGTGCTAGAGTCACGGGAGAATGAATGAAGCGTAATGAAGCGTTAAAAATGGTATAACCATCTGCGAATTCGAGCCCGAGACCTTTGGGTCAGTAGTCCAACGTCTTAACGATTAAGACGATTTCCTCATCGACTTGAGATCACCTGGGTTAGTTGGTAGATATTGTCTTGCGGTAATAAGCTCGCCCTTTGTTACGTATTTCTAGGTGTCACCAAATATTATTATTAGAGTGAATATAATATTAAAATACTCATTATAGTTATAATATAGTATGTATAGATTTTTTTGATTTACTTACTAATAATAACATTAACTGTAAAAATTCATAATTAGTAAAGACTTAACTTTTACGTAGTTGCTCGGATACTTGATGCACGGCGATTAAGGAAATAAAGTTTACCTTAGAACAGGTGTTCGTTCGTTGAAAAATGCATCAATAATAAATAGTTTGATTGCACTATTTGCATTTGATTTGATACACTATTTGATTGCACTATAGTACATTATTTGCACTAACAACGACGCCTTGTAAGAGTATAATAGTAAATCGTATGCGAGCCCCCGGAAAACAATTTTCTAAAAATGTCGGATATTGTTGAGAGGATAAGTTAGTGAAAAAGTCAATCAATCGCTCGTCAACAACCCGTGCAAACGAGTCATGGCAAACATTGTCATCTTCCGCGCCAAATTTCAATTACTATGCAAAATACTTTTGCCAATTTAAAGCAATTACTCTGACAGAATGACATAGAATGACACGCCAATACCTAACATACACATCGTACGGACCATTAAAAAGACTCGTCATTTATCTAATAGATTTTCATTTTATATAAAAAAAAACATAGTTTTTTTTTGTTTACTTTGAAGGTATAGCAAAAGTTATTTTGTTTCGTCGATATTAAATGTTTTGTTAAAAAAAAAATGGTGTCTTATCGTCAAATTCATTTCGCTTCTTAAGGATTTCAAGTCGCATTCACCTGCGTCGCAGCTGGCGCACGCATGATAACAAACGGTTTATTATTGTCACGTGAAGTTTGCATTTTTTTCTCGGAAACCACGATTCTCTCAACAGAATGGTAGATCGACGTCACCATCGTAAATATATATTTATTTATTTCGTCATTTAAATGCATTCATATAAAATACAAATAGTGTTTACACAATAAAAACATTGCTCGTACGTACATTATTGTAATTTGTAATCACGTGCAATGGATTCGTTTTTGTGCATCACCTTAATAGCACAATGTGCTGTTCCAAGGAGGGACTTTTTAATAATAAACCAAGTACTAAAAAGCACCAAAATTTTTAAACAAAAGTAGTCTTCATTTTAAGTACCCTTTTTGGAGGATCTAGTTATTCTTTCATACCTTCTTCAGTATTTGGTTTGCATCTGTCGTAATATAAAATTGACACTATTATCTAGCGCAACGAATAATAGCGTTACTGTAGTTGGATTATAGCGGTGACGAAAGACCCATAGCTTATGAGGGGTTGGGGAATTTACATAATTACCAGAATACGAAATATAGCATAATTCTTTACAAATAACGAAGTCGCTTCGCTTGCACATTCCACAAGTTACGCAGATGGCCACCGTATCATCCACCAGGTACATCGCCGGCCGTAAGTATTTTGACAGTCGCCCTATTATTTTTTACCCTGTCCGGCCAGACTCCAGCTTCAGTGACACAAAAAGTGACACCGTGACAATGCAGCACGGTGACGAGTTCAGCTACAAATCGCGCAGTTATTTTGTGGACGGCGTTTTGTATGGGAATCTAGAAGCCGAGAGAGCTGAGCACCAGAACAATGGTACAGTATTTTACATCCGCAGCGTTGTGAAACGATGACTCCAACTAATCTTCTAAGAGGATTACGACTCCAACTAATCTCTGGGCATGTTCCCGAAGCCTTGCACGCTTTCGTCACGATACAGGCTTCGCATCCCGTTGCGACGCAAGCGTGACACGTCACGGCGTGACACGGCGCCATGAGGCAAAAAAAACCTACTGCGAGCAGGAATATTGTTATTAATTCAGCCCATTATCGACTCAGGACGGCGCGCTCGATATAAATTCCGGCGCTACCCGAAATATTTACGAAACGACTCCGGATTACGTGGCAAACGGGTCGTGCGTGCGTTCGAGTGCTGCCAAGGTCGTATCTTTTGCATTCGTTATCCGCGCCAGGAAGATCATGGGCGCCAAAATGCTGCAACAGTTTTTGAAGGTAGGTGGGCGCATTTTTTTTTTCAATTTGACCTTCAAGTTTTTCTTTGCTCTTCTAACGCTTTGTCGACAAGCAGGACTTGCCATGTTCAAATTTATCCTGGCGGGTTGAACTAAATTTTAGGTTTTTTTTTATGAAAGAGTTGTCATTACTTGTCATATACAATTATTTTGGCCCTACACAAATAAGCTAATTTTTCTTGTGTTAGAATCGGGGGATGGCTGTGATACGTTAAAAATGATGTTACTATAATGAGCGGATTTGAACCTTTGACCTCTGAGCCAATAGTCAAATGTTTTAACAACTAGACTACCTCAGTTTATAAAAGTTTTTTTTCAAATTGTCTTTATCTACGAAACGAACGGTATAACGATAAAAGTTATAAAAATATATTGCAGTGAATATGCATAACTTAAAGTTTAAACTGACTGATATCGCAATGAGCATCCGATTTTCATTTTTTATTTAAACGCATATTAAAAATATAACTTTTTTTATATAATTAAATTTGTATATAACTGATTTTCGACTTGTGTGAATATAGAAAGTAGAAATAGTTATGGTATAAGTGTAAGGAAAGATTGATTGGATTATTATTAAAAAATAAACCATGATCACCGCTTTACCGTGCGTTCTGATTTCTCAACAAGAATCTTAATTAAAACGAATATCACATTTTTTTGCGTATTGCAATGGACGGATACAAATAAAAATTATAAATTTAGTTTATATATTAAAAAAAAATATATTTTGAATGTAAATTTTCATCTTCAAGTGATAACTCATTAAAGACTCGTATTGAAAAATCCAGGTTTTCTTTAAATAACAGACAGGACTTTAAAATTCCATTCCATTCCACTCCAGATAAAATCAACGGACTTATGTGAAATGTTTAAATAATGCTAGTGGAATATTGTAACATTATTATAATTCACTGTTTAAAATTTTAAAAAATAACCTTTTTCTATTCGTATATTATTTTCGCATATATATTTTATATACATTGAATAACGTAACAGCGTTAAGTTATGTACAAATAGTTGGTACTGGGACTGTACTAAACTTTCACTAAAGACTGCCTATCGTATTACATATGTTAAACAACTTGAGGAAGTTGTAAATTATAAGTCAATTTAGCTCCGACCACATCTAATACCGAAACCAAAAAAATACTTTTTCGAGAGCAATGTCGGAATATTATGTACACTAAAATTAAATTATGTTTGTTTGTTTTCACACAAACAAACATATTACCTCTTGTCCGTTTGAGGTGGGTAGGAAACAAACTTAATATAAATCCTAAACTCTATCTAAATGCATACAAATTAATTACGATAATTAACTCGCAATTACGTGTTAATTGATATAAAATTAACAAAATTTTTTAATAATCTAAAAAAAATCTAACGTAACCGTTATGTTTGGCCATAGGCTTTGACCGTGCACGATTTCATCCTAAACATAACAGAGGGTAGCTGAACACACACCCTTTTACTCAACCAAGGTCAACATCAATTTCAGCTGAGTTGAATGATATCTCGAGTATTTAGACTGAAAAATATCATTTAATACGACGTTGCATAATTTAAGAGCCCTGATCTGTTTAGAACCCCTTTATCACTTAACAACATATATCACTTAACTTTATTTATTTATTTATTTATACACTCTACTACTACATTTATATGGCCAGAAAAATGTAAAGAAAAAATCAAATGATTAAACAATGTGTAATGTGCGTGAAGTGTGTGGTGTGTAATATGAAGTATGCCTACAGTGTGTGTTGCCTCAATTTGTGGCACGGAGGTGTTTGTGTGTATGTTTGAGCGTGTATGTCTGTGTGTGTTTATAAACACACATATTATTAGCAATAATTTAAAAAAAATAATAATAAATATGCATTACGAATGTTTAATACTAATTATCAATAATATAATAATATTTATTTATACACTTTTTACCTTTACATCAAATGTTATTATAACTTACGTTACGAATTTCATGCATAAATAAACCATTATTCTGTTGGAATTGAGCTGAATTTTTCATTATATGTTCTGACGACTCTTAGACATCGTTGCGTTTTGTGCATGGTTAGTGAAATAATCGGGTGTTTCTGGTATTTCTGTTGGGAACTCTAAAGGGGATGCTGCCAATCTAGTCGTGCTATCCAATTTCTGGTTAATAAAATAATACCTCGCATCTGTCGTCTTTATATCATAGAGATAGAGATAGTTGCATTGATATTTTACATAATAGCCTTAGGCAATTCAAAATGCATATTATTGAGTTGCTTCCGAAATAACAAAAATATACAAGCATATATTTACGTTCATACATTAAAATTTATATTGTTTCTATTTATTATAATCTGTGTTTCAACTTTCATATACATGTAGTGTTCCCTTTTTATTTGGATGTTGTTAAGGTTTTTTTTTATCTACTATAGTGTCTAAGATTAATTGTTAACATGTTATATTTTTCAATATTTTGTAAGACTCCCATCTAAAAATAAATAAATACCATGCATTTTGTGTAACTTCGGTGACCATTTTTGTGAACCGTAGACAAAGATTATGCTGGGTATGTTGGATGTTTTCTAGATGTCATCTTTGTCACTGATCCATTAAAAAAATTAAACCTTAAAAAAGGACCGGAAAACGAAATGATCATATAACAGTCATCCAGAAATAGCGTGGTGCGGATCACGTCCTGTTTACGAACCACCTACGGCTTGTGCGAAATCTTCGGAGCCATTTGCAGAAGTGATCCGATGATTGTCGCAATCTCGCTTGAGTGGAGAATTGGAGGTCATTCTATAAATTCGGCGTACTCAACGGTTCGAGACAAATTGCTCGTCAATCACTCCGCGAGTAGGTGCATTTAGTTCGTTTAGTGCAGTTAGGATAATACCATCGCTATACCTCCGGTGAGTACCCTATTAGAATGACAACCCTTCGTAAGTTAAAAAGTTAAAACAAACGAGCGCAAAACCTTGACTAAGATCCTTCAAATTGGTAAAATTAATCGGTAAAATGTCAAATCGACGAGTAAAACAATGTAACGGCCTCGGCATACTAGAAAAAAGGAAAATAACAAAAGTAAAACGACTTAAATAACATATAACGTTTTGAACGGGAAACATATGAATTTTTGTTGCCACTAGGAATAAACTAAAATTGAACCACCCTGAGAAGTAATGTGTGAACATTCATGAATACTAGGTACCCGCAGTCGCAAAGGTAAAACCTATGCTAGCAGCATATTGTAGCGGAGAAATGCAAACTTCAAATTAATAATTCTTTTTCTAAAATTCGACAAAAAGCGCGCGAATTTAAAATGGAATTTCCCACATGAAAAATATTTTTAAACATAACTTTTTTATTATTTCGAATCCAATCGTATTTCGAGGCCAATCCCTCATTAACACAATCTCCTCTGACTCAAGCATAAGCAAATATAGCTTAGGTGAGTAGGGCCCAAAATAATTGTATACGACTTAGGTTATAGCAATTCTTTTTAAATCATTCAATCACCGGTACAAATATTTAAAAATGATTAAATTGACAAAAACACGAAAAACAGCGTTACTTTTAAGCAATGTCATTTCTAATGATAAAGTGCAAAGCAATAATTGCTACAAAAAAATTAGGATTTTCTTATTAAAAAAAAACCGGAAAGAATATGTCGAAATCTTACTAAATAATGTATAGAAGCCGTTACGTTAATGTTATTATTTATTTTTATTTTATTGAAAGAATCAACAGTATTAATGTACTTAATTACAAACAGAACTTATTACTAGTATATAAAACCAATTATGGATTTCTGACATTTTTCATAATAACATTAGTATAAGAAATTTATAACAGTCTTCCCTTCTTAAAATATATATAAATTATCAACATTATGTGTATACAGTAGAATTTATTGATGTTACGGTGCTTATTTGAGGGTGTGTAAATGTTTGAGTAATTTATATGTGTAAAGCGTGTGGTTTTAGTGTATATAGTTTATGGTAATATAAACATAATAATATGTGTGTATATTCTATATGTAATTGTAATTACAAGTACTTATATGTTTCAATTATTTATTTATTTATTAAACAAATTAAACTACTAAAAAAAAACAAACTAATCAAAAACAAAAAAAGATAACAATAAAAAAAAAACAAAAATCAAACATTAGCGAATAAATAATTCACGTTGATCTTACAACGGTTTAATGGACCATTACTATTACCACTACTTTTTATTAACCATCAACAATATAACTGCCACTCAAGAAGTGTTTGTTAGTCACCAGATTGGAAAATTTTCGCCTTGCAATAACATGTTTTTCAGGGCTGTCGTCACCCCCTCGATCGGAGTCTGGCGATATTCTAACATTCAGGGGGAACTAGGCAGAGGGGAGAGCCTTCTAAGTATTCGGTGCATACTGGCAACGCCGCGTGGAACTCGCGCCTAATTACTATTGTAATAATTCAATTCTAACGCGACAGAGCGCCGGTTTATCAGCTCACGGGAGTCTGCATTACAAATGAGAAATTTGCATGTTCAATTATATCTGGTACAGCGTCAAAAAATAGAACGAAGCTAAAAATAAAAGACACGAATTCAAGGCCACAAAATATAATGGAAGTCGTTATACTTTATTGTGATTGGTTATTTGTAATTACATTGATCAGTCTACATTGTTATTCATTTTAACGATTATTTATGCGAACTTACAAACTTTATAACAACAGTTTTATGAATCAAATGTAATGTGTACTATATAGCATAAAATAATGATTATGCCATACCCTACACGTACGATAATAGTTACATAAGTTAATATTACTTTTCCCTAAAAACACATTCACATTTAAGGGAAAAAAAATCATTTGGTAAACCCGACCGCCAAAACGTTGCCCCAGTCAGGCTCGTATAAACAGGAAAGGACATTAGTATTTTATAGTAGTATAGTATAGTCTACCTCTAATACGCAATTAAATTTTTTTTAAAGATTACTACGCTACTGACCACTAAAATAATATCATTTTATATTATTTTATTTTATATTATGCATTTGGACTCGTGAGTTTCGTTTTTTGTAAATCGTTTGATTGGATTATCCAGATAAAAAAAATCTTAAGTCTGAATTAAATAAATAAATATACCTTACCTTGTTAAAAGGTTGTTACAACAGTTAAGTCAGTAATTACTGTTTTAACGTGTATAATCGATCCCCTTGACCACTAGACCACAATGAGCTCGTCTGACGGAGACAAGTTGTTGGAGATCATTATGGAAGTTAAAAACTACTATAATGGTCTAACTTTCGAAAAAAAATATTATAGTCAAATTACAAAAACTTAGTCGTCTTGATTAAGGCAAAAATGTGCAGCGTTAGATCTATAAAAAAAAAAAGTCAAGTTTAAACTGAGTTCACACACCGAGGGATCCCGTGCCCAATATTTTATTTATTTTACAATTAAATTCTCTAAATATTGCATTCTATATATTTATATAAATATATACGTGCATAAATAAGAAAGAAAATATAAAGCATTCAATAAAAAAAACCCCAAAAGTGGATATTGTAGAAAAACAGAAAATACAAAATCCGTCAGAAATATAACAGAAAGTAATCATTTTTATAATACTTAATGTATGATCATTACATATATTTTTGTGTCCCGGAAATGTGCTAAATTCGTGGTCATATATCTCTCGAAACGGGGGCGTCCTTTTGACATATTTTTGCGGTTTTGAGTTTTTTGAGAGTTTCAAATCATACAAAACCATTAGGTTTCTGGCATTTTAAGGGTTTCAGTTGGAATATAAGAACAGAAAATTAATTTAAAAAAAAAAATTACCTCTTACTTCGGGTATACCTACGTGTAAGGAGGGTGGGAGGGGGGGGGGGGGGGGTAAACGTTGTAGGTACATTTTGATAAAGAAAACATTGCGTCATTATAAAAATATATTTTAAATCATATGAATGATTAAATGACCTCTCTTTGTAAATGTATACATATATAATCATAGCTTTATATTGCCAATTGTTTAGAAGATACATGATTGGGATAGAGGGGCAGATAGACAGAGAAGTCATAAGGGTTCCCGTTTGTGACCACTTTGGTCCGGAAATCTAAAAACGAGAAAATCTGAAAAAAATACTCAAAACCTGTCTTTTCCCTCTAATTTCGAGCAATAACGTGTAATGTGTTCCCTAGCGTATTTCAATTTCAGCTGAATTCCCTCGTATCGTTTCACACGTAAACATTGGACTACGGAGTTATAACTAATATAATATAATATAACTAATATAATATAATATAACTCATAAAACAAGTTAAAAGTAATTTTGAAAGCAGATATGATTAATGTAAGAAATATTATTCCGTCAAAGAAATCCGGTGTTAGAATTTTATGAAAATATTCAACGGCGTTTTTCTCAACACTTACGACTGGGTTTTGTGTAACGAGGCCATGAAGCTATTAAGCCTGCTCGCGGGCTGGCTCCCACTCCAGGTTGTCGGAACTAAGCCTAACAAATAAACAGAGTACGTTTTGTAAAAAGACTTTTGTAAATGTATTAGATTAAATCCGAAATTTTTAGTCGTCACGAAAAAAAAATGTTTCATACTAAACTTAAGTTATTTTAAATAAACTTTATTATTCTTCGCTGTTCTTCACATCGCCACACTACGCCGACAATATCTAGGTCAAATACTTAGCCATGGTCGAGAACAGGCAGTCGGTACTCAGCACGCGCCCAACTCATCCCCTTCGAGCTTACACCGCGATAAACATATACACGTTCTCAAATGAACGGTTTTTTATTAAATTTAAAGTTCGTTTTTCCCTAATTGGACAGTAGTTATTTTAAATGCATCCTGTATACTCGGCGCACATCCGTCAAATTCGATGCTGCCAAATCAGCGATTATAATATGCTGATTCAGCAGCTCATGACAAGCCCTCGGTCACATGCGCGTGTAGCATTGCGCAATCACTCGGAGGTGTGTCATTCGATCATTCAAATGTCATCAACATGGCGCAGCAATGGGTCAAATGCAAGCAATACGCAATAATATCGCCAACCGAACGAAATACGAATTTTCCTAAATAACAATCGCTAATATGGTAAGTGCAGATAACGCACTAAGCGGTGGGATTAGAGATAAGAAAGGATCAAACTTTAATTGGTCCTATTTAGCGTTTAATCCCGTAACGGGAATTTCAAGCCGTATAACGTAAGCCGTAGCCGTATGACGTATGTAAAATTTATTGTGGCATTTATTACTTTTCATTCGGCCGATAATCGAGGTGCGGCTTTGCCTATCTAATTAATAAAAAATCCTAAACATTGCGCAAATATTTCAAATCCTGAAGATACAGATTGGAAGCGATTATAGTCCTTGGGCAAGATGCCCGAGACACTAGACACGTCGAAGCAGTAAAAAGAATAATAATTCTTCTTCATTATTCCAAGACCCGCACTAGATGTTCTCTCGCCTTGAATTTTCAAATATTTCTACAGAAAACCGGAATATATTTTCTGTTGATTACAACGATATATTTATTGTTTATAATACTGTAATATTATATAATTTGTTTATTGTTTTCGCTGCTTCTGTATTTGCTGTTTAGTAAAATAAATTAACAGTAAAAATACATTTTTAAAAACTAGCTTTTATTTAAGTGCTTGAATGCGTATACAAAATTTCGTGTCCGACCGTTGCGAGGTTCCATCGTCTAGAGCCATTACTGGGAGTAGAATCAGGTCATGCTCACCATAAAAATGCATTGTCATCGGAATTGAACCAAAGTGATAACTCCGTAGGATAAGAGGAGGTGGTTCTAATTCAGCTCGCAAGATTCATCTTAAACCGACATACAAACATTGCAAACTAAATAAAAGCTTGTAAAAGATATAGATTTGAATTGAAAATGTTCCATGGCTGGGAAAAAAACACGGAAAAGAACAGAAAACACTTAAAAATATATAATATATAATATAGGAAGTTTATTAAAAATTATTTCACAATAAATTTTAGTTCCGTTATTTTTGATCAGATTTTGCATTACTTTTTTATTATAAAATAAATTTTCTGTTATAAAATATAATATATTGTTATAATAAATTTGAGATGAAAATGATTATATCCTGTTTAAGGTGTTTAATAAAATCTGACTCCACAGAGGCTGACGTATTTTTGCCCGTACCAATTTAGTATATGTAAACCTTTATAGTGAGGTTTTTTAAACTATATTTCATAAACCTGTATTGAAAAGAGTATCTCTAACAATTCTACATTTTAATTGTATATGTTTTAATGCAAATTTGTTTCATTTATCTTCTTTTTCGATCTACTTGATAACCCTTGGAACCCTACCTTCCCCGCCCTGTTAACCCTGGTAACGCGAGATACTGTGTTGATTTCTCGAATTGTAAATATGGTATTATTTAAAAAAAAACACAGTCTCCGAATTATCCGTGTTATTATCCGAAACGAATTAAACGCTAAAAATGCTATTAGATGACAATGCTAGAAAAAATACATAAAATCGAGGTTGCACTTTTCAAGTTCATGCTTAGGTTAACGAAAAAAACTTAATAAAGCGAAATATTTACCTCAAATACAGCCTTCAAGCGAATTGGATTTGCTTTTATGATTAACAGCTGTTGGAGGCTGTTCCGTTGATCATCTGTACAAAAGTACGCGAAAAAAGTAAGTACACCATCTTTTGGAAACGGTAGATTGCTCACAACGACCTCAACAATATTTCAAAAAATTGTATAATGTTACATCAGAAACAAAAATGATTTTATACATGTTCTATTTTAATGGAGTTGCAATAAAACTTACGAATTATTTTAGTTAGTATTCAAGCGATCAAATTATGAACCTCGATTGCATCATAATTTCAGTAAAAGTCCAAAGAGCGCCCCGTCGCCGAAGTTACATTTTTTTTTCGATCACGAATTTGATGATGCTTAAAACGCGACGCGCCATACTAAAAAATACTAAAACGTCAGTCGCCAATCGCGGGCACAGACGCAGGCTGTAAAATAAAAAGATTGCGCATTTCGAAAGCATACATAGTCGGCAATAACTCCACCGGACGCCGCGCAGCATTCGTGCGTACGGTTGGCGCATTCTCTAAGGACCCCACAGGAGTTTGTTGAACATGAAGAGGATCTTGAAAAATATGGAGGTGAGCCAATATAATTTACCGCTGACAGACTTAAACGTACAGATTTTTAGTTGTTTTAAGATAAATAACGCGACCGTAATAAGAGAGTAAACGACCATTTAAATATTCGACAATTACAATGCCACGGTAAAATAATAGTGTTACGCATTATTTAAAGAATACGTCATGCTAAAACTACAAACCTCTTAATTTTAGTGACTGAGCGAGAAACACAAATGCACAAATGCGAGAAAGCAACAATAAAAATGTTTGATTATTGTAATTTATGCAAAATCTTCTTCGGGTAATGCTGGCATATCAATATATTTTTTTCCTTTCTATATACATACTTAAAAATAAAAATAAAAAACACCTTACATAAAAATATCGTTTAATATGACGTTGCATAATTTAAGAGCCTGATCTGTTTTGAACCCCTATATCACATTATAACGTAGTCATACCTCATACCTCGCATCTGTCGTCTTTATAACATCTTAAATAGCATTGATATTTTCCAGGGTAGTCTTAAGCAATTCAAGTCATATTCTTAAATTGCTTCTGAAATAACATTATATATATATATATACGAATATATCTATATTTATATGTAATCATATAATATCCATATTTGTATATAATATATATTTATATTGTTTCTTTTATTATAATCTGTGCTTTATCTTTCATATGCATGTGGTGTTTTTTTACTTTAGTGTCTAAGATGCCCTTTAAGACATGCCTGCGTATTTTAATATTTTGTTAGAGTACCATTTAAAAATAAATAAATACTTAGTCAATTGTTTCTAAGAATTACATATTTGAATTATTATAAATGTATTATCCTTTGCCCACCCTATACTCGTAGGTTAGGTAAACCATTACGGTACGGTATATGTAACGGATATTCTCACTGTAAACTTCATCTTCAACAAACCTTATCTTCGACATCACTACCTCACTCGGATCCGTTACAGCAAAATTTATATGTAAGAAAGCTGCTAGAGTTTATATTTCGTATGTGATCACTTTAATGTTATACGCCACACTACATATATTCGAAACGTTTTGTATCCGCAGTTACAATTAATGAGGGTTACTAGCGAGGAATCAGCGTCCTCCGGGTAGCTTACATTGCTGCAAGGTCATCGATTCAATACTCGCTTATACTGTCCATCAAACTTGATCATATTAACACATCAAAACAAATTTCCAGCATTGTTCGGAAGCTGGCAATGTAATAGTATAAGTTTGACAACACAATCTTTATTAGAATACATAGAAGTTTTCCTATGTATGGAATTTATTTTTTTATAAAGTTATACGCTAAATTTCGGTGTTATGTCAGGAACGTAAAATAAAATATCTAATATAATCTACCTTAGAACTCTCATTAGTTCAGACATTAATGCTGTGACGATGTGGAGCAAATTGTTTATCGTAAATGCATCAGTGTTACCAGCTATATGCCTACAAATATCTATTTAATATTAAATTTAAAAATCTTCTGATGCACGGGCAGATAATTTTATTGTATAAGGCAAGGTCGAAGGTACGCGTTAGGCAAAGTAGGTCTCCGATAAGGTGTAGGTTAGGTTAGTATTTCCGTATTTAAGTATTATGTCAATAGAAACCCGATAAATAATCCCCTTTATCATTTTATTATTAGGTACTTATAAAAAAAATCTTTCTCGAAATAATGACCATGTCCACAACAATAATATTTTTTTTCTACCTTATGATAGTTGAAAAACAATTGAAAACCATTAGTTTAAAAGCAAAACTTTACTAGATTTGATAGGTGTAAGATATATTGTTATGAACGGATAAAAAATAGCACCGATTACTAAGATTAATTCGTTTTTACGGCAATCAAATGAGGCGCATATTATACAATAACCATCGCTTCAAACAAACAAAAAGGAAACCTTTAAACTATGCCTTTAAACTGTACAAACTTGCACTTTTTGTGCAGCATATAAGATGTTCGAGTTCCAACACAAATCGAAATAAATATCGTTAGGAATTTTTATAAACCTCAGTAATATTTACAGTATTTAAATATTTGAAACTTACACCACATGTTACAAACTCTGCGGGAAGATTTGATATTAAGAGATCATTCTTCAGAGAACAGTCGACATATTCTTTTCTTTTCTAATTGACTTGAAAAGGACGGAACACTGCCTTCTTTAGTACAGACGATGGTCTAGTTAAGAGGGCAGGAAACAAAGTATAGTAGTGTCAATCGCTTCTACGAATTGACTGTTCCATTATTCTTAATTGCCAATTCATAGTTTCACAGTGTTCAAAGTTTTTATTTTCTCGAAAAATTGCACTTAATTAATCAATGAAATAACTATTAAAATTAGCCTACCTTAGTATGGGCAATGTCCAGTTCTAAGAATTATGTAAATAAAAATGAATAAATAAATACTAAATTCCACTTATCGATATCAATATTCTATCGAAGGATTAATACATCTTTAAAATTATATGAACGGTAATAAAAAAATTATTAATTCGGTCACCGCTCTTTATAACCGACTTCAAAAGAATTAAGAGGTTTTCAATTCGATGTGTATTTCTAATTTTGTTTTATGTTTGTGGAAATTCCTCGGGAATGGTTACATTTGAGTTTTATTAAGTTAGGTCCCGGTGTAAGGTAGCGAAACATCAAAAAAAGTTTTCCGTTCGAAATGTTTTTATATTTTTTGTATGTTGTAGGCCTGAGAATGAGTCCATCGAAGTTACTTCTACCGTAAGGTAGCTAAAATAAAAAAAATATAACCGACTTGAGAAAAAAAAATTCAACCAAGAAAACTAAAAAATAATCCTCTTATTGTTAGTCATAGAAATAATCATAAAACATGATACACCAACATGTTAAAATTGGCATAAGGACATATTTTATACTGAAGTTGGATGTGGTGTATTTTAATTGTTATTTTTAAGTATTTTCTAATATCGTATCATAAAATAAGACCATATTTTTCAAAAGGTGAGATGTTCTTTTGAATCGCATTAGCGCAGCATTTTTATCGCTTTCGTAAAAAAGCCTAAGTAAATATATACAAACTCGATAACTGTTGGAGGTGTGTCAGACGAGTTATTTATTTTTACGGACGATATCTCTTTAAAAAAAGGTCGTTCGTTTTTAGACTTGAAGGTTGATTTTTTACTCGTGTGATTAGTATAAAATGATTACGTTAGTGAAACACGAAAAAAAAACGAAGTAATAATTGCAGATTTTGCGAGTGGAACGGCTATATTGAAATGACAATAGACTGGCCATAATGTCAGAACTACATACTAACGATCGATGGTCCATGAGATGATCACAAGATACATTAGTTGTGTAGCAGGAAGATGCTGGTAATGACCGAGCTACTTACTGACTAGGATAAAATGACACTTGCGCAACTTCTATTCTTGATAATTGATGCATACATTATCCATAGGGTTACACACACGAAATCCCAGGTATCTATTTTTAATCTTGTGTATCCATAAAATGTCTAAAAACTATTTTAAAATCATTTTAGTTGGCGCTGCCAACTAAATCACGACGTCTGCTTTTAAACCTAACAATAGTAGCAAACGCGGAAGTCGACATGTTGCTAACGCGTTCCCAAAAACCCAATATCCGAAGAGGTTTTTCTTGGATACTGGGGTCAAAACTTTGTTGCTAGGATTTTTAGAAGACTTCTGTTTTCGTAGCCTCATACTATTTATATGTTTGGTCAGATATTTTAGGAGCCGTAAAATCTAGCCGCAAGACAAAGAATCTTAATAATGTATGAAATAAAAACAAAATGAATCCATTTCTTGAAGAAGTGGCTAGGCGGGTTGTACAGGACTAGGTTACCATATTTTCATACAGTTTATATTTCAACAATTAATTATACAGGTGTATTTAAAAACAATGCGGTTCTTTTAGCAGGTTGAAATATATAAACAATATTGGAAAAACGTTTCTAAATTATGAGAAAAATAAATTCAACATTTAATGACGTGATTACGCGTGGCGCTCGGCGCGAAACTCTTTGAAAAAAATGGTTTTTAATAATATTTGATAATTAGTATGAATTTAATTTTTTCGAAATTATTTTTAGTGAAACCGGTTTAGACGTCGATCTAATCTGTATCAAACTCTTAAAAGGACAGTTGTATTTTTAAATAAATCCTCTATAATTGTTGAAATAAATATTCAACATAAATATTTTTTTTTTTTTTGAAGTATAAGGAACCATTAAAATAAAAAGAAACAGAACGACTCTAAAAAAAATAGGACCAATTTAGATAATAAATTAATTTGAGTCTGTATAAGCAGTAAGCCTTGAACTACTAGGCACTTGTTTTATTTAAAATTTGAATAATTCGTAATTTTTATTGATAACTGGTGTTTTTTTATGAATAAACTACGATCCATACTGATTCATTCGTTTTTTTATTGTAAATACCTAGTATTTACTTAAAACACGTAATTTAAGTAAAGAAAAAAAATATTGTAAAATAAGTGAATATATGCCATATAGAAAAACAAAATTTATAAAGTCGTTTTGAAATCTATTTGCATAAATGATTTATTTTTGAATAGGCTATTGAATGCGACACTTTTTGAAATATTGGGTATACTCTTTGTAAAGTATTTTTGATTAAATAACTTTTCCCAAAACTCCGAAAAAAATTGCATAGATGTTGCTCGCGCTCTATAGTTAATTATAATTATATTTTTCATTAAGTAAAAATGTTGTAACTCCATAACTCCAAAATGGTATTTTTTTGTCGGTAATGAGACCCTTTCTAACACCTCCCTCAGTTTTATCTACTACTTACTGGACAACCGGAAGTATCGGTTACTAATTCTTTTTTCCCTGACACTTTCCCTTTTTGAAGTGTAGTCGTGTATTTACCTACAAATGTATTTTACTCGAAGTGTTTCCGGTTGTCTATTTTCTATAAACAACTATGGTAAGAATATCAAGTTAAGATTTTTTACCCGTACTCGTTAAATACGCCGTTCTTATTGAATGCGCAAAAAAATAACCTTGAATGGAGTGCATGTTTGTAATGAGTTTGTTTATCGCTTGCGCTGATGACGTCATATCTGAAATAGGAGGTGTGTCGGCTATAGTCCAAACCAAGTATGCTATAGGCCGGAATCCAATACCAACTGCCTCAAGGTTATAAGTACATACTACGTCATTCATTTTAAATTGGATTGGGCATAAACAAGAGGTGCGTTATCGTAAGAATGCTTGTGAGGATTAAGGACAAAATTACGTTATCACATATGAGGAAAATTGAGTAGTATTTATTAATTCCAATACGCCAACCCAAAATGGCAGGAAATACGATAAACGAAAAAATACTTCCAACAGTGGTTTAATTTGCAAATCACGCCGTTTTGTATTTAATATTTACCTATTTGGAATTTAATGCAACCCTGTCGTGTGTTTTGAACTGATGCGACGTTTCAAGGTTTTTCGATCAAAACTGTTATGGTTCCATGATTACGTGTTGTATGTGTGTGTGTGACGTAAACGCACATCGTGCAGTTTACATTGCTACGTGCACGCGCACACATTGACAGCGAGGGCCCGACTCGCGTCGACCAATGGCGTCGCGCCAACTGGAGGCGCGACCGTGTTCGTGTAGCGAGTCGCGCACACAGTCGCGCGGTGCGCACCCACACAGGCGCAGACACGTCACGTGCGGAGTGGTTTCGTCGGAAAAATGTACAGTCAGTCGTCTAAAATAGCCTTCACTTTTGACTTAGGCAGGTTTGCAAATGCCAGCTGATTTCGAAGAAGAAGTCAGTCGCGTCTGATGTTTATATTGTGTAATGTTGCGTCAGCTAAGTCAAAACTTATACGAAAAATCATCTTTGAACTTTGAACATTCGGAGGCCCGTCACTTCCGCTTGTAATATTTGTAGATAATAATATGATGCTAAAAATATTGATAACAATACATTGTATAGATCCTAGATCGAACACATTTTCGCATATAATCAGTTAATAATTTGTAACAAAAGAGCATCTTGTATCTATGTATGTAAAATGTATGTATGTAAAATGTATCTCACATTTTCTCCAAATTCATTAAAAAATATGCACACGTGGACAATTAAATACATTTATTGAACAAAAATTTCGACACCTAACGACACATTGATGAATTACGATTTTTTGTAAAAAAATCTGAATTATTTTCATATGTTCGTATTCATATGCACCAATTGCTACAATGTGTTTTTTTTTATTAATTAATATATGATTGCTTTTATTTTTAATTTGCTTATGAGACACATTATTAATTTTTATGCACCTGTTCGTTTTTTTTCTTTTCTTCCGTGCTTTTGCGGGATTTAACGTGGATTTAATTAATTTATTTATTTTTAGACGGTACTTTAACAAAATATTTAAAATACTTAACACGTTAACATTAATCTTAGATACTTAAGTAAAAATAAAAACCTTTATTGAAATAAAAAAAAAAACACAGGCATATGAAAGATAAAACGCAGAGTATAATAAATAGAAATAATAAAAAATATATTATGTATATTATTGTAATTTTTAGTTAACTGTAAAAGTTATTTGTAATGTGTCATTGTAGTTTTTCTTTATATAAGCATTTGTAACGTAAATTGATTACTTAGTTTATAAACAAAAAGAAGTTCTAAGATCATTGCTAGCTTTGGTTAATTATTGTCCTTAAAGTGTAAATACTTAAAAAATGGACGGTACTTTCGATACCAGATATATCAGGTATTAAACAAACTTATAACTTAAACTTAAATTCATCTCGCCTGACTCTAGCATATGCAAATCCAGCTTAGTCGAGTAGGGCCCAAAATAATTGTATACGTCTTAGGTCATGGCAATTCTTTAAAATATACATATATAATATATAATTTGCATGGAAATAAAAAGACTAATTTATCTACCGGTTTATGATAATAACGTGATGCGCTTTTGACCCGGTTTTTTGTTCATAACCTATCCGTAGGCATGCAGTATTATGATTTTTTACTTTCATGTCTATAGAGTGAGTTTTAAAAGCACTTCATCGCGTATTATAAGTATAAACCCTGTAACTGACCGTTATGAAATGGTCGCTTCTAGAATGAGCCGACCAATTAGCAAATATTGATATTCTATGGCCATTTCCTATGTGCAGCAACTACTAATTTAGGTTGTCTGATTTTAAAATGTTTTTATTTATTTTTCTATGGTCTATTCCATTCCTAATTATAAGCCACCAGCATAGCAATTAAGGTAGATTAAAATTATTGTATCAAATAAATAACAATTTAAACTACGAAATGTAGGTTATGGCGACGGCCTTTGAACTGACCTTATTTGTTTTTGACGCACGTTTAAGGTTCTATTTTGAAAGAGATCACCTTGATTTTGGTACTTCTTACGAAGGGCCTCATTACAGAGACTATTTTGCCATAGTATACTGTACGATTGCTCCGTAATGACACTACTTTATGACTTAAATCTGGGTTAATATGAATTATTTGTGAAACAAAAGCTAATTGTCAAGATTAGTTCTCACCAAAATGGATATTTCAAACCTAACCGCATAAATTTAGACTTCTTTGTTGTACTGTCGCCTACATATATCCAGTATACTTTAAAAAAGATTAATATTACCTACCCTACACATTCTATCTTAGAAGCACGTTGACCAACAAGCTATGTGCCACGTTCTCAACCAGGATGGGTCTTTTGTTAGGTATTTAACAAAGAAAATTCTAACCATTAATTATATTAATTAGATATTCAAATGGTAATCAAACAATTATAATTACGAATAAAGTAATAATGAGAAAACATAAAAAAAACGTGAAGTTTTGGAAGAAATCGAAATGTTGGAAAAAATAAACGAAACAAATGAGATTTCAACTTTTTGGACAAACAATAAAAATTAATCTAAACCAAATTCGCATATAAAATATATTCACCTTGTATGTGTTGCACGAAGTAGTCATTATTGCTTACGAATACGCGTACAATGCAATTTGATAATATTGTAAATATAAAAGTTTTGTATCAATAAATATATTAATCCGTCAATTCCTCTATACTCATAATGGATTATAACCAAAATGTGGAATTTTAAAAATAAATTAAACAGCATTATTTTATTGTAACAACTGTTTTTCGTCTTCATCTTCGCCAAATACTAATTGCTCTGAGGTGATATCGATATTCCAATGCAGTCAATCTTTTCGAAACCATCACGCAATCTAATCTATTTAAGTGGTTAGGTTAGAAGTCAATAAATAAAACCTCTTTAATGGCACAGAAAAACCCTAACTCTTTTCCGCACAATTCTATGAAACCGTTAGAGTGCCGCAGGCAAGCGGTGTCGACTTGCCACATAAACAAAACCTCTAATAGGAAATGATTACTACGTAAATGAGAAATTCTTTTACGTTTATTTAGCGAACCAGTCCGCATCGGGCAAATATAACGGAGTTCCACAATATTGAAGAAAAACTGAAGGGTTCAACGCCTAAATGTTTGTCCTTCTAGCTATCCACATACTTTTTGATGCATTTTCCAAAGTAACAAATTTCAAAAGCACTAAACTTTCTAGTTCCTAATGAAAATAAACCATTTGCGAGCCAGTATGGTATTTACCAAAGCAGTAAAAAAAAAAGTAGTGACGTATTAAAAAATAATCATAGTCAACTGGCCATCAAAACAAGCCCCCTTTATTTATTGGCTACACGAGATTGTACTTTGTTGTTAATTGTATTTTATTGCCTCAATTGAACAAAAAATTGAACTATGACATCGAGTAGAACACATTGCAAAAAAGTTTTATATATTATGACACAATAAGCTATGCGTACACTTTAATCTACAAGCGATCCTAATAATGATAACCTAGCGCTTGAAAAGAGTAAATGAAAACACTGTGAAGTAATAAGATAAAAAGAATATCACACTAAAATCAAACCAATCAAATAGTATATCAATAAAAATAACAAACGACGATGAAATAAGTGTGAACAGAAGAGCAGAATAGATGGGAATGATAAGAACACAACCAGGGAAGGATTTGACTGAGCGAACACACCCTGAAAAAAACAATTTTCTTAGGAAAGATATGTTGATTTATCAAAAACAGAGGTATAAAAAATATCAGCAATCAGGATATTTCAATTAGATAATGTCTATTACACATTTACGATATAAAAAGGAAAAAATCCGACGGAGAGACTTAAAGCGCTTAAAAATCCACCATTTTCATAAATCTTTCGGATTTCTGAATTTTTAACGCATCACCGGATAGTGTAGACTGTAGACTAACTAGTGATTGACACTAATCGAACAGTAAGTACGTTAACGGGTTAATATCAACAGGCCCATAAAATATAGCCAAGTGATCTCGGTGATACGGAAGGAGAAACAGACAGATCCACTCACTCACGTCTAGAATATTTCAAAAATCATCCCAAATAGTTGATGACAGAATTAAGTAAGTCACAGTCGCGTTACACTTATTCCTTTTTAGTGTTCCGGATCAGAATAGTCAAAAAGTTCCAGGAAACCTTAAAGTGAAACTTCTTTGTAGTGTCTGTTTTAGAAATGGGCAACGTAGGACAGAGGATGACCGTTCAATTTTTCACCTTGAAACCCGTAATATTTTTAGGAAAGAGGCATTCGACCTTCATGATGTACACTTGAGGATTAAAGTTTTCATAGATGTATTTCTAAATTATTTTTTTCTTGATTGGACTCTAAACTTACTACCCAGATTTTAAGACTTTAAATAGTTTGCAACATGCATTAATCGACAACTGGATTGTGCAGAGATGTTTAGTAGCTTAATTTCATTATTCTGATTTTATGTAGTCACGCGGTGATCGGTCGAGGTCGAACCCATTAAACTGAGTTAGCGGGCGATGCGATCGCTATGGGTGAATGAAGATCAAATCGATCTATGTAGTTATTTTACTAGTCAAAATGCGCATGTTGCATGTCTCGTTTGTTTATCGGCCACAAATATACGATTCGCTAATGAGTACTTTAACAATCAAACTCATTAGCTATATCTCAATTCTTGTTCAAACGATTTACTAACCTGGTATCTATGTATGTTCGTAATTGCACTCTAGATTATATAAATACATATTACTGGCAAATATGGTAATAATTCTGTAATGTATTTCATACTAGCAGCGCTATAATTTCATATTATGTATGAAATGATCATTCATATTATGTATTATTGATTCCTTGACGACTACGTAATTTAGTGATATCAACGCAGAAATATAAATTAACGTTTGGCTCCCAACTTACTGACCCACTTAAATTGGTTGTTATAATTATCCTGCAAAATCAATGAAAGAATGTTGGATTCGTACACTTAAAAAACCCTTCTTAAAAGAGGTAATCGTTACCTAATTAAAAGGGAAACCGACCTAAATTGGCAAATATGACGAGTGCATACTCAATTTGCTAAACTTTTTATAGCTTGCTACTTAATTTATATTTTTTCCATATTTACAAAGTAAAATTGAATACTTTTTTGGTGACGATACCTTATTTTGCATAATAAAAGATTTAAATTTGAATGTATACGCAATCTTAAGATTATTACCTTACGAAAACATGACATTTTAACCTAAGTAAAGAGCAAAATTTGCATACCGAAATGACTACAGACGTGCTAATGGACCTATCTGCGCATTCAAAGATTAAACAAACGTTATGTACAAAAAGATTTTTAAAGATTTAAAAGATTTTTTACTCGTACGTAAGGACGAGAAATATGTCACTAAAACGTGCAAAGAAATAATGATCGCACGTAATATGCAACTAAACGATAACACGGTGAAATCGGTGCATTTCTGTAATACTCGTACATATCTGAACGATAGATCCAACCACGGATGCAAACATCTGATAACGTCGCGATATCCAAAACACGTTGACCAAGGTATTGAGTGACGGTGTCAGCACGGGTGCACGATTTAGTTATTAACGCTGGTATATTTCCACCAAGACAATTAAGTGATAATATTTACTAAACATATCACTATCGATGATTTCAAAGGTTTAATATTGACAGAAAATTGTGTAGTGAACTGATGCTAGTAATAACCCACCAGTCAAAACTACTATACCGTACCGTAACTAAATACCGTATATTAAAAATAATAGTACCTAAAATAATAAAACAAAAATACCATGGCAATGAAATCGGCCTTTTTAAACACTGCAATATCATACCAGTTTATGCTTTATTTACATATAGAATGGTTCTGCACTTCTTCGAATTGGACACTTATAAAATAATTGTAGAACACGCTTACTATATGCAAGACAGATATAAAACGAACGATTATTCATACCTTCGTACAATAATTTCTACGGTAAACGGATTTATCCTTATTTAATTCCATCTCTATTTAACAAGTTGACAATTTCATGGAAACATAGAAAAAAAAACGTTAGTCAAAAATGACCTAAAATCGAAATGCTATGAATTTGATAACGAATAATACTGAGATTGGACACTTGATAAATAAGCGCAAAAAAATACTTACAAAAGATATTTATCTCTACTTACTATTAATAAAATAATTTTAATGTAAAAAAATCTCTAAAAACTTATAGTAAAAACATCTCTATGGTAATATACTATTATATTACTTATTATTGTACTATACTAATGTGCTAGTCTCAAATAATGTTTTAGATATAAGTTAAATAATAAATTGTGAATGTGAAGCATACTCTGAACAGACCTACTCAATCATGGAACCTACAAAACATGCTTCGCTCAAGGATTTCCAACTGATAAGCCTTGGGCTTTAAATATAATAAATAATAATAAAAAAAAAAACTTATATCAAGGTTTTCACAGACCACGCCGTGTCTAAATTAAATCCATTTTTCGAATGCTTTTATTACGTGATAAAAATTGGGATTTTAATCCATTCTAGTAAATATCACCATATCTGCTTCTCCACTCAAAACGCTGGTCCCTCTGTCGTCTGTCACGGGACTAGCGTCTTGACATACCAAAACACTCTGAACCATTTGTAATAACGTTCAAAATCATGAGTACAAACTTCTGAAGCAACGTCATCGCAACATCTATGCAGTCAAAGTTCATTCAGGTGTTACCATGATTCTTGCTCTGAGGAACCAACTCTAAAGAAAACTTTGGACATTAGACGAATGTATTTGATTTTGGTATGCTTTGGTTATGTTTGGTTTGATTTGCACTAAGAAATTTGTATGGTATCCATTCGACCTATTCTAAATTATTCATCTACTGAAATTTAAGTTATAAAGGAATTTAGTAATTCATCGCAATAGATTAGAAATGAATATTATAATTAACTTTAAACTCATATAAAATAAACAAACATTATGATGTTATTTAAATTGTAGTAATCGCAAGGGTCAAGAATAGGTCTAATATGAATTTCATCGTAATTATTGAAATGTGCCAAACAGTTTTCCTAGCATTGAACGCAAGGTAAACTAATCCATTAGAAAAATACTATTATATAAGTTAAAGTTAACTTAAAGCCGTTTGGAATTAAAAATAGTAACGAACCAGGAGTTCAAGAGGAACTCGGATCTCATTACTATTCTGGACAAATAAGTACGGTACAAAAAACAACGGATTTCTTGAAGGAGTGATACTAATGAAGTTTATTGGCTGAATGTAAGCATGGCTGAAGTGGCTGTCGGGAGACATAAGACCCGGGTTTCAATTTCTGATCACTAGTTTAAAAACCTGGTGCAATTCTGCATCTTAAATTGATTATTTTAACTTAGCATTTTGAAAAAACAAATAAATTGTCACTCTATTATATTGTTTAAAAATCATAACCGCTTGTCAATTCCTTATAAAAACGTCGTTCTCTGCAAAAGGCTGTCCCGAATAATTTACATTATACACCTATGGGACATTATTTCGCTGTCGAGCTACAATTCACTTTGGCCATTAACACCAATGTTTTATTATTCTTATGTCCTAAAGCGAAGGACGTCGTGTTTAAGAATGCGCTTGTTAAACACGCAGGAAGCTGCAGTAGTTCTCGAAAACCGGATCGATTGCCAACCTGGCAACTCAAAAAAAACCAATTCCGATTCACAGCTTCTATAGAATCAAACATCAGACGATGAATCATCTGTCGCATAGCTTTTTTCCTTGTACCTGGATCATAGACTCTACTTCTTTAGGGCTTTCGTAAATACATCCTATAGATATATTAATATTACGAAAGCTATTATTATCGTATTGTATCATTCACATGCAAATCACACTTTCCGTTGAGATATCAGTGTAAATCACGTGGCGAACAGGTTAGGAGTGCAGGATATAATATTGATAAATAACAAGAGATGATTGATATAAAAGTTTATTGCGATAAACTAGTCGTATAATGCGTTCGCTAGTTATCGATCACTATTAAATTGAATAGTCAAAGTAATACGAAATACGAAAATAATCAAAATCGATTGTTTACTCAATCGCAGCACATACTAAACTACGCATTTAACAATTTGTAAAACTTATAATATCGTTTAAGTCGGTTTTGTGTTGACTATTTATGGCGATCTATTTGTAGAATATACCTATGGAAGTGAATGGATTGGAAGTAAAGGTATAATAATAAATGGTACACATAGTAAACTTAAATTTTCCTAAGCTAAAATTAAAATTATAATTAGAAATATCTATAAAACATAATTTAAATCAGTTGAATGTGGTGTGAAATATTTATTTAATAAATTTTAGAGAAACATACAGTGTAACTTAGTTTATAAAACAGTAAATACATAATTATAAATTTGGCCAATTACATGAATCCCATGTTTAACAATTGAATTGAGATGTCGGTTAACCTAAAACTGATTACATAAAAAAAAGAAAATTATGAGAAAAGTACATAAAATAAAATAAAATAGTTTCGTTTTTACATAACTACACTTCTAAATAATAAAAAAAAAAATGTATTAGTTAGAATATAGGTTGTATATAGTTATTATGATGAACATAACTATTTAGGACTTTTACCTTTATTAATTACCCGTATGAGACGTGTATATTTTACTTACCTTGTTTTTGAATGAATTCAAAGTGCAATTAAAAATGTCTAATTCCGAAAGATTACTGTTATATTCATGATATATTCTGTGAGGTGTTGCGTTTTGAGCCAAAATTAAATAATTTTTAGCAACAAAAGATAAAAAGTGTATCTAAAATTTGTTCGTTTATAATATGTGATTTCGTTATTCGTATATTTTTGGTTTAAACTGTAAATCACAGACTAGTTGTCAAAATTCTAATCAACTTAATAATCGATAGGTAGATTCCGGGGAAAAAATGTCTTTCCAATGGTATAAATGGCGAAAAACTTGTAAATAAAAAGTGAAGGACATTTATTCGTAATAACAATACCTTCCTCAGCATGTGGGTTTGACAAATAAAAAATAAAATTTACTTACTCAAAAACAGTTCACATTTTTTAAAGAACATTGAATATCAGGTCATCGACGCGGGAGGGAGAGAGGGAAGACAGGTCATTGAAAGTTTATCAATCACCTCTCTCAGATAGGTGACAGATCCCGGCACGGTGTCGTTAGTGATCGGTCAACATGAAGCTCGACTATAATTTACGGAAGAGAAAGCGAATAGTGAATAATACCATCAATCATGACTGTACTGCACTCGAGCGAAATGATTGCAAATCAAATCCTTCATTAGATAAGTATACGAGCTCAATCGCATTTGAAAAGTTCACGCATTTTAAAAGTAATTTTATAAAGAGACCACAGAGAAGCTATCACAGAGGATCTAGCTCTCGTAAACCGTAGTAACTAAGTAGGAAACGGTTAGAATGTTATCAACTCTTAGTTTGTTTAGGGTTTGGCAGATAATCATTCTGTGTTAAAGAGAGATTCACTGTTTTTTTTTTTGTCTTCCGTGCCGTTTGATCCCTGACCATCTAATCAAGTAGCTTCAAGCTTATACCAATGTTTTCGTTTGCTTATCGTGAGCATGCATGATCTAGATTCATAATATTTAAACTTTACTCTCAATAACCACATTTCTATACCGAACACGAAACCTTTGCCACTGTGCAACATAACGTTTTTCTTTAGGTTTAATCAGAGAAGATTTGCATTAAACCGCACTAAACATCCAGACCTGTTTTAATCTTGTTTTTTCACTCCCGCAGGAGGCTGGATAAGTTCTTGTCGGTCGGTCCTGTTCTTAGGGTTATTTTTAGCATCTCGCGTGTTGTACTCAAAGTATTTCAGTTATTTTATCTAAGTTGGCCTTTCGAAGCATCGTTTATGAGGTTTTGAGTAGTAAATATAGCTAAGATTTGTTTAACAGTGTTTATAGATGTCAAAGATATCTTTAAACTTATTATAAGATACTACATAAAAAATGTAATACCATCGCTATAGTATGACTAATTGTTGCCCTCAAATTATGTCCATGAAATTTTAATTAAAGTCATTAAAATCATTAGCTTGTATACTAGCAATAACATACATTCTCGAATACGCACATTATATCGAAACTTTTCTATGATCCATGCAGGAAAATTACAATTGGCCAGTGACGTCTACTTAAACGATTGAGGCGGAGACATTTTATTGACCCACAATCTCATTGCCATAAATTATTAATGTTTCAGACCGATGAAATTAAAAAATGTTAAGTTCATATGAAGGAGACCCATTTATCAGTATACAAATGTATATGTTACTACCATTTTATGGTTAACAGCCACTTGTAGTTCTAGCTAGTCACTTCTAGATTTGGTTAAAGTTGGTGATACAGTATGGTATGCATATTATTGGTTATTGCACTGTAGAAGCGATCCGTTATTCTACAATCATCCCGATCTCTTTGAATTTTTGTGTTTTGATACAATCTTTAACAACTAATTATTGTAATAACGCAATCAGCGAGTGATCGTTACATTTATTTCAAATTATTTATTTTTACCTAATATTAAAACTTCTAGTAAAAACAAACTAATGGTCGATGAGTGTTCTCGACATCGATCTCAGATATAAATCAACATTGAAGTTTTTTACACTTTACATTAGACGTGTGGGTAAGGCATGTAGATCTAACATTTATTTTCTTATTTACTCTTAAAAATATTACAATTATTATTCCTTTTTTTTCTTTTACAAACGTTTCTTTAAATTATACCTATAAGAACTCGCCACTTCCCTCTCACTTGTGTTTTCTATCAGTTCCGGAGGTGTGTGGAAGGTACAAACCTCTATATTTGAGGTTGGAGACTGTGTCCAGACTTCCAAGCTATTCTCAGCCCTCGCTTCGCTTACACGGCGGTGTAAGCTAATGCTAAATTCCCCTGCGACGCTCCGTTCATATCTATCTTAATTGGTGGTGAAGTAGCCATCACATCGCGGACTATTTGGTCGACATGACGCTTACACTTAATGTTTAACTCGGAAATATTAACCAAGTACATATTTTTTCCAATTCTTTTTAATATAACGCCTTTAATCCATGATGTTTTTTTTGGATTTCGATATTCCCTTACCCATACTGAGTCACCCGTTCTAAACTCTTTTTTTTATACCCCGGTAATATTGTTTTTGAGACTTTTGTTGCTTAGTAATATTATCTTCTATGTTAAGATGCATTATTGATTTACAATATGTGAATTTCTGAAAAAACTGTTGAAATAAAATGTTGTCCAAAAAGATCTGAATTTGTGTTATTTTTGGAATTTTGCAATAATGGGGCAGCATTCATTAACCGGCGCCACCGCATCGGCGACCAGCAAATCGGCGACAACCTCTTGTTAGGCACGAATCGGTTTAATCTCGTTTCACGAAATAAAACAAGTATTAATGTGTTCATTTAGGGCAATTTATGAACGATTTGCATGTTTTGAATTTCTCTAAACGACCTTGCCGTCTTTATTAACATATGTTCCGACGTGAGTCATACGCGAAATATTCTAAATGTTCGAATACGAGGACACCTGGTTATGGTTTCTTCTCATCTTGTTCTCGTAGCGTTTAATTCGGGATTTCTAGTTTATTTGTTTCATAATAAATTTACATAGAACTTTGAAATGAATTGCGTCATTGAATATTTAAGTTTTAAAACGATATATATTATCAAAAATATATAAAGTTTATTCACGGGGTCTGAGCGAAACCTACAGTAAACCTATTTTCAAGATTTAAACGCCTTTCGAAATACATATGCAGTTTTACGTTTCGTATTAAATTAAAATTACCATATACTTGAGCCTCCTCAATTTCCATCTCGTTAGCTAGTCATCTCATTCAAATTACTGATGTTGTGTAGTTTTCTATGTAGAAAATATATTTTTTAACAAACTTTTGAGGCCGAAACTCTCTTTATATACGTATGCACGCTATTGTAAGCTTTCTAGTTTTATTAAATATGTATGTGTATGTGTGTGTGTTATGTTGCATGTCCAAGAAAGAAGTTCTTATATGGATTTTATCTCTCAACTTGAACTGATCACTATTATTGAATTTGTATGGTGCTTAAGTTTGATATTCTTATGGGTATTATTGAATTTTAGATAAATATTATTATGCAACTTAATACTAAGAAAGGTTGAGATTCCAAATGGTTACCGAGTCAAAAAAAAAAAAAATATCGAAAAAAAATCCTTATGATAAGAGAACACTATAATCGAGTACCTTTATCCCTATATTAACCTCACTATACGTACTAAAGTAAACTTTGCATCGTGAATACAATGCAATTTCACCTGAAGATGTAGTACGATATTAATATTACGTTTAAGTACCGGTACTGATAATCACATACTTTATGACTCCCAGTGCGTGAACTTGACATTAAATTAACATTGGAGCATCCGCGGAACTTGGCATTTTTGTAAAATCTAAAAGGAAATAATCTGAATAAATAGAATGGAAGGAAGACAGTTGAAAAAGAAAAAAACAGTCACAATC
Source organism: Neomicropteryx cornuta (assembly GCA_020383195.1). Taxonomy (NCBI): domain Eukaryota; kingdom Metazoa; phylum Arthropoda; class Insecta; order Lepidoptera; family Micropterigidae; genus Neomicropteryx; species Neomicropteryx cornuta. The sequence goes on from JAHKQU010000014.1 coordinate 2,027,990, forward strand.
ATGGTGAGTACGTTTAAAGATAAAATATATTAAATTTATCAGGTAGGGATGAGTGAAAAAAAGTAATAAAACCGACTCAAAATGAATGTACAAACAAAAATATAAGAGAATTATATACAAGAACAAAAAAAACATTAAAATCGCTCAAGTTAATCCGGATCGAATTGAGTACGTTCTCCTATGTTTGAAATTGAATGTGCGAGGGACGAGGGTAGATTCGTGACCCTGTTCATGCCCGGCTCCGTGATTTTTTTGCGTTTCCGACACGACTTTACTCGCTCATATTGAGTTTCGCGTTTCTGTATTTCGGCTTGGCTTTTTGACCCGTATAGTCCGGCCTTTATTAATACTATTCACTGGTGTATATCGGCAAAAGCTATCGATCGAAATCAAAAAGAGTGTCGCAGATTCTCTGCGTCAAAAGTTATACTGCGCAGATGTTTCCATATGGGTTGAAACAAACCTTAAATGGCGGAGTGCCGCATGCAATAATTTAAATCAGATGATCGCGTAGTATTGACGTCAAAAAACAGTTGAAAGCCATAGTTCTTCGGAATTTACTTCCGAGAACTAAACTACACTAAGCAAAGGATATGTCTGTTATTTTTTCTTAATATTTGCCTGCTAAAATTAAATAAGACTCATAAGTTTGCTCTGCGGCTATACTCACTGTTTGCTTGGTGATTATCACCAATAGCCAAGTATCCGTGAGCGAACTACACGTATTCTTTGTTGTATTTTTTACTCAGATTGCTCAAATCTAAATGCTAATGTCCAGTGCACGATTTATCCACTCCTAACTTGCTTGCTATTGAGTATTTTCTAGACTTTGCTGTATGATTCATTGTATTGCAAATAGTTGGTGAAATGTTTCTAGAGTAGGCAATGGAAAAATGTGATATATTGAGCTATGAAGAAATTAATGATCTTTCAATTTGTAGTATTATAATTATATACGGGACAGGACGTCCCCAGACCATTCTCTGAGACTTAGAGGGGTGTTTATGTTCCCTATTACGTGTAAGAAATTGTATAAAAGAAATCATGCCCAAATTTATTAATACTATCAAAGCGCTCGTGTAAATTCCCGTTTTGTACTTTGCTCTTCCATTTGCTTTTCGCGCTCAACCGCAGCCGATCAATGACCCGGCGCGGCGTGGCCTCGCGAACAAACGAACTTATGACGATTATTACAATATTTTGTTCTCGGAAACCACAATGAATTTTCATATAAGCTCAAAACAAATCATGCTTCAAATCGCAGGACCAATTAACTGGATTTCTTAACGGATATATAAGTACAGGAAAACGTATTTTTTTACTATTAATTGCATCACTATTTTCCTATAGAGAATTGTAATTTATAATTCGAGGATTATTCCTCGGTCTATAAGGGTATGTAAATTAGAATGTAGAATAAATATCATAATTAAGATAACTTTTATCGTTTAAATTTGCAATTATTTTACAATAGTCCTAACATCCATACGCACTCATTATAAACGCGAACGTCTGCCTGATTTTTGATCTATATACATGGCTACTTAAAAAAAAAATCCTAAGAGGGTTAAATAGGGGATGGGAGAATATTATACTAGAAATATTTAGGTAACATGCGAGGAAAAGTGTTTCTGGGCATTTTGGAAAGCTATCGGAATTACCAGGTCAATTTTTAGTATTGAACTGTTTCCTTTGGTTTGATTAAACGTATAGAAATTAACTAAACGTGGAAGTCAATAAACGGATCCTGGGATCACCAGAAGTAGCGTAAGCGTCCGGACAAACGCAGTTTTAACAATTTTCGAAAATGAAACACACTCACGGACATCATGTCTCCGCCGACATTATCTGTAAACCATGTCTCTGCGCCGATTTTAACGTTTTGACGAATTGGTTTTTTTTAATCGACTTAAAAAAAAAAGGTTTTCAGTTCTGAAATGCTAAATCTCTGCTGAGGTACGCATTTCAATTACACGGATATCTACATTGGGCTGCGTCGGCTGGCGAACCTGTTAGGTACAATAAAAATTGTAATTGCGGTCGTGGAAAATCAGCGCAAATACTGTCTGCGTCACAACGCAGCCATTAAAATAAGTACTGTAATTATTGAGCATACTTTCGATGGGATAAAAAAACATATATTCTGAATTAAGCACTCTTACACTGGCCTTTACCGAAAAGTTCAAATACTTGAGGAAGCTGCAGTAAAGTAAAGATATTTTAGTTAAAAGATCAAGTTTCATACCGAAAATAAAATTTGTATACGCAGAAAAGACCAAAATGCATATTTCTAATGCATTTGTAACAAAAAATAACGTAGGATAAAAGGCGTATAATAAAAAAAAAGAAAGAAGAACTAATTATCATTAAAACTGTGAAGCCTGAAACTCGAATATCTCTAAAAATTCTTAAACATAATTTTCATTATATCGGGTATTATGTTTTGTTTTGTTTTTTCTTTATTTAAAAAGAAAGAAGTCACGTCTAAAATGTGAAGTCCATACACAGTAAACTAATGTTAACTACAAGGAACTAATACGGATTAAAAAATCAACACCTAGAGTAAACGAGCGATACCGATAAAAGTACACATGACGCGAGGAAAGCTCTATGCGACAATTTTACATCTGCAGGCGAGTCAATAAACTTACCAAAATTACCAAATTTTCATCGATATAATTTTCCACATGACAACACTAAATATCGAAGAAGAGTCACATGGTGCTTATCATCACACGAGCTTAGATATAACTGGCGACCGGCAGCCTGAGTCAGATACAATTTGGGCGAAACGGCAATTTGATGGCGCCATCAATGTTGCGACTGCGTGACTCATTCGATCTTACGACTGCCTTTAATTGATCGAGTTTACGAGTTTTACTCGGCATTTAGAATAAAAGTAACCGCTCTACCGAAATTCATACCAATCCCCGCTTAAACGGCAATCTGATAAAGAGTGAATTTAGTGCATTCCGATGTTTTCCAATCGTGATCAGAAACGCGTCTGATGCCATCAACTTATCGCACTGATGGTCGGCCTGGACACAGTATACACAGTTTAGACGTGCGGGAACATTCAGCTACGCTATCGTTTTATATTATGCCTTTCTTCGTTAGAGTATATGACCATCTTTTCTCTTCTTAGCTAATTCGAAACTTGAAGCTTTTCAGTTGAGCGACACATTACTACTACTCTACTCTACTGAGACGACACATTTACTTTGCTGAAAACTCTAGACGTTCGAAACTTCATTTGCAATGTTATTCGATCTTTCTCAAAGCAGTCTATATACTCAACATTTTCATTACTTACTTAACACAGATCATTGAATTTTAAGAAAGTACTGCACTTAAAACGATTTTGTTTAATATGGTAAACGTATGCACTTTGTTGATCCGATTGATTCATTTGAAATTTATATGTTATAATTTTTATGTTTTACCGTAAGTCGATATTTTTCTAAAGTATTAGGATATAAAGGAAATATTTGTTTCATTTATATGGAATCAATTCTAATAATGCATAAGTAAATATTAAAAATAAAACAAAATATAACAAGTACATAATAACTACGTATCATTATATTATATACATATACCTAGAGGTGGATGTTTTCTCGAAGGCCACAGTTTTTAAGAATTCTGTATTCACTCTCCTAAAGTCTTTTCAAAATACAGCATCCTGAATTCGGCTCTCTTCATCATTAATTTCAATTCACCTCCTTAACCACTTTGCTTGCCACTAATTCTACTTTTATTTTTGCCACTATTTTTAATTTTACTTTTGTGTACTTAGTTATAAAGTAGTACTGTGTAGTTATGCTTGCAATTCTATACACTTAACCATGATCTTAATGTCAGTAAATTTATATAACTTAGCATTAGATATGAAATAAATCACTTTATATGTGAAAAACTTGTAAGGATACAAGACTAACCTAAATCATAAGTTTTTCTAAGTTTTCTTCTCATCTCTTGTATCCGTTGTTTTTCATCGATTAAATAAATAAATATACCTTAACTTTGAATTATGTATGTTGAGATTATCTCGCTTAAAAAATATCGGTTCTCACTTATTTTTTATCTCGATATAAAAACAAAAAAATGTTGATTGAATTGATGTTTTTGCGGGGTATTTTCCATTACAGTTTTGAGTCTTTGAATGCCGCTGGAAAGGAAAAAATGTCACTTGGCGCGTTTGGTGTTTATCGTCAAACCGTACTTTATGAATCGGTATGGTGATCCAGAAAGAATAATTTTATTTATATTTTGTTTCCAATGTTAACTACACCGATTCCTAATATTAATTACATATATACCTATGCGGTGTATTTATAAAATATTTACACTAATCTTGTTTTGGTTTTGAACGCTTGATAAATGAAAAAAAGTCATTATAAATCAATCCAGTATAATAAAAATCAATAAAAGTAATATGATTATTAAAACCATTAGTTGTCCGGTCGAATAAAAGCTCTCTATGAGGAATATCAATGAATACAGAATGAATGAATGGAGAAATTTAACGAGACTAGAAAAATGTGCAATTTGACGAAATTGTAAAAAATACTACTTTGTGACGCTATGATTTGTTCGTGGCGCATAATTTTACATAATATTTCTACTGCTTTAAACTACTTACTAGTCTAAAAAAGCAAGGTTTAAAAGATAAGTCTTTATCTGTAACGCTATACAGGGTACTGTGTGCTTAGTAAACAGAATGTAAATATAGAGGTACGTAAACGTAGTGCATAGAAGTTAAACAAACTTGCTGTGTTAACAGAAAATGAGCAAAGTTCGCGTAAATGAAATTATAAATCTGTAAAGGGTTAGAAACATTTAAGAGTTGTAGCTAACATTCGAAGGATAAACCAACTTTTCAGGTTTTTCAAATATTTATCACGCCTCTTAAGTACCTACTTAAAATAAATTATGGATAAAAAACTTTATTTAATTTTATTTTCTTTGACATTTTTTGTGGGATTTTAAGGATAATGATACAATGTGAACAAATAAATATTTAAGCGAGCTCTTAGTACCACTGCAATCTCTCTTAACTACACTGAAAAATGTACTCTAAAGGAGGCATTCGTTTGTGTGTATTTTTTTTAATATGCCAACTGTCTAGAGACGAATAAATATGTTATAATACAGAATTAGGTGAATTAACTTATAATATAAATAAATAAATATAATAGATATGTACACCATTTACACAATAACTTTTGTCAATAATTAATATTCATTTTCTATTAGCAAATTATTTTCTAAATTTTCTAATACTTTTTTGTTAGCCTTCTTTTATTAGGTTGAATGCTTTAGAACCGAGATAAAAGTGACTTCTCTGTCCAAAGCTAGTTTTGACTTAAGGAAATTCCATTTAAGGAATTCTCATTGCTCGTGTGTTTAATTTGTAAACTTACTGTCTGCTACGTCTCAATATATTTGTGTGTGTAAAAGATTAGGATCTCCTTGATACCAAACATACGTACACATCATTACCATATATGTATTTAGTATTATATTTATTTATTTAATGTATTATATTATCATTGTTTATACATATATCATTTTAAAATTTCCCATTATTTTATTACTGTGGCCCTCCGAATTCTTTTGCTGCACTCTCCGATGCGGAGCCAGCTGAACCCCGTCGCGGTGGTAGCCTCAGTGCCGTATGATTTCTCTCGCTGAGACCCGAAAAAAAACATTGTCTCGGCGGCCATCGAACCCACCCACCCACCACTCGAAATATTATGAAAATAGATTCGCGTGGCCAAGTTTGAGAACGGGTTTGAGGCGTGGACATCCGGCGGCCATTTCGCAATTCGAACTACAGTCAGTCAGAGAGCCTCCAAAATCAATAAATGTCTAAATTCAATAAAACTTTCGGGTCAGCGAAAGAAATCTTTAAATAGGTATACCTATTCGCAAGCGCTGTCCAAGAAGCGACGAAAAGTTTGAACATAAACAAAATAAAAATCTGATCATCATCCACAACACTTTCTGAATTTAATCCAGTAAATTTATGTTATATTCATTTTTAAATTTATTACTTGTTATATTATATTGTTAGCAACCAAATTTTTTTTTTAGTTACATAAATAAAAAAAAAAATATAATTGTTACTGGCTTCTAAACAAAAATAATAGAGATACAGTAAACCAAACGATTTGTGTGAAACTCACTCTCGATTGTTTCCCGTTTTGATGAACTCTGAATTTTCGTGCGTTAAATTTACATACAATTTACTAACATAACGGACCTATCTTAATTCTAAAATACTTCTCCTGGCGCCTATTATAATCGTTTGTTTTGTTTATAAATTAGGGAATAAATAAAAATTAAATTAAATTTGGCTTCTTTACTACAATATTTGTCTGTCTGTATATTTATTCAAATGTATGCTTAATTACCATGCTCATGGGTTATTTCTATAAAAACACCACATTTTTTTTTTTAGTTTTCGCATTAAAGAAAAGAAATCCGCCCGTTATGTTTTAGCTTAATGTAAAAATTCTCATATCTTTTGTTTTTATCATATTTTTCGTAGTTTACTTCATGAGATATATTAACTATTATTCTAACATGTCAAATTAAATTAGTTTTATTTTATTTTTAGTAATTTACAATTGTTGTAAAATAATATGTCATTCCTGTATACATATTTGTATGCCTAGAAAAATAATGATCTTATCTTAGCTAAACTGAACTGGCCTTTTTACTTTACTACCTTAATACTTTACCTTTACATTCATATAAAATACATTAACAGTAAAGTATAATATTTTTACTACATTAATACTTTACCTTTTGAAATAATTAGGTGCAATCATTTTCGAATATGAGTTTGGCGATCTTAGTAAGTCATGGAAAATATATGAAACTTCGTCATCACCGAACCCAAGCGCTGATAAAAAAAAAACGCAAACGAACAGATAAGGAGTGCACATAGATAGTGGTATATCATAATGAAATAAAAATATCGTTATTTTTTTTATAGGCAAACGCGGTCTACCACAAATGCGACAATTGCGCGGAAAGTTTTCAAACGGTTTTACAATTAGCACGAATACAAAACAATATCGAAATGTTAAACAATTCGTGCGACTTGCAGGCGTAAGAAGCGCACACGTGCAAAATATGTCATGACATATGTCTCAGGGATTCCGCAAAAGAAACACATATTTTTAGAATAGCTGTAACAACACTGGACGTAACTTTACGAAGCTAATATAGGTAGGACCACTCCTGAAAAAAAATCATCATATACAAAAATATGAGTACTGAGTAAATAAACATGACATTGAAGTGGGTTAAAAAAATAAATATTACTGACTAATGTAAATATTTAGTCATAAAATATATTATATAACGACTAAATCAAGCAAGCTTGATAGACTCCCTCCTACTCCTACCGTAATTTATATCTTTTGTGAATAGTATCGACAAAAATGTTAATTAGAGGTATACATTTTTAATTGCTTTACTTTTAACGACGTAAGCGACGTGTCATAAAACCAATAAGTATTGCAGCGATTGATCATCATCGTCATCTGCCAGGCATCAAAATATTATGCATCAATATAAGACCTATCGATACCATACTTCCTTGTCAATGTTAAATTATTCCCCGAACAAAAACAGAAATATATGAAATATTTGCAAATATCAAACAATCGTCTTTGAGAGTTTTCGACGAAATATTAGTTAACGAGTAAGTACCTACCGTACAAATAGCTATAATATTCGTTGCTTGCGCATAGTTAACTATACAAAAATCTCAATTATGGTTATTGAGAACAATAATTACCCACAACAATATAATAATGGTTACAACACACTTACACACATAACACGAATCGAATGCAAGGAATCGTCTAAGAAAATATATAGAAAAATAAGTAACTTTAAGTAGTTCTTTTAGTAACTATTTCAATATCTTAGTGTAATATATATCAATATGTTCGTATATAATTATTATATACCATATTTATTTCTTATATAGTTGTATTAGTATATACGTATGTCTATCTTATAGTATGTATGTTTGTTTGTAGGTATTCCGATATTTTCATTGCATTGCATTCAGATATATCCATATCTATTTATGTTATAATGTTTGGACGCGGCAAATTTTTAATTATTAGACAAAATTCAAAGCTTTTTAATTAACAGGCGAAAGCCTAGTTAGACTAGATATTTTGCATTGTAACATTGTCCTTATAACATTTGCTGGAATTAAACAAATAAATAAAATTAAAATATTAGGCGATGAAAACCAAAATCATAACTATTTTTCTGAAAAAAAAAAAAAGCTCCAGACTGCGTACAAATATGTATCAGGTTTCAATCGTTGCCTTCGAGACCCGGTTTTCTCTAAACAGACAAGCTAAGACGATTATCGCGTACATTATTTAAACTGGTTCTGTTAATTTCACTTAAGTATAAAACTGTGTAAGTTTTGAAGTCGGATTTGTTATTTTGTTAATCCCTTTAGACCTTATTTTACTTATTTATTTATTTATTTATTCATTTATTAGCGTGCAAAATATGGGGCAGAAGTTCGTGCGAAGTGCAAGTAAGGAAGGTTATCGGCCGTGCCGCGCAGAGCAGGCTAGCCGCTAGCGCCACCTTGATTTGATAAGGCACTCACTCAGTGGCGATTTTCGCCAAGCCCGGCACGCCGCGTCCCCCGCATTCGTGCGCGCGCGCACGCACGCACACAAGCGCGCCAATCGCGGATGCGTGGCGGCGCTTGCGTGTGTGTGTGTAACGTGCCAGGGCTAGCGCATCGTTTTAATCATAAAAATAAAAGTAAAAGTACGGAAATCAATTTTACATAAAGGCGCGCATTACGGTGGACGTAATATTTGCAAATAATATATGTACATTATTTATCAGAATATTTTTATGTCCTTCCGTAATTACTTTTAATATATATTTAATCGTACTTACGTTTGTAATTCTTAACAAATATATTTAAGATTAATAATCCGTCCTTTTTTCAATCACCGTTTCTTAAACGAGCTATATACCCACTGTAATAAAATTAAGTATATGACATATAATGGTGTTATATGTCTTTGATGTGACTTAAGCACTATCAAATAAACTTATCATCAAATAATATTATAAAAAAAAAGTAAGTAAGATTAAGTGATTATAATTCAATATAAACGTACTTCTTTTCCGTACGTATTTAGGAGTTAATACGTTGAAACTTGATATTTAATGTACTTTAATAGATAAATAATACAATACAATACAATGACACACAAAGAACTACGTATAGCTCCTATCACACATATAGTGTTAAAAATACAAGCAGACGTATACCTGCAATATTTATTTTAAATTAATGTTTAAAAATATTTAATCGATATTAATTAAACAATCTTTTTTTTTTAGTTTACTTTAAATTAAGATAATATACCTATTATGTATTTTATTTTTTCAAATAAATATTATAAAGACACTAGAAACCTTATTTTTTAAAAATAACATTACATAGGTTGCTAACACTAAATAGTAAATATTTACAAATCATGTATGCACTTACTTGATTTTTAAAAAGATACAAAGTTTATACGCGAATTTTAAAATTATACTAGAAGTTTTATACAAGTAATTTAATATTTTTTTTCTTTATAATTTAAAAAAAACACTTTGTTCAAAACTAACTCGGATTGTGAACGTTATAACACACCCTATTATATCTGGACATAATACGTTGTGATATAAACAGACAAAATAAGATATTTATTAAATAAATATAAGACAGAAACATTCATAGGTAAAAGTAAGAAAATATGATAAAACCTAATATAAAGGGATAGCTGTCTATATTTCCATGCAATATTGATTATGTTGTCAACACGCGGCATACTATTCTGGAGTACAGTGGGCCAACTTTATTGTTTTAGTATGTAAAAAAACTACATTTTTTACATCAAACGTTTTCCTAATCTATCAATCTTTGTTTGTTTGCATAGCTTTGTTTGTTTTGAAAACTGTACGGATACCTAAAAATAGGAGTTGAGTAGTCTATCAATTTTGTATCCACCCCTCACGTGTTTGTTATTTTAAAAATGATATTATGAAAACCTTAAAAAAAGAAATCTCGTAATCAGTAATGCTTAAGGTATGGTAACGAATACAAGTGTATTTTTTTATTGGTTTGCCTGATATATTTCTAATACACAGAGAGTGCAAAATTTGATTTACCTATGCACCAGTTAGACAAGAATTAATTACGTCATCATATTATTAGTATACCTACTCGTATAGTAAGATCTGGTATTAATAGTTTTACAGAATGTGGCGATATGCATCTTGCCGTTGATTTTTATATTTAGGTATCCCGATGTTCCAAATGCATTCGATATAGACCTCTACACATCTGGCATCGTTCTCTCTCCATTTATCTGTTTTTTTCTGTCGGCTTTTCACAATAATATAACTTGCGCAGAGCGCTATGCCACCACCGCATCGATAAAAACATCTCATCGCGCCTGCGTCTAAAGCGACACCTGTGTTTTCACGCTGCCAAAACGTTTTTATACCATGGATCGTTCGATGGAAAATGAACCAGTGTCAATAGTGACACTGGTTCATTTTCCACCGCACCGGTTGGTTTCCGGGTTGGTGAAGAGCACCGCTTCATAGGAAGCGGTGCTCTTCGAAAGAATTGAGATGACTAATGGGCACGTGTCATGGAATCAAAAAAAAAAGATACAAATGGATCTGATTAGAAAACGACCAGTAAAATACACATAATACCATTTAAATACCAATGGCAAAAATCGATTTTCCAAAACCGCACTTCAAATGACACTTGACAGAGCTAATCGCGCGAGGAAACTGTTTTCCACCATAAAAAAAAATGAGAAAGATTACTTTCTTCGGTCACTACCGGGTAAGCGAGCGAGAGGTCGTCAACGGAGAAAATGGTTGGGCGAGCACAAGGGGGCTAGTCCAAAGCTGACTCGCCGCTCGCTCGCTGTCATTTTGACGTTTGTATAATGCAACAAAAACGGTCAAACTGACAGCTTCTCTCGCTCGCTGGTCGCGCTCGCGTTTTGAGACTAGAGGCACAGGTTGCATGTGAAATTTAATGATTGATAGAGGCTTGCTCAGAATGGGGCTGAGTTTAAGTTATTGATCGTTGAACTCCAGAACTGTGTTTAAACCTAATGAAAATAGAAATGTCGATAATTACGCTTTAAAAATTCATTTACTTTATCGGATTATTCTTTCATAGGTTATCCAATAAGAGCATTGAATTCCTAGCATATCGCCAGTTGAGCGGCTAATCACTGTTGCAACTGTCGCAATGATCGCTGTGCGATAAAGAGGCCCGCTACCGCGACTTCAGTACTTTTCCATTGCCCAGGAATGCAGCGGACACTCTGTTTCGCTCCCACATAGCCGCTAGACGCGGGCGGAAAAGGGAAGGAAAATGCTCTTTCAGCTGGTACTCGCGCGCTCCATAATCTAGGAATCAGTGGCGTACGTGTGACCAATAACACGAGTACCTTATTTTTTTTCAATAGATAAAAAAACGTCAGATTTTTAGGTGAAAATTACTAATATTAACTAAATAATATTTTTAAGAGTAAACAATACTTACACTACTACTTACTTATTACTTTGTTTTAACCTACACATCTATAAATCAATCACACATTACACACCCTCAAATAAGCACCGTACATCAATAAATTTTACTGTATACATATATAATATTCATAATCTATATTTCAAGAAGGGAACACTGTTCTAAATTTCTTATGCTAATGTTACTAAGTATAATGTCAGAAATCCATAATTGATTTTATATACTAGTAAAAAGTTCTGTTTGAAATTATGTAAATTAATACTTTTGGATTTATCAATAAAAATAAATAATTATTTCTGAAATGCTTTTGTAACATTTAAGCTAAGATTTTGGGTTAAATTATACATACGTAGTTAAATTAATATTATTATCAAATAATATTATTTAATTTTATACGGATGATACGTGAGTGTTTAAATTACTTTAGTTATTATTAAATTATTAAATATTTCATATTCCGTGAAAATACGTCAATAAATAGTCGGTCAAAACTTTGAACACATAAATTTATGCGTATCTAATTGTACAGATACATAGTTACATTAAAATAAATAAATATGCCATATAGGAAATATATATATATATATATATATATATATATTTACATAATAATATGAAGACTTTTAATAATATGTAGACATAATAATATGTACTTTTTTTATAAAAGTAGTTTACCATAATATCCCCCGACACTAGTACAAGCACACTTAGTTGAATATAATCCGAAATAGTTGTGTATGACCTAAATTATAACAATTCGTTAAAAAAAGAAATAATAATAGTTGCTATTGCTGCAGTCATATTATTCATTATTTTAGGCCCTACTCGACTAAGTTAAATATGCTTGAGTAAGGAGGTAGAATTTAAAGGTTAACCACTTATTTCGAGTACTTAGTTTGTTATTAAATAATAATAATAAAACTTTTAAAACATAAAAACGTTGATAAATACATTTATTATATAGGTGATTACTTTTATTATGTCAAGCGTTGTATTTTCTTCTTATTGTATGGCTTGAGTAATGTAAAACGCGTGAGCTATAGTTTTAACGGTCAATGCAATACATTTTGTAAAACAAGTGAGTAACCTAAATGATTACAGATTTCATTGATATTATTCTGATTGAAAACATTGTGGTTTTTTTCTCAAACTTTAAGCCAGAACGCAGTGATGAACGCAACGTTCTGGGTTCATCTTAAAAAAGATCAGGTTTTCGGGTTTAACTATATCAATACTCACTTTCGGCATTGGTACCTTTTAATTTAAGAATCTGTGTTTAAAGATTTAAGTCTGATCTTGTCGGTCTAGTATTAAACACATTGTGCTGATGAATAAATGAAAACAGAGACAGAGAAACACGCGTTTCAAATAAGGTTATACATTATACAGTTACTTACGAATCAAAAAAAAAAAAAATAAACAATTAAGTTACATAAATAATAGGTACTATAACAAAACTAAGTAGGAATCTACAATTCAAACGAATGCTAAAAAAAACATAAACCAAGCGCAAATTTCAAATAGAAAGTAAATTGTACGCTCGTACGAGAGTTATAAAAGCAGAGGGAGAGGTGGTAGGTTCTCCTAGTATGGCGACGGCTTCTGTAACCGTCGCCCATTTTAGCTACGGCGCTGGGGCAATTCGTCAGCCGTTTTGATCGTAAATGGTAGTCTCGTCTGACCAACTTTATGCGCTGGTCTAAAAATAGCCGCGGAATCAACGGCCCCAAGCATCTATGCGGCGATTTTTCTACGAGAAAAGTTGCTTATCCAACCTCGTTTTAAATCTTAATCTCGCATATCCTTTTTAAGTCCTAAGGCCCGGATTGCTTAATCATAATCATCATACGTAATAAGGAATATTTTTCACACAAATAAGACCTGGTATTTGAAAATTATCGATAACTGTTTACTGACCATAAATAAAGACAATTTACTTGACACTCCTACACTACAACAGCTAACCTGTCTGTCCCAGATATATGAATGTTACTAAGATTTTTCTTTCCGCGGGGATTTTTCTTCCCTTATAGTGGTTATTTTCACAGTATTTCACCTAAATAAAGTAACAGATTATTTATTAATTGTATAAACAGTTACACGTTAAGGTTACATATTGATATTATATAAATTTTATTAATTTTCTTTAATAGAGTGTTCCTTCATTATTAAGTCTGTCCGTCCGTCCGCCTGTACAGACCCGTGTTGTCTTTCTATATTATTTATTAGATTTACTTAAAACATACTATTTTGGTAAAAAATACGTTACAGAAGTTCTGTATTTCTTATCTTTACTATTTTTTTTAGGAGTTTGATGGTTTCGTATTCATTTACAATTTTTTAGAAGTGAAAATCTTGTTTTTAGCAGATTTTAAACCTAAAAACCATTCGAAAAAAAAAATATATTTTTATTTTTATTCTTTTTTTTATTTTGTATTCTTCGAATGAAAAAAAAAAAAAACATTAATTCAGAATATATTTAACTCGTGAAGAATGATAACAAAATCGAGGTTAAGGAATAGTTAAATATAGTGGGTAATCGCAGGTTATTATTTAAAATTAATGAAACTACCTTAAAAAAAACCTATAGCCAATAAGAGCATACAGTTCCTTATTTATTATAGACCAAACACATGTCGAAAATAAAAACATTGAGAATTATTTTTATTACAAACACACAGTCACTTATCAAAGGGATCGTGCATTCGCTTAAAGAAAAATTACTCTACATGTCGTGACAATGCAATCGTTAAAAATACACATAAAAAGTAATATTTTATAGCCACTACGTCACATATGTGACAAATGTGACAAGAAGTACTGATACTGACACGGCTAAGCTAAAAACGTGTAACTAATACCTATTGCCTAGTCAGCCATAGGACGGTGATAGGTAAGGTGAGTAGAAAAGGTTCATGGGTGGCAGTATAACTATTATAGTCATGGTTTTACTCTCACTTTATCTAGCCAACAATACTGGCATGATATTTACTATAATCTAAACTGTTTTACTTATTGTACTACTTACAACGATGTTCATGTGTTTTTTTTAACACAATTTTTAAATCTGCATTTTTTTAGCAAACTTCTGAAAAATAAAGTCTTTTTATTATAATGAAGCTACGGTTAAGCTATCGTATTAATATTATTTAAATTCAATGAAAAGTAGTATTTATATACAAAGTTTCGGGATTAAAAAAATAAAAGATCTAAACTAATTTTCATAAAATATTATCGCGATCAGACGGATCCAGAAAAAAATATATAGTTAGATAATGCCTGATGCCAAAAATAATCGTTTTAGGATATGCCTATGCCACTTCGGTCAATGTATGAGTGCGAATTTGGAATTTTGGAATAATCATTTATTAAATTTAATGATCGCGAAACATAGCGCGCAAGTGATTACATATAAACTCATACGATATTATTAATGGTTTTTTATTAATTAAATTTGTAAATTTTAAAAATAATATTAGGACGCCACTGCTTTATTCGGCGAATTTTTAAGAAGAAAAAAAATAGGTATCAAGTATTCATTGGTGTGCACGTAACAATGCGTCAAACAGAATCCAAACAAAAATCTTCCATGCGAATTGCTCGCCCACACGCTGACAGATAGTGAGTACGATGTACCTACTAATAAATTCGGATATGTGTCAAACCTATCCTAAATTTTCTACTTTAAGTTTCTATGATAGTCGGTCTGATGGATGTACGTCCACGTTTGATTCAGAAGTCCAGGGATCTAATCTCATGTGTCTATCGCTACGGTGTTTAATACCGACGCAACTTTGCTATGATTTAGTATGGGAACATGGAACTAAGTATAACCCACGCAGAGCACAAACGGCGAAGTCCTGTGGACCAAATGAGTCCCGAAGGCACTAGATAAGAGGCGCCGATGATAGAAATATAAACCATTTTACAGACAATAAAGCTAGTTCAAAGATTACATAAGTTACATACATAAACCTACTCGCCAGTGTGAGACATTCCATCTGTCACGGTTGAGTACGAATTATGCACAGAATTCATATATACATCGAGCATGTAAGCTTTACAACAGCATGTTGAGTGACATCGATATATTTAACACTACTTTCCCGGCATTCAAGAGAGTGTCTACTCTAGCCCTTGAATAGTATATTTATTTCATATGTATGTGTAGAGTTTATTATATTTTTTATTATATTGGGTTTAATATTATATTCTGGTGATTGTCCCCTACCCCCAACCCCCAACCCCTCCTACGTCCTGGTCCCGGCCTCGCCACCGAATGGGTTTTCTATATTGTTTCTAATTTTGGAGGAAACTATTATTGGCTTTGTGTTTTGATTGTTTTTTTTTTCTATTGTAATTACCATGTAAGCTGTTGTTTCCTGAAATAAATAAATAAATAAATAAAAATAAACACAACAATCTCTTCCGAATAACTAATGTGGAATGTCTCAAATTAATTAATGTTTTTATGAAAATATTTCAATTGCAACAATCAGAGATGTACCTAACCAGAAACACGTTATGTTTGCTAAATTCTAATTAATAGATTCTTCTCGATTTCATAAAGTTGAATACTTAGGCTAAAAGATGATGCTGATGCTGTATATGCATTCAAATTAGGGTTGCCATTAGGGTGCCGGTACACCGGGACATGTCACCGGTTTAGAGCCTCGGTTCCGGTTGTCCCGTTTGACCCACCACGTGTCCCGGTAAACGAATAATCATGGTTTTAAATTATTGCTAAAATTATGCGAATAATTCGTGCGACGACGTCAGATCACGTTGGCTGGCGGTGAAAGTGTGGGGTCAAGGGATGTACTTGCATTTTACAAATATTTTTCCATATTTACAGCACGGAATGAATGACTGAAATACCTTTGTGAGGGAGCTGATGTAATTCGTGGTAATTTACGATCTCACTCTGTTAACTGTTTTTGTTCCCGACCATTGAACGTATTATGAAAATGTGGAAACCGTTGAAAGATTTCCTTTTTTCACAAACCAGTTTGCGGTGCTTGGGGGGGCGGTACCCTCCCCCCCTCCTCCTATAACTCCACTATGTTTCCTCCTATATTGATATCAATCCCGGTCGGAGCCAAACCATTTATGGCAACCCTAATTCAAATTAATGTAAAGTGCAGTTAACTGCAGCTCTCTACTTGAGCGAATGCGTCTCAGTGTACCTTCACGTGTGACAAGACCAAACGATTTGCTAGACATCTTACTTCGTAGAGCCAAAATAAACCCATTTATAGAATATTTTGTACAAAGGCGTAAGCTTTAATTGGCCTTATTATTAA
Organism: Neomicropteryx cornuta; assembly: GCA_020383195.1. Classification (NCBI taxonomy): domain Eukaryota; kingdom Metazoa; phylum Arthropoda; class Insecta; order Lepidoptera; family Micropterigidae; genus Neomicropteryx; species Neomicropteryx cornuta. The sequence goes on from JAHKQU010000014.1 coordinate 2,044,913, forward strand.
CCTCTTGAAAAATGTATATAGTATTAGTACGCTGTATGCTTACATGTTAATAATAAATAAATAAATATGTTTAACCTTAAATTTAAAATATCCAGAAAATGATATATTTAATGTTAAACTAGTGAAGTTCAAAAAACTCTTGCACTTCATAGGTTAAACACTAATTTTATACTAACTCGGAGAAAGTATTTAATTGATTTTATTTTATACTTGTAAGTGGGTACCATTGTTTTCACTGTTTTTTATTATATAACTGTTTTATTTCCCAAATAAAGATAAATAAATAAATACAATCTTGCACAATTATTATTATTTTGTGTCAGAATCAAATTAGAACGTTTTTCATATTGTGTTTTTCCTAATAAAAAATAATCGTTTAAATTTTGAAACGATGGGATTTTTTACAATTATTTTGCGCGTCTCTGAATGGTTATGAAATTTAATTTGTGGACAGTTCGGCTATTAAAGAAAACGTCCGGTGAATTATCTCCGATATGATTGCGATTAACCAGCCGCATAAAAACAGTCGCAACGGGCGGCGCGCGCACACTACGATACAAGCACGAATGTGTGCGCGATAGGCAGTGGAAATGTACCGGGGAACAATTGACGCGACACGTGTCTCGGTTGTCCGGCGTTTTTTCCCCGAAATATCAACCGCAAAATGCACGTCGGTGCGAGTATATATGAGACGCTTCGACGGCGTCAAACCGCGGCGTCGCTTGAAACTTGAAAAGCGCGCGGTCGATACGAGAAAATGAAAGGGTTCCGCCCCTTCTCCTTCCGTCCGCCGTCCGGGCGGATTACTTCTATCTCTCGTTTTTATTGATTTATTTATTTTATTTATATGAGAAATGCTTACAGCTATACATTATGTCAGTTACAAAGAAATAGATTAATAACAACTTAAGCCGACTACAGGCATCTCCAATTTAACATAAGACCATTTAACAGAACGAACTAGGATAATATATATCATATATGTGTGTGTGTGTGCGCGTGTTAGCGCGTGCGTGTTTAAGGTGACGAGAATATATTACTAATAGTATGTGTGTTCAGTGAAAGTTCTTTTTATGTTGAGTATAAAATCGCCTTTATGCAGATGAAAAATGTCTATTTCGCTGAAATTGCGGTTATATGTTGTATCAATACGGTTTATAACTGAATTTATTGCGTAATTCGTATTGCACTTAGGCATAAAAAATAATTCTTTATTTCGGGTTAGACGTGACGGAACCCTTAGGCGCAAACTGCTTAGCAAATAGGAGCTATCTTTCTGGTTGTGTGTAGCACGCTGTGCAATAAGATCATGTCATTGATTACCCTCTTTCGAACACTAAACCCCGTAACCTGAATTGTCCACTTTGCTTTACAGCGATTTCATCAGGTATGAAAGGTTATTTAGAACGCGACATTTTAGAGGCAAAATCCAGCGCCATAAAAATATAAGATTTGAAATAATGATGATGGCGTATGTCCACTATGTTGACATTTATTGTCGGCACCGTCTTAAAACTTGCTCGAGGTATCAGATGAGGGGATCCTTTATAGACCCCCCCCCCCCCCAGCTTTTGAGTCCTTCAAGATTGAAGGGAGATTTCCTATATACGAGTATTTGTTTGGTCATAAATATTTTTAACGATATGCACACAGTATATTTAGCGCAATAAATGATTATAAATCAAACAAATATTTTAAAAAATAAAGGAAGGATTACTTAGGATTGCTGTCAGCGCGCAGTGTTTTAATTTTAGTTTAATTAAGGTGTCGTGAAAAGTGTCACCATAGGCATAAGACATTATATTGAGACGTGTAATTGTTTAATATTGTTTAATTGTTTAATGTATAATTGTTAAGATACCTACGGAAAAGGCACTAGCCTTCGTGCGGTTGTATACGGTGATTACTCAAAATAAAAAAAAAAAAACATTTATTATTTAACTTAAGAGGTGACATTTTATTATTTTTATTTTATTTTATTTCAGGTAACAACAGCTTACATAGAGGTAAAATTACAATAAAAAAAACAATTAAAACACAAAGCCAACAACTCCAAATTTAAAAAAATAGAAAACACATTCGGGAGCGAGGCCGGGAGGGGTTGGGGAATTCAGACAATCACCAGAATATAATATAAAATCAATATATTGAGGTGGTATTACTTTTTCGAACCCATTTAATGCCGCTCCACATTAGTTCCATTAGTCTGATGACCGTTTCTTCGTGCTACTTTATCGACCTAATATTTCTTTTCGATTTTTTTTTTAACAATTTCCAATAACATATTTTTTGTAGCACGCTCTGGTATCTGTAATATACAGATACCAAAACGTGCGATACCAGTACAATATCTACTGGTTCAAATACTATCTCGTAATGATACTATCTCGACTTTTCTTGTATTGGCACTTGGTACCTTTCCTCTAGCTTGGTGATAAGATGCATTTATCCACTACAAATACGCTGTTTTGTGGTATATTAGGGAATAACTGTTTTATAACGGGTGTGTTTTTCGTGAATATGTATATTTAATTGAATGTGTGTTCTTTTTTACATACTTATCAGCCTTACCTTTTTTATATAAATTTTAGTTATATAACACAGACCATTGAATCAAGTGGACGCGGCGTAAGCCAAATCTACGTACTGCTTAATGTATCCATTGTCAGACATCGGAACGGTATTGGTGATAATATACCGACACGACTAACACCGACGCAATCACTGCCGGACACCGGGCGGAGGGGCGGAACTTAGTTTTCGACTGACGGCAGTGTCATGGTTTTGTCATAACCGCAGTAACTTAATTAAAATAAATATTTATTATGAAAAGCGGCGAGATGTAGCTAATTCTTTATTATTAAAATTGTTCCTTACACCTGACGTTAATACCAAACGGCAATAAGAAGGGATGTTCAAAAATATGTTTAGTAAATAAGTATATAATAAAAAAAATGTGATTAAAAGTTTGTATAAAAAATCGTATACATAACTTATCAACTTTAAAACACCTGTATGATGCAACGGAATGACAACTATTATGTATTATTAGTATTTCATTCTATCCGAAATAGAATCTAGTCGAAATAGAGAATAACCTCGCCATGTTACATATTTTTGTTACCAACTTAAAGTCATTCTTGAATTGTAATACATTAGCGATACAAGCCATATTATTTTATATACTATTTTTACATATTATTATTTAGGCTGGCATATTATTTTTTTATATTATAATGTTTTTAAAATGAAATAAAGGTCATTCTAAAATTAACTGAAAGCACTGTTTTTTTCACTATTTAATGAATTTACCGCGATAGATAACAATAACTCAATAACCAGAAATATACTGAATCATAAAAAAATGCATTCAAATATATATGTATAGGCTTTTGGTGTACACATAACTACATAAAATGCCTACATTTAGAGGCAATACTAATTAGCGAATAAAACTAGTTTGGGTCTCATTATTAGGCGATATTGCCGGCAGTCAACCGGTTAATTGGATAGATTATAAAATATAAAAAAGCAATTGAGCTCATTATCAAAAAAAAAAAAAATAATCATTCGTATTTAAATTAAGTTTTGGATTCGCTTGGGAAGAAGTTTTTTTTTTAGTGATATTTAGAAATATCGTGCTGCGATTTTACTATATATAATATAGTGACTGAGTGTCAAAATATTGCTATTCCAGACTATTGAAACGATACAGGCTTTCCAAAGTCCTTATGGGAGAGCTGATGCACACAAGACGAGGAAATCAGAATCCAATACTTCAGAACTTCAGAACTTAATTCAGATTTTTTTTTTACGTGTGTCCACCATCGGCCAAAAGAATTGTATAAGATCTCAAAGATACGTGTAATGTTTGTGCCAGTTTACTGGTTTAGTTTTCTGCTCAAATTTTGTAATCAAATTACCGAAAGATTGCTGCATAAATCATAAAACTCAGATTTCCAAAGACGCCTGAAAAAATATTGAAATCGTTTAAAATATATTTGAAAGCCAACACAATATACTGCGCAATTACTGAATTAAATTGCACCTACTAGAGAATGATTTTGTGTATATAAATCTTAAAATTAGGGTTTTTAAATGTGCTTCAAAGTTATGTTTTGCTCTTATTTACAGCTTTTTTATTATAGATTACTTATTTAGCAGTTATAATAATATAGAACCCTAATAAAAAATTAAATAAAGTTTTCCAAAATTGTCAAAAATTGACATTTTTTTTTCAGGCGATATTCCGCTATTAAAATAATATCAAATAAATATCCTTATTATTTTAAATAATTAAGCCAAATTGCTTTAAAATTGTATATACAATAATTAGGGCCAATTTGCCTGTCAACATTCTTTTCTTTTCAATTGACTTGTCATTATCGTTACAGTGTATTTTTTAATTACGGTTTTGAATGCACTGTTTGCATATATACGAAAGCAGATATAACAATGTTTCGTGCTTTAAAATTATTACAGAAGCTATACTTTAACTTGAATATTTTGCAGGTTGTGATGCAAATCTGCTTTGGATGCCGGAATATTAATTATGAACGATTTGTTTACATTCGGTTCGATATATATTCTTTGCAATATCGTAAAAAATATAATTGTATCAATAGTCGTACATAAAGTGTGATCCAAAGTTTTATTGCGTCGATGCCCAAAGTGAATTAAATTTAATCAATTTGTGAAAAATAAATTGTATCAATACGTGAATTGTAAGTTGAACGTCGCGTCGGTAGTTTCACTCATTTTATCTTACGTACATAGAGTGACTTTATATTCTTCATTATAAATTCAAAAGGGCCGATAAATATAGACATTAACATTATAAATAATAAGAAAAGAAATAAATAAGATTAGCAAATAATATCAAATTTTTGGCCCTAAACTGCCACCTTTTTCTGGCTTCTCTTAGAACAGGTTTTTTTTACCTAGTTAGAGTAGCCATGTTACTCCAAAAGTAATAATAAATGGCTGGTATTTCATTTGTCTCCATGATTATAAATGAATAAAGAGTGAAAACTTACTTAAATACAAATCATTATTTTAGGGATCAGAGCGTCTGCCGTAAGTTTCCACAGTTCGCAGGGTGTTTAAAGGCCAGTAGGTCTGGAAGAGTTGCATCATCACTCAGGCAACGCCTTGGCCGTTACCTGAGTGAAGATTTATCTCATCATTGGTCAGAATGTGTGTCATTTATCTGTCTTTAAAGTACCTATTCGCGGAAAATTGGGTGGTTGTTTGCCTACGATGAAAATATTGTATGCCAGTTCCTTAGTTGATACACACTGCACGCGGATCTCCCGACTGTTATGCCATGGTGTTAGCTTAGATTAAGGGGCCTCTTCCCGAATGAGCTCTTAGCTATCCTAGCTACTTGTAGAAACAAAAACACTCTGTGGCGTTATAGGATAAATAGAATTAACATATTTTCAAAAACTTAAATTGATCTTTACCTTTTTGGCCACCTGTTTAAAAACAGGCCTGTGTTAAAACGGACTAAGTATTTATTTTATTTTTAAGTTTTAGGACCACTAAACATACAATTATTAAAATTAAACATTTTTCTAAAACATTACCTAATTATAGTGACGTTTCGCATAGGTCCTACGCGTATTTGATATTTACTAATTTACCGACCGCCTTAAGTGCTCATAAGGTGTCTCGTCACTCAAAGATAAAATTGATCGATCCAAACATCCAAAGATAAAATGACTGTATTAGAGAAAAGTTATTCTAAGTGCTATATTTTTAAGGTGTAATATCAAAGATATAATCCTTTAACAAAGCACTACCTATCCGAAGTCCCTAGTATGTATTAGCGAGATTTTTAAGACTAGTTACATTGCAATATTATTTACCAAACGCGTTATCTAATAATAAAAATTCACGCAGGCGTTAACTTTATACAGGACAATAATAAATTTTAATATTTACAAGTAGTCACAACAACCTGTGAGCGAAAACGAAAGTAACATTAGACCATTTTTCATTCAAATAAAATAACATTTTTTTTACAAGAAACGTCCTTTAGACAACTTGTTCGATAATAACGCTTTTAACGCATAATTAATAATTCAAAATACGTAACCATAGCAATTATTTTATTAAAAAAACAAAATAACCGGCAACAAAAAAAATGCGACCAATAAAAAAGCGACTCGTACACATACACACTCATATTTAAATACCTATGCTCCTATAGGCACGTGATACCGATAAAATATTACCTATGTTGATTCAGGTCGAGCGACCTTGTGTGTTGAACTTGTGTAAAATAATTATCTATTTGCATGGGTCTGCTACCTAAAATAGCCCATCTAAAAATAAAAATCTCATAGAATAGTCGCATGATACGTCAGAAGGCCTGCTGTCACAATTCGGAATAATTTATTTTATGCTCATTCGTGTAAATGACACACGACAATAGTGTATGCTTATACTTTTTTTTATAATGTTTACACCGAGATAAAGTTCTAGCCAGTGACGTGATCCGATGAAATTATATTTTTATTTTTGTCACAGTAACACGACGAAACTATTAGTCCTCGCAAACTCCACTCCACTCTCCACTCTGGAAATGTATCAAAAATTATTATACAGCAAAGAACTTTTTTTTTGTACAATCAATGCCATTTATTTGATCACATTTAATCCAAAAGTAAGGGTTATATAATAAATATTTATTATAAAACCCTTACGGTTTTCTATTATATATTTTTTAAAACATTCTAAAGAATGTATATGCTGGTATATGTGAATGAATGTAATGATATATAGATAACTATCATTATAATATCACAACAATAATAAAAATATATTATTTATTTACTTATTAATTAAAAGAGTTATAAATAATGAAATAGAACACGATTACAATTAATATTATACATATAATAAGGCCAACAAGTATAATTCACAGATTAGCAGGTTATTATCGTGTAATTGTTATACATTTTAAAAGTCACGAAATGAGTGTGTGAGAGAATAACTGTGAGATAAGTGAGTTTCATGAAGTAATAACAATAAAATAATAAAAATAATATAATTTGTAATAATAATAATAATACTCATCAGCATTATTATTATTACATATGGGAGGGACGTGTAGTTTTGAAGTGTCTATTTAAGAAAGTAAATATACACTTTTAACTATGTTATGCACGTATGCGTGTCGTTGACATCATACGTATACATATGCATTTTATTTATTTATAAAATGCATCTTAAAGCTTTCAATACGCGTTCTCTCTATCTAAAATATTTAACAAAAACGTAATTTCATTAAATTATAAAAAAAAAATGATGTCTGCGCAGAACTCTAAATGTTTGACTTAATCTCCGCACACGAAATTTTGTCGAGAAGAGTAAACAACAGACCGTTCGAAGGAAAACTTTGTGGAAGGTTCCTGTATCAGTGCTTATGGTAGGATATGATCATGTACCTACATAACAATATGAGTGCATATCTTGTGGTGGGAAAAATATACTTATAACATATACATATATGTTAAATTGGAGATGCCTGTTAAGTTGCTGTTTAATCTATGTTTATGTAACTGTCTTTATGTATAGATGTAAGAATTAAATAAATGTATATTGTTACTTATTTTCTCTGTCATTTTCTGTGAGGGCGTAGCAAACTTTTCTAAAAAACGGAGTACGGAGTAAGTGAATGTACTGATATTGTAGATGCGAATGGTATCCGGACTAATCTGCTTTCTCGCCGCCGGGGATGAGCAATGATAAAGACGTGCAATAGCAGGCAGCCGCGCGGCGGGGTGTGGTGGGGGGGTTCCAGGCGTTAAGGACGTCTAGGTCTGCGCAGTGCTGCCAACCGCGCGCAGGACATTCGCGCGAAGCGAGCATCGGGCGAAGCGCGCCTTTTAAACGTTTCCGTTTTTCTTTTAGAAATATAAGTAGCCTCGTAGCTCTTTCGCTGTCTTATTTATTGATTTTATTTTAATTTGAGGAATTGAACATGATCATTATCAGAAAAAAACAGTAACTAAAATGTCACGATAATTGGATTCCATTATTTATTAGATTACCGGTCGCTTATCAACAATGTAGCTAAATGAAGTTTAAATCCTTATCAAAACAAATTCAGGAATGCTCACTACTTGATTGACGTTAAGGAACAGGGGTTATAGACAATTGGTTATAGGTTTTTTCCCAGTATACTCTAAAATGTTTTGTAATAATGGTTACTTAGACTTATTTTTCGGTAAGAATTACGAAGTTAATTCTTGTTACTTATGGGTTACTTATATGTTTATGGGTTTGGCGGAAGGAAACTATGGGCGCTATTTGGACAACGGATAGAGCGCTGCCATGACAGATTTTTTAAAAAATACCAAAGTATAAGTGTCGTGTATCCAAAAATTAATTGACACACACAGGCGTCTGTGCATGCATGCCCCATACTCGCGCGCGCAATGGTAGTGGTGACCCGCACACAGGTGAGGGTGTCGCTACGCTGGCTGGAGAGAGAGAGAGAGAGAGAGAGAGAGAGGCGCGCGGGAGGGAGCAGTGCGCATAATATAAAACCGCCAGTGCCGCCGGCGCCGCACCATTACTCACCGTTCACCCGCGCGCAACAGTCAGCACGCGAGCTGAGCCCTGCCGAGTCTGAAGTGTTGCGCCGCGTACGCGAACCGTCCGACGCGGCACCCCTGAGTTTAGTGCGTTCGCACAGAGGCGATTTCGACGGGCGCGGTATGATTCGCATCTGCTGGTAATCTGGCTCGAACGAAGCGCAAACGATATACCATTCAAAAGATATACGGAAGTAGGTTGTTCCACTTCAACGTTCCCTGATACCGAGAGTTTCGAGTGCGCGAAGGAACTATCCTCGCAGAAACGGTCCTTTCAGATTTCGCCTGTGAAATTATTAGGGAGTCATGAGTTATAATAAGGACACGACGGCGATCGAGAAGATCTATGACTACCTCCGGAAAATGTCTCCGGACATGGTGAGTGGTATAACGCGTTTGGTTAATTTATGATTTTACTATTTTGTACATATATTTTCCTAAAATAATATTTTTTTAATATCATACAATATTTTTGGCATCAATAACTAAGTAAATATTAAAAAATAAAACTATATTTCAATTGTAGGGTTTCGCTGAGTACATTGTATAAAATAATATTTACTTATTGTATAATATTAGAAATAGATCAACATTTCGAAACACCTAGATATATATTTATTTATTTTATCCATAGTACAATACAAAGTCCATGCATCTTTCCTTTTTTTTAAAAAATGTAAATTTCTAGGTCTTAAATATAATTAGCTATAGAAAAGAGGTTCAGGCATATTGGATTATAATCACTTCACTAGGCGTAATGATCGAAGTGATAAATATTCGAGGCACTTAGTGTTTTGTTTGGAGGGTGCTCTTGTATACCCATATTTATATACATATAATTATATTTATATATACATATTTATTAATTGTGTTAATTTTATATTACTATTAGATACTCAGAAATTATAGCAGATTTGAATAACATACTAATACATACTATACATATAAAATCGTGTTTGCAATCAGCCGAAATAATGCACCAATACGAGTAGATCGTGCAAATTAAAATATACCTAATGCAAGCACCTTTATCTATCCATTAGTTAGAGACTTATAGCACGTCGAGTGCTTCAAGTGCTCGTCGCGATAATATGATTGCCAAGTATCTGCTGAATTAGCGACGAGACATCATGGAGTTTTAGTTTTTAGCGAGCCCATAGCAAAATGCAAATGCGAATGTAATTCGAACCGGGCGCCTCGGGCTTCGAGAATGTTCTGTGGCCTCAGGCCTATGCCACTGACGCCGCTCTGACGAAAAATGTAAATATAAAGGAGACAACGCTTTGGCGCCATCTCTGGGCCGGCCGCTGCACTTGGAACGGACGGACGGACAACTTGTGAAGATAAGAGAAAGCATTGCAATAAAAAAATATATACTATAACCATGAATATTTATTTATTCGTGCATACAAACACGGATAATAATAATAATTAAGGCTGACTTTATTTGTGGCGGTGTAATCGTAATTAATTATGCTTATACTATCCAGCGCCGCGTTGAAAATATACTATAAGTATTTTAGATTAAATCCTAGTTGAAATATATACTATATTTTATCTCAATAAAATAAAATATCGGAATATGTCTGTAATACCCTCCTTAAAATATATGATCAAATCTTTTAATGATCAAATCTAAAATATAACTGTTGGTAGGTTAAAATAAAATTCGTTTTTAACCCCATAATTCGGGGTTTTTGTTATGTAGATGTCGCTCGACGTTATACAAGTATACGTGTACCTAAAAATATATTAGCGAAAAGAGTATATTACGAGTATGTATTTCATTAAAACAAATATTTATAAGTAATCGTTAATTATAAAATATGTGCAAGTAAATTTGGGTATTTAATAATAACCGATGAAAAAAATATATGAAAAGATGATGTAATCAAACAAAGTTATTACGAAATCTCCTTCCTTTGGACACCTATTTTGTTTTTGAGTTAGTTATGTAATGTAAAGCGTATTTGTCATTTCGAAAAAATAATCTGCGATCACTTCACTGTACACAATGACGTTTCCAAATCTACAATAAACTATTGTTTAACATTAAGTACAAAACAGTTTAAAAATTATTAAAAAACTAAATTATATTTTATTAGCAATGGAATGATATTTATTTAACGATTGAACATCGTAGCCTTAACGCATAACGTAATACAAACAACAACCTTAGAAATTCAGAATGATAGGTACTACGATATAGATAATAGGGTCTATATAAATGGAAATATTTGATTTCCCATTCCAAAGGCGCGCTATAAAGGTGAACGGTCAATATTTGGATATTTCATGAGGCTGAGCTAAGGCTGTGGGGTAGTGGGGGAGGAGGCGACTACGCAGCGCAGCCGTGACCTTCGCGAAGGGAGAGACGAGAGTGCGTTATTTTCAGTGTCAAGCGATCGATGAGGGCGGGCGGGCTTCGTTTAGGCGCCGATGAAGCCGCCCACCGGACGCGTTGTAAAACAGCTTTTGTTGCAATGAAACAGTGGTATAAATTTTTTAATTAAATAAATAAAACTAGGTCGATCTGTATCAATGGCGTCTGTCGAATCGTCTGCAACATCGGAGATATGACGAGTGTTTACGAATTCAAAAAAATGGTAAATTAGAAATAACTTAACCGTTCGCCTAACGTTTCCTTTAGCACCGCAATTCACATGTGTCCATTCTAATCTGTTAACAAATTGTCGAGTGCGTGCGTGCGATAGTATGATAGTTACCTATCTAAGCGCCGAATTAAATTAAAACTATAGTAAAGACGTATATATTTATAAATAAATAAAAATATTATAACTTGTCACCATGGCGTGCAAAAAAAAAAATGTTTTTTGTACTGTAGATGAGGTTCAATAGATGATGCATCGTTTTATGTGGAAACGAGATGGAATGAGCCTCCCAGAACTTTTCCGGTCTCAGATCTGAACCTGACAGTTGCGTCATTAAAAGCACGTGTCGGGTATAATACCTAGGCATCACAAACAACCTTGAACACCGAAAATAAATATTGTGCGAACGTTTAAAATAAGCAACGTTGGCGCCGTACCTATCTAAATTACAAATATTTGAGTTAGTTAATTAATGCCTAATTAAGTCTAAATTTAGACCAAATGACCATTAGGCGCACGAATGTGAAATTAATTCCTTATTGGTAAATATGCTTCGAGAATGGCATCACACTGTAGAATTATTCACGCAGAGCGCGATTAAGTTACTTGGTTATCATTTATAGGTTGAAATGTTACGTCTAATGGCTGGCAAGGTCGCGCGGTTCAATCAATTAAGTATCCACGCTATAACAACCTATGCATGTATGCGTACTACTATAGCTTGAACATTATTTTTATATACATATATATACCATACAAAATAGTTTTTAAACAATATCAATATTAGAAATATGTTCACGCTAGGCTGCGGCCGTTTGCCTCCAGAGATTATTGGACGGGCAGTCTCCCAGGGACGTGAATCCTACCTGGTTTTTTCCATCGGGAGACGTTGGTACAACCTCACGCTATCGATTGCGTGCCTTTGTTGCGTAAGCATCGCATCAAATTGGCCCCTAGGATTAATAATTGATTCCGCGGGCGTACCTACCGGAATTCGAAGAATGGGTTCTGTATCCGATGAATTTTTGATAAGTCGCTGAATAACAAATAAATTGGATAGATAGGTATTCCTTCATGATGTCTGGGTATCATTCGAAATATCACCAGCAAATGCAATCACACGCACGCGTCATTAATTGACGTGTTAACAAAGTGTTATCAGCGGTAATTCAATATAATACGAGGTAAAATCGTTAATTTTATAATTTAAATATAATATTTTCCATTTTTAATTGGTTCATTATTGTCTGACGCTCTAAAGTTTTTATTGAAGGACGTGTTGTAGACGGTTTACAAGCTGTGTCGCTTCTAACAACCTAATGACGCTTACTAGTTATAAATCTGTTTGGCAACGTTAATTCGTGTCAAATTTTATTTCCATATCGGGAGTAGATCAACACTGGAATGTTACCTAGAGGATCTAAATTTAAAACAAGCTCATGTAAACCTATTTACAAACCGACTACTATATCTAAAAGATGGTGATCGTGGTAGTCTAGTGGTTAAGGTGTTAGACTATTGATACAAAGGTTGCGGATTCGAATCCGCTCATGGTTATACCATTTTTAACGCTTCCTTACCACCATTTCCCCTGACTCTAGGACAGGCATATTTGACCTAGTTTAGCAGGGCCCGAAATAATTGTATATCACCTAGGCCATAGCAATTATTTAATAATAATAATAATAATACACATCCTTAAAGGTTTAAAATTAAATGATAATCCAAGAAAAAATAAAAACATAGTAAACACAAACTGTGTCTTGGGAATAGAAAAAAAACAACCAAATAATTAAAATAAAAACAAAAAGCCAAAAAAACTCTTGCTCGCTTTTACTCAAGGCCAAAAAACAACACGAACAGGAAGACCTGAAAATTTATCTAAAAATAAAAAAAAAATGTATACTAGAGTGGCGTATAGTCGAGAAGAGCAATTAACATATATATTTTCGCTAAACGCAGTGTCATCTTCTTTCTCTTATCTCCCGACACTTCCTCGGAGCGATGGAAGAAACCGTCAATTGTTTAATTAAGGTCGTCGCTATAAAAAATCTCTGCACGCCATTGGCTTCTGCCATGACGCACGCTTTGGACTATACGATGTGGTGGGCATATTTTTTTTACGTGAAATAAAAATAATCGTCCAATGACAAGTATTTATTTATTTATTATTATTACAGAATATAAGCACAATATACAAACCATACTATTTAAAATTATATAAATTATATAACGTTTTAGCTGTTAGTATAGATACTGTTTATAGACCAATCGTGAATATTATTCATAAGCCGAAACGCAGCTGAAAAATAAAATACTATAATTTTATTTCACTTAAGACACAATTAAAAATCACGTTTTATGATATTTTCGCAAAATAGTAAATTCTTTTATATAGGTCCTGTATTACACAGAATAAAAAATATTGTTATACACTAAAATTAATTATAATAATTGAACGCGTAACTTGGAAAAAGAGAAGAGTTTTTTTTTTAAATATCCAATATACAATTTACAATTAAATTAGATTTTTGAGAAGATTAATAAATTGGTATTTACAACCGATCGGATTAAAAATCTGCTTTCTGTTACACTTTTCTAATATCATGTTTTAGTATTTTTTTGTAATTAAATGTCTAAGAAAACCGGTTAATAAATAAATAAAATAGTGGTAATAGTGTTTTAACGGAGCAATAATGAAGAGTAATATAAAATCCTGTGATAAGCGGTCTAAAACCACAATATACCGGTAAAGTACTGACAATACGGGAGTCAGTAAACATGACAATTGACGTAACTCTCACGCGAATAAGTTCCGTTAACGAGAAAAACAATAATAATGTCTCCGGGTTATCTTCGGGTTATCAAAAAAGAGTGAACACTGCGTGGTTGCCGGGATGAAGTAAGTGAACGGAACGGAATCGATACATTCGCAATTAGAATCGGTCCAAGGAACATTGCTCCTCACTTCACTGAGAGATCATAAATACTGAAGAAAAACGCGAACACCTTATAGATCATTGAAGTAAGTACGGCGAGTAACAACTAAAACGTTGAACCAACGAAAGTCAGTGAAAAGTATAAGGGACGCGTTGAATTCGAACATATTCTTCGGAAACCAATTAAAAAGTTTATTTAACCTATTAGTCGTCCAGAGTGAGTAAAACATTCGTTAGTTTTAATTGAAGTAAGGGAACCTCGGCCGGAACGCGTAATGCGATTTTTGGAACCCGTGACATTTCACGGGTTCCAATTTCTCATTAGAAATTTGGTGAACGCGGTGTTTTTTTTTACGGCAAATGGGCACTTTAGTAAAATCTATCGAGTTAATTCCTTTTCATTGTGCCCAGTGAGTGCATTACAAGCGGGTGGTTTAATTTTGGCTTTGATATTTATATAAAAGTTTTTAAAATGTGTCTCACAATGGTTTCTAGTGAGTGTTCTTCATTGGAATAGTCGCTCAAAATTTGTCACATATCGGTTCATAATTAAGGAGCAAAAAATTAAAGTGTATGGAGAAGGAATTAAATTACTTAATATCACATCCGCGAACGCGGTGCCTTAAAATAACTAAGAAACCTTTATAAAGATTATAAATAAGTTACATGCTTAGTAAAGTCGATAATCGTATGTGATAACTAATTCACTTTCCCTAATAGCATTTTACTTCAAATAATTTTTTCATATTGTACAAAACACTACTGTATTTATATCTTTATTTAGAATAATTTTCTAGAATGAGATTTATTTTATTTTAATATCGGGTAATTTTGTAAATTAAGAAAGAACCAATTTATTAAGTTATTTAATACAAAGAAGTGCATTAATCGCAGTTTTTTTGATTGAGAAATTTTACCCAATACAAGAACTAAACCACAATACCCACAATTCAAACCGTACCCAGTAATTAAACCGGTAATAAAGGACTGATACAGTAGGTAATATGCGAAATTGTTGTTTAGTTTAGATTTTATGAAACGAATGCAAAAGTAAAATTAAAAAGTTTTTATCTTGTGTACGAACATCTAGATTGTCTACCGTGTTGACCCTGTTCAACTAACCCAATTTACTTGCACTGAAGCCACTGAAGATGATGGCGACGGAGCGTCAAAAACTGCTCGACTATGTGCGTATCCAATCAACAACATGACGGGCAGCGATCCGAACACTATAATGACACTAGTTTTTAGACAGTTCGACACAAATTTACACAATTCCCTTCATAATTATTAAGTTTGACACAATTTGAAACTGATTGACAAAATTTCCCCAATACAAAAACATTTAGGTTACCTTATAGACCGTGTTCCACGACCATTCCCGATAAAAAATCCAGCTAATTGGCCCTGCGATTTGAAACATGATTTATTAATAGGACTCGACCCGATAATTTTTCCATATAAACGCTGTAGTGTCGTGACTCTCTTATTTGTAGATGTAGAAGAAAAATAGTACTAAGTATCGTTTTATGTTCTTCTATGGAATTATTAAGTTAAATTTTTATTTTGTCTAAAGTTAAGAGCCCCAAAAAGTCTGTATTTTTCTATACGTTTTAGCAAAAGTTTAAGACGTAAATATCTTAATGTTTGAATACAAGAATCGAGAAAATAAAACTATAGGAGCATAGTTTATTTTATAAAGATGCAAATTCAAGTAAGTTTTTAGATTTTAGTTGATTCTGTTTTCATAATAAACCAACAACGGTACGGAGTGCATAAACACTCCGCATCTCTGCATCTTACGCATAAGCGTAAGATGAGACAGAACGATTTAAAAGCACGCGCAAGACAGAGAAGATCGCCACCTATCAAAATTCATCTCTGTTGTCATGTGTCCGCTAGCTCCGATGCAGTTGAACGACTGCGCTATGGGTCAAGGCCGCGCGCGAATTAGCGTCGCATCGTTATCCCGTGTTGCCATGCATAAGGACCATAACACCTCCTCGAGTCTTCGGGAATGGTATATGAATTTAAAAGACTATAAATAAAATGAAATATTTTTTCTCCCCAGGGCGGAGGAGAGACCGCGTCCGGCGACGGCAGGCGTCTGTACCAGCAGCCCGCGCGCTACGCGCGCGTACCCTCGCGGCCGGCGCTCTCGGTCAGCACGACCAGCACGTCCCTGGCCACGACGTGCGGCTCGCAGGCGACGCTCGCCGCGCACGCCTACCTGCCCGTGCCGCGCGCCGACGACCCGGACGACGCGCCCAGCAGCGACGACGACGAGCGCGCGCCCTTTAAGTTCACGGCGCCCCACAAGCCCATCACCACCAAGGATCGCAACCTGAGGAACTTCGGACAGTCCGCGATGGCGTCCGTCAAGTGTCAGGAGGGTACCATCAACGGCGATGCCTCCCCCTACAAGCCGACTACGCACAAAATTTACCTCGTCACGCAGGTAATTTTTTTTTTTACTCTACACCAGGTGTCAACTATCTTGGCAGTTACACATACAAAATCATGTGAGCTCATTCTAGCATGCGAGAATAATATTATTGTTTCACGTGTACATTTTTTGTACATTTGATAGTGTTTACAAACATTCGAACTGCGAAGTTAATTGATACCTGGTGTACACATTTGTTTCTAAGCAGCATATTAATCTAAATGCGACACGCTCCTCGGGGGACGCACGGAGGTGATGTACTCGTGTCTCAATTGCTAAAGTTTTTCAGCTAAACCGTACCGTTGATTTTCTTCCCAATTAAATAAATAGGCATGGTACAAGATTGTTGAATATAGATGCCAGTATAGGGTAATAATAATTTGTAAATGTAATATGAAAAATTAATCAACTTCTTTAAAAAAGTTCTTTTTTTTTGAAGAATTGCTATGACCCAGGCCGTAGTATACAATCATTTTGGGCCCTACTCAACTAAGCCACATGTGCCTTTGCAATAGTATTTCTGATCCTATTCATCCCTGTTTGCCAATCGTTACTAATTTACTTAACTTTTGGTCACCCACAAAAAGCATTGCTTGCTGGGTATTTAGCAGGGTCCTTTGCGGTCTCAGGTCCGGCTGTGCTACTCTCGATGCATACCCAATCGCAAATGCGTTGCTTAACTAGCAGATCTTCCAATTTGACTAAGAAAAAAACAACATTTTTTTTCCCGGTGTTTCCTAGCTTCTTTATATTTTTAACCGTGTCATCGCGCAAGTCATGATATCAATGCAATTCAACCGTCACTTTTGGGATATTATAATGTAAAAAATCACTAATTGCTTTACAACCAAAACAGAAGAGTATAAACGAGAAACAACCGTAGGAGTTAAAGGTGAAACAAACATAGATACATTGTTTTTTTATAAAAAATAATAAATAAATAAAATTAAATGAATTCGTTCATGATTACTCTAAGCCAGGGGTGCTCAAACTTGAACTGCTGGCGATCTACCTCAATATTTTTAGACTACTTACGATCGACTCTGAGAGACTGCAAGTGTGTGTGATGCAGGGTTGTCGTACATACACGATACACCCTACCTACCTAGGTAGGGCGTACCGTAGCATACCGCATAGTCGCACAGAGCATAGTCGCGATCGACCGTTTGAGCACCCCTGCTCTAAGCGTTTTCGTTGTTTTGTTGGTAAAACAGTTATTTTTAATTTGATCATCAAATAAAATGTATTCCTTTTATGGATAAATGACCGATTAAGTTGGTCCATTTAAAATTACCCTGACTGCAAAATTCATTTTGTTTTGTGTGAGATGCAGTTAACTGGATGCGAACTTTTTATTATCGACCTATAAACTAAAAAAACATATCCGTTTATTATAGATGCTCGCAACCCTGGCGGTGTCCTGCGGTTCGATGGTAGTCGGATACTCTTCAGCGTACACATCGCCTGCACTGGTCACAATGATGAGTGAAAACTCAACGATGAATACCATGACACCACAACAAGTAAGTAGCTCTAAAATATAATGAATACAGCTCATTTAAAACGCTCAGGGTCGAAATTTCATGTCCTACTTAAGACTAACTTAAATTTTAGGTTAGACTTAACCGATAAACATCGTATTTCAACTCATTCTTAGCGTTAAGTCGAACATAAAAGTCCGCCTTAGCTAAGAATCAAAACAACTACTACTTAAGCCTTAAGTCAGTGTTAAAATACGCTGCTAGGACCGATTTCAGTACATTAACGGCGCTACAGTCGCCGTAACTCGTGTGCGAGTGTATTGTCATCTGTGGTTCTCGTTTCGTACTTGATTTTATATTTTCTAACTAATTAAAATTGAATGGATTTGCATAGTTTGAACATCTTTAATTCAAGCAAACACGCATGGCAAAATCATAGTAATCCTACAGCTGACAATATAACCTCAAAATGTCAGATGACGCGTCATTAGTCAAAAGTTATGCGACAGTGGCGACAGATATTGTATACACAAACCATAGCGGCGAGCGAACTAATCACGAGTGCGAAAACATATTCTTAACTAAGTCGAACTTAAAAAGTAACTGAAATACACAATTCAATTTAGGTCATGCTTAAGAGTTAAGTTGATCCTAACTAAGAAGGACTTTAAGCAAGGACTGAAATTTTGGCCCTTAGTCATGAAACGTAAAAACATTAGAACCAATCCAGCTTCGGTATGAGGGAAACCGATTTAAAATGGCTATTTTTATATCTTAGTTATCTCAGTCCTACTAACAACTATGTCCAGTGTATTAACGAAAATACAAAAAAAAAAAAGGAATAAAAACCTTCGATAAACAAAACGAAATATTATGACATAGAAATAACCATGAATTTACTTTTGCAGGCTTCGTGGGTAGGTGGAATAATGCCGCTGACAGCTTTAGGAGGAGGAATCGTCGGGGGACTATTGATAGAACTGATCGGCCGACGAACCACGCTAATTGTGATCGCTGCTCCATTCGTGCTCTCGTGGATGCTAATAGCGAACTCGGTAAATGTGGCAATGTTGCTCGTCGGCCGCGCCATCTGCGGCTTCTGCGTCGGCATAGGCTCATTGGCCTTCCCGGTCTACCTCGGCGAGACTCTGCAGCCCGAGGTGCGGGGCGCCCTAGGCATCGTACCCACCTGCTTTGGTAACATCGGCATTCTGGTGTGCTTCATCGCGGGAAAATACTTCGATTGGTCCGGTCTGGCTTTCATCGGCAGCGCTTTGCCCTTCTTATTCATCGCGCTGATGCTATTGATACCCGAAACGCCGCGCTGGTTCGTATCCAAAGGACAGAACGACAAGGCGGAGAGTTCCCTTCGCTGGCTGCGAGGAAAGGACGCCGACATCGATAGCGAGCTTCACGAGCTACTTCGCGTAAGTAACGAGTCAGCCTCCCTCCTCGAGATAGTGTCGGACAAAAAATACATCCGCGCCGTGCTGATATCACTGGGGCTGATGTTCTTCCAGCAGATGAGCGGTATCAATGCTGTTATATTCTACACGGTGCAGATATTCCACGACGCCGGAAGCGACTCCATTGACGAGAACACGTGCACGATAATCGTGGGCATCGTAAACTTCGCGTCGACATTCATAGCGTCGTTCCTGATCGATCGCCTCGGCAGGAAAGTTCTTCTCTACATCTCCTCGGTTTCCATGATCGTCACGCTATCGGCGCTAGGGGCGTTCTTCTTCGTCAAGTCACGCGGTTATGACGTGTCTTCCTTTGGATGGCTTCCACTCGCCTCCTTTGTTGTATATGTCATCGGTTTCTCCTGCGGTTTCGGTCCGATCCCATGGCTTATGATGGGCGAAATCCTCCCGTCGAAGATACGCGGCGTCGCCGCTTCCATCTGTACCGGCTTCAACTGGACGTGCACTTTCGTCGTCACCAAAATGTTCGCAGACATGGTATACCTCATGGGCACGCACGGAACCTTCTGGACATTTGGTGTATTATGTTTCTTCGCGCTGTTGTTTGTCATATTTTTCGTTCCCGAAACCCGTGGCAGAACCCTCGAGGACATCGAACTTAAACTCACGGGGAAGAAGAGAGCTGCTTTGAATTCTAATAATTGTTAGCCAATAATGAATGTGATATATTTTTTTGGGAATTATTCGAAAACAGGAGTTCGGTTACATGTAAGGTTAGCAATACCTAAGAGATTGAAGTACAATTTATTGAACTCACTGGTTTTATATATGTTTTAAAACATAAAATAGACTTTTGCCATATTTTAGGTTAACTAGTATGACTAGTTAGATATACGTACACATTTATTATTTATTTATTAGGTAAGTGTTAATGAAGGTAGGAGAAAAGTAATCAAAGACTCGAAGTGACACATTAATTAACCAAAACCTCACAAATTACGAGTAGTGAATTGCCATAATCACGGTAGAGTACTTATGTTACTTTTGGATGTGACAATTTAAATATTATTTAAGAAAACATAGAAAATAAGTAGAAATTGAAATAATGTTCCTGAACTGTCGTGATTATGAATACAGGTACCTAGATTCATTTAATAAAGTATATAAGAATGACATACAATGTTAATATTTTTATGATGGGTGTTGAAAGAAAAAAATATGGAAAGGAAAAGATCTGATTTTATATACTTTTCATTAAAAGATATACCCATTTGATTCCGTGTACTTTTATTTCCATTTTACTTATTCCACATTCAATATTATATAGTACCTATGTACAGTGCCTAAATTATTTGATGATAAACTATTTGGATCAGAAATTGCCTAACAACATAAACTTTAAGGTTATCAAATTCAGAGAAGGCAATATTTTAGTCTTTTTACAATATGAGAAAAAAATATAGAAGTAAATAGCAAACTTTTAGCTTCTAAACATCATATTTATTTATTTATCAACAATTACATTATACTTTTATAAGGTTACAACAGATTCGTGTGTACATTTATATATATGAAAACAAGAAAACACATTTAATACAGAACTAAATTAGGAATTTTGTCCGTGGTGGAAAATTTAGCAACCAATCACAAATTGGTACCACCGGCGTGAGTTGTCTGGGGAAGATGCCTTTAATGACGCCTGTAGGGTCTAGCTGTAAGACGTCAGGTTTTGGTTAAATAATTTACTACTACTACTAAACAATCTATACAAGCAGTTGATATAATATGTTAGAGGTTATATATAATTATAGCATCATAGCCATTCTTGCTTAATTATGTGTCCATCCGAAAGTCGTGCCACGAATCAAATTTATTGAGAAATATAACGTAGAGACAATATTACCTACATATCGTGAATAATTAAAAATCCCGAGGTTTAGAAAATGATTACACTTTCCTTCCACAGGGCAAGTTTGTGACACCGCGTTCGTCCATTTTTTTTTTTTTTTAACAAGAGTATTTTCTTTTTTTTACTACATTATAGGCCATTATCAACTTGATAATCTGACTTCGTACCTACGTTTAAAATTAACGTATTCATTTTAGAGTTTTGTCTCTATGGTTTTGTTATCCAGGCAAAGCATCTCGGTTTTGCACCAAGCCTAACTAACCTTATTTCATCTTTTGGTTCTGATTATATAACCGAAGCATAAAGGAGACTTTCGGGAGACTCCAAAATTGAAATTTGTATATTCAATATATAGTTTTATTTATACATACGACAGTTTTGTGAAACGTCAGCGGACTTTTGTGTTATTTTACTATTTTAATAATAACTTCATTTGATTATTTAAGATTTCTTTTAATCGGTATGGCTTGTGCTGTACGGGTGAAAATTCAAAAACAAAAATTGTAATTTAAATTTATTTTAATGTGTTGCATTTTAATTAGCTGGGTTTGCGTGCGATATATTCAAAGAAAATATTTGAAACTTTAAGATCAGACGAAAATACGATATATGACTCCATCTATAATCTATAATCTATAATCTGTAATTAGTGATGGGCGGCCGATTTCAGATTTTTTTTAAAATCAGATGTCATAATCGAGTCATCATACGATTATATGCGCAATTGATTTTATAAGGCTACGCTCTAATTGTGGCAATCTTATTGTGAAGAGACTTGAAATTTCACGTCTATTAATTTTATTTATTATATTTTATTTTTTACAATCATACCTAATTTAATATATATTTGCAAAATATACGAATTGTTTTTTATGAATAAATCAAAGGTATAATTTACATTTTTTATAGAAATAGTGATGGTGCAGTAAACCAAAAGTGTCAATTTTAGATTGAATTAAAAAAAAACACAAAATATATTAAAACTATAACATATACAAATATGCAACACTAGGAGCAGTTAAGTTTAAGTTCAGGAATATACCACCTTTTTAATTAAATTAAAAGGGGGTTAAAGAATTGTAAATTCTGAAAAATATCCGATGACGCACACGGATCAAAGGTTTAAGATTTACATAAATACCTACGTATTTATACACAATGGCTAATGATAATCATGGAGCTACGAGCAGGAGCTACGGTGACACGCACAGCGTCAGCAAAACAGTAAGTACCTTAATGGTTTCAAAAAATTAATATCGTGACACCCGATGACATTGTGGGGGTTACACACCAGGTATTATTTATTACCTATCAACGGGCCACCGCAGTGGGCCCACCGTTACAACATACTGGGATGTTTCAGTTCTAATAACAGGCGAAATGAGGAATATAGGTACATTCAATATTTTTGAAACTGTAATAAGGCAGCAGCCGATCTAAACCCACAATCTAGCATTTATTAAAAAAAACAATATATTTTTTGCTACAAAATAAAACTATCAAAAAAGGTCTTAGATCGAACATAAAATAATATTCTTACAATTTTAGTAGGCTGTTCCAATATATAATGTCACACGTTCTATATATAATTATATAATTCCCCTTATTATACATATCACGTCGTTGCCAAAATAATAGGTCCTGCTTACATACAAAAATGATGTTTGAGAAAAGTTTTATGAATAAAATACTCTCATAAAATCGTCGGAGCGCTTATGGATTGAGTAGCGGATAAATAGCTTCCATAATTACTTACCGGTGAAATGTCATTCGAATCACCGAATGATTTTTATTTTTGTTACAAATTTTGTATGTACGTAAAATACGCATGTATTTTGAAATATTTTCGAAGGGAAGTATTAAAATTTAAAAAAAAATGTTTTATCTAATAATTTCCAAAATATTGAGATCTCGTTAAATATTCCGTGATTGCGTAATGACGAAAGATGGAATTCGCGAAAGTTTATTATTTGTCATGGGTCACATATGTTTGTAGACATTTATGTTTAAATATTCATAATCCAACATTGGACGATTCAAACGATTAAGTAGGTAGCCACGGCTGTACCCACGAACGATTGTGCACCAAAGTATCGATTCACCGTTATGTAGGTATCGAGTAGGTAAGTCCCATCAGCCAGTCAGCTGTCAGACGCTGTCAATTTTATTATTAGAAAAATATCCGATTGCAACAGCGGTGTGAATTTAATATAACTGTAACATTAATAAACAAAAAAACCCACTACATATAGCACGTTTTAAATAAGTGTGCACTCACCCATCACTTGAACGCGACAAATAGCGCAAGTATCACATTCGACATCCCAACTCCACATTGCTACAGCATTCCACTTTTTTAGGGTAAACATTTTTTCTGGCTTTTGCCCGTCAATATCACCGCGGTCATAGTTATCGTATTCGTCACTCATTTCGATGAACTCAGCAAATTGATAAAAACAAACACTCGAAATTAGTTTTGTTGAACCTAACCTCTCGCGAACGCAGCTGTCAAAACATTAAACAATAACTTGTCATCCGTCGGTACAGCAGAGTTAGATGCGAGATAATTTCAAAAAAGTGTCTTAAAATTATCTGCCTGCATAAATTATCAAAAAAATATTGCATTCCAAATTGTTTTTTGTATGCAATTATTTCAAGTAAAATGTGTTTATTTTCTGAGAATAAAATTAATATATTTTTTAACACGTACCGCATTCTAGCGGCAAGTAGTGCATTTAAAATTCATCTTATCTCAATTTATGTAGGTATGACAGCCCTTTTCCTTTAAGTAAAATTTAAAAAATGCTTAGATACATTACTTTAATAATAAGTCTCTGAAAATTTGCAGACTGATTAAGTAGTATTATTGATTATAATATAATATAAATAATAAATGGTAGGACCTAGCTGGCAGTAGGTACAGTGGCTGCTAATAATAAGGTTTGAGGCTTATCTTGACTTCTGCAGTTTCTTCTAAACAGGTCGATTGTTTAAAAGTGTATCCTAATCGTTTACAAGTACCTAATTATTATTACTATCACAATGTAAACCCAACAAGTATTTAGAAACTTACTAAAAGTACTTAACAAATAATTGCAACTAACATTATTTCACCAGCAGTATGTATATGTATTGATAGTCCAAGTCAGTATATATTCGTATGTTATGATAAATAAAAAGTATATTGGGGTTATCATTTTTTTAGAATCCTGTGTCGATATCTTTTTGTGAAACATTGTTCGTTTACATACCTAATAATAATAATAAAAATAATAATCGCTATAACTTTGATTTTTAATTTAAATACTTCTTCGTTCAATTTACAAAGAAATACTTTTTAAATTGCAATATGATTTTGAAAAAAATAAAAACGTTTGAATAAGAATGTAAAATGTGGGATAACAACAAAACAATAACGAACCAAAATTTTAATTTTCTTAGATTTACACAAACTTATAAATCGTATTATACGTTTTATATAATAAAGCATGTGCCAACGTCCATACCACGTTGAATACACCGGTTCTCGTCCGATCACCGAAGTTAAGCAGCGTCGGGCGCGGTCAGTACTTGGATGGGTGACCGCCTGGGAACACCGCGTGATGTTGGCTTTTTTTTACATATTTTTTTTTTTAATAAGTTAAAAAAAAAAAATGGTGAACGACAACAAAATCTTCACAATTCACACAGATAAAAATAAAATGGCTAAACATTGGAATTGGACTGAAACATCACTTAATTTATTATTAGTCATTTTTCATATCAAGTAACATTTCTGCGACCTATAATTTAATTTATGGATTTAAGAGTAATGTTAA
Organism: Neomicropteryx cornuta; assembly: GCA_020383195.1. NCBI lineage: Eukaryota > Metazoa > Arthropoda > Insecta > Lepidoptera > Micropterigidae > Neomicropteryx > Neomicropteryx cornuta. Next base: position 2,070,151 of record JAHKQU010000014.1, read on the forward strand.
TACAAACATCTAATAATTACATTTTTCATATGCATAGGTAACGCCCGTAACTAATTATTACTCACAATTATTTTGGAACACGTTCAACTAAGCTAAATTAGCTCGTGTTAGGTGTGCGGATACGAACCCGCGACTGCTGAGTTAAACGCCCTTATAGGGGTACAAAGCCCAATTTATTCGAGGGTTAATGAGAAACCAACGTTCAGACTGTGGTATATTTCTAAGGTTTAGATCTTCATCTAGATTCTAGGCAATTTAAAATGATTTTGGCTTAATTGCTTGCACTAGTCTAAAGCTAAGGATGATTGAGCGTTAAAAACAGCCTTATTCCTAGCGGATAAATCTCTATTATTAACGATAATTGGTGGATGAATTGTAAGAAAGGGTAATTGGTTTTTACAGGGGCAAAAATTAAACAAGACAGACGTACTTAGACATATTTATATTTAATTAAGAAAGTAAATCTTTATTTATCTATACTGTCAACATTTTACTTATGATGATATTATAGAACTTTTTTTACCGTAAGGCTAAAAATACACACAATACCTTTAAATAAAAACATAAAACGTTTATTAAAAATAATCTATTAAAATAAAAAAATAAAAACGCTGTTGTGTTTTGGGTGGAACATGTTTGTATTTAGAGCGTTGCCATGTTGGTTAATGTATTCTAAAAATACGATTTTAAGTACAAGGAAATTACATTATTATTCTAATACTGAGTAAATATAATGTTATTTTTAGAAAAAAAAATATTTTCAAGAATTCAATACAACATGTGTAACTTTTTATAGGCTTTTTAAGAAGAAACCAATTTTTGACATTTGCTCTTCTCTGTCTTGCGCGTGCTTTCTTAAATCGTTCTGCTCATCTTAAGCATAAACACTCCGTACCGTTGTTGTTTAATTGTGAAAAACTGAATCAATTTATGTCTAAAAAAAATACCTGAATTTGCATCTTTTTAAAATAAACTATGCTTCTGTAGTTTATTTTCCTCTATTATTGTATTCAGATAATAAGATATTTACGTCTAAACTTTTGATAAAATGTATGGAAAATTACAGACATTTCGAGGCTCTTAACTTTTAGACAAAATAAAAATTTAACTTTTTCATTTCATAGAAGCCTAGATATTTAAGTTATAAAATGATACCCAGTATTATTATTCTTCTACTTCTACAAATAAAAGAGTTACAACACAAGCAAAAGTGATCGTTAAATATTCTTTGCAATTTATTTCGTAGGACGTCATAATAATGATATAAATTACAGCATATTACAAAAGTTGAGCTATAGTCTTTTGTAAAGTTTCAAGTATTCATTTTGTCATTCGTAGGTACATGAATATTATATTATAGCAGACATTACTTACATGCTAAATAAGGTACGTAATATGGTTTATTATGGTATTGGTAAAAACTAAAGCAGGTAAAAACAAGGGGTTCCAGCGGTCGCATTATAATGGTGTACTTTGTGCAGCTCACATTTTTTTAAACAATGTTCCCGATCTGTTTGAGTTTTACTAAAAGTTTTACCCCCGTTGTCATAGAATGCTTTATGCACTAATATAGACTAATATAGTAAGGTTATTTTATAGCATAATTTCGTACACGCTTTTGTCTTTTATTTAAGTAACTGTCAGTGAAATAACATTATGCATAATCGATTTAGCAACCAACTACTGACACCGCTAGTATTCAGAGAAAAGTTAGGTAACGTGTCTATTCTCTGTAAAAGATCCTGAAGCTGGAGCGAGAATTTTTAACAATTAGTGCGGTCTGTACTCACCTCACAATGGTAAGCACAAAAAGTACTAAATATAAATATATTATATCATAATTCTCATTTATACGAGTATAATATAAAAAAAAAACGTATTTACATAAATATCTAAGTTACAAATTATTTGTATCGTACTTATAGAAAAGAACACTGTGGTACTTATGCATTTAAAAGCTAGAAGTAATGCCGCACATTCGCTGCGAATGCTAGAATTAGTAGAACTGCGCTAGCTGCAATCGTAGAACTTCCGCTGAAGCAGCCCAGCTCGATGGTTGTAATTGTGAATCGCAGGCTGTCCGGGAATCGGCACAAGTTGTCTGCAAGAGCAAAAATATAAAAGTAAGATTAACATTAAACGAAACTAATTGATTTTAAATTTAAACAAAAATACAAAAAACAAATATAATAATACTAGTTTGGTCCGTGGTTTTGTTCATTGGTAAGACAGCGTTACGAAACTTTTGCTGAGTTGTTGAAAATAGATCAATTTGGGAGAAGTTAGAATTAAATACATCACAAATTCGGTTTATAGAGGAAGCTAATCCTGAATTTTATGTAAAAATGTCATATCAGAAAACTGCGCCTATCTGTCAGTCAGACTTCAGATTATTTTGTTGACCTTTGAACCTGTTCTATGCGGAATTCTTCATCTATCCCTATTGGCCTTATCTTGTTTGGAATCGAGGCCAGAATTGTACTCTGACCAAACCGAATAAATAAATGAATTATCCTTTAACAATTTCTTGACACTTTCACAGTCTTGCTACGTACCTCTGTGTCATTTTCACACTCTTGATATATAACTCAATTTTACATAAGGGCGTTATAAGTTTAACGTGTCTGTCTGTGGCATCGTAGCTCCAAAGCGGATAAAATGATTTTAATCATTTTTTTGTTTAAAAGGTGACTCGATCGAGTGTTCTTAGGTATGATTAAAAAAAATCTGCACAGTCGTTTTTAAATTTTTAACGTTAAATTTAATTTTAAATTTAAGCCAGTAGAGGGTATTAAAATATTATTAAAATGCGTCTAAGGACATAGGGATGTCTATCGCATATTGTTATAAATTAAAATCTTTTTTGTTATTATTTCCAGGCACGAAAATAATATCGTCCATGTGATTTAGAAAAAAAGTTACACCTGGGACTGTTTTAAAAGCCTCCGCGGAGGCTAGCCTAGAGTTATGAGAGTTTTAAGGTTTTTCAGGGTTAACCCATTCAGTACTTCTTTTCCTACCGGCTATTCCGATAACCACTCGTCTCATTTATGCCGTGGTGTGTGCTTGAGTAACAAAAACCGGTTTTACCCGTGCATCGATATTGCGTAGTAGCCTCCGACGTGACCGCCCTTATGGAGATGAACAGGGGAGGGCAAGTATGAATGTAATCATGTCCCTCGCAGAAGTTCTGAAGGTTTATCTCGACGTTAGTTGACGCCGATACGAGGTCGGTACACGTTACTTCGCCTTGTCCTTGTGTGTCGTTTAGTCTGAAAAAAAAACCTGTTTTATTATTCTACTTCTAACTTGAAAGAACCACAGTGACAACCGTAAAGTTATATATTATATCAATTTTTATTTATTGATATTTTAAACAGTATAATAAATATCGTTTTATTTTTATAATTCACTCAAACCCTTGAAGCTATTTTAACATTATAATTATTTTTTTTTCATTCGCACTTTTTTCACATTTTTTTCGTTTGGACAAATTTATCATAGCAGCCGTTTTTTTGAGATAAGGCATAAAAAGTCGCATATGGCTTCTTGTACAAAAATACCATAAACTGCTAAATTATTTAATGATATGAAATATGACCTACACGATGAAATTCGGTAGATGGAATCCCGGTCATAGCTCTGATGGTTTTTTTTTGAAGAGTGTATATTCGTGCGGTGCAGATCCCTACACAAGTATTCCGCAGTTCTAATTAATAATTATTTATGGTGTATATATGTGTATAGTAGTGTATAGTATCTCGGTGATTTGGAATTTGATCTGTAAAGGTTACATTTGTCTACTCAGATACCGAATGAAATGGTTATTAATGGTCTTTTCTATGGTCACTAAAACACATAAGGTTTTTTACATCTGGCCTCCCCAAAAAAAGAAGAAAACGTCTTTTCGTCTTTTTAAACAAAATTTGTAACCATGATGCTTAAACACATTCTGAAATAATGATTATATAGATATCATTATTTTTTTATTTTAATACAACCTTTTCTTATCAAAATTAAATAGTTTTTATTATTTTTTTCACACAAAAATAGTATCAATAAGTAATCATTTTTGATTTTTTTAGAATGTCGAAATTACATAACTAAATCTAGTTTTTAATTTACTTATGCGAATGCTACAAATGACGATTTTACCAATGCTGATCAACATAATGGCGGTCATCGACATAAAATGATAGTAGGAATAAAATCTAGGTATAAAACCTATACCAGGTTAAAATGATAGAAAAAAAACCACTCGGAGATGTAGTACGAGAGACGTAGTAGTAGTAGTAGTAGAGGAGATGTAGTAGGAGAGACGAGTGAGTATCTGGTAGACGAATCGGCAGGCTCTTCCAGAACATGTAAAGTGCTTACCTTGAATATGTGAAATAAAGGTCGCGAAAGCGACATTGAATTTGAATTTGAATTTGAATTTGAGTTTCAGATTTATCAATGGTTTTATATCGCTAGTACGGCAGTACGACGTATTGAAGCCAAAACATTAAGTGGTTAAGTCTAAAATAAACGGGTTAAAGAACGGGGGTAAAGAACATGTAAACCTTTTTAAATCGATGGTTTACCCATCCGTCGTATATTAGGTCCTAGTCTCCACACTATATTCAAAACATGATTTAAGACGATATCTTAAGAAATATTTTTTTAAAAAGGATAACCTATTCAGCAGCGGTGACCTGGAGTGGCACACGTTGATTGTTCCAAACCCAGCACTTTGTATCCTTACAATCCTGTTGGGGGATGACGAATAGAAGTAGTTCGGTGGAAGTCGATAGTAGACCGTCTTCTGGGGCTCTACGTAACCATCAAGCTGCTTTGTGCCTGATCTTTCTGGATTCCAGTTTGAACCACACCATGGGTTGACAACGCGGATGGGAACTGAAATAAAAACATATATTTTAAATTATTAGTAAATTAGTTTCTGTTACTGCTTCTCTTTTGTATGCTTTTTCTTAAGTATCTATTTATACAGAAAGTAACAAAAATAAAAAACATCTTTAAAAGGGTTTAATAGGCGACTCAAATTAATGTGTTTAATTAATCTCTTTGCAGTTTCTCTTTTTATTTTTAACTATATTTATGTAAATTTGTTTTTTTTTTTGTATTTCCTGTGTATGCTTTATTAGATCTCTTTAAATATTTATTTCTCTGGGTTGTTAAATTAAATTTGTTTTATTTTGTATCTTGAAAATCTTTTTGTGCAATTTTATTTTATTGTATTCATAGTCAATTTTTTTTCTATCTACATTGTTGTATGTTAAAAGCTTTTATATCATTCCTATGTATATTTTTGTATATATTGGTAAATAAATCTATCTTATCTTATCATCATGGTTACAATAAATATTGGGAAAATATTATACAGAATGTCCTAAGACCATTCCAGCTAATTGGCCCTGCGATTTGAAACGTTATTTGTAAAGATTTTGATTAGGGAAATAAAAGAGTTACATTAAAAAAGAATGAGCTATGCACATAATAACTAATAGAAAAAGGAAAAATAATGATACCAACTTATTAGTATAAAATAAAACCAATTAAATATTTCCACCGAATGATAAACTATATAATATACTATAACAATTGGTGTTACCTGAAAATTTGGTAACAGCAACCATTTTCCTGTTTTTACTTGTTACCATTTTATTTTGCTGTGATTCAAATCAAAATGGCGATATAACTGAACAGCTGATGGTGAAATTTGCAGTTTGCAAAAATTATTGTAGCGATAGCAAGATATTATATTAAAGGCAACCAAAAATATGGTTTGAGAAATATGCTACTTGCAGCCAAGTAAGTTTAACAATAATCAGTAATCCAACAAAAAATATTGCTGTCACTATATTAACCATACTTTACGGTAGCCAAAACCATATTTTTGCTGCTATTACCATATTTATTTTTCAGTGGAATTTCATGTTAAGGTATGGTTTTTAATAAAGTTTTTGAATGCCATTAGGTTAACATAAAATATATGGGTTTATTTTATCCGCAGTTGGTTCCACGATGTGGGATGTCTAGTAAATCGTGTGATCTTTTCACACGTGACACCTACATACATTACAATGGTTTAAAATTATCACGTAAAATTAACATTTTTTTTATCTTTGAAACGATAATTTCTACAATACATTTTTATCATTTTTTGCCATTTTATCATTTATTTATTATCATACATCATTACATAATAAAAAATAAAACCACAGGTCCTTATTTAACATTACCTCGTTTTATCCTTTCAACAATTGGGTTGATTTGTGTGGCCGTGTTCTCAGTACTGGATGTGATGGCGACCGTAAAAATGTCGTCAGTAATGTCTCTTACCAATAAATTGAACCGTTCTCTATTACCGGCAGCGGAAAACAGGAAATATAAATCTGAAATTTGAAATAAATACCTCTATGAACATGATGACAATAAATCTCCTCGACAGTAAACCTACTATGCACATAAAACACCGTAAAAGGCAATGACGTTTTGTAAATGTGCACATTATATTCGAATTGTGTGCTCTGTCACTGTATTGGATTTTACATGCACACATTGCACACCCCTGCATACATCTTAGAATAAAGATTTATTACGTTTATACAGTGAGGACACGGTGTCGTCACAAGCACTGAAAGAGGAGGTTGCTAAGTAACTGATTAATCGGAGAAGGGGAGGCTGGTAATAATTTACTTAGTATCCGACCAAATTAATAATAAAATTGGAATCAAAATATTTGATAAATCATTAAACATATATTTCATCTAATTAGAATTTTTAATCCTTCCTTTAAAATTGTAAAAAATTGAACTAACCGAGTATTCCCAGTCTACATTATGGGGCCGAAGGAGTCACGGCCTAAGGAAATTAAAACTTTTTAACAATTATAACAGGTGTCAGGATAAATGATACTTAAATAACAGAATTACATACTTCAGCCGAATGTGGAAGGAGTCGTGTTTCTGTATGACTGTCAACAAATGAGAGAGAGCACAACTGTCTTTTGCCAAAGTTTTTGCTTTCTCGCTCTTCCATGCCGTGACGTCAAAATGGGCGGCTCACGTGTCAGACGTTACCCTCAAGCATCGCCCTCAAGATGTTTATTTAAGTATTTTTCGTCAAAGGTTATAGTTGTATGCCCACGAAATAAGCATCGAGGGTTTGTAATCACAGACGCATCTTATTCCCAAAGGCATCGTAACACACTGTTTTTGATCATGCTAATATCGAACTTAAATCCTTAGCCGTGTGCTCGATAGTTGTCGCGAGTGATCTGCCTCGTCGAACTATAATATGTCTAAATTTTTATTTTAAAAGAACTACACTATTATTTTGTCTACAATATGTCCTTAAATATATGTCTACAATATTTTTCGGATAAATTGTACGCTGCATTATCGAACGCGAAGGAAAAGATAAAAGTGAACCAAATTTTTTTATTTAATTCATATTTCAAAACCAATAATAAATTTTAAAAATCAGCCTTTAAGAAGTACAAGACAAGTCTTCAATGTACATAATGCTATAAAACACTTGTCTCAATACTTGGTGGTTGAGGAGTGGTACATCACCAAAAATGTGGATTTTTTAAGGATTGTAATTGTTGTAAATAAGCCAGTCCCCTAGCCCAGCCAGTAGACCTAGCACGAAATGTCTCTAAGACGCACTACTGGTAATATGACACAAAGAATCAATATTTGAGTGCTCGTCGTTCATGATGTCGTGATGTCATGGGTCGGGAAATGGGAGTTACTCAGAGGAACAGGTGTCCCTCCAGAGAACCTACGGAGTTTAGTGGGCGATTGAGATGTGAGTCAGGTGTGAGTGATGCACATCTCATTTAGTGTTTTTTGCGTATGTCCTCCCTTTCTGGGGTATTTTGCTTCATTATTTCTTTAGGCACGTTTTGGTCTTCAAATATCAGTTTGTCCTTTAGATATAAGATTTTTGATTGTTATTATACAATATATTTTATTATGTATAAACTAGGAATGTCTAATTATAATAGTAAGAGTAGTTAATAGTTATAAGTTTTGTGTTTTGTTTTGTTACAAATAATGAATAAATAATGGCCTACCTTTGTTTTGGGCAGACATAGGGATACTAATCGTTAAAAGTGCCCACAACATGAAGGGTAGTTTTACCACAATTAGGGGGCGAATAGTAGATAGTAACATTAAAATCAACGATGTATGCAACGTACCTGGCACTTGCTCGTAAAATATTTTGGTCTGTTCCACGGAGAAGTTGATATCAGCATCGCTGATTGCGACCTGATTCAAGAGGAACAGCACGATGGCGGATTGGCCTCCCGACCACCCGCTGGCTCTGTTGCTCTCCATCCGGCTGCCTGTAATGTTCCTTAAGGACACGAGGACAGCAGGCAAGTCGAATCCGGCAGGTGCTAAAAAATAAACAATATTAAGCAAATATTCTCTCCCTCTAAAAGGGGATTCTCTTTTATTCTTATATTCGACAAATTTCATATAATTTGCAACATTTTTTATCTATCTAAAATAAGTGATGAATATTTACTAATGATTATATATATATATATATAAGTATAAGTTTAAATATCTATGCATCTATTACACTTTCTTGTGGACACGATACTAACGTAATTCTACACCATACATTTTCAAATTGATACATAAAATTTAAGGTCAAAAAATCTCGGTCAAGTTCGTTAATGGGTAAAATCAGACCAGGGGTATGGCAATGGGAAGGGTAGGAGGGGGGGTTTCTAAAAAGTGAAATTTTGCTATAACATATAAGATGTCGAATTCATTTATTTTATTTCTTAGATAAGGGCCTACAACTTATCTACGTAAACTTTTTTGATAACACCAACCATAAGTTGGTTTTATGGATAATGCACGACGCTGAACATCTCGGGGTGAGGCGTGTTGTGGGGATAGGCTATCCAGCGGTAGCGAAAGGAACTAAACTGGAATCTAGCTTGGATCTTCGCAAAATACTTTTGACGCGACGGTCGCTTGTAAGGGGCTAGTTGATGTTGAACGGCATGCATGTTAGCGAACTGACATTCTGTTTGATTGAATATAATGTTTTATAAAAAACAAGCCTACGATAGATAAATTTATTTAATATTATTTTCGCCAAAAGGGCAACTCGCAACTTATGCACTTTTTTTCAGGTCCTAGCTAATGCATATGAAATATAAAATACAAATAAAAGTTGATTGATAAAAGTGATTTGATAGTATTACCATAATTAAATTAACCTATGTACGTATGCTCTGGCATTGAGAATAATAAATACTTCTATGAGAATAATTAACATGGAACTGTGAGTGCTTCAAAAAAAATATTTAAGATATTAACTAGTGGATAAAAGTTAATTTATCACAGCCGCCTGTAAGCTAAATATTAAACTTTACTAAAATTTAAGTATTGTCAAAAGAATGAATTTCCCATCGTTTAAAACTAATTATTATTCTAGCCCTGAGTCTATTTCAAACATCCGATTGAGAAAAAAAATCAAAGAAATTTAAATATAAGAAAATACTAATTTTAGATATAAGGAAATTTAGCATTGACAAGCTATGGACAGTAAATAAACATCAAAAAGTTGTTTTAAGAGACAAGAGGCCTAATAGCCCATGGCCTTAATATACTTCTTAATACGATTAAAGATCTGTATATTTTATTATTTCACTTGTACACATCTTTTTACGACCCGTTCTAATTGCAATATTGTCTACAACCTAATACAGACAGTTACATAGTACAGCTGACGTTGTCCGCGTCTAAACATTGGTACCCAATTTGTAGTTATCTCACCTTACAATAGACTACCAATAGCATATTTTATGTGATAAAAATAAATGTATAAATTATCTTTAGAGATAATCAAAATAGATCCGAAACCATTCGTTAGATTTTGTATTATAATGTTCCATATCTTAAAGAGAAAAAATCCTAACCCTTATAAAATCATTCTTGCGCCAGTCTGTTTAAAACAGATGTTTTTCTCGAAAACTATGTGGCATAGATATTTGGATTTGATTTTGCATGGAGGGGTTTGGATTTGGGGTGTGTGACGCACACATATTTTGACAAAGATTTTAAAATAACTTTTTTCTTTTTTAATGAAGGTGAGGTTAGCCCCTAAAAGTTTATTTTTTTATACTGGGTGGAGGAGCTAGTTTTATAAATTTCAAAATATTCAAAGAACACCATATGCACCCCCCCCCCCCCCATCACACAAAAAACCATACCATACCAAAAAACATAAAGTAACTGAAACTGCCGCATTTTTTACGAATTAGATTTAAATACAATTAAATTCAATTGGCCCACTGATTGACTGTTGTTAAATTTCTGATACGGAACCCTAATTACGCGAGCCCGACTTGTAATTTTCATATGTAATGAGCAACGCCAAATGCCATAGACAGAATTATTTTTGATATTTCCGCACCTATGTGCTGGCAAAGTCGCCTTAGCCGGAGTGTTTATATATATTATAAACTTATATTATTTTTTTCATATAAATAAAACTTTTTTAATAATTTTAATGAAATCAAAAAATAAATAATTAATTTTGTCACGAGGTTTGCCATTATTAAAATGCTATCGGTAAAATACTTTGCCGTTGTTTAATGTTTGAATATTTTAATATTGCTCACATATAAATTTATGCATATTTAAAAAAAAACTAGATAAAATTTTACTTTTGTAAAAATAAATAAACAGATTTCATACAAATATAAAAGTTTTTCAGCCTAATAAAGTATAATTTCCATAAGGCGATAAGATAATTTTGACCAACCCTAATCGTGCCATTTACTCGAATATTTTTTTTATTTTAATAACCTTTATAAATCAGGTACGTAACTCCGAAATAACCGATGAAAGTCTAGTTACTTATTAGGCACAAACTATGGACAGTATATTTCAATGAAACATAATAAATCAATCATTAAAATTTGGAATCAATCCAAAATAAGTACATATTTAAATTATAATATCCTACAATCATTGTTTCACAAAATAGGTATTATTCGAAAAAAAAAGTTAATATTATGCATGTAACTTCTCAAAGAGGATGAGAGGTTTATAAAAGAAATAAAACGCTGCTTCATATTTTTTTTTCTAAAAATGGGGAAATAGATATACAATACAGTTTCGGTTTTACATATTTAAAACAAATGTATGAATTTAAATATATAATATTTTAATGTTATCTAAAAATTCATAGTAAAACAAATGGTTTTAATTCAGGATATATTTTAAAATTTGAGTTTTCTTATATTTGAAATTGAATCTTATTGAAATTGAATTTTGATCGTAGAGTAAATTATTCAAAATCAGTTATTACAGACGGTAACACCCAACGAGAATTATTTAAAAATAGAACATTTCTAGCACTTTGACGTTTAAAATACCTCTCGGCCGAATTATGACAACTTAAATGGATTTCAATATAGTATTGTAAATTAGGATTATTAAGAGACAGACGACTCTGGTTGATATTGGATAACTAGGTATTACTCACTTTCGATTTTTATTTTTAGATATCAGTTGCACGGAGAGTTGCTTCTTAAATTGTATTATTTCATTTTACATGTATATTTTATTCTTAGAAATCCAGGTATCTAATCTCCATTCTATTATACTTTTATTTTAGATTTTAAGCTGTAATAATATCTTAACTGAGTACTTTTCTGGAATGTTTTATTGTGAATAAGTTACGTTATCGCGTATGTATAGTCAGTAATTATATGTAATTAGCCAGTATGTATAGTCAGTAATGTAGACTATATAGATATTTTCGCCTGTTTTAATTTATTTTGACACGTTTTCCAAGTTTACTGTACTGTCGGTAACCGGTTAATGCGTAATAATAATAATAATTCAACAACATGTAACTTCTTTAAAAACAGTTTATAAATTTGTTATTACTTATTTATAACGCTTAATAGTAACATTAAAATCATTACTTTTTTTCGAAACATAGGGCGACTCAGCAATGGATGCCAGGCGGCCGATTTGTCCCGTGGAGGATGTCAAGGAACGCTTGCAACAGTACAGTGCCACCACGAGCACCCTGGTAGGATTTGTAAAAATATTGAAAACTACGAAATTTTCAGCGCTATCCACCTTAGCATCCGAATCTAGTACAAGCAAATTTAGCTTTATTATTATTATATATTTACTTTTGATATAGTTTAATAATTAAGAACTTATTGATCTCAATGTCAACGTCAAAATGTTATTCGATTTTCTCTCAAGTCATACTACTGAAAAGAGATGTCTTGTCTTAGATGTTTTCGATAACTTATTACTGCACTTAGTTAACGCCAGTTTTCACATTGAAACAGTTCTTTTTATAAGTAGCACTGAAGTACTTTTCGATGTGATACGTAAGCATCGTACGTTCAAGATCCAACGTTATGAATTTTACGACCAATATTAAGGGTTTGGACATTGAGGCAGTTCATTTGCTCCTTCGGCTTTTCGCCTGACCTGAAATAAATATATTTTATGTTTTTTATTTTCCCCCGGTAATTTATTGAACATTTCTAGTCCTCTATATAAACTAGTTATTTGAAATTTAGACGTACGAGGAGGTACCGGCTGATCTTTGTTCCTTGTGTTGTGGAAATGAACCGATGTAGGGGTGTTATTATCTTCCTTCGTCCGGATAAATTCGCAAAGGGCTTCTTGTACATATAAACCATATACCGTTAATATTCCAAGGGTTTGGAAGTGTGATCTGCAAGATTCCCACTGACTAATACATATAATTGCTTGAATGGCTCTTTTTTGGAGGACAATTATGTCTTTAACGCTGAATGCTGATCCCCATAAAAGAATAATGATTATGGAAAATCAGAACAATGCGATTTGCTCGAAATGGCTGAATAGCAAGTACGAATATAACGTTAATTAATGCCAGGAGCAATGTTACATTTTCATGCAGGTTTACTTACCCATCAAATACCCATCCGATCCATAAAGCACCATCGCAGTCATATTAGTCACTATCAGTCATGAAATCTCATTCTAACGCGGTATTCGACGAACCGATTTTACCTTCGACTTTTCCAAATTAAAAATAGGATTGAAGGCAAAAGCACATTCATTAATTACTTTTTTTTATTATATTTTTAATATAATTTACTTTGGTTTATAACTACACAAGTGTTGATTTATATGTATATATATTCATCAGCATTTAATTGTGATATTGTTATTATTTAATTAAAAGTAATCAGGTCCGTCTACTACAGTTATTTGAATTTCTCCTTACATACATATAGAATTAGAGACTGGCCAACGGTTACGAAATTTACAAACTGTCTATTTTCCAACTGCAGTATTTATTCTAACCTTATTTCATATATATACAGTTTAATAGCAATGAGTGGACCGTCGAGATCAATGTAGGTTGTTTATGATCTCAACATGTTCCAATCACTGTCCAATAGGCTATGTTTTCTTTAACCATAATTTATACTTTTATTTTGTTGGTTTTTATTACGAACAAAATATACATATTTTTATAAACACTTGAATCCTTACGTAAACATTTTAGAAGACCTGGAATTAGTTTTTTTTTCTTTCCTGGGAAGTTAGCTTTTTGGACATATGTTGTTTAGAAAGAAAGCGATTTATTTGTATGAATTGATATTATAAACTATGCAAGTTCACGACCACCATGACAAGCATAGGCATTGCATTTTATAATTACCATAGAATAAGTAGGCTCATAATAATTAACGTAAAACATGTCTTAAAAGATATATTTAAATATAGTGTTTTATAAATTAGGTGTAATTTTATAAATCTATTTATATAAATATGTTCACAAAATTTCATCTTTTCTTTTCTATCGATTACAATATTTTGAACGGCGCGACGGCGCGTGTGGTTTGTTATTTGGAATTTGTGAAATTGCTTTAATAACGAACTAAGAAGTTATTAAAGGACACCTGTAATATAGATTGGCTCTTATGTAGAACGCATAGAAAGGCGTTCAACACAATCATGCATCTGTACCGACGGATATGAAAGGAAGTCGCAACTTCCCAGTTTAAATCGGCTCTACTACATCCCATCAGTGATCGAAGTCGTTAGGCATAATTCTAGGCAGCGTGCCTCTCTCCATCCTGACTTGCATAACGTAAATTATCGTCTCGTGTACCGATAATATATATTATTTCTAGCATATATTTTTTTTGAATGATTTTATAATTATCTCCATAAAATGTATATGTGTAAAACGAATGCTATGAAAATCGAATAAACGAATAACTAACTAACGGACTGTGCGATCTGCTGGAAAGTCACACATACACGCAGTGGGTTAAACCATTATATAATTATTAATAGGTCAACTAAGACTAAGAAGTCCAGCTAATCGGCCCTGCGATTCTGAGTATTATATGTGAAAAACGTATATCAAAATTCACTATGGTTTTCGAGAAAAAAAAATGTTAACTTCAGTCGATAATAATAGACGAATCATATCACAAGGTCCTTGTTGGTCTCTCGGTGCGAGCCGATAACTCGACCAAGGTCAGGTCATTGAACCCTGCGGGCGTCGGAATTAACCCGCTGACCGAATTTACATAATTATTAAAAAAGTTAAATTGTTGTTGATTTTTTTTTACATTTCACAAAACAATAACTTATTTAGTTATGCATTTTTTATGTAGTAATTATAATGTATAGCAAACATTGTATTCCATCTAGCAATACGTATAATGCAATACATTCAATAAATGACAAAGTAAAATAAATTATTATCTAACCAACTGAAAGTTGTGATTACAGCTGCCATCCGTGATGGACAACCTCAAGCTAAAAGAACAATTAAACCGCCTGGAGGATGATCACAAATCTAAAATTTCCGAGGCGAGTAACTATTATTCTATAAGCGTATTCATAGGCATAAGTAATGACTTCAGCAATGACGCCTTGTATTTTCAACGGCGCAGACGATTGGGGTGCAGTCATTAAATAGTTTCACTTTAAAACCCTCATCAAATATTTTATGGGTTTTGCTGCTCTAATAAATTTCTTAAGAACCTAGTTAAAGCACGCCAGTTTGTAAAAATGGTCATATGATGATGCAGTCAAGCCTGGTAAGAGGAAATAAAACGTCTTTAAATTCTGACTTCCGTTATGTCGAATTGTTTATTTTGGTGGTACGCGTCCTAAAATATTACATACATACATATTTCTATAATATAGCATTTTTAATGGCTCAGGTTGAGGCGTGTTTTTAAGATCTAAATAAAACCCCTAGTGTGTGTAAACCCTAATATGTTAATTGTATAAAACGTGTTTACAGAGGACAGTTTTGCTTATATTTATAGATTTACTGATTTTTTATTGATTAATAAATATGATGAATATGTTTTTATATTGTATGAATCGTGCTTTCTCCTTCTAGCATGAAGTATTATTATACTAAATGAATGCCACGACAAACCCTGCTCCTGTACCCTATTCCTATTTTATAACCATCGACCCACGCATCAAAGTGCTATCAAAAATATTAAAAATAATTGTCTAACTCCCTATAGAACTTAAAAATATTAAACATAATGAATATATTGTTGTTCAAACTATTGTGTTCGTGGCTCCTAGAGAAAGGTAGAAAATTTACCGAAGAGTCATTACATAAAGTAATTGAACAGCAGATTAAATATACTTAAGTAAATAATAGAATGTTTATTTATAATAACTGTAATATTATTTCTTAATGAAGTATATTAATAACAAAAGAAAAGATTTTTTTTAGTAATAAAAAAAACTGTATGCTACATTTACGCCGACATGCATATATACAACTACATATAATTTTATACCGTCACAGAATGGGCTCGCCTAGTGTTGACGGTATAGAAACTCTTTTGCACGGTAAGCGTGCTGTGTCACCTTCAAATGGCACTTGCTGAAGGTTAGTCGTATTAAAGCAGTACGGTATAAATTGCTTTAATACTGTTATATATATTTTTTTATTGTTTACTGAACTTTTGTACTAACTGATTAATTGAATTTAACATGCAGACAAAGGTAATGTTTTACATTAAAATCGACTATCGAATCTAGTATTTACATTTTTTTTTTATGTTTCGCCAATAAAATTAATTATATCAGTAAATAATTAATTTAAATAAAAATAATATCAAATACAGTTGTGTTGTATCTGCATTAAATGCTTTTAGACAGATTATCGTGGTAAGTGTCATGTGTCATATAATAATCAGATATTTTTATTTTAGGTCGCCATTTTAACGACAAATCTGGTAAAAGTGAAGGCTGACTTTGAAAAGGAAAAAAAAATAAGGGAAAAAACAGAATCGAAATTGTTGGAACTCGAAGCACAGTTTGCTGGATTAGTAAAAGACACTAATCAGGTTAGTTAAATAAAGTATATGATTATATACTTTATTGCATTGCATTATTTGCATTAAAACGTGTAGGTACTTAATGCAAATATCAAACTACAGTCAGGTTTCATTATGCTCACATTCGTACTTCAATAAACAGATGGACAGAAAAACATAGAAGTCTGACATAAATAATGACTTCCGTTTCTGACCATTTTGTTCTGGGTTTTAAATACACTCTGCTCAGGTTTATCATTCGGAAGTTATTAAGAGCTTAACTAGTTTTTTAAAGATTTTTTGTAAATGAGCCAGGATTAATGAATACTTTTTTTAATTTGATACTGGTCATTTCAATTCAATGTCTGGCTTAACGTTTTTTAACATTAAACTTCAATAAAACGATTTTAACGTCGATATAGATATTGTGTTTGGAAAGTTATAACGGTTCCAATTTTTTCCGCTAGGAAATCACCTAAAATAGGCCTATTTCGTAGGCCCCTGTGTGTATATCCGATCTGAGGGTATCGTTGCATACAATAACCACAGTATAAAGAGGGTATAACAGTAAGCGATTTTAGAACAAAGACGCGAATCGAAACAAGCGAGGGCGACTTCATCAGATGTTGGACGATTGGAGCGTGTTTAGTGTTTAATCCGTGTTTTTTTTTTAAACATGTTGGCCGATGAAATAGGAAAATATAATTGTGAAATTATAATTGTGTTTTGATTCAAATACTTCCCTGGAACTATTTTTGAGAACTCAAAACAACGCATAAACCTAAACGTTTAAACATAGCATCTGAGTACTAAATGCCTACTTACAAAAGTCATTTTAAGATTTCGTAAAGCCATGTCATTGTGGCAGTAATTTTTCTTTATTTTTGCTCACTTCAGTTCAAATGATTTTCATAAAATTGCAGAATTTCTTATTTTTTAGGTGAATACCTTATTTAAATTGATAACACGCAAGAAGCTTTTTAAAATGATAATTTGTTAAAATATCATCCTTGTCTTATTTCATGTAATTAGATCGTTACATAATATTTGACAATATTTTACACTAAAGAGTGTAAAATATTAAAAATGAATTTTTATAAAACTCAGCGCTGGGTTTAAACCGACATCCTGCGCTCTCAAGTACAGGACCTCTTTAGAACCTTTATAAATATTATGCTATCCAGCACTTTATCAAATAATTAAAAACTTGTTCAAAATTTTTCAATATTGTCAAAGATTGTATCATTTATCTTTTTAGAAATTGTCCAATCAATCATTAAATATATATTTATATTTTATCTGGGATATTGTTGATATTCATTTCCCTAGTTTTTAGGTTTTTGAAATATTGATTCTAAGCAAATTTTAAATATGTGTATTTTGACAGCCGTGATTGTTTACAGTGCAATGTTTTAAGTAGCTATCACTAGCACCTACTGCTAACAGTAAGATTGATGCCGTTATTCATTTTCCAGATGCTAGGTTCTAAGGAGCAAATGCTAGAGCAGGAACAAATTGTAAAATTTTTAAAGCAAGGGTATTTCGAAGCAAAAGAGGAAATTGACGAAATGCGGAAACTAATTGGTGAACAAACTGAGCAGTTGCAGGAATATAGAATAAAGGTAATTGACACTGGTCTGAATATGAAAAGAGGGTCAAATGTAAACTAAGTTTACACGCCAAGTATTACAAGCCGAATATTTTTTTTCTCTTTAAACTTAGCATTTAAATAAACACATTTACTAGAATTACCTGCTAAGCCACATTAAAAAAGTATCAGAAAGGAAATAAGGCAGGATTAAACAGTAATGCTGGCTGTGACTTTGTGAAGATTCACAGTCGTAGAATGACGGTAGATGTTCTCGTACCGTTGTTGTGTTTTCGTGTTCCCGACACGGTTTTATTTGCTCTTAAAGTGCCTAATCTTAGGTATCACTGGATTGTTGTTGAGACGTTCTTTCGAACTGCATACGATTTATATATTTCAACTCTGTTTTTTGACCAGTATATTACGACATCGTATTGTTTTTTTTTGTTAATTTTTAACTTCAACATTGACTTCACCGTAACTACTCTTTGGTTTAGATTTCGTCCAAAGCTTTTGGCTATATGTATATTGTAGCGTTCGTCGAATTGACTATCGAACGAACGATACCGGGCGCTACCAGCCGACGATAGTCGATACGTCACAAGTGCAACCGAACGGCCGTATTGCCAGATACACCGCTTTGCCGTTTTTTACGAATATGCTCGAACAATTCAAGATTTTTTAAATTTTAACTTATTTTCTTTATGGTTGTAATATTTCACTCACATATTTTTAATATACTAGTAGTAATGTGGCTAAATCTGTTATATGCCTGTTCTACAACAACTTCATAGACGTATTCGCATCAATATAAATATAAACAATATTATCTGGAATCATTGCGTCCGTCAAGTCGGTTTATGTTTTGATTGAAAAAATAAAACAGATGGGTAAACAGACAACAAAAACTTCCTACTTTTGATGACCGAATTTGTTTTCCAGTATTTGCAAGCACAGCAAACAGTTGAGCAAAAAAGTCAACTCGAAATGATGGAGTTAGACAATGCACGAATAAGCGAGCAGATAAAACTTCAAAAAGTTATGGTGAGTTTCTAGCTTACATACATTTAGCGAAAGTTAATACTGGAACAATATAAGGAACAAAGGTAGCAAAAAATAAGCGACTTTTGAAGTTTTATTATATTTCTAACATTATATCAACGATAATATCACCATATTTTTTAGCCGCAATTAACTAGTATTTCGTGGAAAACATAAAAAAAAGAATGCAATTTGTGTGAAATATATTAAAATAGATTTATTTTTATGTACGAGTACATTTAAATACGTAGGCAAACTACAGACAAAGTATATAATACTTTGAAATTACTTAAATCCAGCTCTTAGCTGCTTCTTATCAATTTTACAGGTCGATTCCTTGGAACACTATTTAGCGACTGTCGTTCTTAACCCGCAGCAAACATGTGAGCCACAACTAAAGGGACGGAAGGAAAAGCGGAACAAGCTTTTGCAACAGAAACTTTATTTGCTTCGAGATGAAAATGCAAAGCTTATGAGGACAGTCGATAAATTGAGGTAAACATTATTCCAGTGACAGTGTGTCATTTCTTTGTATATCCATATTTATAGTGTAGGTATTATTATATATAATATATAATTTATATTATTTCTATTTAGTATAATATGTGTTTTATCTTTTATATGCAATTATTTAAATATAGATAAGGTTTTTCTTACTTAAGTGTCTAAAATGAATGTAAACATGTTATATATTCAATATTTTGTTGGAGTAGCGTATAAAAATAGAATAAAGATACTTTTAGTATTATTACTTCATCCATTGGTGAACTCGTAAAAGTTGACTTCGGCGGGAATGGAAATGCTTCACTGATTTGATTTCACGGATAGGAGTTATATGTCTAAGCTGTCCGAATATTATCAGTTTTTAAGGAGTAACTTTCCTTATGGTTATTTTACTTGTTTTTTACAATCGAACGATATTTTGTACTCAAATTAAATAAGTCAAAAGAAAATAATAAAATGAAGTTAAGTATCTTTAGATACAATTGAATTTCTTTAAGTTTATCTCTAAAAAAAAAAACATCAAAAATGTAAAATTTTTGTGTTGAGTGGGCAAACGTAATCCGTACAGATTATATTGTGTTACTATACGAGTAATAAACTGTGTATTTACTATACTGTGGCCAATGCACTATCGCACTCTAGAATGCAAAATTCCGTCCTTTTCAAGTTTTTAATGTTACGCGATAGACAAATTGCTATTTTCGTTTTCCAGAAAGTTTATTTAACTTATTATAGTATCAGTTACTCTTTTAATATTTAGCACATAGAAAAAATACTATAATGAATATCTAGAAGTTTAAATTATATTATGTAAAATATAGATTTAAAGATAATTTACTATAATTATGTACATAATACAATACTTATAATTTGTATATTAAGTTACTTGTTTTTTACTAGGCTCTTTTTAAATTTTCTATATAGACAACTAAACCGGTTTCCCGAAAAATAATTATGGTGATATAGATCAAAAAGGGCATCATTAAATTACATATAGAGACGTTTTAAATACATATTATAATTAAGGCAACTTTAATTAAAATTGTATGTAATACCCTACATTTTCACGACCATAAAGTAGAAGCCATTTGTTGATATTTTTTAGAGAACATGAGATATGTGTGTTACTACACACATCTCATATTCTCTAAAAAATCACAGAACACAAATATAGTAAAAAATAAAAAAAAAGATAGAGGGTACGTTGTAACATAAAAAAATGATGCGGGGAAATGAATTGGATCTGGCTTTTAATAATGTAGCTGCTAGATAATCGCACCTTGTAAAATATATTATTACAAACTTACTTCTCAAAGAAAAAACTACATCTATGGTGTTTTATATTTGGATTATTAAAAAAAATACATTGCTGCTCTCAAGATTTTTTTTTCGGTGAAGTGTTTTGTTTTAAATGTTATTATTTTATTAAAAAAATATTTGTACTGTTACTTCTTAAGTTAGCTTTATTTTAGGAAATAAAATTAAAAAAATTTTTTTTGTTGGTTTGACCACGGTCGTAATAATTTGTCTATTTTATCTGGTTGTATTTTATAGGTCAAATATTGACAAATTGGACCAGCAGCAGTTGGAGACGGATACGCACCTCCAAACGAACTGCACGAATGCTCTCAAATCGGAGGAGAGTTGGAAACGCTGCGCGAAGAGTCTGCCCGAACTATAAGAAGAGCGAAAGAGAGGACAGAAATTGTTAGACAAAGTCTTCAGGCAGACATATCAGAGCTAGAGAAACAACTGGCGCAGGCGAGAGCTGCGGCCAGCTCTGCGCAAAAGGACAGAGATTCGGTATTAATCTTTAACGAATTGGTCTAAAATGCATACTTTTATTTTTTCGTAAATATAAAGACATAGAATTGTGCATTACCGCAGTGTTCCTCAAAATATTCCGAGCACATACGAAGCAGGTACAAGCTAATTTCATACCAAAAAATGGGTCATAACATTTTGGAAATTGCTGATTATTTAATTGCATTTTGACGACACGTATTAGAATTTCTATCTCAAAGACTTTCAAACTTAGTATTGACTTGGAGTTTAGTTTTCCCTGCGATTCACATGAAACATGCATATTGAGGTTATAAATATATAATTATTCTTTGTTTAATTTTGAAAAAAAAAGTGTGCCTGCAATGGGATGTGTGTAGTTTTCTTAGTCTAAGGATTGACTTGATGTGTTCTAACCCAGCGTCGCAATGCCATTGCTCGTATTTTGGCCTACTCTGTTACCGATGGAATCCTGTAACGAACCAGCCGAGTGCTAAAAATAAACAAGTATGGCTGAGACACCCTGTAGCTATCATATAATTGCTTTTATATATCGTTTAGTAGTACTAAATTATTTAACCAGAACCAGACGTCTTACAGCTAGGCTCTACAGACGTTATTAAAGGCATCCTCTGCGGCACTTTTAGCCCATTCGATGTGCATTTGGATGGCCATATACAGGCGATTTTTAGGTTTTAGGACTGGGTAGATAAAAATAAAAAAAACAACATACAATGGTATCATGACATTCTTTCAATTCATCATAAATTTTTACACCAACTTAGTATTTTTTTTTTATAAATTTTGACGTACGCATAGTAATGACACAACACTGGCATAAGATTTTAATTTAATAATAAAATATTTATTACTTCTTATTAATTGACATTGAACATTCCTTAAGATGTTTTATTTGCGCACATAAATGAGTTTGTATTAATTTTAACTGGCCAGTAATAAATAATACGTTCCAACCAAAATTTAATGTTATCTTATTCGGCCAGCCTCCGGTGTAACCGGAGTGGGCTATGGTTGTTTTCTATACACAAAAAAATAAGTTTTTCGCATCTGTACTTTTCGAGCTGAAAGACGCAACAGACGGACGGACAGACGGACGGACAGACGGCCAACGGACGGGGATAGTAGTTTCTTATGCATAAATGTATAGAAGCTAAAATTAAGTGTTTGTTCTTCCAGGTTAGATCGCAGTTTTAACCTTCCTTGTAGTGTCTTTTTCAAAATTATTTGGTTAACACATTTGCACTTTATCGGCCGTTAAAATCTAATATCTAAAATAAAAAAAAGGATCCAGTTGAATAATTATCGATTGGCAGCCCGCCCTCTAGGGACAATGTGCTGTTTCTAAATAAATGTTTATATTTCAAAATACCTCACAAAATTGATTAAAACTGATTAATAATAATACTGACATTACAACAGCTGTTTATTCTCAAAACAAGTAATTTAGATGTGCACTTAATGCATGTATTAAATATTAATTTATTTTATGTTTAAACTTTTATTAAGCAGATTACATACACGTAGGCTGTGACCTTATTAGTATTAATAATTGCTGGTATTATTTTTAGGTGTGCCAACGAATGCAGCAGCAAATCGACAAGCTGAACGCCAGCTTTGGCCAGGCTCAGATTCGAATACATAACCTTCAATCGCAGTTCATAACTTAGTTGATGATGGCCCGTGTGAGTTCAGCTCTTTGTTCGATTGATTAGTATATATTTTTATTTTGTTTGTATTTCTACGTCATGATTGAGATATACAAAGATATTTATTCAAAATTAATAAAGGATAATATAAATTACTTGTGTGCTGATAATGAAGTGTTTCTAAATGTTATTTACTTTTTATAAATATACATATTTTTGACAAAATTAAGTGTGCATTTCTGTGACAGGTGTCAATATAAGACACTAGTTTTACTTGTTTTTTGTTATAAGCCTAGTTCCCTTTGCATCTATTGCACATTCGTATATTGTAAATACCTTAATATTAACTAGACCTTAAGATTAAATTGAAATGTTTCATTTGCCGACGTCACTTAAAATGCTCAGGGCTTTTGGTGTTGGCAAGTACATAGGTACATGTTGATTTATATACTTGCAGGCTAAGTAAGGCCTATTAAGATAGGCCTTGCTCTAAGTATCCTTTTTTTATATCATTGAGTAATATCAATTATGGTAAAGAAGAACGAATTCTGTTCGCATTTTGTTCAAATTTCGGTAAATGATTCAATAACAAAAAGGTTAAAGGATATCCCAAGACCATATAAGAACACATAACGGGGTGTTTATGTTCCCTATTCTTAATAAGACATTTTATAAAAATATGCGAAAATAATTTATCCCCAAATCACATTTTTTTTCTAAGCGCTCGTGTAACCTTACCTTGGCTGCGTTTGCGTACAATCCAAGGCCAACGACATCACTCGCCACGAGCGTACAAAACCTTTTATGACGCGTCGTTTAGCTACGGTGCCTATTACAAGATTCGTATAATATTATCACGTAAAATTTATATTATTTTTTTCTCGAGGTTATGATGAATTATGGTAAATCGTATTTTTATCGGGAATGGTCTCTTGGGATACGGTGTATACAAACACAAATATACTGGAGACATTTTACTCTTATAGTACTCAGAGCAGGTGCGAGGGTGTGTGTGTCTGAATTATGAATCATGGCGTAAAACACGCGGAGTTTGACTCGCTCGGATTTGAACCGAAGACAGATTGTAACAGAAGCAGTACCATTTCGTCACTAAGCTGTTTTAATCTAATTTATTTACGCGTATTATATATTTTTTTCTTTTTCTATTCGGAAATAAATTCGGAGAGATACAATATAGTTTATTTTGTTGTGATTATATTTAATATTGAGAACACTGATAAATTAGCAAGCCCAAGTCAATAAATATGAGTATTTTATGACAAATAAATTAATTTAATTGTGGGGATAGCATGAATTCATATTTTGGACTTCATCATCATCATGTATTATGGACACCAGGTCCTTTAATATGGTTTATAAAATATGTATAATAAGTTTGATATGATCCTCCAGAAGGTGTTGTGTTCACTCCTGATGAAGGCAAGAAAGAAATTCGTGGTCCATAGAGCGTTTTATTCCTCTGGTTTTATCTCTTTTTTTACATGTAAACCCCAATAGGGTAACATTTCAATAATTTATAATGAATTAAGATTAGATAATAAAAGTAAAAATAATGAAGGTAAAGTGTAACAATTACGGTTAAGCCAAAGGATAATATTAATTTTGATTCATTTAGTTAAATTATATTTAAATGTCTTGCGTTCGTTATTGCTTAATTAAATACATAATAAAGGAGTTTTCAAATAACTAATATGCGTTCGTACATAAACTACGGGAAATTATCACCTGCATAAATTCGATGTATAAATCAGACATTTGTCTCTCTGAAGTTTATTGAGTAGCAGGTTATGTCACCTTTTAACCACACACAATAATGTTCGTATATTTTGCAACCGGGAAATTACTGTACCAGGGCGAGGGCTGGTTACTCAGTTGCGGAGTGACCTCAAAATGACACGGTTAACGACGATCAGCGTCTCGTATTCCAATGGGGCGGAATGGCGGACCGTGCGCTGCGTACCAGCTCGTACAATCGTATCGGATCGACTGGTCGCGCGCGGTTTGTTTTGGCTCCGTTTGGCGGTCTGTTTTAGTTTCGTTCGGCTCGTGCGAAACTACCCCCAAATAAAGTACATATTTGCTATTAGGGTCAGGACAGAGTGTACATTTTTATTGTAAAGGTGGAGACATAGGGGCAGGAAATTATAGGATTTATTTAAATATCAGAACTGTTCCGAACACATATTGTTGTATGTTATAAGTTATTACGTTATTCTTGTACATTTTTGTGTCTCGAAAAAAAATATCTTATCTTATCAAATGTATCTGCCATTATTATTGGTAATATTTTAAAGTTGCTATGTTACCTTGCTGGTGGGTTAGAATGTCGTATTGTTCGTGGAACTCGCTCAGATATCGCGTGGAGTTCACCAATACGGATCCGTCCCTGGCGTTCAGAAGCGTCACGTTGCTGCCGTACTTGCCGACATCGACGTTGTCGAGG
This sequence comes from Neomicropteryx cornuta, assembly GCA_020383195.1. Classification (NCBI taxonomy): domain Eukaryota; kingdom Metazoa; phylum Arthropoda; class Insecta; order Lepidoptera; family Micropterigidae; genus Neomicropteryx; species Neomicropteryx cornuta. Next base: position 2,095,569 of record JAHKQU010000014.1, read on the forward strand.
AGGTACGCGATGGACGGATAGATATCACCGTAATTCCAGGTTGTGTCTATGACAATGAAGAGGTCTGTAGACGCCCTTAGGGCTGCCACGCCCGAAGCCGAGTTGGCTGTGGTCGCGCAGCTCAGGTCGTTGAGGTTACTAGCTGAAGGAAAATAGCGTAATTAAGTATTTCATACATACAGTTTAATACTTATTACATAAATTAAAATGTTAAACGCAAAACGGATTCCAAAGTCTTGAGCTGATATGTTGCTTTTGTATAAAACTGTCAATGCTCACATCGACTGCTCGGATCTTCTGGGGCTCATAGATTTCCTGGTTCCACCTAGACCTACTCGCCAGTGCGAGACATTTCAGCTGTCACGGTTGAGTACGAATTATGCACAGAATTCATATTTACATCGAGCATGTAAGCTTTGTTGAACAACATGTTGATCGTTTTTTTTATCATCAATGACGTTTTAACTTTTAGATAAAATAAAAATTTAACTCATTAATTCCATAGAAGCCTAGATATTTCGGAGTATTACCTAGTATTAGTTTTCTTCTACATCTACAAATAAGAGAGTCACAACACTACAGCGTTTGTATGGAGACATAACCGGGTTGAGTCCTTTTAAGAGAAGAATATATATATATTGACAGATAAATACTAGGAACAAATACATATACAAACGATACTTACGAACATACGCACTGAAAGCAGTTACAGCGCTGGTTGCGTAGTCACGAAGACCGTCTTCGAAGATGGTCGCGGGGTGTGGCATTTCAGAGTCCAGGTAGTTGGTGAATGCTACCACTTGGTTTAGAAGTACGTCGCTTGGCGCCACTGTCGCGAGCAGGGTCTTTCTGTTACATGCTCTAAATTGTTCCGAGAATACTCCACGCTGCGAAAAAGATATTTTTGTTACATAAGATATCCGATTTAATAGAAATCCTAAGGGCCAAAGTGCATACACTCGGGTGCAAACATTCTATATAGCACCTTTGTGAGATCGGCCTCAATTATTTATTTGTTATTGTTCGACTGGGAGCGTTATTTTTAATTATAGATAGTTGCTTTGTATTTTTCCGGATTAGTTCTGGTTATTTTTTATTTTTTATTGCTAATGTTTTTGATTTAAAATGTTCTTTTTTCTTTTATATTTTTTGCTTGTATGTTACAATTTGAGATATGTAGTTACATGGGGAAACCTGTTAAATAAATAAACATACTTCGTATTTTTATTCGCTTTGCTTTTTTCAGAGGGTGGATTATATCGAAAAACAAATTTTAGTCGGTAAGAAATATTTGAGAAATGTTTCCCAATTATGAGAAAAACGAATTATAAATTTGATCGAAATTTGATTTACTCCGTGCATTTATTGCAAGTTGAATAAACGTGTAAAAAAATAAATAGTACACTGTATTTATGAGAACCAGCGCTTTCACATCTCCGTATGAGCGTAGATGAGGTTTATATTTATTTACATATATATACATACCTACACACTCTGTCGAATCACCTTTCAAGGTAAAACTTCATATGCCCTCGGCTGTACATCGGAAAAAATAAAATCTACTTATTGTAACAGCCTGGTGGTGCAATGGTACAAGCGCCAGCTTTTAAAAATGCAGAGGTCTCGGGTTCGAATCCCTAGTGGGTCAAATCCGTCCAGGTCATTTTTCATCAAAACCGGACTTAAAACGCTTGACGCATACTATTTTTTTTGGATTACTTTCGAGAATTAACCGTCTGGTTTCACTCAACACAATACAATATTAAAATAGCACAGTAAATTTGTGAACTTAATGTATGATGAGCAAGTATACCTGAGAATAGTACATGTCCAAAAGTTGAGACAGCTTAAGTGTGGACGCCGCCTGTCTGAAGCTAACGATGTAAGATCCCAAAATGAGGCCGTCGAGCCCGCCCCTTATTTCGGCGTCGGAAGATTCGTAGTTCGTGGACTGCTGGATGAAGTACCACCTCGGCGCCTGGGTGCTGTTCCAGCCGCCCGCGGCGCCGATGGAGACGGGCCCTTCGCGGGGTCCCTGGCGCAATGCCACTTCGGCCAGGTCACCTAAAGTCCACAGACCACTGATTAGGAGAACGCCGAAGAATGACCGACAATCTGTCCGGGCACCGCGTTAGCAACGTATTCATAAAAGTAAACCATAAATATAAAAAAAAGTATTCATAAATATACGGCATTCAAAATAGTTTATTCCAACTTTTTTAAAATGAGGTAACATGCGTTCAACAAGTTTACACCTGCCTGGTACTAATTAACAAGAAGTAAATTTATATATATCGTCATTTACATGCACTCTTATATATAACAGCAAAATGGTGTTGGAGTTGACATTGCTTATTCGTACATTATTGTAATCACCTTAATAGCACAATATGCTGTTATAAGGAGACGCCATTGTTTATAGATGTAGTTTAGCATTTTGACGCAAGCTACGAGATTTCCTAACAAACCTATAAATATATAATCTTAATATTATACTATAAATATAGTTAATATATCAGTAAATATAAATATAAACATACATAAATACTACTTATATGCACATGTTTTGTTATTTAAACAAAATAGACTAAACACTAAACTAAATAGAAACAGTCTGGCAACAAGCATAAATGATTCTTTATTTTACATTTATTTTATTTTCTTTAGTTTGATTTTTTTTTCTTTATTTTATTTTAAATTCATTGCGAATAAAAAAAACAACCTTCATCGTATTAGGTGTTTTTTTTGTTGAATTTAACTACATAGAAACCCCCAGCTAAAGTAACCTAGGTAAGTAAAATTAAGAAATGTTGTAAAATCACGTACGATTTACGCTGCCAGCCCTGTGTCTACCGTCAATTGTGCATGTGTGGGACCGGCTTAATAAAAGCTCTTGAGAAATTTTAATAATGTTATTTCAATAATACTGGCAGGAATGAAGTTTGAATTATGCACCTATTATTAATTTTCAGCTCTCTACGGCGGTTTTTAAAAATGACGCAAAAATGCCTCTACGTTTTCATGCATTAAATGCCTTAAAAAACCATTTAATGGACGGACGGTCAGACAGTCTATCGAAGGCGATAGGGATTAATCGATAAATATAATAATAGTAGATGATTTTCATCATAATTTACACAAAGCTAGAAATGCTTTCGTTTCGGGGCCGTTCCTAGCTTCATGATAATTTATGTTAAAATTGATAGGCGTTGATTGACAGGGCTGATTGATAAGGAAACTATTAAAAGCTATTTGAGATATTGGGAGCAACACAGGAGAATCCTCGTGTATACTGTAAAAGAAATGATATACTTCACACGTTCCATAAAATAAGAATGAATTAATTTTAAATATGACCGAAAGTACTTGCATTTTCTGACGAAATTTATCAGTAACTTCGGTAGTCATAATACGTGTTAACCGGTAATCGGTAATGCAAACCCTATGCATAATAGCGCTTTGTTCTTCGAAATGACGCGCTAAGAAAAATGGGTGACGAGTATGGGACGTGCGGCATTGGGACAAGTAATGCTGCAGTATATTTAAGTATATATGACATTTGCTCACTCGGACAATTTTTCTTGGGGCCCCCAAGAAAGTGGGGGCCCTGAGCTATACGTAAATCCTGCACTGGCGTTAGAGTATTCTTTACCCGAAAGCGTGGCAGCAAACTTGTTATCGATAACGAGCGTTTGATTCGTCTGCACCAGGGCGCTCAGCGGTACGTTCTGCTGCTCTATCCCCGCTGCGATCCCGGCCACGACGGTCCCCGCGGCCACGGCGCCCCATTGCGTGTACACCACGCCGTCCTCGGCTGGACACTGGCTGGCCGTCCGCGGCGCCGTGTTCCTCTCGTCGAAGGCCGCCCCCGGAATTATCTCAAAGCCATTGTCGTCCGTGGGGGCGGGCGAGAAGTTTTGATATTTTCCTCTTCTCGCGTTGAAACGGCTGCAAAAATAACGTTTACTGTTAATTATGGAGATAAAGTATAATGATGCTAAAACCATAGTAGCAATCTCGCGATTAACCTACTCCCATTCAAAACAACTTACGCTCAAAAGTTGCGGCTGGGGGAACTAACCTCGCGAAAAATTCTCCCACCTTCAGAACATAAATATAACACGTTGCAATACGGCTTTAAGAATGGAAACTCAGTTGAAAGGAATTCGAAAGTTGTAGGGAATTCCCCTAAACGAATGATCCTTCATCATACATAGTACACTCTAATAGTAACTAGTAACATCCTAGTACAAATGTTTAATCGCCTTTCAGCGTCGCGGCCCCTGCTATTTCACCCTAATTATTATAAACAGATAAAAACTCACACAAGCATACGTCTTGTTTTATATGTCGTATTTTGAATATAAATTGTGTTTACTGCGTTAGTAAGTAGCTTTGCTTTGTCATGCCCTGCAGCGAGCGATAAAGAGCTGATGATGAAGTAGCTATGCGTGCAACTTTAAAGTATTTATATTTTTTACTTGATATAACTTAACCAGTTTCGATAGGTTCCCGACCAATCAGAGCGGCCAGCTCTCTTAGAAGAGGTGTCAACAGAACCTAGTGGCTAGGTTCGCGCCAACAAGCTAACAAATTCGCGCACCTGATCAATGTTTTCTGATATCGGTCGATTAAAATGGAACAACTACATTTTAATTACACTTATGGCGAATTATACAGGATGAATTTAACGTCAGTAGTATCCTTCTGAACTTTTAAAATATGGTCACCTAACGAAACATCAGACCGCCCGGCGTCGCAACTTCGCGACCAAGTAACCACGGGGCACCGTATCTACTCCGTTCACACGCGCAAATATTGTTATGTCGATCAGGAATACTTTATACCATTTTTTTTTGTTAGCTATATGAAAACTCGTTGAACAAAAATTGTTCAGATTCATGCTCTCAATTACCCCTTAAAAGGATACTGCTGACTTTTAAGTTCAACCTGTATATTTCTATTATTTGAAGAATAATACAAATAATTTTATATAACAAAACAATTTAAGGTCAAATTACCTAAGGTTTTCTTGATTTATATATTCTACATCATCGGACATACGGTGTCTGTTTTCGTCTGTATCCCTGGGAATTCTTAGGGTCCTATACTGAGCCAAGCGGTTGCAAACTATGCCCTCATCACCGCGGGCTTCATCCGCCACAGTACTTGAGAGTATATGGTGAAGAGAGCACTAAAAAAAACATCTTGAATGCATCACACATTGACATTATTTGTTTAAAATTATTAGTTAATATTTCCCATTTAATTCAAATATTTTCTAATCAACAGGCTATCATGCTATCTATCTAACCTAACCTAACCCGATAAAAAGTAAAGGCTTATTAGTGGTACCTAGGCATAAAAACTATTACGGTAAAGGCACTCTTTGTTTGCTTATACCTTCTCTATTTAACGAGTATAATAATAATATTTTTTTAATGTGCCTAAATATAAAATAACAGGCACGAGTAAAAAAAAATTAATACAAAATCTGATTTGGAGAGAGAATGAGAGCAGGTCAGTTACTTAAAGTGTAAAACTGTACGAAAAACTTTGTTTTGCTGAAAAAAAGGTGCTTTGTTAAAAAATCAGTGTGTGTGGATCGAACCACCCACTACAGTATAAAACACCACTAGATATTGCCTGTATCAGTCAGGGTTGTTTTTTTATTATATTTTTTAGAATGTAAAATATCACACATTTATTAAAAAACATATATTTCTAAATAATATATGTTTTTTATGTAGTTTCATGTTTGTTATGTTTTTTTTTAAATAAAATCAAATTTAAATTGAATACCAACTGAGGAAAAGTAATATTAAAGCATTCATACGTTATAAATAACTTGGTCATTTAAAAATAAATTCAAGACACCCATCACAATAGGCCACTGCTTCGATAATTGTCGCTGTGTCAGAGTCAAAGCGGTCGCAGAGTAGCAGTGCTTCGCCTAAATCGCAATCATGGCCATAGCTACTTTGATCCGGTGAAATCCACCTCCGCCCCGGCGTGCCGAAAGAGATTTTTTTAAATCACAGACTCACCTTCAAAAAAAAAAAAATGAAAACTCACCTTTTCTACGGAGCTCATTGAATCGTTGGGGAAAAGAAACGCGTTGCCTGGCAACAGCCTCGACAAGAGTAGTTTATGTTTAGAAAATTGATACCCTGTTGGGCTGTAGGGCAGGGTCTGTGGGCCCGACGTTATTGCACTTGAACGAATAATGCCATCCATACGAAACCTGTCATGATTAAAATTGTAATATTACTAATGATTAAAATATAATATACAGGGCGTATTAAAAATCACTACTGCCCTTTCAGTAGACAGTATCCCAAGACGATCGTCAATAAAAAACAGCTTCTTCGATTTCTAGTGTTATTTGTTAGAAAGCTATATCAAAATCATCATGGTTTTCGAGAAAAAAAAATCAACTTGAGTCGATAATAATAAACGAATCACAAGGCTTTTGTTGTGAGCAAATAGCTGTGGCGCTCGGCGCGCGCCGATAATTACCTGTTAAAAATATAACAAATTTGGGGTGATTTTTTTTCACATTTATTTATATAAAATATTACTCATAATAGGTAACGGCATCTCCCCTGTCTTCGGTCTTGGGACAATTACGAGAAAAACAATTTGAAATTTAATAGAAATCGTTTTAATGCTTAAGAAAGCGGTTTAGAGTGTTTTTAAAGCACTCGGAAACAAAACAAAGTTTTTAATAATCGGCAACTGCACATGCGCTTTATTCTGTGACATGCACATGACGTCTGGTTTTTTTTTCGCAAAGTTGATCGGAAATAAGGCTGAAAGTCTTCTCTCAAAGCTACCAATCTGTGTTATCAATTATTATAAAAAGTGTCAGTGTTATTTGAAACCGATGTGTGAGTTTTTAAGCATTATATCTAAAAAAGGTTCCTGATGTTAATGTAGGCAGCGCTAGCTTTCATCGGGCGCCCTTTTCAATAAAAAGGGTGATTTTTTTAAATACGTCATTAGCGTGTGTTGTTCACCTTAATTCCCTGCAATACTTATGAAATTTAAAGCGTGATGTTAGTAACGGTTGAAAAAAGAAAACATAATTACAGCTTGTATTTAATTTATTTTATGTTATAATTCTCTATCAGTTTTATTTTTTCATGTAAAAATGAGACTTGACATTAATAGAAGTATAAGATGTCATTAAAAAATTTTTTTTTGCTTGACATTGACAGACTATTGAAAAAGGTACATTTGAAATCACACAAAATTCACAGTTCGAAACTCATTCGTCAATGAGCTGTCAGTTGTATGAACGTTTTATTTAATAAATTTAATTTATTTGTAACATATATTATAAATAAATTTTAGGTTTCTGCACTTCTCCGTATACACTTTAACTATACCAAATCTCATACTCCTCAATGCGCGCAAAGGAATGCTTAAAAAGGAATCCGATGTTTTCCCTTCACGTATTAATATAGTATAGAGAGATGTAATAAATCACACTTACCTATGTATCAAAGCGACACCGATAGTTCTGATATCCATGTTGTTACCATTTGGAGAATCCTCTACTTTTCTGATCAGGTCGATTAGGACGTTCATCGTCATGGGTAACCTGAAGTCTCTGTTCATTAGTCTGGGATCTTGGTAACACTCTCGAAGTGCTTCTGGTATTCGAGTCTGTACATTGTCCTGTGCGCTTGCGAGCGTCAGTGCCAACACGAAAAGATATATTGCAGCCATTTTAGTTTTAACTGTAATCATAAAAAGACAAGGAAACCTTACTATTGGCCTGGAAATGGCTTTAATTTGATCCTTTATATAAATGCTAATGATTTCTTTTGATTCATACTTTGTCCTCAATTCATCTTTTCAGAAAAAATGATTATTTTTTGTGCAATCATATATTTATGTAAATTAAACCTATTGACTACAAATCGTAAACCTATTTTTATACTCTTTACTTTCGTTATCAAACGGTATTAATCAAATTGCTGTTGTAGTCTACATCTAGATCGTGGTAGTCTAGTGGTTAAGGCGTTGGACTATTGACACAAAGGTTGTGGGTTTGAATCCGCATCTGTTTTTAACGCTTCATTACCACCATCTCCCCAGACTAGCACAGGCACATTTGGCCCGGTTGAGTAGGGTCCAAAATTTGCTTTCCCAAGAGGTTGGTTCTGCAAAAGTGGCAAGGAAAATTGTTATCATTGGTCCTTCAGAGCCTAATAAAGCCAAGGATGATGACGCGTCATTATTTTTCATTCCGCGATTTGGTTGCACCATTTTGTGGATACATCGGAAGTTAAAGATCTTTAGTCAACGAACATTAAAATATTATTACAGGTGAACGTCAATGGACAATTGATGCAAACAAATATGACAGTTGAGAGCGGTAGCAATGTCGTGACCGTAATTACGTTGAAAAATGACAGCTGTCAGTTTATGCATAATATTTAATTGAAAAAAGTAAGAATAAGAATGTCTGGCCAATTCTGTGATAAAAGGTTGAACGAAACTGCGTCATTATTATCATTTACATACATTATACCTCAGCGAATCGATCGCGTGAGACGAAATTAAGATAAACCATGATGTTGCTTACGCAAGCACCTGTCGCTTACAAGTTGCTAGGTTTCCAGTAAATAGTATATACGAAGGTGGTGCAACAAAAGTTTTAGTCAACGTTTGACCATTTTAGAGTTATGTTTTTTTTTATTATTTTTTGGAGATATTCGTTGACTATGTTCTGGCAACATGTCTTTATATTTTATTATTTTTTAATTTATTTTAGATCTTGTCGGTAATTTATTTTTTTAAATAATAATTGCAATTTTACAGTGGAAATTAAAATCATTAGCGCAAAACACCTGCATTTTTTTTTTAGATTTTTGTGAAAAAATATAAAAAATAAACTGTAATTGTATTTTTGTATTTGTGTATTTTAAAATATATGTTTACCGTAAATAGATACCACGGTTTACTAAAAATGATTTCAAAGTGACTTCATAAAACTTTTAGAAGTATATTTTTTTCTGTACCTACAGAAGTATAATGACAATGAATACAATGAAAATTGTAAAAATAAGTATGATTCGACATTTATTAAAAATTACGAAATTATTCAAATGTTCAATAAAACAAATACCTAGTATTTTCGACAATTACATACCAAATACTTAAATCTAATGTTCTTCATATCGTATCGTAGATGCATACTATAAACTTTATTTTATTATTTTATTTTTAAATTATTTTATTTAACTTTAAAGTACTGGGTATTTGTTTAATGGGTACTATTATTATCAGGGTTCTAGCTGTCTAGTATAAGTGGTCAGGCATAACCCCTCATAATCCCACCATAATAACCCATCATCTCATCAACCCATCATAAGATACAAGTTGTAAATACTATGTCATCAAGATACAAGATACAAGATTTATTTCAGCCATGCTATTTGTGCAGGAATGACATAGCTTATGTGTAATAAATAATACGAATATTGCATACTTTATTTATTTATTTTATTTTCATTATTATTATTAGTGATGCCATGAATACGATTATACGTGATTATTATTTACGAAAAAATAATACATGTCGTTATAAAATTGAGATTTAAAAAATAATATTTTTCCCAATACGTATCGTATCCATCAGCATTTGTATTAGGGATGTTAGGATTTAACACACTCGAGTTTAGGCGACAAGTCCATACATTATTATTGAATGTTTTTAAAGTTATTCGCGGTTTCATCGAGAATCCCGTAATACTCAAGAGATATTGGTTTCTTTGTCCCGGACCGTTTGAATAGATCGCGGACGCACACGCTATTTAGGGGATTAGCCTGTAGTACCGACGTAAAAGTATAGTCCGAAGGGAGAGCAGTCGAATTATTAAATTCTATTTCCGCGGAGATTGATATCTTTGTCTGTTCGCCCAATAGGATTAAACATCTGCTTTCTATTACACTTTTGTAAGATCAGCGTGAATTGTTTATTTGTTATTTTTTGTCTAGAGGCATTATTTTAATTATTAACTATTTTTCCTGATTAGTTCTAGTTATTTTTTTTTGTTTTTAATGTTGTTTTTTCTTTTAGTAGTTTAGTAATTTTTTACTTTAATTGTAATGGGGAAACCTGTTTAATAAATAAATAAATAAATATTGCCTTTAAGGCAATAAGTTCGCCATATACGCATTACAAAATATGTAATTCTGTATTAAAGTGTAAATCAATAAATAAATAGAATAAAAATATTTATTAACAGAAAATTCAAAAAATAAGAATGGGATTAATTCTTATCTCTTCCTTCCTAACTCTCTCCTATCTAATCTCGACTTAGGTCATAACATTTTGGGACCTACTCAACTAAGCCAAAAATGCTTGAGTCAGGAGAAATGTTGGTAATGAATGACAATGTATTTTTTGCACCACCTCTCTGGGTTAGATGGTAATGATTATGCTATGGCAATAAGCTCGCGGGTTTGTGACACGGCCTTTGTGTGCGAGGTTCATAGCTGACAGACGTAAGGTGCATTGCTATTATAAGATACATTCGTTCAATATACACCTTTGTCCAAGTTGCCTGTCACCATTTTGGCACGCGAAGGTACGGTTTGATAAGATTAGGAGTCGCTTGATTAGGCAAGCGAATGTAGACATTATTTTACAATATTGTTTTCGTATAATAATCCGCCTATCGGAAATAGGTGCGCCGATGTTGCGAATCAATAATCTGTGCTCGTTATCAACGCGCTGGCATCTACGAGGTTGTATGTAATTCCTTTTTTTTATATGTACAGTAGCTGTATTTATATGTACAAACCCTGTTAAAAAATAATAATGCCACCAATAGCGTATGTCGCCTTTTTGGCGTACCCACCGCGATCTCATACTTAAAGCTTAATTTCTTTTATCACCAGATGGCATTATGTTGTCAGAGAACAATTATTTATTAGTCAAATTTACAATTTATTCATTTACAATAATAAAACCGAAAATAAGTTTTCACTTTTAGTTGTCGTAGACAAATAATAAATGTAAAAATGTAATGTAGGTATTTCAAATAAAGGAGAAAGTGAACAAATTTCTGGAAAAAACATATTTAACCAGTAATGTGTATAGTGATATGGTCGCTAAATTTTAAATGAGTTACCGCGTGTGTGTGGATCTAAGATAGTGTGAAGGTGTTTGTTTGTTTGAGAAATATTAGTGTGTGTGCGATATGAAAGTGTGCAAGATTAGTAATAGCTGTTATGCATAATATACTGTTGTGAAACCTAAGCAGAAAACATTTGTACGCATAGTAGTTTTGAAAGTATTTTTATGGCACAACGCCGTTTAATTCCATGTTTTTGCCAGAACACATTTAATTTATTATTTCTATTTTTTAATAAAAATAAAAATAATAAATAAAATTATGATAATTTGATATTATATGTACATTTTACAAAAATTACTTTTTCAGTGGTTGGTGGAGAATATACTGCTGGTCAGTGTCAGTGCCTTTAGCACTAGGTATAGATGGGAAATGTTGCGACTCATTCCTAGTAGGACAGTAAAACTAAGGTTTTCACGATTTAATTTATTTTTTTATTTATTTTTATAAATTCTATAATTCCTATAACCTATAAATTATATAATTTTATAATTCCCGAGATCATTTTTTTTATTTGATCGAAAGTATTGTGAAAGTACTTATGAGTTTTTTATACAACAAATTTTGTACATGGATTGTTTTATACTATATATATTTTTAAATAATTGCTATAACCTAGGTTATTACTATACAATTATTTTTTGGCCCTACTCAACTAGGCCAAATGTGCCTGTCCTAGAGTCAGGGAAGATGATGGTAATAAAGCGTTAAAATCATATGACCATGGGCGGGTTCGAACTCGCGATCTTCGGGTCAAACGCCTTAACCACTAGACTACCACGATCTCTATTATTTTTCACATTTAATAGGCGGAACTCGTTACTAAAACGTTAAAGACCGTGTTCTTCACTCGGCATAAGAAAATTCATATGATCCGATCCAGAAAACATTTTTTTTTGTTTACATGATGCTATTTTTGTTTTTGGCTAAAACAATGTCCCCGTTGTTAACTGTCATTAACGTTTTAAATAAAAAATAAAAAAATATTTTTAAAACGCTTTTATTTAAGTGCTTGAATGCGTATACAAAATTTCGTGTCATGCTGTTGGCCGTTGAAGAGAATCGTATAAGAAAATCAGTTCAAGCCGTATTAGATTTTTATATGTTTTCAGGAGACATGTTTTCTTTGTATTTGTAACATAATATTCACAATAGCTGATCTACTGTATTATTTTTTACACTGATTTAAAAGGTAAAAAAGACTCAGGTAAAATGTGACTTTTATTAATTAATATAAACGAGTCTAAAAGGTTCTGTTAATGTTTTTTTGACGTTTAATAATATTTTGTATTACTTACGTTTAGTGCTTAATAATATTCGGTTTAACAATGTATTTAAAAAGTGCCCAGATTAAAAAATACAAAATTAAACAAATTACGATAAAAACATATAGCCCACGTCGATAAATTCGGACCACATATTATAAACCTAATTAAGGCGAAGCCAGAGGATAAATATTTATTTAGATTTATTTAGACTCTTTTTTTTATATAGCCGGCTTTTGGCCATTGGATATTTGATTATAAAAAAATATGTTTAGATCCCTTGACCTTATTACCTTTATTACTATTACCCTTGTCTTTATTACTATTACCCTTGTCTTCGACATAGTAAAGGCAGATTTTTAGAATTCAGTTCTATTTCTGAGCAGTTTAATAAATGATAAACTTCAAATAGTTTTTTTTGTTGAATTGTTCTCTCATAAAAAAAAAAGTCTTAAGAAAAATAGTAATTGAAAGGCATATAAAGGGTATAAATCATGGAATAGATTGTTATTTAAATTTCTATATTATGAAGCTGTAATTAAATAAAAACCAAGAATTGCTTACTGACAGCGCACAGACTAAAACCTGGCGCCCTAGTCAGTTATTGCAATATATTTTATACATATAGACAATGTAGGCAAAATATAAATGGCTTAGATGACATTTACAGATGTCTAAGCGAGAGTAAAGGGTCTTGTCACATATTATTTGTATAGAACCCTAAAAACTTATACTTTTTATTACGCATGGATTGTTTTCCTAGAAGGCATTATCTTATCATCGAATATGTTATCAAAATATTTCTATTTAAATACTCGATGAGTAACATGAGCTAAAAAATGTGAATATTTTATCGATACCTCATTGTTAAAAATTACTTACATATATATATTATACTCGTATATATTATTTAAAACTGTTTCGTGGTTTGCTTAACATGATTCTGTGTATGTGTTTTAATTTTTTTGTTGCGTGAAAATAAGATACACAAACAAAACTACATAAATAAATAATAATTTCCAGTAAATTCGAGCGTGCTTGCCCTAATTACCCCATCTAGAAGCTATAATTCAAAATGAGCTACTGAATTGGTATATTGAATGAAGTAATGCAACTTCAAGGGACTACCCAGCAAATCTATGATCATTTGGTTTGGGTTTAAAGGCTGGTCCTCACCATCTGAGATCATTATTGAACCATTTAATACTTAGTAATATTCATCATCACTAGATGCCATCTTCATAATGGCTTTAGCGAATAACTAGGCTCTTTTTACGAGATTTTTAAATGTCATTAGGTATATTAATTACCTAATTACATCCATATTACCTAATGATATTATAGGATAATTCATTATATTATGTTAAATTATCACACACGTGCACTATCTTGTTCAGGCCTTCATGTCATCTAAGGTTTTATAATGTATATATATTTTGTGATGCTGCTGTATGTAAATATGTAGTGTATTTGAGTAAGGTGTAAGACACTCGACTTTTCAACTTTACCAGTAATAAAATTGCATAAGAACATACCAATTCTATCCAACGGAGTAATTTTAGTCTTTGATTTCTACACTTCACAATGATATTCAAATCTGTCTCACTTGATCATGATAAGTATGCCTCATTGGGGGAGGAGGAATATAGAAACTTACAGCACTATCACTAGGGTCCTAAGTTTGACCTAAAGACACCATGAGCGCATTGGAACTATTTAGGTACAGGTGACGAATAGAGAATGGAGTCGCACCTTCATACTGGCATCAAAAGTGATAAGATAAAACGCTGGTTATGAAAGATAAACGATCGCATTGCCATAGAAATCGCCATTTCGAAAAGATAAAACGACTATCTGCGCGGAACGCTTGCTTTTTAATCTGCCCTAATTTGTTTCAATTCTAAACTTTGGTAAAAATCTTATAGCCATTATATTATTATTATAGTATTTTATAGAATAGTTATAGTTATTAAATATTAAAGAATCATAAAAAAATCCCTATTATATTTTATTATATTATGTACCGTCTCTATTTCATCATTATAGTTGCGCTGAGCAACATATATCGTCGTTATGTCATGAAAAATAACCTGATAGATTTTGATGACAGCTGTATTATGCTCAGCGCGTATGTTTATAGAAAAGAAAAATCTATCTTAGGACATGCAGTGCTAAGTTAACTAAAAACTTTGCATATATGTAAATTAATGTTAAAAATTAAAAAACAAAAAGGGAAATAATAAGGTAGTAATAAATTATTACCTCTATATCCACATCTACACCATCTACACAACATTACATCTATTTTCCAATATATTTCTTTTTATTACTAAAATAAAAATAGGTGATTGCTTTTTAAATCAATACAGAAACAAAATAAAAAAGAGAAATATTAAAAAAACCGACGAGGATGGGATTCGAACCCACGCGTGCAGAGCACATTGGATTAGCAGTCCAACGCCTTAACCACTCGGCCACCTCGTCACACGAGCCTGTCGAGAATTTATTTAATTATAAAGAGTATTGTATGTGCACTCTATTGGAAATATGCGCAACTATTACTATTATTATATTTAGCTAATAAGAGGATGCAATATTTATTCTGGTTTAATATCTAGAAATGTGTTTATGTAAATTTATAAAATATTTTATTGATGGTTGGCTATTTAATATATTGATGTTCAATAAGACCTGCGAGTTGATAAGCGAAACCACGCTGTCTAGAAGTAATAGCTGTGGTCTATAGATGACGCTGCGGTAAAATTGATTATTTTGTTAAAAAAACATACTATCATGTAATGTATCTATAAAACTAATATAACTAGCCGTAAACATTGTTTTCTATATACGTCAACTTTTAATATATATAATAGCTAATAAAATAACGATTGTCGCACCTCGGCCCATACAAGAGGTATTTTCAGATTTCATTTTCACTTAAGTTGAGTTTAGAGTTTGAGTGCTTAAAATCATCATTTAATGTACAACCTATAGCAAAAGATTTTTGAAAAATCACTATTAATCATTATATTTTAATGCATAACTTTAGATTAAAAGACCTACTTCAAAGTTATTGGGCGTTTAAAAAGCCACTTTTGGTTGAATTTAAGTTATTTTTCGAGGATAAGCCAACCGCTATCTTTAGAAAAATGTTAATATACGTAACGAGTAAATTACATGGCGATTCAAAAAAAAATTTTTTTTGTTTCACTGAAACGAACTTTATTTACTGCAGATTTTATATACCGATTGTTTTAACGTTAATATTATTATTTCGATTTGTTATATTTGTTGCCTATTAAAAATTTCAAAATTATCTGTTATTATTTATTCTATAATAATAGCCATTCAATGAAAAGTCAATAATAAACCATAATAATAATTGATAATAAAGTAAGAAAACTTTGTGGAATCCCATAAAATTAGGAGAAGAGTACAACATTCTAACTCTTGTGTAATATGGCGTTTTATCCCTATGTAAAGATAAACAAAACACACAAAAGATCTTTCCGAAGAGTTGATTATAGAATGCTTGTCTAATTACTGCATTTATCTGCATTTATCTGCAATCATTACTGCATTTACTAATAGCGATATTTTCTAATAGTGAGAGAGTGAGCCTATTGTGACTCAAAAGCCAACATGGATCACTCAGATGGAAACCATATTAGCAGTAAATTAAACATAACTTTGGAGTTCCTCTTGGACCAATTGTGTTCATGATTTCTATTAATTGATCATATGTTAAATGATTCTCTAAAAAGTTAATCTTAATTGACTGAAGTTAAGAATGTCGCGAGACCATTGCATAAAATCCAGCTAATTGGCCCTGCGATCTCAAACACGATTTTTTAATACGAAATTTCAAAATTCATCATGGATTGACAAGGAAAAAAAACCTTACGTGATAATATCAAATCGTTTTTGTGATACGTGCGCCAGCTGATCGTCACGCTCGTCAAGGCTACGAGATATACCACGGCTAAAGCAATTATACCAGACAGTGCTCTAATAAAAATAAAAAAAAATATGTTCGCATTCTTTTATATAATTTCTTACTCATAATAGGGAACATAAACACCACCTCAATTCTCGGGGAATGGTCTCGGGATATTCTGTAAATAATATAATAATATACTTACACATTCTTGTGGTTTAGAGGTTCAACATTCACAGAAACATGCTTAATCGTATAAAAAAGTGTTACGAGACATTTTCGAAGATTTTTCTTAACTCAGTAAAAAATCGAGGAATGTAAACCTAGTATTATTCCTACTTTCCTTCTTAGTAATTAGTAATATTAGGACATGCCAAAACAGATGGCATGTGGTCCGTGTATGACCCTGGAGGCTGTGGTATTAATTATTCAAAATCTGAAACACCCGAATTAGACGTAGGATTTAAATTCAATGTTTCTCGGACTTACAAACTGCATTCACAACGTTTACAATCATGTCTACAACTCCGATTTATAAAATAATCCCACACTTTCGCGGTGCATTTACTAATCCGTCTGCGATGGGGGAAAAGCAGGCAATCTACTAGTTCCGTTGAACACAGAGCATCACAAAAAGTGTACCGGGCGTGGGTTGTTTCAATTCGTGACAGTCTTCGATTTAATATTCATTAAAACTAATATAACTATCATATCATACTAATTAAATGACCAATAGCACCATACCACGTATCTTCTCCCTTTATAACAACAGCGATTTTTCAAAAATTGATATACTGAATACCTCCTTATTGTCATTCAAAAAAGCCTGTGGTATTATAAGAGCCATAGTTTTATGAGCATTGATTTCTACTATAATATAGATTATAATATGTAGTCTCGCCTAGTTTATCGTCCTCTCGCGGGAGGCGTCTATGTATACTTTGAATGATGCAATACATTATTTGGGTTTGTTAATTTGATCATGGTGTTAATCTTAGCACGAAGGAAGCTTTGTTCTCAACGGCCGGAGTCTTTCCTCCCGTCACCAGGCAACGCTCGGCGCCCTGGGACGCTTTCCCTATCTCCTCTCCCTTTCTATCCCCAACCATCCACTGCAGACTGATTTCTCTCTTACTCCCTCTCCCACAAGAAGAGAAACGCGAGCGGCACGTGTCGAATATCTGCTAAATTGATTTAGATTACGGTTTTAATGAGCTCTTCATAAAGCAGATTAAATAATTAAAATTAAATCCTCGGCTTATGTAGATATCAAAAAATAGCTAACAAGCTATAGTTATCAGGACTTTTTAACTCAATTCAGCTCAGGGTTACTGAATGAAAATAGGTTACTTACCCCATTCCAAGGGTCCTTCACGTGATCACATATCACAAAAAAACAAATGTCTAAGGAAATGATGTTAAGAATATAATTATAGAAAACTAACTCTATCGGGCTGACTTTATTAAGGTTACAAAAATAATTAATACTTGTATTAAAAACAGATCTACCCAAAATTTCTAAATCAGAATGACTCCTGAACGACTTTCGAACTCGAATAGAGAGTACCTTTCGCTTCTTTGCATCCAAATGGGGCTAAACATGTTAGAACGGTCAGTTTTTAACAGTAAGGTCCTTCTTTCGAGTCCTTGAGTCAGACGAATAAGGCTCGCAAGTTACCAGCATGTTTGGTTAGAATTCCTAGAATGTTGTTGAGACGAACTTTTTGTTATTTCAGAGAATCTGGGGCGTATGTCTAGGAAAATGATACGCGTATCAATCATTTTATACTGATAATTCGTACGAAATTTTACAGCCTGTGTTTACCCTCTTCCTAAAATGCCCACTCCGGTGGAAACAAAAGTGCGTTTCTGGCATTATTTCTACTGCTACTTCTTGAAAAGGAAGCAATGGTTCACCCCGTAGGTTCGTTTGTCGTTCACCTCTACCTCTATTTTACCTCTATTGCATCTATTACCTCTATTTTACCTCTATTTTAGAGGTGCAAGAGAGGTGGGCAATGACAAAAATGAACAGCTCCTGTCCAACATTTACCGTATATAGGATTTCGCTCAGAGGCGGCAATTTATGCGTGATTTTCCTAATCTTCAAGAAAATTATGTTAATTTGTTTCAGTATAATATCCTTTTGTAATAAGGGGCTGAAACGAACGGAAATAAGTAGCTTTTTTCGAAAAAGCTAAAAAAAAATCCTAGCATGCCTCGAACAAAGATTATTTTAACAGAGCCAAATTACCGTTTACTAAATCATCACATTTGGAATATGGCGAAATTTATCGAAAAACGAAGTTTATTTAAAATATATCTACTAATTTAAAAATATGAAACAATAATACCCTGAAAAATAGTAATTTTGATAATTTTATCAACATACATTATTAATTATTTAGGTAGTATGTAAAACGATCTGAAAGCAAATTTTAGAGGTTTTCTATTAAGGAATTTTTCCTTAAACGCGTTTTGGAAACAACAGTTTTCTCAGAAATATAGCCAAATATGATATATCTTTTCCTGCTTGCAGTTAGTTGCATAGATATATTTTGCTGAAAAGGATTTACAAAATCCTCAATTGGGTCGTTTCACCCTCTTAAATAATGTTGCCTAACAACTATATAAAATAAAAGCAATGTAATCGGAAAACAATTAATTTGACCAGGCTTTGCAATTGGTCTTTCCAATTGGTTCCTTTGGTCGTGGCCAGGGGCGGGGGTTACAGTCCACCGTTCACAATCTTCAATAAACAGGTATCAGACACAGATTATATTAGTATAGGCCTTTAACAAAACATATAGTAAAATGATGGGTAATTTGTAATAAAACGCTGTCTACGACACTGCATTGTGAGTGTCCTTACTACGATCCTTAACACGCCATCATATTAAGGATCTCCCCATTTGGAGGTATTCATCTCTCTTTTCGCTACGTTCTCTTTCACGACAGCTTGTTTTTATTTCCGACATTCCTAGAGACATTCGAAAGCGCAATTAGAGCAGGCTGAACATGTCGCTGTCTCGCTCTTTCCAGGATCTCGTTGGATTAGGCGTGTTCTTATTGTATTTGCAATATGGATTGACGGGAGGAAGGGGAAATTTCTTGTTACATTGAATTCTTGACTGATTTTTTGGTCGATCAGCGACAAATTTCGAAAACGTAATTCTGTACAAAAACATATTATATTTTTAACATAATTATATTTATATTTATATTATAATTATAATTATATGCTTATCTATATATTAATACTAGAAGGGAAAACTTTATACCCCTTTTTAAGCATAATGCCCGCACGGAGAAATAAATTTTATTTAATAAATAAAACGTTCATACAACTGACAACCCATTGAGATTCATGAGTTTCGAACTGTGAATTTTGTGTGATTTCAAATGTTCCTTTTTCAATAGTCTGTCAATAACTAACGTAAAATTTTATATTTCATAGGTATTGCAGGGAATTAAGGCAAACAACACACGCTAAAGACATATTTATACGCGCTCGGAGCTGATGTAATAATAGAACAAAATTTAAAAAAACTATATGCAATGATTAAAGAGGTTTACTTACCTCATTATGGAGGTATATGAACCTTAATAATGCTCAAACTTAAAAAGGTCATGAATTTCGGTAGAATTTCGACCCCTGGGCGACCACTAGTAACTATTGTGATGTTTGGCCAGACGGCAGCCACACATACGAGTATGTATATAGGCAATGCAAATCGTTAAAACTACATTAACAGCGGTTGCTCCAATTAAAATTAATCAAATTAGTCTTTCGTCGTAATCAACTGAAAATCGGATAAAAGAAGGTAAAGTACACCTACCTTCAAACCATGCGCACTGGCTTTGAGCATCGTATCGACACATGTGGTTTTAGGTAGTAAAAATGGTTGTTATAACAAGAGTCACATCGCCCGCACATTTCGTGTGAACATTGCTTATCTATACAAATTATTGAATTATTATTATCATTGATGCATTCTATTGATTGTCGATGTAGACCAGCTGACGAGGTGGCCGAGTGGTTAAGGCGTTGGACTGCTAATCCAATGTGCTCTGCACGCGTGGGTTCGAATCCCATCCTCGTCGATATTTTTTTATTATAATCTTGAATTTATCGAAATACATCGCACGCTATTTCCCGATACAACAACTTTTAAATTTCCACGAGCCTCGTGTGCAACCCCAGCCTTCTAAAACCTCCTTGCTGCAGAAACAACATACTGAAATTTGCCACGGTTATATATTAGGGCAATAATCTCTACCATATTTCTACTCTACCACGCCGCCTCCCCGATCGATATTTTCAATCTTAAAAAAAAAATAATTAAACCGATTACAATTCTCTGAAAATCGGCAACTAAATATCAAATAGATTGAGCGCATAGACTCTGGTTTGAATTAGTGATCTTATAGTAGGTAGTTGATACAATACATAAATTACTATACCTAATGTCAGCAGTATCCTTTAAAGGAGTGATTTTGGGCATGAATCTAAACAAATATTGTTTTATAGGTACTATAATTCCAGATACAGATACCTCTTATAAAGATTAAAATATGTATATATATATATTTTTGATACACGTATTTTGCCTGGTAAAAAATGATATTAATATGTTTCTACGAATATTTTTTTTACTGATATTCGGGGGGGGGGATGTATGTTAGAAAGTACAGGAAGCCAGCCTAAAGGTTTCGATGTTTTTTACTGATAATTCATATGCTAGAAAGGAGCTGTGCGTCTAATGTAGAGTGCACTCACTGGCAGCGAAGAATACTCACAATACTAATGTTGGCGCGTTGACTTCGCAAAAAGTAGGAAACAGCCAATATCCTAAGAAGATTGCACGCAGTTCTACTTTTGCAGCTGATTGCCCTAACGCCACCATGGCATCTCGGTAAGCTGAATTACCTCATTTACACGTATCAATGTGTTAAAGTTTACATAATTTAATACAGAGAATAGCCATTGCATAAAGCCAAGCCGATATAATCGCTGCTACTCGAGGTGTGAGTTTAATAAATATTAGAAAGTTAAGATGGCGCGCGAATCATCAATCATGCCCTCGTCTCCATTCTGTTGTCGATCGATCGTTCGGCTCTAGTCTTACTACATTTAGTGTGCTATTATCCGCTGGATCGGGTTGTATAAGCCTTTGTAATAAACATTGGCCACGTGTTGTAATGAAAGCGACCGAGGTGCAGTTCTGCAAGTGTGCTTTTCAATATTTGTCACATTTTGGACCGGGTGTTATAATCCAGTGTTTTTCAATCTTTTTGAATTCGCGACCCCTATATGAGTAAACAAAATTGACGACCCCCACAGGACCTTATTTTTACTATACTACTCGTATGTCAGTGATTTCAACGACAACGTATTTATATTCTTCCTAATAAGACCATTTGAGGCGTTACAGATATTAAGAATGAACTCGAATAATGCTGGTGTCGCGTTTTTCAAGAAATTATTTATTTATTTAATATATTTAAGGGCACCTACCTAGAACCTAGAACACCTAGAACTGATAGAACATACAGGTTAACTTAGTTTATAAAATAGTAAATACATAGTTATTCATTTGGCCAATTACACGAATCCACTGTTTAACAATTGAATTTAAAGGTAGGTTCACCTAGAACTGATTACATAAATAAAGAAAATAAATGAGTAACGTAAATAAAATAGTTTAGTTTTTGCATATTTATACTTGTAAAATATGTATTAGTGTATGGGTTTGTTAGATATTATGATAAGGACGCAAAAGTGTGTTTTGCGAATTAAGCATTAAAATTATATCTATACAATCACGTTTTAGTATTATTAAGTAGAAATAAAATGGTTAAAACAAAAAAAAAGAAAATTCCGCATGCATTTCTTTTTTTCAAGTAAAGTCGTATGCCCCAAAATTGGACACAGGATGTATACAGGATGTCCCAAAATTGAACGCCATCCTTACAAGGGATAATAGGCCGGCTCATGACTAATCAGAACATATACGTACGACCTCAGGAAAAAGTCCCTAGTTTTCGAGATATTTGCACTTTTACGAATTTAGAGAAATCTACACCTTTGGTCAGTTTTTTTAATGCCACAACTACAATTTTTCATATTTTACAATTCTAATTTCTGTCACGAAATCCTAAATAAGTATTTGATATAATTATTGCATTACTTCCAATAAGCGAGTTGATTAAAAGAGGAGAAAGGGAGGGGTTCCGAAAAATATAAATATTTTCATGTAAGGCTAAAAATATATTTTAGCAAATATGTTTTTTTTTTTGTAAATGGTAAAATTCGTCAATTTGTATTAGTACTTATGTCTATTTTGAGTTGTCCGGTTATGTAAGTATCCAACCGAATAAAGGATCGTACAATAAATTCGAAAATGCTCATAAACGAGAGCATTTTCTATAAACGGTCAATAGCCGAGGTACAGTCGGCGAAAATGGCCACGAGCATTAGGATTCACCTTTATCTAATTCGAAATTGAAAAAAAGCGCCTTTTACGATTATCCTTTTCTTCGTTGCTGAAAGATTACGTGAATTTTGTGTAGGATTCTAAGTGTCTTGAACTTTGTGATATTGCTTTTAAATTGAATAATCAGTATAATAAAATAGAAAAAAATGAGCACGCTGTCTTATATAGCGGTGGGTTAAACAAATACTAAAACAAAATATTTTAGCAAAACTTTGTTTGAAAATTTGCACTCGCATCAAGAGATTCGCTTATAAACTGAACGGCTGTTGGTGAAATTTACAATCAAGATTGTAACGTTAACTAGATATTATGTTAAAGGCAACCAAGAATTATGGTACTGACATTAGGAAAATTATGGTACTTGCAACCAAGTAAGTTTAACAATTTTCGATGTGTAAATCCAACAAAAATTATTAATATCACTATATTGCCAATACCATATTTTTGCTGCAATTACCATTTTTTTTTCATTTTCACAAAATTAACCCGGATAAGCCCAAAATTCCTTTAAGGTAAGGGGATAAGTGACCGATATGTTGATCATTTTGATAATGAGCGTATACAAATATATAAATTGGTTTAATTAAAAAAAAAAACAGGATTTTCTGGGACATCTTCTGGGACATAGGCTAGAAGGCCGAATTTCAAAACCTTTAGAATATCGATGATATAAATAGCTAACTAGCCAGAATGAATAAAAACCTAATATGTACTCAGAATTTGGCCCGCCATATTGTATTCGCTACTGTGATATTTCGCGATGGCATCAGCTTACATACAGCATTACACAAATTTTATTATATCAATATTATGAATAATTCGCTTTCCATCTCTAGAGGTTTTGGGGCACTCTGAGCGTCTGCTACTTGTATCCGTGAAAATCCGTCTATATGAGTGGGCAGTTAGATTTAGTATCCGTGGAGTTTGTCCGTTAATTTTACTCTCCATCTCGAATCCTTGGGGTGGATGATAGCTTCGTCATTAAAGTCTTCTGTCCACAGTATGTTTTAAAATCAAATCAGTCACCTAAGTAAGAATCTGGAAGAAGAGACATGATAACGTTCACTTAAGATTCAGTTTAGTAGAATTACTAGGTCATCCCAAGTTGCGGCTTAACCTTGACGGTTACTAAACGACATACAGTACATACTCTGACTAAATCTTAAGCTACTTTATAAATTTAATATAGACCGGACACTGGAATCGGCATATGACCACAAATTCTTGGCCAATATGTATCCTCGGTAGAGCATCGAAGGTATCGTCTCTGTAAATAAAAGTAACACATTATTCTTGTCTGGATGCGGCCATATTTGTTTGTCCGCTTGAACAGATGTTGCTCTATTATATTAGTAGTTAATAATGTTTATATTTATTGTTTTGCCGTTCACAAAACATTCTTCAGCATTCTTTATAATTAATTATACATCATATATTATAACGTGACAATTATGTCTTGACAATCATGACGAGGTGGCCGAGTGGTTAAGGCGTTGGACTGCTAATCCAATGTGCTCTGCACGCGTGGGTTCGAATCCCATCCTCGTCGACACTTATTTTTATCAAACGACATACATAAGCTTTCGCTCTTCAATCCATCAGATATTAAACGTGCTAGTAGGGAGCCTATTTGGGATTTGCACACAAATTCACAATTTGCAAAGGAAATCTTCAAATTGGTGATTTGGTTTTTCCAATAGAACTAACGCTTTTCTCGCAGGTCTGTTCTGCGCGAAACGGCCGCGGGTTAAGCAGCTCCGACGAGGCTACGAGATGAGTTCGAACAAAGAACCCCAGCCTCCGGGCTGTCGGACTGAGCATGCGAAATGCCAGATGGTAACTCTGGGCGATGCACTTTGGTGCATTCATTCTATTGAATGAATGCATGCATTCTATTGAATGAATGGATGACATTTTTCTATTAGAGATGTCTGTACCTAATTATTTTCTTGGATTTCACACAATCAATTTAGGAGTATAAAATTAAAAAACTTTCCGCCCATAATACATATTTATTTGCAGCATTGCACGAAAAGACGTTTAATTATTTGTAGATTATTTAAAGGTATTTCATTATAATTTATAGATTAAATATTATTAATTATGAAATCCCGTAGCTTGCATCAAAATACTAAACTAGGTCTATAAATGATTGGCGTCTTCTTGGAACAGCGCATTGTGCTATTAAAAGGTGATGCACAAAACTAATCCATTCCACGTGATTACAACTTCTATATATTATTATTATTATTATTAGGTAATTACAATATTTAGGAGCTAGCTCCGGTAATACTGTTGAGTTTAGTAAGTGAGGAAAAAAAATTAAAATAATGCTTAACAACTCGCAGCCTACCCTTAAAAACAGCCTTGGAACAAGGAAAAGGATCAAATACTGACCTATGAAGAGTATTCCACTGCCGAATTGATCTGGAAAGAAACGAATTGAACCCAATGTTCCGTTTTCTCAAGATAGGTTTTATCTTTTGAAGGATGGTCATTACGACCAATATAAGGAGGCTTAGAGAGCAGGCAGTCTCATTCGTCACAGTCTTATATAAACTAGTTAACCTGAATTCGAACCGCCTTCTACTTAGTGGCTCCCAATTAAGAGTTGAAATTAAATCAGATGGACTATCATATTGACTAAAACGCCTAAAGACATGCCGTCTTGCTTTTCTCTGAACTGCTTCTAATTCGTCTTCAAGACATTGGGTGTGAGGATCCCATATTGATGAGCAGTATTCGAGGGTAGGACGAACCAACGTTTTATAAGCCAATGCTCTCTCTTTAAAATCTCATAACAAACCTTAATTGTCAAACTACAATTACAATTATGTACGTATAATCAATGTATTTATTGTGTACGCACTATTTGTTGTTATATATAAGAGTGCATGTAAATGACAATATAAATAAATAAATAAAGAAATAATTTAATTAAAATATAAAGTTGTACTGCGTAAATTGGGTAATAAGGTACTTTGAGTGGGCTTAGTACCATTTTTATCTGTCATTTGTTTGAATCTAACTGGTTGTAGTTCCGCTACGCAGAACTGAAAATACAGTGACTTGTCAGTAATGGTAAATCAGTGGTGTGTGGTTCGGTTACCGGTAGGTGGTTCGAGGGAGGTGGTGTAAATAATCGGTAGTTGCACTGTAAAAATAAATGGCACGAATAGCACACAGTTCCAAACAATATTTTAAAATATACATTTGTATTAATTTTAAATATATTATATATGTTCATTCAAAATTTACATGTAATCTCTTACACACCACAGAATTGTATTGGAGGGTAAAAAGACAATAATCGTAAGGAGTGATTATTGACCCTAAAAGATTATTATTATAAGTATTTACTAAGGCTACGATTTCAACGGTTTCTGGCAGCCCTTACAGCGTAACAATCCAGTGGGCCTAGTCTGAGTTGCCAATCGACAATCGACTCGAACGCGTCATCACTTTCATTGTTGCCGCGATGAAGGAAAAGTTTGGGTCGATTTTCGAGCGCCGATTGGCAGCCACACTAAGCCTGCAGTTCGCGTGATACACAGCCAACAAAGTGATACATGGCCAGCTGGGAAATGTGGAGCATCCATTAGGGCGGGATCTCGGAATGCATTAGAACGGATCCCGCCTGAAAAACAAATGTGCTGTGCCCCGGTTCTATTCTCCGCGGTGGTTTCCTTTGTCTGGAGTTTTGCTTATTTGAATTTCCCGTTTAACTACAGTGTGTTTAAAATTATGTTAAATTTTCTGGGGTTAATAGGTACATATGTTTAATTAAAATCTCGATAAACAAATCCTGTGCGTCGATAACTAATGATATTTCAATATTTATTAGAACGCTGCCGCGCCGGTCGCCATTGTGAGAGACTTTACATTTGCAATGAATCTACTTACAATAAACTGACCCGACGCACTTCGTACCGCCTCGGAATCAATAAATGTGTTAACTTATTACCTGAATTAAATTCAGTTTTTTATTAAGAATACCCAAATGAATTAAGTTCAATAAATGCACAAAAATCAAAATGATATTGTATTTTAATTATCGATGCGCGCACCATGACGAATGTGATAAGTGAACATCTTCGAAGGCAACTTACCATTTGAACACAAAGCCGTTCCATGAATATTCAATTATATTTATGTATTAGTTAGACTACATAAACATATAAACATTATTTATGAAAATAACAATAAACAGCGAAATTGAACAAAGTTTACAGTTAATATTGTATATATAATATGGTCAACAAGTATAATTCCAAGATTAAAATATTATTATAGTGTATTTTTTATACTCGTACATTTATAGCCATGAAATAAATGATCTATTTTGTATTTGTAAGACCTCATTATTTCCCATTTTCTTATATTTAAATATGCAATAATTTATTGTGTAAGATTTGAGCATACTGCAATGCTAAAATCTTATGAGAAATAAATAAAAATGATAAGTCTAGATTAAGAAACAGGGCTCACGTGTAGGAACCAATTCAACCGTTAAATGTATACATATCCTCCATACTCGTATACTAACCATACTAAAATTATAAATGAGAAAGTCCTATAGTTCCCAAAAGTAAAAGTCACAGAGTGTAGTTTATTACGCTTCACAGCTAAACCGATAAACCAATTTTGATGAATTTTAAAATAGAGATAGCTTAAGCCCTGGAGAAAGACATAGGCTACTTAAAAAATATAACTTCTAAGAGATTGAAATTAAACGGGAAGCGACTCACGCCGAGTGACGCAGGCGCGAGTCGTCGCGCGCCGAAGGCCACCTGCAGGTCCTAGCTACCAACCCGTAGCGCGAAGCCCGGGGTTGAACAGCTGATATAAAACACCAAAACGAATATTATACCAGAGCGAAAAAAATTATCGACGAGGATGGGATTCGAACCCACGCGTGCAGAGCACATTGGATTAGCAGTCCAACGCCTTAACCACTCGGCCACCTCGTCTTAATAAATATTATTATCATTTACAGAATCATGTATAAATTACAAAGTGCATATTTTAAAACCAGATGTTTGTCAATATTGTAATCATAACAATAGTAAATATGCAAATATAGGGCTGTTTTTTTTAGAGGCGTGGTTTTCAATCTGGCATTACTTTTTTCATAGTTGGTGTTTTTGACAGCTGTCACTTGATTTATGCTCAGTTTGGTTGGCATTTCATAATGAATAGACTTACTCCTGAACAACGTTTGCAAATAGTGCAAATTTAGAAAAAATCACTCAATATTTTTTTTAAATCAAACTAAAGTAAAGTAAAAATCGCGTCATGGGCCTGTGGCGTGGCCTCCATGTGAAGTCGCTTGTCTACGCAGATAAGCCGGACACGATTAACGCCTTGGAAGAGAATATTCGGCGTGTTATTGCTGACATACCTACGGCCCAACTTGCTGCAAAAAGTGGTTGAAAATTGGGCCTCTCGGCTGGAATTTGTTCGAGTCAGCCGCGGCGGCCACTTACCCGAAATCATTTTTAAAACATAATGGCAAACCCTTATCTTTATAATAAAACTAAATTCTTAGCCATAACATCAAATTATATGCGTTTTATCTCTTCTTGAAAACCACGCCTCTAAAAACATCAACCTATATAAGCAATAATATGGGAGCAGACATTGAAACTCTCGAGTTTGAATGTCTGCTCCCATATTCATCAATTCCATTAAATCCGAAACTGAAGTCTGATACCTTGTTTCTCGCTTTCAAATTGTCAACAATTTTTAAACTTTTCACTCTTCGCTGCACTGCTACTTTTGGCAGCATCAGATGGCATACTACTGATATAAAATCTATTTCAGATAGTTTATTCAACGAAGTTACAAAGCAAAGTTATTTATTTATTTTTATTTTTCAGTAAACTTATAACTTAATAAGTAAATTAATTTATAACATTGTACCTATTTCATTTAAAGGCTAATTCGGTTGTGTTTATATCAAAATTACTTAGGCCGAGTATTACAGAATCCACATGGTCGCATAAGAAAGGAATTTTGAGCGTAATTATATTGTGATAACGATTTATAAAAAAAAAAACAACATATTCTAGTAGTATGGCTGGGACATCGGAATTGTGTGCTATCAACTAAAAAGCTAGATTTGAGTTACTATGCAGTTTAATTTAATTTATTTTATTTAAAAGGCTTGCCTATCTATATATTTAAAAAAATATATTTTTTACTTTCTCAAGACAATAGATACAAACTTCGTTATACGGGGACCAGTCAGATACGCGAATTTCATTATACTACGTACGAGATTAGTACATAATCTCAAGCCGTAGGTATTTTGGTATATAGGGTTTGGAAACCAAGAATCTTGTACGATATATCAATGGTAATTGAAGTATGTTCTTGAAATGTCATTTTACTATCAATCTTTACACCTAGATCTTTAATAAGGTCTGCACCTGGTGTGACAATATTTTGTAGCACATAATTGAAAACGATTGGATGTTTTTCACGAGAATCTGACAATGTGTGATTTACTGACTATTAAAAAAAACTGAATTTCTGTACAGTACTGGATAAGACTATTTAAGTCATCTTGTATTTATATACAGTCATCAGTATTATTGATAATTTTAAATATTTTTATGTCATCAGCATAGAGTAACGTATGAGATTTTTTTATAAATACAATGATATCATTAATATAAATAAATATTAAAAGACATTTTTAAAAACAAGCTTTTATTTAAGTGCTTGAATGCGTATATAAAATTTCGCGTATGTGCTCTTGACCGTTGAGGAGTTCCTTAGTCTGGAGCCATTCCTGGGTGTAGAACAGGTCATGCTTACCATGAAAATGCATTGTAATCGGAACTGTCTAATTTCAACTCCGTAGTATAAGAAAAAATGTTCTACCTCAGCTTGCAAGCTTTGACCTCAAACATTGCGAGTTAAATAAAATCTCGTAAAAAGCAAAGGTCCAAAGTGGGACCCTTGAGATACACCAGAAGCAATGATAATAAAGTTAGACCACGCTGTGGCGATAAAACCTTTTATCGCCAAAGCTTGACGTCGATTTGTAATGTGAGAGATAAACTATCGGTACAAATCCCCATGTATGCCGATACTCCATAATTTATTAAAAAACAACCTGTGACGTATTTTATCAAATGCTTTAGAAAAGTCTGTATTAATGGTATCCACTTGACATTTATTATCCGTAGCATTTAAAACCATGTCAGTAAACTGAATAAAATTAGATTCAACTGACGTATTGGGATAAAATCCATTTTGTTGGTAAAAATATATTATGGTTTGACACAGGTGAAAAGCTGGTCGATTATAATTTTTCAAACACTTTGTTGAATCGGAGAGTTTTGATATTGGTCTTAAATTTTCTGTAATATCTCGTTCGGCAGATTTATGGATAGGAGTAAAAAATGCTGCTTTCCGTGTTAACGGAACAGTTCCTCCTTTTAATGATGTTTGAAAGGGATATGTAATACGAATTGTCAATTCCTTCAACGTATTTTATTTTATTTTCTTATGGAAAAACACACAATTATAACAATAACATTAAAACAATTAAGAATTAAACAGATAACAAAACCGATTATGGATTTCCTACATATTCACAAATATAATTACAGTAGGTTTTCAAACTAAATTGTTGCAAATTTTGTTCAACTAAATCAAATTATTAAAATACAAACACGTAGGTATAACATTTGTCTGTTGAGAATGTGATGTACTCGTATGTATATGTGTGTGTGTGCGTTTGTGCGAGGAAGAGTATTATTAAAATTATTAGGAGAGTATTATTAGGAGAGGATTATTAAAATTACCTATGCCCGATTACTTATTACTAAATATCAGTGTATTAAATTTACTAATACCGAATTAGAGTGCCAGTTTATGATTAAAAATACTAGTAACTAATTACAAAATCCAGAGTATAATAATTATAATTACTTATGTCCAAATATTTATTACTAAAATTTCGGTGTATACTAATTAAAATTACTAGTACTAAATTACTAATTTCAGTGTATAGTGATTAATATTTCAAGTTCCTAATTACTAATGGATGTATACATACAGAGAGTGAAGCCAGTTTAAAGTTTATTTATTTTTTTATGTATTTATTAATTTATTCATTGAAGACTAAACGTCAGCCCTATAGAAGGCAATTCAATTTTGAACGAGCGTTTCATCTTAAAAAAAACTAAACTTAGCTAGCTAATAAATATAAATATTTTTAATATATACATTTCGGAGCCGTTTATTTAATAAAAGCAATTATTTTTATTAATTCACTAATAGTATGTGTACTTAAATTGGTTTCGAACAGTCAGTGATGGTAGCATATTTTGCAAAGCTTTTTTTTTTGCGTTTAAAATGGTGGCGGGTAGTCTTCACAGTATAGCCATCATGAGGTCACAGCCGACTGCCGAGAGACCGCGTGGCTGCGCGATCGCTTGGAGGTCAACCGCTGACCTTGCCACCTGCACGGCGTGGGCGGCAGCCGGGGTCAACGCACTCGGGGGCGAAGGATGCGACTGTCTCGAGACCTAGCCGCAACCAGACTCCCTACTATTACTGTCGCGTTGCGGTTAAAACTGTTTTTTATTTTCATATTAGTTTCACATACATCTGTTGATCAAGGGTGATGTGAATGAGACTTCGATCCTGGCCAACGTAGCCAGTCAGTCAGTCAGAGTCAGTCGGTTTCTAGGTCACGACGCCACGTGGTCTAGTATTTTGTTACTTTAAAATGTTTTTAGGACTCTTTCTTTTGATATTTTAGGTCAGTATTTTTGCTTTATTTACAAAATTGTTGAGAAAAAAAAAATCAATTTTACGTCTAGAATCACCCCTTTAAAGAATACTACTGTCTGACTTTGCAGTAGTTCAAACGCTCACTCATATATTTTACTTTGTTTGAAATTATTATCTGTACCCTAAGTTTGTCAATCACCAAATAAAAAAAAAATATCAAACGACAAATAATACAAACAAATAATAATAAATTACAAATAATAAGGTGGATTGGTAATCTACGTCTTCGCATTAGTCGATATATCCGATTTTAATTTATTTTACGTGTTTACACGTTAATCATATTATATTTACAATTCATAAATAGTAGCAAAAATTAAAATAAAAAAAGAGCTTGTGTAATAAATGCTTAATGCACTCTAGTCCTTCCAAAAACTTTTAAGAAGTCGTTGTAGGGTTAGAAGTGCAAATTAAACCAGAATCAAGAATATAAGTAAGACTATTATTGGGAGTTCGCCCGCTGCATCGTTCTACAGACGTTCGTTTTTATCAGATCCACTAAAATGGGATTAGGCACAATAAAAATAGCTTTAAGGGATTGATTAAGCGATCAAATAAATAAATTTTATATTTACAGTAAACTTATTTGGCAGTAGTAATGGTCTACTATTTGAAGAATTAGTCGTTAGAATTTATGTGGTGATTTATTTGAGTCGAGGAAGAGTTAATAAACCGACCACTTAAGTAAGATTCAGGGATGCCATCTACGGTTTTAACTTCTGGCAGCCGTAGATCTGCCGATAGAGATTAATTTTATTACCAAGTCAGACACCTCACATAGGTTCAGAAATCAAACATGATAACGGTATAATTAACATTTAATATAAACAAATACAACAGTAATAAAATAGGACACGAGAAATAAAGAATAACTTAAATTAAATTTGTCCATATGAGGGTCGCCCAGTGTCAAATCAATCTAATTTACTATTAATTATTTATAATTTTTATTGCTCATTATTTAGATTGGAAATTCTAGATAGA
Organism: Neomicropteryx cornuta; assembly: GCA_020383195.1. Classification (NCBI taxonomy): domain Eukaryota; kingdom Metazoa; phylum Arthropoda; class Insecta; order Lepidoptera; family Micropterigidae; genus Neomicropteryx; species Neomicropteryx cornuta. Next base: position 2,128,216 of record JAHKQU010000014.1, read on the forward strand.
ACGGGAGAGAGATATAGAATTATTTAATTAAATGAGGCTCACAGAGTAAATGCGCGCAGACGCAGAAGTAAAAACATTTAATGAATATTATGTATAAATAACAGTCGTTTTGTTTGTTTTTTTTATATTGATTACAAATGATCATACGATAAATTTTGGTATATAGCTGTAAGTTTTATGTCGCATTTTTTATTGGTGCGGAACGAAGCGACCCATGAATAAAAAGCTGGTTAACAGAAACTAGTACGGGGAATATGAGGGTAAGAGAATGTTTCAAAGATTGTTTCATTTATAAATACCTACGCCCGCCTAGTAAGTATTTGATAAAACCGAATTTAGTATCTACTTATTATATAAATCGATGACACGCTACGTTTGACCACCGGCATAGTCGCTGAGCGCGCTGTTAGACGTCGGGGTAATTAATGTTCCGTCCTCGCTAGTTAAAGTTACCTTCCGCGGACTTCCGTTCCGTGTACAATATAGGTAAAAAGGTAAAACGTGGATGTATATCATAGTGTGCTATTGTCTGCCCATTGATAGAAGTGCGAGTGAAGATGGCGGGCGGCGCTTTCTTTATCTCGCGGGAGCGACATGCGAGCATTCGAGTAATCGGAAACGTCATCTCTCTAGCAGACGCAATAATTATTTTATTTCTGACATATTTTTTTTTATAAGGTCTGTTTATTATAGAGACCATTTAAAATATCATCCTAAAAGTGGACGCATTATATTTGTAAACTTAAGACCCTATTAAAATACTTTTTAGACGTAGAGTTATATATTATGTTATTCCTAACTATATTTATGTATAATAAAACCCCTAACTGTTTTTATGTAAATCTATGTATATTTATATTTATGTGTGGTAATATGGATATAAATATTAAGCATTCGTAATAATTATTTATAATTATTTTTTAGACCACTAATAATATGTAGGTTTATATACACACAAACATTTCCATGCCACAAATATAGGCACCACACACTATAGACATACTTTACATTACACACCACACACTGCACGCACATCGGTTTGTTTTTGTTAATATTATTAGTATTAATGTTGTCTTATTAATCTTTTTCTATCGCTGTTTTATACGTTTATAATAACTAATAAATATTAGAGTATCTTCTAAATTGAATTTCGTACGCTGAGTATGCCTTCTTCTAATAGATAACTGTACACATTCCTATTAATTATAAATAACAAATGTAGTCCTTTGCTTCTTGGGCTTACTGTGAGTTTCTCCTAATCGAGATAAACAAACTTGAAAATAGCGCATAAAATAATAAAAAAAAATATATTAAATCAAATAGCTACCGCACTTGAGACACTGATGCTGCACCAAAAAATTATCGAACTCTGAGTTAGCAGAAAAGTTCAGTAGAATCAGAATTTGTTGTGTTACTAAATTTTAGTAGTGTATACAATCTGTTTGGTAGACTATACAAACCAATTCCTGTAGTTTGATAGTTCGTTCACCTAACAAAACTTTCTTGTAAAAGTTGTGTTTAGATAATAAGGCTGTTTTTTTTTTGTTTCTCTACCGAAGAGTTCGCTAGCGTTTACTAAGCAATTTGTTTATATGTCCCTGAGTTTGGCTAGACGTACTAAGTTAGTTAAGCTTACTACCAACTTTAGTAACGGTGTTAAGGCGAAGGATATTGGCAGTCGACCGTAAAGTTCGGGGCTTTATTTTTATAGTGCGTTAGGTTTTGCTTTTTTTGAGGTCAGTAAGCAATTGTTGGTTTTTATTTAATTACAGCTTCATTATATAGAAATTAAAAAACAAACTTTTCTGTGTTTTAGATCATTCATTTTCCGTTCAATTACTATTTTTCCTAAGGCTTGTCTTCTGTAAGAGAGCAATGTAAGAGAGCTGTCACTTTATCTACAGGAATTTCTTGTAGAGTTTACAGGATTTTTTCTCAGTGTCCTCTGTTTTTTATACGAGTACATTCTGGCTCTATTTTTTTCTGTTTGGATTGCTATCCATTTAAAAGATTAGAATACAAAAGCCGTAATTACAATGTTTCCTGTCAAATTTCGCACGTGTCAGTGCGTATATATTTTTTTTATTATTGTCGCCGATGGCGTCTGCTAGAAGTGCCTCCAACGACGAAGGAAATATTCGAAAAAGCTGACACGAGCTTGGATTTGGGGGCGGAGTGGTGGGGGGGGAATAAAAAGATGGCGGGCCTGGGGGGAGCGGGAAGGGGCCGACAAAGCACAGGAAGCCGTCTGCATACAAACACATGGCCCGCACTTGTTGCCTGGCACGGACAACTGTATACTCTCTCCTAATCATAAATTATTATATTATATAAAAGCTACTAAAATAGAAAACGCGCACAGTCGAGTCTGTATCTAAACCCGTGGTTATGTCAGCCTAGTAATTAATAACCGGAGTAGGTACCTATATACCAAGAAAGTTCGATATTAACTCTTGTTGGTAATCTCCTTATAAGACGCTCGTAACGATGTTTTGAAGACATACTCGACCCTATGCATAGTCGTGTATTCTAGCGCATCGAATAGTGAGACATAGCGGTGACGAACACGCGTTAATTTAGCGTTAAAATAGCATAGCTACAAAGTACCTATTGCCTGGCTTGCACATTCCACAAATTACACACATGGATGGCCGTAACTATTTCTCAGTCGCCCTATTATGTTTTACCCTATCCGCCAGACTCCAGCTTCAGTGACAATGAAGCACAGGGACGAGTTCAGCTACAAATCACACAGTTATGTTGTAACCGTTTAAGTATTAGGCTATTTTGAAATCGCTTATAACGTAACCTCAGTTATATGATTATCGCGTTAACACCCGCTGCTAGTCGTGTTAGTTAGTTCGATAATGATAGCAGTTTACTAACCCCTTTATCTATATGTCTGATTTTGTCTATGAACGAATTACATTAGTTGGCGGGCGAAGGCCTCAGAAGTTAAGGATTCGATTAACGGAATTTTAATTAATTACCTCGCATCATAAAGAATTAATGCATACCAAGTTAATGTGCTCCACCGTTGCACAATGCAAGATTTCGTTTATAAACCATCATTTTGTTTATTGTTTACTGAATCAATTTTAATAAGATCCCCCATCATCAGACACGCACACTCACACATGGCTTCAAATTATTCATTCTTTTTTATCCTTGCTCTCACACAATATTTATTTATGAAGCCTGTATAATTATTTGTATAAATCCAATGCCTCTAGGTAAATTTTCAGTTGCACATTTTATTTAACTGATTATATCACCTTAGAACAGCAGTACCTGCTGTAAAAGTGATGTAAAATTAAATTTGTGTTTTTTTTTTATAAAAATAATAAATAAATAAATGAAATGAAATGAGATCAACGTATGTTTTGATAAAATCTATAGAACAATACAGACTTTTTGATGCTCTAACTTTTAGGCATTTTTTATTCTTTATTAACTTAGATATTTATGAGACAAAACGATATTCATTACTATTTTTATTCAATATCTACAAAAAAGAATGTCGCGATACAACCTTTGTATTGCACGGAGGTTGCGTCGCGAACTAACGCGACTATGCACGAGGCATAACGCGTTAGGAATTTGTGCTTATTGTGAGAGTAAATTAAATGAAATTTTAATACACAGAGCCGTAAATCCGCGCGGTACCGTCTTGTCCAAGTATGACAAAGCGCAATGCTGACCTGACCGCTCGCCCAGGGCTTTCTTCCTCGAAGACATTTCTCAAAGCCCAATAGGGAGACATTTGCATGCCCCCGCCGCCCCCGCCCCACCCGCCGCCCCCGCCCCACCCGCCGCCCCAGCCGCCCCCGCGGCGCGGTGCACTCGACGTTGCATCCTCGTTATTTGTGCGTTCGGGCCGAAGCGATTTAGACTTTCGACGCGCTCAAAATGAATTCTGCCCGTGGACAAATGGTGCTGCCAGATGTATGGTGTTGCATCTGTGCTGAGTAGGTACTTAATTAGTTTCTCTACTAATAATACAAACCATCGAAGCATTCAATATATACTCAATCGTATAACTCTATGAGGCAAAGTCTATATAGAAACTCAGAAAGCATATTTATAATTTAATTTTCGTTTCGTTTAAATACACAGATGCTGGGATAGGTCCACTGCCAAATTAATAGGATATATTCATGTCATAATTTAAGAAAAATATAAAAATAGTGGTGTAAATTATTTGTTTGGAAGTTAAAAAGCTAAAAAGTGAGTTAATAAAATTAAAAAGGGTTTAATTGACTAAGTTGAGTTTTAACTGTATATTTTAATTTATTTTTAAGATATTCTAGTCGTAATATGTAAACGATATATGAATACATATTACTAGTATACGCAGATATGTTTAAATATAAAAATATTATTGATTTTCTTTTCTTTTTTTTTATTATTTTGTATACTTATTTTTAAAACATCATTAACGTGAGATTCATATATATATATTTAAGAATACATATACGTATCCTACTTTCTTCGATCCATTTCTACGTATCCCTTCTTCGATCCCATTGTATAGATTTATGGATATGCACCCTAGTGCGTTATTCACTGTCACTCATAATAAAACCAGTTTCTTAAATCATAAATAATATGCGTAATAACGCATATCATTTATCCAAACTAGGGTCCTTATTGTAAGGTGATTTAAATAAAATTGACGGTGGTTAGGTTATTGGTCTTGGTTTTTTATTGCTGTTAAACTTGTAGGTAATTTAACTTTATATTATTACCTACTCATGTAATTTTTAATCGTAGTTATTTTAATGTTAATGAAGTACTATATATGTGATATTCCTGTATATTATAATATATTTTGGAAATAAATAACTTGAACTTGGACTTGAACTTGATAATTATTGTCAATGTAATTACTTGCTATTATTAATGTTAAACTACCTCAATAGACCAAGGATTGTTATTGTTTTTCATTGCAAATAGTTTGTATTGCTATTGGTTTTTAAAATAAAGCTTTTAATGGAATAAACAAAGCATAGAAAAAACGTTTAAACTAAACAATGAAAATTAGTAAGAAAAATAAGGAGACGTAATGAATTTTATTACGAAGAGTAATGAAATAGGTTGGAATATATGGTACAGATGAATAATTGCACCGGTTTTTTTGAAAAAAAAAACCTTTAAATCTTTAATTAATTTCCAACTCTGCTGTTAGCAAAACCGGGTAATAAACAGCTCATAGGCATAGGCGGCGAGTAATCGTTATCTAATACAGGTAAAAATAGGATCAGGGTAATGACGTAAGCATTTAAATAATACCGAATGAAATAATTGTTATTCTGGTTGGCAACTCTGCACCGGTGCAATTTCCATATATGACCAGGATATTATGCAAGCTGCATTATGTAACAGGAAGGCCAAGTCGATGCATTGACATTTTATGAATACCTATTCGATTACACCAACAGATACTAATGTCATGGCCTTTTCGACCGCGGCATTTCGGTGTCTTAAATAAAGGATTACTAAAATAACAGAAATTCTTTATTTTCCCCATATGAATGCTGGTGGTTTTTATGAATTGGTTACACACTACACAACTCCTGGGTGGTCACGGTAATCTCAAAGGGAAGCTAGCTGAGTTTGGTATCACTGATGACCCCTGGCGTGTGTGGAGGAGGCGGTGAGGGATGTCAGGATGCTGAGCACATTGCGTGGGCCTGCACTGAGTTTACAAGAGAGAGAAATTGGCGGTTGCGTGAGGTCTGTGTGGTGCTCGGATCCGGTGGGTAGCAGAGACCTAGGTACGAGGCTTTTAAAAATTCGTATCATTGGTCGGAAAATGAGAGTTACTCAGAAGAACGGGTGTCCCTCCAGACTACAGAGTTTGGTGGGTGATGACGCACATCTCATTTAGTGTTGTTTTTTGCTTGACTTATTTTAATACTTCTCCAGGGCAGCTGTCCACAACGGCGGCTGGTTTATATAATTTGGTTCTATGTCGTTATGTAGAAAAACTCGGGAATCACTTGACCGATTAAGATTTATACATTAATTTTATATTTTTTGTGAGCGATGAAAAATCATTGTTTTTAAATTTTATAAATGGTGGTTTATGGTCGAGATTGGTGATATTTTAATTGCTTTTTTTATCTTTAAGCTATGCTGTTTCCTTTACATGTTGAATTCAACTGCGTTTTGAAATTACCAGTCCAGTTATTATAACTTAAGAGTCTGCTGCTAACTCTCCAATAGCTTAATAATAATCGAGTGATGGTTCTCAATGCACGTGCTTCGATTCTAAAAGTTTTTTACTTCGTCGAGCGATTGTTTACGCTTTCGTTTTTATAGCAGAGCTGTTTTGGTGCCTTCGAACCTAGTCGGGCATGACACGACCGCGAAATGAGGCTCTGATAACCTCAACATCATCGCAAGCTGATGGGCTGACCGCCGATGGAGAAATGTATAACCATAAATGCATTACGGTTTATTAGCAGATAACTCACAGTCTAGTTAGTATCGCGGAAATGCTATTTCAATGGGACAGGATAGGCACTGAGAGCTATTTAAGGGTTTGGAGTTAGACACCGTACTTCAAATAGGGAAACTTCAATAAGAGATAGCGGTAGTCTAATGGATAAGGTATTGGACTATTACCCAGCGGGCGGGCGGGTTCAAAACCGCATTCAGTCTTTCACTTTTATCACCATCTTCCTTGACTCGGGAATTGTCTTGAAACACGGTGAATACAGGCTGTATTCACCGTGTATTCACTGATGTCCTTTTAGGGGTTTAACCTATATCGACATCTAAACGGTCTCACGGAAAAAAATATAATTTCGAAAAAAAATTATACCTACTAAAATAATTATATTATTAAAAAAAAGTACGCTTTTAAGTACTTAAAGTACGCTTTTCTATTACATTTGAAGTTTGTTTTTCTCATAATTTTCATTTTTCCTATATTTTTGCCCATTAATGTTTGGTTGTTGATATTTATCAACTTCCTAAAAGGCTATCAGTAAATATACATTCTCCTGTATACAGATATTTCTATGTATTTGTCGCTCACAATATATTGTAAATCAGATATCTAGACTATGACCGCATTTGATGCCACCATTTGGCCCTCTTCAAATATACTGTTTATGTACTCTCGGGAAAAAAGTGGAAATAACAGAAATTGGATTATCTAAAAATCGTCGCAATTTGTCGCCTTTGCATTTCCTCAATTCTAGTCCATCAGAGCAATATCCGGTTTGAATAAAATAAAAAAAAGAACGAACAGCGAGCAAAATCGATATATTGACAGATCACAGAAATGATTATAAATGACGATGATTATTACAAATAGGACACACCCTTGATTTTTACGCATTTTACGCCGTTTTATTATCTCAACAAGGTTCCCGGAATATTGCAGATAATCCAGCACTTATTTTATAAGAGATAGGGGCAAATTATTACTTTTTTTAATTAATTGGAAGCTTGAAAATGATTTCCCATCCCGACCCTTCACTGATTCAGATCCGCTCGTGGACTAAGCGGGAGACGCGACGTAGTGACGGCAGGTTAGCTGGATGATCAGGGATGCTCACTGCACCGCTGGCACAGAAGAGAGAATCTCCTCTTTTATATTATATGAGCAACTCTTCGAATGAAGACCTTTATGACATGCTTTCATAGGGACTCAAGACATCACACAATTATAGAACACAAATATCACGCTATAGGAATAGACGAAAAATACTGCTACATATGAATACAGCCTTTGGCCAACAGCACTTGACATTCCTGGCTAATATGTATATTTTGGATTCAATAAAGAAAAAATAAATATGAAGATTTGTCCCTAAACTGGTAGTCAGTCGGAGTAGGTGTGTATTAATATAAAATAGATAAATTTATTTATTTTAACGTCATTTACATGCACTCTTATAATATATAACAGTATAATAATGTTTACATAATAAATATACTATAATGATTTACTCAGTAAATCTTTACGGAATAAATACGTGAGAAGGTTTACTCCACTGCATAACTCTAGAGTAATAAGAGACAAATAAAGCAGCCCTTTGGCTTAAGTCGACGTGAATAGATGAGGATGAAGGCTCTTTTCTCAGAGGGATTATTATTCGAAGGCACGCGCCCTCGGAGTGTCTCTCTCAAAGGATTCAAAGGTTCGTGTACTCTAGGCAAACTATTTTATGTATAGGGCAACATAATAGGAAATACATAAGAATTGGGCATTGGCTAGATTTGGATAGAAATTATTTAAGTAATTATTTAGTAGCTCAGTTTTAGCTGTATAAGCTGTGCCTTGAAATGTCGTGCGTACTTCTGTGCGGAACGCTCGTGTGGCTAGTCTAAATCTTGTCTAAAGTTGGTTTTTTTAATATCTATATTATGAAACAGTAATAAAAAAAACCAACAATTGCTTACTGATCGCGTAAAGAGTAAAACTTGACGCTCTGTAAAAATAAAGCACCGAATTTCAAGGTAAATATGCTTCGTCTTAATGCATTGCATTCGTTAAAAGGGTACAGTTATCTGTTTAAACACTGCTTATTACAGTTTAAATATTTTTAGAATAGTTTTCTTTGGCTACATTAAGTTTTTTTGATAAACTTTGACGTTCGAAGATAATGTATTTCATTTTTTCTATAAAGGAATTTCTTCTTAACATTTTTTTTTTTGCACGGTAACTTATAAAACCAATTTGAGCAACAAAAGCATTTTTTTTAAATGGTCATTATTTTATTTTATTTTTTTTTTATTTTACATTTAAATCTCAAAAATTTCAAAAAAAGATTTCCAAAAGCAAGATCAAAAAATAAGCGTTTCTGATAATTCAAAATTTCAAAGTGCCTTAATCTATTTTTTGTATTTACTTTTTTCGAATTCTAGAAATGAATTATGATGACCGCCATTAGACGGTTATAACAAATTATATTTCGAAGACTAGAGAAGAAGTGATAAGTTTTCTGTCTCTTATTATTAAAATATTTCTTCCAAGACCTCCGACACTGTGAGTGTATGATGTACCAAGGACACTGGCTGCGTTTCCACGCACCACTTCCAAAATAACTCGCTGGGCAAAGAATGAACCCGCGCGCGGATCTCCCGACGAGTTTGCCAAGTTAATCAGCAAACTCTAGCGCATCGGGAAACAATGAACCCAGTGTCATACGGCAACAATAGTTCTTTGTATTTGCGTCGCATTGAATAGGTTTTGTGAACTGCGACTGTGTCTGCACACGCAACATCCCATGTCAAGGTTTACCATGATACTAATGTGACTCTGTCTGGCCTTTTCCCATCTATCAATGTCATGCCAGGAGTTCCAGCCGGTTGATAAGTCTACAGAAGTAAGATTTTTTTTTAAAATAATGTTTATTGCATTATGGCGCGACCAACGGTTAACCCTCCTCTACACTATCCCCACAGTGACGCATGTGGGGCAAAGAGAGTTTCGAAGAAGCTGAAGTGCCATTGTGCTGTCCAATAATGTCCCTTCTAATAATCTAATATTGTTTCGATTCCATGAAAAAAAATACATACATTTTTCTTCAAATTCTTCAGCGACAGGCTTTAACAATAATACTTAACTCTCGTGCATTGCTTATGGTATTTTAGTGCTGTGCGAGGGATTGAATGCATCATAAAATCTCTCTCGATGCTGCTCTGTGGTCTTGAGTCACGTTCCTGGAGCGAAACAATTTTATTGGCCAAATTTATGGTCATCACGGCTCTGAAGTAGGATTGGAATAAATCCACATTGATTCGCTGAGTCGGCAAATCTCACATTCTTAAGCTTCGATTTGTCATACAATACACAGACATAAAGATTAATACATATTTTTTTTTGTCCATACATTATTTTTTTTTACATACATTTTTACAAATACACTAGTGTCGCATTAGACATAATGCCCTGCCCGTATCGAAGTGATAAATTTTTAACACTTATTATTTAATTTATTTTGAAGTTGCTTAAGTCTCTGTTTCTTTTAATTTATTATAAAAATATTTCTGTTATTATTCAGATATTTATTTATTATAACAATGACTCAAGAAGATGTCACAACAATAATAAATGATAGTTTAATTATTTTATTTAGCCGATTATCAATTTTAAATATTTAGATTTTATTCCAATTACACAAAGTTTATTTTTTTTTGTTAGATGAATTTCAAAGGTTGGGTTTTTAACAAAACATGAACGATTCTTCACTAGCTATTTCTATGGTATAGTGTTAATTAAGCGATTTCATGGGTTAAGAACCCTCAGGTGTTAGTCAAGGCTCCCACCTAGGCCCATTATTTTAAGCGACATCGTAAAATCAGCGCTTAATCTCATGTTTTCATTTATCTAGTAATCGTTTAATCTGTCTTTCAACTTTGATAAATGTGTGGTTAGGACTATTTTTACAACCCGACTTACGGCTGTGCTGAGAAGTAATAAGGTAAAACCACTTGCTCGAACATTATTCTCTTTTTAGCGTAGCGGGTACATTCGAATTCTCTATTATCTATTTACGCAATGATGTTCTTCGAGTTAATATTGCGAAATGTGTGACTTCAAAAATTCAGAAGTCGTTCGTCTTTGAACTAACGGAATAAAAAATCAGTGATAACGTTCTGAAGAATTTGAATAAAATGATTGAAAAGGGACCAAGGGAAAAGGTCTCCATCTCCATACAGGGCCCAACTAAACATTAGCATTATTGAAATCGGTGAAATGACAATTTGAAATATGCTAAACGTTTTCCATTTTTATGCTTTTGCAAAAGTCATTTTTTGTGTTTAATTAAAATTAAAAGTATAGTAAGGTTTCTCTCATTAATACTAATCTATAAGTAATTACACGCCTATTAATTATATGATTGCCGATTTAACAATTTTTGTAGGTACTAATAATTTCAATTATTCAATAATCTTCGATCTCAACATTCTAAAAAAAACTCACGTGGCTCCTTAAATAAAATAAAATCTTCCTCATCAGCCGGTGATACGAATCTTTTATTTTGGTGTAAATATAAATATTAGGTTATCAATTGTATTTTTTTTTTTACTTTAACTGTAGACACTAATATTTTTAATTAAAACAATATAAAACGGATGCCAACCTGCATAAGTATTATCACGAAAGAAATAAATTAGAACTCCAGACGAGATGGCTATCTCGACTCATTTCGAACAAAACAAACCTCCGCTAAAATTCCCATTGCCGCAGTCGAAAAAATAAATAGAGAAAACTGTTGAAATATTCAAATTAAAAAGGTCGTCTGGAGAAATATGGCGAAGACAAGCGAACTTTTTCAGACGCCATCTTGCAGATTTTATCTTCGCGAGATCGGCGCCTGGAACGATGTTGCACTGGTCTGGCTCCGACGGGACATTATTAAATTGCAGTCAACTGCTTAATTGACACCCGACGCAAAAACAATCAAATCCTTTGAGTAATATTTTAAAAAAACACTATACCTACATATATTTGGGATATTTTTTCACGCTATTATGTTAAAATGTTAAAATCGAGAAAAATATTCTCAGTAATTTGCTATTTGAGACAACTTAACACAGTCTATCGTGCTTGTGCTATGTGTTAACGGTTATCTCATCTGTCAAATCAAAAGTTAGGTTATGTTTTGACTTGTGTTTTGTGTTTGTCTTTCATTTTGGTAGTCGTGTTCTTTAAAAATTGAGGTGAATTTTAATAATAATTTAAAATTTCAGTTGTTTATAAAAAATAAGTAATGAAATGTCGGTAGTTGAAAAAGAATAAAATATAAAGATAAATGATTCAAGTGAAAAGATTGAAGAACACAGTACACAAATGTTTCCTAAAAACAACAAATAAAAACAGAATAATAACCTCCGCTTAGAAAGATAGCACTATAACACACTTAAATGCACAAATGGTCGTTCACCCGTGCTATTAAGAGAACATTTAGCACATTTGACATGATAGCTTAGTTAAGTGAATATTTTTTTTATATTTATTACTTATTTGAATGTGGTGATGGACTGTACGTTTAATTTGGGACTGAGGGGGGTGGGGGGGTTGATGCGGAGCAAAAAGTGCGAGAAAATCAGCTGATTTTCAGCATCAAGGTGTTCTGCACAATTAATGCTAGTTTGTTTGCTGAAGAACGGACATATTTAGTCACATTTGTTATTATTTTTAAACAAATAAATATATTTGTATGTTTTAAAATTGCTATGACGTAGTTTAGACCCTACTCAACTAAACTACTTCGGTATTAATTTTTCTTTGAACATTCAGGCTATATAATTTGTTTAAAAAATTTTAATCTGTAAAAATATTAAAAAGCATTCGAATTTTCCAAATGTCAATACTTTCAGACTTTTATATAAGTAATTTACACTAACGGCGATCGCCTCTTATAACGTAATGAATAATCTAAATACGGTATAAAAATATTTAGATATAAAGTAATTATATAGATATAAAGTAATATTTTATACTAAATGTTTCATTATATGTAAACTAGATATTATTTTATTTATGGCATCATTCTCATAGTAGGTTTTGTTTTCTACGTTATTTTTCTTTGGGTTTTTTTTATTGAAAATAATAATAGTTTGTTATTAAGTAGTTCAGAGATCAAAGTCTAAGGAAAGCGGGGAGCATATACACGTTTTTATAATAAATAAAAAGTGTATTGGTACATATTTTTTTATAATTAACAATTTATAATGTGTAAATAAATTAATACATTTGATCTTACCATTCTTTTTACAGTATCAATGACGACAAGTACCTGGTTGCGTCAGGTTTAGGTTATTTGAATTACAATAGCCTACGAAATTATAAGCTAAGTAAACACACTTGAACATACATAAATATATAAATACTTTCACTTATATGTAACTTTAATTGTACTAAAACAAAAAAAGATTATAGTAATAAATTTAATAGGTGCAAAAGTTAGATGAGACGTACTTCATTTCTGTAAATGATTTATAAATACTTATTTTAGTGCAGCCATTTAATGATTGACGGTACACATTCTCTTTACTGTAAATATGTTTATTATTTAAAATGGCGTTTATTATCCAAGGAGTATAATTTAAAAAAATATAAAAATATCCCATAGTAAATACAAAGTTTACCGTTAGACATTTATTTTACAATACATTTTACAAATCCCGGTGCAAATGAAATTCCTAATTAATGTTTTGCAGCCGGATTGCTCAGTTGCTTCTTGAGGGTGCTTAATATAGCATGAGTTGCACAAAGTGTTCGGCGGAGTTAGCTTAGTACACATCTAAAATTCTCTCACAAACGGGCGAAAGAGTATCGGGGAGCAAATAGCGCGTACAAAGCCAAGAAATCATTTACCAGCGTACAGACACCGCGGCACCGCCCAGTTAGTAATGTTTACCTAAAGTCAAATGCAAAGATTCTTAGCTTTACCCTCGGCTTTGCGAAGAACATTAAGTCAATAAGTGCATTCCTTTGTACGAGTAAGAACGATGATATTTCGCATTGCATGTATTTTCGCATTATAACCCGCTATTTTTAAGGTTTAGTAGAATTTATTTATACTGCTTTACTAGCCCCTATTCTTATTTGACAACTTACATGTAGACCATATAATAATTATTTTTTAATTTCACTTTTTACACTAATATGATAAATGGTAAATGTTTAAAATGCGTTGTTTTGTTGACGTTATGGTCTGATGACAAATGCAAATTTGAGTGGCACACCATCATTGGAATTTGTGATCAAATTTAAAATTAAAAGCAAAAGCAGAAAGCACGACTTGTCTGAGTTATCTGACGCCTTCGTTTAAATCTTGCGACTTAAAGACTTAAAAACAAATTTTGAAGAATCCTTTAAGTCCTGAGGTGTATTGAAAATAATTTAAAAGTGGGGGCCTTATTATAGTGGCTGCGGTAACAAAATGCCAAGTGCTCTCACCTCCGGCAGGAAGGTAAATTAAAAATCTACTTACAACTTAAAACTTCGTTATACTCTAGACCAACAGAGATTGCACTATTTAGGATACTACTAATGCACATTTAACGAGTCACAATTAGTCTGTTGCCAAAAAACGATCGATAAAGAAATAATTAACAATTCCATTGCTAAGAGTTTCTTTATTAATTTTGAATACATTTTTTTTTTGTTTTAATTTTAACACAGGTATTCATACATTCCGTTATTTTTCTTTGTTAGGTTAAACACTTTGTAGGATTATCTTAGAAGAAATATTTATTTTATAATTATATCACAATTGGTAGAGGAAACACTTGTGATATCTGTCAACTGAGCGTTTGGGACCACTGCATCCTCTCTGCCTTTTTACTAAACCTAAAAGTATGTACTAAAGAAGGCAGCTGGTACTTTTTTCAATTTACAAACTGTCATGAAATGAACATAGATAAATTAATTAACTATAGTTATAAGGTTAAATAATAATAAAAAAAATATAGAGGAAAAAATATGTAATCTCTATAAAATCTAATACACTTTTACATAATAGTTTTTGTCGTATCAAATATAAATTTAATTTGTTTCAAGCTTTTACGATAATATTTTTGATGTTATTAATTTTAAACATCTAATAAATCATAATGTTGTAATATTATTAAATTTTGTCCATTTACTAATAACCAGTTTTTATTTTTGCTAACATTCGTTCTCATCGTTTTTATAATAAGTTACATGCTTTGGTACTAACACAGATATGAGTGACATCTCTATCCAAAGCACAGATCAATGGTCCAAAGCTAGTTTTCACTTTAGGAATATTAAGATTTCTCACGTATTTATAGTGTGGCAAATTATAAGTTTGTAGATAAATGCACAAAGAAACGACAAATATTAATTCTAATTCATTTAAACCCTTTTTCCTATAGCTGGCATTTGGTACAGCCTTTAGATATTTAATCAATAAAAAAATATGCTAAGATACCATGATCTCTTCTGATGTCTTCAACATAGTAAAGGCAGATGTTTATAATTCAATTATATTTCAGAGAAATTTAATAAATGATAAACTACTAATAGTTCTTTTTACTTGAAATGTTCTCTTATACGAGACATTAGAGTCTTAAGAAAAATAGTAATTGATAGTCAACTGAAGGAACTAAAAGATAGAATAGTTTTTTTTTTAATTTCTGTATTATGAAGCTGTAATGAAATAAAAACTAACAATTGCTTACTAACCGCGCAAAGAGTAAAACCTGAAGAATTAAGCACCGAATTTTAAGGTCGACTGTCAATATCCTTCGCCTTAATGACACTTTACTGTAAAACAGTGTTTTCAGAGTCTTTACTGTTTAGAAATCATGAAATCCTCAAATATTTGACGCACGGCTGTAGAGGCGCGGCGCTCGTTCGAAAGTTAAGTGCTTTTGTTTGATGTCTTAAAGTTAACGCGGTTTTTACGGTCGGCCACGAGAGACAAGCACCCTGTCAGAGCACGAAATGGCACCCACATGTTAGCGTTTATGGTTGATTAAGTTCTAAAAGATCAATTTGTAAATTGCTTCGGGCGCCGCGCTCCGACAATCGGCCTTACTGTTTGTGGCTTTTAATGGTCTTGGCCTATCCGCTCTGAAAGTTTGACAGCGTGAAGCGTCTCGAAGCTACGCAAAGAACAGCTATTTTAGTTCACTAATGGAATTTTATGTTAAATAATTTTATTTTATTGCATAATATTAAAGTCATTTGTAACGAGTGTGTATCTCGTTACATCTTCGTTATCATTATACGGAATGTCCCATGACCATTCCCAAAGACTTAAGGAGGGTGTTGTGTAACTTATGAGTATATGATATATACAAAAAAAAATCTTCCCCAAATTTATTATAATTTCGATGCCTCGCCAATCGATAATGGCCTTGACGCCGTTACGGCGTACGGCGACAGCTGAGCGCTCTTGATGATTGTTTTTATATTTTCTTAACAAGTAACACTAGAAATCGCAGGACGAATTACTTGTTCAATCGGGAATGGGACACGGTGTATGTATAAATATCGTTAAACAGTATGAGGTATTTAGAAATAAGAAATAATTAATTATACTACTATACGAACACTAATACATCCTTACACTCACCTACTTTAAAATACTAACATTACTAGACAATCAGTAAAAGAAACAATACAAAAAAAATAAATACATGACTATCCGTTTCATAACATAAGATTAAGCTCATAAATTACCTATTTTGTTTTCAAATTTGACTCGACTAATATTTATATATTTAATACAATTTTGAGGTATTTTCTACCTCACTAGACAAGAGTTTATTTGTAGGTATATTTTAGTGTTAAAATACATTAATGTCCGAAATAAAAGCAATTCTTCTTGCGCTGAAAACTATATAAATATACATCATTACATAAGAAAAACAAGGATAACTATGACACCTGTAGATATCATATAATATCAACTGCTTCTATACATCATTTAACTAGAACCTGGGGTCTTACAGCTAGTCCCTACAGGCGTCATCCAAACTGCTCGTGCCTGTGGTACCACATTCTTGTGTTCTAAAAATAAGCTCAATAAAAATTGATGTTAGCCCATTTCTGGAGTATATTACGATACTATTGTATATTGTATTAATATTTCATATTTATGTTGTATCTGTATAAAACGAAATATGCATAAATAAATATAGGTCTTCCTTTAAATAGTAGTCATCTACAACGATATTAGCATGACTTCGATTTATGATACTGACCCGGAGGCGCGGATTACCACCAGACTGCGAACGCTTTGGTCCAAAAATCGAAACAATTCGTCATTGTGTAGCGGCACCCTTATCCCTGTAATATCTCTACGGCCCTTAATGACGCGTGCTACATTTATCATCGGCGATAATCGAAGCCCACTTCCGCGCACGATTGGCGCCATGACACGAAGAACACGATTGTTGCGGTGCGAAGTTGGAATATGGTTAATATTAAAAAAAAAGGTCATCAGTAAAACTCTACTAAGGTGGATTAGGTTTTATGCATAATTGCTGGGTTTTATCAGTATAATTTTATTGTAAAAGAATGTCTCAATTTACAACATAACTGATATTTTAAACTTTCTGTAATTACATAGGAATATTGGAAAATTTTAATTTATTTCACAATATGTCGTTTTTTTTATAAAACCCCTAGGTGTATAGTGAAAAATTCTTCAGCGACAGAGATTTATTAGTTATTTAATAAATTTAAAAAAATATTTTTTTGCTTTTGATAAAATGATCTATTGTATGTATCTGTGGTAATTGACATTTTATCTGTATACCTAATTATAACTTTGTATTACCAACCGTTAAGAAGATACAGGCCTGGTACAGTTCGATGTACAAATAATGAAGTCTTTTACTTAGAAACCATTCGATAATATGTGCATCATATATTCAACACTTTTACCTTCGAGTATACTAAAGGTGATTCCGTACAAATATGGGTATTTGCAGTAATAGGGTAATACGAGAACAGTTATAAAATGACAGCTAATATTGATTTTGATAAAGTGGTATCAGGGTAAAGTTTTTTCAAAGCACTTGGAATTTGCGACCGTAACATTTTTCTATATAAATAATGTGCTGAAGATGGTTCATAAGATTATCTGTTTTTGTGTAGGCTCCGTCATATTTTGCAAAAAGATTTATTTTGTTTATTTATCAAATTAAATAAAAATACAAGCATTTTTTATTTAGAACAGGCATCAAGTAAAATATAAAGAGGTCTAACTCCAACCTGCAGAAAAATGTGTATAAAAATGTATAATATATAATAATACCACCGGTTATATAATTTCATTCTTTTTAAATAAATGTGTTGGCGGTGGATCATTGTATTTACTATATACAAAACATATTCATAACTTAAGTATGAAGTAAAAAAGAGGGTTTCTCAGGGTTCAAGCTATCTCAATACAAAATTTTAATAAAATTTTTTGAGCGGTTTAGCCGTATTCAGACTTTTTAAATATATTAAGACTCATTTATATTATTAGTATGGATATGGAAAAACGATTAATTTAAAGGATGGTTTTTGTGATCACTAGTAAGCCTCTTTTTTAAACTCACCGTTCAATTCAATTTAATTTCAACGTTGCCAGAAGCAACTTTTATTAAACCAAATATATACAAACCCACTGTATACAGTATGTATGTATACAGTATATATTCATGTATATAGTATTATTGTTTGTTATACAAACAGAACTGCCAGCAGCTGTCGAAACAAGCAATATGGCGCATGGGGGCAAAATCGATTTGACACAAATGTGTTATCGAAGGGTATTTGGGATTAGGCACAGAACAAACAGACTCGATTGTTTTGTTGGCAACATCACGGATTCATTAGGCGAAATGATAACAATGAGTATGTAAGTAAAATTCTTAATTTGTTCAAATATATATATTTGCATATAAGGTTGCATTTTAAAGGTATCTTTCATATATTTTCTGAAGACGCCGAATGGCGAAAGCTAAAAAATATCGTATCATCAAATCTATATATTTCAGGTATATATATTTAACATATAATTGTATAATTGAGTTGTAAAGTAATTTGACTTATATTTGATGATAGTTTTTTAATAGCGGCAAATCGCCTGAAAAGATAAATGACACAATCTTTGACAATATTGAAAAATTTTGAATATTTTTTAAATTTTTTGATCAAGTGCTGGATAGCATAATATTTATAAAGGTTCTAAAGAGGTCCTGTACTTGAGAGCCCAGGATGTCGGTTTAAACCCAGCGCTGAGTTTTATAAAAATGCATTTTTAACTCTCACCTGTCCTCTTTAGTGAAAATATTGACAAATTTTATGTAACCATCTAATTAGATGAAATGAGGAAAGGATGATATTATAACAAAAAATATAAAAATAATAGATTTGTGATTACGATTAAGGATGGTGGCGAAATGAAATGATTTTATGAGTGATTTATGTATGAAGTTGATGTTATTTATGTTATTTGTCTGTGCTCCCATACGTATTTCTATTAATAGCAGTTTAATTTGTGACGACCACTTACTTAGGTCTTTTAATATCAAAATTGCGTCAACTGCGTCAGGTCATTGCCATATTCCCCGAAAGGTTGTGCGCAGAAGTCATATATCAACCAACCAGCAAAATTCACACTTGACATCGTGGTGGTATAGCTGTTAAGGTATTTGACTATTAATCCAGCGGTCACGGGTTGAAATATGTAAAATATGGACATACCATTTTTAACGCTTCCTTACACTATCACCATTTCCCTTGACTCAAGTATAATCACTTTTAGCTAAGTCGAATTGATTCCAAAATAATTTTATATGAATCGGGTCGTAGCAATTATTTATAAAAAAAAATAATAAAAAATCGATATTTTCGATATGCATTGAACTCGATTTGTTAGTGTGCGAGCAGATTTTTTCTGTGTCTTATATCGAATGAGGACTTTTCAAGTATTTATAATTGAAATTCCGGTAGGGTTTAAGGGCTACAATCGAGTATCCGGAATGCTATGTTAATGTCGAAGTCAATTCGATGTTTAATGTCCGACCCTATTGTATTCTAAACGCGTGTTTTAATAAAAATCCGTATGCGTAGAGTTGTACTTGTTACCATATGTATCCGATTAGTTCGTTAGTTTAAAAAGTTTAGGCACAACTTCACGCGGCAATGACTATGACTATGACGTCAGAATGGAAAATAACGTAGGATCCACAACTCTGAAATGGGAACAGATCAAAGCGTGCGAACTTGGCTGCGATCTTTTTGGGTCAGTCGATCACTTGAACAATATGTACGCGCAGGCGCAGCACCAAGAAAGTATGACTGCTAACAGTACCGATCGGTCTGAATTGTAATATACATTGTAAATATTTTGAGGCCATTCGGCGATGAAACAATCGTTAATTTAGCTTTGACACAGCCCGCTTTGGAGGCAAGTCTGAATATGAAACCACCAAAAAGTGTTAATTTACGTATAAGCAAAAAAACTTTAAAATTAACTAAAAACTTTTACATAGACTAAGTTTACAGCACAGTCGCTGTCTATCGCAAAAAACAATGTAGAACATATGCTGTTATAAAAAATTGCATATAATGTTTTAAATACAACCTAATCTGGAGTAAAAGAAATATCTATTAATTTCTATGTCAATTTGAATCATACAACGTACGGTACTCCCTATCTATTTCTCTCTTTTACTCGCGTATTCACGTCAGGTATTCACACACACACATTCGTATAAACACTTATTTACTCTTCTTTATAATACTCTACTCCACTATGTGTTCTTGCTAATCTTTAGCATGTCGATTTAAATTGTTTCTTTTCGTTAAGAATTAAGAATGGCAGGTTAGTAACTTATGTAAAAATAAATAAATATACTGAAAAAAAACAAAAATCTTAGACAATTACATAAATTAACTGCTTTTAGTGTACATTTTTTAGGGATAATTTAAAAAACAAATATATTTCCATTTAACAATTCAAAATACCTAATAAAGAAATACATTTATTTTTTTATAATTATACAAAAATATGAAAGCAATTTTAAAAAGAATGTTTATTTTGTAAGTTTATAAGGCTTTGTTTATAATATTCTTTACCGAGGGTCTTACGCCGTCTATTATTGGAATTTTAACGTTATTTATTAATAAAAGTACAGTTTATTAGTACGAAATGAAGCAAAATAAATTATAAAAAAAAACATGAGCTAATACAATTTAAAATTACATTATTTCCTATCGCTACGAGGTTAGAATTAGGCACTAAACTGAACTTTCTGCATTATTTAAGAAATCTAATTACTTGGATCTGAGGTATGATATGTTTTGTAAAGATGGCGCTTGTCAGCAGTCGGGTCGAACTGTGTTGAACGACAATTACAGCATACCGCGGAGCAGCTGCCTTCGCTTGCGTTGTCAGGCGATTCGAGAGCCATGTTCGATTGACTACCCAGACGTGGTTGTTCAAAAACGAAACAAGGCTTGCAACGAGGGTTGTGTGTAACTATTTTGACACAAAAATGTGGTTGTTAGAAACAACAAATTTTAAATATGAAAGGTTCATTGAATAGATTTTTTTTAATGTTTTTGATACCTTTATACAATAACTACGTTACTTTACGGTACCATACATATATGTCTCAATAGTACTTCTATCCGTCATTACACACGTTACAAATACTATAATAACATAAACAAATATTATATTAAGTTAAACTTAAGACTAAGTTCTAAGGAGTTTGTATATGTACTCGTATATGCGATGCTCCCTACCGTAGGGAATTTTTGTTCTGTGGTGGAGCATCAATTTGTTATTTAACTGGTTGAAAACCGCATTAATTTAGAAAAATCTAAATATATATATATATGGTTAAAAACAACTATATGTAGTATTCAGCCTCCTTATAACTATATGTAACCACAATCGTACTTCTCAATATCCTGGTTGGGTGCGGATTGCAATAAATAAAGTATATACGAGGTAACCAAAAATTATTATTTAATTATTTATAAAATCCATATGTAAACTTTTAAAATACTTTTTCTTTAAGTACAACATTTTACAAGAAACTATAATAATTGATAAATTATAAAAATAACGCATTTCAAAAATTGTATGTTGTGTGATCATCACAATATGCGTATTATCTAAACTCTGCACATTAGGTTACCTGACTAGGTATAAACGCCCGTTTTGAGGCTTAAAAAAAAATGAGTGAATATGTTTGGATCCAAAGACGAATTTCCTGAAATGAACAGAACGAATAAAGTAATATTTTAAATCTCCTGTAATAAATTTACCCAATTACTTATTCTGCAAAAAATATCAGTTTGATGTTTTCTACGAAAACGAAAGCTATGACTAAAGTAAAATAATTGTTAATTTATACAAGACAACAATAACACCGCCATAATGTTTGTCCGTGTCATCGGACGTAGATTATAGAAGAATCCATAAATTATTGTCAACGCAATTGCGTCCGACATTAACGATTAAAAAAAATATGCGTAATTGCAATCGAATCGTATATTCATGCTTCTTTGATTTGAAGAACTATTCGTAAACAATACTGGAAGCCTAAGGTATAACACACTTTTATATTTATAATATCTAAATGCTAGAATTTATATGTGTAAAATCCAATTATTGTGATTGTTTCCTATTATTTATTTATTTATAAAACAGGATTTAACAGCTAATGTACATACGAATTTAAGATAAAACAGCAAAACTTAACTATCCAAAAACGTAAAGATCAAAAAAAAAACAGGATAAAAATATAAATAAATGACCACATGGCAATTAAATAGAATGAATAATAACAAACACACTGAGGTGAAACACAACAAACAAATGATTCACGATGATATCATAAAAAGTGTAAAAGAAAACAGATTCTTAATCCGATATATCATTATCATATCTCATCATATAAAACAAAGTCGGGTTAGTTACACCATTTATAACTCAAGAACGGCTAAACCGATTTTTATATTCTTTGATTTGTTGGATTTGTCTCCGCTCCGAATAGCAGAAAACTATTAAAACATCAGAAAAAAATATAAAGAAAATTAATTTTCTCATACATTTTGTATGGAACGGCTTTGAATTCTGTGGAATTCTATTTTCAATGGTAAGATGCCTTCAAAGAGGTTCACTTTGTGAGGTTATCACATTTGTCGTGCACACACCGATAATTGCTATCCTCAAATGCATTATTTTATACATTTATCATTTTCATTTTGAATATTATTAATAAAAAACTGAATTTTAATTCAACTAATAAGTTAACACAACATTTATCATTCTAAAGCGGTACGAAGTTCTTTGGGTCAATTTTTTCTAAATAAATATGGAATTCCTCGAATTCAAAACAAACGTTGTTACATTTAGGTCTAATCGGAGTGCGTTACAACCGATCTAGTAATATTATCGTAACTTGAATTAATCGAATGACTTAATCAGGTTTTTAACACGTTCCAAAGAATCGATGGAGCCTTTCGATTTCTAGAAAGCTACTCCATGTAGTGTTGCCGTTACGTGTCTCCGTGCCATGTATATTCAGTGCCATGTGTCATGTCGTCACTTTGGACCAGGTCTTTAAGTGTCACGCTATGCGCTGATGTAAGCAGTCATCAGCACATCAGCTGACACGATCCTTCTAACCCAGAGATCCAATAATCCTATTATGTAAATGATTATATCTTTATACCTTTTAAACTATTGCGAGGCTTTGCACCAGCTCTCCCGATGGAGTGGTACAAATCAAGTTATAACCTACGAAACAAAGTCAGCACGAGATTAATTAAGTCATATAGAATCAAAAGCAGTCACTGCCAAAATGATCATTCTGAGGTTTTGTATCGATTTTGAAACTTCTTCGTCTTTACCACAAATTGAAGCGAGAAATAATAATCCTAAATAGCAATCTAACCCTTTAAATGATGATATTACCTATAAATTTTGATGATATTACCTTATTCTAGATGTGAATTATTTTTATTAAATTGCCACAAAACGCATTTACTGCAGATTGATTCAAATTGTATGTCAGCGCATGAGCCATCTCGGCATTTGTTTGGCAACAGTAATAAATAACTTTACCGCCGCGCGGGCAGGCTAGACTGCCTGACACATTTTCCTGGCACACATTCTCCAGTTGCTCCGTCGTCTCTCAAATCTCCAGCCGAGCGGAGAAGACGTGGAAAACACAATGTTTGCACAGAAGCTGTCATCTGTCCGGGCATTCAGCCGCGAAAATACAACGGCTGCGGCATTTTGTTGGAATATTTTTAAAAACATGTGTCTTGAATGTTGTTTTAAAATGAACATTACCAAAGTAAAATGGTCATTACTTCAGTTGATTTTTTTTTTTTTAATAATCGTAGTTGATCATCGGGAGGTTTATTAGGTAGATTTGCAAGGGGTACCATGTTATGACTACCGGGAAATTTCGACATATCTTCGCGTTTCACAGCCCAAAACCACCCCAGTTTAAAAGTTTATATATGCGAGTATTTATCTATCTACATCACTTTCTTATGGACACGATAACTGCTGTAATTTCACACCAACCACTTTCAAATTGATACATACAATTTAAGGGTATAATATCTCGGTCAAGTTCATTAATGGGTAAAATCAGACTAGTGGGTTCTTCGCCCTAGAAACAGCACCACTTTTGTTTGCACTGTCCCCCCAACATTTTAGAGGAAACCAATTTTTAATGGTTCTGATCCCTCGCCCGCTGGTAATCACCAGCAGGTGATAGCATTAGTTTTTAGAATAGGTAATATTGTAAATAGTATAAGAAATATAAATGTATGTATGAAAAGCATAGGCTTGGGTTTAAGTTACAAGCGAATTATGGAATTGCCAAAATACAAACAGTTACCTAAAATGTGACAATTGAGTTTCCCCTTTTCAATTAATGTTCCGATATAATTCATGGGGAATTCGAAGCGAACAATGACTAAAGTGAGAGGACTCAAAGCGTTCCCACGAAATACCCTTTGTGTAGAAGGGAAAACGTAATTGCTAGTAGTTAAGTGCAATCCAAACATCGCTTTATAGTTTCAAAGCATGCTTTTGCCACAATACGTGCTCTTAGCAACAAATGTTCGAATTCAAAAAACACAAAACAATAGGTCTACAAATTTTAGACTTACGACACACAACACAATTACTACAATTGATCAGATTGTAAACATTCATTTCAAACATTTTATTTACTATTTCGTGTAGCGTTTTGAACATTATAAATAAATTCAATTTCTCTACGCAGATTAATTTCCGGCGATTAACATTAAAAGCGCTTTGATGTCTAGACGACAAATACGTACGGCATTCGGTATGTGTCGCTTCTTCCCTATCTCAATCGTATATTCGATTATGGTATAGTATGGAGATAATTAATTATTCCTGATTAATAGCTCCGTAAGTTTAGGTATTCCTCTACTCAGTACACCGACAACGTACCATGCATTCAAATTAAAAATGTAGGCCAAATACAAATGGCCACCTACACCTAAAACATGCATAATAACCTGTTATATTTTTTTGTATAGTAGAAATGTCCTATAAAAAAACCCCAGTTAATAGGCCCTGCGATATTGAGTGTTATTTTGGAAAATTGAAATATCAAAATTCAACTTGGTTTCCAAAAAAATAATTAGAATTTACTTGGTAACAATATACCTACAGTTCCTGTAATAGGTACCACATCCGATGGACACGTCATAAACGGCTTTGTGCGGTCATTGGCCGAGCGTCGCCACGTAAGTTTATTTACAACAGCGCTATAAAAAAAATTGGGGATGATTATTTTCGCATTGTTTTCATATATTTTCTCGCTCATAATAGGGAACATAAACATCCCTATTAAGCCATCGGGAATGGTCTTGGGACACTCTGTAAATCAGGTTCGGTACACCGTTTTTAATTTAATTCTTCAATGTTTTTACTTAAAGAACATTGAAAATGCTATAAAGTTCACATTAGAACTCCTATGACAAGGCGTTTTTTTTTACTAAAGCAATACAAATATAAGCTTTTGTTTTTTCATTCTCTTATTTTTTATCGTCCTATATACTGATTACAGACTTACATTGAGCTTAGGTGAGCTCAGCGAAGAGGGGGGGGGGTGGATTTGAGATTATAATAACTATAGTTATATAATAAGTAATATATAATAGGTTCAACTAAAAATATATCGAACTAAGCCGGCCTGCACACGGGCGACAAATTACCGCGCGATAAATCTCATATATCATTTAAAATATCCTAATCGCAAATCCGTTTTAAAGGGTATTATAAAAAAAAAATTTGTTTAAGTTTTGAGTATGTTTTTCTTTTTAATATTTAACTTAGGAATACGTGTGGGGTACAAGTAATCCACGCCACTATCAGTGTCACCTACTAAAAAAACACTAGATAACGAAGGAACATTAGAAAGAAGCCGATCAATTTAATAAGCTCATTATTCGATTATGCACTACCATTACTCGAGTAATGTGGAATGTTTATTGCAAATCGGTTTACAGCCCGACCAACCGCTTGAACCCGGTCGCTGCGTTTCTGAAATCGCATTCGCTTGAACCAGAGAAATGCTTCTAAGCTTGCGTAAGCCTGCCTACTTTAATATACGAGTCCATTCCCGATAATCGAGACAGCTGATGACCCTGCGATTTCAGATAAATTGGTCAGATAAATGTTAAGGCTTCTTTTCTAAATGTGAATTTGCTTGCGTTAAACCTGCCATACTTTGCTCATTCCTCCCTCAGGTGGACCAGGGGTTAGTAGGTCAGTGTGACACGATGCATTTACAATTTTTACCTTGCCACGCCACTAAGCGGCGGGTTTTTTTTTATACTTTAATAACGTTACGGGTAGAGCGGAGGGCGGCCTATTAACAATATTAGATTGATTTACACACATTTCATTGAAAATATGTTTAATAGGTACACTTCGGTGGTATTACTCCGGTGTTATAGCTGGTTGACAGGTGGTAAAATTAGGTCATTTTTATGTCAAATGGTCAATTCTTTTTCTTAGCTAGGGTGGGTTCTTCAAAGACGCTGAATTTTAGATTATTCCATTCTCTGATATACGCACGGAAAAAAAATGCTAATTATTTTTAAGTAGGCCTTAAATAAGTTAATAAGACGATATATTTACGTCTTAAATTTAAAGGCATAGTCTGGCTCTCAATCGGCACTCGAGAATCAATCCAAAAATGATCCAAACGGTAAGCGCCATCTCTTTTCCATCCGTCATCCGTCGATAGCGGATGAAAGTGACGAAACATTCGAGTCGATTGTCGATAGGTAGCTCAGACTAGGCCCACTGGACCTGATCTATAATTTCGTGTGGAAAATAGTAGTTTCAGACGGGGACGTTCGATTCGCAGTGAAAAGAGAATTTACTGCGAATAATATTAGGTTGAAGTATTCAAGGTCTAAAGCCGGTAACCTCTAAATTGTTGTTGGACCAAAAACGTGCTGGTATGCCGCTGCTGTTCCCGCACAGGAAATACCAAAACGAAGAACCCTAATGCAAAAAAAAAAACACAAGAAGTTACTTTTGGGGCTCAACGCAAAAACGTCTACCTCCAAAAGAGAAAAATAAAACATACCGCTTTTATAGCAGCTTCTTGTGAAAACGAGAATTAAAAGTAGCACAGCGTGGCGATCCACAAAAACAACGTTGATCAATAATTTGTAAGTTTTTAAGATAAAAAAAAAGTTTGGCTTCAAATGATAATAAAATCAGGTTAAAAGTATAGTTTATTTTTCTTCTGGCATTTTGGGGATGCCAGAACTACAAAACTAAAATAAATATTTCCGATAAAAATTTCGCCAATGGCCTAAAAAACTGCTTTATTTATTTATCCGTGAGTACATTGAATTTTAGAAATTTTTACGAATAAATTTAATTTCTTAATATTTTTTACATTATTATTAACTCTTAAATTATCTTCAGAAAAGAGTTACAGGCGCATTGGATTATAGTCACTTCATTAGGCATAATGCCTGTATCGAAGTGATAGATGTACTTATGTTAGTATTACATAAAAGTCATTTAAACGTTTAGACAATTATAAAATGGTCTTAATAGCATACTAATATACAATACAATAGATATTACAATAAATATATAATAAATGGGAGTATTTATATCCACTGATTTCCTATTAGAGGTTTGATCTATATCAACAATCAAACATTAATCAGCAAAAAAATATTGGAAAAATGATTCCCAATCACGAGATAAAAGAATTCAAAATATTAAAGAAATCGTTTTAATGTTAGAGAACGCGGTTGAACGCATGGCGCGAAGTCGGTCACCGATCCCGCGAAGCACTTCCAAGAAAAATAAAGTTTCTTGTAATATTTTTTTTTTTTTTAGAAATTCAAAGCCAGTTTAGTTGTCGATATAGATCAACTCATCTACACATACGGTCATACACACAATTAGATGCATCATACATACTAAAAATATAACGTTAATGTCCAGATATATGTAGTCTTTTGATAATGTTTTTTTTTTAATAAAAATGCTCAAACATATTTTTACTTTTCTGTCTCCTTTAATTAAAGATTACATTAAATTTCGACGTTATTATAATCTATATATGAGCGATTTCGGATATAATATTTTTATGAAAGAATAGCGTAACCAAATATAAAAACAAATAAATGAATTAGGTACGCAAATTGTACAAGCAAGGACGTGCATTGTAGCACGACCTGCTGACGTTGGCGACAATGCGCGCTGCGATCCATTGTTCGTTTGTGTTACTGCGCGGGCGCCGTTAATTTCGGTTGCGAAACACACACTATTAGTATTAATAAAATTGAACTGTTGTGTGCGCGACAGTTCACATTCGTTCACATCATTCGCCTCCGTGAACCGAGAGCGCTGTTTACCTGTACTGAGCAAGATAAAGTAAAAACACAAGAAAAAAAACGAAAAAAAATAACGCGCGTCGAAAGTAACACTTTTCTAACTTTATTGCCGAAGAAAACTTGTGTTAGGTGCGCCTAAGCGCCACTACAGAGTATCTAATAATAAAGCAAAAAAAAAAATAATCAAAAATATACAATTGAAAAACCTTCCCTTTTTTTTGAAGTCGGTTAAAAAACGACTTTCGCGCTGGAAGTTTCAGACTATTCACTTACTAAATAGATGCTTTGTAATATTAAATGCTAATGTAATAAATAAATATTATTATTTTTAAAAATATACAATATATTAATAAAAAAAGATAAATGGTAGCGAAGTACATATAACTTCTTACACCTCAACCGTTCGGCCAACATTTCGCACCTAACGTACGGTCCTTCCGAAGGCTTTTTCTAGTGGTTGTTATTTTTTTAAATGCATTACAACAGCATTACAGCATCCAGCCTTGTTACATTTTATTTGTAAAGTCATTCAATTCGTCTAATAAAGTGACATGGTAACAAAATACGACTGCTGTTGAATATTAAGTTACATCAAAAAGGGGTGATGACCTTCCAGCATTCCCGTCATTCCCGCATATGAGTAAGAGAAGAAATAATATGAGCGAGAAGATGCGGGTCCATCGCGTCACCAATTGAGTAGGTATTCAATAGGTCCATCGCGTCCTCAATTGAGTAGGTACTCATTAAACTAACCATACAGTTTACTTTTGCAAAGCACATTTAAAGAATATAAATTAAATTAAAATACCTTTCATAATATGAAATGTAGCGCTAAATTTCCTCTACACGTTTGGATGTCGACTTATTGAACAACCTGTATAAGTAACTTAATTTATTTCAACTTATTTTGGACCTCTTATGGTAGTCCTATCGGCCGTTGACCTTTGCACATGAGGTCATAATGAGAACATGACTAATTGAGGTCATGGCCTCGAAGGCGGCACTCTCTGGACCAAGCGGGACCAGGGGTCGACGAACTTTACGGGAAGCGGTCGGTTGACAAACGATATGTTTGAATGTGTCGTGAATGACTAGATTGTCTCACTTCGGTCAAAGCGGGTCCCTCTTATCCGCTACTTAAGGGCATGCTCCCGAACTTATGTGTCACTTGTGACATTCCGTTTGATTTATTGCTATCAGGTAGGTTGCACTATACTGACCTTTTAAAGTACGAAGTAAACAGTTTTAAATAATATCAGTTAAACCAAATATTTATTTATTTTATTAATTTATAAAAAAAAGTGTTAAATACTAACAAATTACAATATAACATTATTTTTTTTTGTCAAGCACATATTTATCCCTTACACACATATTTTGTTATTTATTATTTTAATTTTCCTGGGGGTGATACAGTAAAAAAGTACTTAATATGGTTTGAAGTAGTCTCGATCTTTTAGAGATCGTGGTAGTCTAATGGTTAAGGCGTTGGACTATTGACCCAAAGGTTACGGGTTTTAATCTGCACCACCATCTTCCCTGAGTGTAGGACAGGTAAATTTCGTCTAGTTGAGTAGGGTCTAAAATAATTGTATTTGATTTAGGTCATAGCAAATATTAAAAAAAAAACTACCTTTCAATGATGCGAGACTTTATACCTACTTGCAGTGCGTAATAAATATTACTTTTTTGAATACCTAGATACGTTCGGTTAATAAAGATAAAACATAGTTTTGAAAGAGCAACTACTCATAATATGTAAATAGATACATTAATAATTACGGCCAATTTTGGTCCGGAATTTGTCATTGACGTATGGACAATATAATTAATTATTTCGTAAGGAGTCACTTTTCACTTACAGCGTCATATATGTTCTTTCAGATAGGCAGCTGGTAGCTCTCGTGCTCAGAAGACTGCCATCGCAGTTACTAGCTTCGTACTTATCCCGATACTCGCTTTTAAATCTTCCTTGCATGTCAATAATGAGTACTTATCATGAAGGTCTAATATTATAATAGTTCTCACTTAGGATACTTTCCACGGACAGAAAATGATATGTGATCGTAATAAGGAGGACCATTACGAAGACCTAACACCTAAGCTGCAACATTTATAATCATTATTTATTATCAATAATATCTCAGAGAAACTGTAACTTAACTAATCTAACCCACTCCTATTTGACATATATTTTTTTCCCGAAACGTTAAATCAAAATATAAAAAGAATAATTTTGATTTGAATATACGAGTACATAATTTAAGTGAAAAGCAGAAAAAATAGTAATATTTTTATATTTAAAATAATCAATAGAACACGTGCGGAATAAATTTTGGGTCCTTTTATTTAAATTCCGTTTGTCAACTAAAATTTAAATAAAAATACGTTTTTTATGTTTAAGATGGATTTTAATCATTTTGTTAAAATCAATATAATTAGTTTTAAAGAGAGACCATAAAATATTTCAATGACACTTATATAGCAAATACGTATCATAAGACTCAAAGGATACTTTTAAGAATTTTGCGTTTTTTTTTAAATATGCGGTTAAGTAAAAAGCTGAAAGTGGTAATGTTTGATTAACTATGTTTTTAAATGGGTTTTTACTCCGAATTTTGCACACATCAAATAGATTCAATAAAATAGTCGTGAAATTATTTAGTTATTATTTTTGTTCCTGTTGTCCTATATATTTTGCCCATAAATAAGTCCTCAGTTTGTGATAGGGATAGACTTGCGGGGTCCTTTGTGTTTGAGACCTGCCTGGGCGCGTCATCGTAATTTGAGATAATGCGTATGTGGGAAGCTAACTCCGGCTGGTAGAAATATGCCTGAAATCTTTTCTGGGGAGGTACCATCGCCTGGCAATGAGAACACCTCCTCCACTCTCTAAGAAGTTTGCTAGCTTTTGGTATTCGGAGGTAACCAGTTCTGACGTTGGTTTATGGAGTAGCGTCTGCTTTAATTAATGAACTTTAAGGCGTTCAGCCAAAAATGTGAAGAAGTTAATATAAATGATTATAAATAAGTTATGAGTAGATATCACAGGAGATTCAGTCTATACTGCTCTTATGCCTTAAAAAAAGATATTTTTCAGGTAGGTATGTACCATCCTCATCAATACTGGACCGAACGCAGTGCTGGCAAAAATCTTGAACAGCCCAGGTACGCGCTTTAATGCGTATACGAAATTTCGTGTCTGTGCTGTTGGCCGTTGAGGAGTTCCTTCGTCTGTAGCCAATCTTGGGTGAGTAGAATCAGATTATGCTTACCATTGTCCTGGGAACTGAACCCACTTCTCAAATTTCAACTCCGTAGGATAAGAGAAAGTGGTTCTAATTCAGCTTGCAAGATTTAACCTAAATGGATTGCAAGTTAAATAAAAGCTTGTGAAAATCAATCTTATTATAACGAAACAAGTTCTTGCGCTACCGCTAGACAAATCTAATTCAATCTGAAAAGGCGTCTCTTGGCTAATGGATATCTATTTGGATCCAGATGCATGGTAAATGGATTATCAAAATATTAATTTTGTAATATTAATCGTAATTTTACGATCTAATTCTTTATAACTGTCCAAGTTTTTTTTTGAACTGAAATAATAAAGGTAGCTCGCAAATATCTTATTTAAATGAATAGGGTATATCTATGACTCAATGAAAATTGTATGCATATATAAAAAAAAGGGTTCAAATTTGTGTCTGAGGTAGTGTACTTATTGGTTAATTTTTCATTCATATTTTTATTGAACCATAATAAATAAAATTAGAGTTATACTCATTTAAATATATTATAAAACAAGTTTTACATAAACGTAAAAATTAAAACCAACATGTAAGTATCTTTTGTTTAACACTCACTACCTTCGAAACAAAGAATTTGCACCCACTTATTAGCGTATTTTTTTTTTTTATTTGGCTGTGACTTTTCGAACATTCGTGTAATATAAATAGAATTAAATATATAATATTATATTGAATTACATTAGTTCGTGAGAATTTTTCATGCCATTAATCATAGTCCCTAATTTCTACTAATACTCTTACTAGTATTTTAGGGAATTAAGAAGTTGGTTGAAAAAAATCGGTACTAAATAATAAAAATGTTGTTGGCCGTACGCTAATAATATATTAGTGCCAGAACGCACGGACATACGTTTATAATCGCGTTGATGTCGACATGCCACTGCGTTACAACGGACAGAAGATTCCTTTAAACTGATTTACTAAACGCAACACATTTAGTAAAAAAACGTCTTCTATTTTTTTTCTTCGTCTTCTACTTTATTTTAATATATACATACAAATGTCACACTCTCACAACTACCACAAACATCACTCACAAATTACACATAACACTTCAAAAAAAAAAATCTACTGTATACGTATATAATATTAATAATCTATATATATATATTTAAGAACACTGTTCAAATTTTTATGCTAATCTTAACATGTAAAATGACCGAAATCCTTAATTGGATTTATATATTAGTAATAAGTTTTGTTTGTAATTATAAAATGTAATACTGAGGATTTTTCAATAAATAATAAATAAATAAACAATAATACAAATAGCAGCGAATGCTATAAGAAGTGGAGCAACGTGCATTTAGCTATAGATATATGGCTTCAACTTGTGGCTGAATGTCCTGCACTTGCCGCCGAATGCTTCACGCCTGAGACGTTACAGTTTTCAGCGCTCTACGCTTTCAGCCTCCCCGAATAACGAATGCTAAATTGAATAGACGCGAGGATGGAAGCTGCTCATGAAATATTTCGCGCG
This sequence comes from Neomicropteryx cornuta, assembly GCA_020383195.1. Lineage (NCBI taxonomy): Eukaryota > Metazoa > Arthropoda > Insecta > Lepidoptera > Micropterigidae > Neomicropteryx > Neomicropteryx cornuta. The sequence goes on from JAHKQU010000014.1 coordinate 2,161,391, forward strand.
CTGAAAACTTACGCTTTCGTAGCCGTTCGGAAGTGTTGGAATTCATGAACACTTGTTACTGTTGGAAATAAATTCTCACTTAAACGAGCGCGCTTCAGCTTAAAAACACTAGATCGTAATAAAACACTAAAAGTGTAACTTCAGGTAAATAAATAACTTTATGTTTAAAATGTGAGTAATGTGAGAAAATGTTGAACTGGGAGCATAAGTGAGGACTGTGGCACATCGCACGCGGTGAAGGAGGGCACGCCGTCATGTTAAGTTTGTTTTGCCTAATATGGATTTATTTATCATTAAATGATATTATTGCTATTAATATTATATTTAATGTATAGCTTTACATTAGAAAATAATGATTACTATCACTCACTCAATCTGAAAACGCAGATTGCATAGGACGAGCAACGACACGAGGCTATTAATAAAGATTTTTTACCGAGTAAAATAATATTTTTTCACTATTATGAATATTAACATGTTATAACTTATTACAAGCCACACGATCGCTGGATCCCTTACCTTAGCTGGAGTAAACAATATTGGCTTTTTATTGCTATTATAGACTGAGGTCAAACAAAATGCCGTGAATATGTAATTCCAGTGCGATTTGATTACAAACGAACGATTGCCGACAAATGAGCAGATTGCTAGTAGATAAATCTTCCGGGAGCAAAACGCATCCCGCGGGAGAGCCGCATCAGGCGAATTACGAATTCGACGTGCAGTAGAACTTCCCTGGGAGAATTAAAGTTATCGTATGTAAGTTAACTATCTGATAGTGCCGTCAAACGGAGCATCATAGTTAGATTGTTAGAGTATCAAAAGCATCATGGTTAGAGCATCAAACAATTGGGTTAGATGGGGTTAGTTTTGTAAAAGGGAATATCCTTCAATTGCATAAAAAGTACATAAAGTACGTGGGCGACATAGATATAAAAACATTTTGAAATAGAATTTTAGTTAAAATAATATACAAAATAATAATAGAAATCGCTTGAGCCATTTATATTTGTGAAACAACAGAAACCCAACAACAACAGAAAACAACAGAAACCCATTAACAACAGAAAATTTGATGGAGGTTTGGTTGATAGTAATAATATTTCAAAGATATAATATGTCTGTCATTTTCGCGCACTCATTTTAGATTCGCCATGTTATTATTAGATTATGTTATTAATATATAATTGAATTTAAACAATGTAATTTAATCAAACAATAGCCACAAGATATCATAGCCGCTCTACTTTAGAGTTTATTTGTTGGATTTAACAATTTGGTAGGTATTTATTTATTTTTATTTAATTATTTATTTATGTATTCAATAAATTTACATTTTTTTCTTTTATGTACCAGCCAAGCCCATGGCTTATCTGCTGGAAACCAGGTGTGTAATATGCAGATATTAATAATTGTGAAATATATTCAAATTATTTGATTCTGTATTTTACACGTCCTTTACAAGATAAATTAATAATCATATATATATTTTTGTAGCTTAGTAGTAAATTACAAACAAAAATTTGGTATTATAATATTAACATTGTAAAAAAATTATGGACAAGCTAAGTTAATTTATCTGGAAACAATTAAAGAGAGTATTTTTCGGAAATTTTATAGCAAATATTTTTACACATCATATTTAATTTTTTTAGATTTAATATTACTTTTTAGTAAAGATCTTGGCAAATTATTAAAAGTGAATGGTATAATAGATTACAATGCTCGTTTTCGCCGTAAACGTTTTTAAATGAAGGCATAAAGAAGGTGTTATTTTGTATTTACCGCGTACGGTATGAATGTTAAACGAGTGTTTTGACCTTGTCATAGTCTAAACCACCGTACTATATTATTAAACGGCCTATATTTTGAAATATTTTATTTAGCTCAGTATAAATGTAAAAAAAACTTATGGAAAAAAATAAATTATTTACAAAAATATATAAAACATCTACTACGTCTTAGTACTCAATAAATATATACTTACATGCAATCTGTTTTTTAATTGTATTATTTTAATCACCCAGTTCAGCACTGGCAATATCCCTAAGCCGTAAATCATCAGGCTACGCAGCGGACCGCGATGGCAACTATTGGTAGCAGCAACTGCTCGTCATGTAGTTCAAATGTCAATGACACCGGAATTGATAAGTTTGTATGCATACGAACATATGTTCACAGGTCCGTCACCCGTGACCATGTCGTATCATTTTGACGGGACACGAAATATTTCTAATGCTGTATGCTTCGATAATCTCGTTCGATTTATTAATTTGTATTAGTCACTGTACTTTCGAGGGTCGAACATACGAACCCTATAGGTTAATAAAGTAGGTATGTAAGACATAAGTTAACTATCCAACCTTATATTCGACAAATATTAATAAATAAACAATAATACAAATAGGAGCGAATGCTATAAGAAGTGGAGCAACGTGCATTTAGCTATAGATATATGGCTTCAACTTGTGGCTGAATGTCCTGAATGTGCTGAATGTAAGTTAACTATCCAACCTTATATTCGACAAATATTCACGTTTTGAGGTCACCTGGATACTTTGCATACAATAGGGGAAGTCACATATGGTTTGTTTTTGTGCCTACTTCAACGTTTTGATGAATCGTTTTTTTTTTGTTTACTATATTTAAGAAGTTTATTGTATTTCTTATTTTTTGAGGTTGAACATTAATTTTGAAGTCGGTTTTATTTTAGAATGAGTCTTGTATGTGAACACGATGACATCTAAACGCAGCAATGAAATTACTCCAAATTTTAAATTTAGGTTTGTATATTTATTTATTTTTATTTATTTATTTAATAAATATGCCTTGGTAAGAGGTTACGATTTCAAATAAGAATGTACACTCCTATATTTATTTATTGAAACAATTTTATAAGGTTACAGATTCGTGTATATATATAATACATATTAAAAATTATTGTATCCGTGAGCGTTTTTTTTACCACTGCAACCTCTGTTCGCTGCCTTCTTAACTAGACTTAATATCTGTCCTAAAGAAGGCAGTTCAATTTGTTCTTTTATTTTGAATATTTGCCAACTACCAATAAACGAGCGTTTCATCTAAAAAAAAACAAAAATATGAACTATACAATATAATAACATTTAATATATAATAAACAGATAAATGAAGTAATTGATAGTGTCATTAACTGTAAACTGCATCGCAAGTACAGCGGCCATTTTATACATTTTATGTATTTAGTCTCAAGTTTCTTATAATCTAATTTATTAATTTCAAGTTTCTAACTTTACAAAATAGTTAATCGTCTGTATAATACGGTGACTAATAAATATAGCATATTAAATTTCCTATCATATTTAAAATATTTGCTCTATATATTTTTTTTTACAAATAATAGGGTTACCCCACGTAGAATTGAAGTCATCGGCGCAATAGTGTCATTTTATTCCGGGGCAAGTCAAGCTGGAATAAAACAAAGCAATCGTTGACTTGCCGCTCTGATTCGTTGCATTTTAGTTTTTTACGGTCGAAATCGTGACCGAAATAAAATTACTAATCTATTTCGGATAATTGAAATAGCGGTTGAATATTCTATGTATAAATACTATGTTTTCGGCGTTAATACATTAATAATTAATTCGCTCTTAAACTGGGAGCATAACAAAATATCAGAACTTATAACGAAATTAGGGTGGTTTCGTGTTGCAGCTCAAAGTGACATCCCAGGGTATAGTAGTGTCAAACACTCCTACGAATATGCCGTACCGTTATTTTTTGTCGGTGAACTATATTCTTTGTGAACTTAAATAAAATAAATGAAAATATATTTATTTAAATTTTTGATCGTATCCTAACAAAAATTATATATTCATTAATTCTGTAATGTTAAAATTTCACTGTTTTATCACAGTTTGTGCGTCATCTACCAACAAATTAAATTTATGGAACTGTAGTCAAATTTGTCCTAGACAGCAATTTCCGGCACGGCCGATAACAATAAATTGTTCGCATTGTATGGCTTCTGAAGAAGAAATTGACAATTGCTTTGTGGTATGTATTAAATGACGGAACAGCGCCATAGCACGGTTAATAAAGTACTACCGCGTTTTATTGTGATGGTATTTTAGACATTCACCACAATGTCATACCGTCATTTATTCATATGGATATAACTCCTATAGAATAAGTATGTCACGAATATAACAGAAATCTTTGGGAATAAGACATTTTAACTGGAGCTTCAAGTTATTGAAAATTATTCTAAAACAAATATAATCGTTTTATATGGTAATCATAAAAATCTTAATCATGAAATCGATTAATTGCATAATATATCAAAATAATTTGGTAATATTTTTTAAACCTATATTGTATGGTAACACAAATATTATCAATATAGAAATCTATATTTTTATTTACGCATGCACGTTTACCAGCGTAAATATGTAAATTGGACGAAAAATCACTTTACCTTCTTTTTCGGTTTAGTCAGTTTTTAGGTGAACCTAAAACTATAGATTGTATAAACTATAGATTCATGCGATTAGCGATAAGCTGCCGTGACTTATTGCTGTTATTGTGAATAAGTTACTCTGTATGATTCGCTAAAGATATTAAATAAATAAATATATACCTACACGTCTTGATATTGTATAAATTGTATATTATTTCATTTTACGCATGTGTTATATAATTGTACTTTAGTTAAGATAAATAAAACGGCAAAAAAGAATCTATGTATATTGTATTTTTGAATATTTTTTTTTTTGTGTTGTATATTTTTAGTATAAATTCATATTCTTTTTTTTGCTGTATGGTTGTGCCAGAATGTTAATCAAAAGTAGTAAACATCTCACAATGTATGTTATTGTAACAGCTTTGCTTAAGACAAAATAGCATATGCTATCGGATTTTGGAATATTAGCAAAGTGCTTTTTGTTTTTAATATTCTGAGTGTAATTAATAGAAGAGATGACAGCCGGGGAACGCAGCCACGGTAAAAAAATGCCAAGATGTGGATTACTACCCGAAAAACCTGTCAGTCTCAACTGCTAAAATGCCTGTCTCATTTGTCAATTAAATTGCGATTGTAAATTATATTTTTGGCAAGTATCAACAATGAACATACAATCTTTCATTCATTTCCGGAGCAAAATGTTCGGAAAGCGCCAAATTAGTATCAGTTATGCCAAGGCCCTGTTTCAAAAAATGACAGATTAAATGACAATATTATATTTTTTTCTGCATATACTGGCCAGCCCCCTGGTTGGTAAATACTCTTCGCGAGCGACATCATTAGATAAAGGGGGCTAACCTAGTTTTTTACCAAACTTATTAAGCTTTTATTCCAGAGGAAATTCACCATTTCCGAATTTATTTTTTCATCAAAACTTTTAAATAATCTTATAAAATATGCTGCTTATGAATTTTTCATAAATAACGATAGCTTAATATAACAGTATTATTATTGTTAACTAAGTATTATTTTTGTAAGCAAATATTATTATGTCATACGTCATAAATACTTATTTATAATAAACCATGTACTTAAGTATATAAGTATAATATATTAAATAAATATTAAAATAATATGTCTTTATCTCTATTAAATTGCACCTTTTAATCCTTACAGTGACTGATGCTTTTTCTGTAAGGTAATTTTCATTAATGTTTTACTGTTTTTTTTTATGTATACTCGTTGGAAGCTTAACAAACTAATTTAAGAAAAGTAACACATTATAAATATTTTTAATGCAAAGATTAAAATAGTAAAAAAATGAAACATAAAATTATAATAAAATAAGTAAAATTTTAAATAATACAATAAAAAAAACAATTAAAAACGAAAAACACTTCACAACTAAAATTAATATTAAAAAAATAACGCTTTCAGGCAAAAATAACAATAATTTACGCTAATCTTTTAAAGTAGAGTATTAACCTAAACATTGGGTTACGTTAATAATCGTCCTATATTTTATTAAATGTTATCCGACGTTACATGTATCAGAATTCTTTTGATATAATTAACTACAATCAGAATACATGTGAATTTACAGCAATATGTCATAAACATATTTAAGCAAATCTAAGGGACCTTTCTTTTGGGCGGACACGTAAACTGACTCGTACTTTTTGTATGCGCTAACGATCTAATTACCACCGGTGGTACCGATTTAACTAGTCGTAGACCATTGGTGAGGTGGCAAACGAGGAAAGAGGAAAAAGTGCAATACACAAGGCAAAGGCACAAACAACGTTTTTTTTTATTGTGGGGGAGGGGGGGAGTGGAAATAAAAACACTGTTTTTAATTTCTATACTTAAATAATTATTAAAAGATAAATCATAACTGAAACAAGTCGGTGTTGAAAATTCATGGCTATAACCATAACTGGTTTGCCATTGTCATTTTCCCTGTCGAAACTGTCCATTTTTGAATCAGAGCTCAATGCGATCGGAAGATCTTATTACACTTTCGTTTTTCGCCTTGGCTCGTTTCGGGGTCAAGTATGATTACAGCCTGTATTGGGAACGCGCTATGAAAATGATCTCTAGGGACAAAGCTCTCTTTATTTTGTATAGAAACTTTACCCATGTCCTCTTTCTTAATAACAGAAATTCTTTTAAGAATATTTGAAATAATTAAAACATTGTAATTATCTATACAATAAAATTACTAAATATTTTGCTTGCATTGTTACTTAATAATAAATAACAAATAGCATACATTACATGTACTTGTAGATATATGTTTGTACACTCCTAAAATTATGAGAATGAACAGTAAAGAAAAAAAATAAGAGCTTCGGCATATTTATATACATATTAACCTTAAAGAATATTATTTTTGGATACCTGGAAAGCATAAAGAGTTGGGAGCTTAAAGCATACCAGTCAGGCTCATTCATTACAGTCTTGTATTCTGAATCAAAACGCCTTCTACTTAGTGGCTCCCAATTAAGAGTTGAAATTAATTCAGATGGACTATCATACTATCATATTGACTAAAACGCCCAAAGATATGTCTGCTGGCTTTCCTCTGAACTGCTGGTAGTTCGTCTTTAAGACATTGGGTGTACGATCCCATACTGGTTCAAGGGTAGGATAGGACGAACCAATGCTCTTGCTTTAAAGTAGCACTTTTACCTTTATCAGCAGTACATCACTAAACTACAAAATTTTTAAAATAGAATATTTTTTATTTTTATTTATTTATTGAAACAATCACATATTCATTTTATAAGGTTACAGATTCGTGTATATATATTAAAAATTATTGTATCCGTCAGCATTTGGTTCGCTGCCTTTAAACTGATTATTTGCCAACTACTAATAAACGAGCGTTTCATTTAAAAAAAAAACAAAAATATAAACTATACGAGTTTATAACATATATTAAAAAGTTGTAATATAATAAACAGATAACTGAAGTAATTGATAGTATTTAACATTGTGGACGTAAAACTATTTTATTTGTAAAGAAAAATCAGGAAGCCCATCCTACGGTCGACTTATGAGGGCTATTTTTAAACAGTTATTGAAGTTGCGTTTCGGCGTGTGATGTCATCCAAGAAGCTTCAATTATTTTTAACCATCGGCCTCGACCAATAACCAGATTACACCAAAAGTAACCGCTCGTAATAACCAGATTCAGACTCGTGAAGAAATGCTAACATCCCGTTATTAAAATGTTCCGTGAGAACATTTAAGTTGGGTGACGACATAGATGAATTAGTAACGTTTATTAAATTAACAGATAACTATTTATTGCCAATATCATTCAAAATAACATTTTCACCACCGTACAATAAATACAATAAACAAAATACAATAAACATTTATTATTTATTAAATCTTGTTTAGCCTCGTTGATCGTTCTTAGATTGAAACGCAGAGGTATATCGTGGAAAAGGGCTGTTTTTGAAACATAAAAAAACATAGTTTTTTATATTTATTATGTATTTTATAAGCCAACCCAATATACGTAATCTATCAGAAACCGGCGAATATTAAAGGAAAACTATAATTAAGATCAGATTCTAACCACAAGAGGTTTTTAAAACTACAGCAGGTATTTATATTTTAACTTAAAATGGCAGAAGTTGAATTTTTAAGTGTGTTTCAAGAAAATAACTGTTAGAATAACATTGGTACGGAACCCTTGCCGTGTGAACTAATTTCACACTAAGCCGGTGTTAACTCTAAGGCTTATCGTAATAATTTTTTGCGGAAATAGAAGAACCGCAACCTTTGAAGAGTTATTTACATAAAATAAATGTATCCATCTGCGCCTCTTTTAAATTTACATATTAATTATTCAACTAAAATGAGTAGTACCATTATTAGCTTTATAACCCAAATTCCCAGACAGGCCGGCTGGAGTCAGTCTGGAGTAAGACGAACTCCAATGATTGCAAAGTAATTAATGATTTATTATTCAAAAGCAAAACTTTTGGCTGTGTAATTTGTTAATATATCGAATAACGTTGGTAGGGTGCCACAGTCAAAGTCAAAGTTTTAAAAACTTATGCGAATTTGTAGCTCAGCCAAATTCGTGTTATGTTGATTTTTATTTAATTTGTATATTCACAAATGCGTTAATATTCATGTAACTTAGATGTGAGTACTCATAGTAAACAAACTAACCAAAATCAATGCTATGTTTTATAATATTCGTACTGTTTAGTTGTTCGTGTTTTTTTGTGTGCTAAAATATATTCTCCATTAATATTATACGCGTTTCACAGTAATACAATAAGTACTCATATACGCACACACACTCACTCACTCAATAATTTATACGCGCAAATAAACGTACCTTATACACATTGCAGTATAATCACATAAATATTTTGACGCTATATCTGAAGTAAATTTCAAAATCGGAGGATTTTCAAACAAATTAAATACTTAAAATCTGGTAGATACAAAATTCGTCGAAACTGGCAACGGTCTAACACTAGGAGATTTATATTTATGACATTATAAAGTTATTTGTATGTTGCTTAGAACGTATTTATGTTAAAAAAAAAATGCCGTTTTAGAAAAATCTATCCTAGGACGGGCATTGCCCAGGTATAGAGACCTCTGCATTATAAATTAATTTAATATTTATAGGTTAATAAGTCTTGTAGATCCTGATGCCATATAATATTGGTGCCTTCTTATAACCGACGCAAGTTGAAATTGTTCATTTTTTAAAATTTAAAAAATGAAGTAAATTGAAACAATAATATATATTATTACGATATTTTATTAATCGATTAATCATATTTATTTAACCATAATAGGAATCGACCCCAATGGATTACGCTTCAATGTTCCGTAGCCACATCACTATATTTCTTTATATTTAGATTTCATTTTAAATTTAAATAAAATACTATAATTCCACGAAGTAACATAGCATTTCAAGATAACTAAAGATTATTAGAGAATCGTAGAATCATATTTCGGTGAATTCGGGTGATTCATAGATTATAAGAACGCACATTAATTTGATCGGTAGCCTCCGACAGTGATATTTATTAAAACTAATAAATTAAATTCCAATTCGAAAATTATTAATTATGTCTTAATGACATTTTGCGTAGATGTCGCGTTTTCTTGACGTGATTAAAAATTTGTTGTTGACTTGTCGATTTTTCACAATCAGAATAATATTTATCGCTTTCTTAAAGACTTAATCCGAGAAAACTATAAACTGCAATTTGACAGACTTGTATTTATCACAATAATCGGTTTATTTGACAGATACAATTTTGATTTATGTGCCAATATTATTTATTAATGTTTATCACAACGATGATCATTATGATAAAAATAATAATTTCTATAGAAATGTCATATAGCCTTATAAATGCATAAAGTAAACTTTTTGCGAGAGCGTAAATCTGTTTGTTCTCTTGTACTAGGTTAAAAATGAATGTTATAATGTTGCCTTTATCTTGCATAATAATAACCGTTGAATTTAAATTTAATCATTCCCTCAATTATTTCATGAGGAATTTTGAACAATAAAAGTAAAAGATATTTCTGGCTCCGAGCTCCCCTGTAATGACCAGCCAAAGAGAATATAGATAGTGAAAAATAATGTACTAAAAGAATTTCCTTGGCTGTGAGTATATATGTAAATTAACCAACAACCGCTGTGATCTACTATCGTGTATGTCTACATATTAAAAGTCGCAAAGACAAAAAAAAACGCAAACTGCATCATTAGGCACAATAATAACAATGTAAAAATGCTCCTATTACTCTCGATGGCGCACTTTCTAGAAAACGAAAGCAGCCTCTTCCTAGATGGCCATCACGAAAATGTCCAAACTAATTATTATCTCTGCTCGCTTTTCTCGGCACTGCGGCTCGCTTGGCGCTGTTGCTAAGCCGCCCGCCCCCCGTCACGCGAAGGCAACTCGCCAGTCGCTACTAGCATTCGTGTAAGTAATATGTACGAGTATGTGGGTACGTTTCGACTAATGATGCTTCCTTCGGAAACACGCTCGTTGGAAGCTAGCTCGGAGGGCCACTCGTTACCATCTATGAAGTGTCGGATTCTGTGGTAGGGATTGCCTTATCGCACTATGGCACATTATATTTTATTCAACTTCAATAAGTAACATAAGCTAACATAATGAAGACTATAATAAGTAATTTTATACATTTTCCTTATGTTAATTTTTTATATATTTAGAATTAAATTATACGTAAGATAATTATTACAATTATATATTTTTATTATATATATATATTATATTATAGTATATTGTCATAATTATTTTTACTTGATTAACGCTTTTTAAAGAATTATTATTTTTTATAATTATTAAATCTTATATACATTTTATTCTTCACTAAATGACATATATAATAAAAAAAAATAATAGAGCTTTACTTTCAAAAATACGTTTCTTGATCGGTAATGCGCCAACATTAATACAATATAGTATACGCGCTTCTGTCGCTATTGCAGAACAGGTTTTCCTAGTGCAATAGCACAGTAATCGTTGCCTGACAACTAGCGGGCTCACACACACACACACATTGGCAGGCTATGAATAAAAATTCCGCCTAGTACTGTTAACCTTAGTGTACCTACGATAATTGAAGGTAGATTACATTTAACTATCATTGTAAAATGTATATGTATCATGAAAATTGTAAACTGATTAATAGGTATAATGAATTGAACATATTTGTAATGCATGTACTCAGAAAAGAATAAATAATAATAATAATTATTATTGAATGTATATATTGTATGAAAAATATATAAATAATATGCACTATTTATGTATGTACGATGTTTTGTATTTATGATATTTATCCTATGTTCCTTCTTACTAGTACGAGTAACGTCTCACGTACAAACTTAGAACAGCTTTTTTTTAACCTAGTTAAAGTGGCCATGTTACTTCAAAACAACAATAAATGAATGGTACTTTTTTATATGAAAATAAATTATTTTTTTTCAGTTTTATTAAATAATTTATTGTTGTGACTTCCTATTGTGCCATTATGAATAAATAAAATGGATATTAAATCATCATACAAGCAAGTGCAAACTTTATTTGGCACTCATAAATACGCGAGCCTATATTCATAAGGATATCTGTACATACAAACCTGTAGAGGTCATGCAAAAAATATATTTTTATGTCGGCGAAGAAGAGAGTGGTCAATATTTATGTATTCGCAAAAAGTGCTGCGTTTGGACCGCTGTTCACGATCCGTTGTCCTTCCCGCTCTCCCCCCACAACCACCAATCGCCCCATAATTATTAGCAAATTCGACAACTATTCAGATTCAGACCAAAATTTCCGAAAATATCCAGGGCAGATGTTCATGTTTCGAAACAATATTTTTAGCGAAATAACATGGATTTTTTTTACCTATTTAGAATGCAGCAAGTTTCCTCGGAACTTGTTTTTTTTTACGTAGCTATTTGCGCACGCGGGGCTTGTAAAGATGCGACGACTAGAAACGCTCGTAGCGATGGGCAATGTGGATGGATGCAGGAGTCGCGGAAGGATCAATCAGGTCGAATTGGTAACGGGATCCTCAGTAATGCTCAATGCCGTGAAAGATGGAGGAAGGTTGTGACATCAAGTTGCCTGGAAGATCACAATCTTCGGTTATGAGACAACGATTAAAAAGAATATAGCTAATATTAAATACGTAATCTATATTACGTAAGTGTAAACTATTTACACATAATATGTGTTAAAAATACATTAAATTAAATAAAATAAAACGTTTAAATTCATACTACTAACAAATCTGTGCATTTTGTGTGATTTCAAATGTTCCTTTTTCAATAGTCTGTCAATTTCAATGTAGTAATGTTAAGCAAAACTAATTATTATTGCCATCTTATACTACTCACCTACATCTTATAAATGTCCAGTCTATTTTTACAAGGAAAAATTAAAATTGACAATGAATTGTATAAAAAAATAAATCAAAATACAAGTTGTACAAAATACAAAATACAACTGAACAAAATAAAAAATAAAAATGCAATGATTATAGAGGTATTTTCACCTCATTATAGGGGGTATACGAATCCATAATAACGCTAAATTTTAAACATGCAATGAATAACGGTCGAATTTCGACCACTGGTATGTATGAATTTACACACACTCACTGAATTGTTCTTTCCGTATGTCTCTATGTAATTTACCAAGTTAAACTTCGATATGAGGGTCAATCAGAAATCAATTAGAAATTATTTATAACTCATTAATTATAATGAAATGGGAACATGGAACATGGAATGAAAAAAATGTTCGGAAAATAGGGGAATATTTTAAAAAACCTTTAAAGATCGTTTGCGTCGCCTCTGCGTGAAACCTTATTGCCCACTGTTTGGTGCGTAGTACAAAAGCACACGAAGGTTTATCGCGGAGGCAGTCGTCACTCGAATGAAGAAGGCAGGATTACTCGCCTCTATTTTGCCCGCCGTACACCCACATAAGCCAGCGTTTGAATGGTCCGGTCCGTGTATGAATATTTAGCAGGAAGGGACGCCGTACAATGGCCCATCTGATGATGATATGTTGTGTTTGCGTCTTGTAATCTGGAGCGGGATTTGTTTCGAAACATACGAGGTGTGCCTGTGGCATTTTAAATTTATTCAAGGTGTATTTTTTCCGACTATGGGCTATATAAAGCACCACAAAAGTACCGCTAAAATTTATTTAAAATATTTTCTTTAAATTATCCCCAGTGCCTGCGTGCGAGATCAAATCAACCGGTTTGTATGAAGATGCTTATAAAAGTTACTTTATACTGTGGTCATTACTCTGGACCCCGTTTAATATTTTTAAAAGCCAAACAAACCATAAGAGGCAAGGAGGTAAAAAAACTCACTATATTTGTAAAGGGATGAAATTATTTAAACATTTTTTACGCTGAAACTGTGGTTCGATTTGAAAGCTCTTTATATAATACTAGCTGACCCGGCCACGCGTTGCTGTGGCTAAAGTTTTTGTTATATTACATTATAGTAAACAATCTAAGAGGAACAATAAGAGAACATCAGTCACGGAGTCCACTATGCTTTTTCACACAGATGGTATTTGTAAAAAAATATGGTGATCTCCTTATTTGACTTTCTACTACTATAACCCTTTAGTACAATGAAATTATTTACGAACAAAGACGAAAATGTTGATGCTGGTATACAAATTCACTGGATTCATGTGACGCTTAAACTCATGAATGAGGTAGGCAAGGCAGACAGTCTTAAACTTTTAAACATTAATATTTTTTTTTTTTGAATTATAAATACTTTCAATTTCAATTTAATTTAACACCAATCGGTGCACAATGTTTTTGGTTAACCTGTCTTTAGCTAACACAAATAGATTCGACGGTTTCCCAACACGTGAACACGCAACATATAGTTGCCCATGAGAAAAACATGGATTTTCCAAATCTAAACCACAAATGGACATTGTTTGACCTTGAGATTTATTTATAGACATGGCGAAAGCTAAACGAATTGGAAACTGTAGCCTTTTGAAGGGTATGGTAGAATCTGATGGTATCATCGGAATACGTGGCAGCAGGACCACTTTTCCTTTAAACTTCCCAGCCAAAATGGTTGCTTCAAGAATGTTTCCGGTGATCTTTTTGATGACCAAACGCGTACCGTTACATAATTGAGGTGGATTCAAATTACGGAGGAGAATAATAGGGGAACCAATCTTTAATCGAAGATTATGTGGTGGCATTCCAGGGATATCTAATGAATTTAAAAATTCAATCGGAAAATTTACACTTTCATTTTCATCAACAACAGTATCGATTGATTTAAAAGACATCAGATCGCCTGGTAACAACTGTTGTATCTGGAAGTTAATTTCGTCAACATCAACGTTTTTGGCTGCCAAAATCGCCCGTTGACTAAGCCATTCATGATTCAAATAATTATTCTGTATATCCGGGAAAATACTCTGAATCAATTCAGTTTTATCCTGAACAACAGTGCAAAAATTGTCTGGTAGTTTAATGCATTGCGTATTTGGTTGCAGTTTTATTTTACCGTTCCCAATATCTAGTAGTTGTTCGGAAAATATTAGTGCTGATGGATCATTTTGCAATTGTACTCGCATATTTATGGTCAATCGAAGTGTTTCAACACTTCGCCATAAGAATGATTGTTTCAAACATGCATTAATCTCATCCGCGAAAGTAGAGCGAGGTATAACCGGTAAGGTCTGCCGGAAGTCACCAGACAAAAGTAAGATAGCACCACCGAAAAGTTTATTATTGCTGTTTAAATCTTGCATAGTTCTGTTTAATGCTTCAAGTGAATATTTGTGTGCCATTGTGCACTCATCCCAAATTATTATAGAACTCTTCCGCAACACTGCAGCTATTCCACTATTCTTTTTGATGTTACACATTGCATCTGGTTTATTATGAACGTCCAATGGCAGCTTGAATGTTGAATGTGCTGTTCGCCCACCATCCAGTAAAGTAGCCGCAATGCCTGACGATGCTAATGCTAATGCGATTTTTTGTTGCGACCGTATTTTGGCAAGAATCAACGATATTAAAAATGTCTTACCGGTTCCACCGGGTGCATCCAAGAAAAAAAAACCGCCTTGTTCAGCAGCAACAGCCAGCATAATCCGATCATAAATAATTTTTTGTTCTGCTGTCAGTAATGGTTCACTGTTCATGATAATTGTTGCTAAACTTCCATGGTCATATTGATTTTCTCGTTGTAAATCGGTATTGACTAAGTCGGTGGCTGGACGATTAGGTGATGGCATACCATAATGATTAAGTGGTAAATTTGAAATAAGAACACATAAATCCTCGATCAAGACCAATGCTTCATTGTACATCTCTGGTGTATAATCTATGTTTTGGCATTGATTTGTTTGTCTAATTCGGTGCAAGATGTCTTCTGTCATACAATTTTTATATTTTTCCCACAAAGTTTGTGCTTGCGAGGGATAACATGTCGCCAAAATAATTGCAAACAACTGACGAATGTTATTCGGTGTTGATGTCAACGCAGCATCAGCAAGCGTTAAGTCCCAATGGTTATCGTCTTCTAGCAATTGCAGTTCACGACATGCATCCTGGTATGTATTGAATACTCGACCATTAGCTGTTCGTAAAAATTCAAAAGACGTTGGTCCGGGAACATTCACCAATAACAAACGTAAATAGAAGCACTCACGTTGCTTTGGATGTACCGAGTAAAGTCTCCCCAATGTCTTAGCTTTGAATATGCCTGTAATGGAAGGATGTGGTTTTCCTTGTTTCCGTGGCTCCCATTTTTTACTGGATTTGTTCCATGTGAAATAACGTGGAACATCACCATACACCAATGTCTTCGCGAATTGGCCAAAAACATCAGGTTTTTGACACAATGTAAAAAATTCAGTTAGAGTCGTTTTCGGAGCTTCGAACGCTCTTTGGAGAACATTTTCTTCAGTGAAGTATACACGTTGACCGTTTTCAAGATGTATTGCCAGATGTTGGACAGCAGGATCTCTTTCGTGGATGGGAAAGCTGAGAATATGCCAAATAGCTTCATTGCTGCTAATGTATCTGCCCATTTGGTATCGTGCTATTTCATCATTTTTATTTATGTTTTTTACTTCAAATATGGCCAAATCACTGCCTTTGTTTACATATTTACAAATATACTTAATTGATTTAACAGAACTGCAAAGCTCAACATTGATATGAGCTTTGTAAGTTTTTGAAAGTAGTGGTGGGTATGGTACCACCCACTGATTATCAAACTCAACTTGATTTGGAAAGTTCGGCAGTCGCATTGTAAATGTGTGGCCACCATTCTCAGTACTTCTGCGGCGATACATTGGATAACCATCAATATCCGTGATCGTGTCATTCGTATGCGGCTTTGGGAAGTTTTTTTACATTTTCCATTTTCCATGCACGGTGAGGTCATGTTGAAAACACCGCATGGCCCATGGATCATGTGTTTGGTGACAATATCAAATAATTCTTGATCAATTAATGGGTCTGGAATTTCGGCTGAAATTATTTGATCGATTTCTTCAGGACGGATTCTATCTTTAAGCCAAACCAAAATGTGGGCATGAGGCAAACCTCGCTTTTGCCACTCTATCGTATACAGCCAACAACGTGTGATACCAAAAATTGTATATTTAACAATAAAATCAATTAAGGATTTCAATTTTTGTTTAAACACACGTGCAGTTAAATCATGACGATGAATGGCTTGTTGTCCTGGCAATAGTAAAGTTTGTATCTCTTCCCAATTCGGATTACATGTGAATGTAATAAATAAATCCGGTCGGCCGTAATGACGTACGTAAGTCATCGCATCTTGTATGTATTCCTGCATGTTCCGTGGACTGCCGATGTAGCTTGAAGGTAAAATGAAAGCATTACCGATGTCATTGGGATTTAAATTTCCATCGATGTTTCCAGCAACAGCATCTCGTAAGTGAATATATTCTTCCGATCGTAGTTTTGCCTAGTTGAATCGAAGGAATCGCAAGCGTTCGCTTTCGACCTTAGCATACATATCAACAATGTATTGATGGAACAGCTGACGATATCGAAGGATATAATTGTCTTGATGTTGTCTAACCATTATTCGGTGTGCGTAGTAGTTCATTGAGCTAACTTTATTATTTCTGTAATCACCTAAAAAAATAAAAAATAAAATGCAATACGAAATTAAAATCTATACATACAGTAAGAAAGTAAATAGATAATTGTCAAATTTACCGGTATTTGGATCATACTGTTTGATATTAAGGTGATATTCATCTTGTCCTTGCCAAAATATCAATGGATATTGTAGTGCGTCATATGAACGGTGTAGATCCTAAATCGTACTGACAGTGTTGTCTCGCCGTGTAATGTTTATAGATCTTTTGTCAACTGGATCACCAACCATGATAACAGCAACCTCATCAACAGTTGGAGCGTTGAATCTACCAGCATGTTCACCTAATGGTACTTTGTCGGCTTTTATGACGATTTGATAATTGTCATTTTGCAGTCGTGGCGAAACTCTTTTGATCAATTGAATTAGTTGATTTAGTTGGATAACCATCAATATCCGTGATCGTGTCATTCGTATGCGGCTTTGGGAAGTTTTTTTTACATTTTCCATTTTCCATGCACGGTGACGTCATGTTGAAAACACCGCATGGCCCATGGATCATGTGTTTGGTGACAATATCAAATAATTCTTGATCAATTAATGGGTCTGGAATTTCGGCTGAAATTATTTGATCGATTTCTTCAGGACGGATTCTATCTTTAAGCCAAACCAAAATGTGGGCATGAGGCAAACCTCGCTTTTGCCACTCTATCGTATTCAGCCAACAACGTGTGATACCAAAAATTGTATATTTAACAATAAAATCAATTAAGGATTTCAATTTTTGTTTAAACACACGTGCAGTTAAATCATGACGATGAATGGCTTGTTGTCCTGGCAATAGTAAAGTTTGTATCTCTTCCCAATTCGGATTACATGTGAATGTAATAAATAAATCCGGTCGGCCGTAATGACGTACGTAAGTCATCGCATCTTGTATGTATTCCTGCATGTTCCGTGGACTGCCGATGTAGCTTGAAGGTAAAATGAAAGCATTACCGATGTCATTGGGATTTAAATTTCCATCGATGTTTCCAGCAACAGCATCTCGTAAGTGAATATATTATTCCGATCGTAGTTTTGACGTTTGCGTTTTGACGTTTGCCGCTCGCGTTGTTGAGGTTAGATTTTTTCGGTGGCATTTGACTGAAAATAATAATTTTCTTGTTCTTATGATATTCTCTTGAAGACGTTCGTTACACTGTTCTTGAGATTCTTGTGCATGACCTGCTGTCCTGATTCTTTGAGCTGGATTTCTTGATTCAATTTGTTCTGCCAACTGATGGGCTCTTTTAATACGTTTGCGTCGAATAACTGTCACTGTCAAATAATAACAGACATTAGCGCCATCAACCCAGTCGAAAGGTATCGACATCTGTCAGTTTTATGACTGCCAAATAATAACGGACAAAAAATTAGCGATAAATTAAAATTGCGACTATAATTTGAGATTTAAACTATCCTATCTCTCAAGTGCACATCGAACTGCACATGGTGTTCAAATTTTATTATAATCGGTTAAGTGGTTTAGGAGTCCATTGAGGACAAACATTGTGACACGAGATTTATATATATTAAGAAAAGAGCTTTATATCCACTAACGGTCCTGTTAAGACTGCGTACACGACGATATATGACATTGTTGACTCAAAAATTTTTGTTATATAATATTTTTTTTTGTATAATTATAATAATAGAAAATAAGATTTATTTGCTAATGTAAATAATATGTAAATATATATCACTCAAATCAGCGCTGGGTTTAATTCGACATCCCGAAATTTTAAGTCCATTAAATCCATTAGTATTATTAATATATTTTATTTATACTGAATATAAAATAAAATACCGGGCTAGAAAACCGGCACCTTTAGGTATAAATATTTTGTATATAGGCTTGTATATAGGTATATATTTTGTATAAATATAATAACGCTTTTCTAAATTTTTCAATATTGTGTCATTTAACTTTTCAGGCGATTTGCTGCTAAAAATTCTCAAATATATAATATATAAGAATAATATATTATTTATATGACATCAATTATAATCAAATATATATACTAAGACTATTCCCTATAAAAAAAAATGGTCCTGCTATTTCTAGTATAATTTTTAGGAAACTGAATCAATGTTTATCATGGTTACCGAAGAAAAAACTGTAAACTTTATGTGAAAATAGTGAAATAAAACGTGCAATAAATAAAGTCTTTATTGTGAGCGCTCCGCTGTCACCGTACGCCGTAACGGTGTCAAGACCACTATCGACCGGCGCGGCTTCGGAATTCGCGCGCTGACCTAATTGACATCATATAATATAATAAATTTGGGGATGATTTTTATTTAGCACTTTTTATTCCATTTCTTACTCATAATGGGTTACACCAAACTCCCCTTAATTCTTAGGGAATGGTCTTGGGACCACCTGTATATAATACTTATAAAATACACGTAATACGTTATTACGTTAATAGTTATCAGGATATGCGGATAATCAGAATCCTTTTCTTTTAATACGAAGAACCACTTAGCGCAGTCGTCTTATATTGAAAAAAAAAGTACTTTACTTACTTTACAACTTAACCTAACCTAACCTACTTAAATTTTTTTTTACTTTTTTCGATAAAGAAACATTTTATTTTTCATTTTAAATTCCTAGTCTATAAAAACAAGCATAAATTATACAGCTGTTATACTAAAGAATAAAAATATTTCCGACTTTCCCGATAGACGTAAGCAGGTACTTTAAATGTGTCAACGTCTCTTTCACAGACGTCAACCGCGGTGAAGAAGACGTCCTTCAGGTTTGATTTAGAACGTCCTCCTCCTTTAGAGAGGGAATTTGACGCCTTTGATCGGATTGGAAATGCTGGAAATCGTTCTGGAGAGGGGCGTCCGGACGCCCGCGGCGAAACTCGATTTGGCGGCGAGTTTCTGACGTCTTGCGGCGTTCACACAAACGTCGAATGCGGTTAGCAGTTTAAGTGACGTTTGACTGTATTATAGATACGATTAATAATGAACGATTTAAATTAAATATAATTAATAAAACATACCGGTGATTAGTTAATTCACTGAAAGAGATTTTAAGTGTCTTTTCGCAGTTTCATGGAAAAAAACAATAAAAGTAGGAGAAACCAAAGAAAAAATCAAAAGCAATTAAAAGCGCGCAAACGGTTGAAACAGATTTTTTTGGCTGTATTTGTATTAAATGTTGACATTTTTTATAACCTGTAAATAAACCGGTTTGTATTGTTTTTCACTTTCTCTCAAAAATTAGAATTTTGCACTTATACTTGGAATGAACAGAACGTTTTCTAAAATAGGTGAGAAAAAAAAGACATTTTTCTTAAACTTCCTCAAAATTTAAGCATTTTTTATTTTCGATATTATTTTTTTGTCTTATGGTAGGATCTATAGACGAATGTACTGCATCGA
Source organism: Neomicropteryx cornuta (assembly GCA_020383195.1). Taxonomy (NCBI): domain Eukaryota; kingdom Metazoa; phylum Arthropoda; class Insecta; order Lepidoptera; family Micropterigidae; genus Neomicropteryx; species Neomicropteryx cornuta. Next base: position 2,181,949 of record JAHKQU010000014.1, read on the forward strand.
ATGTGCTGGCATCTATGTACAAATACGAGTGTGTTTTCTGATTGATTGCCCAGAAAGTTGGCTACTCAGCATAAAAAAAAAATCACCAAACAGGAAGGTAGGCAAAAAAGAATCTAAAACAAAACACTACAAAAATTGCTAAACATACATACAGAAGGATGATTCAGATGAGCCTTGAGGTCCCCCTGGATGGGGTTAAGGTCTACCTTCTTATATTTTTTACTACTTTTTGGGACACCCTAATTGGCCAGTAAAACATAATTGGAGCATAAGTTAATTCAAGTCTAACGATTTATTTTATTCGAGTTTTATACGAATTTTTTTACTTTTTTTAATTAAATTGAAAAAATATTATCAATTAGATAACGTTTTTATTAACATAAGGGTTTAATTTATTAATAATGATTAATTTTAAGTACTAGAAAGCTGTGGTTTTACACAAGATTTAATATTTGTGCCAACTAACATTCGGGGCTATGCACATAACTGTACAAATTTTCTAAGTATGAACTGTAAATCAGAATACCAAGCAGTAATAAAAATATATTAACAAAAACTCTAGGGTAAATAGAATTTGCCAGCTACATATTTTTATATCGGTATAGTTTAACCGTTTTAATCGTTTTCCGAAAGGGTGCTGCCCTATTTATTTAGAGCTTATATGAATATAAAGATTTTTTTTATTTATTTACAATAAATTGATCTTAAGAAAATGTAAAGCATAATATGAAGCTATAAATAAATAGATTGTAATTTTTTCCTGAAATGAAAGTGAAATTATTGAAATTCAGACTTCATAAGTGGTGAGAATTTTAGGATGGCATTTGCCAACGCGGCCTGGTCTCCGAGTCGGAGTACATCGTCGGCAGCTGGTCTCCCGCTGAGCTCGAAGCATGCTTCAAAATAAAAGTGTTTGCCAGGGCGGCCAACGCTCGAGTTCAGTGGAGGGGCGCGTCTCGCCGAGCGACGTCTAAGGTTGGTAGCCATGCTAAAACGCCTATTGAACAGTAGATGGCAACATACTAGGGTTTATCATACTTTGGTAAAATAAAAGAAAAAAAAATAGTTTAAAGTGCCAAATCCTGATACAAGTTATTTTGAGGTAGTTTGTACACTTTTTGTTTTTATTTCTATAGATACGAGTATATACAGGATGAACATAAAATCAGCAGTATCCTTTTAAGGATAATTCTGAGCATGAAATTAAACAACTTTGTAAATGAAACAAAAAAAAATTGGTCTGAAATGCCTAAAGAAAGAGTCCTAAAAACACTTTAAAGTATGGTCACCTAATAAAATATAAGACTGCGCGGCATCGCAACTCAGAAACCGACTGACTATATGTTAGCTATATGAAAACTTGTTGAGATTCATACCCAGAATGACCCCTTAACTGCTGATACTGCTGATTTTAAGTTCACTCTGTATGCATTGCGTGTTGTTTAAAATGAAATATTCTGATCTTTCTTATTTTCAATTTCAAGACGAGTATTTATATCCTAGTAGCTATACTAACATTTAAAACCGCAATACATTTCATAAACAAGCCTCTACGGACACTTTTAGGGTGGTCATCTGGTTTAACGTAGATGATTGTATGCCATTAAGCGGGTTACTTTTATGTCAGAATGGTGACCTGTTGATAATTAAGATAATAATCATTTTGTAATAATTGTAACGTGGCACTGAATATTCTTTAACATGTTTCTATTTGCGCACATATATGAGTTTATATTCATTTTAACTGGCCGGTTATAATTAATACGTCCTTAACTTCCCGACAGCCGTAGGGTCATATTTTTGAAATTCGAATATAATATTTGGGGTCAATGTTTGATTAATTAGTACCAAAAAATTGTTGACTTTAATATTATAGTTCGACCAGCCTCCGATGCCTATACAGCCTATACGGCTGTGGTTGTTTTCCAAGAGCATCAATCTACAAACTAAAATTCAACTCTTTCGCATTTGTACTTTGCGAGTTGAAAGATGTAACAGATGGACGGATAGACGGTTAAAGAACGGGAATGGTAGCTTCTTGTACATGAATGTATAGAAGCTAGAATAAATGGCTCGTAGCTCCGTGCTCAGAGTGCATTTCTTTCGAGTGCATGTGTGCTTTGCTTGCATGACAGTGTCTGCCTACGTGAGGTTTACCGCCCGTTTGAATAACGCTTTCATGAACATTTTATCAATCTCGCCGTCGTCTGCCGCCGGACATTTTTATCGAGAATATTGATTGTTACGATTTGTTATTTGTTTATTATACAAAGTTCATCATCTATTTGGACAAATTCTTTTTGTTCAGTTTTTAAAGCCATTATTTGAAATTATGAGGGCAATCTTCAAATGAGGATCGCCCTCATAAATAATTGATATTTTGGCAATTAAACTTTAAAGTATGGGGAGAGTCGAGATAAAAGAAATAGACATTTTACATCTCTCTTTCATAAAACTCTTGTAGTTTTATGAAAGACAGATATTTCTAGCGCTCGTTGTGGTGAAGATATCTAATTCGCCTGGAGTGAAAAAAAATCATTACTCCGTGTACACTTTTAAAATGTGAAATCCACAAACCAAAAATATACTTCAAATATTTTTTTGGCATTTCCTCGATCAGCTTTTTTGGCTTTGGGTTTTTGGTTTTATAAACCATGTTGTTGCGCCGACTGCAACCGTTTGGTTGGTCGTATTGTAGGTTGTAGGTTTAATTTAGATTGCATTAACTTTTAGTTATTTTATTTGAAAAATTAGTATTTACTTTTACCTATCTATATTTACTGATTATTAATAATGATCAGTATTTGCAGTATTTAATGAAACTTCGTTGGGATGAACGACAAGCATTTGGAAAAATAATAATCGGAATTGCATAAACATGTTATAAAATCATTTTGATCGGAAATGTTTATAACTAAACAGTCTTTTCTGACGCCGGTTGTTACGTTAGGATACAGACAGAAGTCCCTCTGGCCTGCTCAGGATAAGGCCTGCATATCTGAAAAGATCCCGATTATTTTTTACCATTTGCAATGTATTTGGTGCAATTTTAGGTCTTTGTTATTGAGGACGACTATGTTATTTTTACCTAATTATTATTACTATATTAAATTATTTTTACTTTATTAATATTGCTATATTATATTTTCTTACGTTCCTATATTATTATGACTACGCTGCATTGTTAGCAAACCAATACACCAGACAATAAGCAAACATGCTTTATTAAAATCACGTTCCGAGCCCATCGCGGGCTGACCGCAGACAGGCGGGGATTAATTAGTATTATACTCGAGATGACACGTGGAGCGATTTGCAAGTTATACTGAAGCTATATTCATATAGTAAATATACAAATATCTATCTAAAATTTATTATTTTTATGATTGAAGACATAATATCATGTAATATCATATATAGCGTAAGTATGAGAGTTTGTTTATTCCGGCGTAAATACCAGGAGAGGAGATTTTGTTGGTTAAAAGAAAAAAGAAATTGAATTTGAATTGAAATGGTAAGCTGAGATTTAAACTCCATTTTCACTATTACGCGTGTGTGCAATTTCTGCCCTTGTCAGAACTCTGCACATCCTTCTCAATTATTTTAATATATTTTCATGTAACAAAAAAAAATATGGGATATTTAAAATATACCTATAAGTTTAATTATTTTATGTTTTTATTATTATATTTTTTAAATTTATTTTCTTTCATACATTATATCATTATTATTATTTATTTTAAAAATTCTTACTCATTACTAGATTTTACGAGTGGGCGAGTCTACTATAGTCGACCTAATACTAAAGAGTATTAGGACAGAAATCTAACAATCCTGGAAACGAAGATACAACTGCCTTTTAAACCACTTATCACAGTATTCAAGAAAAAGCTCTCCAGGTTTTATTTCTATTATTCCAAAGCAACGGGGTTATTGTTATATAACAACTATTGGGACTGTAGTAAAACGACTTATAAGAATTTAAAAAAAATAAAATTTGTGGAGAAATAATCGAATTTCGGTTAAACAAATCTCCCCGAATATTAAAACCCAAGTCGAAATCATAAAAAAAGATAATAATTAAACTATTTCTTACTAAAATAAGACTGCAATAATAATATAAAAAAAATATCGATCAATTAAATTTATTTAATTTTTCGTACATGTCGTACCTCCCTGTACGACAGACGAGCGTTGCTCGATCTGCGCTTCGTAAACGCCGTTTTCAACGACACTATTAATTGCCCCGATCTTTTGAAATCATTTTCGATCAATGTACCGTCATCACATCGCACCCGTCATTACAATGTCTTTAAAGTACCCTCATGCTCCTCAAATAACGCTCTGCATTCGCCGATACCACGGATGCAAAGTTATTTTAATGAAACTGTTAACTGCTTCGATAAATTGACTCTGAATAAATCGCAATTTAAAGTGTTCAGCAACGATCTTTTGTGTAAAAATTAACTTTTCTAAATCAGATAGATAAGATTGTTAACACTACTGCACTAGTGATCTCTGTCCCTTAACTAAATAGTTCGTATCAAAGAAGGTGTTTCACCTTGTTTTGAAAAAAAGAGGTCCACTATGCAGAAATGATTAAAATTAGTTATTTTAGTTAAAGGTTTAACATGTTATTATTATTGAATGTTTAATTTAAGCGAAAATAGTTTTAAAAAAAATAAATAAGTGGATATTTATAAATTGTGAAAAAAAAATACTTCAATATTTTTGTTAAATAATTGGTTTGTAGATTAATTAAACTTTAAATTCAGAGAAATGCCGATCTGATCAATGCTCAAAAAAACATTGCAAAGTGTTTTTTTTTTTTTTTTTAATTGAGTGCCAGGATCTCTTGCTATGTTTTATTGCCAAATTTTGAATTCTGTGAACGGAACCGTGCTAAATGTTAAGCTAAACAAAAATAAAATGCATCTTGATAAACTGCATTGTGGTTTACCTTTGTGGCTACCAGCGAGAATTCGAAACCTTTATCGGAGGTGGAAACATTTTATAACCGCATGTTCGTTCTTCGTGTAAATTTATCGTTTTGGTGGCTAATCATTAATTAAATGGAAAATGTAAACTGTTCCTTTATTAATATAGCGGAACAAATAACCAAATTTAAATAGATATAAATATCACAAAATTGTAGCACGACAACTTAGTTGTAACTAGTATTCTGTTAGGAAAAATAAAACAGATTTTAGGCAAGAGGGCTTTACTTGCATTGTTACGACCATTGATGACCATTCTTACGAGATAAAACCAAAATATTGGTTGGGTAGCCAATAGGCTATAAACTGAGATAGCTAATAAATATTGCAATAACTAACTAATATAATCATTGTTTTGTATTTAAAACACTGTACATATATATAATTTTACAGGTGGTAGGGAAGTAGAGAGGGCTTACGGAGTGAATGCCAGACGTTTCGGCGCGAGATGTTGCCTTCTCCGATGACGATTTGGCACTGATCCTTCCGGCTGTCACCCGAACATAACAGTGCTAAACCAGTGGGTAGGATGAGGAGATTTTAGAGAGGAGGAGGCACTAAATAAATATAAATGTCACAAGATTTTGTAAGATATTAACAATAAATATATATATATATATATGTATATATATATATATATATATATCGATGCAACTATCTGTGCTTTCGGTATTAATTTTTCTTTGAACATTCTGGCTATATATTTTATTTGCAAAAAATTTCAATCCTTAAAATATTAAAAAGCATTCGTATTTTCCAAATGTCAGTACTGTCAAACTTTTATATATGTTAAACTAAAGGTGTTTACCTATTTTAACATAGAAATCATCTAATTAACGGTATTTAAACAATACATTTTACTATTTTACTATATATATATATATATATATATATATATATATACAGGTGTCCCAAGGTCAATCCCACAAACTTTAGGGGGTGTTTAAGTTCCCTATTAAGAGTAAGAAATTATGTAGCAAAATGCGAAAAATTTTCATCACCAAATTTATTATTTTTGTAATAAAATTGGTGTAAATCGATCTTATCAATCGATAAATCAATATTATCTGTCGACCAATAGCATCCCTCTTACAAACCCAGAGAAGGGGAAAGGAGTTACCCCTTCTTCTTAGACCAACCTCTGTTCGACCAGTGGCATCTGACAGCAATCATTTAGCTCAGCCCTAATAGGGCGTTTCGAACAACGCGGCAGGTCATTTACCTCAATCTTGACTAACCGCGGCCTAGTGACACAGTGACGTAGTTATCGGAGGGAGGAGCCATTGAAAAATATCTGTTTTACATGATTTAGAATAGAAACTTCAACATTTTTTTTTTCTCGAATACCATAATGAATTTTGATATAGTTTCTTAACAAATAACACTAGGAATCGTAGGACCTATTAGCTGTTGTTTTTTATTGGGATTGACCTTGGGACACCCTGTATTAGTTATATATACGTATTAAAATAACCAATATGTTAATATCTACATGCATATATAACTAAATATTAGGTAAGAGGTATATATATGTATATACCGTGGGGTACACTGCGACTGTGAGCTTTGCACAAAAATAATTAATATGTACAGTTAATATTATTTCCCATAAATGTTCATCGCGAATTCCGGCACAAAGAGGCGGACACCCATAAACAAAGCACTTCTCCGGCTATAAATATGGACTTTTATGATTTCCTTCTGGCATTTATTTCCCTGCATGAAACGTAGGGCTGTCAATTTATAAAAATGGACACGTCACACACATCGAAACATTTTATAAATCACCATTAATAAAATTCTCAATTTCTTTTAACCTTTTTGCTCTCGGATGTTAAAATTGTCTGTTTAATGCATTTTTAATATAATAGTATTTCCAAAGGAAAAACTCAGATAATCTGAAACTTATCTGAAACCAAGGTAAAAAACTTGTATAAATGCCATGTATAAATTAAAAAAAAAACTATAATAGGCTATTTAGAGCTTTTTTATATGGGTAATGTCACTTTTTTAAGAGCCAATATATAGTGAGGTGACCTTGAAGTTCGGCCTTTGCAAATGGTGTCGGCCACGTGCACTTCGAGTATCCGTCGACAACATCAAAGAATAAACATTTGTCTGTTTTTTATTTATATGAAAAATATAAGGCAATTAAAAAAATCTAAGTTTAAGGTTTTCTGTAGACTTTTATTGCGGATATTTCTATGTATAAATTAGGCTTACGTCACATATGTAGTTTGGTTTATGAGAATTTTAAAAAATAAAACTTACCAATTTCAATATTTTTTTATGTAAACATAGAAATATTTATTTAAAAATCCAGTTTAAAGGTTTTCTAGAAAAATGGTCAGTTAATCTAATTATATTTTTTATATATGCCTGGTATGAAAAGCTATCTTGGCAGTAGACCTCAAAAACATGCATAATGTGCAATTCGAGTGCGTTATGGCTCTTAAAAACCCAAGTAAAAATCAGTCAAAAGTGAGTCGTGGTCGCACAATCAGGACTCCGCATCTTATAAGTAACAACAGTCGATCGACCAAATGTAAGTATCTAAATATATACCACATTTGCCTGTCAATAGTCTCATTTTTTAAGAGCAATGCTAACTTTTGGTATTTTAAGTCCCAAACGTATGTTTACTACTTAGATTTTGTAAGCTAAATATATCAGCCATGTCAACGTAGTATTTTCTTATGTATTCTAGCTTATTTATTCTTATTACATATTACGTACTTCTTTATTGCTATCCATCCTCTCTTTCTGGGCCGGAAGCCTTGTGCCTTAAGGCGATGCCCATATGAGAAACGGACTGAGGGAAATTGAATTTTGCTAGGAAGAGCAAATAAAAGGTTTTCACGCCGAAATACAACGAATTAAAGTTTACACATTGATAAAAAAAAACTTGACATTATACACACGTATATGTTATTATTTCTTTATTAAAATAAATTATAAAACGTTTGACTTCTAAATATAAGTATCGAACATTAAATGCGTCAGGTAAAAATTGAGTTTACAAGGAAAGCGTAACGTGGCGTTTTTATCTCATATGATGAATATACTCGTATTGTACTAGATATTTTTCTACTTTGGAACGGCCAGTTTACCTAGTTAGGCTAGACTTCGTGACTTACTCGTATGTTAATGATTTCATTTTTGTACTTAAATATCCAGGACAAAATGGTCGTTGCTTGGCTCGCAATTCCTCAATATTTAAGGTTTTCATCGCGCGACCTGTGTAATGTGTAATCAACATCTATCTGGTGTCCCGCAGCATCTAGGTATCCGCGCCGTTAAATAAACGACATTTGGTGATTTATTCGCCCCATATTGTTTGGCCTACTGAGAAGGTTTGTGCTAAGAATGCGCCAGAAACGCGAAAATGAGGTATTTTCAAAAGCGATATTGCTGAACTCCACAGACCTCTGGCATTGAAAAAAACACGTCCTTTTTGGGAATACACCAAAGTAAAATAGAGAAAAGAAAAAAAAACAAACTATTTTCTTTGATAATAATAAAGAGGCTCATCAAAATCAAGGGAACCAAAAGTAGAACTAAAAAATAATTATCGAATAAACTGAAGCCTTAATAAAGAAATAACAATATTTAATATTTAAATTATTGAAATAAAACCTGAAATTACTCTTTGTCAACAGACTTTCATCTTATCCAGTACGGCAATCTGAGATCACATTTTATATTAGTGATCTCAGATTCATTATTAATTTATGTTTTAATATTAATATTAATTTATGTTTGAATATTACTTAATTAAAAATAAACTAAACTCACCATAAATGTTCTTGATAACTTTTATCTCTTTTTATTTTGAATTATAATTTATAGAACAGAAAGTGTCGTCCACTGGAGATATTTAAAAGTGTGGTAGGTACTTTTGGTGTGTTATGGGTAGATGGCTTAGTGGTATAAGCTCTTTGTTCTGCTACAGAGGTTGCGGCTTCGAACCTACTGAGAATATTCAACGGCACTTATTTTAAAACTGTCGAAAAGGCGACAAGACACACGCAAACGCACAATTATACACTTGCGGGAACAATAATCATAATCATGTCCATTCTTGGGGCTCTCGTGGGCTCTCATCTACCCTTTATGGATAGAGTCATTTTGTATGCGTAGTACTTAACTTTTTACAACGTTGACGTTTTCAATTACATATTGTTAAGCTGTAGAAAAAATTGTTAAACAAATGCTAAACACATCACAAGACATGACAAACAAAGAACAAAGATTTCATAGCACAAGAAACAAAGAAATTTTATTCACCCAGTACCCCATTGCACGTCTAAATTTCGAAAACTAGTTTATAATATTGAGGCTACAAATGTATAATAAACGGGGGAAAAAATTTGTTTTTGAGAAATGTCAACAAAGCTTCTATATTAAAAAAAAAATCTGTATGAATTTCAAGAGCGGTATGTTTTTTTTGTAAATTTTTTTATTTTCGATAACATCGTGCGAAACAATTTTAAGATTAACACTTTCCTTTGAATATATTGAAACGGGACCACCCAAAGTGCAATAGTTGCTAACTGTCGGTGCATCCGCGGCGTGACCAGCGTTTCAAGAATTTGAGGCGAATTCCAAAGTAGCTTTTTGGTGATTCATTCCGAATAGCTTCAACATGTGGTCATCATTGAATTAATGAGCTTCGGATCGAACGAGAGTCAACAACCAATTATTTTTAGCTGTGCTTTCCTTACATTGTTGAGTATTTATTGTTTTGAATTCGTTTCTAAATGCGACAACCGCACCAAACTATGTAAGCGCTATAACTATGTAAGATATATATTGATTAAAAATCAATATATATCCGGTTATTATATATCTTGCCAAACCGTTGTTACAATTTTATTCTATTAACTACTACGTTTATGAAATAATCTTAGGCGATTTATGTTACGTTCATTAAAATTTTAAAATTTACTGCAACAATGAATGAATAACATAATTGATATAATGAAGATAAATTATTTTTTTCGTTATATCAATTAATAATAATCGAAATAATGTGTCGACTGTTGAATAAATTATATCTTACAAAAATATAACAATTTAAAGATGTAAACATATAAAATAAATCTATATGAAACATTGGAATGATTTTAAAAGGAAATATATAACTTTGACCATTGAGCTCTTGTACAACATTTCGGAGTTGTGCAATAGACCGCCAGACGGCGATAATTTAGCTTCAAAAATTCATTAAATAAACGCACTTTTTTTGCGTCACACAAATAAATAAATTCCCACTACAAACTGCGAGCTAACTCCAAACGCAACCTGCTGCCTCGTTACGTTACGTTAAATTTTCAAACATACTTCATACAGTGTCTTTGTCAATAGGTAACATGGGACAAATTTAGGCCCAATAGTAATCACAAGCGATGTCAGTCATTTTTCTCCTAACTTTCTCAGCTGCTAAAGTTTTATTTTTGGATAGCTGCTGAGACGCTCTATTCGATTCTATCTACGTGTTTTCTTGCTTACCCTCACCCTCAGTTGAAAGTTTATATATCTATCTATCAATATCACTTTCTTGTGAACACGATAACTAACGTAATTATAAACCAATCACTTTCAAATTGATAAATAAAATTTAGTCAAGTTCAAAATAATAATTATAGGACAATATTTCCCTACAATTTTTGTTCGAAACAATTTTTGATATGAGCAACCCTTACGTTACGGCAGATTTGATTTTTTTAACTCGGTGTTTCGCATCCTAAGTTCCATCGGCTCCCATCCCTTGTGCCATCCCAAATTTCCTCTGGTTTGCTTATCGCTTCAACCTTCCTCTGTTGAACTCTACCCTAACCGTTATCCTGCGTCAGGTAGTTTTCACGTAGGTATAGTTATTTCAAAGTCTATCATTTTGATGTCTTAATATTATGGAATGACACTCAGTAATCGTTTTCAGGTCAAAAAACTATTCATGATGCTACAGACAAAGTATTTTGGGAGTAGATCTGGTTCCATCCTCATTTAAGGATTTGATAGCATTTGAGATGGCTAAAGCTGCAAAAAAATAAAATTACGGACATTTTGACGTTAACAAATTCAATACAGTATTTTGTAGGCAGTTAAGTCGTGTGTCGGGTTCATGAAATTGGCGGATGAAAAAATGTCACTGCGAACTATTCAGAGCTTTCAATATATTACAGGAAGTGTTATTTAAATAAACTTCTGTATGAACACATACAGCTAACATACTTACAACTAAATACTAAGCCCCGTGATGGGAAATTAAGTAGGTTACCTTTGGTAGTGATATTATATTATGGTGAAGGTTGTGATCGGTCTGAAGGACTTGATCTTAGTTTTTCTGTACAGTATTTGATATTTTTATTTTATGGTTTTTCGTTTTTCTTAAATTATGTTTCTTTAAAAACACCCATATGATCTAGGCCATATACAATTAGTTTGGGCCCTACTCAACTAGGCCAAATGTGCCTATCCATCCTAAAGTCAGGGGAGATGGTGGTAAGAAAGCGTTAAAATGGTATGACCATATGCGGATTCGAATCCGCGACCTTTGGATCAATAGTCCAACGCCTTAACCACTAGACTACCAGGATCTCTAGAGTGCATACGATATTTAGAGTACATCTTTTATTTTTTATCATATGTCTGAGTTTAGGTAATATTTTGAACCTTTCCTTTGGTTTCACCTATGTTTTATTTATCATATTTTCCTTTAATAGTCTAGCAAAATTCTGCTCGATTAAAGACTAAGAACTGGCAACCTAAACATACAGTACTAATGGCGTAATATTCCGGTATTTTGAACTGTGCTCACACACAATATTGAGCACATATTGTTTGCAAACATGTGCTCAAAGGGATATTTAATAATAAACATAATACGTTAGCTCGATGGGGTCTGCTATTGTGCGACAGACGAGGAGCATATTCCAATTTCGATAGCAAATTGGGAAACTAATGAGAAAATTCACTACAATGTACTATTGAAAACATGGTAAGGTGCTATATTTTAATCTATTTGTTTATGCAACTAAAATACAATTAAGATATTGTAAATTAGTTCTCATGGGTTATTCAAAAACATATTTTTTTTACCTTTTTGTTATAAAGAATTCAATTGTACTTTATTTTAATTCAATAAATTTATATATATATTTTTAGGTGGGAAACAAACTCAATCATTGATAAGTATTATTGGTCGTACCGTACTAATTGTCTGAAACTGTAGTAATCTTCTGCTAATACGACTGCCTATAGTAAATAATATATTTTAACCATATTACAATGTATTCCTTATTATTTTTTTCATACACTTTTTTTATCATATCTTTTTTTATTTATTGTTTATGAAGCGCGTATTTTTTTTTTTGATAAAAAAATCAAGTCATTAATAATTTATAAGGTTCATTATATAGGTTTATCAGCTACTTTTTTTTTATTTTATATGTTTATTTATTTCTTTATTCATACTAACGTGAAAGTAATTTAAACGCTTAGTAATTTAACAATATTAAAACAGTATGAGATTATTGTGTAAAGAAGGTATCTGAAAAAAAAAAATTTTGAGCTATGATGGAAGAAATAAATTTTGCCCGGGAATTACGGGACGGTATTTTCGCCCCTCAAACTTCAAGCCGCCCGCGTCGGTCGCAAAATTAACCTTATCTTGGGAAGTGTAGCAGAGCGAACAGTTCGCCGGTTGTTTTGCGGCTACCCCCCAAAACTATCGCTCAACGTTTATGTTTGTCGCTTAAGCCAGAACTCCTGGCAGCAGTCAAATAACTCATGCGACAAGTTAATTTTTGATATTCATCAAATGAATATAATTCCCTTTCTAACGTTTTAAGATTATGTGTTAGTTTTAAAGTAAGTTTATTCGAAACATTACCCCTGTGTGAGACATTCTTGGCATTAGAGGCAGCTTGGTTCGTGTAAATTTTCTTGAACATAACAAATATCAAAAACGTTTAGTATATTTTTAAACAACTGCTTGCATGCCTCTTTTTGATTGGTATATAAAGTAACTATTTATCATCGTTACAAAAAGTTTTTGTAACAATATGTTATCGTTACCCCACTAGTGCGTGATATCCCTCTTTAAATTTAAGAAAAAAAACTTAATTTGGGTCAGTAGGTGAGTGTGACTTCATTGTATTGTCATTTTTTTGAGCGGTATAATGAACGCATGAATCTATAAAAAAAATCTGAAATCTGAAAAATCTTTCCTAATTAAATGTGTGTATGTTCCTTATTCGTGCATTTTGTTTTATATTTTCTATTTTATGTATTTCGCACAATTCATTCGTAATTATTGCATCGTTTGTTTTTATCTAAACTTTAATACACTCATTGTACTTCATATTTTCACACACATACTATATATAATGTTCTATTAAAAATATCAAGTCGTTCTCATACGTGAAATGCGTATAAATTAATAATTATTAAATTTCATGGGTTATAAAATTAACGCAGTGAAGTTACAATGTAGCTATATTTCAAGTTGCAGTGACGAGGGTTGATTTGGCGCCAGGGGGGCGACACGACGCCAAACGGCGGGGGGCAGGGGAGGGGTAGGGGGGGATGGCTAGACACTTCGTCGAATCGTAGGCGAAACATGCGACGTGCATTCTTACGATGCGTGGGCTTTGTATCGCCGACATTCTTTCAGCTTAGGCGAAACACACTTCACGGCAGGGGATAGAAGTATGGGGTGGGAGGAGGATGGGGGGGGGGGGATTCGCAGTCCGCTGGAGATGCCAGCCTCAGGGAGATTTAGTAGGTTTATATTTCTCTATTCTTTTACGCCGTAACTTTACACCAGATGTAAATAAAAAGTATTTTGTGTAAAAAAAAAATTATATAAAATAAACAATTAGGTATTATAAAATTATTCGTTTATTTATTTTATGTTATAAATACTACATTCTTGTAAATGTTATGTGCATTCCTTTTGTTTATCTTATTTATTTATTTTTAATGTATTGTTTTATTATTTTTTTACATTTTAGATAGGATCAAGATCTTTTCTATACGAAGCCTCCGTATTAATTGAAAATAAGTCAGCTTATACAGTGTTCCAAGAGTTTTCCCGAAGACTTAAGGGAAGGTTTATTTTCCCTAATAGATGTAAAAAACTGTATAAAAAATACGCGCCCTCGCTAGCGACCGAACTTACGACAAGAGCGTTGTCATATTATCATGTAAAGTATACAATTTTTTTACTCCATGCTGAATGCCATGATGAATTTCGATATGAGGTCAACACAAATCATGTCTGAAATCGCAGGCCCAATAAGCTGGATTTTTTATCGGGAATGATCCTGGAACACGGTGTACACGTTACTACCATAATATAATAATATAAAGTGTGTTGTAATTTTTAGTGTTATATTTTTTTCATCTGTGTAAGTAATAAGAGTTGCATTAGAACAAAAATGAAGAGCTTACTAGCAAGTAATCTTCTCAACGGTATAAATCCACGGATTAGGCCGTAGCCCTAAGCCTAAAATCAATACGAAACATTCGAATCCCCAAAATGGTAGAATTGCCAATAAGAGAGTATATAAGAGAGAGATAAGAGAGTATATATACTATAAGAGAGTGTCAGTTTTCGTTATCATGTATTTATTCAGTAGTCGTCGCACGACCTTAGCTCGACCTCTGTCGCATCCCTTTCGATCCAATGTTTACATAATGTCTTAAGGAAAACGATGCCTGTAATATAATTTACTGACCGAAGGGTCTTGGGACGCGTTACTTGACTTGACTACCCGCTCCCGACTTCCCTTTATTTTTCCTCATAACTCAGGTTTTCTCCATAGTTTGAATTGGTTTGTATTTTTGTTTATTTGCTTGTTTGTTACAGATACATATAATATATACTAATCAAGGACTTAAATCATTCTACAAATATAAACAAATTGGTCTAAATGGCTACTCGAAAAGAAGATTCTGAATTGCTATTTAAACAGACGTAAATGTTGTAAGAGGCGTTCTTATATGAAATAGTTTAGTTTTTCTATCGTATTTAAATAACAAAACATGTGTATATCTGTAATATTTTTGTATATTTATATTTACTTTATTTATATTATAATATTAATAGGTTTATTAAGAAGTCCCGTAGCTTGCGTCAAAATCCAGAACTAGATCTATAAATGATTGGCGTATCCTCGGAACAGCACAGTGTGCTATTAAGGTGATGCATAAAACTAATTTATTGCACGTGATTACAAATTCACATAATGTACATCTAACAAAATACTTATTTGTTGTTATATATAAGAATGCATGCAAATGAACATATAAATAAATAAATAAAAATAATCTCTGTATATGAACATAAGTATAATACACATATCGAATTGTGAAACTCCTCCTTTTGGAAGTTGGTTAAAAAGATTTTTTGGCTGTTTCTCGTTGAAATGTATTTTAAGAATATTTTTTTGCACCGGAAGCGCTTGAGATCGTTCGAGTGGTTTGTGTCCTTTGTGCGCAGAGAGGCTGTCGCTCTCGAGTGCGCGGCGCGGCCTTGCATTGGAAAGAGACGGAAAACGCCTTCGCAGAATGAATTTCCCCGGCGGAACCGGGCGCGCCGCCTCGGTCAACCCGTCGAACATAGACGCCAGCGTGACACGTGACGTGAGTGTCACGTGACAGTTAAAGAACGATTCGAGTTTTCAGCAATTTTGTTAGCACCTATAGAAAATAATATCCTACGTGCGGCACAAATATGCTGTAGTGCAAAAGCGGTATTTTGATATTATCAGCGTTAGTGGATGTTAACGTAGATAACGGGAAAACTGTTTTTCGTCAGTTTCATAGTTGCTGAAAAAATAAATGTCATGTATTTGAAGATAAAAACAGGCCGATTGTATAATTAGGTTTTTTTCAAAGCGCCTATGTGGATTGCAAAATGGCAACGTTTTGGAACAGGGCAAACTACATATTTAATTTTTCTTTTATAGCGTTTAGGTTCACACAAAAAATGTATCAAATCGATCTATTTCAAGTTCAAGGTGGTATTTAAGCAGGTATTTATGTTTTTGTAGTTGTGGTAACTAGGTCATATGTAATTATTTTTAGGTCCTTCCTTTTAAGTTTTTTTTTATAATAGTTTTACTCCAAAACTTTAAGTCATCCACTTTAGAGCTTGTAAAAAGATAAATTTATTTATAAAATACGCAAATGCCGTATTAATTTACAGGCTCATCGGCAACATTTCAGAGCTAGCCAGTCAAATTTGGTATACAAATATTTAGACGGTTAAGACAATATATTCATTTTCATAAATCATTTTATCAACTCACACAAATAAACTCATTTACACACCCTCCTCACAACATACACCCACAAACGTAGTGTGTAGATAACATTGAATATCATGTGTCATTTTATATTAATATATTATTTATTATATCATGTTATGGGCCTAAAGTCCTATAAACGTGCCACTGATCACCCTCACCTCCCCTACGCGCCAAAGGCGTTACCTCATCAATAACAAAAATTAATTTCCAGGAAAATAACCTTATTGTCATAATCGCGGCGATTATTAATAAATCACCAAAATATCAGTTCCATTGAATTTCCATAGGCTGACGGTTTAACAGCGCAGCGGTCAGTTGTTGACTTTTAATTAAAATAAAGTATCCATCGGCGCCGGAAGCATATTTTGGGTGGGTTTCAAAGCAAACCAATTACAATGAAAATTGACTGAGTTGCGATATTTGGGTCGAATCATGGGTCTAGGAAAAGCGAGCGAAGCGCTCCTTGGCTCCTTAGTAGGTTTGGCCTACCCTATTTTGGGTCAGGATGCCGTATTGATTCGGGCTATTTTAAAAATATACAAACCGCAATAGGAGGTTTGGTTTACGGTTGGGTGAGAAATAAATATTTATTCAAGATATTAGCCCTAATTGCAATGTTTCAGCGGTTAACCTTTTTACAGAGTTAATTAAATACTATTTAGTAATTTAAAAACAGCTTTAATAACTACTTTTGAGTTTCCTAATAATTTGCATTACGTCTGAGATTATTTAGGTCCTTTTTTATTGTTAATTATCTACAAAATACAATATAGCAAATTATAAGTAAATCCCCCTTAGTTAAACATAAATCACAATAACTCACTAATGTTTAGATTGGCGGCAACTGGCTAAGAATATTAAGGATAGGTATTAATATTTTCTCAGCATGACCAATCACACTGCGCCTATTGATCGAAACACCCCACTAGGGGTGGTTCGTGTCGTGTGAGTTTTAGTTTTTATAATAGCGGGGTATCCCCCCTGCAAACAATCTGCATATATACTAGTAATAAGATTTTGTGTGTACGAAGTGTCCATGATAAAAAATATTTTGAGCGTAAGTAAATATAAATATAACCAAGAATAAAATTAAATACGGGTACTACGTAATTGACCATGAAATAATTTCATTAAATTGTTATTTTATTTGGCAAAAATACAGAATTTGAATAAAAGCCTAATCTAAAAAATAGCAACGTAATCACACCGTGATATTTATATATACAGGATGTCCCAAGACCATAACTGAAGACTTACCAAAGGTTTTCTGTTACTTATTATGAGTAAGAAATGATAAAAAAAATCATCCCCAAATATATTATATTTTTTAACAGGTGGTTTCAATTCAGTCATCGCGGAATATTCCGATTCCGCGTCGATGGACAATGGCCTTGACACCGTTACGTCATACGGCGACAGCTGAGCGCTTACAACAAAGACATTATTACATGATCATGATTTTATTTCTCTGTAACCATGATTAATTCTGATATACATAATTTACAAATAGCTGGATTTTTTTATAGGGAATGGTCTTGAGACACATTGTATATAGAGTTCAAATTATAAATATATACGCATAAATATTTTTTATACAGGGTTGTCCCAAGGTCAATCCCAATAAAAAAACAGCTAATAGGTCCTACGATTCCTAGTGTTATTTGTTAAGAAACTATATCAAAATTCGTTATGGTATTCGAGAAATAAAATGTTGAAGTTTCTATTCTAAATCATGTAAAACAGATATTTTTCAATAGCTCCTCCCTTGGATAACTACGTCACTGGGTCACTAGGCCGCGGTCGGTCAAGATCGAGGTTGATGACCTGCCGCGTTGTTCGAAACGCCCTATTAGGACGGAGCTAAATGATTGCTGTCAGATGCCACTGGTCGAACAGAGGTCGGTCTAAGAAGGCGTAACTCCCCTTCTCTGGGGTTGTAAGAGGGATGCTATTGGTCGACAGATAATATTGATTTATCGATTGATAACATCGATTTATACTAATTTTATTACAAAAATAATAAATTTGGTGATGAAAATTTTTCGCATTTTGTTGCATAATTTCTTACTCTTAATAGGGAACTTAAACACCCCCTAAAGTTTTTGGGATTGGTCTTGGGACACCCTGTATATTAGCTACACGATTGTGGAATGAGAAGGGGAAAATAGTATAAAATTATGTAGAGAACACGTTAATAGTAATGTGGGAATGTATTTTTTGTAATTAAATAAGCTTAAAATACGAAATAATAAATATATGAAACATACTCAACTTCAGTGTTGAAAGTCTTGTGGGTGGCTATAACATTTTTCTTTTATTTTCCTCTGCTGACATTTTTCACCTAAGTCGTGATAGTTTTGTGTATTAACGAGAAGAGTTTAAACGCTAGTTTAAACACATCACACGCCCACTCACACATACACCCTCACACTCCCTCAACCTCTCAATAGACTTAATTACACACATGTACTTCCTTAACACTAACAACTTATCTTAATATTATCGTACCTTACTTATAACTCCTTCGTTCATATATTGACTTCATATAACTACTTTTACTTAGTAATGGCAATTTTTGTATAATGTATCACAGAAAAATATATTTTGCGTGTTAAATTTTAGTATGCAATCGTACACATTGACACGTACACACACTGACACGTATTAAACAAGTCGATATATTCGCACACCAACACAGGATACTGTTATGTTCATAATTTGAACTGGTGTTCCACCCCCCCCCCCCCTCCACAGCCCCCACGAACCCTTATCTGTAAATCGATTTTATACCGCGGTTACAGTAAAGCGAGAGCTTATTTTACCGAAATTAATTACACGGCTTTCCCCTATTTTGCGCATTTGGTATTTGGTAATACATTTTGATGAGAAATATAATTAATTTTGTTGAGGGGTAATTAACTTCTGTGTGGTGGTCGCTTATATATTTTTTTAAATATTCGCGACAATATTTTACGCATAGGCAGCGACGAATGTGACAAGATTCAGGATTTTTCAATAAAAAAATAAACACACTTATTGTCCTAAATATTATGTTTTTTCTTTTTTGATAAATAGATAATTACGCGGATATGAGGTATAAACAGTAACCAAACTTATATGAAAGACCCTAACACAACGCAAATGTTGATTTAGTGTATCGCAGGCCAGACAAATATATATACTCGTATATACACAAATGGTAGTAAGCTAATTTAAAATTAATGCACTTTATATAGTTCTCAAATGTTATAGTGCTTAAATGTTATTTTTAACACTGCTCATATAGGTAGATAATGGTTTTTATAGAAATATAAAAGTATTTTTTTTTACCCTTCGTTTTTCGGTACACATGACACTTGACCGGGTAATTTTTGTGTATTTTGATATAGACTACTTCTATTAGAAATCGAAAAACAAAATAACAACCTCCTGATCCTAGGATCAGGATAGAAAAACTAGATTTTCTTTAATATTTTTTTTAATCTGTATCTTTAGATTAACATGTTATCTATACACAAAAAAATATAAAAGAGTTTTTCATTAT
Organism: Neomicropteryx cornuta; assembly: GCA_020383195.1. Lineage (NCBI taxonomy): Eukaryota > Metazoa > Arthropoda > Insecta > Lepidoptera > Micropterigidae > Neomicropteryx > Neomicropteryx cornuta. The sequence continues at coordinate 2,201,808 of JAHKQU010000014.1, forward strand.
ACAGAAATTCATGGCTATCCCGGAGTAGTTACAACGACTTGTGATTTCAAAAAATATATATTACTTTCTTTTACCGCTCCAAACCCTTTCAGTACCTCTGGCAGATATTAGAGTTTCGTTTGTCTTTCGCCGCCCGCCCAGTAAAATCTCCGGAAGTTCTTCAGACGTCGTCTTTCGTCGGCTTTCGGAGTCGTAAATTATGGAAAAAGCAAAATAAAACTTCATAGAAAATTTCCGTTAACGCACAACCGAGTCTACGAAATGTATAAACAGAGAATTTAATATTTTTTTTAATCGCCAGTATTTAGCTAGTGTACTTTTAGGTACGATATTCCACTCTGTTCTACAATCTCTGTACTTTTTGTTGTGATTTATAATCAGTTTACGCATAGCTTTCTTTATGTGATTTGCCGGATTGCAAATCTAGTTTTGTCAACCCGGCAAATCAGTTTATTGTAGAACAAAAAATAATGACAGAGTGTAATATCTAATCGTACCTAAATCTAATCATATCGTATCTAGTTTTAACTAGATTTGCAACGATTTTGAAGTATTTTTTATATTAGATCCAACCAAAAGGCAAAATCTACCATGTTTTTTCCACTATATTGTTTGTAAGCATATTTTCGAGTAAGTATGGGGAACTTATCACAAATTTTATTCAAGATTCGTTTATGGAACGAACACGGCTGATGTACACGGCTGACTTAGTTGTAAAAAAACACTAGGTAAAATCATCAATACAATCGTACCCGGAACCTTAAATATTTTATATTTTTCGCTACACCTATCGAAATAAATATTTAGCCTTGACATTTTAAATTTATTCTGAAAAAGTTGTGTGCGTCTTTTAAAATGATTTTTTTGGCTAGCGGTAAATATATTATTTTTATTATCTGAAGCGCGTCGTCGACGTCCGCTCGACGACCTATTCTTTTTCCTCTAGACATTACATACGCCAGACTTAAAACAGTCGGTGTATATAAAACTTTTCTGAAAGCTGATTTGATCTATTTACGACGACAGAGTTTTTATAAAGTTTCTTTGCAGATGCTCTAATACTTCATCTCTGGTCTAATTTTAGTTCACTCTTTCGTCCGAATAATTTTCCTGTCGAATCGGGTCAAGCGGTGACTATTATCTAACCCACTTTCGAAGCATTTATTATGTAAGCGCTGGGCTGCTGAACGGTTCAGCGCAAGGCGGGCGGGGGGAGGGGCAGCATCCTGAAAAAAATATGAGATGTCACTCGGGTTCCGCTGCCCTAAGATAAGGGATAAATAAATAGAAAACAAAATACAATCGACTGGCTTTGTATTTAAGCATTTTTTATACACATTTCAATGCAAAGCTAGTCTTGGTGAATGTTGGTCAAAGAATGTAGGAGTATATCCTTGTGTTGCTATTTATCTAATTATCCGCGATTGAAATATAAACTTAAATTTTTATGTCCTCTTTTTAAATGTAAACATGAATCTACTTTTATTTGCTTCTTGCACACAGTCAAATTCCAATTGTAAATTGTCTTTCTTATACCTGCCAAAATCAGCTGCATTACCCTAACTAGTTCTTTAATATTGTTATTAAATAAAAAACTTCATTTATTTCCAGTTTATTATTAAAATTAAAATCTTAAACTACATTCAGACGCGTCCCGCAACACTAAAATTTAAATTTGAAAATCGAAAATTTCACTCGTTCGATGATTATAAGTATTTATAAAAAATTAAACAGAAAATTATTCCAATGATAATACTAATCTTTCACTTACAACAATTCCTACCCAAACGGATGTTAAATGTGTAAATTCTCCGTTTTTTAACATACTTTAAAAAAAAGGAGGTGTATTTCAATTCAATTTGTGCATCACTCCGTAGATTACTTATCACTTAGACGATTTAGAATATTTTTTGTTTTTGCTTGTGGTAGGATTTTTTTTTCAAAAGAATCTATGAATCCCTATTCTTGGTTTTTATTTGTAAATATTGTGAGTTTAAGATGAGATTGTATTGTTTATTTTTAAACAATTTAAGAAAGTTGCTCAAGCCATTTAAATTCTGATTTGAATTTTATATCTTTGATATTATATAATAGATATATTAGATTCTTACACTGGATTTGATGTTTAAAAACGTTTCTTTGGAAATGCTGTAAGTTGTATATTAATATGACAATATATGACAATGAATAAAAATGAGATAAAATATATCGCAAACTTCTCTAAGAATCTCGATGTCTACTTTCATCAGTCCTACCATGTTGACAGCATATATTTAATATCAAACAAATTTTCTACGGTTATAATATTGCTGTGGTCATTTCCATTGAGCAATAATATTTTTTTTGTGCATTACTTTGTCAGAAGCCTTGCTGTAATCTATAAAGTGTACAAGTATATGTTTTTCCTATTTTAAAGCAATTGACAATGTTGTCCATATTGCACCTGTTGCTGTCAATTGTTACGCAAATGATACATTTGTTGACATTAAATGCATCCTTAAATGTTTCAATACAATATGTCAAGCATTAGTTACTAAACAGTCTGCTATTAATCGGTCAGGGGCACTCGCGCGACGATTCACCAGAACAAGCATTACTATCAGAGAGTGCAATCTTCGATCACGAGTGATTCCAATCGTCGTTTTATTTCATTCAGCGAGTTTTATGAGCGTTAAGTGCGTTGTTAATTTTATAGGAAAGGAAGATCTTTTATTTATTAAACATTTATTAAATGCCTGCCTGCGGGAACCTACCAGGTTATCTATCTTCAACTAAAATACTTTTTTAACAACATTATCGACCGGATTAATAAACAAGACGCACACACAATTTAAACTTTTATAAATATTATCAGCTGACTATTGATGCCTCGCCAGCAACACTATTCATAAAATTAAGGACCTAACATTTTAAGAGATTCAAGTTTTACCATGTTTTGGGTACCTAGTATATTAGTTTCAGTCGCTAACACATCACCTCCTCCTGAAATACTTGACACTGTTTTAATAAAAATGGTGGCAAAGTAAATCTTCTCTGAGACATCGAGTCTGCTTTTATATCGATCATCTTTATCTTGCATAGTTAGGAACCGTTTTTCATCTTTCCTTTTCTGACTCACATAAAAAAGCAACCCTCTGAGGTCAAGGGTCTAAGTACATGCATTATTGTGCTAGTACGTATTCCTGCGTGTATTGAACTAGCGTTTACTAAATTGATTTATATTAGAAAGTCACTATGCACCAAAATATAAAATTACTACTTTACATTTATTTTACAGAGGGTTTTTTTCTGTCACTCTTTTATGTTTTTTTAATAAAATAATTACATAAATAAATAGTTTTAAAACGTGCAAGAAATAAAATTATTGTTATTAATTGGAAAATATTATAAATTAGTATTTAAAGTAAAATACAAGTAATCGAATATACTATAAATGTTACCTACAAGCATATAAAACACAATAAACTTACCAAAAACGCAGTCCTCGGTAATAACATTCATATTGGATTAAAAATCCACGGTAATGGTGAAAACAGTTACTTTTTAAAATATCAAATTAATGGCTCAATATGGAGAAATAAATATATTATAGGTACATATTAAACATATAAAGAAACACAGTCCACGGTACACTGAAAAAAAATATGGTAATGGAACCATAAACTATGGTTGGTATAGTGATAGCAATTATTTTTATTGGAGTTACACATCGATAATTGTTAAACTTACTTGGTTGCAAGTACCATAAATTTCTATATTTCTCAGTGTAAATAACATAATTTTTGGTTGCCTTTAACATAATATCTAGCTATCGCTACAATTAACAACAGCTAACTCTAAATTTCACCGATCAGCTGTTCAGTCACACCGCCATTTTGATTTGAATCACAGCAAAATGAAATGGTAACAAGTAAATTTAGGTTGCGACTACCAAATTTTTAAGTAAATTTTATTTCGTCAACTGTTCACCCACAACGTCATATTGTTTTGTAATCTTAGCAAAATGTTTTTGCTAAAATATTTTTCTGCCATAGCAAGAAATATGGTAAATCTAACCAAAAAATATTTAACAATAATCAGCCTGTACGTAAAACTATGCGATTTAATTACACTTATGTTCGATTTACAAATTTCTTACTGCGGGTGCAATTTTGAAATAACCAAACTTAGCATCGTTTTTATATCGGTAGGTGTATCTGCAAAATTCATATTTATATAAAGAATGGTTGGAGCGTTTCTCTACCTAATCAAGTTGAATATTTAAAAATGTTTATACTATCAAAGCATGTCCAAAGGGTTAGACCGTGTCCAAAGAAACATCTGCCCTGCTCAATCGTCCAAAACGCATTCACCGCCCGATGAATTGTTTGATAGTGCTTTGGCAGCATTGCCATCTTCAGTCCGAGGTATACCTATGCTCGTATATTTATGAGATAAATATATACAGAGCGAACTTAAAGTCAGCAGTATCCTCTAAAGTGAGTGATTCTGGGCACTTTTGTTCAACAACTTTAGTTAACAAAAAAATATGAATACTCTATTGAGCGTATTGTTGTGTTCCTGATCTATCCGATTGACCTACATTTGTAGGTACGGCTATTGGGTTGCGACGTCGTGACGCCGCGCGGTCTGGTATTTTGTTAGGTGACCATACATCGAAATGTTTTTAGGACTCGTTCTATTGTCGTTTTAGACCAGTTCCTTTATTTACACAGTTGTTAATTTTCGCCTTCAGAATCACCCCTTAAAAGGTTACTACTGACTTCAAGTTCGTCCTGTATACAGGATTTCCCAAGACCATTCCTGAAGACTTAAGGGAGGAGGGGGTTTGTGTAACCTATCATGACTAAGAAATCATCCCCAAATTTAATATATTTTTTAACAGGCGGTGTCAATTCGGCCAGCGTGCGAATTCTGATGCCGTGTCGATGGATAATGGCCTTGACACCGTTACGGCGTACGGCGACAGCTGAGCGCTCACAACAAAGACGTTATTAGATGATTTTTCTACTACTTTCACGTAAAGATCAATTTTGATATATTTGCCTTGTCAAATGACACTAGAAATCGTAGGACCAATTAGCTGTTTTTTATAGGGATGGTCTTGGGACACGGTGTATACAGAATTCAAATTTATTTATTTCCACTGATAAAATTGGTTTGGAGTGTCAAAATAAATATACAAATATTTTAAAGAAAGAGCTTGGATAGGATTTATTATAAACGTTATTATAAACGTGAAGCACGCATTCAAGTAAAATAAACATATTGTGACTTACGTCATTCTCATTCTCGGGGGCTCGTTGTGAAAGGCTGAACGTTTTATTCTGTTATATAATAACGTTATGAACCTGATAGTAGCCAACCAGATAGATGAAATGAAAGAAAATTCCAGACCAAGTGCTCCGCTCAATAGCCGGCCATCGAAGTGGAAAGTGGAGATGCGACACTTGGAAGGCACCTCATCGACACAAGAAGCGCTCGAGTGGACACGACACCACTTCCGCTGTTTTCTCCGCGTCTATCGAATATTATTAATATCTTCCTTCTCGGTGGAAGCCGTCAGGAAACATGGCTATTCACTTTAAATTTCTCATATCAAGATTACATTATGATAATTACCCATATACATATTTAAAATCCCTAATTGAACGAATTATCGAAACGCAGAAAGTAATAATCGAGGTCGCATTAAAAATTTGGAGACCCCACTGAATTTACACAATTTTAATTTTTTCATATAAGATACATAAAAAACATTAAAAGTATATTTCGGTACATGAGAACCCACCGCTATAACTACAACGTCTATGTAATGTAATAAAGTTCGGAAACACTACATTCGGTGGGATTTTATGTCCATAGCGCATAACTAGTCACATTTAAAATGTAGTGATAGTCTCATTGCTGCATTTAATTACGTTTCGACAGACGTCATTGCGATCATGCCTCATTTATGACAAAAAATATATGTTCTTTTTTTTTAGGTTTTTTAACTACCAGTTGTATGTGTTGCAGTCATGACATCGATAACTCTGTTTAGCACATTGCGCTCAAGTGGACCTACCTCGTACTTCTATCGAATACTGGTATCTGCTTCTATACAAACAATCTCTTGCCTGAATTGAATTTGCCTAATAAACTTTGTCAAATGCGATTATAACATTATTATTATTGCATTTGTACGAAAATAGTTAGGCCTAATCGAAAAAAACTGTCAAATACTATTACTTTATTGAGTATATTCCGGCATAATAGGTTAAGCCCACGCTTTATATAAAAGGCTGAAATATGGCATTTGCCTACGACAAGATTTTGCCAAATAAATACAAAAAAAAATATTGCATTAAGGAGGACCTAAATAAAAAAAATATTTTTACTTTTTATCCATTTCGTTCTTATACATAACAATAATGATGTTTATATTTTTGAATTCACATATCATAGATATTTAAATTATTAGAGAAAACTTTATAAGTAAACCTTTTCTACTAGAAAAAGTGCTCCATCGTTCTTCGTTGTTATTGCGTTAAAGGAATCGTGCTTCGGTAAAATAAATAAAATCTACTCGATTTACGAGCGCAGATGATATGAGAGGTCCATCATTAAATTAATTTCAGACCAACGCCATATAGTGATTTCGCAGTTTATTTTCAATCAAGAAAAGAGCTGATCTCAAACTGCATGGCCTATAATTTCTGAACGCGTGTACTATAAAAACTAAACGATTTTTTTATGATACGCAGAAGTGTTTGTTTGAAAACTCTTGAAGCCCTCTCAATCATAAATGTGGCACTGAACATTCTTTTACATGCTTCTATTTGCGCACGAATATTAGTCTACCCTAGTAATAACTAATAGATCCTCAAGTATCCAGCATACGTTCTGTCATATTCCAAAGGACAGGGATAGTAGCTTCGTATACCTGAATGTACGTATAGAAGCTAAAAAAACTAATTCGGCATTACAGTCATCTCTTCTAGACTATTTTTTTTTTTCAAAATTTTAAACACCGTCGGTCGAGCGAACTCTGAAATGGTAATGGAAGTCTTGTTAGTAAGCAAATCTCGCTGTCTCCTATTTGACCAATTTAGTACAGAAGCCGAAATATTTTATGGCAACTGATGAATTTTGCGAATTTAATTTTGTTATGTAATATCCATGCTCAGTGATTCACTTCACAATTACTGCACCAACCACAAAAGAGCAGTTCGGGTAGAGTTGTCTTCTAAGGGTGTCGGTATAAATATTAAAATTTCTACAGAGCCTACGGAGGTCAGGTGAAATGTGAAATGTGCTTCTTGCCCGAGGTCACCCGTTGTCGGTGTTTTGTCCTCCCATGTGGGGATGGTATACTCCTGCCAAGGTTTTATTGGCAGGAGGCTCCTATAAGGTTTTATGGTTTTATTGGCTTAATAAGTCATATAGTATTCTCATGCATTCAAATTCGTATTTTGATCACTACAGCAATGTATTTATTATATTTTGGAAACTAAGGTAATTTGAAAATAGAAAATAAAACAAAAATGTTGATTGTACAGTCGAGGGCAAATGAAACTTTACCTATAAAGGCTATATTATGAAGCTGCAATTAAATAAAAAACAGCAATTGCTCACTGACAGTGCAAAAAGGAAAACCTGACTCCCTATTAAAATAAAGAGACGAATTTTAAGGTCGACTGTCAATACGCTTCGCCTTAAATGCTCGGGGTAAAGCTCCGAGTGCTCTTGACTGTAAATGATTGTTGAAAATACGGTTGCGTTAGTTTTATTCGAACAAATGCAAAATCTGCGGGGAAGCAACGGTTAGTCTTTGTTTGTCGGTAGACATTTTTTTTACAGAAATTATGAATTTAATTTTAATAATTCATTTCATGTGAAATAATCATATGAAAACGACGCAGTGATTTTAATCTGTCGACGTGGATGGGCTTAGCTTGCTCGCTACCTTCACTGCGAAGGCCATTTATTTAGATTGTCGTACAGTTAACAATATTGTCTCCATGACCGTGACGAACTAATTCAATTTCACAATTGTGCGGCACACATTTTACTGTGTCGGCCACAGACGAATTATTTTAAACTGCTTTACCTAGATTCATAGGACGGACTGTCGCCTTTTTCCTAAATAGTATTACCAAGAATTTTCCTCAAATCATTCAAGATATTACCAAAAACCATTACCTCGCGATAGGCAGAGGCGCATCTGAAAAGATGGTGAGCAATATTACAATAGTAAAGCTAATATAATATGATCTATAATAAGTAATTTATATATTTTTAATTTTTATTTATATAAATTTTACATAACACAATTATTACAATTATATATTTAATAAATGTATATATTGTATATAATACATAGATAATAAGATTTGCAATATTTATTGTATTTATGATGTTTTGCATTTATGATATTTATCCTATGATCTTTCTTATTAGTAACATCTCAAGTACGTAATTAGTATTTTATTTTTTCTGCAACCTTATTCTGGCCGCTCTTAAAACAGGGTTATTTTAACCTAGTTTGAGAGGTTATGTATGTTACTTCAAAGCAACAATAAATGACCGATATTTCATTTGTCTATACGATAATCATTTTTTTTTTCAGTATTATTATATTATTTATTGTTGTGGTTTCTTATTGTGCGAATAAATCAATTAATATGATTACAATACCAAACGACCAAACCAATACCAAATATCAAAACGATATTATTTTTTTTTTTTTATATTTTTATTACGGAAATTAACCGCAGTCATAACACCCATAGAAACGGGATTATGGATCTATTACAAATTGACCATGTTGTTGTTGGGAGAGCAGTCAAATTGTAAAATTCCATTTTTGCTTCGATTGATATATTCGTCTCTTCCCCATAGGATTAAAAATCTGCTTTCTATTACTTAAAACAGGTTGTTCTTATATAATAAAAAGAAAAAAATGTTTTTCAAAAAAATAAACTATAAGGTATATTTTATATATTGTATCAAATGCTCTTGCCAAATTAGATTCTTTTTGTGTAGGTATTTTAAACATGTAGAAAAAATATTTGTATGTTTAAATATTAAAAATGTAATTGTAAATATATTGTTTTTAAAAATGTAAGACCATTTATGTATATTAAATTACTCATGGAAAATAAATAAATAAATATTAAACCTTTGTACTATCTCAGTGTATTATTTGTATGTTATTTTTCGTCTGAGAGCGTTATTTTTCAATACTTATTTACTTGTCGTGCCATTTTTTTAAATCGATGTTACTCTTTGTTTTTATTGTTAGTTATTTCTTTGTATAAAAAAATATAATTGTTAATTTTTGGTTATGCATAAAAAAAATGTACATTACGAAAGCTGTTCATTAAATAAATCTATTTTTCTAGTGTTACTATATTATTTTCAGCCTCAATTTTTAGAAAAATATTACTTTGCATTAGAAGTAAATTTCACGATTTTATCATAAAAAAAAAAAGTTCTCTGTAGCAAATAATAAGCCTCGTAATTACAATGCTTAGGATGTTTTTATCTCGTTCTCTGTCCTTCATGAAACGTCAAGCTTTTACATTATCACGTTAACCAATTAGAGATTGCCATTGACCAGCGGTTCATTGCCACCATCATGTCTGCCACCTGCACTCTATCACAAGCAACTTTAGCCCGTTTGAGCGGGGTCCAAAAATAACAATCTAACATCTTGAACCGTACGCATTTTTGTACTCGTATCGTATTTAGTTTAAAATTTTCAATAATGACGGTGCACTATTGCACTAATCTATTGAGAAATCCCTGATAGAATCGTTGGCAATGTTCGAGTGGCGAGGTGAGGGTTACCGTGTCGTCCTTGGCACGGTTAGGTAACTTTGCCCACGATGAGTCGCCGGCCATTAATCTTATCAACAATGTTAACCTTTCTAACGGGCCGCCGCCGCACTGCTTCCTGTGTCGCCCGCTTTGGGTAGACAATGGCTTGTAAGTATTTAAATATTGGGCACAAAATTAACGGACTACAAGGGCATATATTATAATTATCGTTACTTTCAAACGCTAACGGGACCAAGGCAACCACGCTATTTTATTACATTGTAGTTAATTTTACATTCTAATGAATGTAATCGAGAAATTTGAAATATAATTGAAATGATCTGGATGTATTCGTGGATTTCGAACAATTTTAATTTTAGTTTTATGTACATCTATAAATTATTTTTAGATTATAAAGTTAAACCATAACTTTTTAAATATTAAAATTACGTCAAGATAATCGACACTATTAGAATAATATTATCATTGTGACGATTGATTGTGTTAGAGGACTCTACCCTACTAGACGGCCCTGTCTCCATACAAACACTATAGTTTTGTGACTCACTTTTTTATAAACTTAAAACAAAAATAATACTAGATTTCGTTTATCTCCTAAATATCTAGGTTTCTATGAAATTTTATTTTGTCTTAAAGTTGAGAACCTAATAAAGTCTGTATTTTTCTGTACATTTCATCAAAAGTTTAGACGTAAATCTATAGAGAAAATACAACTATAGCATAGTTTATTTTATAAAGTTGCAAATTCAAGTATTTTGTAGACATAAATTGATTCTGTTTTTCATAATTAACCAACAACGGTACAGAGTGTGTATGCGTTAGATGAGATAGCAGAGGAGCGCCATCGGAAAGAGGCCCTTAATTGCTGAAAAACACATTTTACAAGAGAGCAAAATTAAAATTACTACATTCACTATTCTTTGGGTTTATTTTAAGTAATGTATTTAACTACTTCATTTTGAGATGCGGAGCGATTCGTTTACTTGTCTTTTATTCTTAATGGCATGCATAAATATAGGGGGGTAATAATCATGTGTGTGTTATATTTTAATATAGGTTAATACTTTTCTAACTCTGCTTTATATTTTAGTAGTTTAAGTCTTTAGTATACTTTATTTTATTAGGAAAACTAGCAGTCATTATTATATACATTGAAGAGAAAGAATAATAAAAAAACACATGGACCAATTAAAGGAATTCACAAAAAATATTTCACTAAATAATACTATAAATAACGCTAAATTATAATAAATGATTAATGCATGGACGTTTGTTATTAGGGAGATGTATGTCCCTCAGATATATTAATATTAACCATATAATATTTCTCGGAATCCATGATGAATTTTTAATATCGTCTTTACCAATAATACTTGAAATCGCAGGGCCTATTAGCTGGATTTTTTATAGGGAATAGTCTTGGGACACAATATGTGTTGTATTGTGAGTATGCATTGGTAGGTATAACACATGTGAATGCGTGTGAGAAAGAGAGTGTTTTGAACGTAAAAAGGAGGAATCATTTAATAATAATTTTAAATAAATCAATATTGTGTATACCACTATGTATATTCAAATTTTAGAAGTATATATTATATTTTTTCAATTTTATTTGAAGATTGCTATAAAGATTCGTTCGTGATTAAAAATCAAGATATTCCTACGGCCGCTAACTGATTTTCTTATAATGGAGAGATAAATTATCACAAGCTATTAAATCTTAACTACTCTCGTGATTTATGTGGCCGTCGTTTTCATTAGTTTGGGATACTAATGGGGGATAAATAAATAACATGAGAAATATTACACGTCAGCTGAACGATCTTCTAACATACTATCTATGTATACTAATTACTTCTTCTGTTATCATGTTATACTCTATTAAATCGATTCTATATTTTAATTATGCGCATTTAAGACTCTTCTAAACGCCTGGGTATCTTTTATAAACAAAACTAGTTTGAAAAAGTACCTAATATATAGAATGAAATGTTTCAGAGGGAAGGGGGAATAAAGAAAATGTACCCTCCTCTCCCTCGGAGTTTTTTTTTACCATTTGCCTTAATAACATAAAGAAGTATAATAAAATTTATATATATAGTAGGTAAATTGTTATTCTTAAATACCGTTTAGATTATTAATAACATTATTATTTATGTAATCCTATTGAAACTTTTGTATTGTAATATAGATTTTTTTTCACAGAAAATGCACCGTCTTTATGGGGAAAATGTAAAGGTGTTTTGTAAAAAAAATAATAAAGTAAAAAAAAATAGAGACATACTCCGTAACCTATATAAAAGCCTGACAACGTTTAGAAATTTGAAATATTTTTTTTAAATTTTTCAACCTCTATTTTTGTTTTTAATATATTTAATGTAATAAAAACTTGTAACGACAGAATGTTTTATAAAATATTAATACCGAAACACACAAATAGTTGCATCGCTTGGGTGCAATGCAAGCTGGTTTAAATACAGCGCTGTATTTTATAAACTCTCACCTAACTATTTGTGCGTCTTATGAAATACTGTCAAACGGGTAAAGTAGTAAAAAAAAAAACGAAACAAATGACTCGAAGCGACCCATCGCGAGTAATCAATTTCACCCATTTTAGGGCCTATTTGAAATCCGGGTCAACAACACTGGACTATGTCCGGTTTTAACGTTGATACACTTATAATTGGTCCATTATTCCAATGCATCGATCCTATCAATATAGGTCAATCTAAATCATGTCAATGCGTCAATTTCATCATAACGCTTCGACTGACCGATTGAACTGAATTGGTCATCTTTCGTTTAGTTCTGTATCCGATACAACTAAAAATAAAAAACTAACCCATTACACTTTTCCAGAATTACTTCTTATAACCGGAGTGCTTCTGGATGTTTCACGGTACCAGATTTCGTCAATTCGTCAATTGGTCACGGTCTAAAACCGCTCATCGCTCAGGCAATGACATTTCGAAATAAATCTTACTTCTGAGACATTAGCATACATTGTGCCTGTACAATGTTTTCTCTGGTACGTGGGCGTATTCAAATGCTTAAATATTTACTCATATTCTAGAGTAATTCATACTTTAAAATGAGATTTGATAGGACTTGCGCTTTTAATAGTATAATAATAATAATAACATAAGCAAAACCATGAAAATTATAATATTTAAAAAATATTAATTTATTTATTGTTAACATGGTTTTCCAGGTAAACAATAAATATCAATTGCGTATAAGTTTACTGATAACAGGTTTTCGCTAAAGTACAGAAATATATGAAAAGATTAAATTAAATTACACTCGCACTTGCGTATTATATTTATATATGTTTTATTTTTTTTAACATACATTATTTTGAAACACTAATGGTGCAAACTGTGCAAAGGTAAATGTAAAAAAAATTTATTTTTTTTTTTTATAACCATCCAAACGCACATCACAAGCGCAGCACAAGGAACAAAGATAATTTTATTCAGCCGGTACCTCCTCGTACGTCCACATTTCAAAAAACTAGTTTATATAGAGGACTAGAAATGTTCAATAAATTACCGGAAGACTATAAAAACATAAAAATATATTTATTTTCAAAAAAGCCATCAAAACATATTTAATTAAAAAAAATCTGTATGAATTCAAAGACCTATAATTGAAAGGAAGAAATGTTATGTGCCAGTTATTCTTTATACTCATTCTAAAATAGTATATTTAAGCATAATAAATAAAACTTCTATTTACATTCTATATATATTCTGATGTATTTTTAGCTATGTAATAAGAGTACGAGTAGTATAAATGTCGAACACTCTAGGCATGATGTATCTGTATATTAATTACATTATATCAATTTTTGTGAACCAATTGAAAATTGAAAATTGTCATTCCTATGCATTAAGTTGTTCTTGGAAATAAACTTTTACTTTACTTTACATCGAATGGGCTAAAAGTGTCGCAGGCACAAATGTAGATAGGAAATGAAGCAACCCATCACAAGTAGGTACCACAGGCGCGAGTGCCTTTAATGACGCCCTTAGACGTCAGATTCTGGTTACATTATTTACTACTACTATATATTGTATAAAAATAGTTGATATTGCATGATAACTACAGGGTGTCATAGCCATTCCCGTTACAGTTGTATTTTAGGATATTTTTGCTCCAGCGTAGTTAAAAAACACGTGTCCTATCCGGGGCAGTTGCGACGGCACAGCACGCGGACGTGTTTCCACGAACACAGATGACATGAAACATTTGTCTGCGCATGAGGGTTGCCTGCTAAGTAATTAAACATTAAATCACCATGTATACGGCTTGCGTCAACTAAAAATTGCAATGTGGTACATATCAATAAAATTACGTTAATAACAAGAAATAAAGCTGCAAAAAAAAAAGTTAAAAAGACTTACACATAAAAAAAATATATTTTTTTAAATTTAAATTGATGTAAGATTTTGTATATTTTTGAAAGTTGTTAGGATTGTTATTATAATCTCGATTTAACACGATCACTTTTTGACTTTTACTGTGTCTGAAGCACGGAAGATTCCCATAGTTTTCTGATGATGATTCGCGTGATTGGCTGGAAACGTAGGTTTGAAATTGACCGTCGTACAATAGACGGCACGGAGTTTCTCCGGTCGAACAAACATCTTTTTTTAATTGCTTTTTTACCACCGATAATCATGATCGACTTTCTAATTATTATTATTACAATCAAGTCCTTAAGTACGGTGGCGAATCTAAAGTAGTGTTATGCCTTAAATTAATTTTTATTATTGCCTTAATTTCTTAATTGTGTCTTTTTGACGTGTAGTTTCATGGTTTCATTTGCATAAGTGATATTTCTATGATTCAATCAAAAATTTAACTTGTATAATCACACGCAAAGTAATCATTGTGCTAAAACACATTCATTGACTTAGTAATTAGCGTAGTAATTAAAAATAAACGATTTGAGATAAGTATTCTTAAATAGGCATAGATAAATAAATATACCAGCTTTATGACCTCTTTGTATTCACGGTAATTAAAAATATGTAATATAATCTATGTAATCTTCTTGGATAGATCTAATGTTTCTTTGGTATTATAGGAATTATATATTAATATTTTTGAATTGAAAATGTAATTCTTTGGAAGTGTCAGAATGTAATAAAAAACCGTCGGGAAAAATTGGAGTAAAAAAATCCGTGTAAAAAGCAATCGTTTAACGTTTGGATATTTATATTTTAATAGTTATGTTATATTGTTCTTACGCAAATGCTCATGTGTACACCTCTGAGAACAATATAGAATAATAACATCAACCTATTTATTGTAAAATAGTTATGACCTGTAATGCATTCAGTGTACGCGCTGCGCTAATAAGCATTTTTATGCGATTATTTGATAAGGAATTATAAAAACCTTACGATAATAATCGTAAATTTAAACAGAAATAGTGTGATTTAATACAATACAAACCGTCCTAATCGAGTACTTAGGTGGACTTAATTAATTTTTTTTATAATTTATAATGAATTAAATTATAATTAAAATCAAGTAACCAAAAAATACTGTTACCTTATCGTGATTATTATTTACCTGATATAGGCGGGAATTATTTTATGAGAAGTCGTGATAGAGGGAAATGGCGACAAAATAAAGTGCCACCAGGTGACCGGATTACGGCGCCCTAAAGTGGACTTGGCCCTAAACACTATAAACAACTATGCACTTAACACTATTTAATTGTTATCTGGCTGAATTATGTTTTATTATATGCGCTAAATGTTTCTTATTTCTGAATCAGCAAATATTGTTTCGCAAAATGTATACCCAGCTGATAGCTTTAGTTTTATTGTTTTTGTTACGTATTCATTTCTACATTTATTTATTACATTCAATCACGAATATGGTCAATTTTCAATCTTCGCACCGAGAATAAAATATGTTAAGTACAAGACCAAGACAAGAACTAAATTAATGAAAATAGTCCACGTGTGGCTTCATAATATGGGAAATAATCGTAGGTGATTAGAAGGAATATTTTATTATTCATCGCTTTTTCGTTACCTTTTGTTTCTATTCTTTTTTTAATTTATTCTTAAAATTTTAATAAATGTAATTCTTAATGTAAGAAGAAACTAGAAAAATTATAATTATAGGAATTAAAAAAAACTTTTATCTTAAAATAAACATGCATAGTTTATGCCTCGTATATTCAATTGTACAATACTAACGGATATTCACTTTTTACCTAAACTATTTTTTAAAATATAATTTTGAATAATTTATAATCGTTTTATTGGTATGAAATGTATGGTATAATATTACAGGCAGTGTGGTCATACATAATGAGAAAACATCGATTTTTAGCCAGTTGCTAATCTTACGAGAGTGGTCGAAAAAGTTTTAAGCTTAAAGTAGAAAACATTTCTTTTTTTTTATCAAATGCAGTTTTATTTTTCCATTTTAGTTTATTTGCTTTTTCCAGCGATGCTCTAACCTCTGACCTCGTTTGATGAAAATCTGTGTATTCCAAGCAAACCTCGTGATTAAGAAACAGAAATAGTCTCATTATTTTAAATAAATAATAAAAATAGTAATTTAACAAAAAAAAAAGTCGGCTACCCTCAAAGTATGTTCGTGTGATTCAGAAGCGAAGCCATCGGCGTCGGGTGCAGCAGCCACTCTCGCTCTCCGGTTCAGCGACTGTTTATTTTTCCGCTTTTATTTTGACCCTTGGCAACGCATGTGAGCGCGCCGTTATTTTTTCCCGTTCGTATTTTGTAATCACCGTAAACCCCAACCCGTTCCAAAGAACGCTTATAATGGATTCGTCAACGACTGTTATTTTAAACGAGATGTTGAGAGCGCGTTCCAATTGTTTCGATACACAATTGATTCTGAGTGCGCACAGCTTAAAATAAAAAATAATCATTGCAAAAATACAAATTATATTTTGATATTATACTTTTTTATCTCTAATTATCTTTATTAGTCAATTGGGGGGTACCCTAGCTTATGGGTTGTATACTTCAATTTATAATGTCTTTACGTCATTACGTGTATTGTATACAATTTCTGTTGGGTAACCAGAATAAATAAATAAATGATAGGTAGGTTAATATACACTGTGTATATTATGGTACCACTAACCATTTACCTAACGCGACCTAACGGATTTGGAGTTTACTACTACTAAAATGCAATTATTACATTCCGCATCGGACACTTAAAATAATTGTGCTCAAAGTACAAAAATGATGTGTGATTCTGCAAGGTATTCACTCTATTTCAAATGTTTTATGCAGTATTTCTCTCGGGAAGAATTCAAAGAGTCATTTTCGCATGAATACTCTACAAGACAATTAGCATTGAAGATACTTATAACAATTTTAAAAAAATGTATGAGAAAAACAAATAAAAATTATGACACAATATAGTGAAAAAAATAAGTGATATAAAAAAGGAGCTGAAAATATACCTATATTTTTCACTATAACAGGTTAAATGACAGGTTGGATAACAGGTTAAAATGTATAATTTTTGAATCAATAATTTAAAACGTTATATTATGTTTATATTAGTAAGTATCTATCTGTTAGACTAGTGGGCAGACTATTCTAGAACATTCAAACGTATAAATAAATATGTTTTATATATCTGCAAAAAAAGTCGCGAAAGACATTAGATTTGATTCGATAAATAAGCGAGGATTGACAAGGAAAAATGGCTGCCAGGTCTCACGGTATTATATAATTTATTTAATTATATCGTCATTTACATGCCACTCTTATATATTTACGAGTATAACAATAAATACATTGCTCGTATACGTACATTATTGTAATTTGTAATTGTAACGTGCAATGGATTCGTTTTTGTGCATCACCTTATTGGCACAATGTGCTGTTCCAAGGAGACACCAATCATCTTTTTTTTTCAATTAGCACTTCGACGCAAGCTACGAGACTTCATAATATTTTACATAAATCATTACATATAAGATATCGAATTTAAATAGTAGAACTGTTAACGTTTATGTCATATCGGTAGAGGTACGGGCGAGTTGCACAAATGTTCAGAATCCTAGACAAACTGCATGCTGCGGAAGAGTATTTTAAAGAATTCCCATAATGTTTCGACATACCAACGGCTAATAAGTGCGGTTAAGTAGTTTAATTGCAATCGCGACGGAAAGTGCAGTCTTGGAGAGAAATTAAATTGAGAGCAATTTGCTGGAAGCTTAGCGTTCCCTCGTCAGGAAGATGACAATTTGTCTAGCGGGCCCGAGACATTCCTGTGCAGACATTTCGCCTGATGGCCGAAGTCCTAATCGAATTTTAGAAAACATTCAGGCGTAAAAAATTTGAAAGCCAGATTCCTCCATTTTTATTTATATATTTATTTTTGCAAATCTTATAAAAATAATATAATAATGCAAAATATCTTGCCTAACTAGGCTATCGCCTGTTCTAAAGAAGACATTCTGTCTATTACTTTCCCGTCTGATTTCACACATACACACACCACACCACACACTATTACGATACCCCATTTTACCAACCCACACACATACACTCTCCTACACACCCTCCTCACAACAAAAATCCACAGACACACCCACAAACATAGTATGTAGATAAAATTATTTAATATCATGACATTATGTGTCATTTTATATTATTAGATTATATAATATTATTTATTATGCTATATTATATCATGTTATGTATATATATTATATGTATACATAACTATAAAACCTGTAACTATATTTATATATGTATGTGGAGATACTTGCTCGGACCCTATCATATGCACTGGCAGAGGTACCTTATACAAAGTTTACCTTAGAACAGATGTTCACACCTAGTTAGGTAAACACACTCACCCCCTTTTCAACAAAACCTAGTGTGCTGTGTTTATGTAATACCCCTATAATTCTACGCTGGTAACAT
Organism: Neomicropteryx cornuta; assembly: GCA_020383195.1. Taxonomy (NCBI): domain Eukaryota; kingdom Metazoa; phylum Arthropoda; class Insecta; order Lepidoptera; family Micropterigidae; genus Neomicropteryx; species Neomicropteryx cornuta. The sequence continues at coordinate 2,220,578 of JAHKQU010000014.1, forward strand.
ATTAATTAATAATAATAATAATAATACGTATTTAATCTTTTCTGAATACATGCCTTACAAATATGTTCATTACATTATACCTTTTAATCAGTTTACAATTTTACATGATAAATATATATTTTACAATAATTGTTTAAAGTAATCGTAGGTACACTAAGGTTAACAGTATTAGGCGGACTTTTTATTCATAGCCTGCCAATGTGTGTGTGTGTGTGAGCCCGCTAGTTGTCAGGCAACGATTACTGTGCTATTGCACTAGGTAAACCTGTACCTGTAGGTAAATTAATTAATTACTTAGGAGACTCATTGCAGCGTCGAAAAAAATACACATACATAATAATCACAAATACATGGAGTATATCTGAATGGTATGCAAACATACATACTATTATACACTAACACAATCTCATGAAGGAAATAAATATTATTTATAAAATTACATACGAACAAACATACTAATACATATTAATCTTAAATACTCAAATACTTACTAAAATAACTAGTTAAAGTTACTTATTCGTGTTTTATATTTATTTATATCAGCTATATTTATTTATATCTTTTAACCTATTATCTATATCTTTTAACTGCTTTCCAAACATTGAAACGATTTCTACTAAATTTCCAATTCGGTTTTCTCTTAATTAATAAACATTTTTCAATATTTTAGTCTGATTATTCATTTTAACGATCATCAGGGAATTTAAAACACCTGCATACGTTTTTCACAATTTGGCGAGTCGTTAAAGAGAATTTTCAAAGCGGATCCAATCCAGTCGAGCTAGACTAATGAAAATGTTTGCAACGCCGCGCCGCGACGCGCTAGTCGACTAGACGCTAGTCGCTCGGCCGGTAATTCCGCTGTATATCCGTTTAGCTCTCGTTAGGCGCTAACACCGTCGACGGACCCGCCGGCCGGCGCCGCGGCGGGAAATTAGGTTATGACACGGGGTTTCGACGCCGTCGCCCGAATTGCGGAACTGACGTTTTGGAGTATGACAACATCTCTTGTGAACGTATTTTAAATAAATTCATTACTGAAAAATACAGTTCTTTTTAAATGTATTTTTATGTGTTTTTTTTCAGTCCAAATGGATAATTTTTGACCCTTTATATTCTTCCATTTTTTTTTTGTATAGAAAATAAGGGGTCCTTCATTTTATACATCGCGCTGTTAAGGAAGGTAAGGAAACCATGTTTTTCAAGGAGGGGGGGGGGGGTTACAAAATTAGTAAATATATAAAAAAAAAATCAAACATCCTTAGCTGACCAGCAATCAGAAGGTGATTTTAGCCAGCAGAGAAAAAAGAGCGAAGCGAATGGTTGTAGTATATATAGCACGTTTAATTAGTTATTTTAGTAAATATTTGAGTAAGTGTTAGGCGACGATAGCTGAAACGCGCGACTCGCGAAGTAATGATTTTTAATTATATAATTACTTTAATTTGTTTTTTTCTAAAGACCGATTAGTTGGCATATAGATCAATCCCCTAAAATGACATCAGTGAATGTATCAGCGTAAGTTCAAAATATACATCAATTACGGATCAAAAAAAAAAAAAATTTTATAATTTTATCACTTGTTTTAGTAACGGTTTACAACATATTTATAATTTATCGGATAGTTTGTGTTGTCAGAAAGGCGCCATTAAACAAACTTCCGACTGCCCAGTTGTTGTCTTTGTGATGCGAGGGTGAACAGGCAACTTCTTTCAAATCTAGAATGAATACATGCTTGTGTAATTTTTCTTACTTAACTTGTTATGCATGAATAACAAAACATGTGTACAGGGTGTTCCAAGACCATTCCCGAAGACTTAAGGCCATTACAGAACTTATGACAAGAATGGTTTAATATTGTTTCAAAATTAAAATGTATTTAGAGTGCTAATGCGAGTGTAATTTAATTTAATTTTAATCTTTACATGTACTTTTGCGAAAACCTGTCATCAGTTAATTTTACAAACATCTGTATGTACCATTCTTTCTTCTTAAATTATACTGTTGGTTTTCCGAATGAACAATAAATAAATAAATAAATTATCACGTAAAGTTTAATTTTTTTTTTCTCGGAAATCATGATGAATTTTGATAACAAATCATGTTTGACCAATACCCAGTCAATCAATCTTATTGGTCAATTGCATGACCAATAAGCTGTTTTTTTATCAGGAATGGTCTTGAAACACGGTGTGTAATTAACATAACATAAAAAATACCCATATAAAATATGCTGTATACATTTCTCGAAATAAAAATAAGTTGATTGGAATTGAACATAGTCGACAGAAAAGGATAAATGAAATTAACCTTGTTACGATAATGTTTTCCATTGAAGATTATTTAAATATTTAAAAAAAATCCTGACTGCATATTTTATGTCGGTATTTTCTGCCTTTCAAGTATGCTCCAGGATAGAAAGTATATAAAAAAAAATAATGAGTAGGAATAGCGAAATGATGTTGCACAGGTGAGACAGGTGGGATTAGTATCCCACTAACGAGACCCACTCTGGAGGCCAAACTTCCAGACCCTGCCGAACAAGGAAAACATTAATTATATTCCAAGCGAGGGTACTCCATCTCTGTCAAGGGATGAGGCCGTCCTGCTTCCGCGCGTTCGTTTTGGACTAGGTCCTCCGTTCGTTGGGTTGTTTAGTTTGTTATTTTCAACAGCAGCGTAACTTCACGGCAAAGACAGCGTCCATATGGACGAAAGGTCACGCAAACTTGTTTATTTTTTTTCTCTTTATTGAATCCTACATGTGAAATAGTATAAAACAGTTATATAAGTATTTAAGCAAATTTTAAGTCATCTCGTACAAAGCAAAACAGCTGCTGGTTTGGATTGTATCACCCCACTAGATAGTCCGTTCTGGGGTGATACCTGCTCAAATTTTGCTTACGGCTGTTTTTTTTTAATTTATGTATTTTTTATAATTTCCTTTTTATTTATTTTTTACGTTGATAATTAGTATATATATTGTATAAATAATTTATGTTGTTTGCTAAATAAATAAAATAAAATAAATGCCCATAAAGTAAGCATATTTCAATGTGTTAAAAATGAATAATTGTGGAAGATATAATAATATATTATAATATAATAAGTCTATGCTAGAGTATTTAAGAGTCATGTTTCACATTCGCTTCTTGTAAAAGTAATTAACCAATTTTTTTCGTCCATTCCTCTTGGACTTGTATTTATACTCTTGTTTGTTACAAGCTGTCAAAATCTTGTTTATTATAAGCTGTGTCTTTAATTTGAATCTGAATTTTAAACAGAGTGAGTCTTTTGTCTGCTAAGAGGTTTTTATTATTTGATAGTTAAAATTTCCCTTAACAAAACATATGGTGATATTTCAAACATAAACGCCAAATATTCCATTATTTATTGTCCTATGGATATATATAACAATAAATTTGATGGAATAAATATATTTAATATGAGTGAAGTCAGTTCAAACGTCTATGAACCTTCCAGCATTGCTGGTATCATTAACATTTCTTTTCACTGTCTCACGCACCTACACCATTCATATCATAATCGACACATCATGTCCAAATCTTGTATTTTTTCAAATAAATAACAAAACAACTTGAGGTGGCGTACCTGAACACTTAAATTTAAAAAACAACTAGCATTGAGATGTTTCAGGTTTGGTCCAGTCATATAGCAGCCAACTAAAAATATTAGTACTGACGTACGAGTTCATTAGTAGCGTGTTAGTTTGACACTTTTAAGAACTTTGTAGGAAGTTTGTTAAGGGCTGACCGCATATCAGACAAATTATTTAAACTGGCTCGATGCATACAATATCGTGAATGTTGCGAACGTCGATATGTTTACGCCACAAATCCAATTACCCATTAAGTTGATAATTGCTATCTCGGCTCCATTAAAATTCCTAGCAATCTAGCTCCGCTAAACTACTTCTGTTAGCGCCTGCGCAGCGCGGTTCTCCGGCAACAATGCTCTCGATACAATCGGTCATTTCTCACTTGACTATTTCGTAACTGGCACGGTAAGTCATACGCTAAACCGGTGGCGAATAGCGCTCGCATTTTTAAAGAGTTAAAATGACAAAATGGTAAATCCACGAGGTGTTTGGACCTCGAGGAAAGATCGCAAGTTGAAGTAATATTATTTTCGAATATATATTTGAACCCGCGATTATCCATACCATACCATACCATATCCATCCATATTACAAATGCTAAAATCTGTCTCTTTCTTTTTACTTAGTAATCACATGTAGATATTTCTTAAATTAATTTTGTAGTTTATTTTATAGGTACTACAGAATCAACGAGAACGATAATAAAAATCGCACTCTTTCCAAATCAATCAATTCTCTTTTCAATGAATTTGGTACTTTGGTCCATCTCAATTGAAATTACTACGGCGAATGGTAACTTAAACAAACCAAGATATAAGGTCATATCGTTTATTTACTAACGTCGGTCCTAGATAACGCAATGTCACAATTAGTGTGATGACCTATATTGTGCTTCTAGGTGTATCGAAACATTACAGACATTTGAATATCGTTAGAAAAATAATCCAGAATGCGATAAAAATTTAGAAAATGAACCTAAAATTAAATACCCCTTAATCAAGCAACGCGCTCTACAAATTCAATTTACAATTTTAGTGTATCAAAATCACTACAGTGTTTATTTAAAATATTTTACGTACAATTTTATATTAGTTCAATGGGTTAGAAAATAAATGATCTCGGCGCGAGATGCTGCTTTTAAGGGTGCTAATTATTTGAAATATACAAGGGTATTTAGAACGGACAACTATTGTCATTTAAATATTTGGATATACCACACAGACACACTTACAATTCCTTCTTAAAATCATTCCTAAAGTACAGTCAAACAAAATGGAATGACCCACGGATCACTTACAATTCCTTCTTAAAATCATTCCTAAAGTACAGTCAAACAAAATGGAATGACCCACGGATCACTTACAATTCCTTCTTAAAATCATTCCTAAAGTACAGTCAAACAATATGGAATGACCCACGGATCACTTTTAGGTAGATTTCATTAGAAAATCTACCCATTGCAATGGGTACCCTGCCGTGACTTCCGGATTGAGGTGCGCGCGCATTTTCCCCCCCGTTTTTATTTCTTTTTCGTCCCGCCAATATCTTCCACCGGAGAAAATACGGCTTATCTCTAGCGCCACGCAGTGGAGGGGGGACAACGCACCCTACAACAATGATCTTATAAAACATATAGATCGGCCAATAGATCGCTAAACACGCGTCACGTGAATCATGCTGATTTGCTTCAATCAGCATGATTGTCGCAATGGGATTCGCTTCGGGTGCAATTCGAAGTTTGACATGCGGAGAGAATGTTATTTATTTAGTACAATGGCATATTGTCGTAATGGGCTTTATTTATTTTATTTTTTTTAACGTTATTTACATACACTCTTATAAAACAGTAAAATAGTGTTTATATAATAGATACGCTACGCTATACTTGTACAAACCTTATGTTAATTTGTACTCACGTGCAATGGATTAGTCCTGTGCATCACCTTAATAGCACAGTGTGCTGTTTCAAGGAGACGCCAATCATTTATAGACCTAGTTTAGGATTATTCTGTTTAGGATTATTCTACGGAACTTCTTAATAGACCTATAATATATAATATTAATATTATAACATAAATAAAGCGCTTTACCATACAAGAACTAGACCTAGACCTTTAATATACTATACAACAAAAATATTTTTTATGACTTTTGATTTTCGTCGATTTATTTTTTTATATTAGGGAATGGTTACACATCTTAGAGCTTTTGAACGCAATAATTTTAGTGTGTTTATTGTGACCTAATAACGACATATGGAGCCTTAAATGTAGTGCCTGAGGATAAACAGAGTTCTCGATAAGTCTTAGCACACTCCACCGCGCACAATAAAATAATAGACATTTTTTGCAACTCAAACTTATTCACTTCGGCACAAAAAAATATATATATATAGCATAAAAAGCATATGTATTCTCCGTAATCACTTTATGCATTTCGATATGATGCGAACATAAATTGCGACGTCACCACGTTATGTGAAATATAAATATTTTAGTTGTTTATGCGTTGTAACATGACGTCTTTTTACATATGTAAGTTTAATTTAAATTCACAACTGGAACAAACGCATTCGAGTTACCTCTACCTGGTGGGAATTAATCTTCGTGTCAATGAGTTCACTCGGTTTGTTATTGCATAAAAATTGACGGAACGAGAAGTGAATTTGTAATTGACTTAATTTTATTCGGTTGCATAAATTATACCAACCTGCCAACTTGAGACAATCGAAATTTCTCCTAGTCAATTCCGGTTTGAGAGTCAGCTTAACAATTTTCAGATTATGATTGATCAAGTTGGCACATTCGTTTGCGATTGGAATCAATTAATTACTCTACTCAGTCAATGACAAATTTCAATTCACTTCTGGTTCAGAATAGGCAATAATTTTATGCTATCACTAACTTCAGCGGGCAGTCGTTTAGGAGAAATCCTGTCACTCACCTACGTTCTTCTGGATAACCTGCTAGAGTTATTGCTTACAAATCACTGCTACAAATCTATGGATGGAGTTTTTACTGATTCGTTAGAGATCTTCATATCTCCTGTATAAATTCCGACAGATATTCCCATAAAGATCCTTCCATCTCATATATCGGCTTGTAAAAGAGAAACACTCTGTGCCGTTTTAGTTAATCAATGAAGTTTAAAAAACTTAGTTATTATTATTATTAGTATTTATTATTATTATTACATTACATCACATATTCTATTACATTATTTAAGTATATTTATAAATAAACTTAAGTATCACTAGGTAATAAAAATACATAACCACATGGCTCATCTAAATTCGCATTCGATTCTTGTATTTAGTAAATAAGATAATTATTTCTAAAGTTTTGATAAAATGTGATAAAACGATATTCAGTATCTTTTTTTTTCTTCATCTACGTTTGAAGATAGAAATGACCGCTTTAGTTAACAAATTCAAGGCATATTTGTATTGATTAGAAGTAGAGATCACTCGTACAAAATACTCGTACAAAATATTTATAAACCCATTCCAGCTAAGAAACAGAATTAAACGTTTGTCTATAAACTAGCCTCATTATTCCGTCTGCCAATAAATAATCCGCCAGAAAATAAACTTCAGGCTAATAAAGTAAATAAATAAAACTACATTTGCCATATAAAATAATAAATGAATTCAAATGCTCTCTACTCGTCAGAATAGAAAATGAATGTAATTAGCATGTAACATCGTATGAAGCATAGTGATAAAAGAATCCTATAAGAATAAGGCAATAAAGCGAAATCTAGGAAAAAGTGAAAACGCAAACGTTGCTGACTCGAATGCAAATAACGACAGTGATAGCATAGTGTGTTTATTGATTTTGTTTGTATCAGCAGTAAGAGGAGATAGTACTATCTGCTGATTTATGGTAAACATCCAGATCTAACAAGGGGTGGAGCTTATATTCTCCACATTTTAGACGAGTTTCAAGGTCTATGGTTACGAATACGTTGCCACTTTTTCGTGTAAAATAATCTGCACCACCATAAACCTTGATTTGACTCAATGGTAATGAGTCATTTTAATTATTTCACATATCTTTAAAAACAAAAATGTTTTAGAAGCACAGCTCAGCGAGTGAACAATAAGAAAAGTTCCGTAAGACAGAAAAGTTAGTACAAATAGATGTAGCTAAAACAATAGACGCTCTTTCTGAGAGAAGACGAAGTCATTATTAATACAAAGTCCACTGATGTCAATCTAATATTCTTTTATTGCCTTGATCTTTCTTCTGAAAGATGTACTGATCAAGGACGGGTATATTGAACGGAATGAGATTTATATCTCTTTGATACAGTTTACCAAGATCTGCTGTACCAAGATCGGAACGAACATTAAAATGAAAATAGCCTACCATTACAGACTATAGGCTGTAGATTTTCGTCTTGACTCACAGTTCAACAACTTACTATATACAGTGGACCAACAATTCAGTCAGCCTCTATACAGTTATATGAGTTAATTTGGTCAAGGTCATTTCTCCAAACAATAGTTTTAATGTTATGACTATCTTTTTTATAGATATAGAAGAAAAATGATACTGGAAAACTTTTTTATTTCTCATATTAGAGGCTACTATAGAATGAAAAGGGTAAATTTCTACTTTGCCTACTTTTTGAGAACCTCGAAAAGATTGTATTTTTCCATACACATTATCAAAGAATCGTGAAAAAAACTACAGTATCATCTTTGATGTCATAAAGATGCAAATTCGTTTTTTTTTTATTAATGTATAGATAGATAAAAGAATCAATATTCTTTTATTATTCTATAAAGAGGAGTCGATTCATCATTTTTTGACGTACTGATTTGTTTAAAAATATCTCGCGTCTCATCAAACTGAACAGCCGTTAGATTGAAATAGCACGATTTATTACTAGGGTCATTCGATTGAAACATTCCCATCCTTCTCCTCTCCTCCACCTTCCCCCCCCCCCCCCCTTCCCCCTCCCCCCAAATACAAAATATTTATTATGGTAGGCTTTGTTTAATTTTTAATTTTAATTAGTTAAGCCTATTTAACCGAAAGTCTAAAGAATTTGTATATCCTCATAGTTGAATAAAAAGCTCTTGAAAGTGGTGACTGACTGTCTTAACTCGTTTATATGATTAGATGTCAAGAATTTCCCCTCATTTTCTTCGTTCTATCTATTCATGACCACCGGCAATGTTTAGGCTAACCCCCCAAAATATGCAAGCTGGTTTTGGGCAGGTTTTGCGTCATACGGTGCAAATAGGCAATATAGTTCAACATTTGCAGCACAATTTACACGTAATATCATGGGTGCGGCCGCATTAATATGCCGCGTTTGTTGCGCATGAGCGGAGACAATTTTATCTCGATGCCGTTCTTCCGGATCTTGCATTACAAAGTGCTCTCGCTTGTGCATGCGTGCATCTCATAAAAGCATATAACGCGGAACGTAATGCGCCCTCTCCCTCACACGTCCGCACTCTTTTTCTCTCTCCTTCTCTCTCCTCTCCCCTTTCTCTGTGTGTCTGGCCTCAGAGCAAGAATTGAGGTATTTACTTAATATGAGATAAAAGGCCGTAAAAGATATATTTCAATCGTAAAAGATATAAAACACAATTTGAGAAAGACCGCGAAACATTCATTCAATGTTATTATTGCAAATCGTGCTAGTCTAGTGGTTAAGGCGTTGGACTACTGACCCAAAAGTCTCGGGTTCAAATCCGCAGATGGTCATACCATTTTTAACGCTTCATTACCACCATCTCGCCTGACTCAAGTGCACAGGCACATTTGGCCTAGTTGAGTAGGGCCCAAAATAATTGTATATGACCTAGGTCATTTAAAATACTTTGTTGCCACGTCAAAAAAAAAAATTACAAAAATGGAATAACATAAATATTCAAATTATTTGAATATTGTTTTAAACCATCTTAATCACAATTTCCATAAACTTGGTTTAATCCATTTTTCTTATATTTTCATTTTCAATATCAATCTATTTATTAACTTAGTAGATGCAACCCATATAAGTGCATACTCATTTTGTCAATAGTTTTTTTAATTTATCTCCAAAACACCTAAAATCTATCGGAGATAAAAAAAGTAAAATGTTTTTGTTGAGTTTGTTGTATATTTGAAAGAACAGGTTGATTTTTTTTAATACAAGTGTGTCAACCAATGTGACTGTTCTTATGTGAGTCACAGAGGGCGTGTGTGTGTAGATGAAATTAGTGTGAATACGCCAGAGGTACTAAACTGTTAAATTTCATAATTGGATAAATACTAATTCATATATTTATTTAATTATTAATTGTTAAAAAAAATATCTGTCTTTTAAATTAGGACTTAAACCAATACAAAATTGATGGAAAATATAAAACCAGTCTTACATATAGTTTATTAATTTATGTTTCCTACACATGCTTTATAAATAATAGCATATAAAATATAATATAAAAGAAAGACAATTCGACATAAATTTAAAAAAAAACTGTAGTTTCTTGTGCTCTAGGTCAAGATATGCTACATCAAAGTGGTGAAGCAATTGCTGAAGTTCTGAACAAACGAGCGTTGTTTTGATGAAGAAATGAATAAGCTTCTCAAAACGTTTTAAACAGCGAAAATTAGAGAATATTTTTCGACCTACTTCAGTGACTTGAGGACCCCATGACAGATTTGAAACATTATACTAATGTTGACCAAAGTTTTAATAATAAGAAAATGTAATTTAATAACATTGCATAATAAGAACAGTAAGTATGCGAAAAATGATAGAACCGCGATTAGTTAGTCAGCCAAATTAACATTTCAAAAAGTAATTAACTTTATAAGAATGGAACGTTCGCCGTCTTCATGATACTCATTAATTTCAGTGCATGATTCTGATCGCTGCTGTGGTAATAGGTACTTCGTATAGGTAGACTCTCAATTTACTGATTGCATTACTAGACTTTATTTAGAGGTATGTCTCTAAGATAAGCCCCAGACCAGGCTAGGTTATGATTTTTAAAAATATATATATATTTTTTTTAAATAATTGCTATGACCTAGGTCGTATTATTATACAATTATTTTAGGCCCTACTCAACTAGACCAAATGACCCGAGACATTTGGGTCAATAGTCCAACGTCTTAACCACTATAGTACCACGATCTCTCATATACTTGTTATTTTGTGAGCTGCGTTGGTACCTACAAACGTCGCATCATACTATGTAACTATGTACAATATATATAACTATGTAAATTATGATTTTTTAACCCCCTGTGAAGTTTTTAGTATATTTTTACCTTTTGTATCGATAAAAAGCTTGGTAATTTAAAGTATATGAAACATTAATCGACAACGAAATAATGGAATCCTTTACAAATATAACTATTTTAAAATTTAATCGTAATCAATCGAAAGTTTGATGTGCATTTCGCTGCATTGAAACGATAGCTCATTTCGTTAAAACTCAGCGGTTACCCCGACGAAACGACAATTTATGCACGTCCCCATTAATTAAAACAAACACTGATCTAGGTCAGGGCATGAGTAGAACAGCGCAGCATCGTTCCAAAACGCAAACGCTTCATTTTCGTACTTGAAATTGCACGAGTTGGCAGTTAGCGATGCGTTTACGATTTGGAATGGCTCAAGAGTAGCGCAGCAGATCGATAATAAATTGGGTTACGTGCAAGCAAAGCAAAGGTCCCAGTTTAGTTTGATCGTCAACTAATTAACACTTCTATGCATTGTATTTTAAACATATAGATAAATATAATATAAATAATAATAAATGTATCATTTCAAACATTTTATTTCTATTAGCCCTGTAATGTGTACTTTTATATTGTTTAACAATATTATTAATTATACTGCATAACCAATTTATGCAATTCAAAATCCAAGTTAGCTAGTACGGTTATTATAATGAATTGTCACTTTCGCGGACGGTTTTACTCATACGCAAATTGTTAGCCAGTCGCATGGTTCGTTGCACTGTGGGTAACGTTTGTACAACACGAAAATTTGTAGTATCAAGTTGATTGGTTCGCAATGACAAGCGATTAGCGAATCACGCAATATTGATATTAATTGCGGTATTGGGCGCACCTGCCTGTGATAGTGTCGATACGTCTGAACGTTACACAACTTTTTACCATTTCCAACAGTTCGTTACAACTGAGAAGACATTGTTAACATTGATAACTAAAATGCAAAAGTGAAACGCGGCCTGTTTGATTATTTTTTGTTTTTTCCGCCTACTTAAATTTAAATATAAATTTAAGTAATATAAATTTAAATTTAAAGTTAAATTTGAATATACATAATCCTAGATTTAACAATAACTTATCAATACCTTATAACTTATCAGTCGCAATGTTTGTAAGTTTGTAATATTTATTTTTAGTGTATATAAGAAAATATAACATTTCTATAGAAGGTATTATTTAATATTATAATAGTATATTTATTAAAAATATATGTTTTATTTTTAACTCAATATTTATATATTAAGTGTTCCAAGACCATTCATTTTTTGACCTCATATCAAAATTCATCGTGGTGTCAGAGTAAAAAATTTGTAAACCTTAGGTGATAATATGTAATCAGTTCGGTCGCTAGCGAGACCTCGCCGTGCTGGGTCATTGACCGGCATTGCCGAGCGCCTGGGAGCAAAAGGGGAATTTACGCGAGCGCTTTGATAAAATTAATAAATTTGGGCATGAATTATTTTCGCATTTTTTGTACTTAAATAAATAAATAGATATAAACTAGTTAATGGTTGAACGAGATTCTCAGCCGGCGGTTCAAAACCATCAGAAAAAGTGAGTGTCAGTTTGAGGAACTGTACGAAATTTTGTGTTTGGATTGCATAATTTATAGATATCATTGTAGATCGCAGCGTCTGTTAATTTAACGCCGTGTAATTGAAATACAAAATATACAGAGAAAAGATAAATTATTAACATATCAAAGGAGAGCCTTCAAAATTTCAAAAGGTGCGAAACTACCTCGCGAATGGCAACGCAAGTAGTATGTCATTTAATTTTGTCTATTAATTATCAAATTGTCTGACCTTGCTGTCGCTCGACGGCACAAAAGACAGCTAAAGGTTGACAGACTCGAAATCCTCCTAATGATCATTCATTGACAGTCTGACAGTGCTCTTTTGGGAGATGACTGTACTGTGACGTCATACGTCATTAGTCTGATCACGTTTCGGCCTTCATTACAACCTGCGTCACAATAACAAAGCAGCGGGGAAAATAATCTATATATTAGAAGGGCAAACATGGTCAAACGCAAAATTAAACACTAGGTTCATAAATTATCATACACACATTTTTGCATTTTAAATCTGGAATTGATTTATTTCCATGATTAATAATTTCAAGTGTCAATATAAATAGTTTTAGAACCCAAAATATTACAAAGAAGATCGTTTTCGCGTTTTAATATATCATTATTTTTATTTTTTATATGTGACGTCACGAAGCTTGTGACTCGTCCCCCACCCCCTCTCTTGTCACATCACGTCACATTTATTATTTTATGGATTTATTTTATGGATGAGCCCTAAGGAAAGTATTGTTATCAGTCGAAAGTCGACCCCTCACATTCTCGATAAATATGTACGATTTAAGAACACGTAAAGCCTTTTTCACCATTCTTAGAATGACGTCTTTATGTTTGTGTATGTGTGTGTGTGTAAACGCGGTAAAGAAAGGTTTAGGTTTTAAAATGCATCCGCAGAAGGCCAGACAAAAAGTAATGACCTTAATAATATGTTGGGAGGAAGTTAAGATTTATAAGATTATTATATAAGAGGGTAAATTTTATTTAGTTCTACAAAAAAAAAATAGTAGTATTTACTTAGTCTTATCAATAGTTTAAAATAATAGGTTTCGACTTTTTTTAAATTCAGAGTACTTCAAAATATAGCAATGAATATTGGCAAAACATGTGATTAAATACAAAAGATTAAATGAGCATGACCTACATTATTAATTTCAATCAATTATTCATGTAATAAATAAATAATAATATGGAGGTGCCTACTATATTAAACATATAAAATACGAATGTAAAAAAGTGCTTATAATGTCTTTTTTTTTGTTAAGAGTAATTCAAAGTTCAATAGGTTCTCATCACGGAAATAGGTTACATAAATTGCTACTCTAACAAATTACAGTGGTAGTAAATACAATCGAACGCCAACACCCGAAAGAAAGTCCAACGGTGATTTCGGTTACTTTGGTATTGTATGTGTTCAACCTTAACAGACACTAGGTTATTAAAAAAACATAATCTTCTCATTCCGAGAAGTTCGAACTATCGGAAGCGTTTTAAAACGATGAATTGACAGTTTTATCGGCCGTTACGCTGTGTATGAAAGAAAAGCATGTCGATTATACCTATCGACAATTCGACATTTAAATCATTGCTTTCACTAAATCATATCTGTTCTTTCATTATATCTTTTCTTTGTCATTTTCTTTTTATTCACAACATTAAGCGGACTAATTAAATAGTTATTTTTAAAGTTACTTTATTATGTCGATTTATTTAAATAAGAAAATTTTCTTTTAGGACTTGGATTTTTATATTCTTAAACATTGAACTTGATGTATACGCACTATTTGGGATCGTATACAATAAAATTAAGGTTTTTAGTAAACCAGTTCAATGATTCTCGGGCTTTTTGAAGGTATGGGATAAATAAAAAATGAAAGTTTTCAGTGTGTGTGTTCTGTAAAACAAGCAAAAGCATTAAAATTAAACCTGCATATTTTTTTCTGTTTAATTAAGTTTGACGTTTTTTATTTATGCTAAATTAAAAAAAAACATACTCGTACATTATGACCAATTAATTGTTAATGCATACTGTTCTTAAGATAGCATCGATGACCGCGTAAGGATCACAGTTGGAAGCAGGCCTCCTGTCCTCCAAGTACCCCTTTTCTTCCTCCGCCACGGACCTTGGGATCCTGATGCTGCACCCACGATTAGCCACGCCAGAGCTGAAGTCGTTTATGCTGGCAGTCTCGTGCAGTCCCGTCAGCCTCTTAGCGTTGTCTTTGCCACCGTGAGGATCGTACACCCTGATATGCTCTCGGTGAACTTTGGAAAGCTTCTCGATGGCCTTCCTTATTTCCGTTATTCCGTTACTGTCGCGCATCTTCTTCGTTGAGAAATTCGTGTGAGCGCCGGATCCGTTCCAATCTTTCAACGGCTTGGGATCGAACGATATGACAATGTCATACTCCTCGCCCAGCCTCTGGAGAATATAACGTGACATCCACAAATCATCGCCGGCGGCGACACCCAACGACGGTCCAACCTGATACTCCCATTGAGCCAGAAGCACTTCCGCATTAGTACCGCAAATAGGGACACCAGCGTATAGGCAACATATCAAATGCGCTTCGACGAGATCGCGCGCGACGGCGCTATTGGCCCCGACTCCGCAGTAGTATATGCCCGGAGTCGGGCCGCTCTTCGGCCACCCCAGAGGTTTTGAACTCTTATCCATCAGAAGGTACTCTTGCTCGATCGCGAACCACGGCTCCTGAATCTTAGAGAGGTCGTGCGCTTCCTGGCAACGTTTCCTCAAATTCGTCGCAGTGGCTTCCCCGCTATGAACGTAAGTGTCGCACATTACGAGGATATGATTCCCGAGTCTGAACGGATCCCTGTAAATGGCTCTCGGATAGAGGAAAACGTCAGAGTCTTCACCGTGTGCTTGTCCCGTGGAACTGCCGTCGAAATTCCAGACTGGTAATTTATCGATTGGCACGGGAAATTCCGTTATGTTATCGAGGACTCTGTCTTTCGATCTGAGGCTTTCTCCAGTACCGTCAACCCATACATAGGTTGCTAGCGCTTTGCCCCCAGGCAAAGGTAGCTTCCGATATTTTGTAATTATAGACTTGTTTATGCCAATATTTGATATCCCTTCGTCTCCAGACATAATTGATGATATATTAACGAGAAACAACCGGTAGTCCTGAATGCTGTGATGTACTTTTTGAGAACTGGAATTCCTACAAAAAGAAAAAAAAGCTATGAGGTTGTATTCCTACAATAAAGCAGGAAATTTTGGCCCACACATCCCATCGGTGTTAGCTAGCTATCGTTTTTCTTGCTATATCCCTCTACCCTCTCTTGAAACGGTCAAAATGGAAAGAATGGTTTCGTAACTACACAATTTCGCTAGAGATGGAACCAGGGAAAAAAACTATTTGACGTTAAACCGTTCAATTGGCATGTATCCCATTATCTTTGCCGGTAAATTTATTTCCTTTTTTTAAAAAATACCTTGGCAGATAATTGCGGGTGGGTGGACAATAAGAGTAATCTCTCTCGATATGCCATCCATTTGTTAAATATGTTCTTCGAATGTGGGATATTCGTAGATACAATAAAAACCCATTATCAGATGTTTCTAAAACTTATAGTGCAATTCTTCTAGATTGATCGTACATTCTATCAATCTAAATTAGAGTAATGCTGTGTAGTATTACAGTAACATAACCGTAGTTGGAGATAATTTTAAGTCAGCATTTTATTTTCATAAAAATAAAAAAAAAACATTTATGAGGTCGTTTTTCAAATAAACATAATTTGAAGGTGACGTTGTACCTTCAAATTCCCTTCTTCTATTCTCCTTACTGTGGTGTGGAACCTAAAGTTGAAAATATTACTTGCTAATTTAACGCCCACTAAAATGGGACGCCCCCCCCCCCCTCCGCCTCCCTCATCCAATAAGAATTTATATTATTCTGTAATACAAGTGGCGATAAAATTCTGTTAACTTTTATTTTATTAGGTATCATATTTATTTTTCCAACTGGAAAGATTTAACTCTATAAACCACTTTCTAAACTAAATATGACATTTTTAATTTGCCGAACATTTATTTATTTATGTTACTTACATCCATATTGGTCACAACCATTTTATACATATATTTTTTTTTGTTTATTATCAGTTCCCAATGTTGGTGCCTATCTTAAACTATACTAATTAGTGCATATTAAATTACCCCCACAATTATTTTGGGCTCTACTCCACTAAGCTAAATTTTCTTGTACTAGAGTCAGAGGAGATGGTGGTGATGAAGCGTTAAAAATGGGATAACCCTAGCGTACGGATTCGAACCCGCGTCCTCTGGGTCAGTAGTCAAACACTTTAACGACAACAATTAAGCGTAAGTACTTTATTTTGTTTTAATATTTTTACAAAAAAATATAATCGTTTTAATATTTCTCGCCTATGCAATATATTTTAGTGAGTAAATAAATAATATTTTTTATAAATCTCAGAAACGTCCGTCAATATAAATTATTATTAAATTCTTTTATAATTAAGTATTTATGTAGTAGAGGACAAAAAATAATAAAAATACGTTATTGGATATTTTATAATATTTATTTATTTATTTATTCTTATAGCCTTAAAATTATCAGTAAAATATATTTTTTTGGATCATCAAAGTTATTTACATTTTTGAGTAGGTAATAAAAAAAGGTCTGTAGTTTAATAGCTTTGAGATTGGCTATACATAATCTTATCTAAATAACAAACACTTAATATGTCATAATAGTTAAAATATTCTCAGAAAATTTTGATATTCTTGGCAAATAGCTCAAAGCTGCAATTATATTTACTAACTTAATGTCTATTATTTACAGAATAATAGTCAAAATACTCGTATTTAAGAACTGTCCATATTCTGCATTCTTTCAGAAACTGGAAATGTCTACCTTCGAATATTTTTTAAATGTAGGTATGAAATAGGTACATTAATAAACCTACCGTAATAACGCTTCCTTGATGCCTCGTTAATGTAGTCCAATACGTTTTAGAGGTCACATGTGGTAAATATAACAACAAAACTGCGCGTGCACTCGGTTGCCAGGCTAAGAAGTACTGAGCTCACTACAGACCACCAACAGTAGCACCATAAAATAAATACCGTACTGATAACAGTTTCTATAAGCGGTCCAACAAAGGTTATCTGATAGCGCCGCAAATAAACTGCGCGCCGGAAGTTGGTAGCAATGCATAGGTTAGGTCACAAAGAAATGCGCAGTTACACTAACTTCAACCTTCATTCTACTAATATTTCTACAGCATCTGGTATTTTATATGGGCTCTTCAATCAGCAGACGCGTTTGCCCACAACGCGCCCTTGCGGGAGCGCATTAGAACTATTTTTATAATTAGTTCACACTAACTTCAGAACGTGCAGAACGTTCCCATGCCCTTAGGACACGGTGGTTATTTTTAATAGTTAGTGTTTAAATACTACGCAAAATGAAATTCATATAATAAAAAATCATAATATTTATGAAGCCTGTATAATTATTTGTATAAATCTGAGTGTCCACAGTGTAATTCTAGGTAAATTCTCAATTGCACATTTTATTATTTTAAATTGTATTTTATTTTGTATTTAAATTTTTATTTTATTATATAATTTTGTCTTTTTACTTTATGAATTTCCAGCTAAGGTTTCTATAACTGATTACATCACCTTAGAATAGCAGTACACGCTATAAAGAATGATGTAAAATTAAATGTATTGTTTTTATAAAAAATATTAAATAAATGTAATGAAAGAAACTCCTTTTTATAAAGTTTTTAAAAAAAATACCTATTCGGTACAAATTAAGTTTTTTTTTTCTTTTATTTTAATGTTAAATTAATGTAATACTTATTGAAATTGAAATATAGAGTAATTTCATTGTTAACAACAATAAATATGGCCGTCGGTTGAATGTTTGTAGGTATAAAGATCGTCAGTTCCTCTGTCAAACTGACTATGCAACGATCAGATACACTAATCGCGCAGCATGTTTACACTGATGTCTGAAGGTCATACCCCTGTTATAAATACAGCTGACTTCTTTCTTTATTATTTGAAAAATATGAAAATTCAGCTGCATAAAGTATAAAATGAAACATTTTTAGTATAGTTCGCATACGTGACTAACGTATAGTCCCTTATCTTCAATATTTTAATTATTTTTTGGTTGAAAATAATCTCAAAAAGTATCCCATAATTTTTCACCTGTTACCTTACACTCCATCGCTACTGGAGTACCTGACGAACAGATCTTTTATGTATTAGTGGAAAATTATTATTGATATGAGTTTCAGTCCGAAGCTTCGAATTTCCCTTTTTAAGTTTATTTTTTGATATATTTTAAAATATTGATTTAAGCTTATATACTTTAATATTATATTTATTTATTAAATATCTGTGTCAATTGAGTGCATGTTCAAATGAAAAAGTTAAAAATGGCTGAGAAAGCTATTAAGACACAAAAACATTTTTCAATTGTGTTCATATAAATAGATTTTCCTCACAGTAGTTTATCGTCCTTTAAATCACGGTCCACATAGGTCTGATTGCTGATTATTATGTAAGTTATTAAAAGTATAAACAATCGAATTGCCAACCACAAGACTTTTCAAACTTCGTACACGTATATTTTAAACTTTAATGTCTGTTAGATGATATTTTTATTTTTTATATTATTTATTTACGTAATATATTGATGAATATTTTCATCTCACCAAAGTCAAAGTCGCTAGTAACTGATTCTTGTTGTTAAATGTGGAACAATTTTGCTAGGGAAATTAAAGAATGTTCTGTGATCTGTCGCATTTGCATTTTGCCCTACAAACGTGTCCGGAATAAGAATTTGACAACGATCGAATGGTGCAATTTTCTTTCGGAGGAAAATGACTTCCCGGCGACGACGAAAGCTGGCTGTAAATATGCGCTCAGAACGTAATCAAACCGCATTTATATTTAACGAGTAAAACGCGCTGATCTTTCCGGTGTCGCGTGCGTGCTTTTAAATCGTGCTGTCTCATCTAACGCATACACACTCTGTACCGTTGTTAGTTGATTGGGGAAAACAGAATTAATTTATGTCAAGAAAAGTACTTGAAATTGCATCTTTATAAAATAAACTATGCTTCTTTAGTTTTAATTTCTCGAACTTGTATTCAGACAATAATATATTTACGTCTAAACTTTTGATAAAATGTATGGAAAATACAGATTTTTTGAGGCTTTTAACTTTTAGACGAAATAAAAATGTAACTTAATAATACCATAGTAGCCTAAGTATTTAGGAGATAAAACGATACCTAGTATTATTTTTCTTCTACAGTTACAAATAGGAGAGTTACAACACTACAGCGGTTGTATGGAGAAATGGCCGAGAAAAAGTTAAAATGTACACTATTTGCGACAAATTCAAATAAACATCGCTCGATTTCATTTAAGGCGCCCCGGGACGCATTTGTCCTTGAGATTTGAAAGAATAGGCTTTATTCGAACATTGACGTGTAGAAAAGAGACGGATATACTCGCCGAGCGCGAATTCGTTACATTTGGAATCGATGAAACATGTTTTTTGTATTTAAATAATTATTATCATTTGAAAAAAATGTTTTTTTTTAAGTAATGTCCTAGATTATTATTTTGTCTATCTTTAGAAAGAAAAATTAGGTTCGCGTCACTTACACAACTTAAAAGAAAATCGTTGCAAGAAAAAAACAACACTTTCTTATTTATTTATTTTCATTACTATAATAAGGTGTATTTCGTTTTTTTTAAGCAAAGGACTAAATTAATATATTTAGATTATTGTGGTATTTTTAGTTTTAGCCATTTGTTGGGAATAACTTCAACAAAATGCACCAAAATACGTTACAAAACACGTTTTAGGGACTGGTGGCGCCTTAAAATGGAGGAAATTGAAATGAAAAGGGTATTCGCATTAATCAGCCTTATAATGGAATCTCTTATCTCATCTCCGTTGGTTGTCTCATAACTTTGTGTGTCACATATTTGGGTGTCCATCGTGTGTCCATTAGGTGTCCATCGGATGTTTCATACTAAATCCCCATTGGGGATTTAGTATCAAACAAGTAAGAAACGTTTTATAAGTAAAGTTATTTCAAAGTACTAATAAAAAATAATATCGCTGTCGTAACGCTGATTTGTGATTCGTAAGAAACATTGTTTATCCCATTTTTTAGTAGGGCGGCTGTCATTTCTTTCCGGTTGAGTATACGGTACACATTTTGAGTTCGAGTAGCCTTACTTTCCTTGCGTAGTAAAAGATTGTTGAAAAAACAATATCTCTTCGACGTTATTTAAAACATTTGCAATTCCCTATGTTAAATCTTAGATAATAACACCAACTTGACCCTAAAACTGTAAACAACGCTTCTATCGGCAATGTTCGTCATTAGTTACCATCGGACGGACTTTTCTGAGGACAGGGTGTGTGATCATCTCCGAATCGTCGAAATTATTTCGTGTATACACTTTATATAAATATCCATAAAATAATTCATAAAAGTTTAAAATCAGTTGCTAATCTAACCCACCGCTATAAATAATATATATAATGTTATTAAAGAAAACACTGACAAAATCAAAAAATATTTAAATTTGTGTCCAATATATTTTAGAAGACGGAATTTAGTTCAGATATTTATTTATTTAATTCTTAGAAATGCTTACAGCTCTACAAAAAGACAGTCGCAAAAAAATACATTAATCAACAACTTAAGTCGACTACAGGCATTTCCAATTTAACATATTATGTTTAACAGAACGAACTAACAAGTATATTTATACATGTGATAATAGTGTGTGTTATAGTTTGTGAGTATATTAGGGTGTGTAATTTAAGAGTGTTTTAATGAGTATGTATGTGAAGGGTGTTTATAGAATGGTGTATTTACGAAAGTATATTTTAGTAGATATATTTTATTTACTAAATATTACGTTTTTCATAACCGTTTTTGAATTATTTTGAGGCCTAAGAAATTTGATTGCACCAGAATCAGAGGAAATGGCGGTGATGAAGCGTAAAAATTGGTATGACTATAGTGTTCGGATTCGAACCCGCAACCGCTGGGTCAATAGTCAAATACCATCCGTAGAACATAAGAAGACCGCTAGAACATAGAGCAACGTAACGATGAATAGACCTTAGTGCTTTTATCGGGTGGCCGGAGATGGTCTCCTCCCTCGTAAACGGACTTCCCGAAGAGCATAGAGGAGTGAGTAACAGCCCCGCCGCGGAGGAGACTCGAGAGTAGCGCGTGCTCAAACCTCGTAAAACAAACCGATTGCTTTTCCATTTCTTACCTTTGGCAGAGTGCTTATCCGGGGAATTTGGTTGAGATTATCATCACTGCCTTCCTGGGTGATATCATGGCATCTAATGAGCTTCTAAATGGGGTTAACAATAGTTTCGGGTCTTCGTGTTTCGGTATCTGAATCGGTACAGTCTCCTCAAGATTACCTTACATAAAATATAAGTAATATACATAAATATAGCAGGTAGGCTTTGTAATCAACTAAAAAATATTCTAAGGAAAACACTTAACTCAAAAACAATTAATAGACGATTCGTGACTGGTTATTAGATCTTGGCGGAAAAGACCTGAGAAGATGGTTAATTATATTCTCAAATAACTTAATTAACGTTTACATATTTTGTTTTCTTTTTTTCTTAAAGAAGCTCAACTCATTTAATCAAATTTAAAGTAAACCATTACACAATCAAAATGAACCTTCCTTATTAGGTAATCCCATTAGTTAAACATGTTTGTGTAAGTTTGCTAAGTAATTCAATATTATATACCTAATAAAATAAAATAAATATGTATACTGTTATGTTATATGCTGTAAATAAAATAAATATATATTAAATAAATGTGTTGATCGGCTTCGATGTGTTAATCCGTTTTTTTATTATTTTTAGTTTTTTGGATGTAGGTTTAGTAGGTTTATTTTGAAGCCTCTATTAGAAGTATTTTTATTTTAGTATTTTAAGTTACCTTACACTGAAAGTTTTTTTGATCAAACTTTAATAATCATCCTTAAGAAATAGCCTACAGTAATTAATCGAAATCGTTTAAGCTAATCAAACCTGTAAATTTTTGAACCTAAAAAATAAATTATTTGTTATTTTTTACTACCCTACACTCGAAGTAACTTTTTAATATTATCACATAAAGTTTACTTTTTTTTATGATATGAATGATGAATTTTGAGACGACGTCAAAATAAATTATGTTTAAAATCGCAGGGCCAATAATTAGCTGGATTTTTTATCGGGAATGGTCAAGGGACACGGTGTATAGAATATAGTTTTTTGTATTCGACATTATTAATAGTAATTATAGTATTTGTGTTTAAATTAAACGATTTTTGTAATTCTTATGAATAAATAAATTATACCATTTTCAATGTCAACTTTGTATAATGTGCAATGTGTGTGTGTGCAAAGTGTTCGCACGTGTGCTTGCCATTACGGCAGCACTTAGTTTAAATATTCTTCAGTAATTTGTTAGATGCGTCTGGCGAATGTGACTTCACAGTTCGTTTGTTAATTATTGGCCATTTCTCACTTTGCCCAGTCCTCGGGCGCTACTTTGAATAAGCGAGACGTAATGTGTCTGTCTCAGCCACACTAGGGAATAACTAAGCAAATCTATTCATTCAAAGATATGCTTTCGAAACAAAAATGGTGAGAAATTTTGTGGAAAAAAATAAATAGGCGGTTGGTCCAACATTAAATGAAAAATACAGTTAAAATAATATATATCAATTTTATTAATATTTATAGTAACTAAGACTTTTAATTAACTATAACAAATATAAAAACACGACGCGCTATAACAATTAATGGCGCTAAGCCTGAGTTACGCAAGACAGAGACGATGTGTTCTGTATTCCTATTTTGAAACTTAAATTAGGTCCCAACTTGCTAAGACTTGAATTGTCAAAATTAAAAAAAAATCTCTTTGCTTTTTGGCCGTATTCTACCAAACTTAATAATATCAATGTCCTAATTAATATTTTTATGAATAAATGAATAAATAATAGTAAAAAAAAATACATTTTTATAATATATTGAAATAAATACATCCATTGAAATGTATTTATTTCTTTTATACTTTTTTTTGTTTTTAATTTTTGTGACCTAGGTCAAATACATTTATTTTGTACCGTTACTCACCTAAGCTAATTTTTCTTGTGCTAGATTCAGGTAAGATGGTGTTAAAGAAGCGTTAAAAATTGTATCAATATATGTGGATTCGAACCAGCAAACGCTGGGTCAATAGTCAAACGCAAATCTAACCATATAACAACTATAGCAAATATAACAAAAATAACCACTAGACTACCACGATCTCTAATTATATCACATTATAGTCGTATCTTGGCTCTATCATAAATAAATGGTTGATTAGGGCCCAAATTAAATAAATATGACCTAGGTCAAAGCGATTCTTTTTTTTTGTCATAACAATTATTTTTTCTTATAATGTGTTTCCAACTATGAAGTACAAAATAGCATTTTGATAAATACATTTTTTTTTTAGTTTTAAGAAAAATGATAATACATACAAGAGAATCACATATTTTAAACAAAAACGATCAATGTACACTGAAAAAAAATATGGTAATGGCAGCAAAAATATGGTAGTGGCAACCATAAACTGGTTGATAGTGACAGCAATAATTTTTGTTGGAGTTTCTCATCGATTATTCCTAAACTTACTTGTTTGCAAGTACCATAATATTCAAACATATATCTCTATATAAGTAGCATAATTTGATGTGTTTTTAATATAATATCTAGCTATTACTACAATATTTTTTGCATACTGCAAAATCAGCTGATCAGCTGATCAGTCACCCCGCCATTTTGATATTAATCACAACAAAATAAAATGTAACAAGTAAAAAACAACAAAATATTATGGTTGTGACTACCAATTTTTCAAGTAACGTCATTTTATTTCGTCAGCTGTTCAACCAAGACGCCATATTGTTTTGTAATCTTAGTAAAATGTTTTTGCTGAAATATTTTTTACTACATCCTATTGCAAGAAATATGACAAATGTAACCAAAAATTTTAATTTAATAATCCGATTATAATATATAATAATAATAATATATATATAATAATAATAATATACATAATAATAGGAATGTATAATATTTATAATCCGATAATTTTTAATATTTCTATTACCAAATTTCTTGCTGCGGGTGCAAATTTTTAAACAATCAAACGATTTGCTAAAATATTTTTTTCACTCGTACATTAGTAATCAGTTCAATCGTGAAAAACTCAACGGCGGCCATCATCCTGCAATATGCTGAAACTTGATTTACAGTGGTTGGTTCATTGCAATTACGCCGATAATTATTTACGCATTAATCACGCACCAATAATTGACACATCCCCTTAAATTATTTTTTTTATCTTTATTGTGTAGATCTTGTTGAACCGTGTGTGTGGACTTTCTGTTTTTTAATCAATCCTTTTGTTGTTCCAGTCATTACTGAAGTGTCTAATACACGTGACTCACTCATTTGCCTGCGTTCGCAATACAAGCGTTAATTTCTATCAAAAATGCTGTTTAAACCAAGTGATACGAGTAGTAAATGACAAGAAAATACTATCATATTTATTTCGGGCTACACCGACAGAACAAATAAATAAGTAGAAGTGGAAATATTAATTTGTCCTGAAAGAGATGCATTATATGTGTCTTTTCAGCAATTTCTGCTTTCCTTTTCTCGCTCGCGGTACAAGTAGCCCAGTAAAAGTGGCTTTGCCTCTCATATTTTATTTCTCAACGAGAAACACGGCTACTAAGTTATTTAGAAGCCAATTGTTATAATACACTCGTAACATGAATACGATCTCTTCAATTTATTATCGTTCCTTGTAATATCTCTATTTATTTTCGTACACTTCTAAATGGTGCATTCTGAATTTATTCCGCTTTGAAAGTACCTATAATTTTAAAGGAAATCGCTCCGCAAGAATGCTCTAAGCTTATACGATATCCTATTAGAATTTCATGTGGAGCTAGAGCACACGATCCGGTCGTCTCAAGACTCGTCTGAGGATGTCTGCCATCCCGGTAATATCCTCGGTACGTGTACTCCGATCTTTAAGAGCATTGGCCTCCGATTGGATAGAGAGCTTTAATTTTCTATTCCTTTATATTATTTTAAATGATTGATCGTGATAATAGTTATCAACACACATTGGTAGCTGATATTACCAGTAAAATAATAAATTAAACCAGAACGAGCTTCAGCACTATTTAAAATATCGGAATAAGTATAAGATATAAAATAAATTTTTAATATTTTCAGTTCGGACAGTTCATATTTGTGTTATTTTTTTAAGATGAAACGCTAAAGCGAAAGTTAGCAACTAATCAAAAAATAAGAACAAATTGAACTACCTTCTTTAAGACACACATTTAGTCTGGTTAGGAAAGCAGCGAACAGAGGTTTCAACCAAACGCTCACGGATACAAAACGGTACAAAAATCTTTAATCTTTTAAAATGACTATGTAATTGTTTTCAATAAATAAATAAATATGATCATGAATAGAGGAAAAGCTTTTTTATACGCAATTACATAAGCTCGGTGTGGGAGCGAGATGACGGAGTGTGTATGTTTGTGAGGGGGAAATGTTTCTACTGCGAAATATTTCGACGCTATTTTTTACCAACAACTTTGAGAAACTCCCTTCAACCCTATGAATAGTCATGCTCTCTCTTCGCTCTTAATTAAAAACAGTCACCATAATTAAAACTGCGGTGACTTGAAAAATGAGGGCGAGTGTGTCCATTCGTGGAAACAAGATGTGTTTGTTTTTCAGGACGACCCCCGTCTGAATAACTTTTGTTCAGTACTTCGTACGTTTCAGCGATGTCTTATTCACAAGTCTAAACATGTTTTATGTTTTTTTATTATGTGCATTAACATATACCAATACAAATCAAACAGACTTTAATTTTATGCCAGACAGAAGCATAAGTACCCTATATAAGCGCAAAGGACATGATTATTGATTTTTTTAAATCAACTTTTCTCATAAAGTAATTTGTTATTATATAGATATTTAAGCGTTTTATTTCTACCTCTTAAACTGATTCTTTCTAATTTCAATTATGTTTTTTAGTTTATCAAATCGACTTTTTTTAGATTATGTTCTTACGACTGTCACTTTAATGTTTAATTTTGAATGTGTAATTTTCAATCGGCTTTAATATTACTTATATTATTTATTATTGTATTATTACAATACATAATATCAAAAATAATTATACACAATACAGACATTGATATAAAAACAATGTAAATTGATGTGTACAATTATTACACTAAGGTGACTCGATTGGCTATTAAAGATAGTTAGGTGAAAGTTATTGCAAATAATAATAATAAAATATATTGAACGAATTTAAATGAGTAAAACGATTATAAATGTAAACAAAAAAAAACATAAAATTGCATTGGTATAAGATTCTAAGATTTTTGCTGAAAAAAGATCGATTTTGGGGAAGTTCATATTTAATATGACATTATAACTATAAATTATATAAGTTTTATTAAATATCCTAATTACAGCGACAAGCGACTGTTACATTGTACTGTTGTTTCCTGACTCCCTAACTAGACGAATCTGTACCAAAGATGGCAGTTTTGTTTTGTTTGTAAATATACCGTACCACTTTCGTTCATGTACCATAAGCCAACTTCCTAATACCTTTTCGTTACAATCAAACGCCATTCCTTTAAAAAAAAAAGAAAAAAAAATGTATGCTTTAATTGTAGTTTGCTTTAATAGAATTGACTTATTTGTCTAAAGCTAGTTTTCATTTTAGAAATGTCGAAACCCTTATTACTGCTCGCATGTTTAATGTGTGTAGTCTCTATCTGTCTCTTTACTTTTCTGTGTATAAAGAATCGGGTTTTTAAGGAAAATCTGTTTTGAATCGAGCACCTTAAGCTCAGTATATAAATCTTCAGAAGACGAGCGATACAACTAAGATATACATTCTAAGAACTGCTTTCTGTACGATTTCCCTAGGCTTATGGTGTGTTTTAAACAGTTTCTCCAAGCAATTATTCCATAGCAAAGTTATGATTGATACACCGCGTTCTTCATTAAGAACGGTATACTAGACTTTAGCGCGATCTGAAATGTCACGCAGGCATTTAAACATGAAAAATAGTTTTCTAATTCTCATTAACTGTTTAATCTGAGGTATGCAATTAAGATTACTATCAACTATTCATACTTAAAACTAGTAACACACATTAAAGGGTTATTATAAACTAATATTCATATGTGTATGGTTTGGCCTATTGTGTATTGGTGTAAATGTGTCTGCCGAGTCTTTAGTTTTCCCCCGAGAGCGTATTTAGTTTTCATAATGTTTAGCGTCAAGATATTTTCGTCTAGTCACGTTTTTATATTTTTCAGTCCATCATTAGAACCTACAGAGACAATTTCCGTGAGTTTTCTTTGAACTTTACCACTGTGTCGTCCCCAAATAAAGTGACACATCTCTTCAAGATTGCACATATCATTGATATGAGTTGTTATTAAATAGGCCACAAATTAAATAAATAAAGGAAGGTCATCCCAAATTTGTGGGATTTTTTTCGGATAGAATAGATACAATTTGGTTTTACTTGAAATTGTGATAACCCCCACCCCGGGAAAAAAGGCTGACGCCTTCGTTAGGGAAAGATGTTATATTTTTTTCTACCTACGCGGCTGAAGGCCTTTTAACTGAATTTATACTTTAATTGGTGCAATTGATATCTCGAATTAATCTGCTACTGAAACACATAAAATAAATGGTATTATAATAATAACTTATTCCTGGTGACACGCTGCTTGGATTCCGTCTGAAAATGGTAAATGTTTTTGGGGAATCCAAGCAGCGTGTCACCAGGAATAAGTTATTATTATAATACCATTTATTTTATGTGTTTCAGTAGCAGATTAATTCGAGATATCAATTGCACCAATTAAAGTATAAATTCAGTTAAAAGGCCTTCAGACGCTTAAGTAGAAAAAATGATGACATCTTCCCTTGACGGAGGCGTTAGCCTTTTTTGTCGGGGTGGGGGTTATCACAAAATTCATAATGCAATCGACTGAAGAATGGTCGAGCTATTTATGCTACTAGAGAAAATCTTATTTATTTCTTTGACATTTGAACAAAGATGAAATTAGGGTACGAAAAACAAAGTAAAAATCGGAATGAGTGAGTGAGCGGGTTTTAGTGCGTTGTTTTTGCGTTTGTGTGTACCTACCCTTTTTTCTTTTACTTGGCTTAGTTTAGAGTAAAAATTTACGCTTATTTTATACTGTCGACAGCCCATTAGCCGTCACAGCGTATCTAATAGTGCGAACCGCGGAATCTGACTTGCTGAAACTGACTGCTGGCCCACGTGGGACAGGTTTGCGCTAACCCGACTGCATCTCCAGCTTCCAGCCGCATTTCAGGGAGCCGGGATAATTAACACAACGCCGGCCGCAATTAAAACTTCCACATTTCCGAGAGACGAACGACTAACACCGAATTTATCCTATAATTGCTCTGGGATATTTTTATCTTACTTGTGTTGACGGAGTGAGATAGAAGGTCAATGAAAATTATATACCTATAGCTTAATGACACCATCATACTTAGCCATACTAAGGTAGACCAATTACTAATGAGATTAACATTTAATTTAAATAATATTTTTATGTAATCTAAATTTAATCCGTAAAATGATGATATTTAAAAAAAACTTAAAAAAGCATAAAGATAAAAACAATAATCAATTGTCCTTTATCAATTATTAAGCTATTTACTGTTTTTATAATGTGGATAGCATATTTATAGACTACGCTTTACAAATTGAATGTAACTACCATACTTTCTATATCTATAAAGCACGGGGACGAGTTCATATACAAATCACGCAGTTATTTTGTAACCGTTTCAGTACTAGTCTATTTTGAAATCGCGTATAACGTAACCTCAGTTATATGATTATCGCGTTAAGGTAAAGCATATTAACGTCAGGGCGTCAGGTTTTATTCTTTACGCGGTCATTAAGCAATTTTTGATTTTTATTTAATTACAGCTTCATAATGTAGAAATTAAAAAAACAAACTTTTTTATGTTTTAGACCCTTCATTTGCCTTTCAATTACTATTTTTCCTAAGGCTTTTTTCCTAAGCCTTTATAAGGAGAGAGAGAGAAATTCAAGTAAAAAAGAACTATTAGCAGTTTAGCATTTATTAAATTTCTCATAAATAGAGTTGAATTTTAAAAACCTTTATTTAAGGTATATTAAGATGTGTAAACATATTTTTTTTATGTTTAAATAGCCAGTGGTTACCAAATGCCACCCATAGAAAACGCTTCGCCTTAACGCGCACTGCTATTCTGCATATAACCGCTTCAGCTGACGTATGGCACCAATAACAAACGCAGTGAGTCAAACGAGCGGGGCTAATGTGCCCAGCATCTCTAATTAATCCCGTCCCACGCGGATCACAAAATTCTATCCCGAAAGCGGGCGGCGAGTGCAGCCCGCAGCGGTGGCGCTATTTATAGAAAGACGTTCGTTAAATTGGCTTTCTGGAGCGTGCCTGCCGGCGGGGGGGGGGGGGGGGAAGGGGATGACGCCGTTCCTGAGGACCTCCCTCTCGTGTAAATGTGCCGACGTAAAACTCGTGTAAAACTGTCGATGTAAATGTGCCATTTACACCGACAGTTTTGTACTTTTGTACTTCCACGTATGCCATGGCATTTTTATATTCTCGTGCTAATAGGTTTTCCCCATAAAATATAACCATGTTATTCGTGTGAAACGAATGACTGGCTACCGAATTAGTTAAGTTTTTATTTTTCGCCCGAGAGCGTTATTTCTGTATGGAGCAATATTTCTGTAAATCATATCTAACATTAATTCAATCGAACGTCCGTTTTTCAACGTTAAACAAATACGGATAAAAATCATTAGGTTCATAGGGTCCGATACGAGAAGCAATCGTTTATAACACAAAATTAACCAATAATATGTCACACAAATTTTGTGTAAATGTAAATGTGAAAAGGCGTTGGCAATGTTTTATTACCAGTTTGGTGTTCAAGCTCATGTGATACGCGTACACTTCGCTAGTCATAGAATTTCAATTAATTCGAAATTAGTTAGTTTAGAAATTAATTAGTCAAATTATGAAATTAGTATGTGCTTTAATTATTGACACAATGACATGCTTCCTTTGATGCAAGATAGTGTACAGGTGGGAAACAAACTATTGTTTAATCTTAGGCTTCTGACATAAAGGACAGAAGTGTTCTGTGTTCTATGGTGTCTGACGGCAGTTGACTTATTTGAAGGACAAAAGATTGAAGACCATCTGTCAATAAAGTCCTAAGCTTGATTGCTTTACATGTGTTTTCTATAAATTTCAATGGACTTACAATTTTTACCTTTAAAATAAAATCATGTGATAATCACGGAGAGGCAACCGTGAATTTTATTGGCGTACGTTTAAATTATTCAATGAAAATGGGTATTTAATAGATAAACAATGAAAGCATTCAAATTCATACACTGCATTTGTTGGCAACATTGGCACATGTTCAATTCTCCCGGCTTGTGAGAGTACACGGGGCGGGCATGCCTGGTAATCGGAGGTACTGGGGGAGCCTGAGTGGGCATGGTTGCAACTCACTAACCCCTTGCTTATGGTGGCTCTATGTAACGCTTTGACTCCGCTAGAGGTAGTGAAACTTTAGCGTTCCATCAGGCATGTTTTATGTTATTATTAGAATAAGTCTCACCCAATAAGACTTCACTCTCTGAATGCAGAGCCACATGAAACATCCATGAGACATCCACAGGTGACCTAAACAAGCTTGGCATTTAGTCTAGCGGACAATTTATTAGTTTTTTATATTTTTTTATTTAATGATCATTATGTTTCACTATGATTGTAAGCACGTGGGCCTGGATTCAGGATCTGACGGCGAGTCAGACGTTTTCTCGAAGGACCTTGAGTTGGCGGAAGGCCAACGTTTAATACTTTTAATTATTGGCGGCAAGTTGTGTTACAGAAATCTGACAGTAAAGGCCATCGGATGGAATTCACACAGAGGATTAGCAAATGGTACAAAATCACTGACCTTGATGATGCTGATGTCTTTGCGTTTCTGCTGCAGCTGAAGCTGGGCTGCCACACTTCCGCACTTTTAACCTTTAATCTTACTTTGAACTTTGACGTTAACCTTTTTTAATAATCTATTTATGCAGCCATTTATTTGTAATAAAAAAGTAATACAAACCGATATTTAAACTACTTTCAACGGAAAGGTAAGAAACTGAATCAATTGTATTGTCAAATTGGGGCGCTTAGGAGCATACCTTATCCGCCTCTCCCACAACCACTGCAAAGCGCCCCTTAGGATATGAACTGATAAAACCCAGCGGGGCTTCCAGTCGCCGTCCATGTAATCTTCGCCATCCAGCGGAATACTGGCGACGGTCCAGCCCTGACGACAGATGTCTGACGCGACAAATGCTGCTTTTATTTTTGCATCATCTGGCGCTGCGGTTGCTTTTTTTTATGCATCGTCAATATAAATGCATTTCCTTATACGAGTAAATAGAAAAATAAAAGTTCCCAAAAACATTCGAAGTTTTTATTATGACAAAATACAATACTTACAATGTTGACTTTTATTTAAAGTTATATATTTAGATTAGAGTTATATATTAGTTTACATTACTTATATAAAAGTCTGAGATTATTGACATTTGGAAAATTCGAATGCTTTTTAATATTTTTACAGATTGAAAATTTTATACATAATAATTTATTTATTTTGTTTTTACATATTTCTTAGATGGTGAATAACATAACC
Source organism: Neomicropteryx cornuta (assembly GCA_020383195.1). Classification (NCBI taxonomy): domain Eukaryota; kingdom Metazoa; phylum Arthropoda; class Insecta; order Lepidoptera; family Micropterigidae; genus Neomicropteryx; species Neomicropteryx cornuta. The sequence goes on from JAHKQU010000014.1 coordinate 2,252,988, forward strand.
ATACCTAGTTAGGTAATTCGTTAGGTTAGGTCTAGTTAGATTACGCGCAATGTCCAGTTGGACATTACGCATACTAAGGTAGGCTAATTCTAATAGTTATTTAATAGATAAATAAAATGTGATTTTTTAAGTTTGGACACAAAATATTTATTATTTTTAAAAGTTTTAAGTTCTATGGTTTTTTAATACTCCTTTATTTTATTTGAATTAAGCTTTTTTTAAATTACAGATTGTATTAATATAGTATCACCTTATAGTATTCGAAGTTTCTATTCTAATCAGTAGACTCTCCAGCCTTATGCATAGTCGCGGTGCGCGGGCATTATTTAACCGACTATGCATAAAATAGTTCAAATTTACCGCAGCGTCAGTCTCGTAAATTAAGTCCTGACGCTTACTGCATCAAAGTCTTAAGCAGCTCTAGCGTTCAAACTTTCAGTTTCTGAATACGCGAGAAAGCGCACTTCAATTTCGCTGGTAGGGTAGGTACTCGAGAACTTTTATGCGAGTCCTAACTAGCAACTTGGAAAGCTTTCAGTACGAAGGTCTTTTATCGCGGCTTCATTTATTACTTCATCTAAATTTACATAGTTTGAGGTGGTACCTACTAACATATTTAAGTATTTTAATGTAGAACTACGTTTTTTTTTCACCTGCATACAAGCGATGAAATCACGACAGCATTGCATCGGTTAATACCAGACTACCAGCGTAGTACAACGCCTGTAACTGTCAGGCGCGCGAATTCTGAAATGGGAGTGGACAAAAGCATGAGGCGGAGACTCGTGATGAGCCTGTGCTGATGAGATTATAAGCACGAAATGAAGAGAGGCTTAATAGTTGCTACAGAAACATTAGGATTTTTGTTTATAAAGAAACCATATGTAGAATGTTATATTTTTCATATCTCCATGAAATTTACTTCTAATATTTAGTATTTTTTTTTTCTAAAAATAGTTTATATTCAACTAAATATAGCTCTTCAAATGCCCGATAACATTAAAGAAAGTATTTATTCTACAACCTATTTCTATAGGTATATATCCTTACCTCGGTGATTATTCCGGAAGTTAAGGGGACTACACACGTGAACAAAGGACACCATTTTAACGATTCTGAAAAAAAGCTTTTTTTTCGAAAAGAAGCTTTGCACAATGAACCGAAAGTTGTAAACTCTTTGACGGGCATAACGGCACTTAAGACACAAATTGCGGCCTACCATTTTGTTTGAAATATTGAGAGCATTTAATTGTTTAATAGCATTATAACATATAGCCTTAGTTTTGTACTTGGCGAATATAGTATCTATACGTGCGATAATTCAATTTTAAGTTGGTCACAGTAGAAAAAAGGGATGCATTTGCGAATGTAAACGGAAACTATTGTACGGAAAGTGTAAAACCACGTGTGCGTGATTAAAGTGTGTGTGTGTGTGAGATTTCGAGTGTGCATGTATGTACCTACACTATACATACACATTCCTCGTTATCTTACTTTTTTTTTTCAAAGAATTAGATGTCGTATTTTAGAAGCAGTAAATTAAAATTTTCCGATACAAAACGTAACTAATTATATGTTCATTTCAGTATAATCCTTCATAAAACCATCAGATTAATTTACGGCCATAATTGCAGTATTAGGTCCAACATCCTACCGTTCGCGAAATTGAATTACGGTTTACTAGGGTGGGGTTGGCGGAAACCGGCTACTCCGGGCGGGGATGGGGCGACTAAACGGATATAGCGTTTGACCGGCACTATTTCCTCAACCGTGCTCTATCGCTTTGCAATTAGGTATCGGTACATGCGCGAATAGCATCATACCATTCTATGCTTCATGGCCGTGATTGATTTCGAGGGTCACCGGTAAATGTAAAATGAAATATGTAAGCTTAGGAGCTGGGGTGAATTGCATTTTGGCAACAGTAACGCTGAAAATTGCTTATTATGGAGACTGTGAGAAGGAAATCAGAAGAACGCCTTGAACATATTAAAATATTATATAATATAAATACATAAAAAAAAAACAATATATGTCTTCCAAAACTTCCGACACTGAGTGTACCGACGAACCACTTCCAAACTGACTCGCTGAGCAAAGAGTTTGCCAAGTTTATCAGCAAACTCTAGCTCATCGGGAGACAATGGGCCCAGTGTCATACGGTGAATGCAACAAAGTTATAATAAAAGTTCTTTGTATTTGCGTCGCTTTGAATAGGTTTTGAGGTGTTGTGGACGTGGCTTTCTGCGACTGTGTCTGCACACGCAACATCCCATGGGTCCATGATACTAATGTGACTTCGTCTGGCCTTTTCCCATCGATTAGTGTCATGCCAGGAGGCGCCAGCGGTTGATAATGTCTACAGAAGCAAATTTTTTTTTTTAAAAGAATGTTTATTGCATTATGGCGCGACCAACGACCAGCAACCAAGGCCAACCGAATCTACACTTATCCGCGCAGTGACACGTGTGGGACAAACAGAGTTTAGCACAAGCCGAAGTACCATTGATATACGAAGGGCGGTACTGTCCAATAATGTCCCTAGATACGATTACTAATTCACGATTCCAATACCGTTGATATTTTACGCTTTTATTGAAGACCGCACTATGGCTCATACTGGCCCATAGTAAGGTGGGCATCCAAAATGATTTCCAAGATTATTTTAAGGATTTAGGCTTTGTTTTCGAATCCGAGAAACGAATAAATTATAAACGAACCTCGGGCTACGAATGACGATTGCCGTAAGAAAAACCTCAAGAATAATAAATACTAACTTTACAAGTACCAGAGTACTAGCATGTTATCAATTATTAAAAAGGATTACAAATTATGCGATATGATGCGCATCAAACCCAAACCATCTAGGTCAAACCGCTAACACAATCCTATTATCTACAAACGTATTTTGCCCAACATTTTAGGTAGATTTCATTAGGAAATCTACCTAAAATCGTTTATACATCTATCGAGAGTTTATACATCTATCTATCTATATCACTTTCTTGTGAACATAATAACTGCCGTAATTTTACACCAATCACTTTGAAATTGATACATAAAATTTGGGGGCACAAAATCTCGGTCAAGTTCGGTAATGGGTAAAATCAGACCAGGTAATGGCGGGGACGGGGGGGGAGGGGGGTGTCAAAATAGTGAAATTTTGCTATAACTTTCTTAATATGTGAGATATCGAATTAATTTAATGTTATATTATTCCTTATTGGATAAGGGGTTAAAACTTACCTGAGTAAACTTGTTTGATAGCAACAACCATTGGTCCTAAAAGTAGAAAAATAAAGGATTTTCAAAATTCAAAAAATCATACCTTCCTTATTAGACGCAGTATCGAATCCGTTCAAAATGTCAATTATAGGCCTTTAATTTTCCTACAACTTTTGTTTGAAATAATTTATGATATGTACAACCCTTACGGTAAGGGATGATCAAAATATTTCACCACTTTGATCCGGTAAAATGTACCTCCGCCTACCGGCGTACCAAAAGATTTTTTTTATATTTATAGTAATTTTATAACACTGTTTGAAAGGAAACTATGTAAATGAAGATATGCCATATATTCTAATATTTAGGAGTATTGAGTATTTACGATCGGAGATGAACGCACATCCCTTCCTTAGCAGATTACTAATGAAGGTAACGTAAACGAGATGCGTGATTATCTCCAATACGTCAGGATTAATTCTTTTACGCGCGGAATAAGATAATGGGTAAATTCATATTTTTCAAAATTAATGACGGCCGAGAAAGCCTAAAATCAGTTGTAAGTTAACATTGTTCTTCGTATCGAAAAATGTAATTATAACTTTTATTTAACAGATATTTGCAAAAGACCCCAGAATATTCAATCATATCTTCACTCACAGAAGAAAAAAACTTTACACCTTGTATTTATCTGTGCTAATAAACACGGAACAAGCGCTTAATTAGCACGGATAATTTCTGAATGAAAATAGTAAGAATAGTACTCTGATTACTTTTTTTCATACTTTTTAAAGCGCGTTTTTTTTTCAGAAAAAGGTTAGACCCTTTAAGCACACGAGTGTTCAGGTGACAGTTTTAGCACGGACCAATATCTTGAATGAAATTATTAACAGCGCGAAGCTTAATGCCTTATACTGGGTGGGTACGCGCTGATAACTAATAGTACCGGCTGATAGTTAGACTTTGCGCATATATAAATTCAATCAATTCAACCTCTAGTTCCACCGGGCCCAGGGTCCACCGCAAACAAACGTTTAAATGCAATGCCGTGATGTGGAAGCACTCCCTGGTCTGAAGGAGGTCACGGAATGTTTCGGCGGGCAAAAATGCTGACAATTCCGGCCGTTTGCAGAACAATTCAACTTTATCGGTCGTGCTAAGCTGACCGCCCTCACGGATGGCCCAACATAACTTCCTCCACTATTTACTAAATGTTCTTTCAAAACACACACATAGATACACATATACACATATACATTTATTATTTATTTATTTTATATTCTCTAGCAGCTTCAAGCTGTATTGAGTGCACTTAAACGTGTTTTTAGTTTGGCGGTTTGGTGGTTTAGTTTGGTGTGAACCGTTTTGTGCGTCGTCGATTCAGTCTAAAGAATATACTGTAATGATATACTTAGTTAATTTAGTTAATTGGAGCTTGAAACTGATTTTGTGACTATACTTAAATAATCTACTTTTAAAATGAGAGACATATATTTTATTGTTTATGCATAATAAATACTAAAAAAAACCTACGAACGCCATTATATTTTAATCATTCAATTGTTATTTTTTATTAGGTAAAATGACTTTATTAGGTAAGTGATATTTACGAAAATACTCAAAAACAACGAATGTAAGAAACCAGGTTAATTGTGTAAATTTGAATTTAAGAAGAAAAGTATAAAATTTTATTCAACATTAAAGAAAAAATAAAGTATCGCGCCTACATAGGAGTTTTGAGTCATCGGTCCCTTGAGTTTTTGGGTTAAAATACATAAATAACGATGTTAGCAACATCGGTCCCTTCCCGGTTGTAAATACAACACTTAGTCGCAACGGTATTGTTTAAAGTCAAAACTCGGATATTGTCGATACAAGAATCGCACTCAGTACACCCTATCCACCTTGACCAGAAATCTGACGTGCCGCCTTTTCGGACTAATGCAAATATTTCACGAATGCTTTTAAACAATAATTTCATGTCGTAAACCTCAATCGGTACGCTGCATATCGCTTGCGCTAATGACCAAGGAATGTCGTTCATTTTCTATCTAAGGTTATCTCTTATTGACGTTCTTAAACAAGGTTTGCATTTTAAAAATCTACTGAAAGTTTTATTATAAAAACGATGCAATATCATTTTATTAATAATATTACGTTAACAATACTATAACAAACCTATATCAGGGAAAGTAGTGGAATTAATCAAAATAAATCACATTTAACAGATTTTCTTTAGTATCTATATTTATGAAGATTGTGTACTTGCTACTTAGTTAGAAGTTAATCAATAAAGATTTAAACCCTAATGGATTAAGTTAAATGTACCTAGGTAAAACGAATAAATAAAATCGTAGAAATCCATTCAAATGTAATTAATAATCGTATCACAGTGCACAGTGCAAAAGCCACGAGATACGAGGGTTCAACGCAATGTCCGATGTCATGATATTTATGTCGGCGTGTTTTTTTATGCTTTCATTTTTTAAATGAATTTCAATTTAGTATGTTTTTAAAATATAAGTAGTGGGTTATTTTTAGCCAGCTACAATGACGGCATAGAAGCCTGGATTATGCAGATGGCCATATTCCGGGTTCGATACCCGGTAATCTGAGAACGTAACGTGAAAGGTTTCTTCCGAGAAAAATTTGCCAAGCTTAATTCACGAAAGCCCACGTGACGCTTGCTTGCGCCATAAACGCTCGCTTGGTTTTCCGATTAAATTTATTTTCATACTCATAGGAATAGCGGAAAGTACGTTTCTTCGCTCGAATTCTAATCGCTAATATCGATTATCGATTACTTCGAAATTAGAAGAATCGAATGTTAATCGATTGAGTATCGATGTTGTGTTATTTTTCCAATTTGCCTCAGTGTCATTTATTTATTGTTATTTTATATGTTGGTTACTTAACTAAGTTAATACTAAGTTATAAGATATAAGAACTTAACAAGGTCATTTATAACTAATGCCCTTATGTATTTATTTATTCATCATAAAGGAAGTACATAGAATATATATTTTACTAATGTGCTTACCTAACTAGGCTACCGCCTGTTCTAAGGTAGACAGTATTTGCTATTTCGTGAATTTAAGGTAAGGTTACGTTGAGTAATTATACCATATGATTTCAAAACAAATTCCCGATAAAAAATCCAGCACTTTGATCCTGCGATTTCATACGTAATATGTTTTTATCTAATATCAAAATTCATCATGGTTTCCGAGAAAAAAAAATGTAAACTTTATGTGATAACATTAAATCGTTCTGGTCATACATAAGTTCGTCAGCTCGCGTGCCGGCCTTGGCCGAGCGCGAACGAGCAAACAAAAAAGCAAAGGGAATTTTCTCCAGCACCATGATACAGTAAATTATTATCGCCTTTTTTATACACTTGCTTACACCTAGTAGACAAGTCTTTGGGAATGGTCTTCGGACAACCTGTATATATTTAAATTATGATAAAATATAAATAATGAGGTAATATATATGTATTTAAAAACAATATTCTAAAAGTTTGTTAAATAATAATATAACATATTATTACATACTACATACTAACATACATTAGTACATACTAACTATAAAAAATAGTAATTTTAATTAATACCCTATATGTAGTTCTTTTTTATTAGTTCAGTATTATAGTAATTAAGTTCAGGACTATAATTCAGTATTTAAATGCAATTTGAAATAGAATACTATCTGTTATCCTACATATAAATCAATAACCTAAGGCATTCCCAAGAAATTTCATTTTTTGTAATATATTGCATACGTAAATAAACTTTCCTTATTTATTTTATGGTAAAAATTCCACCCTTGCATATTACCTAAGGGATTCCTTCATAATAAACAAAGGCAAATAATTCCTTTGTTCTGTGCGCTAAATTCTTCCATATTTTATCTTTTGGAAAACCACCAAAGCGAGGGTGGAAATTCCTTTGAAAATAAAAACCTATTGCCTGTTTTATTAGATACAAAATTATTTTCTACGAAATATTCCCGACTTTGAGAAAAAAAAACAGTATTAATGGTTTTTAAATACTCACAATGTTATTTATCTTAAATCCTAACGTTTAAATATAAATATATAATGTTTAATAATAATGAAATTCACACCTGCACTATTTTTGTTGACGGTTTTAAAGACATCGAAACAGAGTATGAATTCCTAGTTTAGTGGTCTCTTGGACTCAATGTTCAGTCAGCCATTACACGGATTCAGATGAAATGCGTATCCAGAATTGCGGGAATAAGCCATAGTTGGAATTATTTATTCATTTATATTTCTCAATCGAGCCAATACAGATGAGTTTGGAGTTGAAAAAATCCATCCTTTTACCAGGGAACAATAACCGTGGACATTAATGCCATCAGCTGCTTAGCGGCGACTCCGGAAACGCAAGTTTCGCTGGAAAAACTTTCCCCCGCTCACCAGATGCCGCCGGAGATCAGCAGAAAATATCGCATGAAAAGGAAAACTTCAGCGCTGCTGGGAACCGATGGACTTTTAACGGTTTGCGAGGCCATTGTTTCACAATCCTGAAAGTATGTTTTAAAATCCTATTTTTACGGTAAAGCCATTCCAAATTCTTTTTTGTTTTTTGCTTTTTTAAAGTCTCCTATTTATTTCATACAAATTGTATTTCTTCTTCCTTATTATCCTTATTTATTCCTTGTTTTTCTTATATTTTATTATTTTTACTGTTTTTAATTCTGTTATCTATGTTTTTATCCGACTTCTATAATGTTAATATTTTAATATTCTTTTGTTCCTGATTGCTAGTTAAAACAAAGCTGGTCTCGCGTCGTGAACACAAATAAAAATTTTGAACTGCGCTAATAACTTCATCACGAGACGATGACGAACTGCCATGCTCATAATGACCAGTCCTTAGAACAGCGTTTAGATCTATTCTGAGAACGAATGGATGGACGATTACATATATGGTATTCGATTTCGCCTGCAAGTGCACCAAACTGCAACCGGTCGCACTTAATTATTCCATCGATCGATTCTAGAAGGAACGTCCATTATAGGAAAAAAATGTCGGTCGATGTTTATTATTGACAGACGAGAGACGCCTTGGTGTCTGTCAAATTCTAGTCCAAACAGAGTCGCATTTTGAGTAAGAAATGATATGAAAAATGCAAAAAAAATATCTCCAAATTGATTATATTTCTAAACATATGGTGTCAATTCGGTCAGCACGCGAATTCCGATGCCAATCGATAATCGCCTTGACACCGTTACGGCGTACAGAGACAGCTGAGCACATACTAAGTGCGAATTTAGATGAGAGGAGATGTATCTCATTTTCTCTTTGTATGTTTATAGATAAAATGTTTTTTTTGTAATAATTGTATGTCTTGCTGTAAGTTTTTTCTGTGAAAATAACAATAAATAAATAAATAAATACATTAAAGACTTTCTTATGTGATTTTTTACTATTTCACGTAAAGTTTACAAGTTTTATATAGTTTCTTAACAAATAATGTGAATCGCGCACTCGCGGCTCGCTCACTCTTCCGTCACTATTACATAAACAGTCAACAAGAGTGCCGCTAGTGCACCAGACACTAAACCTTTAGTAATCAACCTTGAAACAGGCGCCAGCTTAGTTAGATATGGCTAAATGCATATTAGAGAATAATGAAAATTCTCCATAATGGTAGCAATTTTAATAATTTTTTACGCTTTTTTTTTCATTGTGTTGGTACAGACCTGAATGTACAAATATTCAGTAGGTAGGCACATATTGATTTTACACATGTTACCTTTTTTGTAACCAATCCGACCCTGCTTCGCATGTTAAAATGTAGAACCTAGTAGTTCATTTAATCAATAACTTACGTTTATAAAATGCAGAATTCTGATTTACTACGGCGATGTTTCTCACAGCGGCGGCGGCTCATTTTCAAAAACCTGTATCCATATTTGTTGACCATTTTGGGAACGGTGCAATTTATGTTCTCTCTATGGAGACATTTCGCTAAAAAAACATCTTAACCAAAAAATACCCACTTTACTGGAAACGGTATAAACTATTCTTTCTTAATCCGCCTTTTAAACATTTTGAGTAACGTAATTGGTTCCATATTTGTGCGCGAATGCTTAAAAAATTATTGAATCCGCAATTTATGTTATCTTTTCATAAATAAAATAGCGACGTGGGTGTAGATGAATTAGTTTTTATTTAGGAAATATATACAGAGTGTTTTTAAATTTAGGACACTCCTTTTAGAAGATTGATCCATATCGATAACTAAACCGGTCTCACGAAAACAAAAATATAATGTAATAAAAATATCATACTAAAGTAATTATATATATTATTAAAATACTTCGTTTTTCTTAGAAGAACTTCGCGAGCCTCGCGCTCGGGAGTCACTGACCACTCTCGGACCATGCGTTCGACCGCGCTGTCAAACATTAAAATTTATTTCAATATAATTTTGAAGCCGCTTTTCTCGCAATTGAGTTTTAAAAATACTGTTTAATGTTTGATTGTCGGTATATGCAAAACAACAATAAGGCAGTCAGAACTGAGCCCAATAGCGCCTCCCCGACAACACAAGCAATACGAATGTAGAAGAAAAAAGGAGGTGAAATGGTGGATTCGTATATGTATATTCCAGTTTTTATATAGATATGCTAATGCGTACTAGTTTGGCTATTATTTCCACCTTTGAAGGTATTTTTTTTTTTTTTTGATAGATTTCAATAATAACCATATTTTATCAATTTATGCTACGATAGAAGGTGGTTTTTGAGTAGAAAAATATCTTGGCTAGAATAATATGGTACGCATACCGATATATTAGAAACTGTAAAAGATAAGTAAAATACTAGAATATTATCCTATAACTTCTAAACATATACATTTTTTTTAATATCTCGCTTATTTATTTATTGTTTATTTGGAAAACCAACAGTACAAATAGTACATGCAATTGCGTACAGAGTTGACTGATAACAGGTTTTCGCTAAATTACAGAAATACATTAAAAGTTTAAAATTAATTCGCCCTATAGCGTATTTTATCACATTATTTTGAAACAATAACAGTTTCAGACTGTCAGATGCCAAAGGAACGAAAACGATGTCGTTTTTTCGTTAACATTTTGTTTTGATCGTTTAATTTTTTTCTTAAATTTAGAGTTAGATTTAGATAAATGAAAATTAATGGTAAGTTAAATATCTCCTAATCTATAGCAACGGATTTTAGAGAAAAATACCGCCTTCAAAGTTATCGGGTATTTAAAAAACAACCGTTGGTTAAATTTAACCTACTTTTCGAGTGTAAGTAAGAGCAGCTATTTTTTGGAAAATGTTAATACACATAAGAAGAACATTTAATGGAGATTACGAAAAATTAATCGTTTTCGGAATATTATTTGCGGTTTATTTAAGTAAAAGTAAAGTTAAGATCTCTGTAGCAATTGTTGAGCCGCTTGATTTCGCGTTTACAATGTTTCGCACGTGCTTATCGCGAGTCTTCGCCTCATGAAGTAGCATGCTATTTTGCTATTCTTGTGCTACTTTTATGAGCTCTTAGATTAACAATTAAAATCTATTTTAATGAAACTCGATTCGTGAGTCATTTCAACGGACATAAGGAAGTTCATACACGTTGTTCTCTCACGGCCTTAAATAATTATATTTTTACATTGTCACACCCGTTGTGTAGAGATGTGTATTGTGTATGTAATATTCCTCGCTATATTTGCTATAATAATGAGTCAGCATGCATGTGTCGAAGTGAAGTGATTCCAACGACACGTAACGGATTTTTTATAGCACAGGAGCTAGCAGACAAAAATGGTGTTTATTTACGCTTATTAATTCAATATTTTTAACATATTATCGATCAAAGTTGCAGTCTTCGGATTGTTACGTTAGATTGCATGAACTTATTTATTAATAATTTAATTTATTTATTTTATTAATTTATATAGGTACATTTTTATGTCTAATTTTAAAAAATCCTAGCATTAGGAACCATTTTTTAAGGTAGGTGGCAGTGATTGAAGTAGCAATAAATATTTGCTATTTTAATTTATTCATTTTAATGTATTTTTATCAGTTTGATTTGCATAAATTAGAAACATATAGTGGTAATGTAACCTTATATTAACATCATGGAAAATATTGTAAATATTATATTCACACACGATCACAAGAATTGAATTATTATTGTTATTAGATTCAAATATTAGAAGCTTTATATCTGCCGGAACAAAGGTTCATTGTTGTTAAATATTCAAGTACCAAGAGTTGTATTTATGTTTTTTTCATTTGAGCCTGAACCAAAAATACAAACAATGGTTTAGATGCAACGATCTATTAGATCTATTAAACACATCATGCCAAGCGAATGTCGAAGTTAAAGTTCGACACCAACAGAACAGATAGCTATTTATACTCCTCTCTCGCCTCACCCCAACTATCAGGAAACATAGACTATGGCACTTGGTGCGAAAACCAAGTCAACCACTTTATTGGCGCAAACCAAGTCAAACTCTTACAAGTTATACTCTTTTTACGTTCCTTTTCATTCGTATCTAATAGAACGTAAAAAGAATATAATACAGTAGGTAGAAATAATAATTTTACACTATAAATAAAATATTAACCATTTGAAACAATACTTCAATACAACAATACAAAAAAAATACTTCGCAGAATATTTATTAGTCTACCGGGAATTATCCCGTAGACTAATAATATATTATTTATGACTAACCATTTAATACTTGTGGTTTACTAGCATCAAGTTCAAGTTTTTATTTTCATACATTTTATAAAATATATATAACAATGACATAATTACGTTATTAAAAAAGTACCCACATAAATCTACAGAACGAATTATATTCACTTGTACAAAAACAAAGTACAAATAGTATTTTTGTGTGAAATCTTCAATACAAAATGAATATTAGGTTGTGAATTACAAACTAAAATTACAGCATTGTATTGTCGGATATCTATCCGATAAATTTATTAACAAATATTTTTTTAAATATTAAAATCAAAAACAAAATACATATAACAATAAGGTTAATACAACACAATTGAATTATTTATATTAGCACCAATTGAGTATTTATTTGATTTATTTTTAGTTATTTGCATACATTACATATTTGCACAAATTAAAGATTACCTAGTAGCTTTCCAGAAAAAATATTTTACATTCTTCTGACGATGTTTTGGCTTACATTAATAATGTAAGATTTAATAATGTAAAAAATTAAGAAAATTCCTTGAAGATTCAGTAGGTAAAAATATAGTAATTTTATAGGTTAAGGTTGCGGTTTTACTGATTTTTTTTTATCTTATAAATAGTCACAACTACGAATTACGACCATGATTTAAACAGAAAAGGTCTATAATGACTACTTTTGCTAATCACAAGATTGTAGATAATCAAAATATTTAAGAATTTAAGGTATATAAAAAGTAGTTAGTGCTCGTTAATCGTTAGACTATCGTCATTCTGTTCTATGTAGGCATAAGAATTTTGGTAGCCAGCTCTCGGACTATAACGGTAGGCGATATCGTTATTATACTGTTCTGTTGGAATATGGGTGATTCACCGGTAGCACCTTCACTTATCGATACACCGGCACGTCGGAATGTATGCGTACATCACTCGTACATGTACTCGTACGAGTAGCTAGTCTTACTTATTGCTCACTGGCCGTACAAATTGTTGGCCCATTAGCTAAGGTTTTTTTAAATTACCTACACAAGCACTGGACACAAATACATACATATATAGTCGAAAAACTATAAGCTGACCGTTTTGAAATTAGGACGGAGGTGTGGAAGAATGCTCATTTTTATATCGTCCGTGATAGAATCGATGACTAAACCAGGTTAAATCGCGTTGTCAAACATTAAAACTATTTCTTTTAAATTTTGAATTGAAATATTTTTTCCAACTTATGTTTGATTGCTTATAACGATCAACTGCCTGAGAGGATAGTAGTGATTTTAAATACATCCGAACACCCAAGTCTTATATGTAATATAAGTTTGTTTAAGTTTCGACCTTTTTAAATTTCAGAGCCTTTCAAAACATAGCGATAATCTTAAAAAAAATGTTAAACAAAATAAAAATGTTAAAATAATTAATTAGCATAAAGCACAAAATAATCATTTCATTTGAAAAACGATTAAAGTATTTAATAATTAATTATGTCAAATACCTTTTTGATCAAGAATTTTCGTTTGTGTTAAAAAAACTCTTATGCCAATCAGTGTGTTATTTCTTTCACAATATTAGCAACAGCCTGTGCAATCATATTATAATAGCAACTACTTCTACACATTGTTTAGTGGTTGTACATCATAGAACCTGACGTCTTACAGCTATGCCCTACAGGCGTCATTAGTGGCAAATTTCCGTCAGACTTGTGGTACCAATAATGGGTTACATCATTTCCCATGTCCATTTGTCCTACGGCACTTTTAACCCATTCGATGTGCATTTTGAATGGCCATAGAGGTGACAGTGGGCTATTTTTTAGGTCCAATTATATTAAAATAAAAAAAATAGTATACAAATATATGATAACAATCTTTCAATTCATCATAAATTTTAATACCATTTTAGTTTTTTTTATTATTTTGATGCTCAGATAGTAATAATATACGGATGGACATAATATTTCAATCTAATAGTAATAATAAGAACAGTTTATTAATAATCATAATAATTATATAATATTTATATGTTAAATTGGAGATGCCTGTAGTCGGCTTAAGTTTATATATTTATATATTTATATGTATTTTCTTAAGGGAAAACACACAGTAAAACAGTAACATTAACAATTTAGACTTAAGCAGATAACAAAACCGATTATGGATTTCCTACATATTCACAAACATTATATAGTTTTATACAGTAGGTATGCAGATTTCAAACTAAATTGATGCAAATCAATTTATTAAAATACAAACACGCAGATTACATTCGTATGAGGAGCATGTGATGTATGTGTGTGTGTGTGTGGATGAGGGTGTGTGTTTGTGTTTGAGGGTGCGTGTGTGTGATGAAAAGAGAGATTTTGATGACAGTGTATTAAGTTTAATGTAGGTATGAAAATGACGTTTTATTTGCGTTAGATAGATTTATTTGATATACATAAATATAGGTATTACATATCCACAAGACTGTAATAGAAAATAAAATATATATATTATATACAATTAGGTACCTAGATACTAATTATATCACCTGCAGCTATGAACAGCATTTTTAAACTGTTTTAGTGTATTATTAAAAATGTCAACATCCGATAATTTGTTGTTATAAAACGAACATATTCGCGGTATAATTCCATTTTTACATGCATTCGTATTGCACCTGGCTACTGTAAATAACTTGTAATTCCTAGTATTCCTAGCTGGAATAGTTGTTGATTAATGTATTTTTTTGTAACTATCTTTAATGTATAGCTGTAAGCATTTCGAAAAATTCAATAAATAGGCACTGAACATTCTTTTACATGTTTTATTGCACACATATATATGTAAATGAGCTTGTATTGATTTTAACTTGCCAGTAATACCTAATACTTAGGACGTTTTCCAACAGCCGTGCTGTCAAATTTTTTAAATTCTAATATAATATTTTACGCTTTCTATCGAACTATCATTACGTCATTATGTCTGTTCATTTATTAGTTCTAAAAATTAGTTAACTAATGTTATATATCTGTATTATTCTACCAGCCTCCGATGTGATCTAAACGGCTATGGTTGTTTTTCAAGAGCATAAATTTACACATACAAAAAATGAACTTTTTTAAGAAACAAAATATGCTTAAAAAATGCCAAATCTTGATCAAAACTGCGATCTTATTGCCGACTATCTACCTTACTCAAAGCATTTATTATGCACAATCAGTCATAGGACTGAAACAAGATTAATGAAGTAAAATTAGGAAGAAGAGGCAGTTGTTTGGACACCGCGATTAAAATGGCAATATTCCCATTGCAAAATTGTTAGGATCATTTCGCATTAATTGTGAGGAGGCAAACGAATAGTTGATTTATGATTAGGGATTTTTAAAGTTTTATAGGCTTGTTGTAGCTTGTTATAGGCACAGTTGGACGACTGCTCAAAATTCTACTATCAACAAATTGATTACATCTTGTAATACGATGCGAGCGCGCAGGGGTGCGCTTTTTTTAAGATTTCGACGGAGAAAAAGATCAGAGATTTGCCTTGAACTTACCACGCACATTTACCTTCAAATGTGGAGCATCGTAACCTCAAATGAGCCCGTCTGCGGCGATGTGCGTAAGTATGACAAAGCGAAACGCGCACGGCGGACAATGCACTTCCCAAGTTCCCATACAAAAAACTCACCTCCGTGGTTCACTTACATACGTGACAGATATCTTCGTGTATCTAACTGCCTTCACGCTGCGGCACGATCGAGTAGGCGCTTCGAATAATGCCGGCTGCGCAACTAGGTAAAAGCAGCTACATTTTTTATTGAGATAGTAATACACTAGTACCATTGACAAACGAAAAATCGCAGACACAAAAAAATAATTGGTAATGTTAAGATTTTACATATATACATTTGATATCAGTTAACGCAATCTAGTGTTGTTTGTTGAAACTATATAAAAATTCATCATGGATAACGAGAAAAAAAAATATAAACTGTGTATGAAAATAGTAAAAGGATCATTTAATATTGTCTTTGAAGTGAGCTCTCAGCTGTCGCCGTACGCCGTAACGGTGTCAAGGCTTTTATCAATCGGCGTGGCATCGCACGCCGATTGATAAAACTGACACCATCTGTTCAAAAATATAATAATTTGAGGATTTATTCTGGCATTTTTTTTTTTATATAATTTCTTACTCATAATAGGTTACACAAGACCTTGAGGAGGGTTGCCTTTTAGTTATTTATTTATTTTTTATTGAAAAATCCAATGGTATCAATTTACATAATTGCAAACTGAACTTATTACTAGTATATAAAACAAATAATGGATTTCTGACATTTTTCATAGTAAATTTAGAACAGTTTACCCTTAAAATATATATAGATTATGAATATATATTATAATATAATTATTGTATTTATTGATGTTACGCTGTGTACTTCTTTGATGGTGTGTAAAAGTTTGCGTGATTTATGTGCACACAAAAAAAACACAAAAAAAACTCATGAACACAAAACATGAACACAAAAAAAATATTTTTATTCTTTTCGTTATTGCACATTTATTTTGGCCGTTTTTTGATGTATTATTGGCCGTATACTTTTAGGTTACTTTAACTTAAAAATAAACAAAAGAATTTGGCTGACAGACCCGTCTAAAAACGGTTTTGCGGTCTGGACTTATTATCCATACACGGCCGGTTTTCATTTTTATCCATTAAAGAGCGATTTCCGCCCTAGCCCACGTATTGCATATTTTCGTATTGAAATACAACAACAACTTGATCGAAGCTGTCAAGAATATTGCCGATAAATGGCGTATAAATCTCAGCTTAATGCCAACTTTAAGATCACTCAACGAAGGAAGCTATTTTCTTACGATCGCGCCTAAATCCTTCCTTACGCGTGACGCAACAGGTCAACGTTCGCTTCAGCAAAATTGGGGAAAATCTTCGAGACATTCAGTAAATTTCATAATTATTTTTTTTTCTGAGCATGTTTGAGACTTCATTCATCTCTTCAGAAACGTCATGTACGTACCAGACAAAGGACTGCTTATCTAATAAAAAAACAAATGTATAATTATGGTGCAGTTAAATATATGACCAACATATTCAAAAGCGGCACTTACTACAAGGCTTTTACAAAATAATTAGTGAAAAAATAAATATTAAATTTCATTCATTTATCACAATTATAATTATGTTTAAATAATATAAATAGTAAAAAATCTAAATCAATATTTATTGCGCGAATATTATTTACATTATTGTATTTTTAAGGCCATAAGTTTTTCCACAGATTTCAAAACCGCGTTTTATTAAATTCTTGGTTTTACACATTTTATATTACCTTTTAATCTTAGTATGATGGTAAAAAAATACGGTATATTATACTGTTACTAATAACTGTTACTGTTATTGTTACTGTAAACTGTTAATTTACTATATATAAAATAAATGTATGAAAATCTTATTTTAAAACAAAGAAACACCGAATTGACCGAGAAGAAACGAAGATTTTTTAGACACTTTCGTTAAAAGGCTCAGATCTGCTTCATTAGGGGTTTTTTTTTAGAAAATCTAACATATTTTATGACCTAGGTAATATACAATTATTCTGGACGTTACTCAACTAGGCCAAATGTGCCTGTCAGGGGAGATGGTGGTAATGAAGCATAAAAAATTGTATGACCATACGCGGATTCGAACCCGAGACCTTTGGGTCAATAGTCCAAAGCCATAACCACTAGATTACCACGATTAGTAATAAAAAGTAAAATATAATCTAATTGTTAAGAATACTTCAAATAAAAATATGAAGAAAATATTAAAAATATGGATATTAGTCCAAACTGTCATTAAAAAAAGACAATGTGAAAAATATTCAGTTAATTGGTTAATATAAGCCTCAAGGTTTCGGTAAAGCCCTTTTTCACACTTATGACGTTTTGTTTTAAATACATAAACATTCAATATAATAATATATATATGCGACAGATAAATGGAAGAAAACAGCAAAACGAATATTTTAAAAAATTGTGTGCGTGTTAAGATATACGGGCCTTGACCGCGGCACTTAATTATAATTATTATTAAAATATCATTCACACTTCAAACAAATCATTTCAGAGCAATAAATTATCATAACGTGACTTCTTAGCAATGAAACGAGAGTCCTACGAGCGTTTATTTGGTTATGAAAATATTTTTATTGACAATCCAAAATTACAAATTTGGGTGAAACTTGAGTTAAAATATTTAATTTTATGTGTATGTGTAAGATACTTTACGAAAGACTTATCGGGATTACCTGTCCAGGAACAGTATACTCGGGTTGTATTATCTTTGACTTGCCAAATTGCAAGAAGGAAGACTTGGAGAGATTGAGGTTCATCTTGTTATCTGAAATCCAATTCGAAATGTTGTTGAGATCTTGTTGAAGTATATTGCAGTCACTTGGTTATTACGATTTTTTTATTGTTTAGAATACTGTAATATAATACAACTTTATTTTTTACTTTGCTTCTGTACTTGATACATCAAAAAAAAAGATTGGATTGAATTGAATTTACCTAGTTTATTAAGAAATATGGCTGTTTTAAATAAATAAATAAGAGAAGTTAATTGGAAATATATTCAATAGATAAACAAATAAAATAAAAACGGTTCTATAACTAATTTCAATGTATTGAAATTAGTCATTAGTTATGAATATTTTCACTGAAAAACAAAAAACATTCAAGAAACATATTATTTGCCTAATTTGTGTCGCTGACTCTGAGACTACAGATCCAGCGGTTAAAATATAAACGATCACGAAAACTGCTGATGGACCGTGGAAATGACCCATGATCGAAAGGTCGTGTCAAGTCCATGATTGTTTCGTCATCATTACTGATATTCAATGTATATTTTTTGACCTTATTGGTCATCATGATTTATTTGTGCACTATGAATTCGAAAGGTTGTTGCCGACTTACGGGGGTAAAAAATGAGCATGGAAGGTGCGTGAAGGTCTTCATTAAATATATATTTCCAAATTCAAACTTTTTTTATTGAACAGTAAGTAAACATTGCGAGAAATATAAATAAAAAATATAACTTAACCTAATCTTGAGACCATTCCCGATAAAAACTTCAGCTAATTGGCCCTGCGTATTCAAACATGATTTGTAAAGGCGACATATCAAAAGACACCATGGTGTCCGAGAAAAAAATTACAACGTGATAATATTAAACCGATAATATTCGCAAGCCAGCTGATAGTCCGCTCGCAGCACATAGGTTATTGGCCGCTTTGTTTTAAAATATTTTAGCAAAAACATTTAGCTATAATTACAAAACAATATGGCGTCGTGGGTGAACAGCTGACGAAATAAAACGACGTCACCTAAAAATTTGGTTGCAGCAACTATAATATTTTGTTGTTTTTACTTGTTTACTTGTTCACTATATTTCACTGTGATTTGATCGTGAACTTTGCAGTTTGCAAAATTTATTGTAGCGATAGCTAGATATTACGCTAAAGGAAACCAAACCATTACAAAAAGGAAACCATTATGGTACTTACAATGAGAAATGTGTTACAACATTATGGTACTTGCAACCAAGTAAGTTGAACAATTATCGATGTGTAAGTCCAACAAAAAATATTGCTGTCACTATACCATATTTTTGCTACCATTAACATATTTTCTTTTCAGTGTACCCTTTAAAAACCTACTTATATAGCCTATAAAAAATGCGATTGCTTCGAATTCAATATAATAAAAAGTATTTTATCACAATGAGATAGATTTATGAAGAGTGACAACAGCCTTAAGAAACCTCTAAAAGCTGATTCAAATTTGAATGCGAAGCCGGAAAAGTCCACAAAGGAAAGTCAAATGCTTTTCGAACAAGCCCAAAAATACACAGGCAAACACGCGCGCTTATGTGGCACGGCACGCCTACGCACCGTTTGTCCCGTCGAAAATACGGGCCGCCCGCCCGAACGCCCGCCCGCCCGCCCAAAGCGAGATGCAGAATGACGGCTGTGAAAAATGCACCTTTCGCACGGCGCATCGAACGGAACTTCTGCTCCACACCGTACATTGCAATACGGAGGACTTAAGATTTAAAAAAAAAGTACCTAAACATACTTCCTCATTTCTAGATTAAAACATTTAAATATATTTGTTCCGGTAAATAATACAATTTTTCTAATGTAATTTAACGTCACAAAATCATAATTTTGAATAAATTTTTCATGGGTTTTTCGGTTGCATAATTGACGAATAGGCAACTTTCGACGCGCGCTGAATGCTGAAGTCTATTGAAGAGAGTCCAAAGATGACATCTGTGGTGTTTTCAAGGCGGAATCGGCCAAGACGGATGATTCTCGTGTTCTGTTAAACATATAATGTTAAAGTGGAAATGCCCGTTGTCGACTTAAGTTGTAAATAATAATCTTCATGTTTACAAATCATTTTTTTCTTACTAAACTGCTACATTTAGCAAATAATAACAATATTTCGTTAGGGTAGTGTGATTCTATTGACTGTCATGTAAAAACACAAAATCCTAAGTATTAATTATTTACTAATCCTAAGAAATCCGCATTGAAGTTTCGCAACTCGCATCCTACGCTTAAAAACAGCCTTGGAACAAAAAAAGATTCAAATGCTGACCTATGAAGAGCTTTCCACTGGCGAATTGTTCTGTAAAAAAGAATTTAACCAATATAAGAATAAATATTTAATCTTTTTTAATTATTTATTTTATTAGTAATTTATAAAATACGAGTATAATGAAAAGACAAAAAGGCTCACCCGATATATTGCAATAGGCAATCTAAATGTAAATACCAGTGTAAATAAAAAAAAGATAAATTTTATAATAATTAATAATAATTAATCAGAATCCGCTTGTATATAAGGTATGTGAATTCACATTATGTGGAACCGAAAATGAGGGTGGTGCGTAATGTGTTTGTGAGTGTATGAAAAAATTTGAAGGATGAAAATGTGTATTAAAAAAATAATGTAATTAATTAATTTAAGTAATAAAAAAATATATTATATTAAAAATAATAAATTTTGGATAAACATTTTGTTATGAAAAAAAATGATACAGAATATTGATGTAAAAATGAAATAAAATTAGGATTAAAAGTGAGAATTCACGTGTGAAAGAGTTTTTGGTGGGTATAATTAGCATTCAACCGAGATACATGGCAACTCGACCATGAATAATATCACGAAGAAGTTTTCACTATCTATAACCGTATTCCAAATATGTGATGGATATTTCCTACTACCCAAAACGATAATTTAATTACTAAATGGCAAATTGACAAAACAATGAATGACGTCAGAAAAATAACGTTTCATTTGCCAACATTGTATTCCACCGGACTGAAAATGTATCGTTCGACAGTGACAGACAGCCACGCAGGCAAAAAGTTCGCGAGAGTTCGAGAGGATAGGGGAGGGAACGAGAGGGAAGAAGAGATAGGGAGAGGTTTGGTTAGCAACCGGTAGCCGCCTATCCACCCCCAGAGCCACTGTTGCTGAATCAAAGAGGCTGCGACACGATTAACGTTTCAGTACAACTTCCAACTTACTCTCCGAACTACACAATCGAAACTCGCTCAGGTTAAAATCGTCTGCGCTGCGTATCAACCTTATAGTGGTTGACATTTGACAGGTGTACGCTGGGTTTCTGGCAACCTTGGCTATAATTTGGTCTACATAATAAACGTAGCCGTTTCAAACGTCTTGTTTTTCAACGTAACTTTATCAATAGTTCAAGCTATTAATTTATGTAAGTTCCTTTGGCAAATGCCATAAAGCAATAACATTTTATTGTGGTTTTCTACTGAAATTTAAGCCATATACACATACACATGAAACTAACCATAAGCATATTATTTTTTATGTTAAATAAATAGGACACAACATCAGGGATTATTGACCTGGAAATTGCGATGGCTTTCCAAAATCCCTAAAAACAGAACCCTAGTGTATTACCTAAATAAATCAAATACAATCTTCCATCCCCTATTTCACCCTCTTAGGGGATGATTTTTTTAAAAGTAGTATATCCTTCCACACGATTCAAGCTATCTCTATATCAAATTTCATCAAAATTGGTTTAACGGTTTATCCGTGAAAACATAACAGACTGACAGAATTTCGTGTTTATAATATAAGTATGGGTAATGTAGGTTAAGAATTCAAAACAATAATGGTTTCTTTATACTCCACTAATATATATATACATATATTATAAAAGAAGTCCTTACAGTAGTAATATGAGATAATTTGAGATAGTGGGAATCTAGTGGGCATTGGACTATTGGCCCAAAGGTCGCGGGTTCGAATCCGCACATGTTCATACCATTGTTAACGCTTCATTACCACCATCTACCCTGACTCCAGCACAGTCACATTTGGCCTAGTTGGGTAGGGCCCAAAATAATTATATACGACCTAGGTCATAGCAATTCCTTTATTAAAAAAATATTATGAAATAAATAAATATTACAATAATTAACCCACCTCACTACGCTACCGCCTGTTTCAGCGAAGGCTTATTATACTTAAAAAATATTTTAGTATGAAAAATGTTTATTCGAAATTATTTTTTTTTTTCGTGAGAGCGTTTTAGTAGTCGTTATAGATCACCCCTAAAAGACCCACAGGCCTGCAAGCGTCCAAAACCCTAATATGAGAGAGTTCCCATGTTTTTAAATCAATTTCGCGGGCAAAGACTTCAAAACTTCGGATACGAGTGAAAAACCTCAAATTAACAAGAGTAAAACTAACAGAGAAACGAGCTAGATAGATATTGAAACGATATTTTTATATTCCATAATTTTAAGTAAATAAAAATATCTTTATATTTCAAATAATGAAATTATTGATTATGTAAATCATTAATTTACATAATTTATATTACGTAGTTTTAATGTATTTAAAACTACATAAACTACATATGGCAGGTTTATTATGCCTGAATATGAAGATAGTATAAAAGTTTATTTTCGTACGTTTCACGATTGTAAAATGATAAAGAAAAATCGACATGTTTTCATCCGCTCCGTGGCTCGCTGCAGCCGCCATTGCAAGAAAGCTATTTTCCGAGCGAGCCGCGCCTAGCATTTATCAATCACGGCTTGGCTTCAAAGGCGAACCGCTTCGTTTCAGGAAATGGAAAATGGACCCGTCCTTATTTAGACCGGAACACGCGGTTAGGTGCACGTTGGCGCCGTTGTATCTAAGGCCACATGCCGCAACTTTAACTCGTTACATTTTAGTTAAAAAAACATCACGATTCAACTTTTTGATGTGTAAACACAGTGTGCCTCTCGTTAAATCTTTAGTGGCATATTTTATTTTTAGGTTAGAAATTATCAGCTGAAGATCCACGTTTACAACAGATTACATCACCTTAGCAGTACACTCTATAAAGGTGATGTAAAATGTAATGTATTGTCTCTGTCAATAATAAATAAATAAATACGCTGACCCCTGAGAAGATACATTGCGATTTGGTAACGCTCGTGTCTGTGTCACTGGAACGAGATTTCACAATGCGAGCTGATGTGTCTGGACGGAAAGACTGGTAATGCAATTACTAAGCAACTGACATTTATTATCGAAATAGAGTGTTATCAGCTGCGTATTAATTGAGGAAGGGGAGGTTCACGTCTATTACTAAGTAACTGGCATTTATTATTTTAAATCAAAATAAATGAATTATAAATATACAGGTTGTCCCAAGACCATTACCGAAGACTTAATAGGGTTTCGTGTTCCCTCAGTTACATAAATACAACACGAAAATAATGTTTTCCCCGCCTTTTTTTTAAGTGCTAATGAAAATTACCTTTATTTTTAGCAGCGCGCGATCGATAGAGAGTAACCTTAGCCGCGTTTGCAAACGTTCGCCGAAATTAATGCTCGCCGCGTGGCGACTGACTGGACAAATCGGATATAATGATCGACGTTTATGACGCGTCGATCAGCTTTCATACTTTCAGCCTCGCAAACAGTAATGAAAATTTTGATACATCGTCTTCACAAATAATACTTGAAATCTCAGGGCCAATTAGCAGGATTTTTTATCGAGAATGGGCATAGGACAAGCTGTATCATTTTATACCTTATTTAATTTTATTTTTAATCGTCCTATGGCCAATTTAGTCTGGATTCTCCTACAAAGGACAGTAGATAAATAATACTTACATTATTATAAATACTAATTATTTATATGTAATTCAACTATTTATGAATAAGTTTCATTAATTTTATATTATTTGATTTCTTAATTTTGGTATGATCTAAAAAAAAGTTTGGTATGTTTTAAAAAAAAGTTTGCAGCGGTACCAAACGAACAAACGGTTTTTGTGAATAAATTATTTTAGTTAGTATCAAATCTTTTCCGAAAAATCTGAATTGTCCATGACAATAAGTTTGAACAAAAATTCAACCTTGGTATATTTATTTATTTATTCATTTCAATACATCACATAAAGACATCATATATGTATGATTTTTAGCATATAGCCATTTTAAAAAGAAAACAGGTATGTACAAATATATGTGCGTTAGTGTCACTTCATTAGAAACGTGCCTGTGTCAAAGTGATAACCAAGTGAGTTCAAGTTTTATTTACGAAAACAGGTATTTTTATATAAACCATAAACCAAAACCAAACCAAAAAATTTAAACACATATACGCCCTTTATGACTTACATAAGCCCTATGACACTATTTTACACACTTTAGTCTTATTTTTCTCTTATTCTTTATATATATTTAAGTTTATATTTGAAATATTTGGCAGTGAAAACCTCTGGCTGTTGTTTATAGGTTGTTTCCAGATTTAGGGCACTCCTTTTAGGGTGTTGATCTATATCGCCAATCAAGCAAAAAAATATCGAGTAAGTTTTTCTCAGTTACAAGAAGAATGACTTCAAAATTAAATATGGTTGAGCGCATGGCGCGAGATCGGTCAGTGACCCCGAGCACGCGACTCGCGAAGAACTTCGAAGAAAAACAATGTTTTTAATAATATAATTATTTTAGTATATTTTTTTCGAATTATATTTATTTATTTGTGAGACCGGTTTAATTGTCGATATAGATCAACCTCCTAAAAGGAGTGCTCTCAGTTTAAAAATATCCCATACACCATATTTTTTAATGTAACAAACGCTGTTTTGTATTTTGTAAAATAAATAATTATGACATTGCGACATCGCTTGGTGTTACTGTGAAATAATATGATATAATATCTAAATTAATAGTGTATTTTGAAAAAAATACATAACGCTTTATTTTTCCTTTTGAGTTCATAAAATTTATGACCTTCGAAATAAAGACAAAGCTATTTCCCTATCGCTATGAATGTGAAGCAATTAGAAGCGCGCTTGTCTGAATCGAGCCTGTAGCGTCGCGTCGCCAGTATTCAGCCTTTGTTTCCCGTTTAATTTCCATGTCGCAGGGAAACCTATCAGAGAAAACCCCGACGAAACCTTTGATGGCGTGCGATAAATTAAATTCAGACAATGTCGCCGTTTTATTGTTGCGAACTTGGCTTTTGTTTTCCGCTCGCCGACCATTCATTACCCGGGCAGTTCTCAACAAATCGTTTTATTAATATGTGATTTAAATGTCCATTAGTGGTTTAAATTACTCATAGGCTTTGTTTAATGAACTTGTCAAAGGTTAAATGGTCCGAGCTATAACCTAATGAACTTACAAAAATATATTAACCCGCTACTTCAGCCTTTGAATAATACTTAAATAGTCTCAACGTAACGACCAGTACAAGGTAAAGTATATTTAAAAAGTAGTCAACCCTAGACCGAAAATATGCAAATTAACGTTTTCTGTCTAATTAACAAAAATGCGTATTTTACAGAGGCGTTCGAAAAGATATTCACAAACGATATGAGCGATCTTGTTTATTTACCTGAAGAAATTTTTATAAAAAAAAACATAACCAGAAATTAAGAAGTTTTTGGAAAAAGCATATTTTAAAGTCACCTGTTTCTGAAACCAGAAAATCCCCTTAAAAAATAAATATTTTTTATTGTGATATTGGAGTCGAGGACAGATTAACCTAAGCGATTTAAGATACTTGGTATTTGAAATGATAAATAAAATAACAAAGTTTGCTTAAAATTGGAGATTTTTGTTTGTTTTTGGGAAACTCACACCCAATGTCTTCAAGATGAACTCGAAGCAGTTCTAAGGAAAGTAAGTAGACATATAATATTAGGCATTTCAGCCGATACGATAATCCATTAGAATTAATTTCGATTCTTAATTGGAAGCGATTAACTAAAAAACGTTCTGAATTCAGATTATCTAATGTATATTATGTCTGATTTAAGCTTCCAACTTTTTGAGCCTTCTTACATTGGCATAAAGACCATTTCTCCGGGATAAAAGCTATATTAAGAAAAAGGAAGATTGGGTTCTTTTCTATCCAGAATAATTCACCAGTGAAAGGCTCTTTATAAGTCAGTGTTTAACCTTTTCCGTCTTCCAATACTGTTTTGAAGCGTTGATTGCGCGTTCATCTTGGTCCTTAACTCAATTGTATTGAAATTTTAAATAAATAATATTAATAATAAAATGTGTTAAAGTCAGCGTTCGTCTGTAAAAAATAAAATAGAAATTTGTACGATATGTTTTTCATTAATATAATAACTGTGTATTTGCCAAATAAATAATTAAAAAAAAATAATTGAAGCACGCAAATGTTCAAAATTCCAAATGTTTAAATCTTCTGCTAATTACATCGCTTATTCGACCATTATTTCTCAATATCCAATCTAACTTAACACCGCCCCGTCCTAATTACCTCTTTAATTAGAAAGTATTCGCCCTCGGATGAACCGATGCAGACATTAACCTAATATATTCCTATAATAATGGAAGGCAGGCCAAGGAAACGTCTATTACCGAAAGGTTCAATCTAATTAATATATATCTTTTGTACTCGAAGACCTTTCTTTCTATGCTGTCCGCGTATTTATGCTAAGCGTGCTTTTGGGAATAGACTTTCTTTCCATCTTCCGACGGAATACTATACTATAACCTACTCGCCATATACATCCTAACCTGCTCAACTAAGCTAAATATAATCAAAGGAGATGGTGGCGATGAATGTTAAAAAAACGCATGATTATTAAAGTCGGATTCGAACGCGCGACCGCGGGGTCAAGAGTCAAGCGACCGCACAACACGATCTCAATTACATCAAATAAAAAAGAATGACCAACAAATTCTCCAAAACCGCACTGTTATTATGTCATTATTTATTTCTTTGATATAAAATTGTACGGTATGATACAAAAATCAAATTCGAATTTACTGTACAATTTAGGATTGTGGATTTCCACAGAATTTCCGGTAGGTTGGGCATTAATGGACATATTATAATAATAATTAATCAAATAATAAGCACAACAAAAAACAAGCAAATTACAATTGATTAAGTAGCCTCTTCGTGTGAATGGTATATATAGTTTTTAATATATTTTTTTGTTGAGGACGCTTACGGTAAGTTAAGTACAGTAAGCTTACAGTACACCTTTAGAAATTAAGAAATGTTTAAAAAATAGAGATATAAAAAAAGAATTAATATTATACTTATATTCGTCACTTCATTCTTCTTGTGTAATGTAAAATTTTAACAATAGGTTAAAGTGTGTAATCGAAAATAAAAATAAGTAACATGTTCTTAGATATAATGTTTGTATGCTTTCGGATATATTCCGTATATATCGATATGTATTTAATATTATAATGTACATGGATCTTTCACATTTTTCAACAAGACTATTTAATTAATAGACAGAATGTCTTCCTTAGATAGGATAGCCTAGTTAGGTAAGATAGCCTAGTTAGGTAATAGCCTTGTTAGGTAAGTTATTACGTTATTAAATTATTCAATTAATAGTGCGAATGTGTACGACCATTTTCACCTCATTTTCGACTCACACTCGTTGCTTTATTTTAATATTGGACAAAAAAAAATACACTTGCTTAGAGTGGACACTTTGTAGTCTTCCGTGAATAGGTTCATATTGCCAGAAAAAAAATATCTGTTTAATATGTTTTTATTTTTTCATAGTAATAAGAGGGACGGCCATTTAGTTTTTACTCTCACATATCCGATACTATGTTTTCTAGTCTTACGTGTACATAGACATTTTAAATTTGTCTTCAGATTTTATAAAAATCAATATTAATGGCACTATCAAACTTTTTCAGAAAAATATGATTATTATATTATATATATTCGTATATTATAGCGGTACACGGACAATAACAAAGTTATTGTATATATTTAAGTTTCTAAACATTGGTAAAATGTCTTCAGTATAGTTATTCATATATTTATATGTTAACCCTAATTTCGTCCTAATTTAAATGTTTATATTACTTATGTTTAACTAATAGGTATTCAATTAGTGTAGCATGTCTGTAGCAGTAGCAAACACAGTCTACCTTAGAACAGACGGTAGCCTAGTTACGTATAATAGGAATAATAGGTAGGTAACAATAAATATGGCAATTATAGGTAGTTATAGTAATTCCACAGCGCACCCTCATAAATACTCTTTTTATGTTCTTTTTTTCCTCTGTTCTTTTACCTTATTTATTAATTTATGAAATATACATATGTTCATATATGTTTCGTGAATAAAAAAAACTCTTTTAGTTTTCTTAGGAACCCTATAACTCTGCCCTTCAATAGATAGTCCATCATGGACACGGTGAAGATTCCCACATGCTACTAAATGCGAATTTAGATGTGCTATGTGATTATATGATTTTTATTACTACGTTTGGTGGTACCTACGTTTATCTATAAAAATAGGTTAATATATAAAGTTATATAATGTAATCAAAAATAATCATAAAGTACTTTTAAAAAAAAGTACTTTATGATGAATAAATAAATAGTAACCCGCGCTTTAAAAATTCATTAGAATCTGAAAATATTCCCTCGTTTCATTATTATTACTAATTCGAGAAAAGCAAGCTGTTTTCCGCCATTTCACGGATTCCAGTTCCCCGGGCAATGATTTAGCATACGTGCTCGCCTGCCGATGGTAGTCGCGAGTACATTCACTGATTGCATTTTAAATCGGGGATTATTTCCGTAAACTAACCAAGGGGCATAATTGAAAGCGGATGAGTCATTTGCACCTGATTGGCTATTTTAAATATTAACTTAGTATATTCAAATAGAGCTACATTTTAAATTAATGCCTTTAAAAGATCACTCTCAAAAAAAAAAAATAAAGGCTAAAAACAAAAATTAATCCTATAATCAGACCATTTGAATGTTTCTATATTACATAAAGAACAGGGATTTTAATATTTAAGGAAACAAATCCGCTTAATACCCAATTCGAAAATGTGAAAAACATAATATTAACAAACTTTCACCAGGTTGGAAACTAACACTTTCTTAAATCGGTTCTTCTTCTTAACCTTCTTAAACTCTAGGATGTTTTTCAGTTTGCTAATTTGAACGATTCAAAAGTTAGGAATAGATGTGTTAAGAACATACATAATATGATAATTGATAACCTAAGTAATTCGAATATGGATCAATCATAAAAGCCATAGATATTATCAATCATAAAAGCTAAAGATATTTCACAAATCTGATAAAATTGTAGGTTTTTTTTTAAAGCGGTTCTTTTTTCTGCCATATCTACACATTTATTTTTATGGCGGCTCTTTAACGTTAGACAGTATCCACCTTAAGAAGCCGTCGATGTTTTAAGTGTTTTGTTTTATTTAGCAGACAACTTGACGCCAGCAAAGCTATGCAAAATAATAATGAAATCACTTAGCAACACTCCGAGAAATAACCATCTGCACTCGGGCATTAGGAAAAATTGCGATGACGTCATGCACAGGAAAAATGTGCCGGGTAAAGAATACATTTCACCTAATACCAGGAAAGTATTATCATTCAGAACAGAACAGAAAAATGACGATTTTTGGTCGAAAAATGCTTTTTTCGACCAAAAACCGTCAGAGCAGCATTAATTTTAACGAGCGTCGCTATCCTAATGATCGAAGTTCGATTAAAAATTTTATGCAAATAAATAGCGTATTGTATTTTTTTATAAATGATTTGGCATTTGGTTACTCTAATCATTTTACGTATATTGGTTGAATTTAGGTATACCTTCGATTATAAAAACAACCCAATTTTGAATGAGACTATTTTTGAATAAACTTGCGTTAAACTGGCCTAGTGACGGCTGTATAAATTGTTTTTAGGACCTCAAAAATAATAAATAAACTATCTACATATCTATAAAGTTTAGGTAAAAGTCGAAATCAAAATTTCTACTGTTTATTAATTGTAGTTAGTAAATAAATTTATTATAATAAAGATTATGACGTGTTACAAATACAGCCATGCGAACTGTGAAGATTTTTGTTTCAGCATCTGCACTTACAAAATTTAAATTTTTAAAACTGATTACAATAATGTTAAACATTTATCTTGCTTCATCCGGCCCTAAAACTAAGTTACGTTCTTCTTTAGTATTTGTATAATACAGAAGGGAAAAAAAAGAAAAGTGTAATTATAATTGTAGCGGCGCTACACACTGCGGCTGGCAGTTTCGTTGGTACTGCAACTGGTTGCAAGCCTGCCGACCCGACTGACTGCCTGCGCCGCTGGCGGATCGCTTGAACGCTGTTTCAATGCGCGCCTGCGCAGATGCCGGCCAATCCGATGCGCCTGGCGATGATCGCACGTCGCCGGCCAAAACTACGTTGCCCGCCGCAGTCCGAATATGTAGTGCCGCTACAAGTGTTACATAACCTACATGTAAAATCAAGTAGTAGTATTTGTGAGTATGTTACAGGTTTGTGAATGTGTAAATATTATTTAGGGAGGGGGTGTATTTAAAATTTTCAAATTATAAAATGTCTTTTTCAAAAATGGAGAAGATTTTTGATATATCGTTATACGTTACGGTTTATAAAACGATCCTTAAATTACCTTATTTGTGTTGCGCTTGACAACATCAAAAGTATCTTGGCTTCGAGTTTGATGAGATGGAACTCTGATGGTTATATGCTACTTACTAGATATCAACGGTCAGCAAGAGTCCCCTGCGAAGTCGAAAACTCAAAGAAATATGTTATGTCAAACAATATGTTCCTCAAGCAAGTAAGCCTTGTATAAACCCCTTAAACCATAATGACCTGTCGTCTTGGTGGACTTAATTGAATAATAACGAAAAGGCAGCGTGGATTACTAGGCTCTAATAAGGGCGATAGTGACAAGTCGATGCGGGCAGTAGTTAGTTAAAGACGGCAAAAAAGAGCGACACCTAGGCGCGTATGTCGGGAGTCACGGCCTTTTGACAGCTGGTGGGTTTTTGTTGATTTAAATTGTGTCACATAAATTATTCTTTTTAATGGAACTGTGTTGTGAACTGTGAACAATAATTTTGAATACACAATCGTATTTATATTATAGTAATACAATATGTAAAATATGGTAATATATAGGAGAATTTCGTGCCCGTTCTTAATAAAAAAAATAGCACTTATACTCGTTTGTAGGAAAGCCAGCATTAGGTATTAAATACTGACTAATATTTGAAATCTTGGATATAGAGAGACGTGAAACGAATATCGGCTTCCTTCACACTTCAACAGACGATGCGATTTGACGTTTTTTTTTTCATTTCTTTATTATTTTTTAACAAACACCTTCACATTTCCCCACATAAAAAAAACATTCTATATTAAAACACAAAAGTCTCAATGAACAGGTTATCAGAGATATAAGAGAAAAAAATAACAAGATAAAAATATGCAAAAGCAGTAACTACATAAACCAAATTAAAAAAAGTAAAAAACTACCCGAAATAAATTTTAAACATAAAGAATATAAATGATAAACAATATTAACATGTATATTTATGTTTTGTCGTACCGTTCTATACTCTAGGTATAAGCTTATAAAGAAGAGAGCAGTAATACATCTTTTTTAGAAACATTTTTCTTTTTTTTTATTATAATTTATTTAATCGTGACTTTAATTTTATAAAAATTTATTATTAATATACTCGTTTATACTTTATATAACCGATATATGCAGCTATTTTACCCAGGTCTTGTTATACATTTAGGCAGACGGAATGGAATACTTTATTGTTGTATGCGTCTGGCATGAATATTAAAATTAATACCTGCCAGCAGATCAGTGGAATCGACCTGGCTATGCAGTACCTAATAAAAGGAGATCTGCCACGGTATGGTGGCATCGCAAGTCGATGGCCGATGTGTCACTGTGGCCTTAACGCAAGGGGGAATTCAATGCATTGGCTATCGACTGGCTCCAGGTCGCAATTTGCATTTGTAAGCAGTTCTTTGTGAGGGGTAATTTTCTGGCGGTAATATTAGACGGCGTGTCTCGGCTGGAAACATTCCATTCCAAGAATCCTATGAATATTTCATGTCTCCTGTCTGCGTACGTCAGGCTTGTTTCTGGTTTAAGGCGCCGACCCTTGGAGAAATGTAACACAGCATGGCTTGAACAGGAGCAAATAGGTAAAGCGCCGATGAAAGGCCGCGTACATTATTTTTAGCTTAGATAATATTGAGCAAAACAATAATATTAAACAATTTGTCACAAGCTGACTGCTCACAAGATAAGCATATAAGCTGTGCTGACTACTGCCAACTGCCTGGTTACTGCTGACTACTGCCTGATTTTAGTACCCTTTGCGATTGTCTTTCATATGGGAAAGACAATCGCCCTTTTCGAAACCATTGTTTTTTATAATATTTCGTAGTTATTAAAAAAACCTTAAATTGCGTAGCCGTATCATGCGTTATAAAAAAATATTATTTTTTAATTGAATTTCAGCTAATATGTTTCCTCTTTTTTTGTTAATTTAAAAGTGCATTCATTTTACACGTAGGATGGATATTATTTTGAGTAATGTTCATGTTGTGAACTAATTACGGTGAATTATATAATATACTCGTAAATAACAGTATAATAACATTTTACACATACGATAATAAAGCCCTGAGCTTAGCTAAAACATAAAAAGAATGTAAAAATTAAAAGCACAAAACTAAAATTAATGTATTTAATAACATTTTTTATATTTTAATTAGTAGCAATTTGGCACGTGTTAAAGAAAATTAATGTACGAGTATATAGGTACGCATTTTATGTTATTATTTTTATAAATTTAGATATGTATTTTTTTTTATAATTACAACAAATGTTGAGTCTATATATTATCAGTAAATATTAAAAAAAACAGCAGCAATATACAATAACCTTCTAGAAATATTATATGTTCAAAAGTATATACCTAAGCGATAACTACAAATGCATAAATAAAAAAAATGTATTATATGGTTTGCAATGCAAAGGTTCTAACTCCTGGTAAAGGGATGATGGAAGCACGATGCTCAATTAACGATATATTCTTCTGGTGCCATTGCGTTTATTTAGATAGAACCCAGAAGGGTAATATTTCAACAATTTGATGTCTTAAAGTTGCAGAAACAACCACCGCGCGCAGCAGCTTCTGGGATCTAAGTAAATAAACGCAATAGCGCCGCCATTGAGCATCGTGTTTCCATCATCCCTTCACCAGGAGGTAGAACCTTTGCATCCAACAGGACAACGTCTTCCTGACCCCATACACTTTTAATTGGATAACGCTATCAAAATTCTTCCTACTGTTTAGATAATTGTAATTTAACTTTAAATATTTCTATTACCGAATAACTTCAGTAATTTTATGTCTATCATATAAAATGTATGTTTGGGCATAAGGTGTACTTGTATAATGATTTCATTATTTTTTTATGATTAGGTACCTCAAGTCAAGGTAATTGAATTAAAAAAAATTATGGATGTAATAAATAACTGAAAATGTGATTAATATGTATTTTGAACTTTATTCACAACAAATATCTTAGTTTGTTTGTGTTATAAATATTTTATTTCCACATGTTTATTAATTGTATTATTATCTAGGTAGTTATAATATAGGAATTTGTGTTTAGATTTATGTAGTACGAGTATTAACTGTTTTTTCTCTTCGTATGTAAATCTATTATGCTAATCTGTTATTTTCTTTAAAATCAAATAAAAATATAATTTACAAAACAGAAAGTATTTAAGATCAGCTAAATATTCTAGAAACTCCACAGCGAATTTAGAGTAGGAACTATAAGGATATACTAGATCAACAGTTCTTTTTTCATGAACTAAATATTGCTCAAAAAAAGGATGTAACCATCGTTTATTTAATATTCAAAATTAATTTACAACATTCTTAAAATTTCATTGTCAATATTCTCAAACATAGTAGGTTGTTGCAGTTATCTAAATATAAATCTTATATGTAAAAGAAAATATTGAAAGGCAAAAAAGTGAATCATGGCAGGAGTATAAATATTGAACATTTAAGGACCTTGAATATACTCGTATAAGGATTTGTCCTAACACTGATAACGGGTGCCTTCAGACGTAACTACTGTTTGTTGTTATTGTGAATAAGTTACGCTATATGATTCCCTACGAATAATAAATTAATAAATACGACCATATCTCTGCACTAGCTTGTCTACGTAATATCATTTATAATCTATGATGTCTAATATTGAACGAATGGGTTTGTTTTTCCAATACACATAATTTCTGTAGACAAAAACACGTCTTATGTATGCTGTGTACTGAAGTTGCACAGAAGCAGTCCTAGTGTAGGGAGAATCTGATTGTCTATTGTTGCTTTCTAAGGTAGCAAGTGATCCTAAATGGCAATATATGATAAGATTTCATACATTTGATGAAGACACAAATATTCACCAGCTATTATTATTTACAGAAACAATATATTACATTTTACATCACCTTTATAGCTTGTACCTACTGCTGTTGCGTGTAATTTCGCGTAATTTGTAATTTCTTTTTCAGCAGCTGCCCATCGATTTAACTGTTTGCCTTTGTGCTTTTATTTACAAATAATGAAAGTCGCGATTGTTAGTGCACAACGTTAATGACTGTTTTGTCGAAGATTACTCAAAACAATAGCACATTAAGTTGTAAGCAACGCCTTTGTTTAATGTAATAAAGACGAGGTGATAAGGCAATAAAATAAAACGACCATACTGGTAGAAAACAGATTTGTACCACTGAATACATATCTTATTCTTATTAAATATAAAATAATTATATTATTAAAAAACTTTGGTTTTTTTTTTAGAAATGCTTCGCGCTCGGGGGTCATGATTCCAATTTCGTGGGCCAAAGCCAACATGGGCCAATTTCGCGCCATGCGTTCAACCGCCTTTTTTTGGAAAACATTAAAACGATTGCTATTTCATTTTGAAGTCGTTTTTCTCGTAATTGGAAAACATTATTCCAATATTTTTTGCTGATTAATGTTTGATTATCGATATAGATCAACATCCTAAAAGGAGTGCCCTATATTTAAAAACACTCCTGTATACCTATATATATATATTATATACCAGTATGGTCTCCTATAGCATCCATTCATCCGATTGGCGATGGATGGTATAGGAGACCATAGTGGACAAACAAGGATGAAACTTTGGCGGGTTGTTTTATATTAAAACACGTTCCAGTGCAAAAAAAGTAAAACTCCAGTAAGGAAAATGATTAAATTTGTCATCAATAATATATTAATCTATACTTCAAAATGATCCAGACTCCTGGCATCTGCATTCAAAAAGTTTCCGAACGCCTATTTAAAATCAACGACACAAATTGCCGCTGACATCTTTTGCCAAATGACCATCAACTCCGGTGGTGAGGAAAAATTATGTAAGGTGTGCCGAAGATTGTCCATTGGCAGCACAGACTATGCCCACAGGCACAGGTTCAGAGCGGTGGATCAGACGAGATACATATTGTTTATCATTGTAAATTGATTAGATATAAAATATGTATTTAATAATATTTCTTTATTGATAAAATAGTACAGCTTAGCAATATACAGCATCTTTTGATTGATGTTATCTAAAATACAACACCTTACAATAGAAATAGGTCTATTTTTAACGTAAGGACAAAAGAACTCATTGTATTTTAGCCATTTTAATATTAACATTTATTGACCATCGTATGCTAATAGCCAGGTAATTTGTTTCCTACCTTACTGGATAATATCCGGTGGAAACTAAATTCGGTAATTACATTATTCCGCTTAAATACAGTCGGTTCTGTAGGTGCTAGTATGATTTTTTATTTTTGAAATTCTATACATATTTTTGTTTTTACGTGATATTAAACGCGATTATTTATCATAATGAATAGAATTGATACCTTTATTTATATCATCCGTTTAACCAGTGATAATTTTGTTTTTTTGAAACTATACAATTACAATTTATTTATTCGTATAAACCAAAATACATAAATGTACAGAGCAGTAGTAATAGTTCAATGCCTATTTAATGTAACTAACAAGCGACCGACACCTTCTGTACTGATGTTCCCTACCTTATTAACTAGACGCCGTCTGTACCAAAGAAGGCAGTGACCAACGATTTTTGTTAACTGAGATTATTTCGGTATTGACTAGAAGGAAAACTTTTGAACAAGTTACATGCTTAAAGAATAAATATTGCAATAATAATACATATGTATAATAAAATGTATATATAATAGTATATACATAATCGAGAAGAAATACACACATATACATATATACATCATTTATATATATATGTAAAGAGATAACAATGGGTAACTCTAGTAAATCCTGATATATTTTATATTACAATTGTTAAGTTCAATTAACTACACTAGATTAGCCTGCAATGAAAAGACTTTCATTTCCCTTTAATGAAATTTGTTTTACCTACACTAGCTTTAAAAATACTATTTGTAGAAAATTCTTATCCCTACGTGCCATTGGTCCGGTCCACATTGCGAGGAAATCGCACCAACATAGTGCAGCAACCAGCAACCAGCAACCAGCAACCGGTGACAACACTCCGGCAGCGGTGGACCGCTAGTGGCCAGCAATGAGCGAGCAGCTGCCAGCGAAAATGGAGTCTGAGCGAGTAGATGTAGGGTGACCACTATTCTAGTAATTTTACTATTTTAGTAATAATGATTCTTAAATTTATTTAATTATTTAAACCGCTATCTTTCTAATTAACTGGGTAAAATAAGATTACTTTTAAAATAAACCAAAATATATTAGCATGTAACGGTTCCTTATTAGAGTAGTACGGATTTGCCATGGATTTTATCACTTCACTAAATTAAATATCACAAGACATACATAACAGAACTTTCAAGTAAAACTTAAGAATCATAAATCATATCAAATATAAAAGCAAAGAAACACTATATATTTTAAAAAAAACAAAGAATATAGAAAATTCAGATTTAATTTAAAATAAACAATATTAAATTTTATTTTAGAAATTTTCTTCACAGCAGATCGCGGGTCGGAATAGATGCAGCACCGAGGCCAGGTACCTGCAAACAAATCAACGGACGTATGACTCCTAACTCTTCAGAAAGCACGTGAATCTGACAGGAACCTTGAACTTCAACCCAGACACACCCATCACATGGCAGCTGGTAAATGAAATGTTAGAAGTTTCTTTTTTACCAGACTAGTGGTTACGGCTGCTAATATTTAGATATGAATATGAAAGTCCTACCATTACACTAAATATGCTAATAGGCAAATACGAATAGAATTTACTCTTTTTTTTTAATAATTGCTACTACGTAGGTCATATTCAATTATTTTAGGCTCTGTTAGAGTTGAGGGACCTGGTGAGAAAGCGTTGAATACTGCATCAATAGTCAAATACCTTAATACCTAGAGAAGCAAATCTCAAAAAGTGAAGTGTACAGTAGTGAAGTATACAGATGTATTTAAAATTGCTAATATCATTTTAGGAGGTCGTATTAAACTAATGATATTACTCGTATAATCAAATTTTGTTATTTTTTTTTCCTGTTAAATATTATGAGTAGGTCAGTTACTTACACAAAGTGTGGCCAAGGTCGAAACAGTGCCCATTTTCTTCCTGTCCAGGAACCTAACTCCGCCCCTTTGAGCCCCCACCACGACAGACATATTATAACGATCTCAAACATTGAAATGGTTTTCATTAAATTTGAAAATCGTTCTTCTCCTAATTGGAAAACATTTGACCAATGAATATTTTCGTGTTTAATGTTTAATTGTTAATATAAATCAATCACCCGAAAAAACAGTAATGATTTATAATACACACCTAAGTATACAACTTAATTTAATTTTGCTGATAGACTACTGGTTGCCAAAATAAAAACAAATAAATGACCATGGTTAATTATTTAAATCAATCCAATGCTTTGTATAGAGCATAAGTAGAGTTACACCTTCCACTTTACTTTACTGTATGCACTATATTCATACCGCAGTAACTGTAAATTAAATGTAGACGCGCATAGTCACTCTTTTGGGCACTCCGAGTTTATTTCTGGAATTCCATGCTTTTACTTGGAAATCTTTGAGTAAATAAAGTAATAAATGGCCTCTCATGTTGAAATCGCGTTGCAGACATATTCACTAAATTTTCTGAGATTTTTCTCTCGGGGAAGTAGTTTAAGTAGTAGTTTTATGGAGTACTTTTATCCGCTTAAAAAAACGATTAAAATTATGCTATTATTACTTACGAGTAGAAATCTTTAAAATAAACATCGTAGTTGTTCACACTACCTACCGACATCCCTACCTCGCGCTTTACCTAATCAAACTGCGAAGGATTTTTCGACGCGACTACTAATAGCAGTGTGTCTAATATTATAAAACATGACATCTATTATTTGAAAAGCCACTATCAGCCCCAAATAAACAAATGATAAATTAATGCATGTGTCACAAATTTATAATGTTTTCTCTTGATCGGAAGCGTGCAGATAACTTTTATAATGTTTGTTTTTTATATATGGAGTGAGTTTTATTGTGGTATTTGTTTATGAGTAATCTTACAAAAAACGATAAGGATTTTGTTAATTTTGTTTCCATGTATAATGCTCCATGTTTCCATGGTAGATCAGATCTCTGTGATAAGATATCTACTGCAGAACTTGTTCTAGAAATGAACTGTTTTATATTGAGAGCTGATCTGTCAAGTATCTGATAATAAACCTTAAACCTATGAGACTTTCAAATGAAGTATTCAGACCAGGTGAACTGCCTACTAAGTGACTTACAATTAAATATTTATTTATTAAATATTCTATTTATATATCTAAAATATAATATTACAACTTTTAAGTAGTACAATATAGCTATGTAACATATTATTAAATAACTTAATTAAAGCGGCTGTTACATTGTACAGATGTTTCCTGCCTCCCTAACTAGACGAATCTGTACTAAGGGAAGCAGATTGGGTTTGTTTGCTTAATTTGCCAATTCCGTCATCTGATCGATGGTATAATAACATTTAAAAGCTATATGAATATAATGTACGATAAATACAGCATATATTACAATACACAAAAATAAACCAATATTTATATAAAATTGAGTAAATTATAGTTATTATACACACATATATAAATTAAATATAGGACTACGTTTATCCTAAATGATGTAAATAGGTAATAAATAATACAGCGAAATAGTAGCATTTAACTTTTAAATACAAAAATTTAGTTTTCCGTATTTCCACGTTTCACATATTTCAAAACCATCCCCAGTTTATAAGTTTATATATCTATCTATCTTTCTTATGGACACGATAACTGCCGTAATTTTACACCAATCACTTTCAAATTACATAAAATACATAAAATTTAAGGGCACAAAATCTCGGTCAAGTTCGTTAATGGATAAAATCAGAAATCAGGGTTTTTTTTTCGAAAAAGTGAATTTTTTGCTATAACTTTCTTAGTATAATATAAGATATCGAATTAATTTAAATTTTATATTATTCCTTAGATAAGGGACTAAATCTTATCTAAGTAAACTTTTATGATAGCACCAACCATTGGTCCTAGGGGTGGGAAAAATTGGTTTTTCAAAATTCAAAAAATCATACCTCCCTTAATAGATCATAATCATACCTCCTATAATTTCCCTACAATTTTTGATATGCGCAATCCTTACGGCTCAGTATAAGGAGGGATTCAGTATACTTACGATGTTTGATACAATTGGAGTTCCCTACTTTGATCTTATGAAATCTACCTTACAGTGTGCCGAAAAGTATTTTTTAAGATAGTTTCCAGTTCGGTCTAAACATTAAAAAAAGAAAACTGAAGAACATTTCATTTTGGAACATTTGCAGTCGATCCAGGTGAGATAAAATGTGCACGTTTAAGTGGGATGTGTGAGGGAGAAAGACGGTTTTCCTTCCCCGGCCGTGGCATTGCAATAACGTTGAACTCGCGTGAAACGTCTCGGAGTGAAACGGCCAGCATCCCAAAGGCTTCTTTGCTGCGCGCTCTTCTGCGCCAACGTCGGCCCGGCCGGGTGTGAAAGCGACGGCATATATCCGAGAATAGCGTACTTCATGCTCATCCGCTTCCGTTCATTCGAATTTCGAACGTGAAAATATCATTGGCGTATTTCTTTTGAACAATGGCGTCGCGCAAATGGATGTTTACATAACATTACGCGTGAGACTAACTCTTTACAGCGAGGAGACTTGAAAATGAAGTTGCTTAATCTATTACAAGAGCAATGTGCGGAGTTGATGCTAACGAAAGATTGAATATTTGAGTAAATTTAGACTATATACATACATGCAATATTATAATTTTATTTATTATTTTTTTTATATATATATGCATTTCTATATGTAATTTATGCACCTATTTAAATACGTTGTAGTTAGGGTGTTAACTATGCAATTTATTAATAATGATGGTCAATAAAATGTTTAAAAAGTCTGCAAATACGTTAACTTTTTTCGAAAATATCTTAAGGTTATCTATTTCTTTTATATACTCCGGAAGATTATTGTGGAGTTTGGGACCTAAGAATTTGACGGACCGTTGTCCAAAACTGGTAGACATTTTAGGTATCTCTAATAAGTCGCCATTATGTGCTCTTGTGTTATGACCATGATCTATTCTTTTTTTATATTTGCTATGTCTTTTTGGGCATATAATATTACCTTCTTTATGAAGGATTGTCTTACATCTAAAACCCTGAAGTCTGTGAACAACTGATCGGATGGGAAACGTTTATGGCACCTTTGAATAGTTCTCAGAACTGATTTTTGGGCCAGCTCTAACGGCTTTAGCTTAGTTTAGCACAGTTCCCCCAACCAATTATCCCATATGTTAATATTGGCTCACATAGGTCAAAATAGCTAGCTTTGAGAGTGAATGAGTCCAGTATAGATCTTAGAATTTTAAAGATGTATTTAAGCTTTCTCATTTTTTTTGCTAAATACTCAATTTGAGTTAACCACCTCATATCTTGATCTATATAAATGCCTAAATATTGGATGGAGGCTACTTCCTCCAACTGTATGCAATTACATTCATTTGAAATATTTTGGCAGTCTGCGTTTGGAGGATTAGGGTCCTTTGTTTTTTTTTTGTAATATTAAAAACTATGAATTTAGAATTAGAAATATTGAGGGTGAGGATATTTGCGTTAAACCATTCGCTCACCCTCCTTCACCCTTCTTTTGTTCTTTTAGCCACAATGGACCACGTCTTGCCCGTAAAAGTAATTGCGGTATCATCAGCACATCACTTTATTAAGTGTTTAGACCTACATTTGTTAAATTACAAAGGTCATTGATGTATAATAAAAATAAGATAGGTCCAATAACTAACTAAGATACTGATAGGTCCAATAACTAAGATAAGATAATTACTGCCCTAAGATAACCCAAAATCTATAAACTTTTCCGCAAGGCCATGGGCGAGGAAGCCCTAATTCGAAAACTCCACTGCAGAGTAGTCATTCCGGACCTACTTACAGTGACTTCACATCTCGAAAGTGCCTAAAACAATCCGACCTCAGGGCAAGTCTAAAGAATTTCTTTTTATTGGAATCTAAACAATAAATACATGTGAAATAGCTTAAAAACAATTATGTTTTTTGTTTGCCTATTTATTTTTATAATTATTACATTGATAACTTGTCAGGTTACGGATGTTACTAATACCAAATATGATTTTATTAAAGTTTAAACTAAATCCTAATAGTTACTTAAAAAGACAGCATAAATACATTACTTATTTTTGATTAGGTTATAAACTTACATATATTAAATACACAACGGTAATTAAAATAAAAACAGCAATTGCTTACTGACCAAAGAGTAAAACCTGATGACCTATAAAAATAAAGCACCGAATTTCATGAACCTACTGTGTTCACTTGAGGAACGACTCAGCGTTTGTATGGGCGTTAGACAGCTCTGGTTTAGACACCACCAAACACCAAAATGCGATCAAGTTATTCGTAATAGGAATTTTAAGGAATTCAACCAAATGTACTTCGATTGTATAAACACGCGTAACAGCTGTTTAGAATGCGTTTCCGAAACAAATCGCGCGCTGTGTTATGTAAGCACGGTTTTGTTTGTCTCTAGCAAAATGGCGGTGTCAATGCAAACGGACGTGAAGCGAGTCTCCGTCATAAAAGATTTATTGAGCGTCCGATGACGGGCGAGTTGACAGCTAGCATTAGAAACACGCGAAGTGACAACCAGGCGTTCATAGATTCACAAGACGAGACCAGGAAAATGCCACTACACAATATCAAATTAGTCCAATATTATAATAATACCAGGTCGGGCCCTTTGGCCTGGCCTAACACGCAACAAAAGATTCGAATAAACCCAGCGGTTGATGCTTAGAATACCCTGAACCGAGTACAAGCCAAAATTATTGTGCATAACCTAGATCATGGGGATTTATTATATTAATTTTAAATATGAGTACTTACTTATTAAAGATCGCTATGATGTAACCAGTACTAACGTATCATGTGTTTGAGTGCAAACATCTATGGCGGTACTTTCTCTTTTTACACAAGCAGTCCCAAAAAAGTCCCAATACTTAGACGTTGAAGTTTCGAGGTCCCGCTTTCTCCTATCCCACCCCAAACCTTTTTGTTGCAAAATTGCGTTACGAAATTGCATCACCAAAAACCTGGCCAAAATGCCACCTCCCCTTACAAACATTTCTAATAAGACTTAAGATTTTTTTTTCTATTGAACCCTAAAAATAT
This sequence comes from Neomicropteryx cornuta, assembly GCA_020383195.1. Classification (NCBI taxonomy): domain Eukaryota; kingdom Metazoa; phylum Arthropoda; class Insecta; order Lepidoptera; family Micropterigidae; genus Neomicropteryx; species Neomicropteryx cornuta. Next base: position 2,296,188 of record JAHKQU010000014.1, read on the forward strand.
TTCACGTTTTGCTTGTGTAGGTATTACTGACCAAAGTAAAAAAATAATAGTTTAACTATTTAACTTATTTATAACTATCCATGTGGTTAAACACATGGGCATTAATTTTTAATATAATGCTGCAGATTGCTGTCTCAATGACACCACACATGATGGTCGTAATAAATCAGCACTTACGTCATTCCTTAATACCTTCTTTTATTTTTTTAAATTTATTACGCAAGATTCGCAGCTCTAAAAATGTACTGCAGGAGATTTTTTGTCACAATAATAAACACATACATAAGACCTGACGAAAGATCACAAATTGTCACGATCCGTCGCGTTTGCCTTATCACAGAGATAATTTTGCGCCACGGAATATCCAATCTTCGAACCAACATAACATGCTTTCAGCGTATAACTTCACAGTAATCATTTTGTTGCGACCAGCCAACGCGATCGATAGCGTAATCCGAAGCGATACCGCTTATAGGTTATTTTAATGTTATTCAAATAAAAATCTTCTACATAATATGAAGGATAAATTAACTAGTAAGATTCTTAAAAATAAAATGATGTAATTTTTAAACTTTGTAAGAAAAAAAAACATCTATAGTAGGAAATAAACAAACTAATCTTACTCAAAAAATGTTACATAACGAAAAACAATGAGCAAAGTTCGCAGTTCACACAAAGGCAAGATTATTAGATATACATATTATTTTTAGGTAATTATAATATTTAAAAGCTAGCTCCGGTGATACTGTTGAGTTTAGTAAGTCAGGAAAAATTTGCAACCTACGCTTAAAAACAGTCTTGGAACAAAAAAAGGGTCAAATATAGACCTATGAATATATATATATATATAGGTTTATATATTTATCTCCCCCCTATTGGGGGTGTTTAATATAGGTTTTCTGAATATGATAATATGACGATATGATGATATGGTAATTCAATTTCAGTGTTGCAGAAGCAACTTTTATTATACAATACAATGTAAATAGATCCAGCAAAGACATTGTCTTTTCAGCCGGTTTCTTAATATTTACTAAATACAATTTATTTATACATGCATAAAATATAATACAAAATACTTACAAATTAAGTTAACCTAACTCGTCTGAGTTACAAACAAAATTAACTTAATTTAATTAATACCTAAATAATTTTGAATATGTTTTTTTTCATAAATTCTTTTCTTTTAAAACGTCTAACTTCAAAATGTATTTTATTAAATAGGCTGGGTATTGCATATTTTAATATGTATATAATTTAATTATATTTGATCATTGTTTTTTAATAGCGTTTAAAGTTTTTCCTTTTATATTTATGTACCATAATATCATGAATGCTAAAATAGATATATCTAAAAGTTGCATACCATTTAAATGTAATACATCCAGAAAAAAACTTTAAATAATGCAGATATTTATCGATTGAAAGTATAATATTATATAGCAGGTATTATTATAACGATTAAATTGAATATAAAAGTATTTGTTATTTTTTTAATAACGGCAAATAGCTTAAAAAAATTAAAACAATATTTTTTGTCAATATTATAAAGCCAAAGCAGAAAATAATTATTCAGGTACTATAAGGTATTCTTGGCCTAAGTATTTAAGTTTTTATGTAGGCCAAGGACTTTTTTAGTCTTTATAATTATTTTCTGATTTGGCTTTACTATATTGTCAAAATGTGAGTGCCTATATACTCATATATATCTGTAGAAGATTGTTTTTCTGGATTAGGCTACATTCTTCTCTTTTCCCCACTTGGAACGACTAACATCGAATAATGAGTAAAATGTATTTCTTAAATAACGTATTACAGAAGATTTTTAACATTATTAGATTATAAAAGCCTAGCAGTGGTGACATTTAGAAATTTCGAATCAACATTTTATTTTTGTGTAATTATGAGTCAGAGGTGATGAAAAACGGAAATTCCAAACGTCAAAATAAAATCACCACATTTATTATGCAGTGTTTAACCAACGCGACGCCTAAAAAATGTAATTTTTCATTATTTATAAAATTGTTCGCATTTAAATCCGGCCTCAAATAATTAATTTATATGTATTGTAATGAAAAACAATAAACAGTATAATTGTTCGGGTTCCGGAAAAACAAGTTTCATGATACTTGTGCTCCGTACTAATTATATATATATATATATTTTTTTTAATAATTATTTGTTCATTAGGTGATTAGTCACAGTATCACAAATAGGTAACTTACAACCGCATTAACTTACAAACACAGGTACACATTAAGTTTTTGGTGCCAAAAATATATTTCATAGTTATAAAATCTTTTATCTCTCGATGTGAGATGCGGTTTCGAGGCAATTGATGCATTGTAATGTTAATGTTCATGTAATTGTAGTGTAATATGTATTGTGTTTGTACATATATTTTTTTATTACATAACTTTGTATACCCTTATAATAACCATTAGTGTTTTAAAATGTATGTATGTTTGGATTTTTATGCTATACGACATTTTTAGAAAATTATAATTTTTAATCGATGCGGAAATGTGAAAAATAATATTATAAAAAACAAGATTGCTATGATACCCTGTAGTTATACAATATCAACTGCTTCTATTTATTATTTAACCAGAACCTGACGTCTTACAACTAGGCCCTACAGGCGGCATTAACGGCATCTTCCCCTCAGACTACTCGCGCCTGCGGTACCAACCTGTGATGGGTTGCTTCATTTCTGTCTCAACTTTTAGCCCATTGATGTGCGTTTTGGATTTGCACTTTTCTCGTATTTGCACTTTTATAAAGCTGTCAATGTTTCATTTATTAGCACTAAAAATTAGTTGACTTTAATATTATATTATTCGATCTGCCATCGATGTAATGACGGCTATGGTAGCTTTTCAAGAGTATCAACCTACACACAAAAATTCTACTCTTTTGCATTTGTACTTGTCGATTTGAAAGATGTAACAGACGGACAAAGGACGGGGATAGTAGCTTCTTACACATGCACGTATGGAACTTAAAAGGTCCCTCTATTAATAGATTTTTAGTGCTCATCGCACCGGAAACTGATCCAATCTATGTTACTTAGATGAGTTGAGCTTAGTTAACCCGGGTAGAACTTCGAAACGGAAATGCGATTGTAAAAATTGAAAATTTATCGGCTGATTTTATCTGCCGTCTTTTGTTATAAAGATAAACAAACGACATTCGCAGCCACATTGGCTAACATACAACATACACAATGGAAGTAACATACACAACTTGCAGGCGCTTACTCAGCGAACCGCGCGAGTGGCCTTATCGGACAATAATATCGCTTTTGAAGTTCTGTCAACATTAGTGGTTTTTCTGCGAATGCGTGTCGGCGAAGGAGTATTTAATTGCGACCGATTTCGATACAATGTCGATCGACATAATTCTGCGACCAACAGAACTAAATTTGCTTAACACAATCTGATCTGTAATCGTATGTGCTACGGTTAAAATGATTAATTGGGAAATATCCATTCCAAAACGCAGAGCGTAGTTCCTAATAACATTGGCAAATATGATATGCTTACATCCTAACGGAGTAATAAAGAAAAATAAAGGAAAAAACAACCAACTTCAAAATATACCTACAGCAAAAGAACTAAGAAATAATAGGTACAATAAACTTGTAAAATTCATGGGAAAATGAAGAAAATCGGACAAATATGGATACATTCAAGACCGAACTAAATGCGTTCCAGGTTTTAATCTTCCCAAAAAATCTTGGTGCACTTTGATCGCCTAATAACAGGCCACGGGAATTGTAAATGTCAGAAAGCCCCCGAATGGGATTGTGGACCAGTCAAACCCACCAAACTCACCAAACCGTCAACCAAACCGTTCATCATATCTTGCACAAGATTTACACAATCTGATACCAAATGCGACACCAAATCGATTCGATATATTCTCTGGATATTCGCCTATGGTCGCTATTTCGGTTTTTACTATAACTACAAATTACCTGTACTTAGCTAAAACACCATTGTAAATCTTTGCCATGCGATAAATAAAATGTAAATAAACAATTAAAAACGGATCCACAAAAGAATACAGATCGAATTGAGAAAACTCCTTTTTCATGAGCTCAGTTAAAACCGACTTGCCATACGTACCGGTACACAATCCCAGTTTGACACAACATACCTATATCCCTGTAAACGAATAACCCTGTTTTATTAAGATTTTATATCAATTGCCTGATGTGTTGAACGCAAATGTTGAAAGAATAATTTTCTTTGATAGTTCAGTGAACAAAAGAACGCAATCGCTGTCAATAAATAAAAATGACATTCAATGCAAATTAAATTTTAAAATATGACTTTTCGGAATTACTTAAGTATAACCGGCACTGCTGAACCTGGTGAAGAAGTCAAAATAAAATAAAAACAAATAGTGTTAATTTATTTCTTTAAATTTTTGTTAAGTTTATAGTACCCCAGTGAGCGCATTTGATAACGTAAAACGTTTCATTTATCAGCTTAAAAACCGTCTGAGATATTTACATCAACTACAGTTTTATACATTTCTAAAAGATATTTTTAATGGCAACAAAAGTATTTAAACTATACATAAAAGTATATATTAGTAAAATAGTACATAAAATATACAAAATAAATTAACAATTCATTTTGAAGCATCCACAGTATATTATCTTGAGCAAAAAGAAATTTAGGGATCATGTCCAATTGGTTAAATTCGACGTTTCGGAGTTGAACGCATACTTCTTCGGTAGTTCTTTTTTTTTCGTTTATTTGTTTAATTCTTAGAAATTTAGAACTAAATATACATAAAAGAGTAAGTTATATAAAAAATAACATTGCTAACAACGACTAATGGGATCTCCTGTTTTACCTCCGTGTACTGGTGTAATAAATATTTAGGTAAAAAGTACTGGTTAATAATAACCAGATACTGGTTACTAGATACTGGTAAAAGTACTGGTTAATAGATAAAGAGAAAAAAATATTGAAAAAGTTCAAAGTTTAAAATGTTTAAGGATAAATCGCAACCCAAGACCCGCCTACGATGTCTAGTGTTAATTGTTAAGAAACTATATCAAAAATCATCATGTTAACCGAGAAAAAAAATGTAAACTTTACGTGAACATAATAAAAGGATTATGACGTGTTTGAAGTATGTGATAACTCTTTTTCAAGGTCTTTGATACATGGCTCTACCCAGTGGTAGCACTGGGATTTTAGAATACATACAGACAAATAATAAAATCCTAGCTTCGCTATTCTAACGTGATTTTATCGTTTTCTTACTAAATGATGCTAAAAATAAATTGATTCGTTAGGTGCTAAATGCTTCATCCGCAACAGATTTTTTTTTATGTTTAACGCACTTTTAGATAGATTGATTTTAGACACTTTCAGACATTAATAAATAAATAATAAAACAATATAATTCGTGTAATGCAGTAGTAACTTCCTAAGAAACACATGTATTATTTTAATAAAACATCTGTTTTTTAAGTGGTCCTGGCCCTGAAGACCATGTGTGTAATTTTTATATAACATGTGGTTTGAAATGTGACAAGTAGACGCTATCATAACATCAGTGTCCACACACAGTCACACACAGGGGAATCTTCGTTTTCTGCCCCCGTCCCAAGTGTAAAAGTCAATTTAAATGCCCTATTGCAGTTAAAGCATAATTCTGTCAAAGGGGATACTCACTCTTAATAAGATTCGATTTTTATATCACCATAATTCAGTCTATTCGAAGGTCGACCTTCATTTTTTTCAAGTATAGAACTATTGGTGGGTAGTCAAATTAAATTCTGAAGTTTCTGTTAAACGTGTTAGTGAGCGTACACGGTACAGTTGACGAAAAAAACACTTTTTAAAATATTTTTTTATCTTAAAAATAAACACACGTAATATATGAGCAACTTTCCCCATTTGTCCCTAATTACATATATTCGATGCCACCAATAAACCTATACATTCAAAATAAACTCCAGAAATTAATTCTATATACTATACGCGGCTGCGTCGAGTCTGGCACTCTAAGTCCGGCCTTTATCAATTACGGACCATTTGGAGCAGTTAAAAACGCCGGGAATGTGGTGAAAAGATATCGACGGACAAGTCTTGATCCAGAGCGCGTCGGAGCCATAAAATTCTATTTATAGGTCAAAAGCAGTAACTACCCGCTGCGGTCGTGGACCGGACGAGCAGGCTCGCACTTCGCGTGATTTCCACTCCCACGCGCACTTTTAATCGTTTCGACGAACTCAAAATAGTTCAATATACACTGGAGAAGTTTAGCGTTGAATACTAAAACAGGTTTCTACGCGTAATAAAAGATTGCTCACGTCGCAATTCGTAAATCAAGCTTTTGATGCTCACGAGGGTTCAACAGTCATTGGATCTGGAACATCTAGCGTGTATACACGGACCCAGGGGTCTTAGTCTGGCTGCCAATCGATAATCGAGTCGATCGTCAACTAGACTAACCCGGTAGGACTTCGTGTGAACGTCGTTGCAGAGGCCACAGTGAGCATGCCAGAGTAATCGCGACAGAACATAGCAGGGCTAGTCTCGAAGCGCAAGCGCGAATAGCAATTGACACATCTGTTAAAAATCATGAAAAAAATGTGGATGATTTATTTTCGCATTTTTTTAAATCTACTCTTTCAATTTATAAACACTATAATGTGCCACTTAATTTTAAGAGACAGTAATAAATAATATGTTCCAATAGTCGAGCACTTTATCGAACTGTCAAAGTTTCATCTATTAGTAATGGAAATTTTTATCCGGACAGCCTTTACACACAAAAATTCAACTCTTACCCATTTGTAAAGAAGCTAAAAGTGCCAAAATAACTAATGCTAGATTTTTTAAAAAGATAAATGTTAAGATTTGCAAATTCCAGAAACGGGCATCCTCTTTTAATATGTCCGCCGAAATTGCACAATTTCCGGTTGACCAACGAGAGCGGCTGACTCACTCTGATGACCGGTTCCGGTGGTAAAGTTATAATTAGCTCAAAAGGAATTTAGATTTTTCTAGATTCACGGTAATTATTGATATTATATTCATTAGCAATGGTGACGAAACAAGGCGTAATACGAGAATATTGCTTGGAAGGAAAACCGGTCTCCGTAAATAGATGCACTCCTCGAGAGGCTTCACAAAATATGACAAATGCCTCGCGAACACAGAGATTACGCAGAAAAAATGCCATCTGCGTCACTTCGTGAATAGGCCATGCGATTTCAACATGATTTGTTTTGTCGTCATATCAAAATTAATCATGATTTCCGAGAGAAAAAATTGCAAACTTTATCAAGCAAAATTACATCTTGTCATAAGTCATCGGCGAAATACAAACATGAGCGCTTCGATAAAAATTAATAAATTTGGGTATGAATTATTTTAAGACCCGTAACAAGCGTTTACGGACCCAAGAGAAACACTGCAAGCACGAAATGAAAAAAAATAGTGTTGTAAAAATACTTATGCTCGAAATAACTTTGAAGGGAGTATTTTTTTCTAAAATCTTTTACTACGCATTGAAGATAAGGCCTTCATTAAGAGGGAACCCCACTTTAACGAAAATGGTCCGTTTATATGCCATAGTTTTGTACCATTTTGTATCACCAATTAAAAGTATTGTACCCCTAAGGAAAAATATTATGAGTAAAATAAATTAGGGGTACAAAATGGTACAAAACTATGGCATAGAAACGGATTAATTCCCTTGAAGTGGGGTTCCAACTTGAAGATAACACACACTATTAGAACTCACATTATAGCTCAAAGAACGCTTAGCTGCGACAGTCGCACTCATTTTAATTTATTATGCAATAAGCTAACACAAGGAATCAAAAATAAATACAATATATTTTTTTAGTTAGTAAAAAGTTAGTAAAAAGTAAAAGGTTCTACATAAAACCAATCCGTTACATTCTAATATTTATAAATAGGTAGGTAATGGAATGTTTACAAAAAGGAGCCAAAAACAATATTATCATTTTTTGAGATGCCTCTGGGCTTTATTTATTACTTTTACTTTTATTATATTACTACTATTACTTTAATTATATTATATGTATATTATATACTTTATAATATTACTTTTATTATAAAATATTTTTAATATGTTTGAGAAATTTACTTGCTAAGTTATAGTACCGATTTCGCATAATAACTAAACTTTTACGGAAAAAAATGTTTAATGCGTTTTTATTTCCATCTAGAACGAGGACGTTTTTGATTTGCGACTTTGACAAAACAGTTTTTAATTTATCTAAGTACGCCCTCAATAAATATAAAAGCCACCGGGAAAATACAAACAGAAATTATCCTACAAAGGCCGACATAAATAATTCGCAGTGATTCGCGTTTCACGGAAATATGACAAACGCTCACATTTCCGATTGAGCGTTTTAAGTATCACACAAACGGATTATTGATGGCCAGACGTATCGATCTTTGTCGGCGGGGCATTTAATGGAATGCGTCACGATCGCATAGAGGCAATAAATTATCGCGTCGATATTATTGTATAATTCATGAATATTCTTACACCACGAGCATTTCCCGAGGCAATATTTAAATGTTCCTATGTAAACATCATACGTTTTATCTTATCTGTACGCGGTTTCATAAAAGATAACACACACAACTGTACGGCACTGCGATAATTTTGATGTCACACAAAGGTCCTTTCCGGTCATCACAGCGCTTTAGGTAAAAACCAAAAATGGCGATTTTCGACCTTCTGGGAATTATGGCGGTTAGAACGAGTTATGATTCGACAGACATGTAGGAATATTTATTATTTTTATTTATTTAGGTTCACAATCATTTTGAGAATATTGTATAGCAATTAAGAATAATGGAACAGTAAATTCGTACAAGCGATTGACACTACTATACTCTGTTTCCTGCTCCCTACAGTAGACTATCGTCTGTACTAAAGAGGGCGGTGTACTGTCCTTTTCAAGTTTTTACACAGGTTACTGTTTTCGTTTTTAAAAAAATAAGTGATTACGCACTCTAATGCCATCCAAAACACACACAGAATGGGGCAAAAGTGCCGCAGCAATGGATATGAGCAACCCATCACAAGTTAGTACCGCTGGGGGGAAAGATGCTGTCAATGACGCCGCCTCTAGGGCCTAGCTGTAAGACGTCAGGTTCTGGTTAAATCATTCACGAATACCAAATAATGTATAGAAGCAGTTGGTAATATAACATTAGATAATATCAACCTAATATTCATTATATTCTGTTTAGTTGGTCGGTCACGATGTAATATATTTTTTGTAAAGTTTTTAATGGTTTTTTTTTTAATTTAAATCATGTTCCCACGATTGGAGTATTTTCTGAAGTTGGTTTTCAAGCATTTCCTTTCGAACTTTGTGTGTCTTTTAGCTTATTCCATGTCCATTTTTTTTTTGTCACTTGACTGGGGACTTTCAGTCGAATGCGAATTTGTATGAGAATTTGATTGCGGTCCGAGCAAACATCTTCACCCGAATATTATTTCCACGAATACAAATGCATACTAAAATACATTCTATATGCTACTATGTTTAAGGCGAAGTTGACCTCGAAATTCGGGGCTTTATTCTTATAGGGCGTCCGGTTTTACTCTTTACTTTTTTCCGGTTTACTCGGTTTTACTCTGCGTGAGCAATTGTTGATTTTAATTTAATTACAGCTTCATAATACAGAAATTAAAAAAACAAACTTTTCTATGGTTTAGACCATTGATTTGCCTTTAATTACTATTTTTCCTAAGGCTTTGACGTTTTTTATAAATGAGCAATTCAACTAAAAAGAATTATTTGCAGTTTATCATTTATTAAAATTCTCTGCCTTCACTTTCTTGAAGACTTATATAAGATCAAGGTATCTAAACATAATTATTTATTATTAAACATCCAATGGTTACCAAATGCCAGTTATAAGAAAAGGGGGTCTTGTAATTAGATGAATTTACCTTTACCTTACTTTACCCTTTACTTTACCTTATGTTATTTACGGAATACGAAAAATGGCGAGTTTCTATTTGTTAGGAGGTGGTGGGAAGCAAAGAACCTCGCGATAAATACACGATAATAAATAGTCCGTTGCAGTTGGCGCGGTGAGCCTGCGAAAGTAGCCTTTCGCAATGTAATTACAATGGCGATATTTGCGTGCCACTCGAACTCAACTAACTCGATCACTCGATGCACATGCAATATTAGCGTGTTCGACACTATTGGCGCACAAGGCAATACGTCAGCTGATTCGAGCAACCCGTCCGACCAAACGCCTGCACTCAACCGGTGGGTACGGATGACCCAAAAATTGCCTTTATTTTAAATGCATTTTAGATAAATCGTTCCACATCATCTACGGGTTATTTTCTTCGCCAATTCTAATCTTTGGAAAAGGAATACAATCTTTGTTGTTTTATAGATCTTTAAATTTGAATCTTCAGAAGTGCGACGTGACGTTGCCCACCTGGAGTATTTTTCTCTTGTCAGTCCGGTGTTTCTGGAACATTGTAAGTTTTAGCTTCATTACCATCATCTCCACTGACTCTTGCACAAGCACATTTGGCCTAGTCGAGTAGGGCCCAAAATAATTGTATATGACCTAGGTCATAGGAATTATTAAAAAAACACCGAGTGGGTTCCGCGCGCAAATATTGTAACGTAGGTCAATTGGATTGAACGTGCGCCGAAGATTAAATAGAGTATTTGTATGTTTATATTAATTAATAGTATAAGTAAAAGTATTGCAAAGAATTATATGAAATGTGAATTTAGTTAAAATTTAATAAACGATGGTTAATCCTTGTTCGGGCAGTTATAAAGATCTTAATCTATTTAACCGGCCGCAGTAGCGGCTAGTCTTATTTATCTTTTTATATGGATTTTTTTTGTTAGCTTTATGAAAACTTGTTGAACAAAAGTTGGACAGATTCATGCCCCGAATGACCACCTTAAAAGGATACTGCTGACTTTAAGTTCAGCCTGCATGCATAATCTATAACCCTACCAGTTTAGAATAGCTCCAATATTTAGATTAGTATATAGTAATGCGATCGTGAAAAAAGCAATATCGAGGTTGACTTATCATTATTTTTTGTCCGGGGTTAAAAAAATGTATCTGTGTGTGTAGCAATTTCGTGACACGCCAAAACAATTTTATATTATTTGAAACAAACCACTATTTCTAATCACGTCAGTCGCATGAAAACAAGTTACTTTAACGCGTGTAAAGAAGATTCACTTCCACGAGGCTTTTCAATAGACTGTTAACCCATTAATGGCCGTGCATCTTGTTTGATTTAGACGCTCTTTTGAGTTTCGCGAAAACTCATGAACCGCGCATGCATCGCAGGGTTCGAAGCGCCGATCGTCAAAGGCGAACACTTGCAATGCGACTGCGCGTTGTTACGACAGCTAAGCGACGCCAAGCGCCCACGAGCGAAATGAGCGGCGCAAACACACTCTAGAGTCTAGAGCACCTTAAGGTGATTTAAATACTGCACTCGAAAGCAACGCGTTCAATGCCGTTGCGCTTGGGCATGCAAACTATATTTAGAACCTAAACACAGCGCAGATGTGTAAGGAGGGAAAGTCTAACTAAACAATGTAGCGGTGCGACTAGTCTAAAACCGACTCGACACTCGCTGGCTTTGTTTAAGGGGCCTCTTTCCACTGTCCTGTGCGTGCTTTTAAATCATTCTGTCTCACGTAACTGTACCGTTATTGGTTGATTATGAAAAACGGAATCAACTTATGTCGAAGAACTTACTTGAATTTGCATTTTTATAAAATAAACTATAATTCTGTAGATTTATTTTCTCGATTCTTGTATTCAGACAGAAGATATTTAGGTCTAAACTTTTGTTGTAAAGATGTATAGAAAAAATACAAACTTTTGAGCCTCCTAACTTTTAGGGAAAACAAAAATTTAACTTATTAATTCCATATTTAGGAGACAAAACGATACCTAGTATTATTTTTCTTCTGCATCTACAAATAAGAGAGCCACAACACTACAGTGTTTGTGTGGAGAAATGACCGGGTTGAGTACCCTTAATGCATGCATTAAACAAACGTCAAACAGCGTCACCCTTACATACGGTGTGTCATATAAATCGTCCTTGAGAAAACCCGACACCGACGTTTCCTTACGCCGCTCCAAGCGCCGCAACATTCCACGTGCACGGCGAGCAAGCGAGACGTGTGACACGCAAAGTGGCGTACTTGGCATGGTGCGTTTTTCACCCTCAGTTGACTCTTATAGACACCACTCTCGCTCTCAAAACCGTACCTAACGTTTTATATACGCTCCAGGGAAAACCAAACATTTTACAATCTTGAAATTGAATATTCTCCCACTCAGTTCATGACTTTTTAAATGTATAGGTAATACTTACACGATAAAACGATCTGGGGAATTATACTTGTTGGACATATGTTAAGTAATTATTGTAATTATGTTCTATTTCGCGTTTATAATTTTATAATTTACTTAAATAAAATTTATACCGCGTCTCAAGACTGTTCCCAATAAAAGAAAAACATCTGATTGGTCCTGCGATTTCTAGTGTTATTTGCTAAAAAAACTATATCAAAGTTCGTCATGGTTACCGAGAAAAAAAATGTAAAGTTTCCGTGAAAATAGTAAAAGGTTCATGTAACAATGTATTTGTTGTAAGCGCTCACCTGTCACCGTACGCTGTAACGGTGTCAAGACCATTGTCGATCGGCGCGGCATCGGAATTTGCTCGCTGACCGAATTGACAACATCTGTTCAAACATACAATAAGTTTTGGGGATGATTTTTTCAAATCATTTCTTACTCAAAATAGGTTATACAACACCCAAGTCTTCGGAAATGGTCTTGGGACATTCTGTATTTTGCATTATATTTTATATGTTAGATGATAATTTCTTTATGTAACTTAAATCACTGGAAATACATTTATATTTATTGGAGAAGAAATATGAATATAAAAAAAAATGATAATAATAACTAAAGTGAGTTAAAAATATTTTCATTATGTTAGAATAATTTCAACGTAGATAGGTAATTAGTCCTAGTATTCGATGTATTCTTAATATTTAAAAGTAAAAAGGCACAATGCCAATTCTATGAATTTTATATGCCTAATCAAATCTAATTAATTATCTAATAAATCAGCGCAAGCGATTACATTCTTAGAATAAGTGTTTGACTAACATGCTGGAAACAGAAATAACCACATAACTGTCACTAAAAATAATATAATAACGTTTGCACGTGTTTTAATAATAATGCGCTTGAAGTTGTGTAAAAGGAAAAAACATACTTTTCCTCAGAAATCCTCAAAAAACTACCAGTAAGTTGGTATATATATATCAGCCTACCTATCAACAAACGAACGGTGACCTAATCTAATCGCTGGCGGACACTTGAGTCATCGCAACCACTGTTCGTCTCGCCTCAACATTTCACAAAATACGTTTGTCAGATTGCATTCACAATGGATCCATCAATAAAATATCATCACAGGGTATTTCCACTGCATGAATTTCAACCAAAATATTATACGCCATATTTTTTTGTTTTACATTTTAAATAAAGCTTTAAAACCCTAAACTGAGGAACTAAAGAACAATTTTAACTTATAAAATGCGTTGACAGACGCCATTATTATCTCTGCGCGCGTCGGTTGCGCGCGTGTATAAAATAATAATGGCGTCCGGTCCAACGACATCGACCATCGACGCAAGTCGACTTAGGTATCTAAGTGTTATTGGTATATCAATTTAGTTATTTATCGATAACCTTAACATAAAATTCAAAGTTTTACTTAACTGAACAACACTCCCTCCTGTAGCTGTCAAAAAAATATTTATGTAAGTTTTCGTATTTGTGGTAAGTAGTATATGACAATGGTAGTAGCATATTATATCTGACTCACGTCCAAACTCTCAAATAAATTAAATAAATGGTTCTTTTGAAGTATAACAGTTGTATGAATTATTCTCGATAACCCTAATAATTGCTTTTTAGATTTACATAATAGCGAATAGAACATAATTACAATAGTTACTTAACATATGTCCAACAAGTATAATTCCCCAAATCGTATTGCCGTGCAAGTATTACCTATACATTTAAAAAGTCATGAACTGAGTGTGAGAGAAGAGTGAAAACTGTGAGTGTAAATAAAGTGTATAGATAAGAGAGTGGAATGGAAAGTTGATATGTTAGCATGACCAACAAGCGCACATCGCAAAGGAATATAGGTATTTAATGATTTTGAGAAAGAAAAGGTGGCATATAGTTCTAAACAATATCAGATGACAATGGAATAAATCAATACTTTTGAATTTTTTATTATAGTCCTGAATTCGTTTAACCACGGCATTCTGTGCGTAACTAGAGTTACATTTAGGCAAATGAAACAAGCAAAGAGTGCGTGAGAGACGAGGGTGTACACGAAAAGAGGTTTCACTCAGTAAGAGCGGAGAATCAACTGCCTTTTCTAAAATCCGTGTTCATCGTACTTAATTTAATGCCCCGATCACTAATCCTTTCAAAAATGCAGTGTTAAGATTAAACCTATGTCTGATTAGAGACCCCACATGGTTAATAATTCGCTGTTAATAATTTTCCAGGTCTTCGATGTCCCCTTTATGACCTTTTCAAAAAACCGCGTCCACTGCGCTGGCGAACGAATAAAATAACTATTATAATAGCGTCCGGACTGCCGGCCGTGGATCAAATGAACGCGCTAAAACTCTAGCGAGGACATTTCCAAACCGCAACAAGGAACATTGTTCTTTCCGGAGATAACGCCGTGGACATTCCAATGGAAAAAGTTACTCACGCGCCGAATGATAATAAGTCCGCCTAGTATGATTTTAAGCCGATGCGACAATGTGAAAAATAAATGGCTTATATTTTGGATTTTCGGTACATATTGTAGTTTTAAAAATAAATAATGGCTACAAAAAATAAACAAAACTCGATAATGCTTCATACGTAAATTTCATATTTAAAATAAATCAAAATCATCATAAATCTTTACAAACTCTATGTGACTGCATTTATTTTGAGTGGGTGACATATCTACATTATTGGTACTTTTTTTTTACGTAAAATAACCTTTAATTAAGATACTAAAAATATTTATATTTCTATTATCTTGCCAACAAAATGTGCCGGTAAAAATATGTGCAGCAGACACGTGAAGATGTGGAGTTGTACCAGTCTTCGGCGTGCATTTTGAACATAGGCACACTGGAACTGCGCCCACATGGAATATACGAGTACAGGTACGTATAGTTAATTGCGCAATCAGCGCGTATCGCTATAATATGACTTCACTCTGAGTACACGCTATTGGACTATTTGACGCCTGACGCCAAGGTTCGTCAGCGTTCTAGGTTCTAGGCAAGAAGCCATTGCGGTACAACAAACCTTCGCTACAACGAGTTGCCTATTTATGTTCGTACGCAGATTGCAATCAAACGATTTATCTAATCGAATGAAGTGATGGGCCGCTTCAAATAAGCATATTATTAAAGTTTGTTATTTTTCTGCTTTTATATCCTATAAGGATGGTCTTATCGAATTTACGACGTCATCCAACTTCCTGGAGTTGTCCTTTACTGCGATCATAAATAATATATCCTATCATAGACTAAGAGGAAAAGACTGGCGGCCTCGAGCATAGTCTCATTATTTCACTACTAAAGCGCATGCATTATCTTATTCCTAGTGGACTAACTAAGACTATGCGTAAGACCAAATATACCTAAAAAGCATAAATCGAAAACCTTATCGTTGCTACAATATATATTTCTAGATCTAAACTGGTTTTGGATTCAATTCAATCTTCTTAATAGGTTCTAAATGCCATCAATTTAATTGGTAACAAAGTTTAGTCGAATAATTAATTGTAACTAATCAAACAAATCTATCTACTATCGATTAGTCATTTTAGACGACAGGTTTCTTATAGTAAAATAACATAGCGTTTAATACATTTATCACTTGAATTCAATATTACATGTATTTTTTTATGGGAATGAAACTTCCGCTTCTCCACTAACCAATAAATTAAGTACTTTTTAGCATGTCATAGATTTTAAATTTCTTTTCCAAAATAATATTACATCACAGAATATTAATACTCGTAAGATATTGGATTTTGCCCGCAAATGTATAAATTATTATTTTTATAGGGCCTTTCTTAATACATAACGTTTATTTGGTAGTTTTATTTTTTAAAGTCGGCAACGGCAACGACACATAACCTTGAAGTAATGTTCATCTTCAGACCTTCACATCTATCTAATTTGTGACCTTGAACCAATTCGGCGGCAGACACGTGTTTAGGCGCTTTCGCAGATTTGACAGTCCGTCGACATTTTTATCTGACGGCGAAACCAAAGGATAAATATTAAATTTGATTCATTTAGACCCGTTTTTATGGCTACGGCTGGCATTTGGTAACCATTGGATATTTAAACATAAAAAAATATTATATGTTTAGATACCTTGATCTTACGTTTTCAATATAGTAAAGGCAGATTTTTAAAACTCAATTCTATTTATGAGAAATTTAACAAATTCTTAACTGCTAATAGTTCTGTTTTAATTGAAAGAATATTATAAAAGATTTTTGGGCCTTAGAAAAAAATAGTAATGAAAGGCCTAAAAAGAAAAAACCCTAAAACAAAGAAAAGTTTGTTTTTTTAATTTCTGTATTATGTAGCTGTAATTAAATAAAAACCAACAATTGCTCACTGACTGCGCAGAGTTTAACCTGACACCCTAATAAAGCACCTAATTTCAAGGTTGACTGTAAAAATGCTTCGCCTTAAATGGGAGCCTTTCCCTAAGAACCCATCCCAACCACGACGGAAATATCGACGGGTACACCTCAACCACTAGAGCATAAAGTATAGATTCGACGTAGGTATGCCGAGACACGCGATCGCTAAAAATTCAACTCAAGTAGCGTCTTGGAAAAAATAAACTGCTTATTAAATTCAGCGAGAAATCAGACTGTGACGACCCAATGGTTTTCGGAGGATTCTTTAAATATCACCGACTTCGTTTCGAAATTCATAATGGTTTAAGATCGAACGCAGATGAAAGAGCTATGATAAAATATAAGGCTAAGAGGTCGGCTAAAAAGGCTAAAAACTAATCAGCCAGGTACAAATTGTTAAGGAGACGACCAAACAAAAAATAACGTGTTTAGGTATAACAGACGCTTGAAGTTTACCTACAGGCGCGAAACAGATATTTCTTTCTAGGATAGTTCAATTATTTAACGGCAAAAAGATCACCCACTCTCATCTATTCATTTTTTATTTATTTATTGACTTAAATTCAAATTTAATGTCGCTTTCATTAGTAAGCAGTTTATATGTTCTGGAAGAGCCTGCCGACTCTTCTACCAGATACTCACTAGTATAGACATTATCTAGCAATATGTTACTTAATTATTATTATTTTTTTTTTTGATTACACACTTTAACCTATTGTTAAAAACATTACATTAACAAAAATAATGAATTGAAGAATATAAGTATAATTTTAGATCTTTTTTTACATGCCGATTTTTTTTTTACATGACGATTTTTTTTTACATGACGATTTTTTTTAATTTCTTAATTTCTAAAGGCACCTTATTAAATAATCGTGCCAGCACAACTTTAATTTATCTTTCTCCATACATTTTTGAATTTCGGTGTAATAGTTACATAAACCATAACTGACATATATGCAAAGTTCTACCTAACTAGACTTTTCTCTATTAGTATTTAATTTTTATGCAGTATACACTTGTGTTATGTCATGAATTATATTTTTCAGGTTATTTTTAGGAAAATAAGTTCCTATTTCCTTTCTTCCCAGTTGAAGGAGTGTTTTTTTCCGTTTAAGTATTTGTGAGTGTTTTTAATTTTAGATATGCACAATTTAACCCTGATGCGATGTGAACACAAGAATTCGTTATATACCACGGAATAACGTAATATTCCAATAATATCTACTTACGCTAAACAGACTCGTTGCCAACATAATAATTTAAAAATAAAATCTCCCCATTCACAACATGCGAGTCGGCGCAGCGGACTTCAGGCGGCAATTCTAGAATGGTTGCGTCCAGTTCGACGAAATGCTAAATAGGCAGGTCGGCCTAAAAGACGAGAAAATAATATTGCCATCTGCGAAAAAAGAGGTACGCAATGTTACATAAATAAACATGTCGCGGTCCCACGCAGCAGCATTCGTCGGCGGCTGAGGTCGTACTTGGACCGTCCTTTCCGCCCACATTATTTATAACCCAATTTGGTCTTGATCGCCACATCTCTTCTTCGCAACTCTCTCTTTCCGCAGCATCACCCACGCGCCGCCAGCTCGCTCGGGGCACGCCATGACTTGCATGCTTCCTTGCTTATAATTTTATCATCTCACAACTTTAATATATATAATAACACATAACATAACCGACTGAGCGGTGGGCAATGTTTCCAAGTAGTTTCACGGCTAACCTCTAAGTTTCATTTAATACCTAGTTTCACTACTCGCGGTAGATCGCAATTATCTTATAAAGGTAGGGAAATTTGATAGTGAAGTCTTGTATAGGTATAATGAGTATGGTACTCAGCAATTCGGGAACAATAATCCTCAAGTTAGGTTTGAATACAGGGAAATTACATCGAATAAAGGCAGCCCCAAGCTGTTGGTCGACTGTACTGTAGGGTAGGGTCGTTGTACAGTTGAAACAAAAAACGAAATTCTCGTAATGCAAAAAAACTGACCATTTTCCAGATCACAAATGCAACGCTCAACACCGTCTTTTTGCACTGAGAAATTGCAAGATTTGAGCATTCAATTTGAGATCTGCGATATTAGATAGCCCTAACATAGCTAATGATAGCTACAGTGCTAAGAAATTGCAAGATTTGGTAGTTAAGTGCAAGGTTAGAGTTCGTGCTGATTCAAATCTGAAAAAAATGTATGTACTAAAATAATAAACTACCTACTTAATTGTTCAAATATTCTTAAGAGTATTCGGTCACTTTTAAGTTTAGCAGCGCATTAACGCGATTATGCATAAGGCCGTAAATAATTGCAAAAAGTTTCGAAAAATATGTCACAACGCCATTTTTAGCTTCTATACATAATTTATGTATAAGAAGATACTATCTCCATCCTTTGGACGTCTGACTGCCCGTTGCATCTTTCAACTCGAAAAATACAAGTGCGATTTATGTGTAGAATTATTTATTTATTTATTTTTATTCGGTACTCTAACAAAATATTGAACATATAACATATTTACATTAATTTTAGAGACTTAAGTAAGAAAAACCTTATCAATATTTAAATAAAAAGAGAATACCGCATGCATATAAAAGATAAAACACAGATTATACTAAATAGAAATTATATAGATACACTAAATACGGATATTATATGATTACATGCAAATAAATATATAATTGTGTATATATTATTTATATAAATAAAATGTATGAACATAAATATGCATTTATGCTCTTGAATAAGAACCATAGCCGTTTAGTTGGAGGCTGTCGAATCATACAGATATACCTATAATATTAAAGTCAACATTTTGATAGAGCGCTCAAATATATTTCAATTTTAAAAATATGACAGCACGGCTGGTGGTATGTATAATTTAAAACCGGCCAGTTAAAACCAATACAAACTCATTTATGTGCGTAAAAGAATGTTCAGTGCCAAATTATAGTTATCTTTTATAATGAATTGAAAAACTATCATACCATTGTATGTTTTTTTTTAATTTTAATTTATTCAGACCTAAAAAATAACCCACTATAGCCATCCAAAACGCACGTCGTATGGGCTAGAAGTGCCCGTCACAAATGGAGATAGGAAATGTAGCATCCCATCACAAGTCGGTACCGCAGGCGCGTGTAGTCTGAGGACCTAGCTGTAAGACGACACGTTCTTGCTAAATAATTGACTACTATACTAAACAATATATAGAAGCAGTTGATATTATATGATAGCTACAGGTGGTCATAGCCATTCTTGTGGTAAACTAGGCATTAGAATGAACCGATGCAGTCCACAAGTTTGAACAATTACCGTCAGGATTTTGGAAACTGAAGTTTCAAACTAGTGATGTGATGTGATAAAAAAAGAAGATTGCAATGCCGTACTGACTCATAACCTGATCTCAGAAGGCGATAAATACGCGGACAATTTGCGTGCTTATCATATCGCTAGGAACTTCCGAATGAATCATCTCGAGTTTAGTCAGAATATACTATAGTAAAAAATGCTGATAATTAAGTACAGTCGCAAGAGGTGAAATTTAAAAGCATATTTTGTGTGCTGTGATTTGGTATTTTGATACTGGACATTATTTGTATTTAAAAATTACTTTCGAAATTAGTTTATCTCAGCAGTAAGCAAAGAATAAATAAATTGTTGTAACACTGACACGCCTTTAATTTTACCATTGTCTTATTCTCCACTCGTCGCCGAAAACTCGCAATTGAGTAAGACTTGCCTGTCGTATCTATATTAAATATTTTTGTGCTATGCTCGAGGGAAATAAATACACAATAAAAACACAAATCTAAAGCTATCTTTTTAACCTTAAATTCTATTGTTATACTAGGCTAGGTTGGTAGCGCAGTGGTTTAAAACCCTATTGATTCGCTTTCTTACTGAGCAATTCGGGTTCGAGACCCGGTGGTCATCTTTCACGCTCTACAAAGTCGACCGAACTAAATATATATTTTACATACACTGAAGTCATATTACAGCGTTTGATCTTCTCAAGCCTTTTTTTTTTTTTTTTTAAGTCACGCTAGTTTGATGAGTTATTGATGATTCAAAAATAAGTAGTTGGAAATGACAAAATACATACAATATTTTTCGTTTAGCCCGAATCAATATCTCTTTAAAACAATAAAGACAATCTATCGGACCAATTTGATTACAGACCAAATAAATATCCTGAAAAACGAAAAATTCATCTACAAGCTTCTCTGAATATTTAACATTATAATAGAACGCATTTACATCGCAATTTAAAGTGAAATTGATAATCACAGGAAACATTACTTTTTATTTGTTTTTTATTTAAAGAATACCTATGACTTTTTGCCACTTCGAGACCTTTTAATCTTTATTTATTTATATATACGTGTAAATATTTTGCCCTACCATTTACCAAAACAAATATTTAAACAATAAATATTGATTCAATGATAACTTTCACTGTCCTCTCACAAATTTATGAGATCAGCTTAACACTCAAGGATACTTTTAAATTTGCATAGGTCCAATCAAGGCCTTATTGTACTACATTGACTATTAACCAAGGATCAACATAGAATTAAATAATGCAAAATTGAATAATAGATTTAGTTTAAACAATGTGTAAAAGTCTACATATAAAAAAAATCATTGGAAGCATTTCGTAGTGATTTTATAGGTTAAAACGGGAATTAGAAGGTGCAGTTTTGAACCCTTCAGATAGGCACCTAATGTATGCTAGTGGTATTTAATGGTAGCGTGTGGTATTCGAAAATAGCTGAAATGGGCACAGCCGCTTTTAGTACCGCCTGCTGCCAGGCATATTAATTGGTAGTTGTTATAAGCTATCAATCGGGTAGCGATAAAAAATCTAAATAGGAATAGAAAAAATAAAATGATTTTTACCATATTTGACAAAATATGATATATTAACACAGAGCAGATAAAACAGTGTGTTTTTTAAATATACGACCCGCTTAAGCTAAAATTACCCAATTTCATGGGTAGCACATATTCTGAAGGCCGTTTCCATACCATGCATTAATAATAATAAATAATTTATTTATTCATATGAATACCACTGACCAGTGCTTGTGCGTGTTTGTCAATCAAAATGAAATTATACTATCTACCTGCGTAGGTAGTGGTGTTGTAGTTTCCTGTTGAAAATTACGCCACGATTTCATACTTGTCAGAGGTATGTGCAATAATAATCATTTAAATGCTATTTGTAATAGGGTTATTTTGTTGTTGATCGGTGGACTCGATTGATTGTGGTAAGGGACTAAAAAGCGTACATTAAAACAAAACTAATGGGACAAACATAAAATTTGCAACCTTCTAGGGGCCTACGGCAACGACAAGAACCAGACCATCTGTTTCAAAAAAGCAATACCCTTTTTTATTAAAATCCTACTTAGAAGGTCGCAATAACGATACTATAATTCCCCAAATTCTGAATTAATGTAAGGTTAACCCCTATTGTGACCGAAAAACGCTAGTAACTTATATAAACCGTATCCCGAGACAATTCCAGATAAAAATCTGGCTAATTGGCTCTGCGACTTCAAACATGATTTGCTTTGACCTCAACATGGTTACCGAGGAAAAAATTTATAAATAATCCGGGTCATTGACCGGCCTCGCCTGAGCGCGAGCGTGCGAACGAAAGGCAAAGGGAATTTACACCAGCGCTTTGATAAATTTGGGCCTGAATTATTTTCGCATTATTTTTATAGGGAACATAAACACCTCCTTAAGTTTTGGGACACTCTGTATAGTTTAGAAGGAGCAATAGTGACTACACATTCCAAAAAGGTGCTGGCGTTAGTTTTGCGTACATTCCTTAAACCTTAAACAGAAATATAATGACACAAATCATTAAACTGCCACTTTAAGTCATGGGTCGAACGCTAAGTGGATTTATGACAGGTTACAGTGGGAGTACAGTCACACTCGTAACCTATGTAGATAAAGTAGATTTGGTGACGTAGTTTTTGAAATGACCTTTTCATATCAATACGAGTACTTAGT
This sequence comes from Neomicropteryx cornuta, assembly GCA_020383195.1. Classification (NCBI taxonomy): domain Eukaryota; kingdom Metazoa; phylum Arthropoda; class Insecta; order Lepidoptera; family Micropterigidae; genus Neomicropteryx; species Neomicropteryx cornuta. Next base: position 2,319,032 of record JAHKQU010000014.1, read on the forward strand.
ATGACTTACATTTAAAAATGTGGTCACCATCATGTATTCGCTATATTGAACTTCTTTAAAAATTATATAAAATTCAAATCATGCAGTTTATAACCAAATAAGAGTATTCTTCTTTTACTTTTATATACGGGTTTTTTTCGAAATGGGTATATTAAAGTTTTTGTATTTTCCGTGGTAATTTTTGGTACATTTACCTGTATTTTATTATTATTATTATTATCTACTTTACCAATAGCATGATAACTAAAAAGTAGAATGTGGGTCGTTTTAAAATCAAAGTTATATATTATGCAAAAATTAAGTTCTTATCAGCAACACGTATAATTTTGCAGTTTATATCTAATTTAGGAAAATTCTTATAAAGAATTCATTATTTTTAAATCTTTAGACAGGTTTAATATGCAAAATTATCAACAAAATTGCTCAATTAAATTTAAAAATAAAAACATTACTTGTGGCAATCATTTACTATGAAGAAACTCTCTTCTGTATAAGTTGGATTAATTATATCTACAATAGGTTCATAAACATAAATAGTTAGGTATACATTTGAAAGATTTAATTAGATTTGTCAGGCAAAATTTATTGCGAGAGTGATCGGGTTCAAAGCCTCGAGTTAGTGGATTTTTTGGGAAATATTTAAAAAAAAAACACATGAACATCTTAAATGCCTACAAATTCCTGCAATGTCAAAGCCAGAAAAGTATTATTTCACACTTACCTAACCTCTTTAACTCAACCTTCCAATAAAGTTATTGTACCTACCCACCTTTTGTTTAAAAAGGATTTGCAAATGTAGTCATTTTTCATTGTTTATCAGTTCCCTAATTAATTTGTGTATTCCCTCCATGACTACCGGGTACCAGGTATTTTGAAATAACCTATTTTTTAATAAAGCACTAGATATATGTATTTAGATTAATTCGCGTTTAAAAAAACACGAGTAAAACTAATTTATTTAGATTCGGTTAGAGGTGCAATTTTACCAAAGATAGGCACCATACACATGAATCCACTCCATTTTGGGTAATCAATAAATAGATGATTATTATAATATAATGGCTTTACTAGAAATACTAAATTCTACTAAATAGAAGTACTTCTACAATTGATTTTTCAGATGGACCTAGTTCATATTACACCTATTAGTAGGTACTATAATGTACTAAGGATAAAAATATTAAAAGCTTATCGCAGTCTGATGAAAAACAGTAAGCATTTGACATGCAAACTTTGGTGAGTGAAGAGAAAAATTTTAAATCCCTAATTAATCAAAACAAATAATTTTAAGATTGATAGAAAAAAATAAAATATAAACGAACCTTTGTGAATAAAACTTCGGGTATGTATATCTTCCACTTAGAACTTTTATTTCATGTAATTTATACGTATATATCACAAATCCTGGTAGACTTTTAAAACACATTCACGCAACATACAAAACTCGCGAGATGGCTTCGGATGACGTTTCATTTTCTAAAAATTTACATACAAAACGCTCACGAAACCAAATTATAATAGTTAACTACTTAATTACTAGATTATTGTAAATAAAATTCGTCCAAGTTGCTCGACATTTCCAAAATATATCAGCTCAGACTCTGTGGGCAGATGACACTTTTATCAATCGACCAAAAAGTTAGAGTCCATATAAAATATTGTATGTATATATACACGCTTACCATCTATTATTATACATTTAACCGTACAAAAAATACACAATGAGTGAAGAATTCATGTTCGGTAAAATAGGCAGGATCCAAATTGATCCTCTAAATTTTTAAAACTAATATTTCATTAAAAGCTTGAAGATATTTACGAAACGAGAACATTACGATTTAAATTAAAAAAATAATCTTTTATAAAATTTTGCGTGCATTTGCTTGTGATGCTATAATAATGGGTCGCTTCGAATATCTACTTTCTAAATTACCAATACAATAATGCAGTCGAGGGGGCGTAATTCATAGGAAAATCAAGTCATTAATAGCCGCATACTATACTAAAATTTTGAAAAAATATCAATTAAAGCACCAAAAATGGACAATGGTATGTAAGAGATATAAGGAGAAGAGCTGGATATGGTTGCAATTGAGCATGCGAGCCGTTTAAGCCGCAGTAGTTATCCTTAGGCCGACAAGCCAACGTCCAGCGGTCGGGTCCTCGAGCCGGCGGACTAGGAAGACCACCCCGTCACAGGCCAAACTGATCCGCTGCGCCGCTTGGCAAAATGGCATTCAATTCACTCACTACCATCACCATTCACCAACCGTATCACATATTAAAGCCTCGTCGGAGCGGCTGAGCGAACGGCGCGAGGAACGCACCATGACTAATATTCCTCGTCAGAAACATCGTAACGTAACGCCGTTAAATCTAATATTAGAGCACTGTACAACAACAATAACTTTTTTTCTCCTTTTCTGGGCTAAAGTTCATCTCTCGCACGATTTCGGCGAACATTTCATTAACGTTGGTGCGACTTTTGGCAGAGGCCTCGACGAAAGGACAGCCCCACATCTGGGCTAGGGCGCCGCCCTCGGGCGCCGGCACTTCCCTGTGGTGCTCCAAATCGGCCTTGTTGCCGACGAGGAGTATGGGCACGCGTTCCGTACCTTTCACGCGGGTTATCAGCTCCTTCATAGGTTTTATGTCCTGGAACGTTTGGTGATTGGTCAAAGCGTACACAACGACGAAACCTTGTCCATTTTTTATGTACAGATCTCGCATCGACGCGAACTGTTCCGTTCCGGCGGTATCTAAGATTTCCAATACGCAGGGCGAATTGTCCACTTCGATTTCTTTACGATAAAAGTCCTCAATGGTTGGATCATACTTTTCCATGAAACATCCAGACACGAACTGTACAGTTAATGCACTTTTTCCAACCCCGCCCGATCCCAACACGACAACTTTGAACTCACGCATTTTTTTTTGTTTTTATTTAGGAGTACCGTAAACAAAGCACTAAACTAACGTCAGTCTCACATCACAACGGCATATTTCACAGCTGTGTTCCGCCGAACGATAGCCGATATTCGAACAACAAAGCCAAATTTCGATCGTGACGAATGCCATCACCGCACACTTGCTCTTTCAAGTCGCCATTTTAACTGACTGACTGGCTGCTGCGAGCGGCGATATTGCACAGAGGCGAACGCTCGACGCGTCCTCCATTGAAACATTCAACTTTACTTTACTCGGTCGCCTCGACTCGGGTCTCGGTTGATTCGGATCTAGTATCGAGATACCTACCGACGATGAACGGATGCACGCATGATGCAGCAAGCAGCGCTACAAACACCATTCGGCACAATTGTGAAACAATTTGACATATAAAAAAAAAAATGTTTTTGCTTTTCATGTAATCTAAAAACTAAACTAAAAATGTTATGATTTTTATATTTATCGGTTCTTTTCAAATTAGCATAGTTTTTATACTTATAACTCTAAACAAATGTTCGTAACAACATAATGAAGGTTCATAAAACTAATTTGGTGTTTTCGATTGGTTTTCGAACATAATTCGTGAAATAAAAATATTTTAAAAAGTTCCAATTTGCAGACTACCAAGCTAAAACAAAACTACAAATTATAAAAGTAATATTATTTCATTAAAGTAAATTGGGGTGAAAAGAACTTGTTAAAAAAAAAGAAGACGTACAGCTTAAACCAGTGTCATTTATTATTTATGAAAAATATGTTTCTAATAATTAAATAAGTTAGATAAATTCACCTGCAGTTAGGGTGGAAAGAAATATAAAAATAAACGGGATGGACTAATTCCTATTCCTATACCATGAAAGTTTTTCTAGTCACTTGAAATTTGGTATAGTACGTTTTTATTGTTTTTTTTTTTTTGTAAATTGGCTTAACAATTTCAATTAAAACAAACTAAGGCAAGGGGTATCAAAATGCCAAATACGAAAAACAATTTTTAAGCGAAAAATAAAATTTTATTGGCACCTTTTATAAAGCGTCGGGATGGAAATAAGTGTTGATTTTTGCAATAAAGTTGATTATTTAAAAGTTTGTAATTATTATTTATTTAATTTTAAAATAATCCAACGATTTACATAGTTTATTAACATTTACATTATTTATTGAAGATAAACCGAAATACAATTTATGTGATATGAAAGCGTCGACAATTTCGCTCTGTCCTTATCAAGCGCTAGGATCGGCGCTGGTTGCTGAATAGCACGGAGATAATATTCGAAGGAAAAATCCTCACATTCTAAGAGTTTGTTGCGTTTGTGGCAAAGTTTGTACTTACCTATAACCATACAAACAATAAATTAGTTTCCAGATATTTAATTACATCTCATTAATTTACCTGGAATATCTTATTTATACGGAAAATAGACATTTAAATACATTAAAGATACCAAACAATAACTAACCGCTAGTAACATGAGCATATCAGCTAAATAGCTGCTTGCTCAGCGAACAATAATAATAATATAATGGTTGTATGTAATATAAAATGTAATTGTAAATATGTTGTTTTTAACCACGCAAGGCCATTACTATGTATTTAATTACTCATGGAAAATAAAATTAATAAATAAATGAATTCAATTCACCAATAGGAGTATGACGGAAAACTATTGAGTGTAATTATTAAATATTATCTTAGAGATAGTTTAAAAGGGTTGCTGTTCCAATGTTCACTTCATCTTATCAGATATTTTACATTTCTGGATTGAATTTTATAACTCTCTACTCAATATTTGATTTTTGTTCCATAGCTATTGCATAGCTGTTCCTTATCCAACTTGAATTTAATTCGTCATTCAAGGAGCTATTTTCATATACAATAAAATTAAGTTAAACAAATTTAAAATAGATAATAGGATATATATGTGCTTATATACACATTCAGATATCTTAGTTGAATAATATAAAAGCAAAAGAAATAGAAAAAAGGATAATTAATAATTATTATTCATTAATTATTATTGCAATATTGCAATATGTAATCATTATACACTTCATGTATTGCATGCCAATTTTTTTAACGACAATGCCTTGGAATAATCAACACGCAAATTCCACAACCAAAAAATAAATTGGGTAGTATTTATTATGCGGAAGAGGCCAAACTGATTTTAAAGTTATCGAATTTTCTTTCACAATCTAAAAAATTGTCAATCATCAGTCAAATTTATACCAATTTACGGTTAACACTATGTGACCATAATCATACGTGTGACGCGACATCTAGTAAATGTTTATGAAACTAGTTAGATTAGTCTTAATGTTCCTAATGTCAAATTTGCTCAGTAGGTAATTATTTGCCAAAAATAGATAATTATGAATAGCGGCTTACGGGCAACTTTTTTGCAGCGGCGTTTCAATTTTATGATTGCATTGTTTTTTGCGTGAATTTGTTTTTGACAAGGTTCTAAGACTCTTCTTTTCAGTTGGTGTTTTGTTTTTAGCGTAAAGTTATTTCAGAAGCAGGCGATTGTATTCGTGTTCCAATTAAAATACGAAAACAAAAGCAAACGTTAAATTGCGTCATCGAGGAGTTGGGCGTGGTGAGATTTCTGTTATTGTTTGATTAAATAGATCTTGGTTGGTTCAGCTTCTAAACGTCGGAAATTCAAACAAAACGTCAATGATAAAAATATAAGTTTTACCCATTAACTCACCGTTGTTTATCTAGAAAGGTTAGAACAAAGGATGCAAAGATGTGATAAATAATAATATAAATAAAGGTTAATTTAAAATAGACAATGATTGTGTCATGTGCTTTTTACCCTCTAATTAAATGATTAATGAGATTAGGAATCAAGTTTTTGCAAGTTCTACCTAAAACTCTTCTTTTCCAACATTTTTTTTTTATCATATGTTTGTAATTTTAAAATATTAGTCATGTATAACTCAGCTGATACATCAGCACTGTGGAGAAATTGCTAAACAACATTACCAGATTTTATAGAAATGACTGTCACAAAAGTGAAATATAATATTTAATAAGTACATTTATTTAATATATTTCACTACAAATATTTTTCTGAAATGAAATCTAACTGGATTTTGTTGTCATGCACTTTTAATGAATAATCTTTTTTATAAGCGTTTTTAATAAAGCACACAATCTATCAACAAAATTAAATTAGCCATAACATTAACTATTTAAGTGCTATTTTTAACAGTAAGGTTGTATTAAAACGATTGAGCATCATTGTAGAAGGTAAAGTTGCGGTAGGTATATAATCAGCATTTTATTAACTACTGCTGTTATTCCTTTAAGATCTCTTTTAAAAGCGCTTTTTTCTTAAATAAAATACCAATATTTTTTAAAAGGTAATAATAATACAGTATACATTAATTATATTATTACTACGAATTGTGGTCTGTCGTTGGCATCACCTGTCTCCCTCATCCATCATCCCTCATGCTGGCGTCATCATTAAACACGATGCAAATCTGCCATAGAATGAAGGTATACCTGTGACACCTAAAATATACGCTATTTGAATCTCAAGTTCAAAAATGTTTAAGCATTATTTTATTTCATATAACATTAAAAATCAAAATATAACATTTTTTTTAAATGTCCGAAAATTTTATTTATTTTTCTTAATTAAAATTTTATCAAAATACATGGATGTTCTGAGACCATTTCAAAAGACTTGAGGAGATGTTTATGTTCCATATTAAGAGTAAGAAATTATACATATAAAAAAATATGAAAATAATTCATCCCCAAATTTCTCCTCAAAAGGTGTATCGATCGATATTCGTAGCCTTGAATGCGGTCAGCCGGAGCTCTCTCCCCCTCCCCCCTCCCCTGATGACTCCGAACGATCAGCTGGCGTTTTACAAAAACGGTTTATTATTATGATATGAACTTTCCATTATTTTTCTTGGACCCATGATAATGATCGTCTTGAGCTTTAAAGTGATACAACTCGCACGTAAATTCGTTCAGAATTGGCAGAGTTCTTTAGTTTACAAACTAAAAATGATTTTCTTTTATTTATATAGATAATGTCGGATAATGTACACGTACTACTCTTTTTTTACACTTTTAGTTCAACTTTAAATGCTCCCAAGTTTTTGACTGTACATAATGTCTGAATGTTAGTTATCAATAACATCAAAATTAGTTTGGTCACTAAATCACCCGTTAAAATAAATAATATTTCATGAAGAGTTCACCCTTTTCTCAAAACCTTAAATACTTCAAAAGTATTAGTCAAATCCAAAAATACGGGAGTTTTTTGTTGCAAATTTAATGAGGAATTCTATGGTTGTAAGCAAATTTGGTTGGTTTGTAATACACAGTAGAGTCTGTACCTAACCTTAAACTAATCTAGATGCAATCTACATTTTTTCAGAAATGTCATATCCAGCACCACAGAACGGCGGAGGCCAGCCGCCATACTCACCAAACTTCCCACCGCAACAAGGCCACGGTGGCGGTTACCAACCACCTCAAGGTGGCGGTTACCAGCCACCCCAAAGTGGGGGTTACCAACCACCCCATGAAGGTGGTTACCAGCCACCTCAAGGAGGGTATGCCTCGGGATATCCCCAGCCACAAGGATATGCTCCGGTTCCTCAAGGTCCCTATGGTGCTGGTTATCATCCTACACCGATTGTTCAACAACCTGGTCCTGGTCAGCACCCACAACATCAAACTGGTATTATACTTTTAAAAACATTCATTTTGAACTTTGGTACTTAGCTACATAGACCCAATATTTCATGTAATAATAATAATAAATATCCAATAATAAGTATCGGTTTTCTTTTTGATTACTAACAATATCAAGTTTATTGATTATTCCTTAGTTTTTAGCCTGTAGGTTTATATTTACTTATAAAGTTTACTAGCTGTTCAACCCCAGGGTTCGCCGCGGGTTGGCAGTTAGGCCTTGCAGGCGCCGAAGGACTGCAAAAGAGGAATCGGCTCCAACAAAAGGCAAAGGCTCTTTATTACTTGACATTACTTGACAAGCTGAAGGCAGAAGTTGCTGAAAAGTGACCAGATTTGCAGAAAAAAAATTGTTTCACCAAGACAATGTGCCGTCTCACACCTCAACGGTTGCCATGTCGAAAATCCACCAATTACAGTTTGAGCTGCTTGGCCACCCTCTTACTCACCGGATCTAGCCCCAAGTAATTTTCTTTATTCCCTAAGCTAAAAGTTGCGCTCGGAGGACAGAGATTTTCCTCACCTTCGTAAACGCTTATTTTGCAGAGAAAGACACCAAGTATTATTTCGACGGGTTGAAGAGGTGGAATCATCACTGAGAGTAGTTTATAGATTTACAAGGAGACTATTTAGTAAAATTAAAAATAAATTTGAAGAAAAAATATCATGTATCTTTGTTAGGTTGGAAACTTTTCAGACAATCCTCATATAAGATCAAATTTATTAATGAAACGCTTTTATGTTGATTACATGAATAATGTGAATTAATAGGTCTGAACCTGAATAGTGTTCAATCTATGTAAAATATTACCATTATTAGTTATGCTTACCGATGTAAACAGTGTAAACGATCACATCGTTAGGGAAATTAATTTAATTATCAGCAAATATCCTTTGAAATAAATCACTCTATATGTGAAAAACTTATTAGGATGCAAGACTAGACAATATTTGTTAAGATTTCTTTTCACTTCTCGTACCCGTTGTTTTTCCTTGATTAAATAAATAACTCTCCTGTATACTAAAAGATGGTCTTAAAACTAAAATAACATACTTTGTTGCATACTTCAACATAAAAAGTTTAATCTCATTTTTTTTGTTTAATTTTCATTTTTTAATGCTGTATTGCCACTACAAAGGTATTGACCCTGTACACCAGTGTAAGCGTCAATTAAAAAATAAAATATCTATAGCTTTAATAGTTTGAGGTGACAGACAGAGAGATACAGTCTATAATAATACTATGTTATCTCGGTGTCTCGTTAAAGGAAAACATAAAATTACTTACCATTAAAGTAATTAAACGGCCTATTAAATCCCAACATAAAATCTCAATTTGATAAAATTAATGATAAGAAAACCACATCTTACAAGCAATAAATACATGTAATATTTATCTTGTATTTGTATAGAGTTCACTCTGATAGTGACAGGGCAATGTTTAGCGAGCTGTAGCTATTTACGAATGATAATAGACGGTCTCCTGCTGTGTCCTCACAATAGGTTAAATATAAGTGTAGCGTTTAACCAATTGAACTCAATTTTACTGTTTAGTTCAGACGGTGTACAACCTCTGATCCCTCATTGTCAGTCAGTAACATCGTGAGCACTGTGAAAACCACCTTTCGACAATGAGCAAAGTATTTAATCAAAAAGTGAATAGTTCTAGTGTACAAACGAAGCATATTCTCAATGTGATCTTTAGCAAAGAGACTTATAAGAAATTCAAAGAAGTATTTGAACAGCGCATCAAAAGCGCTAAGGAAGAGCACGTTTACACGGACACGTTTTCAGTGCACACAATACGAAGGAGTTTGCGACGCGCTCGCAACAGTTTCAAGTTGAAAACAAAACATTCGGGATATGAGAAGTTTTTGAGCGACGACGAAAAAAGGTTAACTAATATTAGCGATACAAAATGGCTTTCCGTACAGGATTATGACATTTGAAATTTGTTTACCGTTCTGTTCTGTTATTCCACTTCTTTCCGTTTGTGTTCTTGTCTCTCATGCATCTTCGCTTCGCAACTATGTGACGTTCTTGATATTTGTTTCTGTTCATGGAAGGTAGGTTATTTATTTCCTTCTATCTTCATCAATCATGTAAATTTAAGTCATTCGCACCTATCAAAAAACTGGATGTTTGTGTGTTTTTTTTTTACATTTAAATCCATGCTAAGTGTTAATATGCGGTTATGAACTTAAAGCATTCTGCTCCGTAACGCATTGCCGCCCGTTCGATGAAGGTCGCTAACCGAATGAAATATCCCACGTGGGCCCGCCAGTCGTTTCTTATTATTGACAAATAATAGGTACAAAACTATGAGAATGTTTATCTTTTATATTTAATATTATATTGACATAGTTTTTGTAAATAAAACTCGAATATTTACCAAAACACTTTCAATTCATAGCGCATGTTTCACATAAATAATCAAACATGAATTTAGGTATACGCTACATGCCACGGTTTTAAATATTAATAGAAATTCAGTAAACTGATGACGCTTTTAAGCGCATACGGCAACTGGCGACATGATATCTCGTTATCGGCGCTGAGTGTGTTAAGGCATTCATATGAACTAGAGGCGTCCAGTGGTTGAAATTCGACCGTAATTCATTAAACTTTTAAATTTGAGCATTATTGAGGTTCTTCTACCTCTGTAATGAGGTAAGTATACCTCTATAATCATTGCATATATATTTTTTTTATTTCGTTCTATGATTTCAACAGCGAGCGTGTACAAATACGTCATTAGCGTAGATTGTTAGCCTTAATTCCCTGCAATACTTATGGAATTTAAAATTTAATGTTAGTAACAGTTGAAAAAAAATAAACAATTACAGAACGCTGAATTGTATTTACGAATCTTTTCAAAATATTTTTTTGACTTTCTTTTTATTGAAGGTTCATGTGATGAAAGTCCATCATACAATAATTTAAAACATTCATCATGATAAGGTCAATATGCTTTACCCTTATGACAACATGAAGTGAATGCAGCCTTTACATAAAGTGACTTCAGATTCGAAATGTTTTACATTGCAAAGCTTGCATTGTAAATGAATTAATCCACAATCAAAAGTAGTAAAATTTGTTGAAATAACATTCAGTGCAGATTTAAATGTATCCCTCAAAATAATTTCATTATTTTGTAATACTATTTACACTATGTAAATGTGCAATTGGCCTATTTATTATCATTTCAACTTTCACGCGAATATATATTCCTCCTACTTCTTTGTGTCTCGCGTCAGTTCTATGTGGAGGCATAATGGAAGATAGGTGCGAACATCTGAATGTTAAAAAAAAATAAACTACTGAAATTAAGAACTAAATCACACAAAATTTTATAAATTGTTAAGAGGGAATGTATTATTTTTCCAAGAAGAGTTGTTTATCACTTATATTAGTTGAAATACATTGCTATAGTTAACAAATAATAGTGTTACCAACTTTGGCCGAGAAAAACAAAATCTCTGGCGCAAAATTGACCAAATGACCAGTTTGTATCTATAGAGTTTTGTTATTCTCTGCCTTTAAATTAAAATAAACCTATAATATGCATGTGATATACTTATTTATAAGACGATATTATTGCAGGTGGTTGGATGAGTATTCCGCAAGGAACGCCCGGCTGCCCAGTTGGATTGGAGTACCTCTCTATGATTGACCAACTCCTCGTCCATCAGAAGGTCGAGATGCTAGAGGTGCTGACCGGCTTTGAGACAAACAACAAGTTCACTATCAAGAATGGCCTCGGCCAGAAGGTATATTACGCCGTGGAGGAGAATGACTGTTGCACGAGAAATTGCCTCGGATCGATGAGACCCTTCGAAATGAAAATCTTGGACAATTTTGGATCTCAGGTGTGTATTTTGACCAAAACCTGTATTATTAATTACTCAAAGCAGAATTTTACAAAAGCGGGGAAAAAAATAGGGGGTTAATCGAACTGTCGTGATTGTTAGAATGATAATGAGCCACGTCTGCAACATCTTATCGAACATCGATGTAGAATCAGTCTCTAGCTCCTATGAATAATATGGTGTATGCAGAGATTTTTCCCCTACCCCTTCTTAATGTCGCTCAATATTCTATCTTGAGCAATAAAAAAAAGCTTATTTACTCTTAACTGATTTACCACAATTGAAAATTTATGTTAACTGCCTAAATAATGAAATTAAGCCTCCGCCCTTACTAAATCGTCACTCAGATCAAATACATAAAATTCCCAACGATCAAGATTTCTGTCATTTGCAGGTAACTTTTAACATGGGCCTGTCATTGTGCATGAACCACGATGAAACAGTTGGGAAAAATGTTACTATATGTATATTTAAAGATGCAACAACTATCTGTTTCCTTTTTAACTGACAGTTTCTTTTCATCAGATGGCGCTATGGAGCGCACCTATATCCATCCAGAATTGACCGAGTTATTTAGTGCTGAAAAGTGTTTTCTTTTATATAAGCTAAGGGGGTACAGAGTTGACACAGCTGCTGGGCAAAGTTCACAGAAAGGGTTGATTTACGAACATGGCCTGGTTTAATATTGAAAGTGAACTAAATATTTCCATATTTTGAACTATGCCACAATCTTCTATTTATTGATAAACAAAACCGGCCATATATATCAAACAAAAACGAACAATGAAAATCTTCCAAAACACTTGACAAATAGCTAATTAATAAATGTATGTTATCAGTGGGCAAACCCTCATTTATCAGTTACAAGAATTGAACAAATACTATTTTCTTTATCTTATCTGTTTGGAAAAATAAAAAGGTGTAATCATTTAAGCATTATCCAATTTGTCATATTTGTAACGAGCGGTTGGATCTGCCTTCGCTTGTTTGTAATTGGACTATCAAAATGGGCAATTTTCGTCTACTGCTGAGGCCGCATTTGATGTATCGTTCTGGTAAATACGCCTAAACCTGACCAAATAAAGGCCTAGTCAAAAAAAAGTTAATTGGTTTATTAGTTTCACCATGGGTGGCACTCTAGATGAGTCGATTCACTCACATGAAAAACATTCAAAAACCAAACCTAATCAGATCAAATTGTTATAGTTCATTTTATTTAATTTTAATTTATTCATTTTTATGTCTTGAACTTGAATTTGAACTTTAATTTATACATACATTTAAATTGGTTTAGTAGTTATAATTTTAATAATTTTCTGCTATCTACCTGAATAATTTCCTATTTATAACCGACTTCAAAAAAAGAGTTCTCAATTCTCGTATGTCTAAATTAAAACACTAATTTATATAGAGGACTACAAATCTATAATAATTTACCGGGAAAATATAAAAACATTAAAACTGTATTTCTTCTTAAAAAAGGCATTAGAACTTATTTTTTTTAAAAAAACATGAATTTAAAGAACTATAATTTAATTAAAAAGATATATTTTTTTAGATTACATTATGCAGAACAATTTTAAGACTTTAAAACTTTCCTTTAAATATCAAAATCTTATGTTTTAGGGAGTTTTCATAGTAATTCTAAAATAGCATAAAATTTAAGATAAATTTATAATACGTATATGTTTTACCTATGTATATGAATTGTAAGTACTCATTGTTGTAGCATATATAAGTGTATCTGTATATTTTATTATGCAATCTTTGTGAACTTAATGCATAGGAATTACAATTTTCTCATTCTTATGCATGAAGTTGCTCTTGGAAATAAACTTTCACTTACTTACTAATTCGACGGGTATTTTTACTTTTTCATGTACGAGTATGATCGTTCGCTCATTACTCCGGAGTGTTTCAAGCGATATCAATTATTATTTTTTCTTGCTTATTTATGATAGGAAATTTCTCAGGGCGGTCTCATTTTAGTTTGGTTGAATTATGACTAGTGTAAGGTACAAAAACTTCCGTAGAGTCCGGAATTAATTTTGGCACCAAAAGTCGTTAAGTCTTTCGTTCAAATTGTTTTCACGGCAATGTCACGATGTACTAACTTTTTAGGTTGTATGTATTTTTCATATTTTTTTGTTATTTTAAGCCGGTTTTTTGACGTCAGATTTTTTCTTATTCATTTTAGACTGTGTAACTACAACTTACTTGCCATCATGAAGTCAGGCAGCTTTAATGGCGCCCAGGCGACTCCTTATTACGGAACTCGGATTCCGTGTTACATCTGAGTTATTCCGTATTCTGAGTTATTTATAAGAATTAACGGATCATAAGAATGAATTATATGCGACATTTCTTTCTCTAAAAAAGTCGTTTTATCTTAGTTGCCCGCCATTTTTGTTTACTACTCAGCTCTCTGTTGAGATAGCTTAAGGCACTAATGTAAGTTTTGTTAAAAATCATCCGTTGAGAGTTAAAAATACATTTTTTATAAATCTCAGCGCTGGGTTATACAGACACCCGAAGTCCAGGATCGTTTTAGTATCACTTTAATTATTAAAATTGACAATAATAAATTGTGATTGTTTTAGACAGGCGATTTAGATTATATATTATATATTATAATCTCACCCTAATTTAATTTGGCACCAACCTTACTAATATGAAATGTATTTTATTTAAAATATTGAAATATTAACAAATTACCAATGATCTTCCTTATTTCTTATAGGTTATCCACATGAGCAGAGCTTTTGCCTGCGATTCCTGCTGCTTTCCTTGTTGTCTGCAGACCATGGAGGTGTTCTCACCTCCCGGTGTTCCCATCGGAACCATAGAGCAGCAATGGTCTCTCTGCTTTCCCTCTTTCGACATCAAAGACACATCCGGCAACACTGTGCTAAAGATTGAAGGACCACTTCTCACCTGCAGCATGTGCGGAAATGTAGACTTTGATGTTAGTATTTCTATATCTGACTAATTAAATCTATCTGTCCAACTTTAGCATTCTAATTTTAAATATGTGCAGGGTCTCAAAGCTGTGCCTCCAGGAGGTACGGCGGTGCCTTATATTAATAATAATAAACGTATTACACTCGCATAAGTAAGAGTTTTTATATATTCAATAAAAAGTTATGGGGAAATTAAATTACTTAAATTCATAAGATCTGCCAGTTAATATACCTGTGCAAGGAGAGGATTGGGACGAGGATAAAGATGTAAGATTATGACGAAGCAAGATGTTCCTTAACATGACGTTTGAAACTGGCAATATTGGAAGATAAAGGAGTTCATTTCACAATCTAGCATGAGCCATGAAGGACTTAGATTACTGCAGATTACTAAAATAAAATGCATTTATCATTGATGTCAATTTGCTAGTTTTTGATGATACGCTACTTTGGCTCTCGGCCATCGATTCAATCCTGATTTCGGCAGTGATCACACATCCCCAACCTCAGGGGAAGTTAACGCGTTCGTTCAATACAAACTACTAACGGTACTAGTTCACTGTTTTGTTCGCTTTCCTGTCAGAGTTTGTCTAACGGAGAGTAGTCTCACGACCGACCTCTGTATTTAAACCGGCATCACACATAACTTCAAAATTGCGGCAGTACGATAGTCAGTTACTTCTTTTAGGGATTCTTTGTGTGAGTAAGGGGGTGTCAATTCGACGACAATTTGTAGCTGTCTTCCTGGTTATAATTTGGGTGTTTGGAGATTTCGATTGCTTCACGTATAATTCGTAGAAAATCGTGTTTGTACGAAGGTCGATCATAAGACTACTCACCCTTACGAACTCAGACCGAGAAACCGAACGAAACAGTGCATTACTTTCCGTCAATATTTCGTGTCGTGTCAGTATTTCATATTGAATGAACACTTTGAACTCCCCCTGAGGACGGAATGTGTGATCATCGTCGAAACGTCGAGATTAAAATAAATCTTGTATACCTAAATATCCTATAAATCCATTTTTTTTTATAATGAATTAAAATTCTTTTTTTTTACATTAGTTTAATTTTTACAGTAGTTTTTATATAATTAATGCTATTTTTGTAAATGTATTGGTAAGTAGGTTATTATAATCTTAATAGAGGCAAATAAGTGCTATTTCAGTTTTTGAATAATCTATGTGATTAATATCACTAGTCTTTCCATAGTAAGAACCTACTATGTAAGATATCTTTTTTTTTAAAAAGAATTGCTTTGTCTTAGGTCATATACAATTATTTTAGCCCTAATCAACTAGGCCAAATTTGCCTTTGCTAGAGCCAGGGTAGATGGTGGTAATGAAGCGTTAAAAATGGTAGGACCATATGCGGATTCAAACCCGAGGTCTTTGGGTTAATAGTCCAACACCTTAACCACTAGACTACCATGATCTCAAAAATCTGTTAAAAATGTTCACACTTGACCAGTTCTCTTTTTATATGGCATTTCAGGTAAAATCCAGGGATGGTGAAGTGAAAGTAGGAAAAATATCCAAGCAATGGTCGGGTCTGCTGAGGGAAGCCTTCACAGATGCGGACTACTTTGGCATATCCTTCCCGCAGGATTTGGATGTCAAAATCAAGGCCGTCCTTCTCGGTGCATGCTTCTTGATCGTAAGCATATTTTAACCGTACTCAATCGCTCATTTTAACCTAGAGCACATTAAAAAACTTTTTTTTATATTTTCAGGATGCCATGTACTTCGAAAAAGGTACTCAAGACAACAGTCGCAGTGGTGGTATTTTTAGGGCTTTATCGTAAACGGACAACTCTTGTCCTTAGTTTCATCATTTTTTATATTGTGTGCTTAAAATGCTTACCTCATTTTGAAGTTAAATATTCTAAAGCTAGTCTTAAAACTGTGTAGGTTTATTATCGACTGCGGGCGAGTTGGATGATGCTTAATGCTCCGGTAACAACATCGTTCTGCTTGTCGTTGACTATGCTACTCGCTCGTAGTGGATACTCGGCCTAAAGTCAATATGTATCGTGGTGTTATTTAGTTTTAACCTTTACACTTAAGACAAATTGAATGCTTTATACTTAAATGCACAAATCTTGTGATTCAACTAAAAGCATAATACCGGTTGTTTTTCCAATTACCATTTAATTGTTCAATGTTTGTTTAGTATTTTGCACCACGTATGCTTTTTATTATAAGGTTATTAACGATAATGTTATCAAATATTTTTAAGTTCCGAAAGATATTATTTCAAACAAAAAAAAAGATATTTTATATTTAAAATATCTCTTAACATCATCATTGCGACCTTTGAGATTTTATCCAAATCCAAAAGTATCAGGCAAAATTGTTAAATCAAATATGTGAAGCTTTAATGAGAGCAATTATTTGATTGTCGAGACAATTTGGACATCAGTGTCTCAGCTGTAAATTCAAGGAGGTTGATTGTTCTATCGTACCAATATTTAATAATATTACGGTTCACATAATTTTTCAAGCTTACAACATTTTCAGGAATTGTTCCGATTGTAGTTTCGATTGTAGTACAATGAGGTGCGGCAAACAAAACAGGACATGTCCTATACCCTATTTCTGTCAGGAAAGGCAAGAAACTACTTCGGTGCTCAAGATAAGAAATCTTAATTTAAATGGAAAGGCCAACAATACTTCTTTCTAGATACTTCTTTAAATTAAATAATGTAACGAATAGAAAGAAAAGTGTTTCTATTGTGAACTATGTGATATTTTGAAAAATAGTTAGAGATATAAAAGAGAATTTCCATGTAACACGTTGAAAGCAACAGCGCTTCCCTGCAATAAGTTGTATGGCACAAAGTTTTCTAGGAGATGATTTTTAGGTCCTTACACATAGAATACTCAAAGGAATGATGAACAGTTTTTTTTTTAATAATCAAATTATATTAAATAAACAATGATGGATTCTAACTTAAATACATCAACCAAACGGAACGTGTTGAAATTATATCATGAATTCAATCTCCATAGTCAAATAAAAGTTATATACAGGTGTCAAAGAAAAATAATAATTTCTATTCAAATCTATTTACTACTACGTTACTACCATTCTACCATCAAAACTTTAATTCTAACAACACTACAATAAATTAAATCTCTGGTATATGTAACTATTTTAAATGCATATAACTAATATATAATATATATTAAGAGAATATTCAAACTAAAGTTAAAAAATAAAAATTCTGATGTTTACAAGGAACCCCTGTTATATGAAACCATTTAACATTAAATTATATAAATTTTGCTCATTGCCTTATTCATTCAACAAATACCTGTTTGGACTTTAAAGGCGTTTAAATCCTAGTTAATTTTATCTTGAATTATTTCCAAGCCGCTATCAATTCTGTCTTAAATCTGTACCGCTAACACTGCCATCAACTGATTCTTGATTGTGGATTTCCTATGGCACTCGGAGACCATTTCGCCGAATATCGCCCATGATATTCGATTGCTGACGGTGGTTGTCAATCGTCATATTTTGCTTGTGCAGAGTCTGTCGAGCATATAGTCGTATAATCTTGATCACGTTAAAGTCGAGTGCAAATATACCATCGTGAAGAGACAAGATAAATTCAATTTTTACATTTTCCAGTGACGCTCATTCCCCCGAGTGGATAGCTGAGCTTCTCTTGTTTTTTATTTTCATCCATCGTTCCTTTCTTTTGGGCAAGCAAAAACTTGATTTCCGAATGTAGTGAGGTTTTAATATTTTTTATGTCTCAATGAGGTCCCCTCTATCTCGCCTCTCTTTTAATGTCTGGAGATTGAGAATTTTTAGTCTCTCCTCATAGGTTTTACTCTTTAGACCAGTAGGTATTTTTGTAGCTCTTCGTTGTACCCTTTCTAACATGTCAATGTCCTTCTGAAAGTATGGGCTCCACACTTGAAATCCAAACTCCAATATTGGTCTCACATATGTTTTATATATATTGAGGAATAGCTGTGGGGTCATGTGCTGTAATATGCTCTTCCCATTTCAAGTTGTGAGACATTATTATACCAAGATCTTTTTGTGCATGGACTGGTTCGATCTGCACATTTCCTAGGAAGTACTGATTTCGCGGGTTGTTTAAGGAATAATTTAAGAAAGTATATATAAAATATTTTTACAATTATTTTGCTTCATTTAATTAGTACCCCAAATGCACAATGATGGCTAATGACAAACTAAGTTAAATATGTCTATATGTGCAAAATAAAAAAAAGTTTTCTTAAATGTTCAAGAAGTTGATTTTAAAATTCATGCATGAAGAGGTTAAAAATGAAAGCGTTGTCTCAATTATTATAAAGAATTATTATCGATTTATCAAATTATGGTATATAAAGAATTATGGAAACATTTTCTTCGAATTGGCCGAGACCCTTTTTTTATATCACCATCCTTGTCTTACTGACCAGTCCCAAATATATAAGCAGTTTCCGAAGTTTCAGAGAACATGTTTGTATTTTTCCTGGACAGCTCCAGATCTTTAAGAAGGTTATAGAAGAATTTGGCCATACATTTTTTCGATTTAATTAGGTGGTTTTTGAGACTTTTACCTCACCAATACTAAACCAAGGATTGGTTAACTCTGCTTTTAAGGCCTTTTTTGAGGAAAATGGAGTGCCTACATAGAAAAAAAATAAAATAAGTTTTCCGGTATTGATTAAAAACAGATTTTCTTAGAGGGCGGGACATGTCCAGTTTTTGGTTTGATCTATTTTTAAAGTATTTTTATTTTTGTACTGTAATTCTCTTTGGCTCTGCTAATATTTTGTTGTAAGTTAAGAGAAAAGTAGTTTTTTTTTACATTTAGAATATTATAATGGATATAAGAAAATGATCTTAACTTAAAGTGTTTGAAAATAACTCAAATAAAAATATACAATGTTATAATTTCACAAAATTACAAGGTGCCTAAATATTATAAATGTGAATACTAGGTATATCAATTTATGAAAACAATTGTTACTGTTTGTATTATATTATATTATAACAAAGATACTTTATGTTATTGTTATGTTTAAGTATAATAATTATTTTACATTTATGATTTACAAGGCAGTTAATTGTTGTTTATAAGTTTTTTTTTGCATTTGTATAATGAATATGTATAATGCTATTTTTATAGAAATTAAGGTTAGAAAATGTGTTCGTTCACTTGTTGCTAGAGGCGCTATAGATATTTCACATCCTGTGGAAATCTGTTCCGGGTTTAAGACGCAAGAGGCACGCCAAGCCGGTACTTTGAGTTAAACTATTTCCAGGGCCGGATCTGAAAACAACATTGTGTTTTAGATACTAAAGAATGGTTATCAAATTCTTCTTAGAAATTGAGCAATCTAAAAACCATTAATATAACCAATTGCGGAGCTAACAAACATGAAAAAATTGAGTAATTTTGTCTTATCAAGTATACAATAGTTTTATTTAAGGAAGTAGGTACATTTCTTTTTCAAATCTCATTTGATATAATTTGTTTTTTTTGAGACATTTGATAATCTCATTTGAACATTAAATAGTTTTGTCTTCATTTGATCACATTGCGTTGTTCTTCACACAGTTAAATACTGTTGTATTTGATGTGAAATCTGCTTGTAACTTTCACTTCAAAAATTTAAGTACTGAGCTAAACGTCAAACGTAAGGTAATCGGATACATCCACATGCTCAACACCGAATGTTATACACAATATTAATACTATAGTACTATTTAGGTGAAGTTTAGTAAGATTGAAATCAATTTTCCCTCGGAAACATTCCAATTGCAATTAAGGGACTTTGCATAGTACATGAACATCAGGCTAGTCCTTTAGAAACTGTAGAACGTGAAGAACCATACGTACATTGCATTTTTTTTTTACCTTTCTAGGTCCTCTTATTTGTAGGTTATACTCCCCCTCCCCCACATAAAAATGAAAATAAATTATTGATGATATCACATGACCAGAATAATAAAATATTTATTTTATTCCATTTCGTGTTTTCGTTTGTGATAGAATCGACAGTGTTAATTCATTTCACAGAATTTTTAAACCAATGGTATTATCAAGGTCCCCGGTGAATAGGGGTGCGAGCAAAACTGTTTACCTGCATCACATTTTTTTTAAAGAATTGCTATGACCTAGCCAATTATTTTGGGCCCTACTCGACCAAGCCAAATTTGCTTGTGCTACAAGTCAAGGAAGATAGTAATGAAGCTTTAAAACTGGTATGACCCTGTGCTAATTTGAACCTTCGACCGCTGGGTCAATAATCAGCCACTTTAACCGCTAGACCACCACATCTCATTGCTAATTTTTTGTCATCTTCAGTAATTTGATGTAAATCTTAGATACAAGGCAATATAGTATCATAAATTAAGTTGCTTTTGTTTATTATTTTTCAGTAACATAAAACATATTTTGTTAAAGCACAGTTTTCTTATAAGGATATTTTGTAATAACGATTAGTTTAAAGTGAAATTATTGTAAGTTGCTCTAGCAAAACAATTTTACATGTTTCCTTTGCACTAGTTATATTCTCACTTTGTTTTAAATTGTCATGATTCGTTCATTGTTTAATTCTGTCTCCATAATAATTCATACATTATGAAATAATGAAGACATTTCAAGAGATACTCTTAAAATCAGCCCAGTTATTTCCCTAACTCATTTTAGACTAAGTAATGTCGATATTATAAAACACATTTACAAAAAAAGAAATAGATGAATAAAAGTTCGAATAAAAAAAAATATTTGCTTGTTAGCTATCAACTAAATTTAAAAATAACAGTTAATAACCTTCAAAAACCGGTATACACAGTGACATAAACCGCCAGTGTCAATTAAATAAAAAATATGTTTATTTTTATGACCCTCAAATGTTAAAGTTAAAATGCAACTAGTGGTATTAAATAGTTTTATTATAATTAATTAAACTTGTGAGCGGCAAGCAAAAAATTATTATAATTAATGGCAGCAAGTTTTGCTGGTTGAAGAAAAACTTTATCAACCAGTATTTTTTTTAGCAAATACAAAATAAATGTTTTTTTAAAGAAAAAGTCTATGGGAGTAAACCCTGAGTTCGTTACCTCAAGCTGCAATAGACTAATTTAATAAAATACTGGATTGAGCAGAAAAAACTAAAATGAATCATTTGGTTCAAACCTTTTTTGTTTATTTCTTATTTTGAGCATTTTTCTTTGTACATTTGGTACACGCGCCATGAATTATAATTGACATTGAGCATGTTCACGGTTAAATTTTTTAGTCCAGGAATTCAGCTATAGTTGAGTACCTGACACAAATACCACTTCTTAGTCAGCTCTCAACACTTGTATCTCACACACATATTACATGCATTAGGCCCTCCTGCTTCCCTTCCCTCGGATCTGTGCACGGCATTTCCCACCTGTTGCAGGTGCTTCTGTGGTCTGCGCCTCCAAAATTAGGTTTTAGGGCACTTCAGCAAAAAAGCACAATTTGCAAAAATTATTTTGTGAACAACTTAAATATTGACAATTTACATTATTTACATTTAAAGATATAAAATATTACATAATTTACAAACATATATTTTATTATTCATTAAGTTTCTGTAATACTCATAAACTTAATATTTTTATAAATTTATATAAGTTATTAGTGTACATTTTAAAATAAAGTATAAAATGTATACATAATAAATCAACATTCATGGATATAGGGTTGACTCCGCTAATTGATACAAGAAGAGTATTGAAATTTTTAAGTGAATCAAAAATTTACGTATTTTTCAAGATATTAGCTAGGTAATAATAAAATGTTGAAAGATTTTAAATGTAATTGTCAAACATTGTCAACATCCATTATGCTGTCTACGAGGCAACCGGAAACTGCCGTTTTCACTGATAAAAACGCAACCATGTACCCTATTTCCTCCGCCTCCATGGATTTTAATCCATTCTCTATGTGCCTATGTTTGGAACCTAAAGTTTGTTGTTGGTTTTTAAATGGTATGTTTGTGTCTTGCATTTACAATATATTTATGGAATATATAAATATATAATAAAACATTTACATCTCAGATTGTGTCTTTATTATGTTCTCTTATGATTAATAAGTTAATCTTATTTATAAGTACTTTAGAATTACACAACTAGATATACATTAAATCCATATACAGATGAATTTTATATAATTTATTTATAGTTTTTTTTTCCATTTAATAAAACTGTAGGGCAACAAACGCAAAATTATTTTGGTAAAAATATTCATAAAAAAAATTTGGTAGGAGCATGCCTGAGGTAACCACACTGTGAAAAGGCATAGGAATAGATTGGGATTTGTGATCCATGGATTAAAAGGCGTACTAAATGTTCGGGAGACGCTTGACAGGAACTGGGGATTTTTGCAACTATTCGGGCTACATTTTCCACATACAAAACGAGTTTATCAGATGAATCACTAATCAAATATAAATATAATTCTGAAATATAAATTTCCATAATCACAATTCGGGTTGATCTAAGTGATGCTAACTTGACTGGAATATTTTTAATAATTAGTTAAAGTAGGTATTAATCTTGGTGCGGCTTTTTGTTTGGACTTGGCGGCACCATGGGACCTCCGATTTGCTGCGTTTCGACCACGTACATGTCCTCATTTAGTTTCTTTGCCAGGAAGTAAATCTCTGCGATGGCTATAATTAGCGAGCACATAACGCCGAGCAGCAACCTGAAGCCAAAGTCCAAAGGTCCTACCATCAAATCCACTCCAAGGAATCCAAAGAGGAAGCCTGCTGCAACTGACATTATGAACTGGGCAACCCCGATCAGCTGCTTGTTTATTTGTTTCACTGAAATAAGGCCATAATAAATTTTCCGCATGCAATTTACAGTCATTTTTAAGATAGGTGCATACCATTAAAAAGTATGACCATTGATTATATTAAGTATAAATAATATAAAAAAATGCAACCATTAAATTGATCCTAATAAAAATACTTTATATTTTATCGTTAGTGGTGATTTTTCTGAAAGTTTTACTCCATAAAATATTGAGAAAAGTATTTCGTATGGTTTTTGAGCGGACAAAAGTACCCTTTTCGTAACAAATGTGCTCACTATACACAAAAAAATAACATACAATTAATAAAATGTCAATATTATTAAATGGATTCTTACTTTGATAAGCAATGGTGTCTTCCGGTAGCCTTGCCCTGACGTTGTCGACGCTTTTAGTCATTGCTTTGTACTCCCGAGAAAGTTGCTGATTCCGCAATTTCTTACAGCGGGCCTCAAGAACGGGATTCCTTTTCAGAACTACATTTTCCGGCAGCACGATTTCAGACCCTTCGAACAATTCGTGGAAGTGAACGTCTTCACCGCTCTTTCGAATGTTTTCTAGGTGAGTATACAACCAGTCGAGATCGGTAAGTTTTAATAATTTCTCCGAATTCTCGCTTTCGGGTCTATTGGTCTGCTCGCAGTATTCTTGTTCCTCGCTTTTGAATTCGGTCTCTATCGTTTTTAAAACACGTATATCTTCCGAATTTAGCTCATAATTTGCTTTCAATACAACATCTTCCCTCGGTTCAACGGTTTTCACTTGATTATTAATAAAAGCTAAAATTCCTCCAGGAATGTTATCAACATATTTCAATTTATTTAGGTAATCTCGTAACTTCTTCGAAGGAATAACCCTTAAAGTGGGATCATTAATTGAGCCCTTGGTATCCATGTTCAACTGGTTATCTTCAATTTATGCTCCAAATCTATGTAGAAGTCCCTCAGTTCTTCTTCTTTCTCCTCGAATGCGTTGTTGACCCTGTGATATTTGTGCACAATGTCCTCCGCAAAGGTCGCCCACTCTTGTTCGCGTTTTGCCCTGTTCTCTGCTAGGTATGAGTCGTTAAACTTGAATAATAAAAGAAAATATTTTATGAACTGCTAATCCAAATATTATAAATAACGCAGCTTATGGGACGGGCCTCTTCCAAAGGAGTCTTTTTCTGTCTTGCGCATGGTCATCATCTATTTCATCTAACGGCTTTTAGAAAGCAAATCTTGAAACACAGAATCAATGCATTTAAGAAACTTTGTTGAAATTGCATTGATAGGAATAACAGTTCAAATCGGACGAATATTCCGAACAACTCTTCCCTGAAGACGGGATGCTGATCATCTTCCTTCTTCATACCAGTAACAGTAAAAAATCGGAATCACAATATATTCGATAGATTGTCATAGTGACTTTTCAAGTTGAAATTGGGGGATTAGATTTAATTGCTTGAGCAGAGCATGTTGGCCCAAAATTAGCCGAATAGGTTGCTAAGTTCTTAACGAGTTGAAAAAGCGCAAACGATAATTGGGGTACATTTGCATGTAAGGAAATCTTATGTCAATGTTCGAGCCGCTTACATTCTTGGTCTTCACGGGAAATTGCATAGTTTGGACTATTAAGATTACTGGCAAATCTGCACCTAGTCAGGACTGTTAATTGTTTCTATCGATCATTTCACAAGGCGTTTTCTTGCACTCAATTTTATATTTATATTATATTTATTTTATTAGAATAGTATTTTGATCTGTATTTTGATATGTATTTTGATTCTGTATTGTTTATTACCAAATCCCTAATCTATAAGATAGGTTGTTTTATAAATAAACTATCTACCCGACGCAATTCATATGAACTAGAGGTCGTCCAGTGGTCGAAATTCGACCGTAATTCATTAAACTTTTAAGTTTGAGCATTATTGAGGTTCTTCTACCTCTGTAATGAGGTAAGTATACCTCTATAATCATTGCATATATATTTTTTTTATTTCGTTCTATGATTTCAGCAGCGAGCGTGTACAAATACGTCATTATCGTAGATTGTTAGCCTTAATTCCCTGCAATACTTATGGAATTTAAAATTTAATGTTAGTAACAGTTGAAAAAAAATAAACAATTACAGAACGCTGAATTGTATTTACGAATCTTTTCAAAATATTTTTTTGATTTTTTTTTTATTGAAGGTTCATGTGATGAAAGTCCATCATACAATAATTTAAAACATTCATCATGACAAGGTCAATATGCTTTACCCTTATGACAACATGAAGTGAATGCAGTCTTTACATAAAGTGACTTCAGATTCGAAATGTTTTGCATTGCAAAGCTTGCATTGTAAATGAATTAATCCACAATCAAAAGTAGTCAAATTTCTTGAAATAACATTCAGTGCAGATTTAAATGTATCCCTCAAAATAATTTCATTATTTTGTAATACTATTTACACTATGTAAATGTGCAATTGGCCTATTTATTATCATTTCAACTTTCACACGAATATATATTCCTCCTACTTCTTTGTGTCTCGCGTCAGTTCTATGTGGAGGCATAATGGAAGTTAGGTGCGAACATCTGAATGTTAAAGAAAAATAAACTACTACTAAAATTAAAAATGCTACATGTAAAATTAAACTGAAACTAAGATTATACATATACAGGGTTTAATTTATATAATAAAAAGTACTCCATTTTTTTAAATCTAACATGCCTTTTTACCTTGACATTAATTACTACATTGACATTGACAGATTGACAATTGAATGATGGCTTCCGTATATTAAACGAATTTAAATAAAATGAAATAAATAGAAAAAATAAACGATTTTAAATTTAAATAAACACAACACAAAGAACAAAAAATACATTTGTTTTTCGTTTACTCAATTTCAACAATATTTAAAAAGAACGATTTAAAACTAATCTAGGATTTTTTTGTGATTTTGTGCATTTGTATTGGTGTTGGTATAGTATTGTTATAATTGAAACTTTTTATTGAAAAACGATCAATTTGGGAGAAGTTAGTATTAAATAGATCACAAATTAAGTAAATAGTAAGGGGGTGGGGTTGTTTCATTACTAGCCGATTAGCTTTATATTTTGATTGTTTTTTATTATATTTTATTTTAATATCAGCTATTTCTTCCTAAAATAAATAAATTCCATTGTAGCTATTTTTTTTTATTTATTTTACACAACCCATCACAAGTTGGGACCACAAAAAGGCGCAAGAATTCACGGGGAAAGATGCTTTCAATGACGCCTGTAAGGCATAGCTGTAAGACCTCGGGTTCGTGGTTCAGGGTGGTACAGAAACAGTTGATATTATATGATAGCATAGGTTGATATAGCCATTCTTGAACCTGTTTGCATTTTGAATTAAATTTGCTCAGAAGTGGTGGTGCGACTATAAACCGCTGCCCTCCCCCCCTTCCCAGCACTTCGTCGTTGGCAAGTGCTGGCAGTGGCGCGCCAATCCCCGCCAAGCAGGTTGGCCTGCAACGGCCGGCGGTGATCTGTCAGCATTCAGCTCCGCACTCATGACCAGTTGCCCGGTGGCTGGTGGTCTGCAGCGGTTGGGTTGGCGACGAGCGCGGAGTGCCGCAGATTAGATAACGCAGCATTGCGTCAAGAGTGACGCGATCTCGATCGCACTATTAATATTATCTTGACAAATAGTCAAGTGCTTGTGAGTGATACTGGTTGCATTCGGATCTTAGTTTGAGTGAGTAAAAAATATGTATTCATTTATTATTTATAATCTTAGTTACAGCGATACCATGTAACAAAATATAAAAAACTAAACAGTGTTCATTCAAACCTACCAGCTTTGTATTGGAAATTAAAATCATTTTCATGCCGAATAAATATATATATATATATACATAAATACACTGATATATAGTATGCATTTATATTCCTTTTAGGGGTTTGATCTATATCGACAACTAAAAAAAAATAATCATACTAAAATAATTATATTATTAACAAAGTTTGTTGTTCTTCGAAATGCTTTGCGGACCCGCGGCCGCGAGGTCATTCCCCGAGGTCTCGGCGTGCGTTCGACCGCCTTCTCAAACATTAAAACAATTTCTTTGAAATTTCGAATTCGTTTATCTCGTATATTTTATTTGCTGATTAATGTTTGATTTTTGTTCTACAGAAACCCCCTAAAAGGACATCAGTGAATATAAATACACCCTGTATACAGATAAATCGATGGTTAGGGTGGATTGTTTGTGTGAATGACCTTGTTAGAATTTAAACTTTTATTTTGCCCGTCTGCATTGAGATAAAGTTATTTATACTTTACAAATTTATTTAAAATAAACAGGCAATGATGTAGCTTTGAAAACCTAACGACGATTTTAATTACAGTAAAGATATATAAATAAATAAATAAAGGTGATGTTGATGAAAACATTCATACTTGGCGGGTTTATAGGTAAGTTTACATACATAAATTAAAATTTTTTTTAGCATTCAATAAATCGATAAATTATTTTTTTTTATTACACAATAAACACAAACCCAGCGAAAATAGCCAAATTACATTTTTCTATTATAGTAGGTCGGTTAAAGGCGTTAAATACAATGTTTATAGTTGTATAATATGTTTGAGTAAGATATACAATTTTAATCTGAGCTCATAAAGAGAAACACGCCATTATTCTGATAAGAGAATCGTAAAACATAAAAGCGCTGTACGCATTATCGCATGTCAGTGGCTAACACCCTGCTAAGTCCGCTTAAGGCAAGCGCATTAAGACTTACACTAAAATAAAGCGCCACATTATAAAATGTGGGCTTGGCATTACATTGATAATGATAATGCTTAGTAGCAGAAGGAATTAATTTCACTGATCATTGTAATTTATTGTAAAAACGTCGCATCGGGTGCCAGTAACTTATTTATTTATTTTTACATAACAAAAATAACAATTTCGTTTTGTAATAACTCCTAAAAAATAGATATCAATGTAAAACGCTCTTAAATGTAACTCAGAAAAGAGTTACAGACATATTGGATTATGATCACTAGGCCTAAGGCATGTATCGAAGTGATGAATATTCGATGCACTTAATAATTTTATTTGGAGGTGATTTGGTTTCTAATTTATCCATTTTGACAGTCTCCATACCCGTGTTAGGAAAGGTAACATTATTGACTTCATCAACTATATTTTCCGTGATTTTTAGCTTCTATACAATCGTGCATACTCTTGAAAAATAGCCATATTGACACTTTGAAATCATTTACTTGGCTTCGCATAACTCCTGCCTCAGTAATTTTATTTCGCCTGAGCATTTGAATTGTTTACTGATTTTTCCGATTCGATACTCGATTTCACTTGGAATTTGCATCTATAGTCCGATGCGCGGTCGCCATTTTATATATTTGTGACAGTCGGATGTTTCATTAGGAAATTTTTATTATTAAAATTCTTACGATATGAGATGTAAGTATTTGATATTTAGGAGCCACCATCAAAAACGTATTAGGTGCGTTTTCACGGTTTCATAATATTAATTCATCTTTCGGTTGACCGCTTGTCCACTTTTATTACGTTATTACTATTCTATGAGAGTTATTTTGTTTCTATATACCTATATATAAATAATCAAACTTCAAGTTGATGTTTTTATTTTTTTTCTCTTTTAATGTGTTCTTCTTTTAATTATTCTATTTTACGTCACTGACTTTACCTTTATTGTGTACAATTTCTGTAGGATTACTACAATAAATAAATAAATAAATAAGCACGGATATAATAATTTAATTTATGATAACTATAACGTGAAACTGAATATTCTTATAATATTTCTATTAGCGTTTATAAATGAGTTTATATTTATTCTAACTGGCCAGTAATAATTAAAACATTTCAACAGCCGTGCTGCTAGATTTTTGTAATTTGAATATGATATTGAGCGCTCTATCGAGGTGACAATGTTTAAATGTTTTATGTACTAAAAACTATAATGTTAAATATCTATATTATCCGACCAGCTTTCGTTGTGATCTAAACGGTTGTGGTTAATTTTCGAGAGCATCAATCTACACGCGAAAATTCAACTCTGTCCCACTTCTACTTTCCGAGTTGAAAGAAGCAACGAATTGACTGACGGCCAAAGGAAGGGGATAGTAGCTTCTTATACAGGAATGTGTGTATAGAAGCTAAAAGCGAAAATAATGCCGAAAAGTGCCAAGTATTGCAAGTATTGCCTGCTTCTAAGCAGGCCTACATTTGATGAAAAATTTCAACTTTCACCGATAAATAATTGGCACGTATTATGCAATAATGCAAGGATTTTATTAAACTAAAAAACATGATTTAAAAAAGAAACTATAATAAAAACAGTGTAAATGCAATGATTAGGGTGTATAATGAGTGCGAATGATTGGCGAAGTAATCATTTAAGGAATATTGCGGTAAATAAAATAAATAAAAAAATAAGTTAATAAATTGAATTATAAATTTGATATGATTATAAAATCTATATATAAATACTTTTTGACACAATTATATATATATTTAAATTATATTGAATGTAACTGCAATGTTAAATTAATTACCGATATGGCATATTTTTCTAATTTGTCTTAATCATTAACTCTACGACACCAAAATGCCAACAACCAAATAGTGTTTGCGTAGAAGTGGTTGCTAAGTCAATGCTGAATATTCAGCCCTACGCCATCACATGCCCTTAATACCCTACCTAATATTATACCGTGTCCCGCGACCTTTTACGTTAAAAAAACAGCTTATAGTTCTTTCGATTTTCACCAATATTTGCGAAGAAAGTATATCAAAATTCATCATGGTTCAAATAAATTATTTTGTAATATTTACGTAATGATCATGGCCGCTGCGGCGAGCGTGAGTTATAGCGGTAAATGACACTATTTTAAAACAAAGTAATCAAATTTGGCTATAAATTATTTTAGTACTTTTTATTTAAAACATCTTTAAGTTAACGTAATAAGTATTCTGTTCTGCATAGTCATGAATGTAAACCTTCGTCTTAAAAAAAATCATCTTATTTTAGTTTTACGTTGATATTTTAGTTGTATCGTGAGATATTTTAATTATACACACTCATTTTATAAAGAAGCCATTGCATTTAACATTTACATATCTTTTCGTAATACGGATTACATAAATATTTAATATTTATAATCCAACTAAACAAATGCAATGCGGTTGAATAAAAAAAATCTTTTATCAAACCAATCTACTAATAAATAAAGTAAAAAGTAAACAAAGTTTCACAAAACACATGTCCCTATTAAATATGATCTCCAGTTCCTTTATAGTTAGTACTCGTAAATCTTACGAGTCTTAAATTTGAGGATCTTTATTGAAGATTTTCAGAAAACCATTTTTTTTTATCTGAACCGAAGTGGGGGTGTCAAAATTCCTACAAAATAGAATATTAAAATAAAATATGAAGCAAGCGAAGTTGCAAATTCTTGATGTCACGCGATAGGCGCTGAAGTTCGTGCTGAATAAAGAGAAATCTGTCGGTCGATAAATCGCAAAATCACGTCAGAATTACAGACATATTTACGCGTAATATTGTGCTCCTAATCTATCAGCATATTTACGCATTTCGATGATGCTCTGGGATGAATGAAAAATAAACTATGACCATTGATTATAAACACCATATAATCAATGCTATCACCATCGCACTGCGACTGCGTCAGCGGGTTTGCCAAATACTACCGTCATTTGTGAGTGTGTTTGTGTTTTGTTTATTGTTACCATTAATGTTAAGAGTTCGTCATTGGAGATGGTCAAGGACACGTCCTCTTCGTTCACACCACTCTGCTATATGAATGCGAATGACCATGTCTATTACGCGTATTTATATTTTGACCATAAAGCTGATAAAATTGTTTTTTTGTTACTAAATGATTTTTTTTAAAACCTTATATTCGAATTTAGTTCTTGGTGATTTTTTATCGGAATTGGTCATTGTAATGCGTCTCATGCTAAATAAATAATAGGAATTTTGACAGGGGCACTTGTACTGAAAATTTGGGGATTTTTAAGCATATTGCATCATAATACTCAATAATGAAAAAAATGACATAGGCACTTCTTTTACCAAGCCACTTTAAATATATATTATTTATTTATAAGAAGACATCTATTATGTTACGTTTAATATTATTATAAAATTATCCGACAATACAAATATCATACTTTTTAACAATTATATATATATATATATAGATTTGATGATACGAAATTTTTTAGCTTTCGCCATTCGGCGTCTTCAGAAAATATATCAAATATATATATTTTCTTAAATCGCCTACTATGAAGATAAATCAAAAAGCATGTGAAGGTAATTACAACTCTTGTGACGGAGACTGAAAGACGGAGACCTCAGGCTTTCTCCCTCTCTCCTCTGCCTACCCATTTTGCTCGACAGCTGATAGTTGAGGGTAGAAGATTTTTCTCCGCCCACTGGAAAGGACGCCCGTGACTTCGAAACGTTTGGAGTTCCAAGTTGTGGTCCAAAGTTACTTGAACCAGATTCAAAGAAAACAGCAATGCAGTGGAAAAATGTCATCTTGGAATGCCATGGATTGACTGCTACTTTATTTAAAGATTTATTTATTTTAGTTTTTTAAATTTATTTTTTGGGATTAATACTATAATAGCACATTACCTACTGATAACTTCTCGTAACTTTTATTTTATTTTTCTTCGATATAAATTGTTATATTGAATATGAAATTAATGGATTGTTACAGTGTGTAAAAGAATTAATCCTGTTTCGTAGATTCATAGACATTTTAAACAAATTCTACAGAATTTCCGTGCCAAAACTCAATGTAATCATGTTAAGAATACTCCGATATATACATACTTGCCTTTACAAAATATACATAATTGCCATAATTCATATAAAGAAATATTCATATATTCAAGAAATATTCATTAATATTTATATAATAAAAAAAACTAATTGCCGATAAATGTTTAAAGACCCGCGTTAAAGTAGGTGATTCGCAGCCAAGTACAGGTTTTATCTTCCATTAGCAAATATTAAAAATAAAAAAATACTAATATTTGATATCTACCTAAGTGTTAGTAATTTGAAACAACGCTAGGACCGATTTTTTTCAAGTTCCTGTAAAAAAATACCTGTTCTTAAAGACGAATATTTTAACAGCAATCAGATGAAGGCCAGTCAAGTCGCCATAAAGGTTTGCGCAAACTTCCTGCAGTCAAATTGGATACAAAATTTGACAATAATTTTAAAGGCCTCTACAAATATTTTGCAATGGCGATAATTATTAACTTCGAGGTTGGCGTTTGACGTTTTGAAGGCGTCTTCTCGTCAAAAGGCAATCGCCATTTTGTTGCTTCGCTTTAATAGCGAGTGAAGAAACTTTTGTTTTTGGCGAGATCTTATGAAATGATTCCGTTCCCGATTATCGAGATGTGATTTACAGCCTCTATCCTTCATCGCGCGCCGCAATTCGCTCGTTGCTACGCAAAGATCTGAGGTCATAAAAATAACACGATTTAATGCATTGACTCCAGATAGTGTTTATTACCCAACCGATAATTCAGCCCTGACTGTTCCGGACGTTGGCCATCAAAAAGGATATTTGCTTTTTTAACGTCATAGTTCGATTTCTAAACCGGGGGATCCTTAAGTCGTGTACCAAGTTCCAAATTATGTATGTAAGAGGTTCGAAATGAGTACATTTTCCATTTTTAGCTTTCTATACACTCTGTATTGGGAGCTACTATCCCCTCCCCGTCCATTGGCCGTCTGTCTGTGCATTGCAACAGCCGTGCTGTCATATTTTTCACATTCGAATATGATATTTGGTCATTCTTTCGAATTACCTGTCAATGTTTCATTTATTAATACTAAAATATTGTGGGCTTTAATGTTATATATCTATATTACCCGACCAACAGCCGGCCAAAGTATGGAGACAGTAGCTTCTTATAGGTACATAAATAGAAACTAAAATGAATTATCTGTGTTCAATTTAATGACCGTTATTTGTTAACTTTGATAGCGTTAAGTCATTATTTACATTCAATGCTCGTTGAAAGCATTATAAGGCAATTAGTGTTATATTTTGTATAGAAAATAGACATTAGAAAAGTAAATTACTTCAAAAAATATAATTTTCACGGAGGTGATGTGAGACAGATTTAACTTTTATTTTATTTCCATTTTTAGGTAAAAAAAATAGTAATATTCGCACAATATACAAAACACCTAATTTTTAATGACGTTTTTATTATTTTGAAAATTTATTTATTGTTTTTTTTTATTATAGCCTTATTTTTAAAATAATACAGATAAAGAAATGAAAAATTTTGCTACACTCTGTTGTCGGCCTTCATACGAGTAATAACTAACTTGCAATAAATAACTTAGCCCGATCGTGTATAGAAATATATACACACATACAAACAAACACACTCATAGTATAGACCGGGAGGTAGTTGTCATATAAATAGCTCGTAATACGAGTAAAGAGCGGTCACACGCACACCACGACACATAGTCTCCTAAGCGGAACTGGTGGTGCAGCGTTACGTTACGTGCAGCGGACTTTTGGAATATTTAATAAAATAAGCTTTTAGATTGCTAAGGCCAAAAATAACTTTTCTTCTTGAAAATATTTAGAAATTGCTAAATGCACTATAATGTCTGAATTTAGGGCTGTAGAGGCCGCTTTTATGGACGACGTTTTATTTGGGTATTCGAAGATAATTTCAATAATATAAAGGACCTTTACGGATAAACATGTCTTTAGGTTTTCCTTTAAGGTAGGTTAGGTTAGGACCATGGTTATAATGTTTAGCTTATTTGTTTTGAGAAGCGCCCCACCCTGAACGCCGAAGGCAAGAGTCGTTTCGGCATCGAATACACCATAGACAGGTGTACTTTTTAGACAGGTGTACTTTTAAACCTCATCAAATAAATGTACAATTTTTAACCGGATTCAAAAAAGGAGGAGTTTCTCAATTCGATCTGCATACAATAAGCTCATGATGTATTAAGTTTAGGGTAACTAAACAATAAAACCTACAACCAAAAAACTAAGAAGTAGGGAGTAAAAGCTACTTACTATTATGAATCAGCATTTGCCGCCTCACATGAGCGTCAGCGCGTATTCAGAATGGTCAGAATATCCTCAGAATTGCGAAGGTCTCGCTTCGTTTTACTGCCTCGCTAATGAGATAACTATAGAATTGTGAATTTTGCCATTAAAGTATTTTGAAATAAATACAGGTATGAAATTAATACATTTCATAAATCTTAAATGTTAATATATTTACATAAACTTATTGTAAAAGTAAATAAGTGCAATTATTTTAGATTTAAGTATGTACAACTTATGAAATATTTACTTTTTTGTTGTTGTTTGATATATAAAACCATTGAATAACAAAGATAAACTTTCTTAGGGAATATTATTAACTCCATAATAATATAAATCATAAACATAATTGAAATTAAGACGTTTAAACGTCTTTATATTCACACTGTAACAATTTATAAATAACCTTTCCTAGAACAGGTAACTTTAGCTAATTAGAAAGGTATCAGGCCAACATTACTAGTACCGAGGTGCTCAATTTTCTATTTTTTTTTATTATTTATTAATGAATATTTGTATTTTATTTTATTATTTATTATTATATTGCCAATACCTTAGTTTGTTAAAAAAAAACTTTGAATTCGAAAATACATATTTAGGATATTTTGTTTTTATTTAGTTTGGATTTGCTTGGTGTTCATCTTATTTTGATAAATCTTCTCTGGTCAAAATTGAAGACCCTAGTTAACAAACCTAACTTTATTAGAGACAGCGATGAAAATTAAGAGACGGATTTAATTTAATTGACGTTATGATTCAAATATTGTTTTTCGGGTTTTAATCACTTTTTAGGATAGAAATAAGTTGTCTAATTTTATTATTATTCTATATTTTTATCTTATTTTTATTAGTATGCGTGCTTTTAGTTTATTTTAGTTCAACATAAATATAATGTAAAAATAATCTTGTATGACATTAGTTTTCAATCCATACATGTTTGGTAATAACATGATAGCTTTCAATTATTTTAATTACGATAAATCAAAACATTTGTTCATAACATGATAAGTCCAATAAATTATTTAAATAAATACTCTTTACTATTTATCCGTCCTAACCAGTCAACCAATTTAAAAACAATCTAGATGAACATTTAAGGAAAAAAAAACAAGGAAAAAATAATAACAATTTTGATACTAAATAAGATATAGGCTTATCAGCTTTGCTGCCTGCCTATTACAAAATAATAATAATAATAATAAATAAATCAAAATAACAATATTTAGAGATATTTTGCACAATAAACACAATATTCAATTTTTTTCTAACTTTCATGGTGCTCTACTTGATACTGATCAGGGATTGACCAAACGCCGCAGCAATTATTAAAGCAATTTTATTTTTTGTAATTTCTTACTCATAATACGGAACACAAACGCCGAACTTAGTCTTAAAGAATGCTCTCGGGACATCCTATATATCGTTACTAAAAATGGCGGTTTGTCGCTGAAGGCGTCATCTGTCTCCCTTGCTCGGCGTTCTACGATGTAGGTTAAACACGATGCAAATTCGCAACCGATTCTCGGCATGTTACTATGGAAGTATGGATAGATACCTAGAGAGACACACGCATATATATCTACATAGACATCCTTTACAATTATTAAATAGTTCTATAACCTATATTCATTCTGATTAATAAAACATATTTCTAGGTAAAGTGTTTGTTATAAATAATGTGAAAGTACCAAATTCCTGTTACCAAAAACTGTGCATTGCTGTCACTTTAGCGAAAATACGCAAAAGTTGTGATTTATGGCGGCGTGCAGTGGACCAATAAAGGAACGGATTTTAGTGATGTATTTCTAGGCAGTTGGGAAAATATTACTATCTCATTCTAGCCTTGAACGAAAGAAAGAGAAACGCTGTTTTTGTTTTCCTAACATTAAATATCTTTTTCTCAGCTTAAAATAGAATTCAGCTTAGAATTGAGAGAGTTCTTCAGTTAACAAACTGAAAAGTATTTTTTTATATAGGTCAATTAAAAAAAACCGATTCCATCTACGCTTGGCGCTCATATTTAGGTTATTGCCGAAAATGGTTATTGAAGGTTTATGTTTTGTTGCCATTAATTCAAATCTGGATTCGACCCTGTTTTCGACTAGCGATTTGCAAAACCCCTTTTCTTTTATCACTTAACTAACGTTAGCCTAAACGGCGGCGAGTCACTGGCGCGAGTTAGTCGCGCGCGATTTAGAGACGCGCCTGACCTTTGACGTTCTATAAATGTATATCAAATGATTTTTTTATCATATAATTTTTTTAAATGTATAATAATTGATTAAATTAATGGAAGACTGAATAGACGAAGGCGAAAGAGCGCTTACAAGTGTAGGCTTATTGGCGTATTAATAATTTATATTTTATATTATATTATATTTTAAATAGAAAAATAAGAGCATTGTTTATGATAACGCCAGTTACTATCACAGCATTAAAACAAAAAGTGTTTTTATGGTATTAAAATAAGTCATTGTAAAATGTTAGTTATAAGTTTCTTTTATTATATGCCATATTCGCTATTTGTATCCAATTCTTTCAGTTATTTCTTAAACTTAGTTTGATGCTAAAATAGCGTAAAACCTCATCGAGGGCATTCTGTCCAGCGAGCTTCGAAATACATTCTCCTAGTGGATGAAATGAAAAGTTGACAGCGGCCGACTAGTTCAAAAATGAAATGGACGGTTCGCAGGAACAATTTTGTTGAAATGTATAGTTTATGAAGCAATATTGTCAACATATTAAAAAATATATTAGTTATTAGAACGCATTTATATGTATATTTTAACTTTTATAAATGGTAAATTATTTTATATAATAGGATACTTTATCGCTTTATTTTTAAAAAATTTACACCACATCTCACGACGTTTAACGGCAAAAAAAAATTTTTTGGACATGCGATTATAAGGGATATTCATGAACACGGTATATCAAACGTACTCATGGTTAAAATAAACATAGTGGTAATTTACACCACTTTTTAAAAAAAACTCTCAAATTTGGCTCTAAATTATTTTAGTATTTTTATTTAAAAATCATATTTAGAATAGAGAATGAAACACACCTTTAAGTTTTCGTAAAACGTCGTGGGACACGCTTTAAGTAACATTTGTTTATGAATATTATCTATTTTTAATCGGTGGTTATTGACATAGAGTAAACAAAAAAGCAATTTTATAATTATTAAGTTAAATGGTTGTAAGCGCTCTTTCAGATTCGGTTTACTAAAAAGATAGTTATTTCATTAAAATCTCCTCTCTCGTCTAATTGGCTCATACAACATTCTCTCAATCGCACAAAATCCCCGTCACAAACAATTGCAGTTGTACTAGAAAAGTACTAAAAAAGACCATTTCAACAATAAATGTTTTGACGAGCCATTATTTGTAGAAGTATAAACAATAAAGCTTATTTATATTAGGCAAATATATGGGTTTTATAGGATTTTTAATATGTACAAGATTTATTTTAAACATCTGTAATTTATAATAATCTAGTATAAGGACATTATAATTAAATAAAAAAGTTTCACTTGCATATATTCCATAAATCAAATAATCCATTAGGTTTTATTTTAAAATAATTTATCGATAAATTTAGTATTGCAAGTATAATGTTATATCCTACCAAATAGTAGTTTTTGATTTACAAATATTTCAATTGCATAATAAGATATTTATTCGTAGATTTAAACTATTTTGGTGACAGTAGATGATCACGTTAAGAATTATATAATATTTGTGTTCTTAAAAGTTTTCATAAACACTTATTTTCCGGAGAAATTCCATATTGAGTTGCAACAGCAACAAACGAGATGAAATATTAGATAAATTATGTACCTAATTATATTTTCTATACTTATTTTGTGCATGGGTACTAGCTCTTTCTCACTGTGGGGGGGGGGGGCCTCAAAGTCAACTCAAACACTCAACCCACAAATTCTACACGGGCGAAACGATCATAAAAAGGCCTTTATAATACATATTGCTCAATTATATTTCTAAAGTTATTCATTATCATAATATGAAGCATTTCATACAGTCTCGTGTCCCTGATATTCTTATAGCCATGAATTAAAAGCGATGTTAAAATAAGTGTCTATGTTACATAGATGAGAATAGCGAGCAAGCAAAATATCAAAGGTATTAAAAGTCAAAGTAATCGTTTCGACAATGTAGATACCAACGCCTAATCACAAACTACATAACAATCATTTTAAAAGAATATTGATTATGAAGAGGCAATTTACGGTAATAGTGATCAAAAACAAAAGTCTACCTCCTGTAGTCTTTCGTAAAAATTAATCTCACAGAATGTACAAAATGTGGCAAATGCCACGTTAAAAACTTCGACGGAAATGTATTGTTTATTTTAACGTATTACTATATAGAAAGGAAGAATTAGCCAAGCATTACATTTATCTTACGAAACCATCGCACAATGCGAAGAAAAAATATGTAAAACATGTCCGATAAAAGAAAATTTTCAATTACCGCTCTGTTTATATGATACTCAAATCCAAATAAGTCATGTCCTATACAGGGCGTATTTAAAATCGCCACTGTCCTAATATTGATTATGAAGAGGCAATTTACGGTAATAGTGATCAAAAACAAAAGTCTACCTCCTGTAGTCTTTCGTAAAAATTAATGTCACAGAATGTACAAAATGTGGCAAATGCCACGTTAAAAACTTCGACGGAAATGTATTGTTTATTTTAACGTATTACTATATAGAAAGGAAGAATTAGCCAAGCATTACATTTATCTTACGAAACCATCGCACAATGCGAAGAAAAAATATGTAAAACATGTCCGATAAAAGAAAATTTTCAATTACCGCTCTGTTTATATGATACTCAAATCCAAATAAGTCATGTCCTATACAGGGCGTATTTAAAATCGCCACTGTCCTTTTAGGAGGTTGATTGTATCTGCAACAACGAAAAAATATTTCATACGAAAATAATTATATTGTGTTTTTTTTCAAAGTAGGGTTCGCGAACTACGCGGTCGGGCGAGTGCTTAAACATTAAACGATTTCTATTCAATTTTAAATTTGTTTTTCTCGCAATTGGAAAACATTTTTTTAATATTTCTGCATATTAATGTTTTATTGTTTACATAGGACAACCTCCTAAAAGATAAGTAGTGATTTTAATTACACCCTGTATAGAGACTTCATATTAACACAATTAGCTAAATATTAGTCAAATTTGGGAATGGAGATAGCCTCTTCCTTCCGAGAATCCAATCTTTCTCAATCCAATCTTTAAAAAGTTGAGAGATTGAAATCTCTCAACTTTTTAAAAACCCCTTCAATAGCTTCTTTTATTGTGTTTAAAACTTAAGGAAAATCAGTTAAGGCGCCACCAGTCCCTAAAACGTGTTTTGTAACGTATTTTGGTGCATTTTGTTGAAGTTATTCCCAACAAATGGCTAAAACTAAAAATACCACAATATTCTACATATATTAATTTAGTACTTTGCTTTAAAAAAAACGAAATACACCTTATTATAGTAATGAAAATAAATAAATAAGAAAGTGTTGTTTTTTTCTTGCAACGATTTTCTTTTAAGTTGTGTAAGTGACGCGAACCTAATTTTTCTTTCTAAAGATAGACAATATAATAATCTAGGACATTACTTAAAAAAAACATTTTTTTCAAATGATAATAACTATTTAAATACAAAAAACATGTTTCATCGATTCCAAATGTAACGAATTCGCGGTTGGCGAGTATATCCGTCTCTTTTCTACACGTCAATGTTCGAATAAAGCCTACTCTTTCTAATCTCAAGGACAAAGGCGTCCCGGGGCGCCTTAACCAGCAATTTAACCTATTTTATTCAATATAAGTCGCTTATACTGACTTTAAAAATAATGATTTTAACAAGTTGCAAGCTGGTTCTTTCATATAACTGCTCGTGACCTTAAAACGTCAATCGCAATTGACAATCACAGGTCTACGGAGGTGGGTATTCGAGAACCTCCTTAAGTGTTTTTTAGAGACCTCACAAATTAATCATGTCAGTATTTGACCGATAGTAGGCGTACTTAAAAAGCAGCCATTATATTTCGTCAGAGAAAGAGAGTCCTGAAAAACGCGGTCCAGAGTTCTCCGGAACATGCTTACGATGCCAAGAAGTACGTGGCGATCAGCGGCAAAAGGGTCCAAATGAATCGAACTGCGGCACGCGGCGGCGCCGGGGAGACGCGGCTGTGAGGCGCCCCGCTGCACACCTGGATTTCAATTTCCTGTAGGCAAAAATGTCGTTAGCTTTCCACGGACAATATTCTATTGAAATTATTTTTTTTAGGTTAAAAATTTTACTTTGTTTAAAGCAAAGTATTGTAGTTAAAAACTATAGGAAAAAATGCAAAGCGAAAATTTACTAATGACTATTTTACAACTATTTACCTATAAAAGATACTTCATCTGATCCACTCTGCTAGTATAATATTTAATTAAGAGGTATTAGCCTCTTTTTCAAAAACTATGAAACCTATGCTAGCAGCATATTGGAGCCTTAATAATAATTAATAAATTAATTGGAAAAATTAATTCTTCTTCTAAAATTCGAACAGAAAACGCGCCAAAAAATTCAAGATGGTATTTTCCATGGAGAAAATATGTTTAAACATAACTTTTTAAACGCATTTATAAACGGATAAAAAAAATAGTTGAGTTACATACTAATAGTAATAAAAAATATAAGCATTTGACAATTTTGGTTCATTTTAGTTGTATCTTTCCGTTATTTTGTAGCCTGATAACATTTTATCAGGAAA
Organism: Neomicropteryx cornuta; assembly: GCA_020383195.1. Lineage (NCBI taxonomy): Eukaryota > Metazoa > Arthropoda > Insecta > Lepidoptera > Micropterigidae > Neomicropteryx > Neomicropteryx cornuta. The sequence continues at coordinate 2,360,306 of JAHKQU010000014.1, forward strand.
CGATATTAAGATCATTATGAAAAGATAATGAGGTAAAATAAAATAACTTTAAGCTCAACAAAGTTTTAAATATTTTTGTACACAGGCGTAAGCTTTTATTGACCTAATTATCGACCCTTTGGAAAAATGAATATGCTATTATTTCGCTGTTAATAAATAAATAAATAAAATGAAAGTCCCTCACCTCGGGATGGTAGTTGATGCACTTGCTGGGCCGCCTCCTGGAGAAGGGCGCCTGCGCACGCCGACACCTCGGGTCCTTCGGGTCCGTCGCGGGGGCGTCGGCCGACCTCCTCCCGCAGGTGCACAGCGTGTCCACGACCAGGAGGATCAGATTGCTGGGCGGGATCTTCTGCACGCTGAACGGTCTGCGGACAATCGAGGGCAAATCAGAAACTGTCCGAACTGTTCAAAGATTATCATCTTTACAATGACGTCAATTGACCAGACCCTTGGAAAATCGGTGGAAATATTTTACATGACTACTTTACCAAATCAAAAGTGCGCAATAGAAAAGTTGGTCTTCTTCAAGCTCGCTTTCCAACTAGTCCTGCCTGCATTTACCAGTAGACCTCGTTTCCGTCACATATTCTCTTCCATCATATCGCATATTACCTCCGTGTCATATTCTCTAATAATTATTAATCAATATTTTAACCGAAAAAAAAAGTGCTGACTGGCGGACATAGATAAAAATACTTATTTCAGAAAATCAACGCGACCAGCGCGGGCTGGCATGTAAAATAATAACTATGAGCTATAATAAATAAGAGCTATGTTTTTGCGGTTTAACTATTATTTTTACAAAAATGGTTTATGAATATATCAAACAAATTAAATACCGGTCATTTATAAGTAATATGACTACTCTACATAGCAACTATAAAAATATAGTTGCTATGTAAATTGATTCGTTACTTTATAGTTTCGTTGCAAAGAACATTCAATATAATCATATGTCGTTTCCATGGTTTTTGGGTGCAAATAAGTTCTCATAATTTATTGAAAAGTCACTTTTAAAACTTGAGCGTTAAAATGTCTTTTTTAAAAGGTTTCTTAAGTGGGGCGAAGAGATCGACCGCCAATATGTTTTCGCAGCTAATGACGGCACAGGTAAAACCAAAAATTATAAAAATCGACCATCAATTAAATGCTTTGTGAATAATAATTAAACAAATTTTCCTAACCGTGATATCCATCATCATCAAGCGACAGTGCTGAGAAAATTTTATAAACGCAATAGCAATAAAGTAAACAGCTTGTTATGTTTCTGTTTTTTTTCTGTGTGCAATTTCCTATAAAATTGCATATTATAATTTAAATCGGTTCATCCGTTTGGGTGCTGCGATGCCACAGACACCTTAAACCCCCTCTATTTGGGTCGGGGGTAAAAAATGATGTACGTATGAATTTCAGATTGCGTCAATTTTCAATTCTGTTGTGTTTATAAACAAAATGTTTTAATCTGTTATCGTATTTTTTCAGCCGAATCCAAGATTTCAGAACCTGCCAAAAATAAATCCGACCGGCGATTATATGTAAGTTTTTTTATTATATATTATATATCACGAAGTAATTGCTCTTTCTAATCCCAACTTATAAGCAGTTATGGGACATTTTACTCGACAATCATATCTTCATCACATAAACCGTCTGGTGTGGCACCTATAAAATGAATATCGCTATCTATGAACATCCACATGGTCTTATTTCTCGATTTTCATGAACACTTAATTGCTGCAAAGCTATTCTTTCATTTTCCCTTCCGAGTTGAATCGATGCAATATGACTTATATTTTGTTTATACAACATATTTTTAACTATTGTAGAACAGCTTATATCTTGACGTCTTTTCACAAGTTTACCAAAATGTAAAGCAGTTATTAAATGTTCAACACCCGTCTTTTTCAATCTTTCGAGAAACGTAGTTTTGGCTTTTTGAAACATGCTTTCATTCATATAGGTTGCATACTATTTTCTCCCTTCTTGGAATATTTACGAAACCCTTTTCCGCTTTTGATATACAGATTGATGTATAGTCCTAAGACTGCTTTGTACGGCTTCAAATTACACCTTTACCTAATGCAACAGATTCCATTTTTAAATTATGTCGTTTCGCTTCTTCTAATTGTTGTTTCCCTTCTTGAGCACTATTTACAGCTTTAGCGATAGACGATACGCCTCCTGCGATTCCTCCGAGGGCTGAAAGTCCAGCAAAGAGCGGTAATAGAAAGGGGAGAAAGCCACCCGTTTTAGGTATAGGAATAATTCGAGGTAGTTTACATTTTTTCCCTCTCAAACACTTTTTAGCAGTTTTATAAGCAATATTGACATTTCTAGGATTCATTCCGCCCTTGCTATGCTTCAATGCATGGTTAACGCTCTTCATAGCCTGGCGTAATGTGGATAAGCCCGATCCCATCTTCACTTTAGCCTTAATTATATTTGTAACTAACCTAGCAACGCTTTTTTCACCAAATGAAGAGTTTCTTGATTTAAATCTATCCTAAGCTTTATTAATTAGTATCCCATCAGCCTTATGTCTTGACCCAATATCTTTGGATCTAAGGTACGCAAAATTTCTTTGCAAGCTTCGTCTAGAGGATTTATCCCGCTCTGATTAGCACGCTTATTTAGATCCGTTCCCGGGCCGCAGTACCTGTACCCCCCGGGGAGATGTAGTTCTGTATTAAGATTATCTAAAAGTCTATTTATTATTCCTCCTTCAACTTTCATACTAACGATGAGTATGCAATTTACTCTCTATATACAGGGTGTCCCATAAGTGGTGGATCAAACGAAATGAGGTGATAGGAGAGGTCATTTGCAATCAAACTTAATATAAACATGGTCTACCAATTCTCAATGGTTTAGAAGTTATACCACTTACAACCACTTTTTTGAAAATACTTACCCCGTCTTACATAATAAATCATGAATAAAAAATGATCCATTTTTCAACATTTTTTTTTTTGTTTCGTGCTTATTAGTAATTTATCTTACTAGTAAAAGTATTTTCGTAAACTTTTCCTCGATATTAAAAAAGTAAACTTGAATTTTGTCATAATTTACTATTTTCATAAAAAAAATACTTCAACTTTGTATAAAGTTTACCTAAAAAAAAATGTACTACGGAAAGTTGTACCATCACTTTAAAAACTTCTACTGTTCATACTGATTCTAAAGAAGGTACAATTTATTGGTATTGTCAATGTTTCCATACTTTTAGTAGTAGTTTTACAATGAAAGGGGTCGGTCAATAATAAAACAAGCTAAATAAAATGTATTTTTGTATCTGTAATAATGTATCATTTATTGCAACTTTTTTCTAGAAAAGATGCTCAAAATGTCTTCCTCCCACTCTAATGCATAGATGACATCTTCTTAAAAAGTTTCTTTTCAGATTTAGCATTGCTCTATCATTATTACGAACGACAACTGCTGGAGCTTCCAATTTTTCTCTTAGTTGCCGCTCGTCTTGAACTTCGTCTTAGTATACCATTTCCTTGAAGTGGCCCCCAAACAAAGTAATCGAGGGGATTCAGATCCGGCGAGCGCGCTGGCCAGAGGATAGTTCCCCCTCTTCCTATCCAGAGATTGGGGTATGTGTTATTTAGGCGATTGCGGACATTGGCTGTAAAGTGAGGTGCTGCTCCATCGTGCTGCAACCACATTCTTTCCTGTATTTCCGGTGGGAAATTTGCTAGAAGTCCGTTAAGATCATGCCGCAGGAACTGTAGGTATCGTCTACCTTTGAATATTCGTGGCAGCTCAAATAGCCCTATCAGCCTACCGCTGAGTATTCCTGCCCACAGATTGACACCAAACTGATGTTGGAAGCGATCTCTCCTTATAATTCTCGGATTGTCCACCGACCAAGAACATATTGTGTATGTTGAATACGCCAACCCTTTTAAATGTTGACTCATCGCTCCATAAAATCGACTGAAAGAAATGTTCATCTTCCCGGGATCGACGAAGCATTTCTCTGCAAAATGCTACCAGTAAAGCGTTGTCTCTGGGCAAAAGCGCCTGCACACGTTGCACGTGGAAAGGGTGCAAATGGTTTCTACGTAACAGTGGACTTTGGAACACCAGAATATTTACAATGTGACGTACACTAGTAGAAGGGTCCTCTCGCACCAGGCAAGCACTTCTTCCTCAACTTCATCCCTCATCGGTCTTCCATCTCGATATGGAACACCAGGGATTTCAACTCGTAAATACGAGTTGTGCACCCGAGAAAACACCCTGTAATCAGGAAAGCGTTCACGATTCGGGAATCGAATTCGGTATTCTCTCGCAGCCCGCCGACTATTTCCTTCGCACAGCCCGTAGATGAAATGTATCTCTGCATATTCGCGCGGTGTGTAAACCTTGTGGTCCATTTTGAATATAGCGCAGCTTTCAATCAAAGCTATGTCCAATTCACATGAAATTTAAGGTCCTAGCCCATTTAAGCCAAGGTCCAAAACGGTACCCACACAAAACAAAGCAAAGTCCGTAAGCAGAAGCGAAGTCGCAGGTTAAAAATGAATAAAACAAAGGAAATATGCATAGTTACAAGCAAATGGCGAGTCACTAACTTGACTAGGTACCTACTAAAAATTCAAATACTGATCTAGGCGGGCGGAGAGGTAAGAAGAAAGGGGTTAATGGCGAGTAATTACTACCTGGTGGCGGCCGAAGCTAATTTGTCGCCCGCTCCTGATACTTTTTAGAATTTAAGCATTGCTTATGCACCTCAGAATAATAAATACTAATGAATTACTTAGAATCAGTATGAACAGTAGAAGTTTTTGAAGTGGTGGTACAACTTTCCGTAGTACTTTTTTTTAGGTAAACTTTATGTAAAGTTGAGGTATTTTTTTTTATGAAAATAGTAAATTATGACAAAATTCAAATTTACTTTTTTAATATCGAGGAAAAGTTCACGAAAATACTTTTACTAGAAAGATAAATTACTAATAACCACGAAACAAGAAAAAAAAATGTTGAAAAATGGATCATTTTTTATTCATGATTTTTTATGTAAGACGGGGTAAGTATTTTCAAAAAAGTGGTTGTAAGTTTTATAACTTCTAAACCATTGAGAATTGGTAGACCATGTTTATATTAAGTTTGATTGCAAATGACCTCTCCTATCACCTCATTTCGTTTGATCCACCACTTATGGGACACCCTGTATATAGCAGATACCCTTCATCAATCGAACCACTAAAATGAGATTTGTCAAGCAAGACAACTCAATTCAAGTTTGCAATTTAGATCTAAATGAACCTCAAAATAGAAGTAGACATGGAAGTCTATTACCCGATCACATAAGGGCAATTTTTGCCGGTCCTTCAAACTGCGGTAAAACAAACGCGCTGTTTTCGCTCTTATTCAGTTCAAACGGACTTCGATTTCAAAACGTGTACGTTTATAGCAAAACTCTATTTCAACCCAAGTACCAAATGCTTCGCGATATTATGAATAATGTGAAAGTAGTCGAATATCATACATTCAGCGAAAATGAAAATATTATACAACCGCACGAGATGAAGAAAAATACTATATGTATTTTTGACGATATTCCCACTAGTAATCAGAGCAATTTGCGGGCTTATTTTAGTCTCGGGAGACATTCGGATATAGACTGCTGAAAAACGGATCAAACACAATAACAAAGATTTTATATAAAAATTCAAAACTTACAAGTAGTCCAATACAATTGTTAATACTCTTAAAATTCACAATGTTGTAATATCAAAGTCGCATTAGGTATATAAAGTGTATAATCGTTAGACATGTCTGAAAATAGATGTTAATGTTAATGTTAATTTAACTGCAAAAAATATACAAAAATATATCTCAAGCGGCTTTATGAGATGATGCCTAAACATGTTAATTTGATTTTGATTGAAAAATAGATTTTGTTATTTTGACTTTTTTTACAGATGTTTTAAAATTTTAAGGAATTTGAAATAGCTTTATATTATATTATCATAATAAGTTAAAATGTGTATTTTTCCGAAAATATCGAACCCAAATAGCCTCGCTCTGTCGAAAACCTCAATGAAATAAATACTATATCCTATTACAGGTGGTGCCATCGTCACACTACGGCGTTCTCGAGGCCGACGTTGGGGAACGACTCGTTAGCCGATCCGCGTTTTGCCCCTGCGCCTGCGGCATGCCCACCGACCATTGCCGGGAGGTACCATATCTTGTAAAACTAAAATAATTTTGGTTTAGCGCTAAAAAAAATATTGGATTTTTTTATTTTAATTTGCTTCTAAATATATTATATTGCCGAAGACTTCAATTTATTAATTAAAGCAGATTAATGCTAATGACACAAAAACTATTATGATACTTTTAAAAAATTATAAAAACGGATTAAACACTATTCAAAGATTTTATATAAAAATGCAAAACTTTCTAGTAGTCCAATTTATTTATTTATTTATTTTATAAAGTAAACATACAGAGAGTAATCGTAAACATTCTTACATATTATACACAGGTTAATATATTTTATAACACTCGATGCTCTCCAATTTCATGTTTACAAAACATGCATGTGTGTAATCTTAAGTTAGTTATACATACAAAATTTGGTACATTTGATTTTAATTATAACATTAGAATTTGAGAGAGAGAAAAAAAGAATTAAGATAATAACAAGTAGGTGCCATTTAAGAGATATAAATTAATATAAATCAATAATAATAATAATTTTTATATATATACAGGGTGTCCGAAAAGTCGACGTCCAAACTAAAACAAGAGATCAAAGAGGTCATAGGCTACAAAAAATGTTAAGTACATAATGGTGATATTCGTAGCGGTTTTTAAGATATTCATGTTTACATATATTTTTCATTTTTTTCTACCTAGATGACTGGATATTTTATTTCGACAAAAGTGGAGTTAATTTGTTAATGTTTTTTTCGTTAGTAATATTAATAGATAACTAAATATTTAGGTAAAAATAATTTTACTAGAATTACTTGATATTAAGTAGGAAAAAAAACCTGATTGTTTTTTTTTTGACAAAATAATGAATCCAGACAGAAATTTCTACAATTTATAATTTTATAAAAATACTCTACACAAATTTATCCTGCTATTGTAAAAACATCTTCAGATATTAGTGTAACTGTAAAAAAAAAATATATGCAACTATGCATAATAACAATAATGTTACATTCAAATTATCGAGCGAGGCCCATTTGCGTTTTATCGATTATTTTTTGAATGAATAGAACTCTAAGCTAAATAATGCATAATTAAACTTATAATGCATGGTTCTATTCATTTGGTAATTTAAATACCAAGAATTCGCAATATAAATAATAGGTAGATATAGTAGGTATCGATGACTAATTGATTCAGCGGGAGGCGACACCGATTTTTTTGGGACTACCTGTTTCATCCCTGCTTTGTTTTTTTGTGGGAATATCTGAAAGAAAAGGTGTATTTTAGGTGAAAGACATAATAGCAGAAATAAAGACAACATAATTATTGTTTTAATATTATAATAAATGCTCAAAGTCACTACCATTGACACATATACAAAGTCTAGATCTCCTAATGAGGGCACGCGTAGCTCTTCTTAACATACCCGGTCTTAATCTTAACTCCAGCATCGATGCGCTGAGTTAATCCTTGGAAATTATCTTGCACCTTAAAATACACCTTTTCTTTCAGATATCCCCACAAAAAAACGCAGCAGGGATGAAACAGGTAGTCCCAAAAAAATCGGTGTCGCCTCCAGCTGAATCAATTAGTCATCGATACCTACTATATCTACCTATTATTTATATTGCGAATTCTTGGTATTTAAATTACCAAATGAATAGAACCATGCATTATAAGTTTAATTATGCATTATTTAGCTTAGAGTTCTATTCATTCAAAAAATAATCGATAAAACGCAAATGGGCCTCGCTCGATAATTTGAATGTAACATTATTGTTATTATGCATAGTTGCATATATTTTTTTTTACAGTTACACTAATATCTGAAGATGTTTTTACAATAGCAGGATAAATTTGTGTAGAGTATTTTTATAAAATTATAAATTGTAGAAATTTCTGTCTGGATTCATTATTTTGTCAAAAAAAAAACAATCAGGTTTTTTTTCCTACTTAATATCAAGTAATTCTAGTAAAATTATTTTTACCTAAATATTTAGTTATCTATTAATACTACTAACGAAAAAAACATTAACAAATTAACTCCACTTTTGTCGAAATAAAATATCCAGTCATCTAGGTAGAAAAAAATGAAAAATATATGTAAACATGAATATCTTAAAAACCGCTACGAATATCACCATTATGTACTTAACATTTTTTGTAGCCTATGACCTCTTTGATCTCTTGTTTTAGTTTGGACGTCGACTTTTCGGACACCCTGTATATATATTATACATTAAAATTAAGAAAAAAAAATACATATAATATATTATAAAATTGTCTACATATTTATTAAATAGGAAATATTAATAATATAATATTTTTGTTCTAATATTGTAGTAATATACGAAAAGTTTATTTATCTGAAGTAAATGATGAAGTAATTTCATAATGATAGTTACTATTTTTCTTGGAGATTATACAATTATTAGGCTTTGAACAATGCAATCAAGTGACTTTTAACTGAAGCAAATGTGTCATGAAAAATATCACAGTCATTAGCATATTTATTAAAAGAACGACACATTCTATTTAAAGGTTTTGAATCGCTTATATTATTAGAGGAAGTTGAAATAAGAAATGTGTCGTTACTTCGAGTCGTCCTCGAAGGCACCTTAATGCTTATATTTGAAACGCTGTTCGAACTGTCAAGCTTGCCATGCAGCAGGTTGTTGCCAATACAATTGTTAATACTCTTAAAATTCACAATGTTGTAATATCAAAGTCGCATTAGGTATATAAAGTGTATAATCGTTAGATATGTCTGCAAATAGATGTTAATGTTAATGTTAATTTAACTGCAAAAAATATACAAAAATATATCTCAAGCGGCTTTATGAGATGATGCCTAAACATGTTAATTTGATTTTGATTGAAAAATAGATTTTGTTATTTTGACTTTTTTTACAGATGTTTTAAAATTTTAAGGAATTTGAAATAGCTTTATATTATATTATCATAATAAGTTAACATGTATATTTTTCCGAAAATATCGAACCCAAATAGCCTCGCTCTGTCGAAAACATCAATAAAATAAATACTATATCCTATTACAGGTGGTACGATCATCTCATCGCTGCGACGTTCTCGAGGCCGACGTTGGAGAGCGACTCGTTAGCCGATCCGCATATTGCCTCTGTGCTTTCGGCATGCCAACAGATCGCCGCCGAGAGGTACCATATCTTGTAAAACTAAAATAATTTTGATTTAGCGCTAAAAAAAATATTGGATTTTTTTATTTTAATTTGCTTCTAAATATATTATATAGCCGAAGACTCCAATTTATTAATTAAAGCAGATTAATGCTAAGGACACAAAAACTATTATGATACTTTTAAAAAATTATAAAAACGGATTAAACACTATTCAAAGATTTTATATAAAAATGCAAAACTTACTAGTAGTCCAATACAATTGTTAATACTTTTAAAATTCACAATGTTGTAATATCAAAGTCGCATTAGGTATATTGTTAAAGTCGCCGTCGCCTTTAGAGGCCGCGCTTTAATCGGGAGCGTCTCCGCAGAGCGTTCCCTTCCACCCGAACGGACGTTGCCCGATGCGGGACCGCTGCAGTTAGACTGCAGGGTGCTCCTCCACTGCGAGCTCGGTGGCTTGCTTATCGCGGTCCTCGGAGCCGCGATGCCACTTCTCCTCCTCGAGCCTCGCCCTGACGGCTTGCGTACAAGCCCGTCTTTTGCTGGTCCGTTTCGATTAGCGTCCGAAGAGCGCTAAGAAACTAGCAGCAGAGAATTCCAGTCGTTCCGATCAATCGACCACAATGAAACACAAAATCAAAGGAAAAAGCATTTATTGCGAGATGTCACAGACAACAAACCCCCTTACCGGGTTCGAATTCCAAATGATACATTGCTTTGGTCTGTGGACCCTACTTTGCGTGAAGCGCATTTGACAGTGGTACATTATTCCATATACGTAGCGCCACCTATTGGCGAAAGTTACAATCGAGTGCGCGAAGCTCGACGCATGGGCAAACGTCATTATTACAACACAATAATGGCGTGCATTTAATCAACTGGCAACAATTCTCTTACAAATATTATTACCTTACATTTTAGACATTACAGATAGCTTACATAGCTTGAATATTAACACATAATATTAATACTTTGACAAACATAATTATAAAATTAACTTAGCTTAAAAATACAATTATTCAATACATAAATCATAATACTGGCTTCTCACGACTGAACATACCGCCGCCCAAAGACGACTGTCTTTCACCGTAAAGTGGTCTAGCTTTCAATCCTCTCTGCGGCAGGCTGCGGAAGTGCTTGTAGTGGTCTTCTTCGTTAGTTATTCTCTTTCTTGCTTGCTTTGCTCCATTGAATGCTACTTCTTTCGAGATTCTTGACGGTGTGCTTGGGCCTTTGGGTGGTAGTCTGACTATGAAACGTCCTTGTTCATTTCTAGTCATCGCGCTGTCGTAGTGTATTTCTTCTCCGGTGTACAGCTTGCCTTGAAGTGCTTCTTTACTTCTTAGGTGAACACCGATGCCCACGTGATTGAACATGTTGAGTGTTGTTATGTGCGTAGTTTTTCTTCGGTTTCTCCTCTTTTGATTTTCACGTAATTCACCAGACAGGATCCATCCCAGTTTTGTCTTTTGGGCCACTGGAGTTCCTGGAGGTCCTTTGTGCAGTCCCTGCTCAATTATGTGACTGTACGCTTCGGCTCCTAATAAGAGGTCGATTCTTCCTGGTTGATCATAGGTATGATCAGCTAGCTCTAGTGTTGAAATATGTTTCCAGTCTTCCTTCTTAAGTCGACGGGTCGGACAATTTCCAGTTATTGATTTCATGACTAGAGCCTCGATGTTCATCGTGAACGGAGTTTCGTTCTTGGATTTGAGTTTTATGTTTACAATGCCATGTGCATTGCCTAGATTTCTTGAACCTAAACCTAGGATTTTAGTGGTACATCTGCTTCTTATTAAACCCAGATGTTTAACGGCAGATTCGGTTATGAAGCATGCCTGTGAGCCTTGGTCCAACATCGCTCTTAAAGTAATTTTTCTTCCGTTGGTGGCTTCAACTTCCACTAGTACTGTTGGTAATAACACTTCCCGTAGTGGATTTGTCTTCTCCATCAGGTAGGAATTTAGAGTCTGCGCCACGTCTTCGCTTTCTTCTGAATCGTCGTTGTCATTCTTGTGGCCTTGCTCCTCCTTTTCTACTTTCGTCTCTCTGTGTAGCAAAGTATGATGCCTCCCTTTGCATTTGAAGCAACTTCGCTTTGACGAACAGTCCTTGCTTCTGTGTCCTGTACTCAGACAATTAAAGCAACAATTTGATTGTTGAGCAATTGTGGTTCTCTTGAAGATAGGTAGCTCCACGAATCTTCTGCATATATACAGGTTATGCGACCCTTCGCATCCGGGACATTTTGCTTGCGTTGAGACTTGCATAGCGGTTCTTGCACGAGGCTGAGCTCTGTTAGCGCTGTCTCCTCTTTGAAATGACCTTCCCTTTTGGTTTTTGTATCTATTGTCACTTAGGGCTTCTAGCGTGTGAATGCGACCTTCGATGAAAATACCAAACTGTTTGAATGTTGGTATTTCCTTTGAAGAACAGATGCTTTCTTCCCAACCTTTTCGAGTGTCAGCATCTATTCGTTGACAAATGTTGTATATTATCAACGGGTCCCAACTTTCCACTGATACGTCGAGATTGTCTAGTGCTCTGAGGCTTTCTTCGGTGACATCCAGCAATCTTCTCAATTGGTCGCCAATGTTGCTGTCGAGATGTATCGGTGCTTGTTCACTGAGGGTTTTCAAATAGGAATTCACAATTAGGCGTTTGTTGTCATATCTATTTGATATTTGGTCCCACACTTGATGGTAATTGTCAGCAGTGATTTGGATGTGACGTACCATTCGTTCTGGTTCCCCTGTTAGGCTTGTCTTCAGGTAGTGCAGTCGTTGGACGTCTGACAAGGATTTATTCTCGTGTATCAACGATATGAACAAGTCGCGGAAGCTTGTCCATTCATGGTAGCTTCCTGAGAAAGTAGGCACTTTGATGACTGGTAACTTTATTGATGTCGACGCCATCACTTCGTTCGTCTCAATGCGGCTCTATGCTTGCACCACGGTCTCAGTTGCCTTAGCTATGGTCATCTGAGTCAAAAGATCCATCATTTCGCCTTTTGCGTCCATATATGTCTCCTCCAGATTTTCGCACGTTTCGGATACAAAATATTCCTCTTCTCGCATGTCTTTGATGTTCATGGCGATTAATTTGTCATGGCGTTCTGTGAACGTCTTCCAGTGCGCTTCTAAGGATTCTAGTCGTGTTTTGAGATATCCTTCTGTGATTCTTGCCTTTGCTGATTTCTTATGGTTGCGAATTAGCTTTTCTATTCGCCCAATAGTCTCATTTTGCTGATTGATTATCGCTTCCATCTTGCGATATAGATCTCAATCACCCCTTTGCACTGAATTGCCTTTATCGCTCCTTTGTTGCCCGCTTACCGCTTCTCATCAGCAGTACTGATGAAGCTGAACTTCCTCTGAGAGATCGCCCTCGTAAGGCACGAGATCTCGCTTCTTATGAGACCGCGCTCAGTGATGCTAGTCACTTCGGTCGTTTTGAGAGATTACGGGCCCGCTATTCAGTATTTCCCGTTACTTTTCGAGAACGCATTGATAGCGCCCTCGTAGGGTCAACGATTTTGTTTCCTTTATTTTGTTTGGCCCGTGTTGGTCCGTGTTCTTAGGACTCTCGCCTCACCCAGCAAGTTTCAATGAGAGAGGTCCTGCAGAGATCCTTCCCTTTGGACGGATTCTCCGCGCTCGCCCCTAATAGGGTACCGTTCGGCAGTATCGAGCGTGCCGGCTGGCAGAATTGCCTAGTCAGCCTTTGCAATTTGCTAGGCTAGCAATTTGCTGAGATCGTCCCCGTGGGGTTCACGATCTCTCTCTCTAAAGAGAGTTGCGAGTGCCGCGAAGGGCTCTCGCGGTCGTCGTGCGTGGATCACACTAAGGCGATCCACGGTCGTCGGGGCGTGGAGTGCTGCTAGAGCGTTGCTCAGCAGTCCTCCTGCCACCTGTAGGTGGCCCCGCTGATTGTAAGCAAGGCTCTCCCCGGTCGTCGTTGCGCGCGAGCCCAACTCAACAAAGACTCGCGCGTCTTGCAAAGCAAGGTGGCAAGTTGCCGCTTTGGGCAGAGCTTCCCCTCGCTTACCGGTCTAGGAGCGTTGCTAGAGCGTTTTGCCTACGCTCAGCAGTCCTCTGCCGGTTGGGTGGCCGCTGCTTGCTCAGGGTCCCCAGTGGTCGTCGTACCACGGTCAAACCAAAGTACCGCTAGAGCGCTCAGGCCCAAGCAATCTTCGGTGCGCAGATCAGCCTATCAAGTAAGCTTCGTTCGCCCTATGAATCAAGTAAGGATTTTACCTTACCGATCCGGCTCGAAGGACCAATGTTAAAGTCGCCGTCGCCTTTAGAGGCCGCGCTTTAATCGGGAGCGTCTCCGCAGAGCGTTCCCTTCCACCCGAACGGACGTTGCCCGATGCGGGACCGCTGCAGTTAGACTGCAGGGTGCTCCTCCACTGCGAGCTCGGTGGCTTGCTTATCGCGGTCCTCGGAGCCGCGATGCCACTTCTCCTCCTCGAGCCTCGCCCTGACGGCTTGCGTACAAGCCCGTCTTTTGCTGGTCCGTTTCGATTAGCGTCCGAAGAGCGCTAAGAAACTAGCAGCAGAGAATTCCAGCCGTTCCGATCAATCGACCACAATGAAACACAAAATCAAAGGAAAAAGCATTTATTGCGAGATGTCACAGACAACAAGCCCCCTTACCGGGTTCGAATTCCAAATGATACATTGCTTTGGTCTGTGGACCCTACTTTGCGTGAAGCGCATTTGACAGTGGTACATTATTCCATATACGTAGCGCCACCTATTGGCGAAAGTTACAATCGAGTGCGCGAAGCTCGACGCATGGGCAAACGTCATTATTACAACACAATAATGGCGTGCATTTAATCAACTGGCAACAATTCTCTTACAAATATTATTACCTTACATTTTAGACATTACAGATAGCTTACATAGCTTGAATATTAACACATAATATTAATACTTTGACAAACATAATTATAAAATTAACTTAGCTTAAAAATACAATTATTCAATACATAAATCATAATACTGGCTTCTCACGACTGAACATATATAAAGTGTATAATCGTTAGATATGTCTGCAAATAGATGTTAATGTTAATGTTAATTTAACTGCAAAAAATATACAAAAATATATCTCAAGCGGCTTTATGAGATGATGCCTAAACATGTTAATTTGATTTTGATTGAAAAATAGATTTTGTTATTTTGACATTTTTTTACAGATGTTTTAAAATTTTAAGGAATTTGAAATAGCTTTATATTATATTATCATAATAAGTCACCATGTGTATTTTTCCTAAAATATCGAACCCAAATAGCCTCGCTCTGTCGAAAACCTCAATGAAATAAATACAATATCCCATTACAGGTGGTGCAATCATCTCGTCACTGCGGCGTTCTCGAGGCCGACGTTGGAGAGCCACTCGTTAGCCGATCCGCGTATTGCCCCTGCGCTTGCGGCTTGCCAACGGACCGCTGCCGCGAGGTACCATATCTTGTAAAACTAAAATAATTTTGGTGTAGCGCTAAAAAAATATTGGATTTTTTTATTTTTGGCCCCGTATAAACTGAATTCGGACGTCTGTGCGCCGTTGTCTCTGTAAGACCCCATATTTTTCACCTAAAGTAATATAAATATAAATAAATGTATTTTGTTTTAGGGTTCGGGACCCTATATTGCCAGGCTGTGCAGAAGATCCAGTTATCCTTGATGTAAATAACGAATATCCAGCTTTCGTTTTTCACTATCAAGTAAACAATTTTGTTCAAGAAAATCCAATTCTTCTTCTTGAAAATGGCGATCAGCCTGTTCTCAATAAAGTTTCTCACCACAAAGAAAATGTAAACATAGCATTTCTCTTTGAATCAATTATTTATCAACTTCGTTCACATCATAGAGGCATAACCAAAATAAATCCGTATGTTCCTCTAAATTTTCAACGTGTTGTTCATCGTATTCTTTTACGTCGTGAAATCAGTGAAGCAGATTGGGAAAACAAATATAGTATGGATTATTTACGTCTTAGTCCTGAAGACAATGAATTATTTCGGTTCGACGATGATACTATTTTTCTTTTTTATTTTGAACTAATGCTTTCTGAATTTCGTAAGATTCGTGACGAAAGTCTCGAAGGTGATCCATATAGTGTTTTTGTTGATTTTCAACTTTTTCTTCATACTCATCTTCGTGTTATCGTTCGTGATATAGTCGACGAACATTGGACCGAAGATAAGCCCCTTGTTAAAGAAGATTCACTTTTTATTCTTAGAAATCAGCTTCTTGTCAATGAAAATTTAGCAGTTCATCCCGAATATCAAATTATTCTTTTTTATTTTCAACACATTCTTCGTCGTCTTAGTTTTCATCGTGTTGCCAATGAACCATATCTTCCCAAAGAAGATCCACATATTTTTCTTTATTTTAAACGCATTCTTCATCGTCTACGTTTTTGTCATAAATTCGATAAAGATGAGTGGACCAAAGAAGATCCACTTATTGTTCATTTTAAACGTCTTCTTCGTCGCGAAGGCAATTTATCGCATCGGCCCGATGAAGAAGAAATTATAGTTTTACATTTTCTATTTATTCGTATTCATGTTCAGCGCATACGTAATTATCGTGAAGCAGCATATTGGCTCGAAGAAGATCCATTTATTCGTCTTAATATTCAAAGTATACTTCAGGTTCTCCTTCGTCGTAAAGAAGATCCGCTTTTTAACCTATAGCCAGGTGAGCGAATACAGACAAGGCGAATGTTTAGACTTGGTTAGGGCCGACCTACTTTATAACAATTACGTTGGCTCTGAACACGAATACGAATAAGTTGAAGTATGAAGAAAAAGTTGAAAATCAACAAAAACACTATATGGATCATCTTCGAGACAATCGTCACGAATCTTACGAAATTCAGAAAGCATTGCTCCAAAATAAAAAAGAAAAATATCATGATCGTTGAACCGATCTGCTTCATTGTCTTCAGGACGAAGACGTAAATAATCCATACTATATGTTTTGTCCCAATCTGCTTTACTGATTTCACAGTAAAGTACGGATTGCGTGCAGAACTCCGTGGTGATAACAATAGAAATCCAGCACAGATGACTTACGGTAAACAACTTCGTCTGCCAGAAGATTTCTTTGAAAACAGCAAAAAAACTCAACAACCAGATGACTTCACAGACCAGTCAAAAGAAACCTCATCACGAACCTAGCCTCAGTACCAAAAAGAGAATTGGTATAAAAAGTCAAGACTGTCAGGGCGGACAGGGTTTAGTATTGTTGTGACAAATGGGCTGTCAATTACATTGTCTTCCGTTTGGCCATATCCGGCATAGTTCGACGCATGCGCGGTTGCAGTTTTCAAAGTAACTTGCCTGCACTAAATACCTACCCTCACTCTCTCTCTTGAAAACCGTACTACTGTGTGGACGTGTGCGCCGTGCTGTGCCCTTGTGTGTGGGAAACCAGACTTTTATTCCACAAGAAGAAAAGAGTGCGCTCCTCGGGTCAAAGTCTGTAAGAACACTCCGAGAGAGCCGCCAAAACTGTGTTGGCGAAGAGAAAAGAAACGGCGCGTCTGGTGTCAGAGAAAACCCGTACCTGCGGAGATCGCGAGTTCGATGTCTGTAAGTTTAATTGAGTAATTTACAGCCCACTGTTTGGTCCTTACGAGCGGATGTGAGTGTGATTCTAGCGAATAAGTGATTTTTTGTGTATTTTTTCCAGAAAGTTGTGTGGAAAAATTGCGATCTTTACGGGTATGTGTGAACTGGTTTAGGAGGGTATGACTGGTTACTGTGTTATTGTGTGATCAGAGCGCAGTGTTGTGTGAGAATCCAATGAGTTTATAATTTGATTGTGTGTTGATTAGTTGGTATATTTTCAAGCGTGTAATTTTCGAAAAATAAACATTAATTTCGTAAATTCCGGTGATCAGCTGACTGTCATAGTCGGCGGCCGTTTTGCTTTGTGTAGACTTGTTTGGTTAGGCTACTTTAACTGTTAACTGGCCAAGTTGTCAGTTTGTTGACTTTACACTAACAGCAACTGCCAAACCAAATTAACCTCTAATTCGCTTGTTTATTATTTTCGTAAAATGGAAGAGGTCAATAAATGCTTGAAGCAGTTTATTTTTGAACGCGAATTGGTTATAAAACGCGTACAGCTAATGCTAGACGCTTCGCAGACTGACACTTCTATGTTTGAGGCTCGTTTTTCGGACTTGGAAAAACATAATACTAAGTTTGAAGAAGTTTAATCTAAAATTGAGAGTTTGACGACAAAAGTCTGGATGAGCAAGAAACGATTCGCATTGATTTCGAGAATGGGATTTACAGTGCAAAGGTATTATATGGTGAGAGTTTGAAGGGTCAATGCAAAGATTGGACATCATTTTATTACTTACCAAAAAGAGCTCCTACAAAGACTTCAACTTCAACATTTTTTGCGCAAACTGTAAACAGTAATTGTTTGTTGTGTGAGGAATCTCATTATTTATCAAAGTGTTCAACATTTTTAGGTAAATCTATTGTGCAGCGTTGTGATTTTGTGGTAATGAAAAAAATTGTGTTTTAATTGTCTTTCATCAAAGCATATGGTCAAGGATTGTGGCTCTATAAGCGCAATGAGAGCGGCAGATATATTGTGAAATTGCCTTTTAAGGATCTGAGTCCTAATCTTGGAAAATCTCGTGAACAAGCTGTGAATCGATTTTATCAATTGGAGCGTCGATTAGCAAGGCAGCCATTAGTAAAAGAATCTTATGTAGAATTCTTACAGGATTATCTCTCAGCCGGTCATATGAACTTGTTAGAAAATCCGTCGCTCAACAGTGAGAAGGCATATTATATCCCACATCACTGTGTAAGAAAGGATTCAAGTTCAACGACTAAGCTAAGAGTTGTTTTTGATGCAGCATCCATGAAAACTAATTCTGGTTCATCGCTTAATGACGTCTTATTTGCAGGTCCTAAACTGCAACAAGACATAGTCAAAATTATTTTAAAGTTTAGGATACATCAAGTTGTGTTAGTGTCAGACCTGAAACAGATCTATAGACAGATTCAGATTTCTCCAGAACATCAAGATTATCAAAGGATTTTGTGGAGAAAAAAATGTGGCAGAACCTATTCAAGAATATAAACTTGCAACGGTTACGTATGGTGTAAGCTCCGCCCCGATTCTGGCAATCCGTACTCTTAATCAATTAGCGAGCGATGAAGGCAATAGGTATCCAAAGGCAGCGGATGTGCTTCTGAACGATGTTTATGTTGATGATGTGGTCAGTGGTTCTGCATCTGTGCAAGCTGCATTGGAGTTGCAGACCGAATTAATTGATCTTTTAAAGTTAGGTTGTTTTGAGTTACGGAAGTGGTGTAGTAACTCTCCTGAGCTCTTAAAAATATTCCTCTCAAAGAAAGAGAAACTCTAGTGACGTTGGATGATCCAAGTCAGGAATTTATAAAAGTGCTTGGGCTTATCTGGAATCCAGGCTCAGATTGTTTTTCATACCATATTCAACCTTCTAGTAATCCTGAGAGCAAACGAGTAATATTATCAGAGATTGCGCGGACGTTTGATCCTCTGGGCTGGTTAACACCAGTGACCCTATTTGCCAAGTCTATCATACAAGAGTTGTGGACTCGAGGCTTGGGTTGGGATGGTGCGTTACCTGATGATATCAAAGATAGATGGGGTATTTATTCCAGCGAGTGTCGAATGTTGTCAAATATTAGCCTCAATCGTCAAATCTTTCATACTGGTGGTCGTTTTGAGTTGCATGGATTCTCCGATGCTTCTGAAATTGGATATGCGGGCGTTGTGTGCGTCAGAGAGAAAAGCTCTTGTAGTGAGTTTAATGTGCATCTACTTTTAACAAAATCTCGTGTTGCGCCATTAAAGAGAATATCCATACCTAAATTAGAGTTATGTGGCTCATTAGTGCTGTCTCGTTTAATAAAATATGTAGTAGAGGTTTTCAAAGATAAAGTGATTTTTGAAAATGTATTTGCATGGACTGATTCTACTATTGTTTTATCATGGCTACGTTCTTCGCCGCATAAGTGGAAAACTTTTGTTGCCAATCGCGTCACTGAAATTCAGGAAAATGTGTCTCCAGACTTGTGGCATCATGTGAGTTCAACTGATAATCCTGCAGATTGTGCATCGAGAGGCATCACACCAAGACAACTTGTAGAGCATAAATTGTGGTGGAACGGTCCTCAATGGTTGAAATCACCTAGTGAATTGTGGGTTTCTGAGGTTCAAGTTCCAGAATGTGAAAATAACGAATTAAACAACGCTTATGTTGAGCAAAAGGCTACAGTTCAAACTCATACATCAACTTTCAGTGTTGATTGTGATTTAATGGAAAGATTTTCTTGCTTGATTAAATTACAACGGTTAACAGCGTATTGTTTGAGGTTCATTGAAAATTGTCGTAAGACAAAGAATCAAAGAGGTCAAGGGTATTTATCTCTTAGAGATTTAAATTTCGCACTTGAAGTGTGGATCAAGTGTGTACAGAAAAGTGAATTTGATAAAGATATACAACTCTTGAAGCAGGGAAAATGTTGTTCTAAAAGATTGCAACGGCTTTGTCCATTTCTCGACGATCAAGAAATTCTTCGAGTTGGTGGTAGACTACGTCATAAGTAGTGTGAATAGGAGAGAACTGTGACAATTGCTTTTCTAATGCCCGACTCCTGCATCAATCGTTTTTCTAATACCTTGATTTTCTATTGGTTGTTAAGCGACTCCTGCGCCAAATGCTTTTCTAACGCTTCACTAATGTTTTTCTGATGTTTTAGGTAAATAAAGGTAAATAAATGCCTCGCTCCTGCCCCAAATTGCTATGTTAATAATGCTATAATACGACTCTAATGGAATTACTGCATCAATTGCTTTTCTAATGCTTCACTATTGTTTTTCTGATGTTTTAGGTAAATAAATACCTTGCTATAATGGATGATAGTGTTTAGGTACACGACTCTTCTAATACGGTTAGCTTTCCTAAAAAGGGATATGATCAGACATCTAATGGCTAGCATTGAATGTATTTAAATTGTTATTTGTGGAAAATATTTCTTTAAACTATTACGAATTGAAGTATATACTTGAATTGACGAATGAATTAAAAGATTTTAAAAAATGTTCTTGACCCATATATTGTGCAATCCTATAATACGACTGCATTCGATTGTATTGTGCAATCATTGATGACCATGAAATGTGGCTGCTTTCAATTTGCGCATGTTTATACACGTCTAACTAGCGACGGGTATTTGACCTCGTTGCAAAGTGCAACTGCAGACGGCTGTTGCTAACCTTGGGCAACTCGCTCGCGGGTATATTCTTGCGACATATTTCGCAATATCATTAAACATTGTGCAATCCTTGATGACCATGAAATGTGGCTGCTTTCAATTTGCGAATGTTTATGCACGTCTGACTAGCGACGGGTATTTGACCTCGTTGCAAAGTGCAACTGCAGACGGCTGCTAACCTTGGGCAACTCGCTCGCGGGTATATTCTTGCGACATATTTCGCAATATCGTTAAATCTCGTCTCGAGCGTCTGCGCGACAAATTTGTAGGTAAAAAAAACAATATCGTTAATAAATATTTATTCAATATAATTGTTCAATATAAATCAACATTTAAAATTAAATATTCTATCCAATTCCTTCTTTACCTTCTTGGCTGATTCGCGACTATCTAGTTGGGGGCCCGACCAAAAGTAGCCAAGAAACCATTTTAGTTTATCGTACATCTGTTTTCTATTGGATAGAAGACTTCCTCCAACACATTGATTGCCTGTGTGTCTCCCGCAATATAACAAGTCTGGATAAACTTTAATGGTCCAGACTCCGATAATGCCCTCGTCTTCTACTGAAACACTCCAGATTAGATCACTCAAGTCCTCGAGTACATGGTTGGGTATTTGTGGATGCAATAAATCCTTAAAATAATACTTTTCGAACGCGTCCATCCTGTAGACGGGATTGGATGTGGTATTGCAATCGTACACACAAACGTTGATCGTGTGTTGCTTATTCGTTTATGATATGCACTCCAAGTTACGATGTGTATGAGAGCTCGTTGCAAAGTGCAAGTAATGACTGCGCCGCCGACGATCGTGGAATGATTTTTATATTCTTGCTACATATTTCGCAATAACGCGGTACATTGTGCAATGACCATGAAAATGTGATCGCGGAATTATTTTTATATTCTTGCAACATATTTCGCAATATCTTTGAACATTGTGCAACTCATTAAATATCGTCTCGGGGCCTGCATCCATTCTCATGCTCTAACCTTCAACACGATCGTTGACCACAATCGTGTCTAGACTTGTAATATATTAAACGTCGTCTCGAGAGACCCACGTCCGCTCTAGACGTGTCTAGACATGCAACACATTATCAGTCTCCCCCTTTGCCTGATCTCATCTAATTATATTTGAATACTAAATTAGACAATGGCTTATAGTGAATAATAACATCATGTATGAGAATACAATAAGCCGACATTTGCTCCGGTATGTTTTTCGCCGTCTCCAACTGTAGTCGAACGTCAATGGGTGCGCTTTTTAACAGTTCACTTTGTCTGTTGCACTCGATAATTACCAACGGTGCTAGACTCTTAAACTTATCTAAGGATAGCAGAGGTTGTACAGTATCGTCTTGGTGATAAATTTTTTGAAAGTATGAATAGCTCTCAAACAACTGCGCGACTATATTTTTTTCCCAATCCAGTCTATGGTTATTATAGGGGTATTGTTTAGGAAAACTTTAACGTTAGATAGAGTGCAATGATCAAATTTAGAGGCATCGGCGTTGGCTTTGCCCATTTTATTGGTTTGAAGTCCCAAACGTTTCCCACTTTCTGAACGGGATAAATAGAGTTTCATCCTTTTGCACTATATTCAAAAGCTTCATTCGTAGTCTATCATTAACTTCCACATGCGGCATTCTCCAGCAGATTTTGCTTATTTTCACTATAGGTTTAACCTTTTTGTTTTCAGCATCTTTAATATGATCTTCGTCATAAAATAATGCGTTCACATCATTCTTACTGCGCAGGATACACAACTCTTGTATGGCGTTTACAACTATTTTTTTTAAATCCCCGGCAAAATTCAACCACAATTTTAAATGAATGCATACATTAAAATGCAAGTTATCATCGAGAATGTCCACATTATTCAAGCACCATCCGGCATTATTAAGTTTTCGACTCTCACTGTCCGATAACGATACATAGGCCTTTATTGTACTGCTAATGCCCAAATTTCGATTTTGTTCAATAACTTGCCCAAATAGTTCGTATGACGCACTCTCAAACAGGTGACTTATCCCGTTGTTTATCATTTTAACCTTTTCCGTTACTGTTCCGTTGGTGGCCCTGTTCACCAGCGGCGTGACGCCATCCTCTCCCTCCACCCATCCTTCGATGTATTCATAGCTCTGATGTGGATGCGTGTAAAAGTCCTGAGTCATGATTAAAATCCTAAATTCATCACTATTAGAGTAGCTGGTATTAGCATACGGGTAATAGGAATGTAATCGGTATGATGTAATATCCTCGTCTACCGACACACCCTCGGTAACGTTGAGAATATCCGAGTTCATTTTACAAGTTGCAATTCAATTGACTTTAAAAATAATTTGTTCTCGGCGGTCGTTAAATAATAATGGCATATGACACTATCCTCCTAAGGTGAAGTCTGATGGTGATATTTTCGTTTCTAAAATTGACCAGTTTTTCGTTTTGATCAACTAATTTCAATTCAATGTTTGTTATGGATTTACTCTCAATAGGTAAATATATTAAATTTGAAGGGTTCTCAATATGCTTAAACCCAGCGGGACAAGATTGAAAAAAATCGTGGATTGTATGTCTAGGCTTCCCGTTGTTGAATGAGCCCCTTACCAACGAACACTCTATTTTTATAACATTTATAGGTTGGATGTTCACAGGATGTTGAGCGATTTCAAGAGTATTTGCCTTCAATATTTTCTTATCATACCCTAAAAGATGATCAAAACTATCATCTTTAGAAAAATCAATCGTGCTAGTGGATTTAATCTCACATTTTAGAGTATTATGATTAGTGACAATCCTAACATATTGCGTTGGATCCTCTTCGCTCACCTTATTGTGTAAATATTTAGCAATATCATTCACTCCATACGTTCCCTGGTCTAGTGAAAAAACCTTATCACCAAAGTAAAATTTGTTATTAATATCGTCCTCAATGTTCGGTATACTGTTGTAGGTCTCTAAACTTACAAAGGCGATTTCATATTAAGACTCATCTTGTAAAATTATCGGTGGGAAATAGTCGCTCGAGAGCGTGGATGTATTCCCGGACAATGAAAACACATAGGACATGGTGCAATAACAACAAACTAAGTTATTTCAATAATTAATTTTCTTTTTATTCAATTTCATGGATGAACTAGAATCGCACCCTAGACATCCCCTTGTAAAAAAATACAATCACTTCTATCGGTTGACGTTTCCTCCTCAATTTTCGAGAGTCTCCGCTCACAAATTGCACAATTATCAATATGAGTTTCTTTCAAAGGAATGTCATGATAGCAAAAGTTGCACACGTGCATATCGTTTACTCTCGTGATTCCTTCCTTTCCTAAAATCAGCATGCGAGGAACGATCATGCGCCTGATTGGTTGATCGAGCTTCGAACCTCTTGAATACATCCCGCAAACATCTTCACCGATTTGTTCCATTTTGCGTTAAAAACTTTAGACATAAACGTCCACACTCGCTCGAATTGAAGCTTTGAATGCGCTGATGATTGTATTTAACAACGTTTTTATCCCCAAAGTAGCGAATCAGTTCTAAAGGAGGCTTGAGATTTCCATACGAGTCAAAGTACTCTATAATCTCGCCGTCCTTTCTGTAACATACCCAATGCGATCCGGGCTGTGTGCTTTTATGTAAATTTACAATGGCCGATTCTCTACGTTTGGGATACCGGGGTAGACTTCCTCCGAGAGCTGAAAGTCCAGCAAAGAGCGGTAATAGAAAGGGGAGAAAGCCACCCGTTTTAGGTATAGGAATAATTCGAGGTAGTTTACATTTTTTCCCTCTCAAACACTTTTTAGCAGTTTTATAAGCAATGCATGCTTGCTATGCTTCAATGCATGGTTAACGCTCTTCATAGCCTGGCGTAATGTGGATAAGCCCGATCGCATCTTCACTTTAGCCTTAATTATATTTGTAACTAACCAAGCAGCGCTTTTTTCACCAAATGAAGAGTTTCTTGATTTAAATCTATCCCAAGCTTTATTAATTGGTATCCCAACAGCCTTATGTCTTGACCCAATATCTTTGGATCTAAGGTACGCAAAATCGTGTTCTTTGCAAGCTTCGTCTAGAGGATTTATCCCGCTCTGATTAGCACGCTTATTTAGATCCGTTCCCGGGCCGCAGTACCTGTACCCTCCGGGGAGATGTAGTTCTGTATTAAGATTATCTAAAATTCTGTTTATTATTCCTCCTCCAACTTTCATACTAACGATGAGTATGCAATTTACTCTCTATATATACTATAGCAGATACCCTTCATCAATCGAACCACTAAAATGAGATTTGTCAAGCAAGACAACTCAATTCAAGTTTGCAATTTAGATCTAAATGAACCTCAAAATAGAAGTAGACATGGAAGTTTATTACCCGATCACATAAGGGCAATTTTTGCCGGTCCTTCAAACTGCGGTAAAACAAACGCGCTGTTTTTGCTCTTATTCAGTTCAAACGGACTTCGATTTCAAAACGTGTACGTTTATAGCAAAACTCTATTTCAACCCAAGTACCAAATGCTTCGCGATGTTATGAATAATGTGAAAGAAGTCGAATATCATACATTCAGCGAAAATGAAAATATTATACAACCGCACGAGATGAAGAAAAATACTATATGTATTTTTGACGATATTCCCACTAGTAATCAGAGCAATTTGCGGGCTTATTTTAGTCTCGGGAGACATTCGGATATAGACCGCTTCCTCCTATGTCAGAGCTATGCCAGAATAGGTAAACATCTAATCAGAGACACGTGCAACGTTGTCTGTTTATTTAAAATAGACATGCTCAATTTAAAACACGCTTATGACGATCATGCCAGTTCAGACATGTCATTCGATAAATTTTCCCAAATGGCTAAACTATGTTGGCAGAGGGATCAGTATGGGTTTCTAACAATCGATAAAGAAGCGGCTATGAGTAGCGGGCGATATAAATATCAATTTGATACAATTATTTACTTGTAGTATTCCTCATATGTTTGAGGGGCTGTTCTCAGCGTAATATTTGAGGGGCTGTTCTCAGCGTAATGTTCTCGACGCAACACATAATGATCCGTAATTTGATTGTGGCATTTTGATAATATAGCAACAGCGACTATGCTTTATATAGTTAGACGATAATTCCCTCCTCTCGAAGCTCTTCCAGAAGCGATAGAATTTCGTTTTGGTGAGAATTATTCCCTGCAGCCTTTGAGGTTATCAATAAACGTAATCTATCCACCAATTCGTTCACGTCATTCCAATACACGAAACCTGACCCGTTCAACGTCATATTCGCAGGGATTAGACCCTCGCCGAGTCTTTCCTTTATTTTAATAATTTTAGACTTATGGTTCTCTATATCGGTTTGATTTCGAGGTTTTGCCTTAGGCGGGAACAGTTTCGCTATTATGTTCAAGTATTTATGCCCTTTATTACTATAACGGTCATGTGACTATCGTAATTTTTCAAGTGACCGTTCGTGAGTAGCAGAATTTTTTTGTACTCTTCCAAATCTTTTTCATTGTAGACTGCATTGTCCGGTTTATTTTTAACGAGCAATTCGTACAGACCCATAGTCCCCTCAAATTCATTCTCATCAATTATTATATCATTTTTATCCAACCTTATCAACTTGTTTCCTATGATTAGATTATCGCCTTCTATCCGGATTCCATATTTTTCATCCCGCTCTTTGGGGTATGTAAAGTAAAATTGCAAATACTTTGCCGCAATATGTCCAAATTCCTTATTCAATTCGAAAAATGTGCTCGTGCTCCCGTGTAACGTTTCCTGTAATTTTTCCACTTTTGATAGGTTATCCTCGCTTTCCGATTTTGTTTCAAATGTGTCGTCGATAAAATGTTTTATTTCCAACTCTGAATAATCGCCCATGGGAACGTGCGCTATGTCGTAAAAGGGTTTTCTATTCACCGTTGACGTTCTCGGTCTGAACCATGCGCTCACATTAGGCTCGGTGCTTTCATCCTCGGATTTGATGATCACCTCTTCCTTAACAGGCTTAACCTTCTCCAACGCCTCAATCAGGGGATGAAAAGATTTTTAAAAAGATCACTATCGCTTACTTCTCGCTGCTTGAAGGATTTAAATTTTTTCCTAATTGTATCGGAGATATCAATTATGTTTCGCTTTAATTTTTTATCTGTTTTCTCATAATATGGTAACATTATGATCGAACCTGACGACATGAATCGTTTATCGGCCTTATATATAGTTTACGTTGTAAACGCTAGACGTATGTGTGTTATGGTGGGAACACACTTCTTACGTTTACTAACGCAACAGACTGCGTTAGAAACACACATTAGACATTATGTGTTGCGTTGAGAACATTACGCTGAGAACAGCCCCTCAAACATATGAGGAATACTACAAGTAAATAATTGTATCAAATTGATATTTATATCGCCCGCTACTCATAGCCGCTTCTTTATCGATTGTTAGAAACCCATACTGATCCCTCTACCAACATAGTTTAGCCATTTGGGAAAATTTATCGAATGACATGTCTGAATTGGCATGATCGTCATAAGCGTGTTTTAAATTGAGCATGTCTATTTTAAATAAACAGACAACGTTGCACGTGTCTCTGATTAGATGTTTACCTATCCTGGCATAGCTCTGACATAGGAGGAAGCAGTCTATATCCGAATGTCTCCCGAGACTAAAATAAGCCCGCAAATTGCTCTGATTACTAGTGGGAATATCGTCAAAAATACATATAGTATTTTTCTTCATCTCGTGCGGTTGTATAATATTTTCATTTTCGCTGAATGTATGATATTCGACTTCTTTCACATTATTCATAACATCGCGAAGCATTTGGTACTTGGGTTGAAATAGAGTTTTGCTATAAACGTACACGTTTTGAAATCGAAGTCCGTTTGAACTGAATAAGAGCGAAAACAGCGCGTTTGTTTTACCGCAGTTTGAAGGACCGGCAAAAATTGCCCTTATGTGATCGGGTAATAAACTTCCATGTCTACTTCTATTTTGAGGTTCATTTAGATCTAAATTGCAAACTTGAATTGAGTTGTCTTGCTTGACAAATCTCATTTTAGTGGTTCGATTGATGAAGGGTATCTGCTATAGTATATATAGAGAGTAAATTGCATACTCATCGTTAGTATGAAAGTTGGAGGAGGAATAATAAACAGAATTTTAGATAATCTTAATACAGAACTACATCTCCCCGGAGGGTACAGGTACTGCGGCCCGGGAACGGATCTAAATAAGCGTGCTAATCAGAGCGGGATAAATCCTCTAGACGAAGCTTGCAAAGAACACGATTTTGCGTACCTTAGATCCAAAGATATTGGGTCAAGACATAAGGCTGTTGGGATACCAATTAATAAAGCTTGGGATAGATTTAAATCAAGAAACTCTTCATTTGGTGAAAAAAGCGCTGCTTGGTTAGTTACAAATATAATTAAGGCTAAAGTGAAGATGCGATCGGGCTTATCCACATTACGCCAGGCTATGAAGAGCGTTAACCATGCATTGAAGCATAGCAAGCATGCATTGCTTATAAAACTGCTAAAAAGTGTTTGAGAGGGAAAAAATGTAAACTACCTCGAATTATTCCTATACCTAAAACGGGTGGCTTTCTCCCCTTTCTATTACCGCTCTTTGCTGGACTTTCAGCTCTCGGAGGAAGTCTACCCCGGTATCCCAAACGTAGAGAATCGGCCATTGTAAATTTACATAAAAGCACACAGCCCGGATCGCATTGGGTATGTTACAGAAAGGACGGCGAGATTATAGAGTACTTTGACTCGTATGGAAATCTCAAGCCTCCTTTAGAACTGATTCGCTACTTTGGGGATAAAAACGTTGTTAAATACAATCATCAGCGCATTCAAAGCTTCAATTCGAGCGAGTGTGGACGTTTATGTCTAAAGTTTTTAACGCAAAATGGAACAAATCGGTGAAGATGTTTGCGGGATGTATTCAAGAGGTTCGAAGCTCGATCAACCAATCAGGCGCATGATCGTTCCTCGCATGCTGATTTTAGGAAAGGAAGGAATCACGAGAGTAAACGATATGCACGTGTGCAACTTTTGCTATCATGACATTCCTTTGAAAGAAACTCATATTGATAATTGTGCAATTTGTGAGCGGAGACTCTCGAAAATTGAGGAGGAAACGTCAACCGATAGAAGTGATTGTATTTTTTTACAAGGGGATGTCTAGGGTGCGATTCTAGTTCATCCATGAAATTGAATAAAAAGAAAATTAATTATTGAAATAACTTAGTTTGTTGTTATTGCACCATGTCCTATGTGTTTTCATTGTCCGGGAATACATCCACGCTCTCGAGCGACTATTTCCCACCGATAATTTTACAAGATGAGTCTTAATATGAAATCGCCTTTGTAAGTTTAGAGACCTACAACAGTATACCGAACATTGAGGACGATATTAATAACAAATTTTACTTTGGTGATAAGGTTTTTTCACTAGACCAGGGAACGTATGGAGTGAATGATATTGCTAAATATTTACACAATAAGGTGAGCGAAGAGGATCCAACGCAATATGTTAGGATTGTCACTAATCATAATACTCTAAAATGTGAGATTAAATCCACTAGCACGATTGATTTTTCTAAAGATGATAGTTTTGATCATCTTTTAGGGTATGATAAGAAAATATTGAAGGCAAATACTCTTGAAATCGCTCAACATCCTGTGAACATCCAACCTATAAATGTTATAAAAATAGAGTGTTCGTTGGTAAGGGGCTCATTCAACAACGGGAAGCCTAGACATACAATCCACGATTTTTTTCAATCTTGTCCCGCTGGGTTTAAGCATATTGAGAACCCTTCAAATTTAATATATTTACCTATTGAGAGTAAATCCATAACAAACATTGAATTGAAATTAGTTGATCAAAACGAAAAACTGGTCAATTTTAGAAACGAAAATATCACCATCAGACTTCACCTTAGGAGGATAGTGTCATATGCCATTATTATTTAACGACCGCCGAGAACAAATTATTTTTAAAGTCAATTGAATTGCAACTTGTAAAATGAACTCGGATATTCTCAACGTTACCGAGGGTGTGTCGGTAGACGAGGATATTACATCATACCGATTACATTCCTATTACCCGTATGCTAATACCAGCTACTCTAATAGTGATGAATTTAGGATTTTAATCATGACTCAGGACTTTTACACGCATCCACATCAGAGCTATGAATACATCGAAGGATGGGTGGAGGGAGAGGATGGCGTCACGCCGCTGGTGAACAGGGCCACCAACGGAACAGTAACGGAAAAGGTTAAAATGATAAACAACGGGATAAGTCACCTGTTTGAGAGTGCGTCATACGAACTATTTGGGCAAGTTATTGAACAAAATCGAAATTTGGGCATTAGCAGTACAATAAAGGCCTATGTATCGTTATCGGACAGTGAGAGTCGAAAACTTAATAATGCCGGATGGTGCTTGAATAATGTGGACATTCTCGATGATAACTTGCATTTTAATGTATGCATTCATTTAAAATTGTGGTTGAATTTTGCCGGGGATTTAAAAAAAATAGTTGTAAACGCCATACAAGAGTTGTGTATCCTGCGCAGTAAGAATGATGTGAACGCATTATTTTATGACGAAGATCATATTAAAGATGCTGAAAACAAAAAGGTTAAACCTATAGTGAAAATAAGCAAAATCTGCTGGAGAATGCCGCATGTGGAAGTTAATGATAGACTACGAATGAAGCTTTTGAATATAGTGCAAAAGGATGAAACTCTATTTATCCCGTTCAGAAAGTGGGAAACGTTTGGGACTTCAAACCAATAAAATGGGCAAAGCCAACGCCGATGCCTCTAAATTTGATCATTGCACTCTATCTAACGTTAAAGTTTTCCTAAACAATACCCCTATAATAACCATAGACTGGATTGGGAAAAAAATATAGTCGCGCAGTTGTTTGAGAGCTATTCATACTTTCAAAAAATTTATCACCAAGACGATACTGTACAACCTCTGCTATCCTTAGATAAGTTTAAGAGTCTAGCACCGTTGGTAATTATCGAGTGCAACAGACAAAGTGAACTGTTAAAAAGCGCACCCATTGACGTTCGACTACAGTTGGAGACGGCGAAAAACATACCGGAGCAAATGTCGGCTTATTGTATTCTCATACATGATGTTATTATTCACTATAAGCCATTGTCTAATTTAGTATTCAAATATAATTAGATGAGATCAGGCAAAGGGGGAGACTGATAATGTGTTGCATGTCTAGACACGTCTAGAGCGGACGTGGGTCTCTCGAGACGACGTTTAATATATTACAAGTCTAGACACGATTGTGGTCAACGATCGTGTTGAAGGTTAGAGCATGAGAATGGATGCAGGCCCCGAGACGATATTTAATGAGTTGCACAATGTTCAAAGATATTGCGAAATATGTTGCAAGAATATAAAAATAATTCCGCGATCACATTTTCATGGTCATTGCACAATGTACCGCGTTATTGCGAAATATGTAGCAAGAATATAAAAATCATTCCACGATCGTCGGCGGCGCAGTCATTACTTGCACTTTGCAACGAGCTCTCATACACATCGTAACTTGGAGTGCATATCATAAACGAATAAGCAACACACGATCAACGTTTGTGTGTACGATTGCAATACCACATCCAATCCCGTCTACAGGATGGACGCGTTCGAAAAGTATTATTTTAAGGATTTATTGCATCCACAAATACCCAACCATGTACTCGAGGACTTGAGTGATCTAATCTGGAGTGTTTCAGTAGAAGACGAGGGCATTATCGGAGTCTGGACCATTAAAGTTTATCCAGACTTGTTATATTGCGGGAGACACACAGGCAATCAATGTGATGGAGGAAGTCTTCTATCCAATAGAAAACAGATGTACGATAAACTAAAATGGTTTCTTGGCTACTTTTGGTTGGGCCCCCAACTAGATAGTCGCGAATCAGCCAATAAGGTAAAGAAGGAATTGGATAGAATATTTAATTTTAAATGTTGATTTATATTGAACAATTATATTGATAAATATTTATTACCGATATTGTTTTTTTTACCTACAAGTTTGTCGCGCAGACGCTCGAGACGAGATTTAACGATATTGCGAAATATGTCGCAAGAATATACCCGTGAGCGAGTTGCCCAAGGTTAGCAACAGCCGTCTGCAGTTGCACTTTGCAACGAGGTCAAATTACCCGTCGCTAGTTAGACGTGTATAAACATGCGCAAATTGAAAGCAGCCACATTTCATGGTCATCAATGATTGCACAATACAATCGAATGCAGTCGTATTATAGGATTGCACAATATATGGGTCAAGAACATTTTTTAAAATCTTTTAATTCATTCGTCAATTCAAGTATATACTTCAATTCGTAATAGTTTAAAGAAATATTTTCCACAAATAACAATTTAAATACATTCAATGCTAGCCATTAGATGTCTGATCATATCCCTTTTTAGGAAAGCTAACCGTATTAGAAGAGTCGTGTACCTAAACACTATCATCCATTATAGCAAGGTATTTATTTACCTAAAACATCAGAAAAACAATAGTGAAGCATTAAAAAAGCAATTGATGCAGTAATTCCATTAGAGTCGTATTATAGCATTATTAACATAGCAATTTGGCGCAGGAGCGAGGCATTTATTTACCTTTATTTACCTAAAACATCAGAAAAACTTTAGTGAAGCGTTAGAAAAGCATTTGGCGCAGGAGTCGCTTAACAACCAATAGAAAATCAAGGTATTAGAAAAACGATTGATGCAGGAGTCGGGCATTAGAAAAGCAATTGTCACAGTTCTCTCCTATTCACACTACTTATGACGTAGTCTACCACCAACTCGAAGAATTTCTTGATCGTCGAGAAATGGACAAAGCCGTTGCAATCTTTTAGAACAACATTTTCCCTGCTTCAAGAGTTGTATATCTTTATCAAATTCACTTTTCTGTACACACTTGATCCACACTTCAAGTGCGAAATTTAAATCTCTAAGAGATAAATACCCTTGACCTCTTTGATTCTTTGTCTTACGACAATTTTCAATGAACCTCAAACAATACGCTGTTAACCGTTGTAATTTAATCAAGCAAGAAAATCTTTCCATTAAATCACAATCAACACTGAAAGTTGATGTATGAGTTTGAACTGTAGCCTTTTGCTCAACATAAGCGTTGTTTAATTCGTTATTTTCACATTCTGGAACTTGAACCTCAGAAACCCACAATTCACTAGGTGATTTCAACCATTGAGGACCGTTCCACCACAATTTATGCTCTACAAGTTGTCTTGGTGTGATGCCTCTCGATGCACAATCTGCAGGATTATCAGTTGAACTCACATGATGCCACAAGTCTGGAGACACATTTTCCTGAATTTCAGTGACGCGATTGGCAACAAAAGTTTTCCACTTATGCGGCGAAAAACGTAGCCATTATAAAACAATAGTAGAATCAGTCCATGCAAATACATTTTCAAAAATCACTTTATCTTTGAAAACCTCTACTACATATTTTATTAAACGAGACAGCACTAATGAGCCATATAACTCTAATTTAGGTATGGATATTCTCTTTAATGGCGCAACACGAGATTTTGCTAAAAGTAGATGCACATTAAACTCACTACAAGAGCTTTTCTCTCTGACGCACACAACGCCCGCATATCCAATTTCAGAAGCATCGGAGAATCCATGCAACTCAAAACGACCACCAGTATGAAAGATTTGACGATTGAGGCTAATATTTGACAACATTCGACACTCACTGGAATAAATACCCCATCTATCTTTGATATCATCAGGTAACGCATCATCCCAACCCAAGCCTCGAGTCCACAACTCTTGTATGATAGACTTGGCAAATAGGGTCACTGGTGTTAACCAGCCCAGAGGATCAAACGTCCGCGCAATCTCTGATAATATTACTCGTTTGCTCTCAGGATTACTAGAAGGTTGAATATGGTATGAAAAACAATCTGAGCCTGGATTCCAGATAAGCCCAAGCACTTTTATAAATTCCTGACTTGGATCATCCAACGTCACTAGAGTTTCTCTTTCTTTGAGAGGAATATTTTTTAAGAGCTCAGGAGAGTTACTACACCACTTCCGTAACTCAAAACAACCTAACTTTAAAAGATCAATTAATTCGGTCTGCAACTCCAATACAGCTTGCACAGATGCAGAACCACTGACCACATCATCAACATAAACATCGTTCAGAAGCACATCCGCTGCCTTTGGATACCTATTGCCTTTATCGCTCGCTAATTGATTAAGAGTACGGATTGCCAGAATCGGGGCGGAGCTTACACCATACGTAACCGTTGCAAGTTTATATTCTTGAATAGGTTCTGCCACATTTTTTTCTCCACAAAATCCTTTGATAATCTTGATGTTCTGGAGAAATCTGAATCTGTCTATAGATCTGATTCAGGTCTGACACTAACACAACTTGATGTATCCTAAACTTTAAAATAATTTTGACTATGTCTTGTTGCAGTTTAGGACCTGCAAATAAGACGTCATTAAGCGATGAACCAGAATTAGTTTTTATGGATGCATCAAAAACATCTCTTAGCTTAGTCGTTGAACTTGAATCCTTTCTTACACAGTGATGTGGGATATAATATGCCTTCTCACTGTTGAGCGACGGATTTTCTAACAAGTTCATATGACCGGCTGAGAGATAATCCTGTAAGAATTCTACATAAGATTCTTTTACTAATGGCTGCCTTGCTAATCGACGCTCCAATTGATAAAATCGATTCACAGCTTGTTCACGAGATTTTCCAAGATTAGGACTTAGATCCTTAAAAGGCAATTTCACAATATATCTGCCGCTCTCATTGCGCTTATAGAGCCACAATCCTTGACCATATGCTTTGATGAAAGACAATTAAAACACAATTTTTTTCATTACCACAAAATCACAACGCTGCACAATAGATTTACCTAAAAATGTTGAACACTTTGATAAATAATGAGATTCCTCACACAACAAACAATTACTGTTTACAGTTTGCGCAAAAAATGTTGAAGTTGAAGTCTTTGTAGGAGCTCTTTTTGGTAAGTAATAAAATGATGTTCAATCTTTGCATTGACCCTTCAAACTCTCACCATATAATACCTTTGCACTGTAAATCCCATTCTCGAAATCAATGCGAATCGTTTCTTGCTCATCCAGACTTTTGTCGTCAAACTCTCAATTTTAGATTAAACTTCTTCAAACTTAGTATTATGTTTTTCCAAGTCCGAAAAACGAGCCTCAAACATAGAAGTGTCAGTCTGCGAAGCGTCTAGCATTAGCTGTACGCGTTTTATAACCAATTCGCGTTCAAAAATAAACTGCTTCAAGCATTTATTGACCTCTTCCATTTTACGAAAATAATAAACAAGCGAATTAGAGGTTAATTTGGTTTGGCAGTTGCTGTTAGTGTAAAGTCAACAAACTGACAACTTGGCCAGTTAACAGTTAAAGTAGCCTAACCAAACAAGTCTACACAAAGCAAAACGGCCGCCGACTATGACAGTCAGCTGATCACCGGAATTTACGAAATTAATGTTTATTTTTCGAAAATTACACGCTTGAAAATATACCAACTAATCAACACACAATCAAATTATAAACTCATTGGATTCTCACACAACACTGCGCTCTGATCACACAATAACACAGTAACCAGTCATACCCTCCTAAACCAGTTCACACATACCCGTAAAGATCGCAATTTTTCCACACAACTTTCTGGAAAAAATACACAAAAAATCACTTATTCGCTAGAATCACACTCACATCCGCTCGTAAGGACCAAACAATGGGCTGTAAATTACTCAATTAAACTTACAGACATCGAACTCGCGATCTCCGCAGGTACGGGTTTTCTCTGACACCAGACGCGCCGTTTCTTTTCTCTTCGCCAACACAGTTTTGGCGGCTCTCTCGGAGTGTTCTTACAGACTTTGACCCGAGGAGCGCACTCATTTCTTCTTGTGGAATAAAAGCCTGGTTTCCCTCACACGGCGCACACGTCCACACAGTAGTAGGACGGTTTTCGAGAGAGAGAGTGAGGGTAGGTATTTAGAGCAGGCAAGTTACTTTGACAACTGCAACCGCGCATGCGTCGAACTATGCCGGATATGGCCAAACGGACAATGTAATTGACAGCCCATTTGTCACAACAATACTAAACCCTGTCCGCCCTGACAGTCTTGACTTTTTATACCAATTCTCTTTTTGGTACTGAGGCTAGGTTCGTGATGAGGTTTCTTTTGACTGGTCTGTGAAGTCATCTGGTTGTTGAGTTTTTTTGCTGTTTTCAAAGAAATCTTCTGGCAGACGAAGTTGTTTACCGTAAGTCATCTGTGCTGGATTTCTATTGTTATCACCACGGAGTTCTGCACGCAATCCGTACTTTACTGTGAAATCAGTAAAGCAGATTGGGACAAAACATATAGTATGGATTATTTACGTCTTCGTCCTGAAGACAATGAAGCAGATCGGTTCAACGATCATGATATTTTTCTTTTTTATTTTGGAGCAATGCTTTCTGAATTTCGTAAGATTCGTGACGATTGTCTCGAAGATGATCCATATAGTGTTTTTGTTGATTTTCAACTTTTTCTTCATGCTTCAACTTATTCGTATTCGTGTTCAGAGCCAACGTGATTGTTATAAAGTAGGTCGGCTACCTTACTACCTTTTTCTACATAAATTTCAATTTGTATCAAGTGTGTGTGTGTGCGTGTGTGTCTATGTATGAGGTATAATACATTATGGTGTTATATGTGAGTACAAAATCGATCATGTTGAGAGTGTATGAGCGATGTGAATAAAATCTATAGATTTTAGGTGAGCGGTATGTTTATTATTGTTGTGACAAATGGGCTGTCAATTACATTGTCTTCCGTTTGGCCATATCCGGCATAGTTCAACGAATGCGCGGTTGTAGTTGTCAAAGTAACTTGCCTGCACTAAATACCTACCCTCACTCTCTCTCTCGAAAACCGCCCTACTGTGTGGACGTGTGCGCCGTGCTGTGCCCTTGAGTGTGGGAAACCAGGCTTTTATTCCACAAGAAGAAGAGAGTGCACTCCTCGGGTCAAAGCCTATAAGAACACTCCGAGAGAGCCGCCAAAACTGTGTTGGCGAAGAGAAAAGAAACGGCGCGTCTGGTGTCAGAGAAAAACCGTACCTGCGGAGATCGCGAGTTCGATGTCTGTAAATTTAATTGAGTAATTTACAGCCCATTTGGAGTTTCCGAATGTCACCAAGCCCGCAGTACTCAAATATCACGAGGTGTACGCTAGTACGCGAACAAACAGCTACAGACCATGCTCCAATAGCAAGGTTGAACGTTTTCACAGTCATAAAAGCAGCTCGATTGCAAGAGGATCCACAGAAAACTGGTCAAATGAACTACCCACAGTAAAGTATGGATTGCCTGCAGAACTCCGTGGTGATAACAATACAAATCCAGCACAGATGACTTACGGTAAACAACTTCGTCTGCCAGAAGATTGTTTTGAAAAAAAGCAAAAAAACTCAACAAACAGATGACTTCACAGACCAGTCAAAAGAAACCACTTCACGAACCTAGCCTCAGTACCTAAAAGTGAATTGGTATAAAAAGTCAAGACTGTCAGGGCGGACACTTCGTTCGAGGACATCCTTTCGGAGTTTCCGAATGTCACCAAGTCCGCAGTACTCAAATATCACGCTAGTACGCGAACAAACAGCTACAGACCATGCTCCAATAGCAAGGTTGAACGTTTTCACAGTCATAAAAGCAGCTCGATTGCAAGAGGATCCACAGAAAACTGGTCAAATGAACTACCCACAGTAAAGTATGGATTGCCTGCAGAACTCCGTGGTGATAACAATACAAATCCAGCACAGATGACTTACGGTAAACAACTTCGTCTGCCAGAAGATTGTTTTGAAAAAAAGCAAAAAAACTCAACAAACAGATGACTTCACAGACCAGTCAAAAGAAACCACTTCACGAACCTAGCCTCAGTACCTAAAAGTGAATTGGTATAAAAAGTCAAGACTGTCAGGGCGGACACTTCGTTCGAGGACATCCTTTCGGAGTTTCCGAATGTCACCAAGTCCGCAGTACTCAAATATCACGAGGTGTACGCTAGTACGCGAACAAATAGCTACAGACCATGCTCCAATAGCAAGGTTGAACGTTTTCACAGTCATAAAAGCAGCTCGATTGCAAGAGGATCCACAGAAAACTGGTCAAATGAACTACCCACAGTAAAGTACGGATTGCCTGCAGAACTCCGTGGTGATAACAATACAAATCCAGCACAGATGACTTACGGTAAACAACTTCGTCTGCCAGCTAAAACCAGCTGCCAGCCAGTGGTAAAAAAGCAAAAAAACAACAACCAGATGAATTAAAAGCAGCAAATTTAAAAAACTATTTTATTTAAAAATGTACTTATTCAAACATTAAATATGTTTATTTTTTTTATTCTTTTATTTCAAAATATTTCTACTAGATGACAATCAAATTCTAGGATTTAAATATAGAAGTCGGCCTTCAGCCTAGCCTGATAATTGAGTGGTTCGTATTTGTGGATGAGGAGTTCCCTCAGGTGTCGCCACCCGGTCACGGAGTCCCCTCACAGTACGAAACCACTTCAGACTAGTTCCTTCCAATAGTTCCGTAAAGCAGTAAACGATCGTGTCCAGTTTTACATTTCTTGCTCGTGCTCTATCCTCCACGTCCTCCAGAAATTTCATCACCGAGGAACGTCCATCGTACTTTAGGTTCCACCTGTGTACATTCGGGTTGAACCTCTGCACCCTTCCACTGGGCTCGTCATCTTCGCCAGAGTCCGATTCATATTTCCCGCCTGACCTTCTCCGACCTCCTCTGGGTTTGCTCGACTACCAGGTACCTTCATGATGTCGCGATCGTTTTAATCGCGCCAGTTAAGCTATTCCTGTCCGCGTAACTAGTTAAAAAAACTAGTTAAATTAATTTACTAACATCAAAATTACATTTTTTGATAGTTAAAAGCCACCTGTTGGCGACTGCCGCTAATTATTCAGCGCCAGCGGTGAGAAAGCAGATTTTAGTTTCACTAATCCACACAAGAGAGGGCATTACGGTATTTTTTTGCTAGTTTTGTGTAACAAAATAATTGTAGTGGATACTTAATACAGTAAAGACATTTCGCAAAATAAATTTTAAATAAATTAAATAGTAAATAGAAAGATAGTAGAAAAAAAGTAATGGTATATAACAAAAAAAAAATCGAGTTTGTTAATGGGCAAACAACACCAGGGGGCGGGAATGGGGGGTTTTTTAAAAAAAGTGAAATTTTCTTATAACTTTCTTAGTATATAAGATGTCGAATTCATTGAAAATTTATATTATTCCTTAGTTAAGGGCCTAAAATTTATCGGGGGAAAGTTTTTTGATAGCACTCACCATTGATCCTAGGGGTTGGAAAAAAATTGTTTTTTTCAAAATAAAAATCAAACCTCCTTTGACAGGCACATGATCAATACAGTTCAAAATGTTAATTGTACCCTTATAATTTCCCTACAATTTTTGTTTGAAACATTTTTTGATATGAGCAACCCTTACGGCACAGTATAAAGAGGGATTCAGTATACAAACTCTCGCTGCGCAAGGGTACGGCGGGTTTGATAGAAGTTCGTACATTGGAGTTCGCCTATCCCCTAGGTGATTTGATCCGGTGAAACCTCCGCCTTCCGGCGTGTCGAAAGGGATTTTTTAATATGAACATTTTTTTAACACGTTAAATACATACGTTCTCACTACTTGTAAATATAGGCCGCTCTAATAAGTATCGGATTTAAATTGCATAGCTTCTGAGCATACTTTTGAGGTAGGTTTTTTTTAACTAATTAAAATAATAAAAAAACAATAACATGACATTTTATTCATCATTTAAAACGACATTTTAGATTTAGCGCACATAGTTGAGTTTGTATTCATTTTTATTGACCAGTAATAAATAATACGTTCCAACAGCCGTGCTATCATATTTTTGAAATTTGAATATGATATTTGAACGCTGTATCAAACTGTCAATGTTTCATTAATTAATATTGTTTATTCAGCAGTTTGTTTATTCAAACAAATGCAAATGCACGTGAATGACTCTAGAAAGTGCATGAAGTGTAAGGGACTTTGGGTAACATTTTTGATAGTTTTGCAAGTTTATTTCATTTTAGTACCAAAAAACCACCACCACCACCAAACCACCAAAAAGACTTCACAAGAGCATCTTCCCATTATAACATTTTAACACAACAAAAATGAAATTAAATTTTCATGCTCCTAAGAAAAATATATTAATTTTAGAATGTCTAGAGTATAGAGATGTCCTAAAACGATAGAGCATCCTTGCATAGTTAGGTTATCTTTTTTACTATTAAATGCAAAAAGACTTTTAATATATATTTATTTAAAAATAAAACATTATAGTCAGAAAGTTACAATAGAAATATAAAAGCGCTCAGTAGCGTCACTGCCTCCCTCTCAGACACTTCAATAATAATGAATTGAGTGAACGGGACGATAATATTGGACTTGATAAAGAAGACGTCGATGATTGAATTAACCCTTAAATGATTTTTTTTTATTCAAGATTAAATTTAAAATTAATCTAATAACAACCTCTCCTCTTCATCCATGCATTCAATTGCAAAACAGATTAATGGACTATGCTTATTTGAAGCTGCCATGTCACTCCGTGGATGGTCAATCTTTCTTGGACATCCTAGATACGTGATTTTAAAATTCTAGAAATAATGTACATATAAACAAACACGCCACGAAACTATAAGATTTGTTTAATATAATAAATATAGTTCATAACTTTATGATTCTGTAATCTCGCAAACTAACTTTGCAATTATAAAATAT
The DNA here is from genome assembly GCA_020383195.1 of Neomicropteryx cornuta. Classification (NCBI taxonomy): domain Eukaryota; kingdom Metazoa; phylum Arthropoda; class Insecta; order Lepidoptera; family Micropterigidae; genus Neomicropteryx; species Neomicropteryx cornuta. Next base: position 2,400,907 of record JAHKQU010000014.1, read on the forward strand.
AAAAAAGAAAATAGATTAATTTTATGTATGATATCCTAAATCACGGGAAATTGAGACCTTGAGGTTAACCTTTTCAAGTTCAACGACCGGTTAGCCCAGTATAGGCTTTTTCAAGTTGATTTAAAGGAAGCAAGGAAGGAAGAAGGAAGGGAGGAAGGAAGGAAGGGTTGTTAAAAAAAACAATATGTAAATTTAGCAGAAAATCAGTTAATTTAATCTAACGTAATTCTATAATTTATTTTTACTTAAATATTAAATAACTACAAAACAAATCTTTTAAATTTTATTATTATAAAAATATGATTTGATAACTAAAAGATAATTAGGAACAAGTCTATGCAAACGTTCAACGATTCTTTAATAGAGACAGGAAAATTGAAAATAAATAATCAACTCGACAGAACCTTTTCTAATCATTTTTTTTTAATTCTTTTATTTTATTTAATTATTTTTTATTTTTTTTTATTCGGTACTATAACTAAATATTGAATATATAACTTCTTTACAATTATACACTTAAGTAAGAAAAACCTTATTAATATTTAAAGAAAAAGAAAACGCAGATTATACTAAATAGAAATAATATAAATTATATATTATGTAATAATACATACACTATAAATAAGTATATTATATGATTACATACAAATAAATATATAATTGTGTATATATTATTTATACAGGGTGTTTGGTGCATCGTTTCTCAAAATGAATTGGCCGAAAGAGGGGGTCATTTGCTATGTCTTCAGGCGCAATAACTTTTTTTTAGCCCCATGGTTTTTTTTTATATTAACATTTTATTATTTTATTGAAAAATTCCAGAATTCAGCATATAAATTTAGATAAAAAAAAAGTTATTGGTATAGCACCCCGATTTAATTTTTATTTTTATGTGTACTGTTGTATGGTTCTATGAAATTCAGTATTACTTGCGAATACTGTCCAGTTTTATTTTTATTAAATCATAAATTTGTTGGCAGAGGTAAAAATAATTTTAAGACTCAGCTTTACATTGCAATTAAAAAAAAACTTGAAGCGATCATGATCTTCGAATTCTTTAAAAAACTTCTTCTGTTTATCCCTTTTCCAACGGTATGCATTATGCCATAGAAACCTGCTAATAACTTTACTAATTTACTAAATTTGCGAATCGGGACACACCGGGTTGATATTCGATATTCAGGATGAAAACTTGTTTTTGCGGAAATAACACGGGCGAGACAGGTAGAAAGTACTATCTCCATCCATCTGGAAAGTACTTCGCCAAAATAACAGACCTACTTTCCATTACACTCCGATGCAAGGTAGGTATTTTTTGAACTGACTTACATTCCATACGTACTATAAGGCTTGCCTGGAATGCAAACTCATCCGCGCACTTAACCGGTTTCGCTTTTGTTTAATAATAGGTAGTAGCTGTGACGTCACTCTGCTAGATCATGTTTGTGTTAGCGCGTACGGGTTGTACTTAACATTTCATTATTAAATATAAAAACTCATGGCAGTAATGCATTCTTATGCATATTTTTTTCGTTGCAGGTCTCGAGAATCATGATTTTGATAACTGCATCGAGTTGTGTCGTTTTTTATTGCATACAGATGTGGATGATTCCGACTTTTTAAGAAGTATTCTCTGGAAGGATGAGTCCAAATTTACTAAAGAGGGAATTCTTAATTTACACAAAATTCACCACTGGTCGCCGAAAGATCAGAACCCACATGTGAAAAGACAGAGGTCATTCCAGAGAAGGTTTAGCATAAACATTTGGGCAGGAGTTATAGGAAATCATGTAATTGGACCACATTACTTACCTAATCATCTCAACGGGGATAATTACCTTGAATTTTTACATAATGACTTGCCCGAGTTGTTAGCTGCGGTGCCAATTTTCCATCAAGAGAGACGTATTGTGTTTCAAAATGACGGTTGTCCCGCACACTGGAGATTATCCGTCAGGGATTACCTTAATAATGTATTCCCTAATTCATGGATTGGGAGGGGTGGCCCTATTCCATGGCCTGCACCTAACCTAACCTAACTCCATTAGATTTTTACGTGTGGGGACGGGCCAAAGAACTTATATACGCCACAGAAGTTGAAACTAGGGATGATTTAGTTCAACGCATTGGGCAGGCTTTCGTCGTTATTAAAGAAGAAATGCGTTTACACACCACTACAGTGGAAATAAGGCGAAGATGTCGTGCATGCATACATAACAATCACCAATTCGAGCAAGATTTGTGACATTAAGAATAATAAGGGAATTTTGTTTTTTAATTTCAAATTCGAGGAACATCAGTACCCTATGTAAGAAGAAGATAGTTAGATTTTACAGCGTAAGAGTGAGATAGTACTTTCTACCTGTCTCGCCCGTGTTATTTCCGTAAAAACAAGTTTTCATCCTGAATATCGAATATCAACCCGATGTGTCCCGATTCGCAAATTTAGTAAATTAGTAATGTTATTAGCAGGTTTCTATGGCATAATGCATACCGTTGGAAATGGGATAAACAGAAGAAGTTTTTTAAAGAATTCGAAGATCATGATCGCTTTAAGTTTTTTTTTAATAGCAATGTAAAGCTGAGTCTTAAAATTATTTTTACCTCTGCCAACAAATTTATGATTTAATAAAAATAAAACTAGACAGTATTCGCAATAAACCAAACACCCTGTATATTACTAAATTAGAGTTAAAAAATACGATGGATGTTAACTAAAGTCAATAACAAACTCTATATTAACCAAAAATCTCTGAAAATAATGCAAAAAAAACACAAGAAAAAAAAACATTTTATGCATGCATTTTATGATATATTCTTTTAATATTTTTATTGAATTTATTGCTAAGTATTTAAGCAGTTGACCGTACTTGCACACATAAAACGACGATTGAGTAACGCCATGGCCACCCGAGCACTAGTATGTGTGTGTACGTACCTCGCGTGAGTGGTATTGATCTAACCCCGCGACCCCCCCCCCCTCTAAAACCCCCTCAAACCCCCTCGTAGTACGCACAACGCAGCCCGTCGTAAGACTGGGCGGTGCATGTCCAAAAGCCCGTTCAATTAAGGACATAAAACCACTGAGAAATAGATTCAGGACAAAGTGTTAGATGAGACGATGTCTAAAAGGCACTGAAAAAAACCCCCTTTCGACACACCGGAAGGCGGAGGTAGATTTTACCGAATCAAAGTAGGCAAACTCCAATTGTACTAACTTGAACTCCATTGCGCAGCGAGAGTGCGCATACTAAATTCCTCTTTATACTGTGCCGTAAGGGTTGCTCATTTGCATGCTACAGTTAAAAATTTGAACTGATTTTACCGTGTGCCTATTAAGAGTGGGATGTTTTTTTTTTTAATTTTTAAAACCAATTTTCCCACCCCTTGACCAATGGTTGGTCCTATCGAAAACGTTTACTTAAATAAAGTTTTAGGCCCTTATCTAAGGAATAATAAAAAAATTTAATGAATCCGATATATTATATACTAAGAAAGATACAGTAAAATTTAAGTTTTTCACCCCCTTCTTTTCCATTCCCGCCCCCTTAGTTTAATTTTACCCATTAACGAAGTTGACCGAGATTTTGTGCCCTTCAATTTGAAAGTGATTGGTGTAAAATTACGGCAGTTATCGTGTCCACAAGAAAGTGATATAGATAGGTAGATAGATATATACATTTTTAAACTGAGGGTGACTTTGGATTCTAAGGGATGTGAAACGCGAAGATATGTCGAATTTATCCGGAAGTAATGACGTGGTACCCATTGCATTAGTTTAGGTAGCTTTCCTAATGAGATCTACCTAAAATGGGGGCGTGTCCTTAGCGCAACAAGCAAATATTTCATTGAGTATCACGTAGTACCTAAATTTTGATTTTCGATATCAATAATTGTTTTTTGGCTGCAACACGAAACTTTTTGCCCTGATTTCGTTTGATCCTAAGAGCAAATTTATGGACACATTCACGTCAAAAACATTACCGATGCGAAGACGTATATTTCTTAAAAATTCTACCTGCAAAGTTAGAATCCGCATTGGTTGTGCTTTTGTATATACGCAGCTGGGTGGTCTTGCCATAGCGTCGCGACGCTTTATAACTAAGAGCTTTTATAGGTCGTCGGACTTTTTAATTAAATCACTCGCTGGGATTTGAAACCGAAGATATCCCCCATTTTGAGGATTATTCTTGCGGTGGGTGCACTGTATCCGTTTTAAAAGTAGGGGTTAAACAAAAACGTTAAGTGCGATTTATTTAAAACAATATCATACTAATAGTAAAATAAACACAAAATAGCCAATTACAACTCATGTTATCATTAAAATGTCACAAAAGAAATACATATTTACCGCTATTAAACTAATTTTCTATAAAAGTCAAGTTATACGTCATATAAAATTAGGCAATTAGCAAAAAATATACATAAGACACTAAACTTTTCGATGTTGATAATTCAAAAACCGTTTAGACGGTTTTAATTGTACAGAGATGCTATTTATATGAGATTTTTGTTATTATATTATTTTGATATTGATTATGCTTGGAGTCAGAGACTTTACATATTAAAAAAAGTAAAAAAAAATGTGCGTTTTTAACGACGTGGTGGGAAAACAAAATGGTACATATGTAGTATTAAAGGAACTTGTCTTTTTGGAACTATGGATTACACCCTTTCTACGCAAATTAACATGCAAAATATGTGCATATACAGTTCATTTTTGATGTTGAAAGTGTCGTTTTGTTGCACAAAACGACATTAGCTATCAGATAGCACATGAATATTCGAAACGAAAGCTGTGTGAAATAGACACCAATCCCATAGAAAAAGTTATACTCTTAAATACATACCCGGTTTAATTTCAACGCGTTAAAATTTAATTAATTTATTCCGTGATACTATCTGATTCTATGTTCACTAAATATACTATAGTTTTATTATTATGTTTTTATGAGAATACATACACAATATTTTTTTGTAAGTTAGTAGTCGATGACGTTTCTGTGAGGCCTATTGACATCATCAGTAGAAAAACATAATTAAACGTCAAACTAAACGTGTTGTTGTTTTAATTGGAGTATTTAAAGTGACTAATCTGGATATAAATCGTCAATTACATAAATATGGATGAAACTGTAGATTATATTAATACGGGTACACGAAAAAAAAACAGACAAAAGGGCGGTTATGACCTATACATAAATGTAAGCATATTCCAGTGTGTAAAAACTTTTTTCTATCATCTTCCTCACTCGGAAGAAAACTACTTTTATAGTTAACTAAATCCCTATTTCAAGATGAGATACCAAAATTGCTAAAAAACGCTCGAGAGAGTGGGTCATTACAACAGATTTAAATCCAAAAGGATATATTAATCCTCCGATCTCAGTATTTCGTTGAACATAATTCAGAGAGGTAATTCAGGGAGAGGGGGAGGAGGTTCAAATAATTTTAACATAGATTTCCCCTCACCAGACAATTGCACATTTTATGCACAGAGAACAAACTAAAAAAGTGCAACAGATGCTAATGCAAAGCAAATGCTTATGACAGAATTACGTATTCATAAACTGAGAGCTGATAAATTTTACTCATTAATGAAAATTCCGCCTCCAAGAAGTCTCCAGTTTTGTTATGACTTCCAGCAAAATAATTTACCCAATTTAAAAGGCATTCTATTTCTGTCAAATAAGTTGTTTTAATTTCTGTATTGTTGGGATTGATTCTTAATTTTCGAAGACCAAGCGGGAAGAAGTTTTACTGAAGTAGGTTCTGCAATTCTATCAGTTTTAGATATTACCATATTTTGTCCTTCATAGAAATTTTTACACTTTTTGCCGATGGATGTGAAGAGTCATTCACTGGTTGACAAAAAAGTTACTTATTAATTAGGTCTTTGGTAGACTTGTGGAGCAAGTAAGGTGGCATCCAATATTATTAACAAAAGAAGTGTATATTAATAGTCGTTTTTTCAAATTTGCGAATATTAGAACATTAGGTGATCCATACAAGTTTGTCGCCTCTTCAAAGCAAAATTCCAGGTATTCAACGTTTAAAACTTATCCACTTCGTGAAACGATCTACTGGTGGTGTCACTAAACGCTTAATAAAATCATTTGAAACATACACACATGAAATGGGCAATCTTCATTTCTAAAATATAATATCTTTCTAGCATTATTTGATTTTTTATTTCAAAGATCCACTCGCCAAATCACAATCAGTGGGTAGATGTTATCTTTCTACCTATAACTATATTTTTTCCTTTGCAGAGTAAAGAACTGGGCTTTGAAATTTGGAGTCGACCTCTGGGAGTTTGGAAGGCACTTCACTAAAATGAACCAAATTCAGAGCGTGAGTAAACGTTTGCATTACTTAATTTACAAAGCTGTTCGGAATGTTAGTTGTTTAATTATTTAGTCTACCTGGGGGCGCTCTAAAGAGGATCATGTTGCCATCTCTAACCGTCTGTTTACAGGCGCGGTCCCAAGGGGGGGGTTAAAGGGTGGGGATAAAGGGTGTAATAACCGCCCCTCCCTCCGAGAACTTTCAATAAGACTCACCAGCATATATTTTGTAATGATCGTTCCTTTTTCGTAGTGTCCCATATCATTCGTTCATACTAATTCCAAACAAAAAGATTTTTGCATAATTTTTTATTCGCTTTTCGTTATGGGTATATTCCGAAAAAAAAATCCACAAATCGAAAATGTGTGTCCCTGACATTTAAATTCCCCTCCCCCCCCTTAACATTTTTTCCAGATTCGCCCGTGCTTGTGTGGGTTCGAACCTCCGACCGACAGATTTATCTGCTTTGAGTACCACATGATCGTCTGTTCTTCTTTTTTTTAAAGTGGCATTTCATAATAAAAATCTTTTACGTACTTATTTTGTACTTTAAACCCTTTGAATTTCAAATTATGCAATTTTGTTACTAAGAAATGCCAATATTGTTAGTTAACTTATATGTTTTTTGTCTAACAAATGCCATTTAAAACAACAAAATGAAAGCACAGATGTAAACATAGGCGTAACTAGCCATCTGTCCTGGAAGAGGGGGGGGGGGGGTCAGGGGTCCATTCCGCCTTGGGATCTTTTATAAGGTAAAATGAATGTTGATGATAAAAGACACCACATTTTTCAATCAAAACGTTTAATATCGACGGCTATACTTAGAGCGCAAACAAATAAAAACTATGATTTTCATAAAAACATATTAAAATTGTATTACAAGAATATAACAAATACATGATAATATATTATAATAAATTGTATTGTATTATGCCAATAAGATATTTAGTTATAAATGTATGGCGTAACTTTTAGTTAAAGTGGAAATGTAACTTTTTAATTCTAAATAAACCTAGATAAGATGTCCAATATTATTTTCGTCTGTATAGAAGAAAAACATAAAACTAAAACATTTGTATGAAGAAACGATATTTTTGCGATCCGAAATGACCCAAGAAGACCTCTGGCGAGCAGCTTTTTCCGTAAACGGAGTCACGCGAACCGTTCATAGCGTCATTCAAATATTATATTTATGCGTAAAAGAGTATCGGCAATGTTCAATTTTACTTATTTGCAAATAAAATACAAACATCTATTTATAATTTATCAAAATGTTTAGAAAGTCAGATCTAGTCATGTTTGCCCATTCTGTTTCATACTTTGACTAGGTAACAGTCACACTAATGGAGGTTAAAAGCGTTTTTCGGATTGTTAATCAAAGACTATGATTTAAGCGGTCAGCAAAATATGAATTTTGCTCAGCAATAAAATAAAAAAGTGTCGAAATTATCGAACGAGCGGCAAATAAAATGAAAAAGGTTTGCATTCAATGTCCTTACGATACCGCTAAATATTAATATATAATCGACACAATGTAGTTTTCATTTTATTAAACTTTATCAAGCACTTAAATTAAGTGAACAGCGTAGATTAATAATAACCGTACGAATTAATCAGTCCAATCAGTATTATAAGCCCTAAAATGTCGGGCAGTTGTATTTCTCGGATTTCCACTTCCCTTTTTTGATTGGCAGTGAAACACCCTTCCACTGAAATATTGTCCTTTGAATTAATCGCTAAAATAATGTCTTATCTACGAATCTTGGGCACTTTAATATCATGTCTATTTTGTAGGGCGATTCATTCCAGCCCTTGGCTTGATTTTAAAATCAAATAATTTGTTATCTGAAAATAGCCGTAGCTGCTCATTTAATAAGTTTGCAGATAACTAATATAAAGTTTAGTGTGCCGACAAAATAATTTTATATTTTTTACCATACTTAGCCGCTTGTATTTTAAAATAGCAAACAAATAAATAATATACTCCATAAATATTTTATTCCAAATTTTAACTAGCAGATAATTTAATACGAAGCTTTATCGCGATTGTAATGATAGCGGTCGGTTGTGGAGGGCGGAACGGGGTCGAAGAGGAGGGGGAGGGAGGGGGAGATTATCCTTTCGAATTTATCCAACGGAGGCTGTCAACTGTGTTCGACAGATCACAGCTGCGATGCCACTCTATTTCAGAGAGGTCCATTCGGTGTATATACGAGTACAAACATGACTAAAACCGCGAAACACGGTCCAGTCAAATTGTATCAAATTGTTTTGTCTTGCTATCACACACACTAACACACACACACACACACACACACACACACACACACACACCCTCACACACACACACACACACACACACACAAACACACACAGAATTCTAGGCATGCTATTACAAAAAAAAAACGCTTTAGCGTAGAATAGAGCCAATGATAATATAAAAACGGTTTATAGATTGTTCAACTCCTAAGATGCAATTAATTGACCACTAAAACAGTACAGATTAGACGTGCGAATTATAAGGCGATACCGTTAAAATAACCATATTAATTTAGCGCAACAAATGTAGCTGGCTAATAGCGGGGACGAAATAGCCATAGCCAAAGAATCGCGTTGTAATTAAAAATTCGAAATTTGTGTTAGAAAGGGACTTATTAGGGCCGTCCTACTCATATCGAGACGCACGTCTCAAACATTGGCAATGCTAAAATATATTATAAAAAAATATAGTTAGGTCAGGCGGTACGAACATTGGTAATGTTGATATACTGAATAATAATTACCAATCTTCAAATCTTCAAGAGTTTGGATACATCCTTCATTGCAAATGCATAAAAAACATCAAATTACGAAATCGCGTTTAACAAAGTTGCGTTCAACGAAGTTTATTGTTCATTTATTGACCATTGGTGGCTTGCACATTCCACAAAATGGATATCGTGTGGTGCATCAGCGTCAGTATTCTTTTTTACCCTGTCCGGCCAGACCCCAGCTTCAGTGACAGGGAAATCCCGTTGCAAGGAGTTACTTCGTAGCCGTTTAAGTATTAGACTAGGCTTAGTTATATGATGATCACGTTAACGCCCACTGCTAAGTACAGACACCACATCAAATCTCAAACATCGTAATTTTGTGAAAAAATCACACAGTTGTATAATTATGTGTGTTGTTATTAGTTGTTGTTGTTGGTGTTGTGTGAGTAAACCTGTCAGTCAATTTTACACGCAATTGTATATACTATTCTTTTTTTATATATTGTTCTGTTGTTTTTCCGAATAAATGATAAATAAATAAATTATAAAGATATATAGGTGTCAATATATTCTGTAAGTTTAAACCGCAAATCGTTTACAAATGAAGTTGATGATAAAGTAGTCACTGGGGCCATAGATGAATTGACATTATTATAGTTTTTAAACAGTTTTAAAGTCTGAAAAAATATGAAGATTATTTTATCCATGCACACTATTATTATACTAAACGAATAGGGCATAATTATCAAGACAGTTGTGAGTATAATATATTAGGAGAGCTCCAAAATTAGTGAACAGTTTTTAGAAAAGTTATACTAAAATATTGTGAGTGTTTTTAGGATTTACGTCACTATAATCACACTATTAATACTCAAGAAAATATTTTTTATTAGTATAACAAGTTTTGTTCGAAAAAACGGCCAATCGCGGTTAAATCTAAAAAACTAAACCTGGATTTTTTATCGGGGAATCTTTTACAAACAGGTCAAGAGCGAGTGGGGCTCGCGCAATCAGAGTGTTCCGTGCCAGAATTTTATCAACTAAGAGTCGATCAATCGAGTTACAGTATATTTTAAACTAACCCAAATTATTTTTTGTGCGTAGCTAACAAATATGCGCTCTAGTATTTATATAAAAGTCATGATGTAAGAGACAAATCTGATCTACACAGTATGTTTAGGGAAACTAGCATATAATATTCATTCTGATAAATATTATTATGATTTTTAAAAAGTTTTGGTAAGTGAACTCCTATATTTAATCATTGTTTTGATGTCGGAAATGGTTACTGTGAGTCAATTTCTTAAAAAAAAACGTATTCCTTCTTCTTATTCTTGTAAACTATTTTGTAGAAATTTCCAAAATGTGTTATTAAAATAAAGATACAGGAAGGTTCCTGGTATCTTTGAATCCAGGTATGGGAGAAGGGGGTGGGGGGTGGGGGTACGGTGTTATTTCGCATGTTTCGAGCTAAGTATCTAACTCAAAAACATGTTTCACAATCTTTGACTATTGAAAAATGTGTGCGTCTCGAAGCCCTTAAAATACCTACGTCATAAAGTATTCGAGAAACACGTCTATGACAGACGGGCAGCAGATTGATCTTAGAATGTCTTCTTATTTCAAAACTAATATGAAAGATTAAACTTTAACTAAATTGTTATAATCAGTGTTAAACGTGACATTTTCACACGCAATATTTCGAATGAAGAAATCGTAAGTTATTTAATTTGGCGGCGCCATGGTCTTCCATTCTTTAAAATAAATGTCGATTTGAGCGAATTTTCTGTGGAAGATGAGAAGACTGCGGAATTTAATAATCGCGAATTGTGACAGTCGCGACTCGAGAATCCGGAGGATCGATTGCAAGGCCTAAACTAGGATCCGGTACATCGGATCCTGATAGCTGACCTAGATACAACTAGGAATTCAGAATTCCTAGACGTAACGGAAGAATATTCTTTATAAATATCAGACATCTGAAACATTTAAAATAATCAAAAACCAAATCAACTGCTAAGCTCAACTTCAGCCAAAGTATGTCCCAGATCATGTCTCTTTCGTTGCCTTGCCAGTCAATATTTTGGCGCTTAGCAGGGACAACCTTAAAATTCTTAACAAATCAGCACATTTAAACCCTCTTAACTAAATTTTGGTATGATATTATTTTATTAATTCTAAAGGTCAAATTTCTGAAACATATTGTTCGACGATCTCCTGAGACCCTTCCCAGACAGATGCACTATCACCGGGTACGCTGATGGCAACAGTCGAAATGAGGGGAGGGAAAGGCGGCGGTTTGTTTCGATCTTATTCTCGAATGGGGTAGTAGGAATAAGCTGTCTTTCTCTACGGGTAAAACCCAGGCGATGATGCTGAAAGGCAGACTCGCCAGGAACCCGACCCTGCGGTTTGATACCTTAGTTGTCCCCTGTAACCCTGTAACCCTGGGTTACACACAGGGTTACAGGGTTACAGGGGACAACTAGATTAAACATATTATATAGAATCGTCAAAGATATGAAGAGTGATGAAGCTGTACATGTTGAATTACCGTACATAGCATTAGCATATTCATATACGGAGGGAAGCAAGATTTTGTTAGTAAAGAACAGAATTGCAGAATTGCTTTCTAGAATCAGAATTGCTTGTCGTTATCTTTGTCCCTGCTAAGGATCAAACTTTGTTTGTTACATAGTATATAATATATATAACCATATACAAGATGTCGATATTGATGTGATATCGTATATTACGTGGGGGTTATCGTGGGATTATATTGTAATATACAATCATTTTGCGCCTCACTCAACTAAACTAAATGTGCTATTGCTAGAGTCCGGGAAGATGGTGATAATTAATCGTTAAAATTGGTTTGACTGAGTACGGATTCGAACCCCCGATCACTGTGATCAAACACCTTAAAATAGACTACCACGATTTCCTAATAAAACACAAGTAACGTGTTTGCATTTTTCCATAAAAGTTCATTCCAGCTAAGAAAATTTAGTTAAAACTAATCTCATTAATCCACTTACCAAAAACCACCTCTAAGTACCTAAGTACATGTAATAACAAATGATTTAATAAATAATGTTATTAATATGGGTGTGTCTCCTTTTGCAGAAATACCGAGATTGGGACCTGGAGGTGACACGCAAAGACGGACTTCTGCTGATTCGAGAAATGGCAGCCGAAGTCAAAAACCTCATGGACTTCAAAATGAGTGCCGTAATGGTCAGATAAACAATTTAATTTATTCAAATTTTAATATTCGTTATATTATACTTAGACTGCTTGTACTATAATATGCTCACGGCGTTACGTAAAGTTTACCTGAGGACAAAGACATTTGTTTGTGGTTAAGGCGAAGAGTGTGGAGTCAGATTTTATTCTTTTGGCGGCAATTGTTGGCTTTTATTAATTTATTTCTTCATAATACATTATGCTGTCTACGAGGCAACCGGAAACTGCCGTTTTCACTCATAAAAACGCAGCCATGTACCCTATTTCCTCCGCCTCCATGGATTTTAATCCATTCTCTATGTGCCTATGTTTGGAACCTAAAGTTTGTTGTTGGTTTTTAAATGGTATGTTTGTGTCTTGCATTTACAATATATTTATGGAATATATAAATATAAAATAAAACATTTACATCTCAGATTGTGTCTTTATTATGTTCTCTTATGATTAATAAGTTAATCTTATTTATAAGTACTTTAGAATTACACAACTAGATATACATTAAATCCATATACAGATGGATTTTATATAATTTATTTATAGTTTTTTTTTCCATTTAATAAAACTGTAGGGCAACAAACGCAAAATTATTTTGGTAAAAATATTCATAAAAAAAATTTGGTAGGAGCATGCCTGAGGTAACCCCACTGTGAAAAGGCATAGGAATAGATTGGGATTTGTGATCCATGGATTAAAAGGCGTACTAAATGTTCGGGAGACGCTTGACAGGAACTGGGGATTTTTGCAACTATTCAGGCTACATTTTCCACATACAAAACGAGTTTATCAGATGAATCACTAATCAAATATAAATATAATTCTGAAATATAAATTTCCATAATCACAATTCGGGTTGATCTAAGTGATGCTAACTTGACTGGAATATTTTTAATAATTAGTTAAAGTAGGTATTAATCTTGGTGCGGCTTTTTGTTTGGACTTGGCGGCACCATGGGACCTCCGATTTGCTGCGTTTCGACCACGTACATGTCCTCATTTAGTTTCTTTGCCAGGAAGTAAATCTCTGCGATGGCTATAATTAGCGAGCACATAACGCCGAGCAGCAACCTGAAGCCAAAGTCCAAAGGTCCTACCATCAAATCCACTCCAAGGAATCCAAAGAGGAAGCCTGCTGCAACTGACATTATGAACTGGGCAACCCCGATCAGCTGCTTGTTTATTTGTTTCACTGAAATAAGGCCATAATAAATTTTCCGCATGCAATTTACAGTCATTTTTAAGATAGGTGCATACCATTAAAAAGTATGACCATTGATTATATTAAGTATAAATGTATAAGTATAAATAATATAAAAAAATGCAACCATTAAATTGATCCTAATAAAAATACTTTATATTTTATCGTTAGTGGTGATTTTTCTGAAAGTTTTACTCCATAAAATATTGAGATAAGTATTTCGTATGGTTTTTGAGCGGACAAAAGTACCCTTTTCGTAACAAATGTGCTCACTATACACAAAAAAATAACATACAATTAATAAAATGTCAATATTATTAAATGGATTCTTACTTTGATAAGCAATGGTGTCTTCCGGTAGCCTTGCCCTGACGTTGTCGACGCTTTTAGTCATTGCTTTGTACTCCCGAGAAAGTTGCTGATTCCGCAATTTCTTACAGCGGGCCTCAAGAACGGGATTCCTTTTCAGAACTACATTTTCCGGCAGCACGATTTCAGACCCTTCGAACAATTCGTGGAAGTGAACGTCTTCACCGCTCTTTCGAATGTTTTCTAGGTGAGTATACAACCAGTCGAGATCGGTAAGTTTTAATAATTTCTCCGAATTCTCGCTTTCGGGTCTATTGGTCTGCTCGCAGTATTCTTGTTCCTCGCTTTTGAATTCGGTCTCTATCGTTTTTAAAACACGTATATCTTCCGAATTTAGCTCATAATTTGCTTTCAATACAACATCTTCCCTCGGTTCAACGGTTTTCACTTGATTATTAATAAAAGCTAAAATTCCTCCAGGAATGTTATCAACATATTTCAATTTATTTAGGTAATCTCGTAACTTCTTCGAAGGAATAACCCTTAAAGTGGGATCATTAATTGAGCCCTTGGTATCCATGTTCAACTGGTTATCTTCAATTTATGCTCCAAATCTATGTAGAAGTCCCTCAGTTCTTCTTCTTTCTCCTCGAATGCGTTGTTGACCCTGTGATATTTGTGCACAATGTCCTCCGCAAAGGTCGCCCACTCTAGTTCGCGTTTTGCCCTGTTCTCTGCTAGGTATGAGTCGTTAAACTTGAATAATAAAAGAAAATATTTTATGGACTGCTAATCCAAATATTATAAATAACGCAGCTTATGGGACGGGCCTTTTCCAAAAGAGTCTTTTTCTGTCTTGCGCATGGTCATCATCTATTTCATCTAACGGCTTGTAGAAAGCAAATCTTGAAACACAGAATCAATGCATTTAAGAAACTTTGTTGAAATTGCATCTTTATGAAATCGACTATGCCTTTGTAGATTGATTTTCTCAATTCTTGTATTCAGTCAATAAAATATTTTAAATCTTAATTTATTAAATTTTATGAAAAAATACAAACTTTTCGATGGTCGCCATTTAGAAAAAGTAGAAATGTACCTTTTCATTCTTTGTGAGCCTAGATAATACTCGTATATGAGATAAAATGATATTTAGTATTATTTTTCTTCTCAGAAAAAAGACTCACAACTTTTGTATGGAAAAATTACAGGGTTGCAGCTCCTTAATGCTATTTTTTTTCAGTATTAGTTTACCGACTTTTAAATATTACTGTTTGAAGACATCATTGAAATTTTTATGTTTTGGTTAAAGGGCGTTATACGCTTTACTAAATGATGTAGTTGATTCTATATGTAGATATGCATCAATTTTGAGACAACTATCGATAGGAATAACAGTTCAAATCGGACGAATATTCCGGACAACTCTTCCCTGAAGACGGGATGCTGATCATCTTCCTTCTTCATACCAGTAACAGTAAAAAATCGGAATCACAATATATTCGATAGATTGTCATAGTGACTTTTCAAGTTGAAATTGGGGGATTAGATTTAATTGCTTGAGCAGAGCATGTTGGCCCAAAATTAGCCGAATCGGTTGCTAAGTTCTTAACGAGTTGAAAAAGCGCAAACGATAATTGGGGTACATTTGCATGTAAGGAAATCTTATGTCAATGTTCGAGCCGCTTACATTCTTAGTCTTCACGGGAAATTGCATATTTTGGACTATTAAGATTACTGGCAAATCTGCACCTAGTCAGGACTGTTAATTGTTTCTATTGATAATTTCACAAGGCGTTTTCTTGCACTCAATTTTATATTTATTTTATTAGAATAATATTTTGATCATATTCTGTATTGTTTATTACCGAATCCCTAATCTATAAGATAGGTTGTTTTATAAATAAACTATCTACCTGACGCAATTCATATGAACTAGAGGTCGTCCAGTGGTCGAAATTCGACCGTAATTCATTAAACTTTTAAGTTTGAGCATTATTGAGGTTCTTCTACCTCTGTAATGAGGTAAGTATACCTCTATAATCATTGCATATATATTTTTTTTATTTCGTTCTTTGATTTCAGCAGCGAGCGTGTACAAATACGTCATTATCGTAGATTGTTAGCCTTAATTCCCTGCAATACTTATGGAATTTAAAATTTAATGTTAGTAACAGTTGAAAAAAATAAACAATTACAGAACGCTGAATTGTATTTACGAATATTTTCAAAATATTTTTTTGACTTTCTTTTTATTGAAGGTTCATGTGATGAAAGTCCATCATACAATAATTTAAAACATTCATCATGACAAGGTCAATACGCTTTACCCTTATGACAACATGAAGTGAATGCAGCCTTTACATAAAGTGACTTCAGATTCGAAATGTTTTGCATTGCAAAGCTTGCATTGTAAATGAATTAATCCACAATCAAAAGTAGTCAAATTTCTTGAAATAATATTTAGTGCAGATTTAAATGTGTCCCTCAAAATAATTTCATCATTTTGTAATACTATTTACACTATGTAAATGTGCAATTGGCCTATTTATTATCATTTCAACTTTCACGCGAATATATATTCCTCCTACTTCTTTGTGTCTCGCGTCAGTTCTATGTGGAGGCATAATGGAAGATAGGTGCGAATATCTGAATGTTAAAAAAAATAAACTACTAAAATTAAAAATGCTACATGTAAAATTAAACTGAAACTAAGATTATACATATACATATACAGGGTTTAATTTATATAATAAAATGTACTCCATTTTTTAAAATCTAACATGCCTTTTTACCTTGACATTAATTACTACATTGACATTGACAGATTGACATTTGAAATCAAACAAAATTTTATAAATTGTCAAGAGGGAATGTATTATTTTTCCAAGAAGAGTTGTTTATCGCTTATATTAGTTGAAATACATTGCTATAGTTAACATATAATAGTGTTACCAACTTTGGCCGAGAAAAACAAAATCTCTGGCTAATTTGAGGAAAATCAATGTGCATAAAAGAAATAAATTGGTCATAAGTATTATTTTTTTTCGTCAACATTTAAGATTGTACTTAGAGAGTAATTAACAAGATGTGTAAATAGTGGTTTGTGTTAGTGATAAACTATCTAACATCTTTGCTGCAATCTGATCCAGTCAAAAGCCGGTGCCGAAGGACAGTTTGAGTTACCGAGGATTGACCAAATGACCAGTTTGTATCTATAGAGTTTTGTTATTCTCTGCCTTTAAATTAAAATAAACCTACAATATGCATGTGATATACTTTTTTATAAGACAATTTTATTGCAGGTGGTTGGATGAGTATTCCGCAAGGAAGGCTCGGCTGCCCAGTTGGATTGGAGTACCTCTCTATGATTGACCAACTCCTCGTCCATCAGGAGGTCGTGATGCTAGAGGTGCTGACCGGCTATGAGACAAACAACAAGTACTCTATCAAGAATGGCCTCGGCCAGAAGATATATTACGCCGTGGAGGAGAATGACTGTTGCACGAGAAATTGCCTCGCATGGATGAGACCCTTCGAAATGAAAATCTTGGACAATTTTGGAACTCAGGTGTGTATTTTGACCAAAACCTGTATTATTAATTACTCAAAGCAGAATTTTACAAAAGCGGGGAAAAAAATAGGGGGTTAATCGAACTGTCGTGATTATTAGAAGATAATGAGCCACGTCTGCAACATCTTATCGAACATCGATGTAGAATCAGTCTCTAGCTCCTATGAATAATATGGTGTATGCAGAGATTTTTCCCCTACCCCTTCTTAATGTCGCTCAATATTCTATCTTGAGCAATAAAAAAAAGCTTATTTACTCTTAACTGATTTACCACAATTGAAAATTTATATTAACTGCTTAAATAATGAAATTAAGCCTCCGCCCTTAAGCATTATCCAATTTGTCATATTTGTAACGAGCGGTTGGATCTGCCTTCGCTTGTTTGTAATTGGACTATCAAAATGGGCAATTTTCGTCTACTGCTGAGGCCGCATTTGATGTATCATCGTTCTGGTAAATACGCCTAAACCTGACCAAATAAAGGCCTAGTCAAAAAAAAGTTAATTGGTTTATTAGTTTCACCATGGGTGGCACTCTAGATGAGTCGATTCACTCACATGAAAAACATTCAAAAACCAAAACCTAATCAGATCAAATTGTTATAGTTCATTTTAATTTATTCATTTTTATGTCTTGAACTTGAATTTGAACTTTAATTTATACATACATTTAAATTGGTTTAGTAGTTATAATTTTAATAATTTTCTGCTATCTACCCGAATAATTTCCTATTTATAACCGACTTCGAAAAAAGAGTTCTCAATTCTCGTATGTCTAAATTAAAACACTAATTTATATAGAGGACTACAAATCTATAATAATTTACCGGGAAAATATAAAAACATTAAAACTGTATTTCTTCTTAAAAAAGGCATTAGAACTTATTTTTTTAAAAAAAAACTGAGTTTAAGGAACTATAATTTAATTAAAAAGTTATATTTTTTTAGATTACATTGTGCAGAACAATTATATGACTTTAAAACTTTCCTTTAAATATCAAAATCTTATGTTTTAGCGAGTTTTCATAGTAATTCTAAAAAAGCATAAAATTTAAGATAAATTTATAATACGTATATTTTTTACCTATGTATATGAATTGTAAGTACTCATTGTTGTAGCATATATCAGTTTATCTGTATATTTTATTATGCAATCTTTGTGAACTTAATGCATAGGAATTACAATTTTCTCATTCTTATGCATGAAGTTGCTCTTGGAAATAAACTTTCACTTACTTACTAATTCGACGGGTATTTTTACTTTTTCATGTACGAGTATGATCGTTCGCTCATTACTCCGGAGTGTTTCAAGCGATATCAATTATTATTTTTTCTTGCTTATTTATGATAGGAAATTTCTCAGGGCGGTCTCATTTTAGTTTGGTTGAATTATGACTAGTGTAAGGTACAAAAACTTCCGTAGAGTCCGGAATTAATTTTGGCACCAAAAGTCGTTAAGTCTTTCGTTCAAATTGTTTTCACGGCAATGTCACGATGTACTAACTTTTTAGGTTGTATGTATTTTTCATATTTTTTTGTTATTTTAAGCCGGTTTTTTGACATCAGATTTTTTCATATTCATTTTAGACTGTGTAACTACAACTTACTTGCCATCATGAAGTCAGGCAGCTTTAATGGCGCCCAGGCGACTCCTTATTACGGAACATGGATTCCGTGTTACACGTATTCTGAGTTATTTATAAGAATTAACTGATCATAAGAATGAATTATATGCGACATTTCTTTCTCTAAAAAAGTCGTTTTATCTTAGTTGCCCGCCATTTTTGTTTACTACTCAGCTCTCTGTTGAGATAGCTTAAGGCACTAATGTAAGTTTCGTTAAAAATCATCCGTTGAGAGTTAAAAATACATTTTTTATAAAACTCAGCGCTGGGTTATACAGACACCCGAAGTCCAGGATGTTTTTAGTATCACTTTAATTAGTAAAATTGACAATAATAAATTGTGATTGTTTTAGACAGGCTAAGAACTCATAGTAGGATTCTCGCAAAAAAGACTCTCGGAGCTACTGAAGTTAAGCCGAGACCAAATAAGGATCATAACCAGAACCTTAACTGGCCACTGCAAGCTGAACAAACACCTGCACAAATTAAGCCTATCGTCTGACGACAGGTGCAGGCTTTGCCAAGGGAGCCCAGAAACTCCGTTACACCTACTGGGAGAATGTGGGCCCCTCATGAACAAAAGGTACCAGCTTCTAGGCAACTATCTCCTCAAGCCTGAGGAGATAAGAACCATCGCACCTAAAAAGATACTCAACTTTATCTACAGTACGGGACTAGAGGGCGAACTTTAAGTGGATTTAGAAGTACAATAGTTCTGCAAAGGACGCGGTACACGGGGGGCAAACCCCCACATCCACTAACAAACATAACATTTAGACAGGCTATTTAGATTATATATTATATAATCTCACCCTAATTTAATTTGGCACCAACCTTACTAATATGAAATGTATTTTATTTAAAATATTGAAATATTAACAAATTACCAATGATCTTCCTTATTTCTTATAGGTTATCCACATGAGCAGAGCTTTTGCCTGCGATTCCTGCTGCTTTCCTTGTTGTCTGCAGACCATGGAGGTGTTCTCACCTCCCGGTGTTCCCATCGGAACCATAGAGCAGCAATGGTCTCTCTGCTTTCCCTCTTTCGACATTAAAGACTCATCTGGTTACACTGTGCTAAAGATTGAAGGACCACTTGTCACCTACAGAATGTGCAGAAATGTAGACTTTGATGTTAGTATTTCTATATCTGACTAATTAAATCTATCCGTCCAACTTTAGCATTCTACTTTTAAATATGTGCAGGGTCTCAAAGCTGTGCCTCCAGGAGGTACGGCGGTGCCTTATATTAATAATAATAAACGTATTACACACGCATAAGTATGTTACAAAAAGATGAGCTTATTGCCGCAAGTTAATCTCTGCCAGCTGACCCAGAGAGTTTTTATATATTAAATAAAAAGTTATGGGGAAATTAAATTACTTAAATTCATAAGATCTGCCAGTTAATATACCTGTGCAAGGAGAAGATTGGGACGAGGATAAAGATGTAAGATTATGACGAAGCAAGATGTTCCTTAACACGACGTTTGAAACTGGCAATATTGGAAGATAAAGGAGTTCATTTCACAATCTAGCATCAGCCATGAAGGACATAGATTACTGCAGATTACTAAAATAAAATGCATTTATCATTGATGTCAATTTGCTAGTTTTTGATGATACGCTACTTTGGCTCTCGGCCATCGATTCAATCCTGATTGCGGCAGTGATCACACATCCCCATCCTCAGGGAAAGTTAATGCGTTCGTTCGATACGAACTACTAACGGTACTAGTTCACTGTTTTGTTCGCTTTCCTGTCAGAGTTTGTATAACGGAGAGTAGTCTCACGACCGACCTCTGTATTTAAACCGGCATCACACATAACTTCAAAATTGCGGCTTACGATAGTCAGTTACTTCTTTTAGGGATTCTTTGTGTGAGTAAGGGGGTGTCAATTCGACGACAATTTGTAGCTGTCTTCCTGGTTATTTTTTTTTATATAATGAATTAAAATTCTTTTTTTTACATTAGTTTAATTTTTACAGTAGTTTTTATATAATTAATGCTATTTTTGTAAATGTATTGGTAAGTAGGTTATTATAATCTTAATAGAGGCAAATAAGTGCTATTTCAGTTTTTGAATAATCTATGTGATTAATATATCACTAGTCTGCGGATTCAAACCCAAGGTCTTTGGGTAAATAGTCCAACACTTTAACCACTAGACTACCATGATCTCAAAAATCTGTTAAAAATGTTCACACTTGACCAGTTCTCTTTTTATATGGCATTTCAGGTAAAATCCAGGGATGGTGAAGTGAAAGTAGGAAAAATATCCAAGCAATGGTCGGGTCTGCTGAGGGAAGCCTTCACAGATGCGGACTACTTTGGCATATCCTTCCCGCAGGATTTGGATGTCAAAATCAAGGCCGTCCTTCTCGGTGCATGCTTCTTGATCGTAAGCATATTTTAACCGTACTCAATCGCTCATTTTAACTTAGAGCACATTAAAAAGCTTTTATTTTTATATTTTCAGGATTACATGTACTACGAAAAAGGTACTCAAGACAACAGCTACAGTGGTGGTATTTTTAGGGCT
The DNA here is from genome assembly GCA_020383195.1 of Neomicropteryx cornuta. Classification (NCBI taxonomy): domain Eukaryota; kingdom Metazoa; phylum Arthropoda; class Insecta; order Lepidoptera; family Micropterigidae; genus Neomicropteryx; species Neomicropteryx cornuta. Next base: position 2,422,506 of record JAHKQU010000014.1, read on the forward strand.
TTATCGTAAACGGACAACTCTTGTCCTTAGTTTCATCATTTTTTATATTGTGTGCTTAAAATGCTTACCTCATTTTGAAGTTAAATATTCTAAAGCTAGTCTTAAAACTGTGTAGGTTTATTATCGACTGCGGGCGAGTTGGATGATGCTTAATGCTCCGGTAACAACATCGTTCTGCTTGTCGTTGACTATGCTACTCGCTCGTAGTGGATACTCGGCCTAAAGTCAATATGTATCGTGGTGTTATTTAGTTTTAACCTTTACACTTAAGACAAATTGAATGCTTTGTACTTAAATGCACAAATCTTGTGATTCAACTATAAGCATAATGCCGGTTGTTTTTCCAATTACCATTTAATTGTTCAATGTTTGTTTAGTATTTTGCACCACGTATGCTTTTTATTATAAGGTTATTAACGATAATGTTATCACCCATTTTTAAGTTCCGAAAGATATTATTTCAAACAAAAAAAAATATATTTTAAATTTAAAATATCTCTTAACATCATCATTGCGACCTTTGAGATTTTATCCAAATCCAAAAGTGTCAGGCAAAATTGTTAAATCAAATTTTTGAAATTCTAATGAGAGCAATTATTTGATTGTCGAGACAATTTGGACATCAGTGTCTCAGCTGTAAATTCAAGGAGGTTGATTGTTCTATCGTACCAATATTTAATAATATTACGGTTCACATAATTTTTCAAGCTTACAACATTTTCAGGAATTGTTCCGATTGTAGTTTCGATTGTAGTACAATGAGGTGCGGCAAACAAAACAGGACATGTCCTATACCCTATTTCTGTCAGGAAAGGCAAGAAACTACTTCGGTGCTCAAGATAAGAAATCTTAATTTAAATGGAAAGGCCAACAATTTAGATACTTCTTTAAATTAAATAATGTAACGAATAGAAAGAAAAGTGTTTCTATTGTGAACTATGTGATATTTTGAAAAATAGTTAGAGATATAAAAGAGAATTTCCATGTACCAAGTGGAAAGCAACAGCGCTTCCCTGCAATAAGTTGTATGGCACAAAGTTTTCTAGGAGATGATTTTTAGGTCCTTACACATAGAATACTCAAAGGAATGATGAACAGTTTTTTTTTAATAATCAAATTATATTAAATAAACAATGATGGATTGTAACTTAAATACATCAATCAAACGGAACTTGTTGAAATTATATCATGAATTCAATCTCCATAGTCAAATAAAAGTTATATACAGGTGTCAAAGAAAAATAATAATTTCTATTCAAATCTATTTACTACTACGTTACTACCATTCTACCATCAAAACTTTAATTCTAACAACACTACAATAAATTAAATCTCTGGTATATGTAACTATTTTAAATGAATATAACTAATATATAATATATATTAAGAGAATATTCAAACTAAAGTTAAAAAATAAAAATTCTAATGTTTACAAGGAACCCCTGTTATATGAAACCATTTAACATTAAATTATATAAATTTTGCTCATTGCCTTATTCATTCAACAAATACCTGTTTGGACTTTAAAGGCGTTTAAATCCTAGTTAATTTTATCTTGAATTATTTCCAAGCCGCTATCAATTCTGCCTTAAATCAGACTCTGTACCGCTAACACTGCCATCAACTGATTCTTGATTGTGGATTTCCTATGGCACTCGGAGACCATTTCGCCGAATATCGCCCATGATATTCGATTGCTGACGGTGGTTGTCAATCGTCATATTTTGCTTGTGCAGTCTGTCGAGCATATAGTCGTATAATCTTGATCACGGAGTGAGTATTACCCTCGCGACCAAAAACGGGCAACTTTGACGGCTTAATCTGGTTTTATTTTGTGTCATATTTTAAATAAATATATCACATTATATAAAATATATACTATAGAACAACGAATCAAGGGGTTTTTTTATTTTATATTATATTAAATCCTACAGCGTGTGTCGAAGTAGCGCCATTTCTCAAAATCAACACTTTTCCGAGCTCTATTTTGGCTAAAATCATAGTGCTACTCGTACAGATAAATAACAAATCATAGCTTTATTCACTATAAACAATTATTCAATGCGTTTTTTCGTTTTATTACTAAATAAAGCCAAAAATAAATTATTAGATTGGCTACTAATTGCTGCAAAATTCATCAACTTTAATATTTTTTTACTACCAGAATGGCTATTTCTAATATGTAACATTAATACCATCATAATGCCACACTCGTAGTTAGTAGACTTAGATATATATATTTTTTTTAAATTTATTACTATGAGGCGAAAAGGTTATAAGTGTTTTGCGTGCTCGGCGATTTTTGCTATCGAAAAACATGGATCAAAGGATTTGCATCAAATTTTGTGTAAACAATAAAATTAAGTGCTCCGTAACACTTGAAATGTTGACAGTGGCATAGAGTGAAACTGTTCTGAGTAAAAAAATGTTTACAAGTGGTACAAACTCTTCCAAGATGGCCGGGAAGATGCCAATGACGAGCCTCGCTCTGGACGCCCAAGCACGTCAACAACTGATGAAAACGTTCAAGCAGTGAAGAAAATTGTTTTGGAAAATCGTCGAATCACTATCAGAGAAGTTGCTGAGGATGTCGGTATATCGCTTGGCTCGTTCCATGAAATTGCGAGGAGCAGCAATACGAAGAAAACATCCAGAATTGTGGAAAACAATTCATGGCTTTTGTATCATGATAATGCCCCTGCTCACTCATCTTTGCTTGTGAGAGAATTTTCGGCCAAAAACAACACCACAATCATGCCTCAGCTACCATATTCACCGGATTTGGCCCCATGTGACTTTTTCTTGTTCCCAAAACTAATGAGACCTATGAAAGGACGGAGATTTGCATTGCTGGAAGAGCTCAAGGCTATACCGAAAAGTGCTTATGAGAAGTGCTTTGAGGATTGGAAAAACCGTTGGCATAAGTGTATTGTATCTGAGGAGGATTAAATTGAAGGGGACAACATAAATATTGATGAATAAATAAATATTTTTTCTTAACAATACAAAGTCACCTTACTTTTTGAACACAGCGTATTTAGATATTGTATTTTATTTTAATGTTTAGTATACAACTGAACCTGTCTGCTGTTGCCGATACCTTATTTTATTTAATAAAAAAGAATTAAAAAATTGAATAAGGCTGTAATAAACTGCATAGTACAAAATACCAATATAAAACGTATTAAATAATAGTATTGAAAAAAAAACCTATTTTGATAATCTTCTCATTATATTTTATGCAAACTTTTATAAAATTTCTCTAATTACATTTTCCCAAAAACTCACTACAATCAAATTTTCATATATATAATCACTTATAATCACCTGCGTATCGCATATTTTCATATTAAACATATTTCGATAACACTAAATATAAAACTATTTATTTATAAAATATTTTTTTAAAATTGAAATTGGCCTTCAAAATTGAACATAATAATACATTGAATGCTCACATATTTGTATGATTCTGTTCACAGGTTCTTCAAAATATCTCCAATGTGACTTTGACAGAAAAAACTATAATGAATATGTCTGCCGTGGACAATATGGTATGCACTTTTATTATTTTTGTATTTGTGCCCATATCATTCACGTAAAATATTTAATAACGTCTTATTTTAATTTGAAGGAAATACCGAGTGTGTCAACTAATATGGACAGCGAAAGTTTCACCGATGAGCAGTTGTATGCAGTCGATGATACGGTATATAAAACATACTTATTTCATTTATTGTGCATTTATCTCATTTATACGGTGCCAATATGAATAAATTTCATTTTCACTCGTAGGAAGATCAAACTCATGAGCCATTTGGAGACATTGGAAACAGGATCGTAGATATAGGGTTTTTGTTTAGTCAACTGCGTCAAATCAACGACCACGGCCCCCTAGGATGTACTATCAGGCATGTGAATATTGTCGGTGAAGAAAAAAAAGGGTTAATATCAATTTTCAAATTACATTGCAAACCATGCAATTTAACTTTTTCCTTAAAGACCCAAAAGGAACACGATGAGAAAATGGATATCAACCACTCTGTAGTGTCAGGAGCTATGTCAATTGGAGGAGGATAGTGATATGCCTTTTTTGGGAGCCACTCCAGATGGTACATATGTGGACGGAATTGTGGAAATTAAGTGTCCATTGTCCGCATATGGTATGGATATTAAAGATGCAATAGCTGCTAAAAAAATTACCTTCTGGAAGATGGTGAGCGGGATGTGCCAAATTAATAGAAGCCACAATTGGTTTTACCAAATACAGGGCCAGTTGCATGTTACAAAACAAGCACAATGTATGTTTGAAGTGTGGACGGGTGAATAAAAGTGTGTGAAAGTTGAAATAATTAAACGGGATGACCAGTTCTGGCAGGATAAAATGGTTAAACAATTAGATATATTTTACATGAACTGTTTACTTCCTGAACTGGTTGACCCGCGGTATACCAGATCAATGCCAATAAGGGATCCGGAATATATTTCATTAGCGATAGAAGAGAATAAAGAGAGAGAAAGAAACAGAAAGAAAGTTAATTGACGAGTTTGAATTAGGATGTTTGAATGAAAATATTATTTGCCTAGTTTCTGTCATTGCATTTTTTGCCAACATATTCAAAAGCGTGATGTTTGTACACCAGCTTACTTACTTTTATATTATAAATTGTACTGTAAATGTTTGAATTCTATCCCAAAATATTGTTTTCCATTTTAAAATACACTCGGATGATTGAGTCAATAGACCTGTAGGCATAACTTAATAAGCAATTAATAAGCAATGCCAATTAGTCATTAACAAGTTAGAGTGGCCATGTTACTTCAAAGCAACAATAACTGAATATTATTTTATTTGTCTATTTGACAATATATACTTTTTTGTGTTATATCATTTATTTTTGTGACTTCTTAGTGTGTCATTAAATTAAATATAAAAAAAAATTTACTTGCCGGTATAGGCATGTTTTTTGTTGTATTATTTCTAATCGAATTAAGTGTGATTTATTTTCTACAATATTAAAATAATATTTGAACATTTTTGTGGGGTTTTTATTATAATAAATAGTTACACATCACTTTATTAGCGAATTTGAAGAAAACACGTAGCTAAATATAATATATTTCTGTATTACCTACCCTCTCAGTTTGTAAAGCTAGACCTAACGGAATTTCCTAGAAAATATCCTGTTATGTAGTATATAAACATAAAAAACAAACGAAAGCAGGTAAAAGCGATTCACCCGTAACGGAGTATTGTAAATGCAGTCTATTGCAATTTTTATAATTTCGTACAAAAGATGACTTTCGTATATTTTATTTCATTATTCTCTTATTTTTACTATTTATTTTATTTATTACCACAAAGTTGTATAATGTGCTGTCTATATAGTTGTATAATTTTCATCGAACATGTAGATTATAATATTATAATGAAAATAAATTGTGGGACGAAACCCATTTTATTGTACCTAAATTGATATTTCTCGGCACGGGAATCACTCACGCCTCAAGTATCTACCCAAGTGTTTTTTTACAGAAATTGTTTTTTTTAATTTTATTATGTAACAACTATATTATGCATTTTGAAAATGTATACCATTTTATTTATTACAATAGTTAATATTAAATAAAATAATAATTTGTTTATTCAGTACCTATGTATGTAAAATTAAAAACTGCATCAGTAATTTTAATCTATCTTGGAACGGGCGTCAAGTGAGTATTGTGTGAGAAACATACAATTTGATGAAATATAAATCGTTACATTAAAATGCAATGAGTAAAATATAATAAAAGAATAGGATGGTGTAATACAATACAAATGCAGGTGTTCAATTTCGATGCTCACAGAACCCCGCGTATCAGCCGTTTCCCCGCTGGCCTCCCTTGATTTCCCCTCAAATGCCCTGTTGCGGTCAAAACATAATTGTGGCCAAGGTAATACTTACTCTTAAAGTCGAGTGCAGATATACCATCGTGAAGAGATAAGTTTTTCAAGCTAATTTTTAGTATTCCAATCAAATCTCCATTTGCACTTCGTGAATGATCAGAGCACGGTGCATTCCAAGCGAGGTTTAGTTCCAGACCGCAAATCAGATTACTGGATTCAAAGCTTGAAAGTATTCTTGATACTTCAGATCCAAGAAAAAACACAGGTTTTTACATTCAACGATAAATTCATTTTTTTACATTTTTCCATTGACGCTCATTCCCCCCAACGGACAGCTGAGCTTCTCTTGTATTTTATTTTCATCCATCGTTCCTTTCTTTTGGGCAAGCAAAAACTTGATTTCCGAATGTCTATGCGAGTGAAAGAGAACAGCTATGTTAAACTACTATTTGTTTCACTCGCACCATTGCCATAAGCAAAATTTTTATAATTATTATTAATTTTAAATCTTCATAACGGTTAGTGCGTAACTAACCTGTTATAATAACCACTCTTAACCTCTTCACGCTATTGGTGTCATGACACCGCAAGTTGAAGCCATCTTGTTATCGTCAACTGTTATAATAACCACTCTTAACCTCTTCACGCTATTGGTGTCATGACACCGCAAGTTGAAGCCAAGTTGTTATCGTCAACTTTTGTATCGTGTTTCGCTTTTTAAACGAAGTGGTAATGAGTTTCATCAGCTTGTTTTCATTTGAATGTGTTGTGAACTGTCATTTGCTATCTGCATTTAAAACATCCATGCATTTTGGTGGATTTTCATTGTTTTTAAATGGTAAGAAAGGGTTTCTTTATTATGATACATTATTCATTATTATTATATATTATATTTTGTTTTGTAATATAATATTTGGAACCCAGTGCCTAAATTCGCTACAATATCCTGACTAATATTGTTGGATATAGAAAAAAGTTGCATTGTCTTTGAGTTCTGTTTATAATTTTTTTATTTGCATTGCAATTAAAATTTATCTTGTAAAATTATTAATAAGTGTTTGTTTTTACAGTACAAAATAAATGTTTTTTTAAAGAAAAAGTCTATAAGAGTAAACCCTGAGTTCGTTACCTCAAGCTGCAATAGACTAATTTAATAAAATACTGGATTGAGCAGAAAAAACTAAAATGAATCATTTGGTTCAAACCTTTTTTGTTTATTTCTTATTTTGAGCATTTTTCTTTGTACATTTGGTACACGCGCCGTGAATTATAATTGACATCGAGCATGTTCACGGTTAAATTTTTAGTCCAGGAATTCAGCTATAGTTGAGTACCTGACACAAATACCACTTCTTAGTCAGCTCTCAACACTTGTATCTCACACACATATTACATGCATTAGGCCCTCCTGCTTCCCTTCCCTCGGATCTGTGCACGGCATTTCCCACCTGTTGCAGGTGCTTCTGTGGTCTGCGCCTCCAAAATTAGGTTTTAGGGCACTTCAGCAAAAAAGCACAATTTGCAAAAATTATTTTATGAACTACTTAAATATTGACAATTTACATTATTTACATATAAAATATTACATAATTTACAAACATATATTTTATTATTCATTAAGTTTCTGTAATACTCATAAACTTAATATTTTTATAAATTTATATAAGTTATTAGTGTACTTTTTAAAATAAAGTATAAAATGTATACATAATAAATCAACATTCATGGATATAGGGTTGACTCCGCTAATTGATACAAGAAGAGTATTGAAATTTTTAAGTGAATCAACAATTTACGTATTTTTCAAGATATTAGCTAGGTAATAATAAAATGTTGAAAGATTTTAAATGTAATCCAAACATTGTCAACATCCATTATGCTGTCTACGAGGCAACCGGAAACTGCCGTTTTCACTGATAAAAACGCAACCATGTACCCTATTTCCTCCGCCTCCATGGATTTTAATCCATTCTCTATGTGCCTATGTTTGGAACCTAAAGTTTGTTGTTGGTTTTTAAATGGTATGTTTGTGTCTTGCATTTACAATATATTTATGGAATATATAAATATAAAATAAAACATTTACATCTCAGATTGTGTCTTTATTATGTTCTCTTATGATTAATAAGTTAATCTTATTTATAAGTACTTTAGAATTACACAACTAGATATACATTAAATCCATATACAGATGAATTTTATATAATTTATTTATAGTTTTTTTTTCCATTTAATAAAACTGTAGGGCAACAAACGCAAAATTATTTTGGTAAAAATATTCATAAAAAAAATTTGGTAGGAGCATGCCTGAGGTAACCCCACTGTGAAAAGGCATAGGAATAGATTGGGATTTGTGATCCATGGATTAAAAGGCGTACTAAATGTTCGGGAGACGCTTGACAGGAACTGGGGATTTTTGCAACTATTCAGGCTACATTTTCCACATACAAAACGAGTTTATCAGATGAATCACTAATCAAATATAAATATAATTCTGAAATATAAATTTCCATAATCACAATTCGGGTTGATCTAAGTGATGCTAACTTGACTGGAATATTTTTAATAATTAGTTAAAGTATGTATTAATCTTGGTGCGGCTTTTTGTTTGGACTTGGCGGCACCATGGGACCTCCGATTTGCTGCGTTTCGACCACGTACATGTCCTCATTTAGTTTCTTTGCCAGGAAGTAAATCTCTGCGATGGCTATAATTAGCGAGCACATAACGCCGAGCAGCAACCTGAAGCCAAAGTCCAAAGGTCCTACCATCAAATCCACTCCAAGGAATCCAAAGAGGAAGCCTGCTGCAACTGACATTATGAACTGGGCAACCCCGATCAGCTGCTTGTTTATTTGTTTCACTGAAATAAGGCCATAATAAATTTTCCGCATGCAATTTAGTCATTTTTAAGATAGGTGCATACCATTAAAAAGTATGACCATTGATTATATTAAGTATAAATGTATAAGTATAAATAATATAAAAAAATGCAACTGTTAAATTGATCCTATTAAAATTACTTTATATTTAACAAATGCGCTCACTATACACAAAAAAATAACATACAATTAATAAAATGTCAATATTATTAAATGGATTCTTACTTTGATAAGCAATGGTGTCTTCCGGTAGCCTTGCCCTGACGTTGTCGACGCTTTTAGTCATTGCTTTGTACTCCCGAGAAAGTTGCTGATTCCGCAATTTCTTACAGCGGGCCTCAAGAACGGGATTCCTTTTCAGAACTACATTTTCCGGCAGCACGATTTCAGACCCTTCGAACAATTCGTGGAAGTGAACGTCTTCACCGCTCTTTCGAATGTTTTCTAGGTGAGTATATAACCAGTCTAGATCGGTAAGTTTTAATAATTTCTCCGAATTCAACTCGCTTTCGGGTCTATTGGTCTGCTCGCAGTATTCTTGTTCCTCGCTTTTGAATTCGGTCTCTATCGTTTTTAAAACACGTATATCTTCCGAATTTAGCTCATAATTTGCTTTCAATACAACATCTTCCCTCGGTTCAACGGTTTTCACTTGATTATTAATAAAAGCTAAAATTCCACCAGGAATGTTTTCAACGTATTTCAATTTATTTAGGTAATCTCGTAACTTCTTCGAAGGGATAACCCTTAAAGTGGGATCATTAATTGAGCCCTTGGTATCCATGTTCAACTGGTTATCTTCAATTTATGCTCCAAATCTATGTAGAAGTCCCTCAGTTCTTCTTCTTTCTCCTCGAATGCGTTGTTGACCCTGTGATATTTGTGCACAATGTCCTCCGCAAAGGTCGCCCACTCTTGTTCGCGTTTTGCCCTGTTCTCTGCTAGGTATGAGTCGTTAAACTTGAAAAATAAAAGAAAATATTTTATGGACTGCTAATCTAAATATTATAAATAACACAGCTTATGGGACGGGCCTCTTCCAAAGGAGTCTTTTTCTGTCTTGCGCATGGTCATCATCTATTTCATCTAACGGCTTGTAGAAAGCAAATCTTGAAACACAGAATCAATGCATTTAAGAAACTTTGTTGAAATTGCATCTTTATGAAATCGACTATGCCTTTGTAGATTGATTTTCTCAATTCTTGTATTCAGTCAATAAAATATTTTAAATCTTAATTTATTAAATTTTATGAAAAAATACAAACTTTTCGATGGTCGCCATTTAGAAAAAATAGAAATGTACCTTTTCATTCTTTGTGAGCCTAGATAATACTCGTATATGAGATAAAATGATATTTAGTATTATTTTTCTTCTCAGAAAAAAGACTCACAACTTTTGTATGGAAAAATTACAGGGTTGCAGCTCCTTAATGCTATTTTTTTTCAGTATTAGTTTACCGACTTTTAAATATTACTGTTTGAAGACATCATTGAAATTTTTATGTTTTGGTTAAAGGGCGTTATACGCTTAACTAAATGATGTAGTTGATTCTATATGTAGATATGCATCAATTTTGAGACAACTATCGATAGGAATAACAGTTCAAATCGGACGAATATTCCGGACAACTCTTCCCTGAAGACGGGATGCTGATCATCTTCGAAAAGTCCTTCGTCGTACCAATAATAGTATAAAATTGGAATCACAATATATTCGATAGATTGTCATAGTGACTTTTCAGGTTGAAATTGGGGGAATAGATTTAATTGCTTGAGCAGAGCATGTTGGCCCAAAATTAGCCAATGTTAATGTTATGTCAATGTTCGAGCCGCTTACATTCTTGGTCTTCACGGGAAATTGCATATTTTGGACTATTAAGATTACTGGCAAATCTGCACCTAGTCAGGACTGTTATTTGTTTCTATTGATAATTTCACAAGGCGTTTTCTTGCACTCAATTTTATATTTATATTATATTTATTTTATTAGAATAATATTTTGATCATATTCTGTATTGTTTATTACCGAATCCCTAATCTATAAGATAGGTTGTTTTATAAATAAACTATCTACCTGACGCAACTTCGAACGGGGATTTTTTTTTATGTATAATAAAGATCTTTATATTATGTACCTAAACCTACCTCAAACTACGCACTAGAAAACAGTATAAACCCTATGAAAATTCATCTATCGGTTTCCGAGGTATGCGGGTTGACAATTGTAATTGTCAGTTCAATGGTCATTTCTACTCTTTTTCATGCAGAAATCGAGGGTCCGGATATCTCACTTGTGATAATAAAAATTACTTTATTGCATTACTTGCAGCCTAAAACTTTATCGAAAAACCAAGCTATCCAACAGTGAAAGGCCCCATTCGAATCCATTCAGTGGTTTTTGAGAAGAGTAACAATGGTAAAAGTAACTCTCCAATGTTAAAGTAGCGGTGATAATACCTTCCTTCTCTCCTTTTGCCTTCTTTCGATTCTATCGCAAGCTTCCAAAGCGTTAGACAGCTTTTCATTAAGGCTGGGGATATTCGCTTTGCCGTATTTAGCAATTTTTGGCAGATGATCTTCCTTCACATTTGTTACATTCTCTAAGACCACGAAGAGATTTTCGATTTCTCGATCTGCACGCTTTTCCTGGAAAATCATATATACGCTGCATGAGAAAAAATGTTACGAAAATACATCAAATTCAAATTAAATGAGCACAGAATACACCTTTTTTCACAATACAGCATTCGGGAAAACTTCAATATGTGCTTAAATTATAACTCTGTGACTGACTCACATCAAGCTGTTTGGCAGCTTGGCTTGATAAACTACAATGCTGCTACACATCAATCTTGTCGGTTATTCCTACTTCAAGACGTGATTTATTATGCTATTTATCTGTGGTTTTTCATATAAAGAAACAAAGGACATAATAAAAATAAATAAATGAAGATAAAAAATGGGTTTTGAAATGTAATGACTTTCCTCATATTAAAATTATACGTTAAACCGTGGACGCACCAAGCTGACATTATAAATTATCTATGTATGTCCCAAAAATTATGAAGAATAATTATTGCAGCTCGTTAGTGCTTCAATTAAAAAAAGATACTCATATAAGGAAGTTGATAACACCAAATCAGCGCTTGAGTGCAACGTAAAATCAATAATAAAACTCATCTGTATTTATGGAAATCTATTTTGTCATATTTTAAGTGGAAGTATCGTGAGCATACAGATATTATTTGTCAAACATCAAAAAAGTCTGAAGATGGAGTGCTTGTCAAGTAAAAATGTTAACTGCACTTTGTCAAGCCAAATTATACGACTTATATCATGACCTTAAGTCTTTACGACCGGTGTGTCCTGCCAAACGCGGATTATATTTCATTTATTTCATTATGATTGTCAAATAATATGCAGCAAAAATTTAAACATAAAATATTATTATGTACTACATTTCCATTGCTTCATTTTTTGTTTTGCCGTCTTTACTAGACTATTTCTGTGCTAAGAAAGGCAGTGTTCTGATTGTACAATATCCGTGGATGCCAAATGTCCAGATTGATGACCTCCACAGTATATAGTAAAGTCCTCGGTAAGCGTATGTTCGGTTTAATCTCGGGAACCAATGGATGAATTTTAATAGGGTTTTCACTATTTTATAGAGCATTTATTGAGACAGGGTAGGGTGTATACGTTAATCTATTCTATAATCTTTACATCTACTTTACGGGCAGGCAGCTACTAAAAATTAAATGAGGATTGAAAATAAGTGTATCTATATAATGTATAAAACAGAATAATAATATATAATGTTTTCGCATAATATAGGCAAAACACTCAGTTATAATATAAACATAATAAAAAAAGTAATACCATACTTGTCTGTATACGAGTATTATTATAATTACTCATAATAGACAAACGGTGTAGCTGATTAGGCTTTATACATAAGAAATATAGCCTTTTATTAAGTGGGAAAAACTAAATGTACCTCAAACTCTCGAAGCATAAACTTTATTTCCCCATTCAGAAATGGCCTGTGATCAAATAACCTTGTCCAAATTTCACCAGTTTCTGAAATAAAATTCACCAAACAATAATAACATTTCAAAGTTCATTTAAGTAATTAATAACAATCGTGAAAGCTTAAAGTTAACAATTATATATTTTTAAATTATTTTTTTGTAAATTCCAACAACTAATACAACATTGCATGTAAACCTACCAAACAACTACAGACTTTAAGAGGGCGCCGCTCCCGCTCATTTCTCCAAAGAACCCGCTCATTTCTCCATACAAAAGTTGTAGTGTTGTGATATTTTTTTAAATTGTAGATAAAGAAGAAAAATAATACTGGATATCGTTTCATCTCATAAGTATCTCATCTCATCTCATAATATTGAATGAAAAAGGTAAAATTCTGCTTTGTCTAAAAATTTAGAGCCTTGAAGTGTGTGTATTTTTCTACACATTATATTAAAAATTTTAACGATAGTCCACATATTATTATTAATAATAATAATAATCACACACAATAATAATCAATATTAATAATAATAATAATTTAGTCACATAATGTGACTAAATTACTCCGTAATGTTTCGTCTTCAAATAAACGAATTTGGTTTATTCCATGTATAACAACTTCATATATTACGACATACTACAACAACGCAACACACACATGTGTTGTGTATGTTGCGTTGTTGTAGTATACAAACACAAACAAACACACATATTATAGCACAATTACGCATATTATCAATGTTTTTGTCAGGTTATAAAGACCAGCCCTTGTTTTCATCCCTTTCAGGGGTTGGTTAGGACATCCGACTCACTCGAATTTTGAGTCTTTAGGTTTTAGCTCCCATAAATTTTGTACCTAATAACAGTTTTTTACAATGACTACAAAAAAAAACGTTAGAGTTTTACAATAGATGAAGAAAGTGTCGATTAGAAGCAGAATATTCCAATACTACACTCGCTAAGGAATTGGTTAAGAAATCACTAGCATAAATCTAAGAAAAATAAACTAAAATTGTAACAACTTTTTTAACGGCTTCTAATTTTTAATGGAAAAAATATATTTGTAATTCTTTTATTTATCTTTATTGGAGAAACCAACAATTTTACATACAACAAAAAAATACATTTGATTGATCGATAAAAAACTATGTAAAACTAAAAATAGGTTTCTACTAACAAAAAGTGTTAAAGTAAATAACAAAACCATTTTATATCTAATATATATACATATCTACTTACACGAATTTAGAACAGTTAATTTTTACACAATAGATCATTGCTAAACACTTTAAATTGCGATTTGTTCAGAGTCAATTTATCGAAGCAGTTAAAAATTTCATTAAAATAACTGCAACCGTGGGGTATCGGCGAATGTAGAGCGTTATTTGAGGAGCATGAAGGTGTTTTAAAAACATTGTAATGATGGGTACGATGCGACGACTTAACTTAACTCAAGAGTAGCCTGATACAGACAAAAGCTAGTATGAAAGAGACCCCTTAAACTGAATGCTTTCAGAGCTCAGTAGATAAGCCCCGACAGCATCTGATGTGAAATTGAGGGTCACGAGTTAGATTCCCATCAGCTCGTTTATCTAAAAAATTTATATGTATGAAACTTGTTATTTTTTTTTCATAATTTTGTTTTTAAAACATAAATTTGCTATTTTACTTATAAAAAAAACAAAATTTACGGCGGATAAATGTTGAATGCTTTAAAGATTATTTAACATTCTAAGTTTGAAACTATGTAGTTATATGTTCAAGTAACCTTTGGCGATATTCGTCATAGTTGTTGGTCTCCTCCATTAAAATATTCAGATTCCAATATTTATAAAACAGCAACCATACTTCCTAAAATTTTTGAAAGTGTATTAATATCATAAAGCTTAATAAAGAGGTCCCATGAACGCCGAAGCGAACCGGCAGCCTTAATTATGTTTTGAAGTATTAAGATTTTTTAAGATTTTCAGTTTTTTTACCCTAGCTATTATAGGCATCAATTAAAACAAAATACTAAAAACAAAATAAACCAATAAAAAGAAAATTTAAAAGTAGTTGACATAATGAAAATATTAAAAAATATTACAAATTGTTAAAAACGTACGGAAATACTTACACGTTATAAAAATATTTCTATTGGCGGTGGCAATAGAAATACTCTAAGGAAATAGCAAAAAAGGGAATAGAAAATACTACAAAATATTTGAAATGACTTACCCTGTGTTTTTGTTATTGTATATGCGTGCTAATAATATGTTAAAAATTATAATCGAAAAATTGATATCGAAGCTTTATGATATTATTTTCAGTTTTATAACGTTTGTGGAACTAACAATCTCACAGACGATTCCGCACCCGTCAACTCGTGACTTTTGAAGCTGAGTGACGACTTTTGTTTGACGTTTATAGGAGGTTGTTTGCCATTGACAAAATCTTTGCGAACTATATTTTGTCTATAGCTTCTAAAATAAATAAATATATTCGTCTGAGCTAATAATGAAATTTTATTAAGGTATCCTTTAGACACGAATTTTATTACAAAAACAAACTGTTTAATTTCCAAACGAAAAATCAGTTATGGGTTTCTATAATAATAATAATTATTATTATAAACAATTTTTTGGACACGCATACATTATAAGGGCGAGCTTTTTATCAGATTACCCAGAGAGGCAGCATAAAAATAGTTTTGTGTGCGATAAAAAGTGGCTATGTCAGATGATGAAATTATATTTTTAGGGTAAGAATGTTTGACTGATGTCAACTTCGTATATTTTTTATTTTGTAGTTGATTTTTATGCATATTTTCAGTTTTTTTAAATATTTTATTGTTGGTTTTATGTTATATAAACCGTCGTCAGTGGCTTTAAATATTGTATTAGGTTTTTCTTAACGTAATCTGCAAGTAATAGAATCCGTCTAAATTTCCCTATATGCATTATCGATCATCGCTACATATTAAAGCACAGTCTATTGAAATCCATTTGATATCACAGAATGTGTGAAGACACATGATGATGATTTGTATGATTTGTGTGTATGTTTAAAACTTTATTTGGGATTTGGGATCATTATACAGTAAACTGTATAACTATGAAAGCACGGAATCACCTCCTTCACAATAGCTGAAGCACCGAAAAAAAAATTAAATCAGTCATATTATTATGGTTGTACTGCAAAAACCATTCAATTACAACAAAGCATCAAAAAGATAAAAATTTTCAAAAATATCATGCTAAAAATGTCAAAAAATATCGTTAAAATAGATGTTTTCAGCTGATCAATTCCGTGCCTCTAGTTCAAAGTTTGACATTAGGTGGTGCACTTATTTGAATTTTGTAAATAATAAAAAAAAAAACCTTTCGCTATAAATGGTACGTACTTCGTTCGTTCTTTGTCGTTCAGTTCAGCCGTTCGTTCGTTCGGGTCGCGTTGTCGTCATCGTTCATGGTTTACTAGACCGTGTTTGTACATCGTCGTTCGTTCGTTTTGGTTAAATTTGGTTTGTTTGTTTGCGTCGGTCGCTCCTGCGCGTCTGGCGTGGGGACGTTGTTCTCGTGTTGTTTTCGGTGATTTCGCGCGAATATGTTTTGATCACTTTTTGGAATGAAATGAAAGTGATTATGCTACCGCAATGTAGAATAAAGTGACTAAAAAAAATATCAAGTTGCTAGCTACCTTGTACACACAAATCAAAGTGCCTATGTATTTTCGCATTAGTTTGATTCAGATGTAGGAAGGAAGTGTTTAGAGATCGTATTTTGCAGTGTCTGTTGAGTGTTCAAAATGCCGGGCCTCATAGGCGTTGGTGAATTTATTGAGGAGACCAGGGAGGATTATAATTCGCCGACAACCTCCACATTTGTCTCCCGTATGCCACAATGCCGCCAAACTATCTATTCTTTGGAGGAGGTTAGTTTACCTAAATATGTTTTTGCTAGGTTACCTTATTTAACATATAAATGAAATAACTAGGTCTCGCCCTACATATATAAATTACTCTTAAAACCTACGTAGGCCGAAGTTTTTTGATTGCTTTGCTAAAAAAATAAATCTTATCATCAGCATCGCAAGATTAGAAATCGATGTTTTAGATAATGACACCGTATCATTTTGACACTAACAATTCAACATTAGGTACACATTAATCCTTCCTTTATATATTAAACTGTTCAGAAGAAACTACGTATAGGGGAGTTGGCCAGTAAATAATTGATTTATGAGTTAGAAATATAGTGGTAGGTACCTAATGGATATTTGTCAATTTGGAGTTAATTCTCAACTATTCTTGAGTTGTTTTTTGAAATTATTATTACTTAAACTTATTTAATTTTCATCGGGCAATTTTCGTGCTGACAATGCCGTTTTATGTATTATTTTTTGCGTTTTTTTTTATTTCTTTACCAGTTATAAGTATATTTTTCTAGTAAATAACTATCTCTTCACTAAATATTCTAGTTTATTATAATTAGCATGAAACACCGCAAGTCGCACTAATGTTAAAAACTATTTTTGGTTTTATTTTCAGATGTTTTGAGTTTTTGGTCTGGTTTATTGCCATGAAATACCAAAAATATACTAATTTCACATATTTTCATTTTTCGACTTTCAGAGCATGTCCTATTACCATATTCACTTCAGATTAAATATGAAAAATTGGTTTTAGGTAATTGTAACTTGGTTAATTTTAAACGTGTTCCTTTAACCAGGCCGTAGCATAGGGCATTGAAATATTGGCTGAATTGAAGAAACCACCTTTGCTTATAATAGCATTTTTTTAATAAATTGAGGCACTTGGTACCTAATAAAGCAAATACGCGCTGTTTATAAATATGGATTTAAAACACATGCAGTTGGAGTATTATTTAGTTAATCAGTAGCCGGGGCAGGCGAACACGTTCGTTAAACCTGTTGCAAAGAGTGGGTCAGTTACGGTAACAATAGGTAGTAGGCAGGCACATGCACAGTGCAGCAAGCAAATATTGAGGTTCCAGATAACCAAATATATTCAAATATACTACTTTTCAAATATATTGTGACGATTTGGTTTCTTAAATGCTTTTTATACTTGGCATTAGAAGAAAACGTTTAGATTTTCTTCTTACTTCTTTTTATATCTTACATGTAAAACGCTTTTGCCGAAGAATATAGAAAAGGGAAGTTCTGGTCTCCTCTGAAGCTCCGTGCTATAAAAGATTTTCAAGTTACCATAATTTATGAGAATTACACTGCAAGCGACTTGTTTTTTACAATATGTATTGTAACTTACAACAATACCTAACCTATAACACAGATTACCTTATTGTAACCTACAATATTACCTAACCTGTTGTTACTAATAATACCGTCTAGCCTGTTGTAATCTACAATATCATCTACCTATTGTAACATACATGTTCCCAAATATGATATGATAACATAAAAGGTGTTAATCAATAATATATTTTATGTTTCTTACTTAAAATGTTAAATTATAATGTTCATGTGAATTTTTGTATATTAAAAATACTTATATTCTTTTCTAAATTAATTGCATTGTATTTTTTGATACCATTTTAATTTCAGCGATTCGTATAGGTGGGAAATTTCACACCTCTGTCCTAATTGAAAAACGATCAACTCGCAGTTTTTTTAATTACTATTGTATAGTGATTAAGTCTCGATGAACAATTATTAAGTAATTTTGAGCGTTAAAATGACTGACACAATATTGACATAAATAATTGTACTTATGATTTCCGATAATATCAAAGTACCTTTTTTTGGGTTGTTTTTCTCTTTGATACGGTCACATAAAAAAATGCCGTACTTTATTAATTGCTCAGCTGAAATTTTTATCAAACAAGAAATATTATTATTTATAATATAAATTAATTAATTTTTATACATACTAAAACCATACTTAATTTATTACTTTATTTTAACATATACATACAAATCACACACACTCACAAGTACCACAAATATCACAACAAAACATTCTACTGTGTACGTATATAATATTCATAATCTATATATATTTTAAGAACACTGTCTCAATTCTTTTATGCTAATGTTAATATGTAAAATGTCCGAAATACAAAATTGGTTTTGTATACTAGTAATAAATTTTGTTTGTAATTATAAAAATTAATGCTATAGGATTTTTCAATAAAGAATAAATAAAATAAATTTCTATAAAATGAGCATAAATACCTACACATTTTACTCTTCTCAATATTAACCTTAGGACCAGAGATAAAGAACTCGTCCGAAAAAATGTAATGCTAAGAAAATCGTTTCCTAATACCTCATGTTTAGATGCTGGCTCCTCGACTAGAATAAGGTTCTGTACAGAGCGAGCATTATTTACGATTCTATTATTCGATCTATTCAGACTCCAGACCCCCCCCCTGCCCCCCCGTCCCCCCCGTCCGTCTAACGGTGCTGCCGACCATTTTCAATAAAATTGGGACGGTTATAATTTCACACCTTTTTTAACTGTTTTTTTTTGCGTTCAATAGAGATAATATTCTCCGAGTGAATCTCTTTTTGTGAACTATTAGAACTATTAAAAATCCTACATTTCAAGTAGCTTAGTTCGACTATGAATGGATCATAAATTATGTGTTTTGTATTGAAATTATGATAAAGATATTTGACATATTTATTATAATCACGCTCTCAAATACAGGAACTATTTTGATTTTTATAATTATTTACTATGAGTTTTTAACAATACCAAAGACAATGTCATTGTGCTATTCTACCCCTAAATCTTGTCCACTACGTGCTAAATACCCATCATACATTACATCTCAGCTTACAACTTATTCAAATTTGATCTTTGTTTACTATGGCTTAGTAGTGGCTAGGTAGTTCATCTTGCCTACCGTTTGAGACTATTTTCGCCGATCCGACAATGTATTATTGCACGACCGTCTTAGCCGGTAGATATTGTGTTACGGCAATAAGCTCGCCTTTGTGAAACGTAGTTTTATTTATGTAAATCTGTAAGAGTGATACAATAATGATCCCGTTAGTGCACTCAATTTTAAAAGGACCGACTATTGATAAACTCTACGATCTTTTAAAACATATAGGATACGGCAACTGAGGGTGAAAAACGCACCACGCCCAAGTACGCCACTTTACGTCGAGTGCACTCCTCGCGTATCATACCTCTCGCTTGCTCGCATATATCATTGCGATAAATCTGTCCATCCGGAATGGCGAAGTGTTGCGGCACGCGGAACGGCCGGGGAAACCTACCGGTGTCGGGTTTTTACAAGGACGATTTGTATGACGCCGTATCTGTATGTTTTAAAAGAGCGTAGTATAAACTCATAAAAAAATCAATTTCTATCCAAGGTTTTCATTTTTTATCCATTTTCCGGTCCTCACAAAGTCTTCAAACTCAAATAAACAGAAACACTCTCTTTAATTGTTTGTAGATAAATTGACTTAGTGTGTTAATTATTATTTTTAAATGTATGTTGTAAAGGACGTGTAAAATACAGAAAAAAATAATCTGAACATACTTCACAATTAATAATATCTGTATTTTACACACCTGGTTTCCAGCAGATAAGCCTCGGGCTTGGCTGGTACATAAAAGGAAGGAATTGTAAATTTGTTGAATAAACTAAATAAATATAAATAAATAACACTGTACTCTTTTTAGCATTAGAAAGTATAGAACGGTCCTGGCCTGCCTTCGCGGGGTTGCCAGAATCGCTACAATATTATATTTTATAGTATAGGCAAGAAATCCAATTTGACTGGCCCAAAAGGCGCTAATGAAATCGAATTTTATCCCCCTAAACAGCAACTCGTGTCTGCCAACGCGTGGCAATTACTTACGTTTCGGAAGCGTTCGTCAGTGCAATTGTCAGATTCCCCGACGGAAGTAGGCAATAATGCCGAGTTGTGCTATTTCCGGGACTGGCCAAACGCTCGCATAAACAGGGAGACACGCTGTCGCTAGTTGGATGGTTACGCTTTTCATAAGGCCTCCTTACAACGCGGAGGGAAGCATTTCGCCCATTTTGTTCGTTAGATGTTTGATTTGATATATCTTCGGCCTTATTTACAGCCAGTGAAACTAAGACTTGAGATGATTTGTGGTCGAAATTCAACCGTAATACCTTATTATGGTTCTTATACCTCTATAATCATTGCATGTATAAATAATTTTAATTTTGTCAACTCCGAGCGTATACAAATACGTCATTATCGTGTCTTAAAAAATATATATATAGATTGGCGATTATTTTTATTTAATCGAAAGTATTCCTAATTATTACAATTATGGGTTGTTTATCGAACAATTCTCGAAATTGCATTTTTACAAGCTTTTATTTAACTTGCAATTTTTGTTTTTCAGTTTAGGTCAAATATTACAAGCTTTATTAGAACCACTTCCACTTATCCTACGGAGTTGATTGCAATGCATTTTTATTGTAAGCATTAACTTCTTCCCAGGAATGACTCCAGACGAAGGAACTCCTCAACGGTCAACAGCACAGACACGAGATTTTGTATACCCGTTCAAGCACTTAAATAAAAGATATATATTTTTTAAACTATTAATTTATTTGTATTAGGTACTTACATATTATTATTTTTCTCGTGTACGCATTGAGTAAAAATAATAAAAGGCGGTTTTATTATCTAAAATATAAAATGTTCCCTGGATCATATCAATCTGTGTTAAAGTAAAAAAATACCATTTATTAATCTATCTTAACTGGCATTTGAGTGATGTAAGCACGCATTTTCGCTCGAAGTTTATCGTTTTGTTCTCCCCTTCAGGTGTGCTATATATAGTATAATATTATTATTATAATTTAATTTTAAACTTTTACATTTCCATTATGTTTAATTTTTTTCATTAAGTTCATACATAAATCACTCATAAAATCATCTCATGTCACCACCATCCTTCATCGTAATCACAAATCCATTGTTTTTATATTTTTTGTTAAAATATCAACCTTTCCTTATTTCATCTAATTAAATGGTTACATAATATTTGACAATATTTCACACTAAAGAGGACAGATGAGAGTTAAAAATGCATTTTTATAAAACTCAGCGCTGAGTTTAAGCCGACATCCTGCCCACTCAAGTACAGGACCTCTTTAGTACCTTTATAAATATTATGTTATCCAGCACTTTATCAAAAAATTAAAAAATTATTCAAAATTTTTCAATATTGTCAAAGATTAAGTCATTTATCTTTTCAGGCGATTTGCCGCTATTAAAAAACAATCATCAAATATAAGTCAAATAACTAGCATAATATTATAGTACTTATATATATATATGCTTCTGTGTTACCTTTCCTGTTTCACCTCGAAATTTGTATGTTATGCTCCAAGTATTCTATATTACCTATATTATTGTATCAGATCCGTTTACCGTTACCTACAAACTTTTCTTACCGCTTTACCAAACTATTTACCACTTTAAGCTTTACCACTTACGCGTAGTATTTTTTGATTATCGTTTATTAAGTAACTACTTCGCCAGTTAATAATAATCCGAGTATATTTGGCCATAACCTGGGTGTTACTGTGTGCCTTCCAATGCAGAATACAGATACACTTCGACTTTTTACTGTAGGCAGACCCGATGATTGTGGGATCATGGCTGCAATATATCCGTTGAATACACAGAGCTGGGAAGTACCCAGAGAGGGCACTCCTGGTCTGATTTCGTCTCACGGAGACCACCGTTGCGACCGTATGTTATCAGCTCTTATTTAAGATCGCGAAGAACGTTGTTTTGTTCGGCTAGAAGCTGTGAGAGCGATAGAAAAAACGTAAAATAGAGAAGGACCACGACATATAATATTATTTATTAAGTATGTGAATAACTATTTTTACAATATGTTATTACGACTTTAGGGAATTTCCTATCCCGTACTCTGCCAAGCGTGTTCGACGCCCAATGCGGCCCTGCCTGAGGTGTTTACACACACATGCAAACAGCCTGGCGAGTCCTATACGTTTGCTATGGGTGCAGTAGAGGAAGCGATTCATTCCTCATTATTATTTTTTATTTTTTTATGGGAAAACACATAATTATATCAATATTACATTAAAAAATTAAGAATTAACCAGTTAACAAAACCGATTATCGATTTCCTTCTTATTTACAAACATATTATTACATAGTAGGTATGTTTTCAAACTAAATTGTTGCGAAATATTTTTATGTAGGTATGTTTATGTACAATGCGTGAATGGATTAAGTGTTAGATTGTTTTTGGGTTTAAAAATAATGTTTTATATCCATTAGGTATAGATTTAATAATGTATGGAAGTGGGGGATAGTAGCTTCTCTAGGTACTTCTGTGCTCTGTGGTTGAATAGGAATACACATCATACAACTTTGAAGTTTTATTGCAACGCATATTACGAGCGAGCGCTGGTGCGTATGTGGGCTGTAAGATCTCGTCTTGCCGGCAAGGTCATCCATCATCCATTATGGTGCACACGAAGCCAAGGAATGCCAGACGGACCGGCATGAGGCTCGCTTGTGTGGTTGGGGAAATTTCCGATGGATTATACCCAGATTAATTACCTAACCTAAATGCACCGGAAACAGTCATTTTCTCCCAACTACGGGTTTTATTATTTGCGCGCTCAGTAAGCAATCGTTGATTTGTATTTAATTTACCGTTTCATAATATAGAAATTAAAAAAACAAACTTTTTTATGTTTTAGACCCTCCATTTACCTTTCAATTACAAAGGCCCTAATGTATTTTATAAGAGAGCAATTCAACTAAAAATGAACTAATAGCAGTTTATCATTTATTAAATTTCTCAGAAATAGAATTGAATTTTAAAAATCTGCCTTAACTATGTTGGAAACATAAAATCAAGGTATCTAAACATGATTTAATATCCAATGGTTACCAAATGCCAACCGTAGAAAAAAAGAGTCTAAATGAATCGAAATTATTATTTACCCTTTGGCTTCGCCTCAAGCTTAAGTTGTCGCGGAGGAGATGTTTGTTTTTCACGAGGCATTCGGACTCTTAGTAAGGTGATACTTAGCAAAGTGGACGTTGTCTATGGATTTGTTGGTAAAGTTGTCGTCTTGTACGACTGACCGATAAAGAACTGTCAAAAACACACGCTGTTATTCTTACGTTTGGGTGTGTGTTTACTATATTTTTATGTTAAAATGGACGCCGCGGGCCGTTCCGGTATCACAAAAGCGAAACAGAAGTGTAAATTTGGCGGCTGACGCCAATATCATATATATGAATGTTAAATAGAATTGGTCCTAGATGCGATCCTTGTTGTATTCCAGAAGGGCTTACGAAGAAGTCTGACTTATGGCCACCAACTACAACAGCTTGGCGTTGATTGCTAATATAAGAACAAAACCACCTGAAAAGGTTGCCGTGGATGCCAAGTTCTGACAACTTTTTTAATAATATGTTATGACAAATGCGGTCAAACGTTTTAGAAAAATCCGTGTTAATCTTCAAATATATGTCCTATATATACATCTATGTATATAGATTTTATAGATAAGAGCTGTAGCTTTTTACACAATCGCGTACTAGAAGTATTTGTTTTTAATATTACCAGTTATTACGATGAAAAAAAAAAAATTCATCACACGTTTTCGCGAGCGTAATCAATAAATCATGTGAAATTTGGAATATCTTTAGTGAATGTCTTATTTTTCCTTTAAAATTATAAAATATTCGCACACTTGGATGCGAATTTTAAAAAAATCTTATAATTCTTGGGAATTTTAAAAAATCTGAAAAAAATAATAAAACAATGAAATATTACATAATTACTTAAAAAGTTTTTTGTGTCTCCCGAAAAGTATAATTTTATGACTTAGTATTTTCTTCAAGTAGAGGATTCAAATAAGCAACGAAGCTTCATCTCTGGTCCGTACGTATCACACGATGCACCCTAGAACTATCGGACCGATATAGATACAACTTTCAAATAAAACTTTCATGTTCTTTCAGTTTAAACATAGACTGCATCGCAGTACTCTAACATAGCCAGGGCCATCCGACGAACATGCGAACAGAGACAAAGTTTTTCTTAAATTTTTTCTTTTAATTTATTAAAAATAACTCACAATATATTCCCGTGCATCGTTCGGAGCAGGTTAAAGTGAATACATTTCCCTTTTTTGTATGTATAAAAAAACCGATTCGAAGCCATTACGGCACAGCTAATTTAAAATAATGAATAATCTGTCAAATCTTAAATTACGCTAATGGGGCCTGACGAGATGATAATCTACCTCCTAATTAATATTTAATAAATACCTATCTTTAATTTGCTGCAACATTTTATGGCTTATCTTCCGATTCTTAATAATTACGATTTATAATTAGTCACGTCACATCATCAGTAGGTACTAAATATTCAATAACGGTCATTTCCGACGAGTTATTAATCGAGGATTGATTATTAAATGTCATAACCTAAAACCTCATTCAGACATTTCTTGTTATGAGCTTGACATGTGATGACCTTAGCACTGGGGATACCGTGCGATATTTTAAACTCACAGCCAACTATATGGCCGATTATAAGTTACACATTTAAATCTAACAATAAGGTGACAGTTAAAACACAAAATGAAATAGAAAATACAAAACGGAAAAAAAATAAATCATAAAAAGGAATTCTTAACTTAATTGGTCTTAAATTTGGGTATTTCAAATGTACGAGGGTTTCTAGTTCGGCGAGATGGTACTTTTAGTTCATTCAAAAAAGCCATTTGCATACCTTCCAAAGTCTGAATTGAATAATAATTTAAAGATTCTATGATTTGAAAGAAACAAATTCTCCAAAATTTGAAAGTTTAATAAAACATTTCTGTACCTTTTTCAATTCGCGTTTTGTGGTTTTCATATTGAATTGACCAAAAGTTTGAGTCGTACTTAAGAATACTGCACACATACCAAAATAAATAACTTTTAAAGGTAGTAAAGATGATTATGTGACATTTCCCAAAGGTTTAATTTATTAATCGGGCGGTAGACCGAGAGACGATCCAGATCATCTTGTATTCGAAGACAGTCCTCAGCGTTGCCAACTTAGGAATGTGTTTTAAGGTCGTCTGCATGAAGGTCATGTTCTGTGTAAAAACCGTTGCCGATGTCATTGGTGTACAGTATAAAAAGTAAAGGCCCAAATGGGACCCTTGCGGTACTCCTAATGGTAACGCGTGATGACGTTTGAGAACATCATTTCAGCCATCAAACGAGGTGGCCGTAAACGGTCATAGAAGCAAGTTTTATGATAATCAATATAATATGATTAACACGGTCAAAAGCTTTAGAAAAATCTGTGTGTATGCTCTCATTTCGACTCAATTATGAGAAGCTTTATATATAAAGTTAACCTCCTCGAGTTTTAACTTGTCTATTTGGGATAAAGGGATAAAATAAATATGGAAATAAAGGGATCTGGGATATAAGCATTTGTTTTACTTGACATTTTTATGTGCCTCTCCGGCCGGATTAGAGGTGAAAAAAAAATGGAATAATGGAAAAAATTGTTTATTTAGAAAAAAGTTTTTATTTAGAATTGTAACCAACGACCAAAATAAATAGCTTTCGTGATTTTGTTGGGGCAAACGTTCATAGTTTAATAAGTGCACCTAGTGCGGATGGGTGGATCATTTTTATGAATATAAGTTTGGCAACTTTTAATAGCATTTGTATTGTTAATGCTGTTGCTATTCTAATAAAACCTTCCACGGATCCTAAGATCCCCCTGCTAAGTAAATATATTTTTTAAAAATATTTATAAAAAAAATGTATTTCGCCAAGAGAAAGTGTTCTTTGACAAGTAATATTATTTGAATAACTAATAGTCGGTACATAATAGATAAGTATGTAGGTAGATATCTAACATGTAACGTATTCATGGAATTTTCATATAAGTAATAATTATGCTCTTTATAATAGCTATAACCACCCGACCGTCGTGCGCACATATTTTATGATCAGATCTCTGCGCAAATTACAATAATTGTTAAACGCACAATTAACGAGATTAAACAGATGCCGAGGTACTGTTACCGTACGAAGACTTAATTAACGTCGAGTTGCTGCGCGAAAGTGAGCTTTACGTAAAGAGCGTAAGAGCACTTTACGGTTCATTAAAAAGTCTGCCTACGTTTGACGCGACGCTTTTAGTCTTTACTTTCTATGTAGGGTAGAAAAAAAATAAAATTAGACCTTATGGGAATATTGTATCTCGTTGTTGCCCACTTAACTTCAACAAGAAATTTACTATTAAATGTTCAGCTAGGTCCTGTAGGCGGCTTTAATGGCGCCTTCGGTGCGCGAGGACTTAGTGCCTATGGCACTCGAAAGAACTGATAATAGTATCGTTGACCTAGAAATTCTGAAATGCCGAAAAATACCTTCCTAGCATGTTATCTAAATATTTTTTTTATTTAAATAATTGCTATGACCTAGTTCATATACAATTATTTGGAACCCTACTCAACTAGGCCAAATGTGCCTGTCCTAAAGTCAGGAGAGATGATGGTAATAATGCGTTAAAAATGGTATGACCATGTGCGGATTCGAACCCGCGATCTTTGGGTCCCATCCAATCTTCCACCCCCTATCTTCCTAGGGGTTGACTTAAAAAAAAAACTATCTTTTCCCATAGTTCAAGCTATTTCCATATCAGACATATTTTCGCATTTATAATATTAGCATGGATGTATTAAAAATGAAGAATTTTGAGCACTTAGTAAATACATTATACTTATGGATTGTCAGCAGTCAGTACATTTATAAATTAAGTTTATGCATAATTGCGAGCGGTATTACCTATATATTATTTGTAAATATAATAAGTAACATATTAATATATTATATAAGTCAGTAAATACATTAACTGCATCAAGCAGTCAGTACATATATTAAGCAAATAATACATTTATAAGTTTGTGGATTATGAGCAGTCAATATATTAACTATATACTTATGCTTATGTACTAGGTGGTCGGTCACATTCCGAGTGTAACTGGTTATTCTGTGCTTTCGTGTCTCTAAATCCGTGATTCTATTTCCAACTCTGGAGACGAGAACAGCTCTGGAGTGCTTCCGGGCGAGACACTCGCGTTTGCGTTACAATCTATGCAAACGCGACTAAGCTTTAATTAGAAATAGTTCAAATAGTACTAACACCGACTGACCGCTCGACCGTCACGTTGAGAATACTTGCGAGATATTTTGCAACCCAACTCGCCGAGGGTTCCGTGCCTGATGTTTCATTTACTACGTTTAGAAATGATGCCGCAAGTTTTTTCCCTTAAGAAATACTTTTCCTTGTGCGAGTATATTATTTTACCAGCATTTTTAAAACCTTTTTTTTTTTCATAATACTAGGAACAAAAGAAACACCCTAAAATAACATGTGATAAGGGCCACCATAGAAATAAATAAATATATTTTCTGCTTTTTATTTTATTATTAACATAGCTCTTATTAAATGATCAGTTACGTTTTACTATTACAGACAGCGTGCCATTTAAACAAAAGCAAAATTAAAAAAAAAATCCCGCCAGGCGAAGGTAGATTTCACCGGATGGGATATGGCAACTCCAATTGTATCAAACATTCCTTTTAATATTTGATGGACATTTTACGTTTAATTCCAACCACAATAGTAAGCATATAAAGACAGTATTACTATTTTTCCTTAGTTACTTGACTTGATTCATATACATTCTAGGATTAGTGAGAGGAGTTAGGGGTTCGTATTTCTATATACGAAAAAACAAAAAAATAGGTTTAGGTTTTAAAAAAAAATTATTTAAAAACTAATCTGTATTACTTTCTATGAGCTTTTGAAACTGTCCAGAAAGAAATATTACGGAAGTTTCTATATCTTTCTACCACATTCTTCATACTTCTCAAACATTCCAAAAGGTCATAATTGTTCTGGAGACTTTCACAACCTTTCACTAATCTGTAGAACCTTCTGAAGCTGTCCGAGATGGAATGTACTAAATACTTTCATTTATTTCTATATATTTACCTAACTTATATGTAAACTTTTTAACTGAAGTTGGTTTTTGGTTTTAGGGAATTGGAAACGCGAAGATGTGTCGAATTTTCCGGAAGTCACGACATGATACTCATTGCAATAGGTAGCTTTTCTAAAGAAATTTAAGTACCTAAAACATATAAGAGTAATAATAATATTTATGTTTTAAAAACAACTATTCTTACTGAAGAATTAACAGTATGTGTACATACAAGAGTTCTAAAACCTACAATGAATGTTGAATTGTAATATTTAAATTGGTGGTTTCAACTAGGTTTCCAGTAGTTCCACGTTGTTGTTCCACGCAACTAGGCGACGCGCATGTTTATCCCAGTGGGGAGGCATACAGATTAATAAATGAAATTCTGATCACCAAACTTCGGTGATCGACGACATTTACAAACATATCGATAGGGTTGGGCATTGAACAGACTGAGAACTCATGTTTATTTGCACCTACCTAGATAACAATATATTATTTATGATAACATATTACCTATGACTTCAGATATTATAAGGAAATCCTGCAATTAAGTTCAGTTGAAATCGTTTTAGTGGGTATTTAGTCATCAAACATTAAAAAAAATTATTAATATTATAATCAAATAACTATTCATGATCAATCGATATGAGTTATCATTTTCATGTTACAGTAATACATATCTTTTATTAAACGCGTTTTATATTTATTCTTTTTTTTTTCTTATTATTATTATTCAAAATCATAATTACTTATAATATTTTATATAATTTTTTCGTCGTTTGATAATCGGAAATTAAATAAAAAGTACACGCCAACATTACGCCTTCTTTAGGACAGACTTTTCAATTGAATTTCAACATTCCCAGAAGCAATTTTTATAAACAAATGCATTGTAAATAGATCCAGCTAAAATAATGTCTTTTATGCCAGTTTCTTAATTTAACTAAATAAAATACACACATAGGTAATATACACATGCATAAAATGAAATAAAATAAAATACAAAAGACCTACAAATTAAGTTAACATAATTCGTGAAATATAAAAAGAGCATACAGCGAGAATTTGGGTGTTAAATTAATTAAGATAACTAAATAATTTTTAGTTGTCTTAACGTCTAGAGGTATTTTATTAAGTAGATTGGGTATTATATATATTTTAAATCTAGTTATGAAGGCAGTGAATAGAAGTTGCAGTGGTACGAAACGCTTACTTATTTTATATGACATATTACATATTTTTTACTTTTATCAAATCGTATGTGTACATACCAAAAGAGATATAGAAAATAAATGTATAATTGTAAAATATAAAGCCTGTAAGTACGGGTCGTCCATCCACAGTACTACATATTTTACACCGGCAGCAATAAATATTTTGTAATATTATTTATATATTTTTTTAAATAAAATAATATTTTTTTAATTTCAAAAAAGAAAGAAAATTATTTAGATTAGACATAGATTCTCTCGCTCTGGAAAATAGATAAAATTATCGAGTGTCACGGTTCCTAATAATACAGCGGGGCATACGTAAAATTATTTATAAATTACTAAAACGTCTGCAAAAAGCATATTATATCAAGAGGAAAATTTTATACTACTCGCTACTCGCCAATATCGAATCACGCTGCATGGACCCTATTTATTAATAGGTTTTTCCATATAATTGGAAACGGTGTGTATTTCAACTAAGTAATTTATAGTGCCGCACCTTGATTTGATTTATATCCGCAGTCGAACGTGTGCCTATTTTCATACAACGGATATTCATAAGAGTGCGCACATACCTACTCACTCGTACGTGCCAACGTCAACGCGCCGCACTAGCGAGCAGTGGGCAGGCAGACATGCTACTTTCTCGCGGCCGTGATTCATGCTAGGCATTTGGGTGGTCACCTAAATTTTCATTGTAGCCGTGTTGACAGATGCGACATTTGTCACATCCGTCGTGCGCTCAAACCATTCTTATTTCCTGTCGGTCCGACCACATTTTTTTATTAACAGGCATGTCACTTCTGTAGTTTTTTTAATTTACCTGTTTTGTTTTGGGACCCTACATCACACAACATAACAGATGGAGTTAGTTGTCAAAGGTCGTTTACGCATTAAAAGGCGTTACGTTATTCCTTAAGTATATTAATAAATGTACTATCGTAGCAAAAGAGAATACATATTAAGTATTTTCAAACAGTCGGTGATACTTTAAACAAAATCTACCAAATACAAATTTATTACAGCTAACTAGGGATGAGATTCGAGGTTCAATTCCTGAACGATAAACATAATTTAGTTGAATTAGTTTCTTTTTTAGTTAATTTATGAGAAAATGGAAAAATCCTGTCTGATTTTGATTAATTTAACAACTTTAATAATATATCGGACCTCTAATAAGATAAAAATGGTAAACAAATTGGTGTATGGCGGTGGTAGGGTCGAAAATAGTTGCGGGCTTGAATGCCAACAGTGTTTTGGGACCTCTCCGGACGACACCTTAGCCAAAAACGAGATTTTGAGTTGTATTTGTATATCATATCAGTTGAAACAAGGTCCGTACAGATTGGCTGTGTGATCAAACTTTTAATGACATTTATAAAAAAATATTAGCAACGAAAATATAGTTATTTTGAAGTTGCTCTTGTATAGAAAAGTTCGCACCAATGAACAGCAATGCACGTTGGTTTTTTTAAGCATATCGAGTGGTGTAATTAAATCAATTTATTCTTATTTTATATTAACAAAATCGATATTTACAAACTTTCCTAAATTTACGATAATTTTACCATAAGTACAGTTAACAAGCAAACATGCTTTGTATTCCCCCTTTTCGCCCTGCTCCTGTCGCGTGACGTTCATTATGCCACCACAACCTGTTCTTGACTTCTGCCTTATTAGCAGAGCAACTCAATTTGACGGCAATGGCACTTAGTATTTACAAATTACTATGAGTATTAAATTGACGCAACTTAACCTACGTGCCGCAGTTTTGATTAAAATTTAAGTGTTACAAAAACAAACATTCAGTAGCATGCACAGTCACCTGAAGACATATCGTTTCTAGAACTGATTGGATTGCCTTAAAGAGCATTTTACGCTATAACGGTTTTGCGATAAATCCACGTACTGTTTGCAAAAAAAAAAATATACAAAAGATTAATATCCACGGATTTAATAAAATGTTTTTATTTTTTTTATAGTTTATAGTGTTCGAGAAGAACGGATGGGATGAGGTTAAATCAAAATTATATGTGAGTGTAATTAAGACACGAATGTTTGTTCATTAAGTACTCTTAACTCATATATCTAGAGTTTCCTGGCGTTGTTTTTACCGATGGTGTTAGGCGAGAGGGGTACCAACTAAGATTTGATAGAATATTGTAATATCGTCGGAAATACGCATGTAACTAAGTATATGACAAAGTCGACTAGTATAATTGGGTCACTTGAGTCAAACAGAGGATCTTAGCTAAAAACAAAACATTGTAAATAGATGTAGGCATTATAAATATATAATTGTTTAGTGACATTGAAATGAATGATTACTCACTTGACCCGTTCCAATAATGTTAATAATATAACATTGAGTGACAAGGAAAGTCAGTTAATGTTATTATTATCAGTTCGTTTTCCTCTGGCGCATTTTTCAAGTTATCACCATTTTTTTTTAATTATTGTACAGTACGTATCCGTAGAAATGGTTTATACGCGTCATCACCATCGGGTGTCATGTGCATGTTAAATAATTCAAAAAATAGGGCAGACTTCAAAATAAACCTACAACCTAACCCGAGAACGGACTTTAATATTATGCCCTCTTATTCTCTTGGACTACCTAAGTTTTTATTTACTTACGAGGCTTTTATGCTTCAGGGTTAAAAAGATTTGTTTTTGTGGTTGATTAGGTTAGGTTTTGTTATACTTTTTCATTAACCTTTTGATTTGTCGATCTTTTGATCAGTCGACATTTTGATGTCGATGTTTTGGTCGGCCCCGGTGACAGCAAATACATTTGATTTTATTTATTTATTTACATTTTATTACAGAATTACAGATTTTGTAATGCGTATTTCTTAAAGGCAATATCTACCAGCTAACCAACTTATAGATAACATCCGCAAGTGAGACTTAAATAAATTAAATTACAGAAATAAACTTAATGAAATTTAGACTAATCATAATATTCCAGTAATGATAACTATGGAGATAAGGATAGAGAACAGAATACGGATCTAGGGATTAAGAATGAGTTGAAACTAAATTATGCAGACAAAAATGTATTCCTAAGTAGCGATTTAAATATCCAAATATTCTTTTAGTATATGTGTGGTTGCATTTAAACTTAGCAGGCAAAACGAGTGTGTGTTTCTTTAAACATTTTAAAAATAGTTCCCTCCAATCCAGAGCATTTTAGTATAGCGAATATTCTTATACTAATCTGTGTTTTATATTTCATATGCACGAGGTGTCCTCTTTTTATTTGAATATTGATAAGGTTTTTTTTTTACTTTAGTGTCTAAGATTAATGTTTACATGTTATGTATTAAAATATTTTGTTAGAGTACCGTATAAAAATAAATAAATAAATAAAAAGTCCGTCGGGTGCGAACTGACTCACAAGCACGCGGCTTTGTACTAGATAATAATAATATATTCATTATAAAAAAAAATACGTTTCAGCATATGAGTTATTTTTGTACTCCGCCGTACAATTTTGACCGATGTACGACAACTCTAATTGGAAACAAGTTTTATGAATGGACCTCGATTCTCGATTCAACATCTAGCTTATCACATTTTTTAAACTTCACGATTTAATGCAAAGTATCCACTTTTAAACGACGTTTCAATTTATCCATAAGTCGTTTTATCATTCATAAAAAAAATATTCTATCGACGCGTATCGCGGTAGATGTATTTATTTAATACTTTCCGAAACCTATATAGGTCCTAAGGTAAGTATGGTTAAGATGTTCACGTTTTGAGGTCACTTAAATACTTTCAACCGTTTTTGGAATGACCTGATGCGCTTCATTCTCCAAACGCAAAACCGAAATTGCTCCAAATTAAGTTAGGTTTTAGTCTTTTTTGTCATTATTAAAAAGATATATTTTTTTAGGTATTCTTATAAATCTTTAAACGATTTAGTTGCTTTCGGCGATATAATATATTTAAATTTTATCTAAAACAATTCAGTTTCGAAACAAAGCAATTCGAATTCAAGAATTGCACCCACTCTTTCTATAAAATGTTTTCAACTAATTTGGCAGTGACCTTTCCAAACACTGCATATACTTTGTTATATCTACCTAGTCACCTACCTAGTATCTAGTAGTCATTTACATCTACATTCTAGTACATAGATAGATACCAGTATGTATTCACTACGCGTCGGTTTGTTGAACTCGCGTAGACTCGCAATTTTATTTTAGCGCGGCCGTTTCCCACCTAGGTACTATGTTATGTACAGAAGAATAAAATAGAAACATAGGAGTAATGTACGCGTCTGCTTTTATAACCTCAAATGCAAGTCAGTCATAAAATATGTACCTGGACACTCTTAAAGGCCTTTAGCTGGATGGTAGAGGAGTTTGCACTATTCATGCGATCTAAAAAAATAGTTTTAAATAGGTCGGTGTTACAACTTTCAGAAATGAAATAATACTTATTATAAATGGAGCTGAAGAAATATTAAATATGCGGCATACCTAATTTAAAGTGATTTAAATCGCGTACCCGCAGGCCTTCAACTTCATAGGTTTACTTCGTTCATAGTATATAAACGTTCAGCTCTCATAAAAACCGGCCGCGAGGAGCGTGCTGCATCCTCTTACTAAGATTCTTCAGTTTTTTTTTTGTAGATTTGACATATAATATAATATTTAACATAAATTTAATTTAATTTATCTTTATTAAGGAAATAAACAGTTACACGAGAAAAATTATATACAGGCAGTACAATCATATAAAAAATAAATAAATAACAAGAATGAAAACAATGGGACTAACTTATGAGTAAACAATAAAACCAATTAAATATTTCCACCGAGTGAGTATACAATTAGTGCTTAACCTAAGAAATGCAAGATGAAGAGATGAGGAGAAGGGGTGGGAGAGGAAAGGAAAAAGGAAAAGGGAAATTTCACATTAACCTTTTATTTTTATAAGACTTTTGAACGCCACTAAATTAACATTGAATACATCAATATCTGGGTACTTTGAATTTAAGGTTGAACACATTCTATGAATGGGTTCATTTTGCCCATAATTGGTTCTACGACGTGGAATGTCTAATAAAACGTTCAAATAAAACATAATAGGTACCTTCGAATATAATTAATAAGTACATCAAAGATCATTTTGTTACAGGCATTAGGTATGCCTAGTGAAGTGAGTATAACCTATAATATACTTGTATCCCCTTTCTGAAGTATTTTTAAATGAATTGATACTAACGATTGATTGATTGATTGAAAAATGTATATAGTATTAGTACGCTGTATGCTTACATGTTAATAAATAAATAAATAAACGCAAAAGAAAATTTATTTGTAAAAATTTAATAGATTGATGATTTATTTAGAATAACTTTTTAAATACTGGTTGATTCATATTGATTCAATCTGCTTAACACATAAGATTCCTCTCTAAATTTGCTACAAAAAAAAAACTAATAAAACACTAGACTTTAACACAGTGGGAGTTGAAAATATATTACTTCCCTGGCATGGATTGTATATTTATTATAATAAATAGAAACAATATAAATTATACGTTATATAATATATACTTATACTAATCATAGGGCATAAAGCATTAATCATAGTATGTCATAAGGCAGGAGTGACAAGCTTAGTGAAGGTTTTTTTTATATTATTTTTTATGTATGTCAATAGTACGTAGATACCTACTGTATTAAATAAGTGTGATGAATTAATTAATTGAATTTTAATGTAAGATGTGCCACGAGGCGTGGCTCGTGTCACCTATACAGACTTGAGGAATTTTAGGCCACAGCTGACCGTCACTACTCGATCGATGCTTAAGAATATGTTATTTTTGTTGCAGACATTGGACTTCGATCGCGATGGTCTGACCAAACTGAAGAAGGCCATAAAGGCTATACACAACTCTGGAAATGGTAAGTGATCAGGTTATATGATTAACTGTTACTGTTGTACCTTGTCATGGGTCTCAGACTGGGTTAACTACGTAAAATTGTGGAGAGTTTTATTTATTACTAAGTCCGAAATTTAAACGAGTAATGGCTGCGGCACTCAAGATGAGTCGCTTCACTGCTATAGCTTCGGAACTTCCGAACATCTAATGGTCGTAGGCATTAGAAATACCGAAAAACAGTTAAAATTGACACTAATTCACTTTAGCTTTTTATTATATATTATATTGAAAGTCGCCATTTCACCGCTTTTAACGATGCACAGATGTTCCAGGACATCCTGTATAATTTTCGTAGATTATACAGGATTATTTTCGTATATATTATAGCTGGCATGGTTAGCGTCGTCGCTCAATACCCGACCACAGAACATTTGAATTAGGTAGACGCGGCGTGAGCGAGCGAACGCAACTATGACATACTATACACACAAAAGTAGATTGTCCATTCTTACTGAGTGAAATCTCTTTTCGAGTACACCCTCGTCACACACGCACTCCTTACCTATTTCATTTGCATACAATTCAAATTACGCACAGGATGCTGTGCTTAATAGAATTGAGGGTAATTATGATAAAAAGATCCAAAGCAATGATTTAGTCCATCTTGGCCATAGCCAATTTATTAAGGCTGTCTGATATTGTATTATTAGCTATGATGTGCTACCTCGTCCGTCTAAAATCTTTAAATACCTATATTACTTTGCGATGTGCGTTTGTCACTCATCCTACCATACCAACATTCCACTCCCACATTACCTACACACTTCATTCACACGCTCACATATCTGACAATTATTCACACCTCTCTCACACACTTTTCATCACTTATATGCTATATAAACTTGTTTAATTTCGTTGTTTATAATTCTGTGTATAATGTTATTTTCGGGATTGCTATAAACAGTAACGCAATATCGAGAAAGTAATATTTCACTTATATTCACACCAACACAGTTGCAATGTCAGTTTAGGGCTACACGACACGGTACATGAGTTTGAGGTAAGGATTATTTTACCTAATTCAACTTTCCCGTGTACCCTACTTTATCGCTCTCAACGCTCATTGCATCACGCACGCGCAATTAGAAAAGTGAAGCAGATTAACGAAAGACCAAACATCATTTACACATTTTATGACCATCTACCAGCATCATCAGATCGGCTTGCGCCGCGGATGACGTAAGCGCGCAGATCGTCATTGTGACACGCGAGCATCAAGAAGAGTAAGCACGTCGGCCGGCCTACGCCCCCGCCGCCGACCTGTTTGAATCCACATCTGGCACAGATTTAATTATACACCAGCCGAGATGAAACGCCCCTTTTTATTATTATGCCACTAATTTACGTATGTACGAGTACATACGGGCTCTTCCTATAGTCGAATCTAACCAGCCCCGGCTCGGAAACACGGAGGACGGAAGTACCTGGAGAGGGCACTCAGGGTCTGATTCCGTGTCGTTTCACGGGTGCGATCCTTAAGTCAAACGACCGCATTTGAACAGACACCACCGGTACGAGTGTGTGCAGTCGTCAGCTATTATTTAAAAGTGTGGTTTGGTCAGTGTGAATCCGTGAAAGCGATAGAAAACGTATATAAATAGCTATTTTTACAAAATATCAAAATCCTATGTGTATGCTCTCGAATATACCCGTGTAGTAGAAGAAGCGATTCATTCCTCTTGCGTCTTAGAGCTGCTTCAAACATAATGTATGGAAGAGGGGGATAATAGCTTCTCTAGGCACTTTCCTGCTCTGTGCTTGATAGTAACATTTGTCAAAATATCAGAATTATAGCTGTATAACTCACATTTATAGCTGTGGCATCCGAAGATCAATTTTAGCTATTCTGCTCAATCATGAGCTGGCCCATCATTGCTGGGACATTCTGTATATAAAAGAAAGTGCCTAACTGACTGACTCATCAACACCCAGCTCAAACAATTTAACCTAGGACGAGAAATTTAAAAAAATACGCGACCATACGCATTAAATGCATGCGCTGTCACAATACTGTAGTCGCGAACTAATGCGACTATGCATCAGGCCGACATCGGTTTTATGACGTTTGAAATCCACTAAGCAAGGATTTTTGGAAGTTCTGTACCTAAGAGGTTGTTGTTTTTTACAAGTTTACCCATATATCGCAATTTAAAGTGTTCAGCAATGATCTTTTGTGTAAAAATTAACTGTCCTGAATTCGTGTAGTAGATATGTATATATATTGATATAAAATGGTTTTGTTATTTTTGTTTATTAACTTTGATACTTTTTATTAGTAGAATCCTATTTTTAGTTTTACATAGTTTTTTTATCGTTCCATCAAATGTATTTTTTATTTTATATGTACTGTGTAAAATTGTTGGTTTCTCCAATAAAGATAAATAAATAAAAATAAATAATATATCTAAACTGCAATTAGTTCCACATATATATGTTTTAGTTTAACTACGGAATGCGGGCAAATGTGCTCATATTTGCCACATGAGAAACCATAATAAAATCTAATTTAATTTTAGGCTCAGTAATTCTCAAATATCTTCAACCGATTGTATTAAGAATCTTGGAATTGTGTTTTGATAGTAAGATGCTGTATGATAAACATGTTGACTATGTTACTGCAAAAGCGTTTAAACTTTTAGGATTCATTTTTCGAATCTACTAGGAATTTAAATCGGGTGTCCTTCTAAAGACCTTGTTTTTCTCATATGTGCGTAGTGTCCGAGAATATGCCTCCCAAACTTGGAATCCTAAGTACGCGACACATCACACGTGTATCCAAAATTGAAGCGATTCAAAATAAATTCCTCAAGAACTTGGATCGTAAGTTCCCTACGCACTTTGCAAGTAGATCCGATTCTTCTCGATTTCATTAAGTTGAATCCTTAGCTGAAAGTAGGACTAAAGCTGATGCTGTACATGCATACAAAATAATGTCAGATGCAGTTAACTGTAGCCCTCTACTTGAGCGAATGCGTCTCAGGGTACGTTCACGCGACAAGAACAAACTATATGCTAGATATCCCATGTCGAAGAAACAATTATGGGCAAAATGAACCTATTTATAGAATGTGTTTAACCTTAAATTTAAAATATCTATAAATTGATATACGTATTTAATGTTAACCTAGTGGCGTTCAAAAAACTTATCAAAAACCGAACTTTGACATATTTACCTTTTCTCTTCATCTTGCATTTCTTAGGTTAAACACTGTATAAAACTCACTCACTCAGTGGAAATATTTAATTGGTTTTATTTTATACTTGTTAGTGGGCACCATTTTTTTCTTTGATTTTATTATTCTGTACAGCCTGTATATGAATTCTTTGTTACGTAATTGTTTTATTTTATTTATAAAGGTCTCCGGAATATACTTTGCACGTTTTCGCATAACCTTATTAAACACGCAAACCTGCCCTGAATCTAATGCACATTTAAGTTTCCTTGGAAATACTTTTGTCGATTACCAACGCGAAAGAATCTTCTAGCAACGCGCAATTAGTAAAAATCTCTGGCTTATTTCCAAATTAATCTTTGATCGTCGAGACGCGAGTTAACGCTGTGAATTATCTGTCGTCAATCGCCGTACCTATAAATATTATTTGATAAATCTGCTACCCGAGTCCGCCCGTCATCACTGTGTGTTCCGATACTAGCAAGGAGAGTTTGATGGTGAATTGAAGATGTGAAAGTAGGTCAAGCTACAGCCAGCAAATGCTGACCTTCGATAAACCTGGAATCCGACTTCGATGCCAGGTATGACGATTTAAAATACAACTACCATTTTCATGGCCGGTCTCGGTAAAGATGGTACAGTTTGATTAAATAAAAAAGAAAAAAACCGTCACTTTCAAGTCGTCATCATCATCATTTTTATTACTAGACATAATTTTTATTTATTTTCTCAACGGTAGTTACTTAAGTACTTATGTATGGTTTAATTACTCAATTGTTGAACGTAATATTTAACAAGTTTTTTGATTTTAACTATTTCACAAATATTTTTTAATTTATTAGACAAAAAAAAGCATGATTTGACAGCGATGCGTTTGCGGTTTGGTATTGCCTAAAAGTAACACTGATTCGATATCGCTAACGAAGTTGATTATGACTTCTGGAAAATGTCGACATATCTTCGCGTTTCACATCCCTTCGAACTCAAAACCACCCTCGGTTTAAAAGTTTATAATTCTATCTATCTATTTGTATCACTTTCTTGTGGATACGATAACTGCCGCAATATTACACCAATCACTTTCAATAAAATTTAAGATCACAAAATCTCGGTCAAATTTTTAATGGGTAAAACCAGGGGGGCGGGAAAGGAGGATTTTTCAGAAAAAGTGAAATTTTGCTAAAACTTCTTAGTATATAAGATATCGAATTCATTTTAATTTTATATTACTCCATAGATAAGGGCCTATAACTTATCTTAGTAAACTTTTTAATACTACCAACCATTGGTCCTAGGAGTGGGAAAATTCGTTTTTCAAAATTCAAAAAATGATACCTCCCTTAAAAGGCGATCAAATCAGCTCAAAATGTTAACTGTAGTTCTATAATTTTCCTACAATTATCTTTGAAACATTTTTTGATATGATCAACCCTTACGGCACAGTATAAAGATGGATTTACTATACGCACTCTCGCTGCGCAAACCTACAAACCTGCCGTGCAATGTTTGCTACAAGTTCATACAATTGGAGTTCGTCTATGTCATTCCTACTGTACAACGGAAAATAAATCCTGAAATCTTTACATTTAGATACATGCACACAAGTTGGATGATGATTTTTATTTTTAAAAATAAATATTTTTGTAAAACGTGTAAGTCGAGTGTGTCAGTTAGGAAATTAAGAACCGCCTACCTACTTATATTTTTTTAAATTTAAATAGAACTGGTTCAAAATAAACAAAGGAATATTTTATGCATGAGAATTTCAACGCCTGCGTGTTATTGTCTCGTCGGACGCGGATGTGCTTATAAATTCCTCACAGTAAGTCGGTAAGTGACGTTCAAATATTTACGGCAAAAGCAAAGTGTTTCGCCGTTAGAAGACCCGTTCAAGAATATCATTTCACAGTTTCTGTGTTTCTTTAAATGACATTGCTCGTTTCCGGAAAAATATAGATCATTATTTGCTCTGGCAGTATATGAAAAAAAATCTCGTACGTTCTGTAAAATTTCTGTAAAGTGACAGCTAAACGTTTTGTTGCACACGAGTTTTGTATAGTACGCAACTTTTCATTTGAAAGCGCATCTACCTATCTGTTTGGTAGATTTAACAAAACGGTATTGTAATGTGTACAGAAGTGATCATTTGAGTGCTGTATTTATTGAATGTTTGGTAAAGGTTACAAGAAAGTTTTCTTAGGTAAACGATTTATTTACATTTTTTTTAATTTGTATATACTACTGTTAGGGCTACTAAAAGTAAAAGTAAAAGTTCATCCCCACGTGAGATTTCTTTTTTCAATAATCTACGACCAAAAATTGCTCAAAAAAACCCTATTAACTTAAATATAGACACCGCAGGATTATTTTTTTCACTCAGCACACAAAAAAAAAATATATATTAAAATAGCCAGGAATGGAACTAGACGAAGGTTCAGTTTTTTTTAATCATTCTAATCATCATCACTTCTGAGAAATCCTTTGAATCTGAGAAATGTAAATTTACGACTGTATGCACCGCACCTTAAGGTCACCGGTTTACTTAAAAATCCGTTTAGCTGTCAGGGTTAAAGGAAAGTAATACGGTAGAC
The DNA here is from genome assembly GCA_020383195.1 of Neomicropteryx cornuta. Lineage (NCBI taxonomy): Eukaryota > Metazoa > Arthropoda > Insecta > Lepidoptera > Micropterigidae > Neomicropteryx > Neomicropteryx cornuta. Next base: position 2,464,283 of record JAHKQU010000014.1, read on the forward strand.
TGCCAATTTTCAAATGCAAAATGAACGACACAACTCTGTTGGCGTCACATCTTGAAGGCGCCTAAAATTGTGTTCGTTCGAGGAACGACTCGCATATTATGGGTGTTGCTACAGGGCGTTATAATAACGACCTGGTCACAGAATATGGAAGGAGTGTACACGGCACAAAGTGGTCAAAGTGGATGTTGGCCAATGCCGCTAAGTGCCCGTCGACCAAATCGCGGTATTTATCCAATGCTTATAATATAGGTTTACGGTTCGTCGCTCTGGTATGAGCGCACCCTTAGAAGAGTATCAAAGTTTGCTAAACGGTTTCGCGCGGGAATACGGCTTTACATTTTTCTTGATATCTCCTGGATGAGAGCTCATTTATCGTGGACGACGAAGAGACTTTCTCGGAATTGCCTCCGCCAAGGTTGGGAGCCACGCGGGAATATTTTTAAAATTGTTTTTTTGTCCCTTTTAGCTTCTATAGTATTTGGCCATCTGTCCGTCCGTCAATTGCATCTTTCAACTTCTACAAGGCGGACCGAGATCAATTCGTTTAAAATATAAAAATAATGACCTTGATTTATTTATAAATTACAATGTAACCTAACATATCGACCGACGACAGGTGCAGACTGTGCCAAGAGAGCCCAGAAACCTCTTTACATCTATCTACTGGGGAAAGAGGTTTCTGAAGGCTTAAAAATTTGTAGCACCGAGTGATGTTGCGGGTAGATAAATTTTTTGATGCTATTGTGTATAATTTGACTTAAGTTTCAATTATACTATATTTAAGCAATATTATAGGCCGCTTTACGAAACAAGAACAAGAAGGCTATGATCTCCTGTAGCTACCATATAATTTGAACTGCTTCTATACATTGTTTAGTAGTAGTAAATTATTTAACCAGAAGCTGACGTCTTACAGCTAGGCCCTTCAGGCGTCATTAACGCCATCTTTCCTGCGGACTACTCGCGCGTGTGGTACCAACTTGTGATGGGTTGCTTCATTTCCTATCTCCACTTGGGCCTGTGGCACTTTTAACTCATTCGATGTAGGTTTTGGATGGCCATAGAGGCTACAGTGGGTTATTTTATAGATCCAAGTAGATTAAAATAATAATAAAAAAAAAACAATGGTATTTGTATTAATTTTAACTGGCCACTAATAAATAATACGTTCTCAAGTTTCCAACAGTCGTGCTGTTATTTTTTGAAATTCGAATATGATATTTAGGCTTTCTATCGAACTGTCAGTGTATCATTTATTAGTACTTAAATTTGTTGACTTTAATGTTGTTATGTTTAATGACATCTATATTATCCAGATAGCCTCTGATGTAATTAGCACCAATAGCAATCAATACCGCCAATCTACACACGAAATTCAAGTCTTTCGCATTTACATGAATGTGTCTATAGAAGGTAAAATAGAACGTAATCAGGGCGCTTTACTTAATTATAAGAATTTAAACAAATTTAAAATATGTTGAAAATGTTTATGTATATATTATTACTACTACCTGTAATTTAGGCACTATGCTATCTTGTGTAAATTCCCGGATTGTTGAGATAGTATATTTGTGTGAAACAGCACATAATTGTGCGAATTGCCAATCTTCTTGATTTTACGTGTTTTTCACGAATTTTAACACGATTATCACTCTATATATTTTTATATATTGTTATCTTTGCGGGCGGGCTCTCCGACTACGATCTGCTGTTTTATTTTCGTATGTAGGACGACGCGACGCGTCCCACAATTTTCGCTTTGCAATATTTTGAAGACCAAATTTTTTTCTAATTGCCGAGATGGAAGATGTTTCCTCCAGATATTTTAACAAATATTTCACATTACCGGTGAAATTATATTTTACTGTTATTTATTTATCGTATGGCAAAAATGTACAAAAAATGTCAGAAGTTAAAGAAAATAAAAATTAAAGTATTAAACATAATAATCTATAGGACTATATGCTTATGTCCAGAGAGTATATCCAGTCGATAGCATTTGGTGTGAGATTGTGTAAATCTTGTGCAGGTCCTTTAAAGCGTCGAAGTGGGCAATCACTGATGATATGTTGGATGGTTTGGTTATCGTGTCCGCAATCGCATTTGGGGCTTTCTCACATTTTCCATTTAAAAAGCATGTCCTTACTTTTTCCGTGGCCTGTTCTTAGGCGGTTCAAAGCGCACCAAGATTTTCTGGGAAGGTTAAAACCTGGAACGCATTGAGTTGGGTCTTGAATGTACCCATACTTGTCAGGATTTCTATTAAACCATTCACTTTTCCATGCGTCGGCCATGTTGAAATTGCCTAATGTGAGTCCACAATTGTCCACTCTTCCAGGATGGTTTGCGTGAGATAAGTCGCTGTGGTCTTTTATTTTACTGTTTGTTGGCTCGTTGGTCTCCGATTCGAATCTTTTCATTTTCAGGATTTCAAAAAAAAAACTTGATTTACCTTTTTAAAGTTTGCCACCCTAAACCTGGTAAAATATTCTACAGACGGAGCGTACTAAACTTTATGTACTATATCTAAGTTAATTCGTATTATAAATGTATAATTTAGGCGATATTTTTCAACTTTATTATAATCTAAATAGGTATCTGTAGATTGATGAAATATTTTTTCACGTGTAAATGCCAATCTGTAGGTTTTTTCAAAATTAAATAAATAGTGTAATACGTATGTGTCAACAATGTATATAATTTCGTAAATAGTAATACAACGTAATTTATAACTTATTTTCAATTCTTATTCTATTTTTACTTATCAATAGGTGACGGTTGGCATCCATATACAGGGTGTATTTATATTCACTGATGTCCTTTTAGGAGGTTGATCTATATTGGCACCTAAAACGGTCTGTCGAAAAAAAATTTTTTTTTGATTGTTAAATAATTATATTGTTAAAAAACTTTGTTTTTCTTCGATCTCGCACCATGCGTTCAACCGCCTTCTCAAACATTAAAACGATTTCATTGAATTCGTTTCTTATTAATATTTGAATATTGATCTATATCAACCCTTCTTAAAGGACATATAAGGTGAATATAAATACAGCCTATATAATGCAATATTAAAACAATGCCTTCCTTTCAGTAAAGATGGCGGGGTTCAAAATAAAGACTCTAAATCGCTCCATATATCCGCTTTGTTAATTATTGTCAATCATAACGTGATTTTAAATAAATTAAAACCACCACAAACTCAGATGTTTGTGTTAACTTTAACATGTAATTACTTTATTTATCTACACTATACGTATATATTTTAGTGATCAAGTGTAATACACGTTAATATTAATGACATAAATTATTTAGTTTATTTTAAAACATAATTATTTAATTTAAAGATTTATTTAAATTCAAATACTCACCTAAGTAAATTTGTTATTTAACTTTTGCTGGCTATAAGGCATAGAATGTTTATCTTTTTAGAATGGGCCCGTAGAACTTACTCTAAAATAGACCCCGATTTTATACCTCAACGCCATAAAAAAAACACAGATCTCGTACTGTTTTATTCGACAGCCTAATTAATGGACAAGTTTTTTTTCTCGCTAAAATGTTTTGTGCCTAGTTGTTAAAGTATATCACCCTCTATATTTATTCTGTGATAATATGATCCGCTATTTCTCTCGGCAAATCAAATTCATTATAAACGAGTTGGCGTTTGTTAACCCAATCGTATTTCGGCCAAAGGGTCACCAAGACCGCCCCCGCCGTCATTTGCATGCGATGAAGTGGTCGCAATGAATAACGAATACGCTAATGGAGTTAGTAGCTTTAACCCGGCATTAATTCTTTTAGTCTAATCCGGGAGACAGTGACCTGATTGCGTCCGGAATTACACTAATGATAATTGACTTCTTTTAGATAGATTTCAATAGAAAAGCTACCTATTGCAATAGGTACCATGTCATGACTTCCGAAAAATATCGCCATATCTTCGCGTTTCACATCCCCTAGAACCCAAAACCACCCTCAGTTTAAAAGTTTATATATCTATCTATATCACTCTGCCGCAATTTTATAGCAATCACTTTCAAATGTATACATTAAATTTAAGGGCACAAATCTCGGTCAAGTTTATTAATGGGTAAAATCAGATAGGATGTAGGATTTTTTTGGAAAAAATGAAATTTTGCTATAATTTTCTTAGTATATAAGATATCAAATTCATTTAAATTTTATATTATTCCTCAGATAAGGGCCTAAAGTTATCAAGTAAACATTTTTGACAGCACTTTTCCTAGGGGTGGGAAAAACTGATTTTTCAAATTCAAAAAAATCATACCTTCCTTAATAGTCACAGGGTCAAATCAGTTTAAATTATTAATTATAGACCTATAATTTCCCTACAATTTTTGATACGAGCAACCCTTACGGTAAGGGATGACCAAAGGTTTTTTTTTTGACAGAAGCATTTACGAAGTTTTGAAGTAGTCCATTACTCTTGTAATTTTTAAAATATGATTGCCATCCAAAATACATTCCAAACTTTGTTCTTTTGAAACTTATGTTCTAAAAGACCTTGAAATTTAAAAAGTTGAATCTCAAAACGCTTATTTTAAGTTATTTATATAAGACTTCAGTATATACCACCATTGTGAACTAATTAGTTCTTTTATTAATAGTTTGGATATATCTCTAACCACACAAACACACACACACTACCACTGCCTTCTAACGACGGTATATTGAAACCTAAATACGAAATTTGGAGTAACTTCGTTTAGTTAGACGCTAACGTGTTCAAGGAACGTATCTATAGTAACCAGCTAATGTCTTTAAAATTATCCTATTAACAATCTTATTCGACTAATAATTATTATTTATTTTCACAAAAATAAGAAAGAAGTATGCATATTCTTAAATAAATAATGACTACAAAAACGCTATTAAAATATTGACAATTTTTATTGTTATTTCTATGCCTTCGTATTGTAATATCTATGAATTATTCAAAACTATTTCATGTTGTTAGCAAAATGCAAATCTGAATGTAAAATATAGAGAGATATAAATAGTCGTATAGAATCATAAACAGCAATCTGTAATTAAAGTGTTTTGTGGTAATGTAATAAAAACAATTTACATATAGAATAGAGTAACATTATCAATATTTTTGAATTCGTGTTGTTTTTGAATGCTGTTTTTTAAATTGAGCCTTGCAAATTGTTGTTTTTATTTCCAACATGTTGCTAATGATGTCACATAAAATACAGACGTGTAAGTAATCATAATTTAATATCAGTAGCACAGGTAATTCTAACATGGCTGCAGATTGCTTGTTTTAAACACGTTTAATGGGGGTCCCTATTGCTGTTTTAGATTATTATTTCCTACTTCAATTTGTGGTAAATATGAAAAAGTTTCAAAATCGATACAAAATCTTATATTGATCAATTGTGGCAGATTGCTACTTATGAATATAATACGCCTCATATAGTCGAGTGGTCCGAGAGCCCGTGGCCATAGAATATTTTTACAAGGGTGGGTCACTTGGTTACCATTTCATTAATTACCAAGTGATTATCGAAAATGTTGATAATAGTGTTAAAATCTTGTAAGCTATTGGTGCATATATCGGTATCGCCGAATTAGCGTCCTGAGGCGTTCCTCAGCCTTGCATATTTTCGACTCTCGAAAACCGGGCTTCCTAGCAAACAATGCTTTTATCGAAAGTGTGAACTATACAGGTTGTTTTTAAATTTGACCATTGTGACGGGACCGATATTGCCTCTCCCGGTGCCTCTGCGCGTCCTTTTAAATCGTTCTGTTTCATCTAACGCATAAACAATTGATACGAAATTAATTATCCATACTTACAATACGCACATAATTATACACATAATATATAATATGACACATAACACTAAAAAAAGAAACTAAATTTCAAGTTTTAAATATAATTAACCATAGAAAAGAGGTACAGGTATATTGCATTATAATCACTTCACTACGCGTATTGCCTGGTGCTCTAGTATATACATACGAGGTTATACACATATTCATATACATATAAATAAAACGCATCTTTATGAAATAAATTATGCTTCAGTAGTTTTATTTTCACGATTCTTTTATTCGGTTAATAAGATATTTACTTCTAAAGTTTTTACGATTTTTGAAGGCACTTAACCTTTTGATTAATTAGGAGATAAAACGATATAATTTCTTCTATAAATAAGAGTCGTTTTTATGGAAAAATAACCAGGCTGAGGCCTCTTGAAGGGTATTAAAGGAAACATATTAGCGTCTTTAAAAATCTATACGACCACAATCACCGTGTAACCCTTTCATCCGTCAAGTTATGTTACTCTTTCCAATATTGAAGTGAAACTTTTTTTTGCACCACATCCGCTGCGTCTATCGTTACATTTCTTTTTTCTGGTATGTAAATCTATGGAAATTACGTAAAATAAACGAAATATTCAATATAATAATTCATCGGGTGGTATTGTACAAGTATATAATATTTAGTCATAATAAAGTCGGTGTGCTATGTTGGTATGCCCTATTATTATTAATTAAAAGGTCTAGACTTAAGGTTGTATAAAACCATATAAATAATAATATTCGTAGAGTACGTAAACATAACATAACTAGAATATACTTTTTTATATTTTTTTTTAATATGTATTTTTATTGCAATATTTTCTCTTTTAGTTTATTTAAACGTGTGTTTTTTTTTCAAAAGTTTTCCTTTTAGTCTTTACCGAAATAATTTCAATTAACAAAAATCGTCGATCACTGCCTGGTTTATACGAATAAATTAATAAATACATTTATAGATACTTCTTCTCACGCGCTGAAGAGTATATACAACGATTAAGTTTATATTTTACTCGGATTAACAAATTTTGCTACCAAGTTATTTGTCATATTTTGTGCACAAACTTTGTCGATTTATTGCAGTTGAAGGTTCAAACTGAACACTTATTATTTTTTTTATTTCTCTTGTTTTTTTTTAATATGCTGCATTGCAGTTGCTATATTTACGTTATTCATTTAATATATGATTATTGTACGGCCTAGGCCATGCAAAATTTATTTTTGAACCATACTCAACTAGGTTAAACTTGCTTGAGGGTGGTAATGAAGCTTCAAAAATTTTATGTCAATAATGTGCGGTTTCGAACTGCGGCCGCTTAGTCAATAGTAAAACGTCTTATCAGCCAGACTGTTGCTGAGAAACAGATTATCGTTTCTAGTATCTGTAAAGTAAACGTAATCCACCTACGTACCTAGTTTGTACCTACGGCCTTTTTGGGGAACTGGATAATTGCATCATCTTATTTACCCTATGAAAGCATGAGTGCCTAATGTCGTGTACCCGCACATAAAACATCTTCTCATTTCATCCTCATGGGGTCTTTAATTGGTATCAATGCCTCAATGATAATAAAATTAGATTATTATTAATAAAATTACATAGAAACACAAGCACTCTGTGAAATAATATTATCGATTCAATGTAATTATGTCGTCCCGAAAACATTTAATATCGCATTTATTTATTTATTTCTATTCCCATTTATATAGGATGTTCCAAAAACATTCCTGTAGACTTAAGGAAGTGTTTATATTTATTTCTAAAAAATTGTATAAAAATAATCCCTCTCGCTACGCCGCAAGGCGAAGGTAGATTTCACGGGATCAAAGTAGGGGATAGGCAAACTCCAATTGTACGAACTTGTATCAAACATTACGCGAGCTACCGCGCAATCTCCGCGCGGCAGCTCGCTCACCTGAACCCGCCCCGCCGCGCCGTACTTGCGCAGCGAGAGTGCGTGTACTGAATCCCTCTTTATACTGAGCCGTAAAAGTTGCTAATTATAGGACTACAATTTATATTTTGACATGATTTGATTCTGTGATTTTTTTTAATTTTGAAAAACCAATTTTTCCCACCCCTAGACTAAAGGTTAGTGCTATCAAAACATTATACTAAGATAGGCACTTCTCTAAGGAATAAAATAAAATTTAAATGAATTCGATATCTTATATACTAAAAAAGTTATAGCAAAATTTACCTTGACCGAGATTTTTAGCCTTTGTATCAGTTATCGTGTCCACAAGAAAGTGATATAGATAGATATAGAGACTTTAAAACTGAGGGTGGTTTTGGGTTCTAGGGGATGTGAAACGCGAAGATAAACCGAAGTTTCCGGAAGTCATAACATGGTGCACATTGCAATAGTTAGCTCTCCTAGAGAAATCTACCTAAAAGCGAATATAATTCATACGGTGTACGGTGGGATTTTTTTTAGGTCGTAGGTATTGCAAATCGATCCACTGTGTACCGAGTAGCTTTTGGTAGCTCCTTATGCGGCGATGATGGATTTCATTGCAGCCCTAAACCGAATAGAGGCAAGTTGCCTCCCCATAACAGCGAATATATGAAGGTATTTCGCCATAGCAGGACGAGGGTGTCGAGGTCAAAGCCGCCCGGCTCGGTCCGGTCGAAAGGAGGCGTCTAGACGCCGCATCGCGTGCAAATAACCGACGGCATTCGCTACCGCCACGCCATTCGGATGCACTTGAGTGGAAGCAAAGCGAACGTATCAAACCGCGAAGGCTTCTTCGGTTATTGACGATGCAATCTGGTAACATTTTTATGTCGTGAGGTTGAGAGTTGCACAAAGGTTGAAGTATCGCGACATACAAGCGAACGCCGTATATCATAAGGTTGAATTTGAATCGTTCGTTGTAATCAGTGTTGCCATTGTTTGGCGACACTTTCTTTAAAACATTTTACGTATACATTTTTTAATGTACTTATATGTTTTTATTTATTTATGTATTTATTAACAGGTAATCATACAGCGAAAGAATATAATTTTCCCAAAGGGTTAACAATAAGGCCAATTAAAGCTTACGCCTATGTACAAAAATATTTAAAACTTTGTGAAGGTGTATGTGTGATATGTACTGTATAAAAGTGTTAGTGAGGGTGTGTGGTTGTGTGTATGAGGGTGTGTGGTTGCGTGTGAGCATGTATGTATGAACATCGTATATTTTGCGTCTAGATAAATTCTGCCAATCGATAATGGCCCTGACACCGTTACGGCTTACGTTGACAGTTGAGCGCTCACAATAAAGTCATTATTACATGATTTTTTTTGCTATTTTTACGTAACGTTTACATTTTTTTTCTCGGTAACCATAATTAATTTTGATATAATTTCTTAACAAATAACACTAGAAATTGCAGGACCAATTAGCTGTTTTTTTTATCGGGAATGGTCTTGGGGGAATGTATTGCATAAGTAAGGAAGTAGGTAAGTTGTAAGTTTGTATTGTATTTTGCATTTTGGAGGACACTATTGTTGGCTTTATGTTCTGATTTTTTTACTAAAAAAAACTAAAATAAATAACTAAAACTAAAATAAACACTAAATAAAAACTAAAATAAAATAAATAAATAATAATGATTGTTTAAAATAAATAACTTTCCACTTTTCAGATGAAACATGTAAAAATCTTGTCACTAATAAGTACTCTACTAGACAAATATTAAATGAAAAATATATTGTAGAAAGATGTGTAAATACGTATAGGTATCGACAATTAAAATATGTAATACCCAGCCTATTTAATAATATACCCCTTGAAATTAGACAACTTAAAAGGAAATCAGTAATAAAAATTAAATTAAAAGAATTTTTGGAAAAAACATATTAAAAATTATTTAGGTCTTAGTTAAATTAGGTTAATTTTGTTTGTAATCACATAAGGTTACGTCAACTTAATTTTTATGTACTTTGTATTATATTTTATGCATGTTAAAATAAATTGTTTTTAGTTAAAATTAAGAAACCGGCAGATAAGACAATGTCTTAGCTGGATCTATACATTGTAATTGTATATATTTGTTTAATAATAAAAAAAAATACTAGGTGCTGCTAGATTTAGCTGATTTGCTGGCAGCTATATATTTTATTATTGTTGCTAGAACTATATTCTATTAAATTTATTTACAATTATATTCTATTCCGTCTGCCTAAATGTGTAACCAGTATTGGGTAAAATAACTAGATCTATAGGTCATGTAAAGTTCTTAATAAGATAAGATTGTTTTTTGTTTTTAATGCTTTTTGTTTTTCTTTTGGTAATTTAATCTGTGTTTACTTTAGTTATAATGTACATGGGAAAACCTGTTAAATAAATAAATAATGTTTCTTTTATAATTAATTGTTTTAACCGTTTTTGCTGGCTTGAGATTAAGTAGATATGATGACGATAAAGCACTAAGATTTGCAAATACGAACCCGCGACCGCAGGGTCAATAGTCAAACGTTCGAACAGCTAGACTGCCGACTCTTTCCAAATTTGGGCGTCCTTTGCCATGCTGTGCTCTGGCCAAGATGCCAAGAAAATACCGCCCGGCTTTGCGGAACCCCTGTTCCGCCGCCGGGTGCAATATCCTCCCCGCTCTTAAATCCTGAAAGGGTGTCTACTAACACTATTTTCTTTAAATCGGCGCTTTATCGAACTTGCATAGGAAATTGATAAAAAACGTAAATAACAAAATATTGTTTTACAGGTGACACAAAAAACGACTTAATTTAGTAATGTGGATTACTTACTCGTTCAATACTTCTATATCTATGTATTTGAGTGTCTTTGGCAAAAGATCTACCTATAGATATCTAAATAAAAATAAATAAAAGAAGTCTGTTCTCTTGTAACAATCACCCATACATTCAGTTGTTCATATTTCCGTCATTTCTTATTTTGAGTGACATGGAAATGACTGCTAAGAAGCTACTCTCGGCTGTAAAGGTGTTTAGATAATACCAAGGACAATTTTAAAAAAATCTTTGTTGCTCACAGATGGTTTTAAAAATGGGAAAACTTTTACAATTTGTTTATTTGACAGTTTTACAAGCTTCCCGATTTATTTCGCCGTGTGTTCTCGCTCATTTTAGTTGATTTATTATCAAAAAATTGTATGTGTGATGGCACTATTTTTAAGAATTTCTGAAAAAAAAAAGAATAGTTTAACGTCGAAAAAAAATACAGTAAAACCTAACTTCAATGCAATGGCCTAAAGAATATGCGCTATTGAGTTATTCTATATTTTATTAGGTTTTATTTTTCCAAAAAGTTTAAAAAAACGATAAAAATGTAACCTCAAACCTAGACCACATGCTATGCCAAACCACCGTTGTTTGCAATCTTTAGCATTTGTCGATAAGAATGTGTGTCAATGAGTAATTTGATAAGGCCGGTGCTAACTGGGCAGAACTCCACCATACACGTAAGTAATCTAACTCTTCATCATCATCAATGAAATGCTAATTGTTGATTATCACGAAAAATAAAGTCCATTAAGCAACAGGCAACTATTTTCATCTTTTGCTTCTCTGTGTGCATACACTGTTTCCAAAATAAAAAATCCAGATTATTGGGCCTACGATTTGGAGTATTATTTGTGAAGACGGTGTATCAAAATTCATCAAGGTTTCGTAATCGGTATGACAGCTTACGCACCATAAACAAGGTCAGTCGCCACGCAGCCAGCATTCAATCCCGTCAATCCGGCCATATCATCCTTAGCTGCTGAGAATATTCAATAGCGCTTTTCTCATCTCTTACAGGATTAGAAGATTAGTATAAGTTTTTGAAGGATGCCACTATCAACGAGAAAATAATAACAAGGCTGCCGGAACTGTGTGTGCGTACCTCCACCAACACAAGTCATTTAAATTACCATTGAATGAAAGCTTTGACACTGGGGAGGGCAGAAAGAAATGTGATGGATGCCGGGAATTTAAATTTAAGTTTAAAACGAAATATAATATATCGATAATTTATTTATTTTGAAGGAATACAGCCTCCTCTTGCCAATTGATCAGTTTATTTAGAATTAGAATTACACTTGGGAGTTGCACAACAAAAATAAAATAAAAATTAACACCGCGAATTAAGGTTAATTTTCCTGCTTCTGTTAATACTTCATGATGCCGTGGTTTCCAGATGAAGAAATTAATGCTAATAGCCAGAGAGTACAGATTCCGCGTCGTGTTGTAGATCGATAAATGCCAGCCGCTCTCATTTTCTCCCATCTCTACCCCCGTTCGGGTGTCTGCGTTTCCGTTTCTGTTCGTATAGGTTTGACTTGTTGATTGCGACCGCGCCCCATTTTTCCTTTGTCTCCCCAATATTTATTTATGTATATATACACCGTGTCCCAACCCACTTTCGATGACAAAAATCCAGCTACAATTAGCTGGATTTTTGTCAGCCAGGCCAATGCCCTGCGATTTCAAACATGATTTGTTTCGACCGCATATCAAAATTTAAATTTAATTTTTTATTCATTTTTATTTAAAGTATTTTTAATGAATACATTTCAGTTGCTTTACAATTGAATACTAGCATCCACTTCCAGTCCAATAATCTCTTTCACTGATACCAACTCGCTATTCACTCCAGCCTCGCAAAATCTTTGGGGTTAAAATTGTATAAATTAGTAAAATGAAATTAAAAAATAGATTTAAAAAGAATTCAGTCAATTTGAATTAAATAACTCAATCCGTGTCATTATTATTTTAAAATTAAAGTGTTTATTATTATTAAGATTAAATGTTGTCCGTGTGGGACATGTCCGTCTTTTATTTCATGTTGTAGCGCTCGGCTACGCTGTCATTCATGTCTGTTATTATAAGGTCTGAGGACCATCGCACCGTGATCAATCACGCTGCCCAGTGAGCGGAAGCTGCAAGCCCTGTGCCAGCCTCTCTTCTCTTGTAACATATTAAATAGCTATATCTATGATAGCTTAATAGATAGAATATCCAATAAGATAAAGGTACGATATAGTGTATATATCTGCAACTAATTGGGATTCTATTTTTAAATATTGGCATTATAGGTTTAGATTTCATTAGGAAAGCTACCTATTGCAATGGGGGGGACCATGTCATGACTTCTGGATAATTACAACTTATCTTCGCGTTTCACATCCCCTAGAACCCAAAACCACCCTCGGTTTAAAATGTTAAATATACGTTTATACGATAAGGGCCTAAAAGTTATCTTAGTAAACTTTTTTGATAGCACCAAGGTCCCAGAAGTGAGACAATTGATTTTTCAAAAGTCAAAAAATCACACTTCCCTTAATTGGCACAGGATTAAATCAGTTCAAAATGTTAATTGTAGGCCTTTAATTTCCCTACACTTTTTGTTTGAAACAAATGTTAATACGAGCCACCCTTAGGGCACAGTATGAAAAGGGATTCAGTATAAGCACTCTCGCTGCACGTCCAGGTGCACGGAATGTTTGATAAAGTTCGCACAATTGGAGTTCGTCTATCTCCTGCTTTGATCCGGTGAAATATACCTCCGCCTTCCCGCGTGCCGGAAGGGAATTTTTCTTAACCTTTTGAATGCCTGGGAACACGACAGCCACTAACATATCGGGAACCAAATATTCGTCAGCGAAATATAACAACGTTTCCTTATATTTATCTTTTTTTTAAATTTTCCTTCGGGTTTCTTTTTTTTTGTGGACCCGGTTTAGTTGTACATGTTTGTTTGACATTAATACATGTTAGTTTTTTTTTCACACTTATCATAAGTTCGCAAATTCAGTGACATTAGTTTTATTAAGTTGGTTTATAGTTTTAAGCACACCAAAATGTTAACTTTCGTTATTTATCGCTAATTAAATACAATTACGATAACGATGGATGTAACAATTTACCTAATAATCTTTTTCGATTGAATTTACACTATATTCTGATTCGCTTTCGTCTAAATGGCGATCATTTAAAGTTATAATGAATCTTTTATAATGTAATGTAAGTATAGCGTTTGTGCCAATTAACTACTTATCCGCCTGAGTAAGCTGTAACTGATCCTACAAAACTATTAAGCTAAAAACTACACAGCTCTAACTATTCCTGCAAAATATAGTACTTACTAGACTTAATAAATATAACTTATACTTACTAGATTTAGTTGTGAATACGTTTGGACAGTATTGTGGATGAAAATCAGATATTTTTTATTACCATTGGAACATAGGAATAGTTAATTGCGTAGGTGCTCTGAAAGCAAACTACAGCGGATATGACAAATCATGACATTACCGTCAGTTGAAAACTAAGCTCCGCCCATCCGCCCGGTGTCAGACAGCGATTGCGTCGGTGTTAGTTGTGTCGGTATATTATCACAAATACTGTTCCGATGTCTCAATATGGATACACTACGTGATTTGGCTTACGCCGCGTCTACCTATTTTTTTTATTTTATTTATTTATTTATTCTTATAAACCAAAATACATACATTACAGAGCAGTAGTAACAGTTCAATGGCAATTAATGTAACCAACAAGCGACCGGCACCTACTGCCCTGATGTTCCCTACCTTCTTAACTAGACGCCGTCTGTACCAAAGAAGGCAGTGACCGTCGATTTTTGTTAATCTGACATTATTTCGGTATTAACTGAAAGGAAAACTTTTGAAAAAGTTACACGCGTAAATAAACTATAAGAATAAATACTTATTGCAAATTTGTAAACATTTGCATAATAAAAGGTATATATATATTTATATAATACATAATCGACTATAAATACACACATATATATATACATAATTTATAATATATATAAGTATATGTGCTATATATATAACATATAAAGGAATATAAGTATAACTATATATGTTATCAGTAAAAGAGATAACCATGGGTATCTCTAGTAAACGTGATATTATAAATAGTTTTATATTACAGTTGCTGAGTTCATTTAACTACACTAGATTAGCTATTGCTTGCCGTCCAACATTCATTAACCACTTATTTAATATTTTTGCCAACTTGTGTGAATTTTTAATTTTAAGAGATTCAGGAAGTATGTTATGAATTTTGGGGCCTATGTACTTAAGAGATCTCTGCCCAAATGTGGTAGTCATTTTTGGAACTTGTAGATGGTCGTTAGCAACTCAGTTCAGTTCAGTTCAGTTCAATGCCGTCAACAACGGCGTTTATTTCAACATAGTTTATTTATTACAAACAAAATGAGCAAGGACGCATTAGTCAGAGACTGCTCTAGTATGGTGGTTATGTTGGACCTTATCGTGCATATTAAGATTTTTACTAGTATATAATATTACACTTTTAATGTAATATCTAATATATATCTAATCTTTATTTATCTTTATTGGAGAAACCAACAATTTTACACAGTACATATAAAATAAAAAATACATTTGATGGAACGATAATATAGCCTAATATCTAATATCTATTAATTCAATGGTCTGTGCATTGGAAGGATTACTTTTCCTGCCTCGATGAGGTTCAGATATAAGGCTTGCTTTTATGATGAAAATGCTATTTACTTATGTGTCTCGCCAGGCACTGCGGGAAGGGAACGAACGATAAGGCACACCGTACAGGCCTTATCTTTCATCTCTCTCGTACAGCTTCGCGACGGACAATTTATTGCCGATGTTATCGCGTTTTTCCAAGTTTTGACGCGATTATCAGAACAGCTAAATATTATCATTTTTTATTCCGGTTAATTGTTGCAATTTCAATTAAAAAAGGACGTCAATTAATTATATGTCTCACCTCATTACAGAACGGTTTGTGTGATCATTTGCCTTCTCCGTCGCTTATAATTTTTAATTTCAATATATATATTTTTAATAATAAGATAAGATAAGATAAGATTTATTTTCTAATATATATAAAAATGTACATGGGAATGACATAATAACTCTTAACATACAACAATGTAGATAGGAAAAAAAATAGACAATGAATACAATAAAATAAAATTACACAAAAAAATTTTCAAGAAACAAAATAAAACAAATTTAATTTAACGAACCAGAGAAATAAATATTTAAAGAGATCTAATAAAGTATACACAGGAATACAAAAAAAACAAAATTTACATAAATATAATTAAAACTAAAAAGAGAAACTGAAAAGAGATTAATTAAAACTCTTCAAAACTATATATATTTTTTCCTAGAAGTAATTTCTAAATCTCTTTTTTAAAAATACTAAATTCAGAAATAAGTTTTATTTTCTCTGGTAATTTGTTAAAGAAATTAGCAATGGTTGCTCTAGTAAAGCAAATTTGATGTTTTTTTTACCACCTCGTTGACACATTCATATTAAGTACTGCCCTTCGCTGCCGTCAAAAAATGCAATAAATACTTTTCATAATTATTGTTCAAATTAATAATTTGTGGGTTTCGAAACGAAAGGCTTAACAAACCACTCAGAATCAACGAAATGTCACGAAGTATCGGTACGAACAGTTTTAGACTTTAAAATATTACACAGAAGGTTCGTTTTCGCGCGTTAGTGAATATTTCATTATTTTGAATTTTTTAGATGTGACCCCGCGAAGCCTGTAATTTTCTTCCCTCATTGTGCGACCCCATTGTGAAATTTATAGGTGACAAGTAGTTAACTTAATGCAATGAGAATTATGCATGATTGGTTGAATCAATTGGAATAAAAAACAATAGTAAAAATACATTTTTAAAAATAATATACAAAATTTCGTGTCTGTGCTGTTAACTGTTGACCGTTAAGGAGATTTTTCGTTTGGAGACATTCCTGGATTTAGAATTAGGTCAGGTAGAATGGGTGTACCATAAAAATGCATTGTCATCGGAGCTGAACCCACATGTCAAATTTCAACTCTGTAGGATAAGAGGAAGTGATTCTAATTCAGCTTGCAAGATTTGACCTAAACCGAAATACAAACATTGCAAGCTAACGGAAACGAAAACGCTTATAAAATAGAACATATATTATAACATATATAACATATAACATAGCCAAATAAAATAAATACAGCTTTGAGCTTAGCAAACAAATTAGATAGATGTCTTAAAACGATTGAGCATCCTTAAAGGAGGTAATATGGTGGCTTAAAATATGCATAGTCTGACTAGTTATCTGTTTACTATAAAATGCATGGTTGAGTAGAAATTGTGTGTTTTTTATATTTAAATCTTCAATAGCTTTAATAATTACAATAATACAGTGTTAATACAATTACAATGTTAATTTTATTGATCTACGTCAAAAATTTATGACTATTTCTACCTTAGTACGGACATTGCTTTTAGTTGGTGATTTTATAAAAATAAATATTTATTTTTCATTAATAAAATTTTATTTTGAATAATATTATAACAGAACCTTTTGGAAATGTTTTGCTCGGGGCTTTTGTGCTCCACGGAAAGCGTAGTTATGCATCGTGCCCCGAGTAATTGGCCCCGCGATTTCAAACATGATTTGTTTTCACCTCATACCAAAATTTACGTGATAATATGAAATCGTTCTGTCGTAGTTCACTGACCGGCCTTGGCCGAGCGCGAGCGAGCAAACGAAAAAGCGAAATACAAAAAGGGGACACACGAGCGCTTTGATAAAAATGATAAATTTTGAGCATGAATTATTTTTTCACGTAATAGGGAACATAAACACTCCCTTACGTCTTCGAGAATCGTTTTGAATATTTTCGAATTGCCGGCCCCGAGCGTTTGATATTTCCCAATTGTCCAACGCATTAATGTGTGTATTTTTGAACGCGGTCCAAGCTTGCACACAGCGATTCGCACACAATGCTTACGATGTGCCGATGGTATTTTTAAATGACTTTCACACTTGCGTGTATTTATTTCTCACCGGGTCGGGTCGATCGCGTCATACCCGAAACATGCGATGAAGCCAATCCTATAAAAAAATATACTATTTTATCTTTTAGACCGTTCATATTTTACCTATAGACCTGTCCATTAAAAAGCGGATAAAAGTTCAAGATCTCTGCGAAGGGATCATTTGCAGTAAAAATGTTTCAGTTAACATTTGGTTGAACCTATTTCGAACTAGTTGATAAAAATGACGTTTGCTACAAAAAAAATATAATAGATTTTATAAAATCGCTTTGAAGTTATTTTTAATAAACAGTGGTTATCAATTCGTGGAAACTTTCCTAAAAAGTATATTTCTTATTCTAATCTTTTTAATTCTAATCTAAATTAAATATAAATAGGCCACTTTTTGAGATATTAAGCACATTGGGAGTTTTTATTTTTAAAACTTTCCCAAAAATCCGAAGAAAATTGCAAGGATTCGTTGCGTTTGGTTTTAATCTAATTATAATTATAAATTTTATTAAGTGAAAATGCAGTTAATATTATTTAATGCATATCTTGCCGGTAAAACAAAGAATAAAATAAACAAAATATAAAGCGGTGTTGACAAAATCAACGAAGATTATCATTTCCAAAAAATATTGATGTATTTAAGACGTTCCTTAATATTATGATATTTAGAAGATATTGGGCCTGTGATAAAGTAAGTCTTTATTTTGTTATGCATTAATTTCGGGTTCAAGGAGAAAATTTAATTAAAAATTCTCATTTCAGCAAACTTCAGTTTTGATGAATGTGTATAATCCTATAATCTGTTTTACTGTTTAAAGTCAAATGATTGTTTTGATATTTAATTAATTTTTAACGGAAAACGTATTTCAGTGTTAATTTCATTCATCAACGTATTGTTTGTCATGTTAAATATTATCTTCTGTCTCACTCATTTGGTGTATAAGTGAGAATCGTATACTTGCCACGCTGTTGTCGAGGATAGTGATTAGAAATTTTATTCTGTTTATGTAAACGGCGTACAGTAGCTATTAGGTGGAGTTTTTGGCATATTGCCGGGAAAATATTGTAGTTATAGTATAAATTTAATTTCGTTGTGTCGTTAAAGAAAAACGTTTAGGTAGGTAACCTATGTTCATAATGTGGTCTGGATTTATTTTTCAAATACTTCTCATTCCCATACATTGCGTCTGTGAATATATACGCACGGAGAGCATGTTCTAAATGAGGTCTTGATCCGGCGATCAATCAATGTAGAATTTCGGCTGCGTAAAACCGAACATATACCACCATCACAGTCAGATTTATTGAACCGATACCGTGCTCAAATGAGACGGTGATTTTTACAGTGATGCTAGTACTGTAGAGAGTAATATTTATTCCAAATTATTAATATGGTTAATAAAGTTTACACCTATCTAAATTCAAAACTTTTTGTGGTAGTCGAATTGTTAGGACCAAGAGGCCACGGGTTCGAATTTACACATTATAGTAATACAATTTTCTTGATCATTACCACCATCCCCTCTGACTGATTAAGTTTAGTAGGGCCCAAAATAATTGTATATAACCTTGATTATAAAACAAAAAAAAAAAACAATACTCATGAGGCGTATGTTATGTGCAAAGTTTGGGAAAGTCGTGTGAGGCCATTTGTGTGTGTGTTCGTAACGGGGTTTGGTGTCGTGCGTGTGAATAAGTTTTTTCCTAACACTTGATTGGCTTAAAATGTCTTTTATTGCTGACAGAAATCTGGCCCACCATCATGAATATCGTTCTCGACGATTTGTTCGTTGTACATAGGTTTAATTATTTATTTTCAACTGTGTATCTATTACAACCATAATCACTCGGTTATGTTTTCGTGCGCAGCGCAGGTGTCAACAATTATTATCCTACTAAGGCCCGAATTCAGAGACGTTTTGCTCCCCTCAAGGGTGCCCTTAAGTGTGCCCTCAAGTGTATACTTCGCAAGTTAGAACTAGGGTAGTCACTATTCGCACTTTTGGAATTTATATTATTATTCTTATTATATTATTTTTTACTGCTACTGTTTTTTAATAAATTTGAATAGAAATAATGTGCCAAATTCAGAGTCGTCACTTTCGTTTTTACGATTATATTGGTATTCAAAGTTCATTTTAAGGGCCGCTGAGTGACGATCCGAGATTAGCAACACTTAGCAGGAATAAATATTTTCGGCCAATCAGCGTGCGACTCATGAAATGAGCGAACGAACGAAGCTAGCTAGCCAGCAGACTGCCGGCGACGTGAAGTTTGTCTGACATTTTTGTAGAGCAAGCATCAGCTGACAGTGACACGCTAGGAATTCTTTGTATTTATTTAACATTAGTTCTTTTCTTAGCTGTCTTTCTTCTACTGTGTAGGTAATTTTTTTAGGACTCATTTTAAATTCAACACAACGAAAATAGAAAACAAAATAAAACGCGTGTCACTGTCAGCTGACGTTTGCTCTACAGATACGTCAGACAAACTTCACGTCGCCGGCCGTCTGCTTCGTTCGTTCGCTCATTTCGTGAGTTACTCATTTCGTGAGTGGAATATTAACTCCAAAAGTGCGAATAGTGACTACCGCTAGTTCTAACGCTTGATGGCACACTTGAGGGCACACTTGAGGGCACACTTGAGGGCACCCTTAAGGGGAGCAAAACGTCTCTGAATTCGGGCCTAACAGTCTAAACTACTACCCTTACACGCGAAAGTACCCTTTACACGTCAAATGCGCTCATTGATGTATTTTTGGTAGCATTCTAGAAATCTATAAAACTGCAAGGTATGCATCACACTTTTCTTAATAACCTTATTTTATAATGTAGTATCCAACAACATTGGTTTACCTCGTAGTATACCGTTGATGTTAAAGTTATATTACGAAATGGTGAACAGAATAAAAATCGTAGTAAATGGGAATGAATCCTCATTTAGCTCGGAAGAGCAATTTATTGTTTTGTCACTCTTCTGTGGCACTGTTTTTAATCAATCTCGCCTTGTATACTAACCTCTACGCGTTGAACGGACGCCTCTGGCAGCTTTTTGTCATCCGTGCCCGTACATACAATTCTGCATTTTAATCAACTCTCTTCACATTCTCACATTGGGGAACCACGAATTTCTATTCAATATCAACCCTGCCCTGAATAGGGTACCCGCTCTCACCCTTATTGTTAACAATGATTAGTCCCTATCCTCTGCAATATCCAACAAAAGTTCAATATTTTTTTCATAAAAAGCCGTGCGTTTTTTTAGGAATATATTATGATTTAACAGCATACTCTGAAGGAGTTTTTATCTAAACTATTAATACGTCATTATCAAGCATACCATAGCTGTTGAAGGGTCAAAAAAAAAAAATCCTTAGGTTTTAAAGATTTGGTTGGATTTGGTTTGGGATTTTAGACCACAAACCCTAGAATATCTTCTTGCTTCCTCCTAATTCTTCATCTTCATCCTTGTTCTAATCGTATCCCAATTGAGGTATATGGACCTGTTATGGAAAATTAGATATTGTAGGTTGTAATCATTTCATTTCCTTATATTTTTTTTAAACTTATTATAATTTCCATTGAAGCAAAATGTATTAAAATTTATATTTTACCAGAAAGGAAGAAAATAAATAAATTATAAAGTGGTGTTACTACTATAATTGCATAATCAACGAAGAGTATATATAATATAGGAGAAATAAAAAAAAGTAGTATCTCCAAAATGGTGGATAATCGAACAAATATTGACTAAAAGTTTTTTCTTGCAAATGACTCCTTTTACCACCTCCATAAGTTTTATCCACTATTTATCTGTAAACATTATAGAAAAAACCACAAAGTAATTTTTTATTTTAAATTTGAAATCCTAAATAATTTTGAAGAGCCTTTTTTTCTAAAATCGCGCATATCCATTTTTCTAACAATTTTCCATTTTGGTAGCTTAATAAATAATGTAAGAATAATGTTCCGTTCAATTTTTACAAGAAAATAACCTAACCTAACTAACCTCAACTAGGCAACCTAACTTCTAGAAATATACGACCTTCAAAGCGATGTGCGGTTAAACATCAGCAGACCGTCAACATTCCTTCGGAAGGTCGACAGCATCAAAACAGAGGAATGCGATGATTATTCTCTCCATACTGTGTCCATATTTTGTAACTTGTAACCCACTAAACTAAATGTATATAGACACAGATTGCTCACTCATTGCATTGGACCGCTTTCGCCTGGTTGTAATTTAGTGTGCGTGAGAGAGAAAGAGAAAGGGTGTGTGCATGTGTGTTACACATAAAACATACATACTCATAAAGCAAAACTTTTTTAGACGCACCTACACAAATTTTCCTGGGCGTCACGGGCATCACGAATGAACACGTTCTTCAGCAGGGTTCGGCTAATGTCGCTGCGCCGAACGACTGCACGACGCTTGACAACTTTGATTATTTAAATATATAGGCGTGCGAAATCACTGTTGAATGTAGATGTTTCCCAATTACGAGAAAAACGAATTCAAAATTTAAAAGAAATCCTCTTAATGTTTGAGAAGGCGGTTGAACGCATATCGCTGTTTCTTGTTTCGGACTTAACAAAAAAAGACATTCATGAATAAAATGAACACTATTTGTTTAAATGCAAAAAAATATTTTTAACGTGTGCCCAGTTCTGCCCAGGGGACAATATTTGAAAAAAAAAACAGTACATAGTAATCCACCTGGAGGCTGGAATGCGCCAAATTACGCATTAAGGGAACGGTGGCAATCTTCTAGATGGGTAATAAAAAGCATCGAACCGCCTTACCGCACAATAACAGATTACATTAAATGCGAGAGGTCCTCCCTCTGTGATAATAACACCTTAAGGGGTCACTTCCCGATGGCGCTCTTATCTGTATTGCGCGTGCTTTTATCTAACGCATAAACACTCTGTACCGTTGTTGGTTAATCGTGAAAAACATAATCAATTTATGTCTAAAAACTAACTTGTATCTGCATTTTTATAAAATAAACTATACTTCTGTAGTTTTATTTTCTCGATTCTTGTATTCAGACATTACGATACTTACGTCTAAACTTTTGATAAAATGTATAGTGAAATACACATTATGAGGCTCTTAACTTTTAGACAAAATTATTATTATTGCTATCATTTATCAAAATTTATTATTTCCACTGATGATGATGATGACTTTTGTCCACTATGTGGACATTTATTGTCGGGACCGTTTTAGAACTTGCCCGAGACATCAGATGAGGGGATCCTTTATGGACTTGCCCCAGCTTGAGTCCTTCAAAATTGAAGGGAGATTTCCTATGTGTATTAATGAATTATTTATTTATTTATTAACAGGTAAGCATACGGCGTAATAATAGTATATACATTTTTCAAAAGGTTAATAATAAGGCCAATTAAAGCTTACGCCTATGTACAAAAATATTTAGAACTTTATTGAGCTTAACGCTATTTTAGAATGTGTATGTGTGATGCGTACGGTATAAACGTGTCAGTGAGGGTGTGTGGTTTGTCTGCGAGGGTGTGGGATTGTGTGTGCGATAGTGTGTGGTTGCGTGTGTGCATGCATTAAACAGTAAAGGCCCTAAGTGAGTACCTTGAGTGAGTTCCTTAATTAATATTATATAATAGTCTGAAGGTAATATTTGCAGCCGCTTTCCGTAATTTTTCAGGGGCGATTTGAATTAGCTCCTGGATCAAGACGAGGACTTCAGCGAACGTAAAAGTCTCTTTAGCAGGCCTATCTGCCGGAGCTTCCTCCATCAGCTTAGGCATTAGATTTCCGAGTAAGGATAGAAGTGGCCTCGGGGGTGAGAGGTCTAGAGGCTCAACTGATCCTGTTCTCAAGTATGCTTCCTCCTCTATTCTCAGCCGCGTAACATTTTGAAGTGTCGCGATGCACTCAGTCATCGACTTACGTATATCATTATTAGTGTAAACATGACTGACGAATCTTTTTTTTTGTTTTAATTAAACTACAATCCCAATAATAAATATGTTGTTGCGGTGAGAATAGAGTGGAGGAGGGATTTACGGAAATAAAATAACATTAATTACCTTAATAACAAAATAATTGTGTTTTTAATGGGGAAAAAATGGATTGATAAAATATATTCGTTATTTAAAAAAATAAAAATTAAATACTACAAATAATTCATACGAAAGGGTAGGCCGTGGTTTGTGTATAAGCGCCGTTGATGCCCGTCAGAGAGTTTCTTTACGTTCATCACACAAGGCACTCGCATTAGTTGTGGTCCGGAAAATTCACAAAAGCGGGTATGCTTTGTCGAATTCAGCAAAATGCTTAACACTCCTTTTAAAGCCGCCGTTTTGAGATACTGAGAGCTCTTCGTGCTCTAATGCCTGCTCTAGATAACGTAAGTCCTAGCTCCCACTCCTGAACACCAGATTCTCCCCCCGTCTTTTTACGCCCCTCCCCTCAGGCAGTTTGCGATTCGTCGCGATTTGCACCCTCTGCACCCTCTGGGCGAACGTGACATTTCTTGATTTTACTACGGCCTTTGACATAAGTAATTTAGACAAACAATGCATAGTTCTGCCTAACCGGGCAATGCCCGTACATGCGTAGATTTTACTAAAATAGCATTGTTGTTTTTTTAATTTATGCACAATTTCAGTATATCATAATTATTTCCATATTGCAACGCTTTTCACCGCTGCATGGCTTTTAGTCTTAAGGTTTTTTTGTGTCGCTTGGCAGAGGTACCCAAATTGGGTGCCGTTATATTAGATTCACAACTAAACTAGTCAAAACACATTAAAAGACAATACATCAATTCAGTAACTTTACTATACAGATTTTATTATTAAATAATTTAGATATATTTTAGAATAATTCTTTTTTAAGTCATTGTCTTTACATAATTACCTGTATTGTGTACAATTTCTGTTGCGTAACCGGAATAAATGAATAAATAGACTCGGACATATAATTTTAACGTGGCACTGAACATTCATTTACATCTTTCTCTTTTACGCTCATAGATAAGTTTATACTAATTTATACTGGCCAGAAATAAAAAAATCGTATTTATATTTTTTAAGCTGAGGTTTGTAACCGACTGTCGGACAAACGGTTAAAGGACGGGGATAATAGCTTTTTTTTAATACATGAATTTTAAGAAGCTAAAAAACACAGATTGACGGCGTCGACTATGAGGTTTACGTATCCACAGTATACTCCTTTGTTGCAGCTCACGTGGACAACGAAATGTACCTGTCCAGGGTGCTGGACCGGCTGGGTGGAAATGCTCTCAACAAGGACCAAGAACCTGACATCGGGGCAGCATTCTACAAGTTCGCCGTCGTCACGAAGGAGCTATCCGCCCTCATGAAGACGTTGGTGAGTTCGACTGTAAATATAACTTTTATTTTCATTTTTTGCTAACCTATCATAAGCTAGTTTATTAATATCTAAAAACTAGACCTAGTGGACCATCCAATAATTACGCCACACAGATTTATGTAGTTAGTATCTGCTGTGTCCCTATACTATTCAGTGTATAAAGGATCAGGGTTATGCCGGGGATGTCTAGCCCTTCAAAATGAGTTATAACATCATATAAATGATATGTCATAAATTAGAAAAGGTTAACTCTTTAGTCTTAATTGGGAAAAATCACAAAATGTTCATCTCTTATAATAATAGGTATGCAATATTATCAATTCAAAAATGTATTAAATTAACTTAATTTTTTCTTAAGGACCAAAAATTAAACAAAAATACACTAAATTTAATTTTGAAAGTAGTACGTAAAATCCTTTTGATTATGTGCTCTTACAGTTTATTATAAACAAATGTATATTACTAATTCTTAATATTCATATCAAATGATCAAACTCGTCTGTGGGCAAAGCCTATATAGTTATGTATGACTTTTACCTTAATATTTTATATTATATTTGTTTAACTACAAGTACTACACTTTAAAAATGTTCACACCACATCTTAACTATGAACCATATTTATTATTAATAAAAATACGACAATCATTTAGTGTTATCGAGTGATTTAGGTACTCTGTTGTAACACCGATATCTTGAATTCATGATTTTTTCTTTTTTTTTTTTTTTGAAAGAATTGTTAGTGATGTATCTGATGTTTGTTTTTACGTTCGTTAATTGATTACCATTCCACGCACGCGACGGATTCGCTTCTACAAACCATTTATTGTTTGGAGCATTCCCAGCGTAGCATATTAATTATTATGTTACCGTTAATGTGAGACAAATGATAATGTGCATATTAACTGGTTAATCTGCAGATTAACCACTTACCAAAACCGGGTGTGTTCCGGTAAAGTACAAAATTTCCTTTTA
The DNA here is from genome assembly GCA_020383195.1 of Neomicropteryx cornuta. NCBI lineage: Eukaryota > Metazoa > Arthropoda > Insecta > Lepidoptera > Micropterigidae > Neomicropteryx > Neomicropteryx cornuta. The sequence goes on from JAHKQU010000014.1 coordinate 2,490,290, forward strand.
TATAAGTATGTATCTGCACTTTACGTACTTTATCTGCACATCAACGTATGTTCTAAACTATTAAAGTGCGAGAGCGATAAAATGTTGTTTTTAAGGTTATTACAGTTTTGAAGTTGTAAATGTTCCACAAACAGGTGTGACTCTAAATGTCACCGATCTTTAGATTGCACCAATAAGTTATCAATTTAGTGTTGTAGTTTTTAAAAAAATGTAACTACTTATTTAGTTCAAATTAAGTAAATGTCATTAGGGTAAAGTCTTAAAACTATTTAACGAACGAAAATTGCAACTACCAAATTAAAGTTAATTTTAACAGTCAAGCCATGTTTTATTAAAGAAAAGAATAGATTATCTAGGGCATCTGCAGATTAACTAAGTAATCTGCGATCATAACCATTTTTTCGTACTTTAACGTACTTGCGTGGTTAATCTGCAGAGTAACTAGATAATTTATTTTTATTTATTTATTTATTAACAGGTAAGCATACAGCGAAATAGTAGCATATACATTTTACCAAAGGGTTAATCCGCGCATTAACTGTTTTACGAACATTAACGGTAACAAATGCATGTCGTGCGTTCGTCGTCATATTGCGCAAGGACTGCATACGATATGACGTAAATGGTTTGAACGTGGTACCTACCTAACGACCGTTTTTAAATTTTGCCGGTAAATGATCGTATTACAAGAATAAAGTTTATTCTTTTTAAAGCAGCGGTTCACCTAACTCAAATTTGATAAGTTCTTTAATGAAATATTAGTATCGTCGCGTCTGCTTGCGTAGCACATTGAGAAGCTCTGCTTTACCGCCAGTTGTACCCGTTTTTTTTTTATTTCTTTTTTCTAGGCGCGGCTGCCAGTGAGTCTTTGTACGCCCACAGAGCGGCACGCGTGCCGAGATAACCTCGCAAATCACGGTGCGCAAAGTAGCAGTTATTTCTTATGTCACCATAATTTTACAAGGTTGGAGAACATTTTGAGTAGCAGCCTCTCGAATCCTTTCGTAATTCCGACCGACAGATATGAAGTGCTTCGTTCGCACGGTTGCCGCAACACATTGTCAATGTTAAACACATTAAATATACGACACGGCATAGCTGGTGTTGCGACACGGCGGCAATTAGCGTGACATGCGATAGTTTTTCATTTTACACAAAATATTACAAGGTTTATTACAACTTCAAATATTAATTCTTCCTATGGAGTTTCAGTGATATTATTTTGTATGTTCTAAACTCTGAGATGATGACGTAGGCTTTGAATCTGGAGTGGTTTTAACTATTTCGTTATTCAGAATAATTATATGCTATCACGTCAACGTATTAAGCACGCCTTACAGACGACATATAGTTAACTCAATGATTATATTTTCGATCCAACTTGACCCAACCCTCCGATAAATTGTGACGTGTGGTGCGTTTTAAACGAATGGAAGGCTTGGCAAAGAAGTCCTCTGCTAACCCACCGCTCGAATACGACAAATCGGTTTTGCCTGTAGGTTGTCTCCAATTTATTGGACACAATAGATCGTCGCTGCTGAAGCCCGTCTGTAATAAAACAAAATCACGACACGTTGTACTTTCTCGCGTGTGACATCTGCTTCTTGATAGTATCCATCGCTGCTAATAAATGTAGGTACTCTACAATAAAACAGCGGTGCTGTGAGCGATGATGGCACACATTTTTATTAATTAATATTATGCGGTTACCATCGAAGCGTCAAGCCTCGCAATTAATACATATTCAGTGGGTATATTTTACGCGAAAGTAATTATATTTGCTTATTTTAAAACGATTCGCTCAATTACTTACTCCTTGTAATAAAACCTTTGCTTTCTTCCGCTCGACGGCTTCATTAAAAGTTATAAAATCTCAATGAAAAGTTACCCGCAGTAATATTAAAAATATGCACTCTACGCACAAACTCATAAAATAATTACACGCACAATTCACGCACATAATTAATAGCACGAGAATATTTCTTTAATCCTGAATGATTTATTAGCTTTCATTCGGTAATACGAAAAGTGTTTTTTTGTAACACAGGACAGTGCTACATTACAAGTGTATTACGTTATTTGTAAGGCTTGTGTTATTTTTATTTATTTATACTTTCATACACAATTACAGCATTTTATAATGAGTATAATGCTAACTTATTGCCTTAAAGGCAACATCTACCAGTTAACCAACATTAGATTATACAGAGTTAACTTTTTCGCGTGCTATATACATTAGTAGGTGAAATTTAAATAAATTAAATTACCGAAACAAACTTAATGAAATATAAATTAAGTATTTTTATTATGTAAAGTGAGTGTAAAATTATTTAATATAAATAGGTGCGTATTGTATCTAAAACGTTATTTTAAAAATTAACGGTTGCACATGGTGCATTAAAAAATATTTAACTCTAATAATGATTATACAGAGTTAACTTTTTCGCGTGCTATATACATTAGTAGGTGAAATTTAAATAAATTAAATTACCGAAACAAACTTAATGAAATATAAATTAAGTATTTTTATTATGTAAAGTGAGTGTAAAATTATTTAATATAAATAGGTGCGTATTGTATCTAAAACGTTATTTTAAAAATTAACGGTTGCACATGGTGAATTAAAAAATATTTAACTCACTATAATCTATGAAATACTAAAATAGATTTTTACTTAAAATCGACTGCATGGATACCTAAAAATATTGTGTTATGCATTATTAATATAAAGTGATTTATGATTTTCTTTCTTTTTTTTTATTATTTATTTATTGAAACATGAGCATTAAGTACGGTAAAGCAGACAAAAGCAGCTACCTCTAACCCTTTCAAGGATAATAATGCTTTCACTTTTAATATTCGTTCACATTCGTCTCGCGTCCGCCATCCTAAAGCGAAGATCAAAAGGCTGTCCGGACCCGGGAGGAATGTAGCGCGGCGCAGCATCCCGCGTCCTTGCCTCGTCCCCCGCCCGCCCTTGACACACATACGCTCCCGCCCACGCCCCCGCTGTGCTGCTGCACGTGCGGGACAACTGTCATAACCACGGACATTTCGCAATAATTGACACGTGAATTAGTTTCGGCTTTCCGAGCTACCCGCGTGAAAAGTAACATTCATAAGACGTCCCTATTATATTGTCGCCGTTTATTTTGCTCCGTATTATTTTTTAAATCGTGGAGGTCAAGTCGTTTGACCCAACGGTCGCGGGTTCGAATTCGCATATTTAGTCATGCAATTTTTAACGCTTCTCTGACCCACCATCTTCCCCAACTCTAGCACAAGCAAATTTAACTTGGTTGATTGGGACCTAAAATGTGTGCGACCTAGATTGTAGCAAATTATTTTGTTATTTTTGTTTATTAATTTCAGCCCATTACGGTAGGTAGATAATTCATACATTTTATGATTTGATCATAAGCATAATTATTTAAGATATAATAGATATAAGTATGCGTGGATTAGTATCACTTCACTAGCATTTGTCGAAATGATACTCAAGCGCTAGTTTTAGTTTGTTTGCATGAGAAAATAAAATTCTATTTTGTTTTGTTTTGTTTATTGAGAAGATGATAAGATAAATATATTTATCTTCTTAAAGCTTATATGCATTGTTAATTCATATAAGCTATATGGCGTTTTTTTCGTATCGCTTCACGCAAACGACGCATAACCTCAAAGGAATACTTCTTATTAACTGTACGACCTTGTGGTCAGAACTCCTGATGCACTACGCCATGATAATCAAACAAACAGTGAGCAACACCTTGACATTTGACTGAACTTGGCGTGCTTTTTCGAGGTTCGTCATTGGTGTCTTCTCGGCCTTCTTGGAAGAGTTTATACCACTTGTAAACATTTTTTTTACTTAAAGTAGACTCACTGTATGCCACTGTTAACATTTCAAGAGTTCTAGAGCACTTGATTCCATTTTTTACGCAAAATTTAATGCAAACCCATTGATCCATGTTTTTTGATAGTAGAAAATCGCCGAGCACGCAAAACACTTCTAACCTTAATACCTCTCGCAAACAAACAAAAAATGCTATACTCTTGAAACTTTTCACAGATGTTAATAACAAGTGTACCAACATAGCAAAAAAAAAAAAATCGGGGATCGAACAGACGTAGCCCGCGAAATTTGAAAAGTCACCTTACTTTTTGAACACACCTCGTATTTATTTTTTACCTTAAATCAAATTGCAACTGAGTGCATATTTTTTATGGGAATTATTTATGTAACATGTGGAAAGTGGTTTTGGGCATTTTAGAAAACTCTTAGAATTTCTAAGTCACCACAACTAATTTCAGTTCTCCCAAATGACGCTGGTTTCAGTCCACGCGCGCCGAAAGCGTCGTTAAAGTCACCTGTTTAACAAGAAGATTTAAATATTTAAAAAAAAAATGAACTGATCAAAGCTCTTGGACTATTTTATCTCAAACAGACCCAAGCAAGCGAGCAAATCTACGCCCCCGCTAGTCCCCGCATCTCCCTCCATTCCTCCCATCCGACACTCGCTCCAGCCGGCTCCTGACTTACAACAAAGGAACAAAGGATTTACGTCCTCCCTTCCTCTTTTCGCTTAGATAATTTCCTTAGGAGCAATCTCGAACCGCTTTGAAGTTAACTCAATTTGTCCACGTTCGATACAATTTATTTTGTGATTAGTATGCGATGCGATAACACTTGTGCGGATTTTTTTTTAATCGAATCGGTCATTTGCAAATACTACGTAAATTAATTTTTTTAATGTTATATTTGTTATGTTTGACTATTTCTTTTCTCACTCTTTACAAAAAAAAACGTGTTTTTACTAACAATACGATTTTTATTGTGACCATTGATTTGAAATATTTTGTCAGATGTCAGTTGGTGCGCCGACTTCAACGTTTTGGTAGATCGGTATTTTTATTGTTACTAACAGTACTTAGTAAACTGTAGAATTTCTTAGTTTTAAGTTTGTAGCTTTATTTTGGGGTCCGTTTTATTCAGATTATCTAATTTTTTAAATTTATTATTTCCGTATATGACATGGTATGGTACCCATTGATGTGCCTGATAGCGGATTCTATTAATTCGTATGGTTAATCATACACATTCTATATACCTTCTTCTGTAATATCGTTCTACTTGTAAACAATTGTTTCTGAAGACTGATTAGATCAGATCTGGACTGTGTTTTACTATATAAAGATATATAAATACAAATAAACAAATATATACATAAATTATAGTAGCCTTCAATCCACCGTATCCTATAAACTGGATTAGCAGGCTGACTTGGATCACACTCCACCTTTTATTTTATCGTAATATTTTCCTGACGTCCTCAACTTGACCAGCTGAAATTGAATAACGCGGGCGCTAGCAGCCTTCGCGACTTCAACCCGCCGACCTGATCGAATCTAAACGGGTCACGGTGATAGGCTATGTAATAAAATGGGCCAGGGATTTTTATGACCAACTTTACCTGGCGCTTCTAATCTTATTATCGGGCACAATTCGATTCGTTTGTTTAGAAAACGTTTAATGCGATCGTTACTGTTTTGCTTAAGGGGCACACAGTCGTGTTTAAAAATCAGAACTTATCATAAGAAAGACCTTTATCGGGGCGTCCTACTCTAATGTTCACTTCGGGTCCCGACACTGGTGCGAAGAGGGCGCCGCGCACACTACTATTGCATGCTTCTTCTCGGGCTGTCGCCTGCCCAAATGCGGATAATCATAAAATAATTTATTTTGAACTATCGAAACACATTAAAAAAAAAATAACAAGGAATGGAACTTTGTTACCTTTATCACTGGATGATGTTTTTCTTTTCAATAATCTTCGACCAAAAGTGTCTCAAAAAAAAAAAAAATATAGACACCGTAAGATTATTTTTGAAGTTATACTTCTTTGCGGCCGTTGTACTCATTCGGATGGGATGTTGGTCGAGAAACCGCCCCACGCGTTAGGGGTAAAATCCATAGTGTCTTTTTATACGTTCTCTACCAAAGATACCTCAAGATGGGTTCCCTGGGAGTCCCTGGTTCGATCCCCGGCTGGGAAAACTTTTTTTTCACAAATTACACGAAAGCATACGAACTTAATAATGATAATGTATAGGTGTATAGTATAATAATGAAGTCACTTATAACAACATATACATTTTCCCAAAGGGTTAATAATAAGGCCAATTAAAGCTTACGCCTATGTACAAAAATATTTAAAACTTTGTTGAGCTTAACGCTATTTTAGACGTGTATGTGTGATGTGTACAGTATAAAAGTGTTAGTGAGGGTGTGTGGTTGCGTCTGTGGGGGTGTGTGGTTATCAAGGAACAACAACAAATATACGGCATTCGAGATACAAAATTCTGCGCAAAAATAAGCTATTGGGTGGGGTCGTGTTGTCCATTTCGAAAACCACGATTGTGTGTGTTCAGGATCTAATCGCGTAAAATCGCGCGGCGAGAAGCACAGAATAAATAATACGTAGTTGCGAGAGTGATCGTCGAGCCCAGCCGCACCCACATAAATTCTGCCCGTTCTCGCCGATATAGGCGGAGGGCGTCGTTCCCCTCCTTTTCCCCTGAATTAATAGAAGGCAAGTAATTTAGTAGTGCGCACGCAGCATACCCAGGTAGGTACCTACCAGCATCCGCTTGGGCCACCTGAGGTCATTGAACCCAAAAGTACATAAAATAGTCAAATAAAAGTATAAGTTTATTTCCAGAGGGTAGGAATGCACAGGAATGCTCCTTTTAGGAGGTTGATCTATACGATAACATAGTAGTATGAATAGGTAATTTTATATATTTTCTTTATGTTTAGTTTTTTGTATATTTATTATATACATTATAGGTAACATAATTATTAGTTATATATTTTATAAATGTATATTGCATGTAATATATAGATAATATTATGCACTATTTTTGTATGCATTCTGTTTTGTATTTATGATATTTATCCTATAATCCTTTTGTTTATTAGTAACGTATAGCGTACGTAATAAGTATTGTATTTTTTCTGCAACCTTAGTAATTTATCTGTATTATAATAAGTTAATCTTTATTCAGTGTTATTATATCATTTATTGTTGTGACTTCCTATTGTAAGATAATAAATAAGTAATTAAAATTACAAAGCTAAAAGATATAAATTGTAAATAACAAGTTTTATAAATTATGCTTAAATATACTATTTTAGTATTGCTATAAAAAATAACTGCCACATAACTTGTTTTCCTTTTAATTATAGCTCTTTAAATTCATACAGATTATTTAGGTTTTGATGGCTTTTTTTAATATAAAATATAGCAGCAAATGTTTAATATTATAGCCATTTACCGATTGCCTGCCTGGCTTGCACATTCCACAAGTCACAGATGGAACCGTGCCGTGGACCGTGGATGCAGGTACATAGAAGGCCGAACTATTTTGACAGTCGCCCTATTATTTTTTAACCTGTCTGGCCAGACTCCAGCTTTAGTGACACAAGTGACACAATGACAATGAAGCACTTTGACGAGATCAGTTACAAATCACGCAGTTTTTGTAGCTGTTTAAGTATTAGGCTATTTTGAAATCGCGTATAACGTAAATTCAGTTATATTGTCGATGCATTCACGTCATCTATTTGTATCCGTGACACTGACGCATCTGCCTTTTTAAGTGTTGTCTTTTTCTTCTTCTTCTTCCTCAGCCTGTCGCCATCCATTCCTGGATGTAGGCCTCTTCCATCTGATGCGGTTTGAAGCCGGATGTTTCCACCTGCAGCCCTACGGGTGTCATCCATCCACCTCGGCTGTGGTCTTCCAACTTTCCGCTTGTGTCGATCTATCTTACCACGCGACCCTCCCAGCACCATTTCTGGCTGGCGATACGTCCGTTCCTCATTTTAAGTGTTGTATTTTAACGTCAGATCAACGCAATAATATTCTAAATTATCGGATAGAGCAAACAGCGAAGTACTTTCCTCGCCAGCTGCCGTTCTACGTACAACTCCATTAACCTTGGTTACGCTGATTGACGAAAGCTCTGTAATCTGGCGTTGCGATGCCGGCCAGCGAACGTTAATATCAGCGTCGTGATAGTAATAATTTTCCAGCGCCCATTACTGTAACGATTACCGCAGTGCGCCCGCGCACTTTTCTTCGTTCGTCTGTCTAATCATCTCGGCGGCGGAAAAACCCCGGAGGAAATTATACACAAATGCAATTGGTCCTCGGGTTTGTGATTATCTCAAGTCGGGCGCCGCCCACCCTGCGGGTGACAGAGCCGTCTTGCTGATGAATGCCTTCCTCAACGGTTGCACCTATTTTAGGTAGATTTCATCAGAAAAGCTACCTATTACAGCGGGTACCATATCAAGACAATCCATTATTGGTTAATCGTGGAAAACGAAATCAATGTATTCTGAAAAACTTTGTTGAAATTGCATCTTTATAAAATCGACCACGTCAATGTTCTTTTATATTTTCTCGATTTTTATATTCAGATCTACGTCTAAGGTTTTGATAAAATCTGTAGAAATATATATATGTTTATAATTATATTATTAATTATAATTTACCTGTATGCAGGTATTTTTTAAACCGTATGTACTATTTATTATAATCAAGCAAATTTTCACTTCTAAGATAATAATATATTTTACATTCAAATTAATATTTATTTGACATAAAACTTTCAAAATTAATTGATTACACAGGAAAAAGGCATTTTTAATTTCTTGCTTTATTTTAGTGAACGGAAATGAATGGTTTTTTCCATTATTGACGCATTAATTAAAAATTTTAATAAATATTTTAAAAATCTGTTACGCTTTTAATGCGTAAATTGTAGGTTTTTTTATTTGTAAAAAATAATAATTGCTTATACATTTGTAAATCAACATTAGGAAGCATTACAATATTACATTCAAATGAAAATTTTCATTCATTATGTTTACAATCACATCACATTATAAAATCATTAATAAATCACACGGAAAACCATCATCAATTGAAAACTCTTCACACGGCATGGTGGTGCAGTGGTATAAGCGCTTGCTTCTGAATCCAGAGGTCCCGGGTTGAAATCCTCAGTTGGTCAAATCCGGTTGAGAACAGTCAGCGTTTTTTTAGTTACAAAACACACACAAAAAAGAAACACTTGTTTAGTTACAACTTTTGAGATGTTGTTTGCCTGTAATTGAAGTGAAAACGACAACGAGGCAATCGGAACTTTTTATTCTGGGTCCATATGGATTTTTCTCGCGATTCGAGTTGTCGTGAGTTACGTCTTTCTAAAATCCAATTCGAGTTCCGACGTTTGCCGCGACGTTCCCTATAATTCGAACGAAGAAAGCTCTCACGATTGTAATCGTATTGTTTCCTTAATTCGATCTTTCGCTGCGTGCGATTGGCCTGCTTGATTACAATCTTCCTACGGAGAGATGATCTCGCTTTATTTCCTGCTGGAAATGGCAACGTCTTGATGCTTGATAGATCGTTCGTGACTCAACATAGCAGCATCGGCCCGCAACAATGCAGCGCTATTTTCGTAAACGATACAATCCATCAGACTCAAGCTTCGTTACCTGTTACAATGTTTCTAAATAAACGAATCAGAATACAGTTGTAATGTGTTCGCCGGAGCTATGTAATTAAGTTAGCTGTAAATTAAAAAAAAAAAACTTGCAAATGGGCGTAGTGTAACACGATTTTTTGAGATACTAAAGTA